>CM051517.1:5092500-7592500 GCA_028015205.1 Mytilisepta virgata
TCTCTGCTTGCTGCAGGACACCCTTCATGCTGCCCATGTCAAATCCGGTATGAGGAAGCGATACATCAATGGAACAGGTCTATTTTCATTTGGAAAACGGTTTTTTCATACATATCAACCAAGTAATGATGACCTCCATAAAACTTTAAGAAGGATGACTCCAACTGAGGAGCAACATACCCCTGTCTGCGAAACTTTCCTGTCAGGAGCCGGGCTCTGTCCAGGAAGTCAATGTATATGTCACAAGCTCTGGAATAACGTATGAGTTGTGAAATATATACTCCAAACGCCGCTTCTGGAATATTGCCGCTCAAAAATGGGAAGTTGACGATTGGAAAGTCAAGGTCATGCCGTTTGTCGTAAAGTTTTGTATTCAACCTTCCTCCGGTGTCGATTTCTAGGTGAAGGTCAAGATAAGATGCAGACTTGGCAGTGTCTGTGGTATCCTTAATTTCGAGGTCATTGGGATAGATGAGATGCAAGAAATTCCCAAAACGTGAATTGTTGAGTGATAAAACATCTATGTAGCTGAAGCTGAAATTAAAAGTACGGGCTATTTTTTTTCTTTTTCATTTAGCCCGCCAAGGAAGTCTGCCTCGTATGAGTAAAGGAACAAGTCGGCCAGTAGTGGCGCACAATTCTTAACCATAGGAATGCCAATTGTCTGTTGGAAAATACGTCCACCAAATTGAACAAATATGTTGTCGATAAAAAATTCAATCATCAGGACAATTTCGTCCTCTGTATATTTTTGGTTAGATTAAGAGTGTTTTTTAACAAAGTATGATTTATCTCTTCCAATGACAAGGTATGTGTATCTGCTGTTGCCATTTTTATTTTGAAAGCATCGATGGATTAGATCTTTCAACATCTCCTTCAGTTGTGAATGATGAATGGTGGTATAGAGGGTAGAGAAATCAAACGTCTTTATGCTGTTACAGACTGAAGTGGACCGAGATCGTAAAATATCCTTTACATTTTTGGAGTTCGTTAATATCCACAATTGATTGATACGATTTCTTGAATAGCTTGTCTCACAGTAAATTTGTTAACATCAAAAGAAAGTTTATTTCTGAAGGATGGTAAAGTTTCAGTTTGCAAAATATACTTGTTTGAAATAGGGATTACAATAAAACCCCAGAATGAAATTAACTATCATACAACTTGATCAAAGTTTTTTGACCACAAATAAATGTAAGAAAATGTGTTAGAAAGAGAAGAATTTTAATCAGATGGATAAGGTCGTTAAGTAATATACATGTGTATCTGTGTATCTCCTGCAGTATTGCTGTCAAACAAATTCAGAAACTAAATTTATTGTTTAAAATGAAGTCTCTGGATCAACCTTCATCGGGTACGCTCTTGGTCAAAATGCGGAATCTTTTACTGGATCTGATTCTCCAGTATACATGGCAAAAGAGATATATTATTAAACATATAGGTTATATGAACTTCATATTATATAGACAACAGATAGGCAATATTGGTGATAAATAAGAAATAAATCATGACAGAAATCGGACAAGATTCCCAATAAATGCACTCTTTTCGTCAAGAAAATTACTCATTTAAGAGGAATGATAGGACAGACATAGACAAGACGATTATTTTGAAAATATAGTCGCATTTACTGCGGCTCTTGAACAGTTAAATTATTTGCCAAACCCAAATGTGTTGTTTCGTAATAATAAAAACAATTTTTCCGTTGGTGTAATATTCGGTTTAGTTATATAAACAATGTGAATGATTTTCATTGGTACAAACAATTACAAAAACAATTCTTTTTAACTCATTTTGGTCTTGTTTTGTATGCGTGCTACAAAGGGGGTGAATAGCATATCTTTAATTTTATTTTCCGTTGTAAAAATGATGCACTGTGTCCTGATTATTGTAACATTAAGGTAAACTTGAATTAAAAGAGAAAACACCCATTAATCTGGTTCACACCTAAACCTCTACATAAACAACAACGGATTGAATTCATAACTTGATATTTACTGTGAATCTCTCAATGGATTGAAATTACTATCATATACTCTATCCCTTCAATTTACTGGATCTGAAAACTTCACAACTGTTCATACAAACATAAATACAGTTGGGCTCTGTTCTAACCTCTCTTTAGAACTGTCTAAACTGTCAAAAGAACGGTTCCAGAACTGTCATCCTGGCACCTTAACCTTTTATGGCAAGGTATGTTTCTACCCTAGAACCATTTATGACAGGGTTGCTTCTACCCTAGAACAGTTCTAGAATGGTTCTAGAACCGTCCTCACTGACAGAATAGTTGAGAGGTTAGAACTGATTTAAACTGTATATCACGAGGCTGCCACATACACTACTAAACCCCTTTAGAAACTTATTACAGGGGTTAAAGATCAACTGGTATTGTGATAAATCCTTATCTATAAATCAGATTTATATTTGAAAACATTGAACTGCTTTATAGGATTATCTCTCATCTATTGGCTTTACAGACAACAAAATGTTTGATTTATTTACCTCAAACAATACTTTTGCACATAAAATATGTTTTACCTGATCAAATCGACCATTATTCCAAGAATAGATATGTGTAAAAGGTATGCATATCTTTTATTTGGTATCGAATGGACATTGAAAACTGATCCATTACCCACAAATCTTTTCACGTATTAAATCTGATAACTGTATTTAGTTTATAAATACTATGCCGTAAAAAATGGGAGCGATTATTTATATATTTGTATGAATGACAAAGGCAAATGAGTATGCATTTCCATTTTTATACTTGGATTGTTCCTAATATTAAAAATATATTAATGGGAATCAAAATTGTACTTTTCGTAGCGAAAACAATGAAAATGTATATCCATTACTTAACCGACATTTCGTTTTGTAAAGGATATCATTAAATACCAGTTATGAGAATACTTATAGATACATTCATTATACAGTCGATAAGGATGAATTATATTTCTCTTTTAGGGATATAATCATTTGATTTCAGAGAACAAAATGGTTGTCATAATCTATTACATATCATTTACAAGATAAGTTTCTTATATACTCTTAACAATACAGTTAACAAGCGGTTTTGAAAGAATTTGCATTTTTGTAGTGACAGTAGGCTTTCCTCTGACATTTCGTTTTCTCAATATTGGTAACTACTACTTTTATTAGCCCAAATCAAGTCTGAGATACGATCTTTGAAAAAACAATCACATGAGAATAACATTATAAGGATACAAAGGGCATTATCCGTATTTGTTGGTTATAGACAAAACCTAATTTCGGTATTTTTGGTTATGAGTACTTCTTGTTTAAAATAAGTTTGTTTTTTTGGTCTTCCAAATGTTTCGGTTTTAATGCTGCTGATGAGAGGTAACTCATTGAAATGCGTCGTATACAGCATAGTATACATTTACTATATCTAATATTAGTATCTTTGGATTGTTATTTTAAGTTATGTATATTTTTGGCAATTTTCTTTTCCATTTTGGGATGAACTTTTTTTTCACTTTCAAAAATTTCATTTAATTGAGAAATACTGTGTCAAAATTTCAATTGAATATTTTGTATATTTTTCACGATACATCTACATTTTTTTAAAATCAAGGTCAAAATCTTAAAGAGTCAGAAAAATATCATAAACGTTGTAGAGTACTTCCAACACAAAATGTTTCAAAAAGTTCAAACAAATAACCATCTAAAGACTCATCTATATCTGACGGAGATACTCTTTACTACCAAGAATTTCACAATTTTATAACCGTAAATTTGAATCACTGCTATTATAAATATTAAAAAGATATACTGTTTATGTTGTACAGGGAAAGAAAATCTCATCCTCTGACTTAAATCACGTATTAATAACGTCATAGTACAAATTTATCGAAGAAGAAATACATTTACATATATCAGCAAATAAGTCTATGCGCGTACCTGAGCAACATTTGATTCATGGAGATCGGCGTCCGACATAAAAGGTTAGTACTAGCAAGTGCTTTTTACTATTTCTGTTAAAGTGTATGACTTAATGCCTTGACGTAGAAAAACTATTCAAATGCCAAATCTTGACGAGATCGTGGATAGTAAACAGAACGTGCTATATACATATACAAGCCTTTTATTGTAATCAAAACTGCCTGCCAAATTTAGTATATCATTCGGGTTACTTTTTGCAGGAATTATTTTCACGTCCATTAATGCAGCTAAAAATACAATATAATCTAAATAATTCGGCAGTTCACTAAAAAAGCAACATGATTAGACACTGGTTATATGAACTTCATATCATTCATATCATTCAAACAACAGATGGGAAGTATACAGGAGTCTCACTGTATCGCGGTATTTATTGTTTCAAGATGGCGTCAACATTACGTTGAAACAACGTTGGTAGGGCGATTCAGTGGGAACAGAGTATACTTGCGATGAATTAGATATGAATCCCGGCAGAAATGGGACAAAAATCACAAATAAATGCAAACTATTCGAAAGACAATTACGCATTTTGGAAGACTCACACCTTCCATTAGATAGGATGATAATTTTGAAAATATAGTCACATTTAAATATATCCTTATTTGTTGTTGAGCAGTAATAATAAAATCTTTCCTGGGTGTAATATTCAGTTTAGTCATATATATATATATATACAATGTTACCTATTTTCATTGCTACAAAATATCGCTAAAAGAATATCGAAGCGACAAAACAATCAGAAAAGACACCTACAACCTCGTGAAAATGCAACATAACAAACAAATATCACAGGGATACATGAACAACTAAAAGAATAATTATCATGAACTAAACAGAATTATAACAAGACAGCACAGAACCTTAAACATAAGCAATGTGAACTCCTACTCAAAAGTGGGAGTGACACGAGGTGCTCCGAAATGGTAAATATGTCTCGCTCTGGAATGGTAAATATATCTCGCTCAGTTACCATTGAATACCATCCGTTGAAGTGTTAAGTCCGATGAGGTGTATATTCAGGGAATCTAACAGAAGATATTATCGGCTAATCAATGACGACCATAAAATTTGATATCACCAAGGACTGAACATAACCCTGTCTAAACTTTTGTGTGACAGAAATCTCCCTTTGCTGAATACGTCGTCATACATATGTATATCACATGTATGGCAGTGATGAATCAACCGTGAAATGTACACACCATAGGAAAGAGACTGGTATGTTACTACTAAGAAAGGGAAAGGTCATAATTGTAATTTACGATCATAATGTTTGTTATTAGTAAAGTCAAGAAATACTAAAGGGATATTCGAAGGAGAGAAAAATCGTAACAACTGACAAACTCCGGAGAATAACGAAGACAAGACCAAAACAATACATGCACTACAATTAAAAACTAAAAACATATGAACATTTATGTTCGGTGTTTGCTTGGAAAATATTTCCTTATTAAGTAAAATAATAGTTTCAAAAAAATCTATTTCATGAAAAAGAGAACATAGAGGGAGTTTTCAACAACAGTATTACCTCCTAGTATTCTATACCTGAATATAAGTTTTATGGGCGTCATCATGACATGGTTGCCAGGTTTGAAAAAACCGTTTCCCAAATGAAAATGGACCTGTTCCATTGATGTTATCCCTTCCTCAAACCGGATTTGACATGGGCAGCATGGCGGATGTCTTGCAGGAAGCAGAGACTGCTTACTATTCCGGAGCACCAGAGTCTATCCCCGGTTTTTTTGGTGGGGTGCATGTTCATATGTTTTTAGTCTTTAATTGTAATGCATGTATTGTTTTGGTCTTGTCTTCGTTGTTTTCCGGAGTTTGTCAGTTGTTTAGATCTTTCCCTCCTTCGAATATCCCTTTGGTATTTCTTGACTTTACTTATATATATCACATAAAATGCTGTGTTGTTTTACCATTTATCTCAATTATTCCGGACGATTCTATGATGGTTTAATTTCACAATTTACATTTATCAAGATAGTTGTGCAGGGAAAACCTACAGTTTGATTTATCTGAAACTGTTTGATGGTGTCTGGATTGTTTGTCATTATATATCCCTTTGTCATGAGGGACAATGTTCAACATTTCATAGAATCTATAAAGCTTGCACTTTATAAGTGCCGAAGGTGAGTAAGTAAAGTCAAGAAATACCAAAGAGATACTCGAAGGAGGGAAAAATCGAAACAACAGACAAACTCCGGAGAACAACGAAGACCAAAATAATCCATGTATTACAATTAAAAGCTAAAAACATATGAACAACATGGACCCCACCAAAACACCGGGGGTAGACTCAGGTGCTCCGGAAGAGTAAGCAGTCTCTGCTTCCTGCAGGACACCCGTCATGCTGCCCATGCCAAATCCGGTATGAGGAAGGGATAATATCAAAGTAAAATAATAATATAAAGTTTTAATTTCAATAACTCTTTATCGTCTATATTCAAGTCTATATATAAAACAGAAGTGGTTGTGTCTTTACTCTCTTTAATGTTGAGCTCAGATCTGGGATGGATAAGATGAAAGATTTTAAGTGACACAAAAACATCTATGTAGAGGAAACAGAAATTTAAGGACTGGGCTAGTTTCTTTTCTTTGTAGTAGCCCTTGTAAAACCTGGCTTCATATCAAAACAAAAATAGGTCGACCAAAAGAGGTTCAGTTTGTCCCCATTTGAATTTCGACTGTCTGTTGAAAAACCTTTCCCCCAAATTCAACAGATATTGTCGATGCGATATTCCAGCATATTAACAACATCAGTCGCAGAGTAAGTTTTCTTAGAATGTTTTTTTTTTTGTTTTTTTTTTTGGACGAAATAATAGGTTTATCCTTGTATTTTTCGTTTTTCAGAAACACTGATAAATTAGATCACGAAAAAACATATCATTTGGAAGGGTAGTATACATTGTATAGAAATATTTTTAATTTTTTTAAATAAAATTCTTTATACAGTGCAATATGTAAGGTTACCAGAAGAGAGATATTCCTGTAAATCTATGAAATTTTGAAGAATCCACATCTGATTCACAGCTCTTTGGTCGGTCCTTAATTCCTGTAAGTAAAGCAGTAAGGAGTTTTGAAAGGGTTTAGTAGTGCACTTGATGGAGCCAGCTCTCTAATTTTGTTTTGGCACTTGTGAAGTTCGGGTATCCAGTAAATGGAAGGGGGCAGGGGTTTTATTGTCAAGTCTCACCGCAATAACGAAAAAGATAAATAGAATAAAAATATATTTATTAATAATATTTTTAATATCTTTTGGTATGGCAGTGTAGTTTTAGTGGTTTTGCCAAGTGAATTGTTGAGTCAATGCGGATCTCAAAACAATTATAATAGCAATTCCTTTTAGTCGATTTGGTTTTGTTTCGAATGTGACACAAGTTTTTAAAGCTGCACAAAGAGAGGAAGGAAAGGAAAATAGCATATCTCTTAAAGTTGAGTTTCGGCTATAAGAATTGTCTTAATCGTAACATTAAGCATAACGTACATCTTAAAGCTACCAAAGTCAACTTGAATTACAGAGATGACCAACACATCCACTTCAATGCTCATATCTAAACATAAACAAAAACGGCTGATTAAAACCATAACTTGATGACAAATTCAGATACATACCAACATCTCAGCCTATGCAGTCTACATTTCACGTCCAATTCGTTACTGACGTGCGTGTGATATTAACAGATCGAAATTACTATCACGTTTAGTGATGAAATTCCATTTTGACAAGATCTCTATAACCTACATCTTAATATGAACTCAGCACTGCTGTGTTATTTGACCTTAATCTTGATTAAGTCATACGATTCTGCTATGTTTTAGTTTTACAATTTATATCTATCAATATAAATTGTATTTGCGTTAGGACAAATATATGTTTCATGTAATTTATCTGAAACTGTTGGATGGCGTCGAGGTTGTTTGTCATTGTATCTCTTTGTCATGAGATTGATGAAATAAAAACAGGTTTAACATTTCATAGAATCTATAAAGAGTGTTCTTTATAAGATTATTTGTCTGTTACAAATTCTGATGTAGCTGTAGGATAAACATATCAAGGAATTTAATTTGAAAAAAATATTAATAAAAACAATGAAATAATAGCGTTATATATCAAATGTAATAATAGCGTTATATATAAAATGTGAAATAATAGCGTTAAATTTAAAATGGAAAAGAATAACTAAGGAACAATACAAACGACATACCCGGGAATAAGAATGAACAATTACATATCACTAAAAATCAGACGAACCCTTATTCAATTTAATATTATATGTCTGACCGGCTGAACCTCTGCACATGTCACCTGCATGTGTAATCATTAATTGTTATCAGTCGTAAATATCTGTCCACGTTCTTTAAAAAATATTCCGTCTTTTTGTGCGAAAAGTGATGCTTCTTCGTCTTCGTGTTAATTATTTTATTACGATGTTCAGCAGACCTATTACATTATAGTGAAGAAAATTCCACAAGCAATACATTACAAAAAGATGGGATTATCAATAATCACCTACTTTTGGTATTGCTGTAAATCTTTTTAATGTATTATTTATATAAATGTATCTTGTTCTTAAAGGCTCTCATAAAGATTTGTAAGTAGACTGCAACTATTATTGTCTTTCATTTTTATGGTAACTTTTATTAGATTTGTTTGTATGTGAGATTATAAAAATATTGAATCGGAAGCTGTAGGCGACGGCAACAATAGGTAAAAAAATATTTCACTATACAATTATAATAATTGTTAAATTCCAACTATACAATTACATGGATACGTATTTGAAAAGACAGTGTATTTTTGCATGTTACCAATGCACCATCGTAATCCTTAGGCTTATGCTTGATATATGTTTTGCTAATAAAACAAAAGAAGTTTTGTGAGTGATTACCAATTTCTTTGTCTAAGTATAAAATAACCGTTTAGGATCAATTAATTCACCAAAAAACTATCAATATGTGGCAATGACTTTTTTTAAAGAAAACAAATTCAGAATTTTGTCAATTTTGGAGCACTTAATTTTTGTTCGGTCAAGTTGGCGCTATTTATGAACATTTTATAAATCATAAACTGTCTCAACAAGGTTATATCGTATCTTTTAAAAGATTGAAAAACTAATTCTTATATAAACAATTCAGTTTACAACAAAAAAAACTACCCAATTAGAAAATGTTCATATGAAACTAAAGACAGACATACAATGGAATATTTGTAATAAATCAGACACAAATTCTGACATAACACGAATAAGAATAACAAGAAATGAATGGCAATTATAATAGAAACCATTTGTTTTTGGTATGTCTGGCGATATTTGCCTTTAGACAAGATTATTATCATGGAAGAACAGACACATTTAGTACAATATTTAAAAATTGGTTTTATATCTTATATTCTTGTTTAGAAGAAATGTAGCTATGGGGTGATAAAAAAGACGTCAACCAAATACAAAAGAAAACACAAAGCAATAAAAACTATATAGAACTATGTCTCCTATAAAACCAAGAATGAAATCAAGAAGGCTAAGCCTTTCCTTCTACAGCAATCAAAAATAAAAACCAAACAAGTACTAAAATTGTTTATTTCCATATAAAAAACGAAATTTAATAACTGTAATATAATTGCGGCATTTTGAAAGATATTTATTAAAAGTAACGGATGATTTTAGGTGCTTCGTAATAAACAATATTACCATAAAAAAAATTAATAAGAAATCCCATTTCTGGCAAGATCTCTACAAATGGCTTCAAAATTCAATAAATCTCGGTATAGATGAGAAACATATGCGGCTATGATATGGAATTTATGACATCAAAATCCTTGATAAAATGATCTGTTTGTGATACAGTGATTTCTTCTAATAAAATCCGCATGATCATACATTTTGTAGGGAAGAAAAAGGCGAATAAGAGCCAATATTTAACCATGATAAAGAAATGTTCTATGTCGTATGCAAACCCTTTTTTATTTTTTGCATGCATGGGTGATTATATATTTCAATATTTATAACTGATATTTATTATTCATATTAATATAAATTGCTCTCCCTCATTCTTTACGCATTTTAATGTTTCACTCTCTATAAATGTAAGCGTAATGTTACTCATTTATAATATAAACTTAAATGTAGTTAGTAAGCATGACATTCAAGACATTTGTTAAGTTCATGCACATGCAAACAAGGCATTAACAAAGATAAATATTAGCAATCCATGTAAATAGAATGATCGATGAAACCAGATCCACGTCGGGAACGATGCATACCTGTACCTATAATCAATCAACACAAATACAAAAAGTAATCCGGATAAGGAATTTTTTATTTTGTTAAAACTGGTTTTGGGGTTTGAAAGCTGAATGGGTTGGTAAGCCAACATTTATAGATTGTGCTGGACATGTGAAAATATATTATATAAATAGGACAATAATTCCAATACGATGCTTACAACCGTCAAGACCAATTTAGGTAACTCTGTGGGTCAGTTGTTTTTTTTTTTTTTTTTTTTTTTTTTTTTTCTTTCTTTATTAATTTTTTTGCCTTTATAGATCTGCTTACAAGTGTTAACTTTGTTCGTAATTTACAATATCCATATCTTCTGTCAGTTTTGTCATTCTGATGTTGTATATTATCATTTTTATGATAAATTATCATAGACATCACAATATCACAGACAAATTGGTGAAAGTATTTCAATAAATATTGACAACTAAATAATATGTTTTCTTCTTTTATTGTTTTCATTACAAGAACTAATAATTTTTATTTCTTTGATTACGTACATAGCACAGTGCATCATTCCTTGAAACACGTTTATGTTTGGGCTATTATTTGGATTTTTAACGTTTTATCCAATGAACACAACTCGTGCATAAACTGTCCCAACCATTCGCATCAAAATTTGTATCATAGAATTTAATACCATTCATCCTTTTAAGTTTGAAAAGGTACGAACAAGTTTATAAAAATATTATTTCTGACCCCTCCTGTGATATTTTTGTCTGACATCCATTAAATCTGGCATGATATCAAGCTATTTTTATTAAATTATTCAAAATCAGTCTTTTGAATAAACAAGCGAAATTAAATTATTTTAGTATGACTACCCATATATCACAAGCTCAAGGAAATAATAACTTAATTGTCACATTTCATTTTCAAGACAATTAGGCTGTGGGTTTTCTGTGAAAATATGTCCAAATATTTAAATCAATTGACACTGATGGTAACTTTATTATCCACGTTAGCACATGTGTATAGTTGGAGATATTTTCTTATATTCAAATATATTTTTTAAAATCATTTCTATGATATCATAAAATTTTTAGTAAACTCCGATATGATCGACTGTTGATAGCCAAAACGGTATTTATCTTATTTATTTATTTATTTGAAGTTGAACTGTTATATATTTTTTGGATTCTATTGTAAAGCTCTTGCACATTGATCACTGCTGATGAGTTGTCAGTCAACGAAATGGCCATACAGTGCTTCAAATTTATTTCGGTATTTTGTGACACGTTTTATTACTACCACAATAATTCCAATACGATGCCTACAACCGTCAAGACCAATTTTGGTAACTCTGTGGGTCAGTAGTATTTTTTTCTTTTCTTTCTTTTTTAAATTGTTTGCCTTTTATGATCTGCTTACAAGTGTTAACTTTGTTTGTATTTTACAATAGTCATATCCTGTGTGGTTTCTTGAGGAGCTCCTGAAATCGAATTGTGGGGCTCCTGAAATATTTGAAGAGCTCATGAAATCGAATTGTGCAGGTCCATAAATAATTGAGGACCTCCTTAAATAATAATAAGTTTGACTAATTCCGCGCCTCATAACAAATAGATACATGATTCTTATCCCAACGTACGTAACATCTGTTCGAATTTACCAAACATAAATATGTTGTAAATCCATTATAAATCAAATTAGTTGATGTGAATTATTCAAATAAGATGTAACATTTACCTCTCACTTATAAATTAATAGTGAAACATCTAAATAATTAATCGCCACCAGCATGCAAGAAAACAAGCTAGCGGATAAATAAATAGTTCATAGTACAAAATATTTTATTACATTTCATACTTTTAGATAAACGATGTGTTTCAGACTAGTCCATATTTTGTGATATTACACAGTAAAAGTGATATTACATTGTGAAATATTTTTGGAAACAGGTGATTTCCAATTCATGCTCTGTAAATTGAAATGTTATTAAACAATTGTAGCTCTTCACTTTCGTGCGATATCATGCTTTATTACATGATGGTATTTTTTCTTGATCCTGATTGGCCGAAAATACCATTAAAGGTTGTGAGTACCCGCGATAGCAACCTAACATTCATAAAAAAATTCCTAATTCATTGTTATATATGAACTAAAAATAAAAGTGGTAGGTTACGATGAATTTGATAGCAACCTTGTATGATCTAAATATAGAATTTACTAAAATTTACATTTGTTGAATACTGTTGAATAAAATTAAACTGTTTATTTTTTTCTATGCCATAATCACGTTATAAAACTTATTTATTTTGAATTAGGCTGCTATCGATTTATCAACCCTAAAAATCGTCTACGTCTCGGTGAATATTACCATTTTGTGGGGTTGATAAATTCCGATAGCAACCTTATTAAAAGTTAATAAATGTATAATATACACTTTCAGATAATATATGGGCTGTTTTCAGTGTGATAAATAAAGTAATTGTGTGATTTTTTTCACTTATAACACAGTATTGCATGGACCCGGAGAGGGGGGGGGGGTTTACTGACTATCCTTTCGGGTATAACTGTGCCGACAGCACTTGCAAAATCATACCCTGTTCTAACTAGAAAACATTAAAAAACATACTGTTCTAAACAGAAATATTGAAAAACATACCCTGTTATAGACACGCTCAGAAAATGTATACCCTGTTCTAGACACGCTCAGAAAATGTATACCTTCTTCTAGACAGAGACCTATATGTTCTAGACTAGTTCAGAAATGTATAAAATAGATTCTGTTCTAGACCCGGGTTCTAGACTGTATCTTAAACAGTTAAATAAGCGATCCTGTTCTAGACAAATACTTTGTTTAAAAAAAGACACTCCTCTCACCAGCAGGACATGAAAAAGGGACCCTGTTCTAACCAGCAATGCATGAAAAGGCGACCCTGTTTTGCGGCACACTCGTACCACTAAAAATATAGGAAGTAACCACCCCGTGTGCATAGATAAGTTTGTTTTCAGTGGTCTAAACAAATCCAGTTGTTATCTATGTGTTTCAGAAGCAGAGTGCTTAAGACGTACGCAACGTAGAAGCTGCTCTTCATAAATAAATAATAAAACACATAACAGGAAAGTAAATAACGTCATCCAATCCTCAGAACTTCCGACGAAGAACAGGATAAAAGAGCACAAGGCACAAACAGAATCACAGAGTAAGAATAATCTGGCTTGGTACAGATGCTGAGCATGCAGTGGTGGGGTTATACCGGTTTAATGGTTACCTACCTACTCCTCCCACCCTCATCTATCCTGACCCTCTGGTGTATAGAATACACGTATAAGGCCAATATAAAATGATAACCAACAAGGCAGCAGTAACACATAATACCGCTGCTGGTTGATAGTATATCTTGAAGGGTGTTTTCTTGTTAGTTTTCATTGTTTTCTGATGGGATCGATTTTTAAATACATGTGAAATTTTCACATTTTGACCAATTTGGATTTCTCTTGTAAATCGAGTACTTTTATCTTGTCTTTATTTTGACCACCCTGTTTAGTCCTTTTTGATTGCTGACAATGGTTTTTTCTTTCATTGGCGACGAGGGTGGGCGAATTTTGACTACAACCATATCTCATTGAGATTAATCAATAAATGTGACTTTAACGAAAGAAAAGTACATGAGTTATACAATGTAATTAAATTTGACAAACATAACACATTTAATTATTTGCTGATCTTAATTCATTTATAAAAGACGTTTTAGTAGAACATTTGAACATAATATTATGTTATGTAAGGGATAAGATAATTGAGTTCCATGTGGTAAAATTAAATTTACGGGAAAAGGAAGAAATTTTAGCGTAATGTCATTTCTTAAACGACTTTATCATTTTTTTTTCAATCATGTTGCATAATTACAAGAGTTTTAAATGTCAAAAATTCCATTTGAAATGAAATGAAACATTTGGGAATAAAATGATATTCAAATACATTTCTGGCAGCTTAAAATGAAATTTAAGTTCGTTACGCATACAAATTAATTCATTCTTTGCAAGATGTATTCTATATTCTACAATATCAAAAAAAACATTCCATCAAGAATTGTAATGGAATAACGCAGGATAGGATAGAGTTTCTTTGCTTTAAAAATCAATATCATTTGTGAAAGAAGTGTTAACATGATTTTAGCGCTATGTGTTCATTTTTATATGATTTTATGATAATAAAGCACACGCCCCTTTTCTTTGTGAGTTGGTAAAATAAACATTCCCTGATTACTAATATACCGTGTATACACATTTCAATAACTTATGTCTCATCATTAATATGCTTAGCCTAAAGGTAGGAAATGGTTAAATCCGAAATAAGAAACTAAAACGTTGTACAGCAGATTCAAATGCTAAAATGACCTATAGCAGGCAAATTATATGTATTAATTCATGGTCGGCCATTGAAATACTAGTAACTGAGCGATCGCGAAATACTAGTAATTGAAGTCATAAGTTCACCAGCAGAGACATACACACGGTATTGAAAAAAATATTCTATGATATCAGATTTAACGCCATGTATGTGCACGTTCTCTCATTAGCAGTGCAGAAAATAAATTTTCAAAAGACTCATTACATCTTGGCTTTCTTGGTTGATTAGCATGGATTTGAGCCTAAAGAAATACCATACTGTACATCGTCCTGGAACCAAATTTTATTAAAAAGGACAAATATACCTAAGGAGCAATAAAAAAAACGTAAACCCGGGAAGACAAATGAACAACCACAAGCACAATAAATAAACACAGAAAACTAAAAAACAATGAACAACACGAACTCCTATAAAAACCAGGAGTGAACCCAGGTGCTCCGGAAGGGTAAGCAGTTCCTGCTCCGTATACGGCACCCATCGTGAAGTTCAACAAAGTCAATCCGGTGGAAGTAACAAATCGGTGGAGGCACATGAAATGTTACGACAGTGGGAACAGGTCCAACATCATCTTAGATATTGGAACACAGTAATGGTCAATCAATTCGTGATGACGACCGTAAAATTTCCTAAGTGGTGACATCAACTTATCTCTTATAAAACCCTGGTTGAGAAGCTTTTGTGACAACATTAATCCTCTTTGTCGAAAGTTAGGGTAACTCATGCATGCCCATGAAAATCGGATAAGCTGAGAAACGTAGACGCCATATGCAGGCGATGCTGATTTATTGCTACTCAAGAAGGGAAAATTAACAATAGGAAAGTTGACGTCATCACGTTTGTCATAAAGTTTTGTCTTCAAATGTCTCATTGTCTATTTCAAGAAACAAATCCAAATATGAAGTGGGCTTTGGTGTATCTGTAGTATCCTTAATTTTAAACTCACTGGGGTAGATTATATGTAGAAAGTCTTGGAATTTGTCGTTATTTAACGACAACACGTCATCTATATAACGAAAAGTGAAATTAAAGGATTGGGCTAGTTTCTTTTTGTTTTCACGTAGTAACCCTTGAATGAAGTCCGCTTCATATGAGTACAGAAACAGATCGGCGA
Source organism: Mytilisepta virgata (assembly GCA_028015205.1). Lineage (NCBI taxonomy): Eukaryota > Metazoa > Mollusca > Bivalvia > Mytilida > Mytilidae > Mytilisepta > Mytilisepta virgata. The sequence continues at coordinate 5,108,219 of CM051517.1, forward strand.
GAAGAGTAGCACAGATGGTTCCCATTGGAATGCCGATTGTTTGTTGAAAAATTAATCCGCCTAATTCAACAAATATGTTGTCTATGAGAAAATCTAACATGTTTTTAATTTCATCTTCAGAATACTTTTTGTCAGAATCAGACTGGTTCTTCTCGAAATAAGCCTTTTCTCTACCTAGAACTAGAAATGTATACCTGCGTGTGCCATTTTTCTTGAAAAAACATTGGTGAACTAGTTGCTTTAAGCGATCTTTTAATTGAGAATGTGGTATGGTAGTGTAGAGTGTAGAGAAGTCGAATGTTTTTATGCTGTTGCAAAAAAGAAGATTTTGATTTTAGATATTGTAGTACGGGTGGAATATGATGTTTCACAGTAATTCTGAAGGCCCTATTTAATACATGTCAATATGAATGTTAAAATGTTTAAAATGGGTTTTGTAGAGAATTAGCTGACCCAGCAATATACCTTTGTTTAAACAGATTCTTATGTAGTTTAGGAATCCAATAAAGAGCAGGATGATTCATTTCTTCACCCTTTGCAGAAATTGTGGTAATCAAGGACTTCCTGCTTAGTGAGTGTGGTCGGTGTATAAGTTGGGTTACCCGCAGTGTTATCTATTCCCAACTCGTTTCTAAGATACTCAAAATAATAGTATTTGCAGACAAAAACGATGTTATTGGGGGCTTTTTCAGTTGAGACAACTACATATTTGTCATAGAGGCGATTCAAGTTTTCAACAACCTCAGAGTCTTTAAAGATGGATGTAGCTTAAGTACTCATAGACCCTTGGAGGTTTTTAATTCGGATTTATATCATTGACCTAATAGCCTTCACCCACTCCGAAAGTGTGTCAGCAGGTTCCTGTTCCTTTGAAGTCCATTTTCTGGCATAATCCTCAACAGAATCCATTTGAAATTATATTTCCAGTTGCCTGAGGTCCTCAGTATTTGAGGTCTTTAGCTAGCATATTTTTTAACTTTTGATTATCAACTAGATTGAGATCCCCAGTGACCCTCAGGACTACAATTGAATGGAGATGACGAACAGGAGCAGTCAGGGGGTTTAGACGTGAGATCATCGGAATTAAGGTTCAACAAAAATCTTGGTTGCAATGGGTTTTGTTTCAGAATAAGAAATAAGTGGAACAGTTTGGTCTTTGAAATATGGAAGAATTTTTTACTTTACTGTTTTGTGGTGAAGGATAATGCTGAGATTTATGGCATCCAAGCCTTTATTAACAAAGTTAACTTTAAAGAACGACCTTTGGTGAGATTCGTCGTTATGGATGCGAACTGGTTTGAATAATCTGTGAGAAGCAATATAAGATACCACAGCAGCGAGTTTGTATTCAGCTGAATTAAAATTCGTAATTAGCTGCTCCACTGCTTTTTTGTGGAGTGAGGTAAGCTTACATAAAGGACGGGAATATAGTTTAGTTCGAATGTGATGTAGTCCTAAAGTTTTTGTATATATGACAAGTCTGTATGTTGAAATTAATCAACTTCCCTAGCGGTAAAACCATAGAATAAACTTTGATTTACAATATTTAACTTACCTGAAAGCATATCCTTGAAATTTTGTCTGTGAAAAATGCCTAAGTAAAATAGTACATTGCTGCCTCTGATATCAATTTTGAAGAAGTCTCTGTAAGTGTATCTTTCTTTCAGTCTTGGCCTATACCTCAACCGAGATTTATTTTTGTTGAAATTAAATCAAACTACTTACAGTTCAAACCTACAGTACATGTACTTATACCGAAAGACTGGGCCATATTACAGTGCGTATTTTTTTGAAACTGCGAGTTGTTTTTCGGGAATCTCTCAAATGATTCTTTAAAATGGAAGTAAAAAGTATTACAACATGTACAATACCATTTGTTTCCAATATTGGTAATGAAAGTATTGTCGTTTCCAATGTTGAAAAATCCCATATATTTTACGAGAGCTGATTTTCTAATTTTCGTGTGCATTTCATTGATTTTTTTTATCATATATGACGTCACCACAAACAAATATGACGTTGCAGAATACGTGCAAGTTCTTTTATTGGAAGTTTGATCCAGGTTGACTTTTAAGACAGAGATCTACATACTTATTATAAACGTACAGAAGAGTAATGAAGTCCGGAGTTTTCAATAAGAAATCAGTTGACGAGGTATGTGACACACACAATAGTTGCCGCTGGGGTTGTTCATAGATAACAAGCTGCTACCTTCCAGTTCAACCTTAATCTGACAGTGACCTCCTGGAATTTCTCATTGGCCACATCTTTAATGAGATTGGAAGACAAGGTTTTCAGAAGACGACCGGTATTCCAATGGGACAAACTTTGAGCTGCTTTGGTCGATCTGTCCTTGTTTTCGTACGAGGCTAAATTTTTACAGAGACTACTACAGAGGAAAGAAGAGAAATAGTCAGTCCGCTATATATATTTTAAGGATTACCTACATCTCATCTATCTATCCCAGTGAACTTGAAATTAAATAGACAACACATACACCCACTTCTGCTTCATATCTACATTTGAATTTGTACATTAATAATAATGGATGATAGAAACCAAACTTTAGGACCAAAGTTGAATTACTCAGCCATGTTTGATTTTTTTATGTCGTATTGTATCCGATCTATTATACATTCACTTATTTGACGACCTCTAGATGTATATTTCATATGTCTCCTTGACATTTACCCCACGCATAAGTCAATTTAAAAGCATCGCACTTTGTCAAGTAAAGATCTATTTCTCTGGATGCAAATTTCGTGGGAAATCGTAGATCAAGACCCAATTTCTTATAAATCAGTGTCACATTCAGATTGCAAGAATTTGATGTTTGAATATGTTTTACCTCTGTGGCCAATCCTGGTGGGACCTGCAAACAGATAATAAACCGAATAAATCCTGTCGGATGTTGGAGAAATTAATTCTCCAGGCAAATATTGCAGACACAAAGTTATTTAACTGTATTCGATTTCAAAGGATTGTATGGTAAAATGAGTTCTTACAGTTCTTATCCGTTTTTTTAACATATTTTGCTTTTTTAGTAAGATAAACTAAAGATATCTGAATTTCTTGGTATCATCAGTCCATTGGCTAGTGTGTTGATACCAGAGTGATACTGATACTTTGAATTTACTGTTAGAAATTTGAATTTGGTGAAAACTAAGGGGAATTTCCTTCATGTATAGCTCTATCCTAACATGGTTTTGGCTGTACCTTTTTCGGTCGTTTTGAGATTTGAATTTGCTCTGGCAAGGTAAGGTAAATGATAAAAATAGATAAGAAGAAAGGTAAACATGGAAAACTGATAAATTGACTAATAAAGAACACAAAAAGGAGCAAGAAACGTAAACCTAAGTAGTATATGGGGACAGGCAAAGTAGTATTTGTGGTGGTGGAGGTGAGGTCACCGGAACCGGAAGTCAAGTGATCGAAAGCGGAAGTATCCGGAAGTGGTTTGCGCAACCGGAAGTGGTTTGTTTTCCCGAGATTTATCATGATTTGTTTAAGGAAGTGACGTAAGTCACGTGCCAGGACCCAGATGTGCGGTCTGTGCATGTTGACTAATAAAGAACACAAAAAGGAGCAAGAAACGTAAACCTAAGTAGTATATGGGGACAGGCAAAGTAGTATTTGTGGTGGTGGAGGTGAGGTCACCGGAACCGGAAGTCACGTGATCGAAGCGGAAGTATCCAGAAGTGGTTTGCGCGCATGCGCAACCGGAAGTGGTGTGTTTTCAAGAGATTTATCATGATTTGTTTAAGGAAGTGACGTAAGTCACGTGCCAGGACCCAGATGTGCGGTCTGTGCATGTTCAGGTGGAACCGGAAGTGATTTGCGCAACCGGAAGTAGTGGATTTTTTCGCCATTTTCTATTATTTTTTTAAGTGCCATGGTTGACCAGAATTTAGATTGAATTATCTCCCCTTTCCCGTGCTTCTCGGTCGTCTCTTGGTTTTTCATCGGTCTGTATAGGTCTCTAGGGACTTATACTCTCACTGTTATGTCGAAGTCCGAGAGTAATCGAAGTACGCTATTGGGATTATCTCCGCTTATCCCGCGCTTTTCCCCACGGCTGATGTTTTCTGTGAGAACAAAAGGTAGGATTGGATTATGTCCCCTTACCTCCAGGTGATGCTGTCACCATTAGATCAATGGAGGGGTGTCCTTAGCAACCGCCTTAGCAACGGCGGTCCATTTCATTGCTCTATGATGCACTTCGTTTCTCTTCTCCTGCTCCATGCCGCTCTTCGCTGCTCGTCGCTGTACATCGGTACTCACGACCTTACTCGCGTGCTCATTTCAGTTTTTTGGGGCTACTTGTCACTGTTCGCGCTGCTGCTGCTGTTCCTGGTGCTCATCGCTGTTTTTCTCTTGCTCTTTGCTGCTCATCGCTAATCATGATCTTACTCGCGTGCTCATTTCGGTCCTGCTGCTTGTTGCTGTTCGTCTTCGCTGCTCTTCTCTTGTTCCTCGCAGTTTTTCTCTTGCTCTTTGCTGCTCATCGCTTATCATTACCTTACTCGCGTGCTCATTTCGGTCCTGCTGCTTGTTGCTGTTCGTCATCGCTGCTCTTCTCTTGCTCTTTGCTGCTCATCGTTAATCATGACCTTATTCGCGTGCTCATTTCGGTCCTGCTGCTTGTTGCTGTTCGTCATCGCTGCTCTTCTCTTGCTCCTCGCTGTTTTTCTCTTGCTCTTTGCTGCTCATCGTTAATCATGACCTTACTCGCGTGCTCATTTCGGTCCTGCTGCTTGTCGCTGTTCGTCATCGCTGGTCTTCTCTTGCTCCTCGCTGTTTTTCTCTTGCTCTTTGCTGCTCATCACTAATCATGACCTTACTCGCGTGCTCATTTCGGTCCTGCTGCTTGTTGCTGTTCGTCATCGCTGCTCTTCTCTAGCTCATCGCTGTTTTTCTCTTGCTCTTTGCTGCTCATCACTAATCAGGACCTTACTCGCGTGCTCATTTCGGTCCTGCCGCTTGTTGCTGTTCGTCATTGCTGCACTTCTCTTGCTCCTCGCTATTTTTTCTCTTGCTCTTTGCTGCTCATCGCTAATCATGACCTTACTCGCGTGCTCATTTCGGCCCTGCTGTTTGTTGCTGTTCATCATCGCTGCTCTTCTCTTGCTCCTGGCTGTTTTTCTCTTGCTCTTTGCTGCTCATCGCTAATCATGACCTTACTCGCGTGCTCAGTATTAGTCCCTAGAGACCTATACAGACCGACGAAAAACCAAGAGACGACCGAGAAGCACGGAAAAGGGGAGATAATTCAATCTAAATTCTGGTCAAGCATGGCACTTTCGGGTCCTAGCTAGTGACTTACGTCACTTCCATAAAATGTAATGGAAAATGGCGGGAAAATCCACTACTTCCGGTTGTGCAGATCACTTCCGGTTCCACCTGAACATGCGTAGACCGCACATCTGGGTCCTGGCACGTGACTTATGTCACTTCCGTAAACAAATCATGAGAAATGACGGGGAAACACACTACTTCCGGTTGCGCATGCGCGCAAACCACTTCGGGTATTTCCGCTTCCGGTCACATGACTTCCGGTTCTGGTGACGTCACTTCCCGTGACGTCATTGCCGGTTCCCGTGACGTCACTTCCGGCGCCTCCACAGCACCTCCACCACACCCACCACCACAAATACTAATTTGCCTGTCCCCATATACTACTAACCTAAAATCAATTAACAGTTTTTTATAACACTGATTGAAAATTTTGTTAAATGATGTATTATCCTCAATCGGTCCAAATGTCCAACTTTGCTGTGTTACTATGACATTCATTAAGCACAATGTAATTTTGCCTCCTCAAAGAAATCCTATAGAAATTTAATATTGCATATTAGATCTTAAACGTATGTTTTATTACATCGAGACAAATGTTTTAGCCTCTCCTATATTGTCCTTTGGGATTGTATAATCATTAATCTTATAATTGAATGAACATTATCAAATTGTCTGGTACATACGTGACAATTATGTTAATTTGATAAACCATGAAAGTGCATATTTTCCAAAACATTAGTTCTACGTGGACAGTGGTAATTAAGTATAAGTACATATAGGTTCTAAACCCAAACAATTTATTTCTAACTAAAATAGATTCAGTCGAATTTTTCTCTCCCAAAATGTCGAGATAATCTTTAGTTACATTAACAACACACCTTCATTAACAATTTGTCCTATTAGTATAATGGATTATATGTTTTGAGACTTGTAGCTATATTTGACAAATAAATTGTTGATATTAACCACAAAACAAAAATATTTTAATACTTTTTATCTATTTTTCCAGTTTGCCTTGGGGGTTTGCCCTCCCAGAAAGGATCAATTATCTTTTACGATTCCCTTATTAAATAAAATCAAAAATATAATTGATTCTTTTTTGCTTGAAATTTGATGTTACCACAAACAAATGGGACGGTGCTGAATATGTGCAATTTTGTGTACAAAATTTTGGTATCACCAGCTCACTGTTTAGTGTTTTGATACCAGAGTGTCATAAATTGACGAAATGTGTAGATCTTGTGTATCATAAAATATTTGATTCATGTTAACTTTTATAAAATAGCTTGTTCTTATTTGAAATTTGCAGAATTGTAATAAAGTCGGAATGAATTAAGTAAAGTCAAGAAATACCAAAGGGATATTCGAAGGAACGGAAAATCGAAAAAAACTGATGAACTCCGGAGAACAACGAGAACAAGATCAAAACAATACAAACATACACTTAAAAACTAAAAACATATGAACAACATGGACCCCACCAAAAAAAAAACGGGGTAGACACCGGTGCTCCGGAAGAGAAAGCAGTCTCTGCTTCCTGCAGGACATCCGCATTGCTGCCCATGTCAAATCCGGTATGAGGAAGGGAAAACATCGATGGAACAGGTCCATTTTCATTTGAGAAACGTTTTTTTTTCATACCTATCATGATGACGTCTATAAAACTTTTTAAAAAACGGATGACTTCAACTTAGGAGCAACATACCCCTGTCTGAGTAACTTTTCTGTCAGGAGCCGGGCTCTGTCCAGGAAGTCAATCTATATGTCACAAGCTCTGGAATAATGTATGAGTTGTGAAATATACACTCCATACGCCGGCACTTTTTGGAATGTTGCCGCGCAAAATGGAAAGTTGATGATTGGAAAGTCAAAGTCATCCCGTTTGTCGTAAAGGGTTGTATTCAGTCTTCCTCTGGTGTCAATTTCGATGAAAATAAATGAATAAAGATTTGTATCTAGAAATGTGTTGACTGTTTATGGCCAACATATTCACCAGTTCCAATACAAAAATACTGTACTGATCATATAACCATAATGCTCTGTCTCAAGTTATATTACACTCCCTTGAACATGTAACGTACCCATTCTGTGTGTATGATGTGATGGTGTCAAGTATGCTATTAAGTCACAAAGTTCTTGATAATTTTACGTATTAAATTCGTGAAATACTAAACATTCCTTTCTTTGTAAAATATATTTCCTGTCCATAAAACACTAAAAATTTTAGGTAGGCTTATTTTACATATAGTAATCCAAGTCCGTAGCTACCGTTGAGGCAAGTGAGGCAATTGCCTCACTAAAAAAAATCCGTGTTTAACACAAGATGTAATAGACAAACATCGAGATTATTCATTTGGGAAAAAGAAAACAGAGGCAATATATATTTTTTTTCTTAAATTCAAGGGACAGGATTTTGAGAAATCATAATTTAATGTCTCAAAGATTTGACTTTTTGCAGCGATATCGACGTATATTCTTTATATATTTACACATTATATTTACCATAACTTGGTACAGCATATTTTGGGAGGTATTAAAGTGATATACGTTATTTTTGTATATGCAGTATGCCAAATTTTATAAAAATCTGAAATACATCCTATTTAGGTATCTAAAACCTTAATTAAGTACGAATTTTTGCTATCTGAGTCGTTTAATACAATTGTTTCTACCAGGACACTACTTGGTAACTTACATTGTATGAATATAATTTACTATTAGTTTTGACTGTCAATTATTGTGATTGAAAGGTTTCCGTGTCATGACCATAAATTATATTTCTTTTTGACGGAAAATAAACTGAACCATAAGTTCATTTGTCCTTCCCATGTAGAAAATCATTTCGTAGTGTGAGTTTATTGTCACAAAACTTCGAAATCAGGGTTATGTCAAGTCTTTGCTAATTTCATCACTCCAAAAATTTTACGGTCGTTATCACCACGTTGACTGAACGATAAGAAGATACAATCTCGCATATCAGACCAGATAGCTGCAGTTAGATCTCGCGTCTTTCTGGAATTGACACGTCACCGGACTTGACCCTTTATTTGATTTTGCTCGCTGACAATGTGACGGAGCTGGACATGCTTACCATTAATGAGTTAATGAGCACCTGGTTTTTCATGGAAGTTTACATTGCTATTGTTTTAGTTCTGTATTGTATTGTTGTTCTTGTCCTGTTTAGTTTTTTTTTGTATTTTGGTCATACATGTATCCTTGTGGCATTCCATTCTCATGAATTTGTCTTGCCTATGGATTTCCATCTTAACTTTTCATTTTTGTACCCTTGACGAATTTGAATAATCTATATAGTATTATAAAAGTATGACCAAACTCCACTTATGCAAGCAGTGCTCAGATGTTTTGAATACGAGGAAAATAAATGGAAATGGTGAGCTGTTAAAAAGGCATAAAACGACTAAAATGTACAAAACACACAAGTCGAACAAAACCAAATACAAAATCATAAAAAACAACCAAAATTAAAAGTAAAAATTGCCCAACGATACGGCCTTGATCACGAGCATGAAAAAATTAAAATTACGTTTTGGATGGGTTTGGTATACCTGTACTCTAGCTTAGGCTCTCTAAATGTCGGATATTGTCGCTCTACTGAACGAAAAAGTCTGAAGTAACACTCCAATAAAGGATTTAACGTAGGAAAGATGGCATTTACCACATGTCTGAATTTGTCTGAATAATATAAGAAGAGGCTAGAAATGAAAGTGTTCTCCAGATACTGTCGTCATATATAGGCACAAGGTTTACATTTTTCATTATGTCGTAGATTTCAATCGTTAATGTTCACTAATACACAACTGCATCTAAAATTAAAAGAAGATTGTATATGATCAAATACAATTGATGCTATTGACACACATTTTAACAAGGTTTATTACAAGAACCCTTAAAAGGTTTGCTTTATTTTGCTGCCTTTTTAACGTCCTAATTTGAGTGCAATCAATGTGCAACTGTAGCCGCCATATATGCCATCCAATCAACACCAAATGAGGACCTCTTAATCACCATTCCTATAAAGTTTAAAAAAACATTTGGCTTTGAAGTTTTAAGGGAGAGGAATTTGAAATTCCGGAATCAAGAGCTGGATGTGGCGGCCATGTTTTTCATCCGATCCAAATGAAATGTGGAACTATTAAAAAGAATCTTCCATATATTATTCCTGCCACATCTGATTATTACTGGCCTTGCGGTTTCAGAGATATACTATGACAACGAAAACATGCATATCGTCTCAATTTCACGTTGCTTGTTTGCAGTTGTGTCATTTTTTTAATTTCGTTTTGTCTCATCGACATTAACCCTATATCTCCTGTTATTCCTATAAATTGAATGCTTAGAGAATAACATTTGTTACTCGTAGTACACAGATATTCGTGTATTTAGTTTACAAATACATCCAAGAATTTAGACTCGAACGAAATGATAGTTAATTCCTACTTTTAATATATAAAAATGCTCCGACCTTAATCTAATAAATGCTCTTTTCATGAAATTTATTAGCTAGGAATAAGTTTTTTACCGCAAATATACGAATATTTATGTCGATGAAAACAACTGAATTTTCTTGGTCTACCTACTTTCTTGTGCATATTATTTTTAAAGTGTCCCAAAGCCTATTCCTCGTTTGCAATAGAAGAGAGATAATTCATACATGGCAGTTTTATATTCCAATGAAATATTGTGTTTACTCTTTATTTCACATACACGTGCAACATAAATTTTCTCTGTGATTTAACTTTTGCTTGAGTGTAACAGCAGCATTGAAAAATATTGCAAAATGAACAAACAAACTGTAGATCACATTGTGTTCAATGGTGAAAATTTCATAAAAATCGGTTAAGAAATGAAGTCGATATAATTTTTTGAAATATTTTACATAAAAAATAATAGGAGAAATCAGAATTTCCCAATACGTTTGTGCAGCGACTGTATTAAGGTTTCGCTTTTATGGCTTTAAAAAAAATACATTGTGTGTGTAACTGGACCTGCCTTGGCTAGATCGTGTTATTCTCGGTGAAAAAAATCTTTTTTTTTGAGTTCCTTTCAGTCTTTGTAACAGTGCTTTCAAATGATAAGATTTTAAAAGATTATAATGAAACTAATTATAATAAGGTATCAGAGGATATTTTTTTCAGGCTTTCTCCTTTTTTATTAAATGATACAAGGTCTGGATCCCATGAAACAATTTTATGAGGACCATTCCACCAAAAGCAGATCTTCTTGCTCCAGTTAACTTTGGAGGAATATATGTTCTAAATATATTTTCTTATCTTTTATATTTTTTAGTAACTCCAGAATTCGGAATTAATTTTGAAAGACCATCGAAAAATATTTTTACCAATGTTTGGTCTAAATTGCGCAATTAGTTTCATAGAAGAAGATTTTGATTTTTTTTTTCAAACTTTAATATACATGTCTGAAGTACAGACCATAGGACACGCTTTTGAAGGGTCACTATCTAAGCACCATTACACTAGAGTTTGGTCTCAATTGCCACAATATTATCAGGTCTATGAGATTTTCAAATATTATTTTGATGATTTTTTTTATATTTTTAATAAAGGCGGCCGTATTGGTCGGAGGTCCAGACCGCCGGACATATTTTTGAAAAAACACATACCCAAGGATCAGTCTGCAAAATTTAATCGCAATTGCAACAGTTACATCGGAGAAGATTTTTGATTGAAAATAAAGGAGATATTTGGAAAATTTCAATACCACAACAACCATGAAAAGGAACTACTGAGTGTATAAAAAGAAGCCTTAGTCCAGCCTTCCATACTAAGCCTGTGTCCACACTGTATAACAAGCTCCTACTGGCCCATATTAACTATTTGTGGAGACATTCAGCCGTAACTACAAAATGTCTTAAATGGAAACATATATATGTATAAACAGAATTCAGAAACGTACAACTACTGACAGCGACTTTGGACTTTGGACGGGCACAAAATAAAACGTGTTTAACGAGTACTACTTTTTGCCAACTATTCTATTTTTAGTAACGCCACATGGCACAAATATGAAAATTAATTTTTTACGACGGACTTGGAAGTTGTTGATTAAAGTTGTTATCAGGGGTTAACTGTTGATAGGAAAACGGATAAACAGATGACAACCGCAATACTAGTACTACCAGAATTTTAAATGCCAGAATTGTTTTCTTGTACTGAAATAATACCTAGGGTAAATGGGTGGGGTTTAAAATTTGTTATTGTTTACTTTTCTTGGAACAGGCGCACAATACGGCGAGATTACTTCTTTTTACCACTTTCCCAAGTGGTTATTGGTATAATAAGACAAGATCAATTCATTCATTTTTATTATTTTTTAATTTTAATGTGAAATAACAAATATTACACGTTTTGCAACGTATGTTGAAAATATCTTTCTAACAAAGTGCGTATCATAATAAAATAAAGTAAATGATAAATATGTATATATAAAAAAACAAAATAAAACAAATATTACACGTTTTGCTGAAAATATCTTTCTAACAAAGTACGTATCATAACAAAATAAAGTGAATGATAAATATATATATATATAACAAATATTACACGTTTTGCAACGTATATACATTATCTTGTTGTTCTTGTTGTTCTTGTTGCCACTTTCGGAAATTTCATGGCCATATTGTCGCTCCTGAAAGTCATCTTTATAAAATACAGACAGCTTTCGACTGTCAACATGAAAACTATCAATTCTTGCCAAACCATGTTCTTCGAGAGCTTGGTTCGATCTCACAAGTATGTTTTTTTTTTTTTTTTTTTTTTTTTTGTAAATAGTAAATATACCAAGCCTATAACACCACATAAATTCATTTTTTAATAGGTTTGTATGTAAAACTATATGTACAATTTCTATCAGGAAATTGTTTTTGCATCAACAGGAGGCTCAGAAAACCCATCATTCTCGTAATAATCGTCTGCTTTCTTATTTTTACCCTGTAACTTGTTTTTCACCGATATAAAAATAGAATCGTAAGGCTGAAGCGAACGTAGTGGGGCCGGCAAAAAGTCCCATGATCTCAACTTCCTTGGTAATGCCTCTGGCTTTTTCCACTGAATAATTTTTATGATGATGATAACTATAACCATGAGAAGTATAGGTGTACCAAATCCCAGGAGAGCTTCCCATCCAGCCAATGAGAGTCCAAAGATTGCTGCAGGAATAACAAAAAACATCAGTATTAAATACAATACAGCAAACCATCTGTATTCTGCAGTTACATTTCCCAGATACTTTGCTGCATTAATTGGTAGTTTTCGAAGAGGATAAATCATATAGAAAAGAACTACCCCGGTCAGATTGAAAAAGAGGTGACACAGTGCTATCTGTAGAGAATTATCAAAAGTTCCACTTCCAGCTGACGCAAATGCTGCTAGGATACTAGTTCCAGTTGTACCAATATTTGATCCCAGTGTAAGTGGATACATTCTGTCTATATGTATAACTCCCAGGCCCACCAATGGTGTAATGGCAGATGTAAAAATAGAACTACTCTGAACGAGAAACGTTAAACCTGCTCCAATAAGAATTGCCAACAGTCCGGTGAAATATCCGGCGCAGCCATCACTGTTGACATTGACAATTTTTCTGATTACTTTGGCAATATTACCGCTTAGAATGGAGTGTAAGAGTTTGACAATACAAACCAAACAAACACACAGGACAATCAAAGAAACGACCAGTAGTAATATACCAGTATTTGTATCATTCCATCCAATGTCTTTTAAAGCACCTGGAAGAAATTTATAACGTATTATAGAAACTCAATTGTTAACTGTGTTGAAGGATTTTTGTTCTGTATATGTATAGATCTTGTATCAAGAATAAATTCACCATATTCTTTTCTGTTATATTCAGTTTTAGTCTTAATTTATAAAATACTTTCAAACTTTATTGAATTTTAATCTTAATAAATATAATATTCTCTCTTTCATTTATGAAAAAAGATGATTTATGCAATTTTAAATGGGCTACGTAAAATTTGGGTTAAATACTCTGTTCATTAAACAGTCGTCTTAAAAAACACACCTGATTTCATCAAAGTTGTCACGTTTTCTCCTTTACCCTGTGCTATTTTTGTTATAGCTTTAGAATCTATCTACAAAAACAAAACATCATTATGTTTTACGTTATTTTTTTTTTCTATTATTCATATAATATTATATCTCACCCAAAAAAACACTTTTTTTATTAAATTGTAATTAAAATTAATCATGTAACTACATTTTCTTGATTATATGTCGATTCACAAAGATAAAATTTCTCACTTTGACCTCAAAAGCACAAAAGTTTGATCTGCTATAAGAAATTAAAATTGCATTTAACTATAGTGTTTTTTATCAATAAAAATTAGTTAAATTTAGTAAATACTTACGGATACTATTGCAGAGGTAAATGGCTTTGTTATTTCCTTGAGGAAATCTGGTTCATTGACTGATCCATTTGCATTGTGTGGTAATGAATCTATAATGGATTTGGATGTTTTATAGAGGTAACCAAAAGCTATTTCTATTGGAAGAAGTACGATGACGTTCAGCCAGTTAAACATGTCATGCACAGTTGCTGCAGCGAATGATCTCCTGAACTGGTTTCTGTCAGCTGTCTGTCCCATGGCCACTATAGTATTGGTAACAGTAGTTCCAATGTTTGTTCCCATAATGATTGGAACTGCAAGTCGTACGGGTAAAACTATAAAATAAAATATACACACATATCTTATATTTAAGAAATGTATGCATACGGTTTAGTGTGAAAATTTCGATTTTGTTATTTTTCTTTTGCATAATTCGGTCGAAGCATTTTCAAGTTATTTGGCGAAGGACTTGAATTTAACAAGTTGTTAAGTAAAAGAATCCGGAAAGGTGAATATAGTGTCAGACTTGAAATCGGTGAATGTTAAGTGGTACCTTACATTATGTTCAGAAACGTAAGCAGAAACTTTAAAGTAATGATATCGGGTACTGCTTCAAATCAAGAAATTAGAAATAAATATAATTCGAAATCAACCAGCGCTAAGAAGGTCATAATGCAAGGTTAAAATTTCAAACTTTTTTTCTTATAGCAAAAAATCATATGAAACAATATCTTACTGTCGGCAGATATCATAGAAACAACAATACTCGTTGATGTTGACGAACTTTGTACTAAGACAGTAGAGAGGACACCGACCATTAGACCTGCGATTGGATTAGATATCAAAACACTGCTTCCAAGGGCTTCACCGGCAGCTTTCCCTAAAATGAAAAGAATACAACAAATTTGCCACCTTAGAGTTTTCTTCAATTTAATGTAGAAATATAAGTTCATTTAATATTACAAATATAACCCCAAATTAAATTTTAATATTGGACTGCTCAATTTCAAAATATATAATTTCCGAGATACCAAAGTACTTAAAATAAATTTTATTAATAAGTTACCAATATTAATACCATTCCATCTATAGACAAAATGTCATCTAAAATCCATAATGACATTTTAATTCATCTTTAGCCATTATAAATTGTAACGCATACCTCCTAAGAGACGAAATGCAGAACTCAAGAAGTCCAGACTGCAAACAAACATGTACAACAAAGCTAGCAATCCAACTATTTTCGCAAACCCTGTTACCAACCATATCACTCGCTGTTTACTCGTCATGTCTGCAATGTATGTATATATATTTCATTTTTTTATTTCCATATAAGAATGGTTTCAAATATAGTGAAATCTAGAAAGGGGAGTTATGATACCAGTTAACCTGAAGAATTGTTTTGCTTTAAACCTAGAATGTATTAGTCAGCAAAATTTCGAAATTATATTATAACAATAGATACAAAAATACTGGGATATTGAAATTCAGGTAATTTTCAACGTAAAATCACAAAAGTCTTGCATTTAAGAATTTACCTGTCCATTTATTATTTTCAGAAATTTTTCTCTGATCTTACCTGCCCATTTGACAGTATTGTCCGGGAGATCAGGGAGTTTATATGGATCATCATCTGTTTCCTTCTTGTCATCCGGTTCTGTCTCTCCATCTTTTGGACTGACCACTATGGTAATATCAAATATATCTTTTTTCGCAATAAAATCTTCCAGTGTATTAATATTTTGTTCCTAAATATAAAAATTGATAGATAAATTAACTTTTAGTTAAATACATACTAGTTATATGTAATCATATTATAATAACATAAATTATTTACCTCAGTCGAGACAATAGGCAGAGTAAAAGAATTCGAAGTTTTCATGTTTCCCAAAATTGTGATTCGTGCAAGATGTCTTGGCTTTTTATACCATTTCTGATCAATATCTTCACTTGTGCTAACGAATATTTATGGCACTTGGCGAAATATTTATGGGTCTATAAAACATTTCATATAATATTTAATTTTTGTAATTGTAGTGTCCATTGTTAGAAAATGATACGCAAAATTTGCAACTCACTTGACACAAATGTATTATTTTTATAAACAAATGAAGACTATAGGCGTAATTAAATCAAGACTCCAAATAATGTTGCCAGTATTATCTATACAAATAAAAAAATCCAAATAATGTTACCAGTGTTATCTATACAAAAAATCTGGTTTATTGTATATTACTATAAGAAAACTTTTTTTCGATTCATTAACAGTTTTAATACGATACAGTAAGGATCTAACATTGAAATTTTCCTGAAATTTGGACAAAAGTGTCTCTTTGCTATGTACTATCGAAATATCAAAAGAAAAAAGTACCTTCATGATATAACTTTCGAGTTATATTGCGTTGAATTTTATGCATATTGATCCAAAACCGCTCAAATAGAGTTCAATGATACAATATAATCAAAAAATCATCAACTGCAGTAAAAATATTCCAGGTAGAATATATAATTGCATCTTCTTAATAAAAAAAGGGACATTTCTTGCAAGCCAACTTGAAAATTAATTTGTATTTAAAAAATCAACATTATTCCAACCAATACAAATACTAAGGGACGAGATCAAAAGTCCAATGTAGGATAAAAAACTTAATTCAAATAGTTTTTTCACTGACCACCCCCCCCCCCCCCCACCCCACCCCCTCTTAACTTAATCTGGGAAAAATTGATTGACCAATATGGGCATATGCTTTGAGAGTGTACTTTTTGTATCATGGGTCCTGTTTTTCCTCAACAATGTGTGTTTATTCTGTATATTGACTTGGAAATCACTTGAATCCGTATTTTTCAATCCGATAATCGATGTCGGATAACAAAACTTGCAGCGATTTTTATCCCCCAACCCCCAAACTATTTGAAATCAGTTTTTTTTATCTCGTACTTAAGTAGACTTTTGTTGATGTGCAATTTGCTGAGTTGAGTCAGGTTGGGCACAGAAAATCGTAATTCTGGTTTACATACTTCTGAACTCTTCAAAAACCTCTTAAGATAATCTACATGAATAACTTTCCATGTTATTTATGAATGATTTTATGAGTCTATCGTGCTTTGTGGTTGTACAAACAAACCCTATACATTCACTATTTATCATGAGTGAAGTTTCTAACTGCATGCAGTGTTGCAATTCTAGTTGCATGTACATAGGTATGAAAAATATCCCGGAAGATCCGTCTTGAGTGAAGACTATATATTAGATTTTATCCGTGTTTTTTAATCAATTTTAAATTATCCTAATTATCGTTTGACCTACCTATCTTTATTTCAAACAAAAATTAACTTAACTTAACTTTGGTAAAATAGTTTTTCTTTCAGAAAGACATGATTTTGTTTAATTTATAAACTAATCAATATATCACATAGGTAAGTTACTTTGATTTAATTGTCGTAATTGACTGAGCTATAGTGACACTTTTCATCTTTATTTTTCACGTGTAGGCTTATGTAATAGATACATTACAACGAGAACAAAAGAAGTGTCCTTTATAAGACGTTAGGGGGTACTTTTTATGCACGAGTACCCAGGTCAAAGTCCGAGGCGTTAGCCGAGGATCTTGGCCGAGTACGTTTGCCAGTACTCGTTGTACTGTGTGTGACTTGTAAGACAATCCACACAATTCAACTCCATGTTGAATATGTGCACGCTGGCCAACATCTCGCGTAGAAGAACCTGAATTTCTGGAAAAGTATTGTTTATTTAAATTTTTTACAAAAAAGGGATACTTCTTTAAAATGCATTCATTCGAAAATGAAAAGGTTGTAAAACTTTTAACTTCTTGGTCAACTCATCAAACTAGCGGTTATCTTTCCGATACAAAGTTGTACTATTAAACAAAAACGGCGAGGGAAACGTCAAAATGGCGAAAAGAATAACTGAATTTGTTTTCTTTGTTTCCTTTTGTGTGTCGGATGTAACACTATGTATTACATGGATTTTTTGGATGTATTCTTTGTTTAATTTGTAAGTACAAACCTTGTATCTATTGAATTTTAAACTTTATTTTTAAATACTGTTCTGAGGTAAATTTGTTAATGCAAACTTATGGAAGAATATATCATTACTTTGAAATTCTCATTGTTTTGTCATTTATTCAATAGTAATGGCTAAACGGTTCAATAGTAATGGCTAAATATTTCAAAGAACCATAACTGTGAAATACTTTTACTTTATTTCATTGAATTTTTTAGCATTGTATTTTGGAAAAGTGAAACCTTTTCAATTATTTCACTTGAGAGTAAAACATAGTTTTTTATACAGGATTTTAGTCCTTGAGTATTATTGGTCATGTAGATGATGACATTCAGATGCTTGCTAAATTGTTGCCTTGTCACACTGATGGTACGAATCGTACTTGTAATATACAAATGTTATATAATAAAAAAAATTGTAAACTAAAAGCTTACAAATTTAGTCATGTAATTTAATGAATACCGTGAATTTCCTAATGATAAGTATGTGTTTTTCTATGTGTTGTATATATAATTTTATACATATTTGTTTTGTTTTCAGTTGGTGTTTCAATTTAGGATTGAATTAAAATAAAATATAAAATAACCCCTCAACGACTTCGGTCTTTATTATACGACGAAAGGTTAATCTGACGGACAACTTTAGGTCAACTGAAAATGGTATCGCAGTGGACTTTTTAAACTGGACAAATAAGTTTTTTATTATATTTTTTTTTCAATTCACAGACGGTCTTTTTCGTGGAAACGTCGTGCCCGGTAAATATTAAGAAATGGACTGTTTAACCTAACACGTGTACATTAATTTATTTATTTTTACATGTCATGATTCTAATTTTAACGGAAATTTTACATTGAAGTAACCCAATGTTTCCATTTTTTTCAAAAACCTACACCTAGACTATCATATACGATTTTGTAAAACCTCAATTTTCAACGCTATCTGAAACCTGATATCAATGCAAATTGCAAAAAGATATAGGACTGTTCTTTGAGTAGCAAATTTTATATACAAATGCATAGTTTCTAACGTTATTTTCTACATTCGTACTCTATGGAAACATACTGCATATAGTCATACATGAATATCAAACCCAGAGATATTTTTCTTATCACACAAGGTCGATTTCCTGTGAAACAAATATTTTGTAATATCAAATGTGCATTAGCGGATGACAGAAATGTTACTGCAAATTGTTTATTATTTTAGGCCTTCACACCTGCACTTTCGACCAAAACTTTGGAAACTGGGAATAATAGAGTCAAAGCGACCTAGGTATACTAGTCAATAAAAGAAACGATACAGGGTAATGCATTTTTCAAATAGTGTACTAAGCAGAAAAATAGACCCACACGTCGGATTTTCATAGTAGATTGCTTTCTCATTAAAAGCATGGATTTTGTGCAAAAAGTTTGAAATAAAAAATTCCAATTTTTGAGATTTCAAAAATCACCTTTTTCAACCCAAAATTAAAAAGCAGTATTTTGACTCCATTATATGAATCATAATGTCTGTGTGACAAAAGATTTGAGTTTTTTCTTCTGATTTCAGCCACCGGATTTTCATTTCACAAAATGTGTGTCGATTTTCTTCTCAATTTTCCGCAAATTTAATTTAACCTTCATTTGGAAATTTCCATTTTCCACGATTTAAAGTTTTATCCAAATTTCAAAATGAGACGCATTAGATGAAGAAATGAAGTAGCAAACCATTGTTTCCCTCATACCTAAGTTTTTTTAATGAATTACCAAGATATTTGGTTCCGAACTCGTGTATCGTTACTTTTGTTAATTAGTATATAACAAAAATCTTAATTAGGTCAACCTTGCATAAAGGATTTGAAACTAACCTTCTTTTCAACAGAATTTCAAAATTTTATCACTGAAAATATTAAAACCTCCTAACTGTAAAATCCTTAAATGAAGGAGACGACTTATCAAACACCGTCCTGAAAAACTGCTCTAAACAACTAGCACCTGGGCTGAGACACATCTTTCAGCATTTGTAGACTAAGGCATCCTACCTACTACATGTACTAATTGGTTAAATGCGAACATCACTCCTGTATTTAATAAAGGAAATATTAACACACCAGGGAACTATAGACCTGTTTCTCTTACCTGCCTTGCCTGCAAGCTGCTTGAACATATTCATGATATGCAAGCATATCCTTAAACACCTAGAAAAGAACCGTATACTCACAACACTCCAGTATGGCTTTCATTCAGGTTTCTCCTGTGAAACCCAACTTTTAACAACTATGAACAACTTACTACAACTTTAGGCCACCAAGCAGTTATATATTACTATATTTTTTCTTTTTTTTATATTTTTACTGAGACTACTGTGTTATAGCAGGGATCATATGGGTCATTTTCAAAAAAAGTCCATTTTCCTGTCCACCTATGTTAAAAAAATATTCAGACATAATGGCATTATTTTTTTGTGTTTAACCAAAAGTTCGCAATTTTTTCAAATCGGCACATCTACAATGAGAACGATTTTCTCCTTGCAATAAAAAAAAAAATTGATTTTGAAGCTCAATATTGAGCAATTTGTGAGTGTTCGGACTGAGGGAACCATGTTTGTACATTATTTTTCAATGATTTTTTGTATGTTTTCAAATGGGCAAAATTATTTTTTTGAATAGCATATAATTGAATTTTAACAAGAAAGTAAAGTCTTGAAGATATTTATATATATGCTCATAAAAAAGTAAATTATGCTGGCGTCCATGGAATGCATGTCTGTCCTGTTACCGGTTCAAAATTTGCAGAGCAATAATTGTTGCCTGCAAATACAAATATCTTCTATGATGAAATCAAAAGTACACAAGTTTTCCAAATTACAACCAAAACAATAGAACGTTAGAAGAAACTGAAGCGAAGTTATAACCAGAAAAGTAAGTCAAAATGATAGCGTACCCTTTTAAAATGTCTACCATGTTATCAACAAATTTATACATTACTACACCCATACGTTCTCAAAAGGGTCACTAACTATTTGGAAACAAAGAACGCTGACTGAAAAAAACATACAGCGATGTAAGGGGTGCTGTTATTTCGAAATATACTCAATAAACATATAATTTTGTCCATCCTGTTACTGTCTATCCTGTTACCTTGAATAAAGTAACAGGATAGACAGTTTAAGTATTAGAATAAACAACTATGTATCTTTAGACCTGATGAAATACTTGAAAATGAAATGAAACATTTGATATTCCACATATCTTTAAGAAAAAACAAACAATTATGCAAGGGGAGTTGTTGTTTTGCAATAGAATCAATAAACATATAATTTTGTCTATCCTGTTACTGTCTGTCCTGTTACCCCAACTTGGTAACAGGATAGACAAATATGTATATATAAACCTTCGATGTCCGTTCCTGTTACCATAGAAAATAGCGTTTTTCTAAAATTATATGTAATCAAAGAACTAAGTGTTGGATTGATTCAAAAGTCCAATATAAGCCGAATATAAGGAAGTGCTTCAGTTGGTTTTGCGTTGATTGTAGCAATTTTTGCAGCATTTGAAAATGTATTTTTAAATAGTTTTTTCAGGACGCAATATTAAAAGATATTTTTATCCCGTTAATGCAAAGAAATTAAATATTCTGTTATTCTTTTCTGAAGCACCACTAACGTATCTTTAAGAAACAAACAACATGTTTTTCACATTTTCCTTGTTGATAGTAAAAAAATTATCACAAATGTGGTAACAGGATACACAAAATTTTGCACCATCAGTCGAAAATGTGTTAATAATATTTTTATGTTATGTCATTAAGATTGCATATTTGAGTATTTTGTTCAAGACGTATCATATATTTTGCAAGTTTAATAAATATGATGATTCAAGCAAATTGTTTTTTCTCAATTTTGCAATGTTAAAAATGCACTTTTTTTGAAAATGACCCATATCCAGTTCCTGGTTATAGTAGTCTCAGATTTTTATCACTAAAATTCAAATGACTGTGAGTTAATGATGTCACAGGAGAAGTATAACTTACAAACGAAATTTTAGGCTCAATCCAACAGATATGACAGTTGCAGTTATAATAATATTACATTGCTGTGTGTGTGCATTTGCGAATTTTACGATACACTGGAGCAAATTGCTTGCCGGAAAAGCCCGAGAATATGCGACATATTTTTTGTCCGTACCCGTCCCTTATCTGATGGTGCTCCTGGAAAAACATAACATGAAATATGAGGATTAATCATCTGCAGAAATACTTATACTCTTTGAAGGTTGGCATACTTGCCAACATATAAATAAAAGAAATCCTAAGAAAATCGGCGAGGCGTCTGGTGACCGCTTACGTCCCCAGTGGGTCCAGCCAGGGAAAAGCCCTTGTAAGTTGTAGAAGCCATGCTCAGGTGGTTAATCCTATCAAATATGAATAGATATGGCAATAAACACATTGTTGTGAAGCAATCATTATTGCAACAAGCTTCAAGTTTATAAACTGCTGGTAGCAAGCAGGTGGGACACATGATTGTTTTGATGAATATAAAACCCCAGACATTGCCAGAACAGACCCAATTTCAGGGCTTTCCATACAATTGGAAGTAGCAGGCTGAAATCTAAAAGTAGGCGGCTGTGACATGCGGCCGGCAAAGCCGGTCGCCGTGCCAAGCTACAAGCTTGGCGCCTTTATAGCAGGGGGTCTGGGGTAAATAGAGCAAAATCCTGCATTCTTGCAATCTCCTGGCACCGAATTCCAACTTTAAAATTACCATTTTTTATGTATGAATACCATTTTTTATGTATGAAATTAAAAAAAAAAATCTCGAAGAAATTTGATTTTTTTTTTGTGTGTGCAGGATTGTGTAACCTTCAATTCTTGATTATTTTCTTTCCGTTATGCTGATAATTCATTCTTTTTTGATAATAATAACAAATATTATTGTTATAAAATTTAATGAATTTTCTTGAAGCCAAAACCGAAAAGTTATTTGATCGCTTCATTGTTGTTGACCATCGGAACTTCTCTCTTATTATCCTTGCAAAAATACGATGCTTTCCGACTAGAGGTGACGTAAATGTACACTTTTAATAGACGACCAATCAGTGACCGGCATTTAAGTGAACTATATTTAGCTAAGGGTAAACACAGGATTTACATCCTTGTTTATCGCGACTTCGCGACAATACGACTGGACGCTAGTCTTCATATTTTAAAAAAATTTTTTTCTTTTTGAATTTATTTTTTTGTCAGTAAAGTAGCCGGCACTTGTAGCACAAGTAAATCTACCAGCTACTTTCGAAAGCCTTGCAATTTTAGGGTCGGTCGGGTAATGGGAAACAAACATATATTTTATTTGGCCTGATCCATTTCAATGGTCGAAGTCGCGAATATGACAGCTGTTATTTTAAGGAAAATCTGGCACGTGTAGTGAAAATAAAGTCCATGCTGCCATTATTTTCAATCAATAAACAAAGGGAAATAATCCAATAAGAAAAATATGGGTAAATTCTGCCCGCTGACAACTCGGACCATGGTAAGTTGGACTGGAATAACAATAATTTAGACGACCAAACAGTAACGTTAATGAGAAAGATACTGTGAATGAAGTAATGATTACATTTTTATGAACTACTTTTTTTTGACCCTGTCATACACTGGCTTAGAAGGCATTCAAGTTTAATTTGCCTTAACCCAGTTGAACTGTAAATCAGAGAATGAATCTGAATTTCTTTTTAAAAAAAACATTTAAAACATTAGAATAAGACTAGCTCGTGTAATGACTTCTCCCTGTCTCTTTCCACTTCTCCTTGTCAGCTTCAGAGAGAGAAGCTTCTTCTCCCTGTCATCCTGAAGTAGACGGAGCCCTGGTGAATAGCACCATATTATAATGGAACCAACAATACAATAAGAAGGAAGTATAAGAAATAAGATAAATACTATTAGGCAATTAACCCCATGCAGGGTGAAGTTGTTTATGGCAGGAATAAACAACATGATTTTGGTATAATTTAATACATTTTAGGTGATAGTTATAGTTAAACAGCAGGGAAGGTAATTCAATGACTTCCATTATTAACATTAAAACTTTAAATGCAAATTTAATTAAAACGTGCAGCAAGATATTTATAAATAAAACTCCAAATTTACATTACTTGCATATCTAAATGATTTTATTTTTTACTAGGACAAAGTTTTATTACTTTGTTGGATGATTATTTAAATTGAATTATTATCCTAGGAAAAACCCCAAGGATATGATTTATTTTCACCTGATTTCATATGAGTCATATATGGTTGATTATATAGACATTACACTACTGTATACAGTGGCTTATGATTGGTTAATTTCATAGATCGTACGAGTAATGATGCTTCCAAAATATCTAGCCGTGGTGTAGTGGTTAGCTCATCAGACTACGAAGCCAAAGGTCCCTGGTTAGAGTCCCATTCTGGATGAAAATATAAGGGATCAAATTTGTGAAACCATTTGCAAGGATGGTGTTGGTAAAAGATGTGAGTCCGTCGGATGGGGACAAAAAAAGGCTGTCCTGTGTTAAGGGAGAGTCAGAGTAACACCCTTATGAAGTTAAAGACTCCCCTGTAGATGTTGAAAAAGAGTATGCTAAAATGCTACAGGGGCCACTGTTGCACCTGACAAGTGGAGAGGGATTAGCCTTAGTTTGTATAACTTGTTTTCCAATCCGCTACAAATGAATAAGTTTAAACTAAAATTCCTCCTGTTATAGTAAATCCTCATGCATTGCCAATCAAGTTCTTCAGATGCAAATCTGGCTCTTTGAAATCTTTACTCAACTATGTGTTTATAACTTTTATTATCAACTCTGACATTTTTATGACCCTTACCATTATGGATACTTTTTCATATGTGATAACAGCATCATTACCTCAGCTTATTATGAATATTGATACAAATATCAGTATTTTTGCACTTTCAGTGAGTACAAGTTTTTGCTATTCATATTTGTCAAACACGTACATGTATTTGGATGACAAATGCTAACAAGATGAGCAGGAAATACTTGCACTTTGTATAGTAGAACAAAATGTTGGTTTTGTCGTTTTGATCGCTTAAGAACTGAGTTTTATTTTTAGGGGTAAACTTACCTAGTGAAAATTTCTGTTTCAGTATTGAATTATTACCTTTCTTGATTTATCAATGAAATGGACTACATGTATGAAGCTGGGGTATTGAAAAAGAGTAAAAAGTCTGTGCTATTCACGGATGCATATATATGACTTCCTCATTCAGACTAAATCAGTACTCAAATATTATAGTGTTACTAAATTGCTGATTCTGTATTGGCCCTTACAAGTATTGATGCAAGGTTTGCTGTATTGGTCCTGAGGGCCAATACAGCTGACCAAGAATCAATACAGAATCAGCAACTTCGTAACACTTTTATTAAATAATCTAAACAGTCTGTACAGCTGGTCCATATGGCTAGTCCCTATGACAGGAAGTAGATACAGCTGGTTGGTCCATATGGCTAGTCTGTATGACAGGAAATAGATACAGCTGGTCCGTATGGAATTCTGTATTAGCCCTGCTTTTTAAAGGGGCAATACATACAAACATATTAACTGGGACAACCGAAAGTGGATACATTAGGGCAATGCAACTTTCCGTATTAGCCCTGTTTTTTTAACAGGGCAATACGTGACACGTTATTAACCGGGTCGAAACAGCCATATTGAACATATGGTTAATATGAGTAGATATTTTCAAATCCATATTGGTCATGCCGATTTTAACATATTAGGGCTGTTTTAAACATATTATTTAATAAATATATATATGTTCTATTCTATTAGGATTTCCCTGAAAACGTGGAGAACACAATTTTTGTTTTTGTATAGTCCTTTAGTTACTATTTTGTTTATATAAGTTTATTTTTAAACTACTTGTTACACTTATTTACAGGGCATAAAAATAAACATCTTGGATATCTATAGGACCTGATATAGAAATACCAGTTCTTACATTCTTAGTGAATATTGTTTATCATTCACATGAGGTTATCGAGTTATATATAATCAGTTATTTTCATATTTAAAAATTGTTTATTTCAGGAATTTTCATTGTGTTCTAATAATAGGAAAAGAATGAATGGAAGAGAAATGAAGAGCCTTTTCTTGAATATTGAAGTAAACTTTGACAAAATGAATGCAGATTGCAGTTTCTATAGCTATATTATGAAATTCAATCAACTCCAAAACATTTATATGTAGATAAAAATGGGTAAGCTAGAACCATTTGTATTATAATAAAACTGTAAGGTTAATGTAAAAATGCCTGAAGGTCTTCTAAGGATGTATTCTTCTGCTGTTTCAGTCTCGTTGAAATCTCGTTCAGGAATTATTTCCAAAACATGTGATACAAGCAGAAAATATTAATGAATTTAAAAAATATCATAGTCCAACTAAACTCTGTGAAAAAATTGTAGTTTTTGAGTAATAAAATTTTCATATTTTATAACCAATCCGTTCAGTGTCATCAGAAAAAAATTTTGAGAAAATGGGTGAGAGGTACAAAGAAATACTTTTACCAAAAATATGTACATCCCATATCAACTTTTTCTTTTTAAAATTCTTAAATATGTATTTTTTCAATCATTTATAACAAAGAAGTTGAAATTATATGCTCTTTGTTCTAAAAAAATTAAAAAAAAACCAAATTTACTAAATTGACTGCATGGTCAATTTGACACAAAAAAACAACAAAATTTTATAAAACTTTCTTATATTAACACCTACCTATAGTTTTTTTTAAGTTAAATTTATTCAGATTGGTCCACTCCATCTTTAGGGAAAGTATGAAAAAAAGTTTTAATTGTGGAACCGATTGGATTTATTTCATGATAATATCCCAAAAATGGGTAAAAAATTGATGAAAAATGGGAAAATCATCAAAAATGGGGTACTTTCAAATGACCATAGCAAAAAAAAAAAGTGCACCACCATATGATTTTTTCTTCATAAATTACTTTCTTACAGTCATATAAATGCAAAAATCAGGTGAAGAAAAAAAGTTAAATTCAGGAAATTTCGGGCTCCTCAGAGGTGTACATCCTTAATAAGAATCAATCAATCATTATCGTCATTGTAAATTGATTTACTCGATATTTTCATTTTCAAAAATATATATTTATGACGAATGTTAGTATCATTGAATATTTACCAATGTAGCTTCAAAGACAACCTAGTGACCCCTACTTGTTCATTTGTATTTCACAGAAAAAAGAAATATTACATTTATATTATGTATGAACTATTATATTGGACAAGTCTTAAACCACTGCCACAAGGGACCACACCTTTTTGGAAGACATGTTAGATTTGTTATATTATTCAGGGAATAATCTGGATGGCAAAATTGAGGTTTGAGTCACCGGAAAATTTTTTATATGACAAAAGTCGTTGGCTTAGCATTTTCAAAGCAAAGAGATATCTCCAAGAAATGTTGGCAAAGGGAAACAACTCTTTGTCATTTCTTTTCAACAAGTTGTAAAGAAACAAAATGGCTCTCTCAGTGTGAAAAACTATATTTACATAGTTTTAGAGAACTAACTTTGATATTGACTGCATAAGAATATTTAAATAGCATATAAATAACTGAATATGTCAACAAGAGGAATGAACATGGATCACAATCAAAAACTATTCAGGCCTGTAACCTGTTCTTATTGACTTAAGTTCTATAAACTAAGATAAATTACTAGAGTTTAACATGCCCAGTTTTACCATGCCTTTGGCCAATTGATTATTGGCTTCACACACCCAATACCAGAAGCAAAACTCCACTGATGAAATTATCTCATAAAAATGAGGAATCAAGAAAATCCAGTAAAGTAATGAGTCAAGAAAGGTTTATGGTAACTGACATGAAATTACAAATTCTGTTTATCTAAGTAAATGTATTAATTTCATGTTAAACCAAGATAAATTCACTTCTCCTAATGAGTTACTGTATATTCATATAATTTGTTAATAATAATACATGTACATGTATAATTAATTAATTTGACATAGAATGTTAAACCAAGGAGGTATCCTTGTGTTTTTTCCTACTCTTTCTATTCCATAAATAATAGATGATGCAACAATGAAGAGAAAAAGGATGTCCAGTGGAACATCTGCTTTGGATTGTAAGATTATGTAAGTACTCTCAATGTATCATTGAACAAAGACAAAACAATCGGCTAAATTATTTCAGTCGACAGGTAAAAACTTCAGTGCATTCACATCCCTTTGAACTCATCTGGCTGAAAGGGTAATATGAGATATTGCCATCACTTGGCTTCTGTCATTGTCTTGGATAAGACTTCCTTTGCAAATCTTCTCATCTGGAACCAATGTTCCTAACAAGATCAAAGTTTGGTGGATTTGTCCTTTTAGAGCCCCCCTTTAAAAATGTGTCAAGGTGTCCGGACCTCCAGCCAATGTTATAGTATTATTTCATAAGGTCTTCCATATTGGCTTAGTTATTGGTCCGAGGCAAGCCATATTGGACTGAGGCGAAGCCGAAGTCCAATATGGCTAGCCAAGGACCAATAATTAAGCCAATATGGAAAACCTTGCGCAATTATACCTTTATTGACTAACCAGTCCAATATGATCCTTTAATGCCTAACCAGTCCAATATGTCATGTTGACTAGTCAATACGGCATATTGGACGGGTATGAGTCGTATTGGCGTACTTTGACATTTTGTTTGTTTGTTTAGTTGTGGTTTTACACCATTTTCAGCACACTTGGCTATGTCGCGGCAGCCAGTTTTTATTGGTGGAGGAAGCCAGAGTACCCGGAGAGAACCACGACCTTCGGTAGGAAAATTGGAAATCCTTGTCAATTAAGATCAGAGTCGAACACACCCCGCCGAAGGTGAGATTCGAACTTACAACCTCAGCGTTGACAGACTAGTGATCATTAGTAGTCATGACGAACAACCTAGACCCCTCAGCCACCGAGGCCCCATGACATTTTGTATTGTATTGATAGGTTTTATCATATTTAGGCTGATATTCTATTGTTAGTTAATAAACATACAACATGTATATACAGTGTATATGGCAACCATAACTGAAAATAGAAAAATGGAAAAAAAATATTTTTAAAATATTCTCCTCTGTTACTACAGGGGATATTGAAATTTTTAAATGGTTTTTGTTCTAAATTTATAGTAGAAAGATCAAAGTCAATGTTTTAAAAGTTGGAATGAGATGTCATAAGTAAAAGTGGTGATTTGGTCAGATGGAAATGTGTCAATATTTAGGGCATTGTCTGATGTGTGCAAGAATTCTGCTACCATAGGGAGATATCAAAGTCAATGTTTTAAAAGTTGGAATGAGATGTCATAAGTAAAAGTGGTGATTTGGTCAGATGGAAATGTGTCAATATTTAGGGCATTGTCTGATGTGTGCAAGAATTCTGCTACCATAGGGAGATATTTTTGTCAATATTTTGAGTTAACACTGATTAATTTTTTAAAAATGTTGATGTAATGACAGGAAGTAAGTATACTTTGCACATGAGAAAGATTTTCAAGTTTGAGCCAGTGCAATTTTTATACGCCTGTCATAGACGGTATATGGTATGGTATTATGGTATACAATGTCCATCCGTGGACACTTCGTTCCATAACTCAAATTTGCTTCAATCAATTCTCATGAAATTTTGACACAATATTAGGATTGACGGAACAAAGCTTCCTTTCGATTTTGACGATTCTCAGTTTTGTCATTCTGGAGTTATGGGACTTGGATTGTCCAAATATAAGCATTTTTTTCATATGTAGTGTATAACTCGATTATGCCTTGACTGATTTTCTTAAAACTTTACACATTATTACAAATGATGGTCAGAGGTTCTGTATAATTTTTGACGATTTAGATTTTTGTTGTTCCAGAGTTATGGGACTTAGATTGTTCAAATAAGCAATTTTTCATAAGTATAAAATTTCCTGCTTACACAAAGATGATATTTAGTTTATTGTTGCAGTGTTATAGTTTGATATGTTAAGTCATTGAAAAAGTAACATGACACTTTATTTGCTAAAAATATCAATATTTTCCTACTCCTTACAACTTCATAGCTGTTGCTGGGGACAGGCGTATCATGTGCATAAGGCGCAGCAGTTTATTTTAATTCAGTTTTATTTATAATATAAAAATGCTATATGAATTAATTGTGGTGTTGGACCGACATTTAATGCAAAAGTTTGGTGAAATTGTCCTTAGGTTGTTACCTTTCAAAATTGTGTCTGGGGGTATGAACCATGGACCAGTATGATAGCTGAGAAAAATTAGCACACAGCGCTGATTACGCTTTCATTTTGATAAAAATGCTTAGTTCTTTTAAATGGCAAATTAAAATCAGGTGAGTGTTAAAGGATCCTGGCAACGGGAACCTCTAGTTTTGATAACCAGTGCAATAAAAACATACTTAAAGTATTGGAACTTCAGCCATCACCATTACTTGGCATCCATCATTGTCTATTATTGTAAAGTTTCCTTGATAATGTCTTCTGAAAACACTAGGCCATTTAGGACCAAAGTTAAGTGGAATAGTCTTTGGGTGGTCTGGAGGGATTTTGAATGGGCAATTAAATTTACTTGAGTGATACAGATTCTTAGGAGACTCTTTTTTTTAGTTACATACAATATATTGTAATACATTGTGCAAGCATCATTAATGCATTGTACTTCATGTTAAAAGCCACAGCCTAAAGAAATGTCATTCTGTATGTAAGTTTTGAGGCATGTAGGTCAACTTTTTATTGTAGAACAAAAAATTTACAGCGATATGGAGAAACTTTACTGGAATGTACCATTCACATAACACAAGGTATAAGAGAATGTGGTAATGAAGTGGTCCTGAAATATATCTGTGCACTTCTTAATTCAGGAGGGGGAATCCTTCGTATGAGGAACTTAGACTCCATACAAATAGGTGTCCAACCAAAACATCTAGACACATGGTGGAGTGGTATGGAAAACAAAATGGCTGACATTTTATCGTGTGATGACATTTGTAATTATTTTGATATGGTTGGTAACTACTCTGATCCAGATTTGTATTTATTTGTAAAAGCTGCAGAACATTTGTGTTCCCTTGACTACCACTGTCGTCTACCAACGGATACAGCTACACATGAAGTTTCTTACCAGTCTGTAATGAAGTTACTCCAAAGTAAAGGAGAACCATACAGTATTGATGACCTACCTCATATTCCTGATAGTTTTCAGTATGGAAAGAGAGACTCGAGAATCAAACAAGAAACAAAACAAATACAGTTTAAGTACCTCTCATCCGAATCACCTGCAAAAGATGGCAAGAGTATTCCAGAGAAAATAAAACAAATGGTTACAAAGTACATTTCAGCATTTGCAAATCATGAAGGTGGCCATATTTTGTTTGGTATTGATGATGTGAAATCTGCTGCCTTTGGAGAAGTGATTTCAAATGCAGATCAAGAGAAAACAGGTGATTTCAACTCTTTTTGAAGATTTCTATGCCATGTCTCTGGATAAATACTTCAGACGTTCAGTTAAAATAGCCAAATTTACTATCTCTGTCAGGGTTCTCGCTAAGGCGCGTATATGCGTCCTGGACGCGCTAAAATTGGGCTGGACGCGTCATCCTTCAAACTCATGCGTCCCTGGGACGCATGTAGATCTAATCAGCTGCGTCTGAAGACCGTTATTTTCATTAAAAATCTCGAGCCGCCATTTTTTTGTTTTCTTGGAGATCAAAGGGGGAAGGGAAAGAAACGACAAAAGTAAGCTAAAAAATGGCGGCAATCGGAATTCTCGTGATTTTTCATTGGCCACAGTGTTTATTACAACCGGTAACAATATGTAGACCTCATTTAAAAATAAATTTAGCGGATTTTGACTTATCTATGCCCAAATGGATTGATTGATTGATTATTGTTTTACGCCGTGTGGGCGACATTGAAGCCATATCACGGCGAGAACTAATTCAATTAAGTACTATGTTAAAACGAATATTATGTAAAACGAATGAACTATTTACAAATAATATTTAAGGAGAAAATAAAACAATAAAACAATACAAGACAAACACTCAAAATCAAAGATACTATCACAGACAAAATTTTGAAAATAATATCACAGATACGCTATTAAATAAACATCATTCAAAACATATGAACAAATTAAAAATTATTGGACTTTATTCAAGAATGTCAGACTATATTCTCGAATACAGTCCAACATCTTTTAAATACTGTAAAATACGGTTGCCAGCAACCTTTGTAAACAAGTCTTTCATATTGTTGACTGTGTAGTACCGACTAATAATGTCGGATTTATCTACACAGTCAATTAAAAGATGTTTAATACTATGTCGACATTGGCACGGAATACACTCAGGAGGCGGCTCATTCTCTAAAATAAAAGAATGAGTCGTCCTGGTGTGGCCAATGCGACATCTAGTTAAAACCACTTGTTCTCTCCGGCTTCTGCCGAAAAAACAAATACTTGTGCCAACAGTTGGCTGAATAGCATGCAATTTATTGTCTGTAAGCAGATCCCACTGGGACTGCCACAGACGTACAACATATTTATAAATCAAAGGTTTAAAATCGGTATAAGGCACTGACATATTAGTAACTGGGTCATCTAAAGCATCCTTCGCTATACTATCTACGACTGTGTTTCCTCTGATACCAATATGACTTGGTATCCAGATAAAAACTATTTCTTTGCCCATTTGGACAAGTCTTTTATAGAACTCAATAATATGGGCAATTAAAGGGTTTTTATATTTCTGACCTTCTATAGCCAACAAACATGTGCCCAAATGGAAATTTTGTCAATATAGATTATTAAGGTGTTCAAACAATGTCAATTGGAGGATTTTAAGAGTATGTTTGAGAAAAAATAATAGTAAAGATTATACATAAATAAATATTACAAAATAAAATGGCAATAATAAATAAGTTGTGTCAAAAGGTGCAAAGATTTTTGCTTATATCTGTAACAGAAATTTTCTTCCAAGTTCGGAGCACCACTGCATAAATCCAATTTTTTTTTTTTTGAAATTTCAAATTATATTCGTCAGTATGTTAAGGCAGCACATGATTTTAATTAAACTTTAACAATAGTACAATAGGCATACCATGGTCAACATCATGCAGGAGTGTACGTTAAAAAAGTGGCGATGAGTCCTGGGACTCATCAAAATCAGCTGGGACTCACCATTCTGAAAAATGATGAGTCCCAGGACTCATCATGAAAAATTCTTAGTGAGAACCCTGTCTGTTCCCCAATTATTTTCTCTAGATGACCATGGTCAATTGGGACAAATAGTTTACCATTTTGCAGGAAAATACATCAGTTGGAAGTTTGTCTGTAGTTTTTGGTATAAGATTTACATTTAAACTATTGAAACCAGTCAGATGTTTTCATTATTGAGGAAATGAAATCAGTGTTTCAAATTTATTTTGGCAATAAAATTCTTTGTTTATTTAAGTTTTTTATGCCCCATCCACGAATGTGGAAGGGGAATATAGATTTACCGTCTGGTTAAGTATTTGCGTTAAGGTCCATTTATCAGCAACCCATTGAGATATATCAATGATATTATACCACTACAATCCCCTTATAAGACTGAGCACAGATGAGCAACATTTAGGTCAATTTGACCTACATTTAATGCATGAGTGACTCGATTAAATTTTTAACTCTAGTTTCACATGCTAGGAATCCATGTTGTTATAACAATGATACTTCAGCACTATAATCCTCTTACATTATATAATACATTTCTCCAACAATTTGGTCATTATGACCCACATTTCATGCATGAGTGATTCAGTTAAGTTTTTGTGTTTAGGTCCATTTCTCAGTAACTTATTAAGACATATCAATGATATTATACCTATGCATTTATCTTGTGTAGTAGACCAACAGACAGCAACATTTGACTCACCATGACCTATATTTTATGCTTGAGTGACTTTGGTAAAATTCCTGGTATATTTTCAAAGAACCTATGTTAGTATATTGATGATATTTATCAACTACAATCATCTTATATACTGGTAGTACAACACAATTGAGCAAAATTTGAGTAACCGTGACCCACATTTTATGCTTGAGTGACTTTGATCAAATTTTTGCATTTATGTGTATTATTCATGAATCTATGGTAGTATATTGATGATATTTTACAAAATAACGGTCATCTTATATAGTACAACACAATTTTGCTATGCTTGAGTCACTATGACCTACATTTTAGGACTTTGTTTTAATTTTTCCATTTTAGTCTCTTTTTTGAAGAAGCCTGTGATGATATTTTATTTTACAAAAACAATCATCTTCTTTAGTTTAACACCGATCACCAAATTGCTGACATATGACCAACATTTCATGCTTAAATGACGCCAGTAAATCCTTATGTAATAAACAGAATTACTGTGGATTTATTATTTTTTAATAGGTAAAAGTTAATTCAATCAGAATATATTTAAAATAATTTTAAAACCTATATCCCATCATAAATAATAGGTGGGAATTCAATGTGCAGGAGGAGAGGGAATTCATGTCTTATAGACACACAATCTCTAGTTTTTGTTCGTTATAATGTGGTGAACATTAAATAACATTCATAGCAGATTTTTTTTAAGTATTTACCTTTTGCATTGGGATTATTGCTAATAGACTGACAATTATATTACAATTAATCCTGGCATATTCAGATTTTTATTAAGGCACAGAATCATTCCTCTTTTTACATGATAGTAGAAAGAAATATTTAGTCTATTGAATGATAGAAAAGTTAACCAACCTAAAAACATGTTACAAATGTACATCCAGTATTATTTTATTATATAGACCCAATTTCCAAAATATGACATTCTTTTCAACAGACTTGCAGGAAAATGGCATTCAACCTTTTTGGCAATACTAGAAATCAGTAAAATTAAACTATACAAATGATAAATAATTTGTAGCAAGCTTACATTAGAACACTAACAGAATATTAATTACAACTTGTAATGATATTATTGAAATGTTAGTAAGAGAGTTTGATATATATGATAATTTATCTGTTAGTAGTTTTACATATACAGTAAATTACAGGTACATCTTAGTGTAATGTATTTAATTGTGTATTATTTATAAACAGTTTATTTGGTGAATAGTCGTATGGATATGGTAATATGGGGTGATGAGGAATTTGTAGCTGAACAAGGCAAACATTGGGATATAAGGTTCATTCCTGTCATTGGATCTCCTAAGAAAAAGGTAAATGTTTTTTTTTTCCAGAACTATCACTTGTAAATGTACATTCAGTGAAGGTCTTTGTTTGAGAATACCAAAAATTTGCAATATATCAGATGATAGAAATCTGTGTAGTTGACCCTTTAGTAAAAATCTAGAATAAGTCAAAGTCAATCATTATGATGTCAACAGAACATAATAAAAGCATAAATTTTGACATTTAAAAATATGTTGCATTACTTTGTTTATTTTCTAAACCTCAATATACATGTATTCTTTAATTTACAAATAAATTGGTGATTTAATTAATGACACAAAAAGTCCTATAAGCTTTTCACATGTTCAAGCATAAGAGCAGCTCATGATTGCTATTCTTCATCTAGATGTCACAGTTACTTTGAAAAAGTACTTGCATCTGGCTACGAGTTCCAAATGATTAATCTAACACTGGTGTTAGCAGGATTCTATGCTATTACAATTGTGTGTCTAATGAACAGCACCATTGTGAAGAAATGTTATTCACTGACCTATGTATGTATACAATGTTAACAGGCTAGAAGGGTTGTAGTGGTGGTTTCTGTATGTAAATTTCCTGGTGGAGTCTTCACCACTACACCAGATAGTTATTTTGTTAATGAGGAGGGTAACATTGAGACATGGATGTTTTCACAGTGGAAATTAGCTATGCTGAATGCATTGAGAGGTATATGTAATTTAGCTTAAAAAAATGTGACTGGAGGTTTGGACAGTGGATTCATTAACAAGATAGGAGTAACATATTTTCTCTTTATACTGAATTTTGATATAATTTATATTTGGTTTAATTTAGCCTTAGTAATAAGAAAGTATTATTGCATCTTCTTAAAAAGTAAACAATGTTTCATTATATGTTCATTATAGACATAAAGATTAATTTCAAATTGACAGTGAGCTGAAAGTGTTAAAGTATACTGACATAACAGGTGAAAAATAAATGGAGGTGCCGTTATGTCAGTTGGCAAACCTCGGCCGACTCCGCTACCTCCGTTATATGGAGGAATGTAATCGGCCGAGTGTCGTTATGTCTGTCAAAATTCAAGGATGATTCTTTGTACATAAAAAATAATATTAAGCTTCAGTACAATTCTAAATAATTTTTTGTAAATTATTATTTAAGATAAACCAGAACTACATAACAGATTTATCAAGCTGCCTATCAGTGTACCACAAGCCCCATTGATATTTTCTCTCCATCATACTGTAGGACATATTGAGAAGAGAATGCTAACAGGTAGGCTTTCCTTTCTTATTCAAAGACTACAATTTTTTAAAATAAACAAGACCAATATATGATCTGGACCTGCATCGCAGCATGAAATTCATTGAGCTTAAAATTTTTCTAGTGTTTAACATTATCAAGCTGCAGACAAAATATAAATAAAATGATTCCCTTTTGTAGAAGTCTAGAAAACTTTAATGAGTATTGTTGAATTTTTAACTATCGGCAAACAGGAAGTGGCTCACAACAGATCCAAAAATTGCTTACATGCTACATCTCAACATTATGAAGATGCAGACAAAATATAAAATCATTCCCTTCTGTAGAAGCCAAGAAAACTTTCACGAAAATTTTTCTTCTGTTTTGAGTATTGTTGAATTTTTAACTATCTGCAAACAGTAAGTGGCTGTTTGCTTTCTGACACTACCCATATACATATTGAAGGTGTTGTAATTTTCTGTTTCAGATGCCACAAAGAATATTATCCTTCCTCACCATTACATGGATAATATAAGAGATCACAAAGTAAAAGGATTTATCAGATCAGCACTGGATGTCTTCTGTGTAGATCGTCACATAATGATCGTTGTAAACTGTTGGGGATTACAAGTCACAGCTTTACAGCCTCCAGATGTCATATGTGATGTTTTAGTTTTGACTGAGAATCAGGGATGCCATCTGGTGACAATTTCATACACAACTAATGATCAGATATGGCAGCATTGCCATTATGTTGCAGCATTTATCAAAGAAAAGCTAGTATGCCATGGTGGCTGTGTGGATAAATTTGGTCTGATTTGTCATGTAGCTAACATGGATGGGTATACAAATGAAATAGAAGAAAGTTTGTCAGAATGTTTTTATCCTTCTCATTTCTATATAACACCACTTAAATTTGATAACTTAGTGAGATCTCTTATTATTACAATGGCAGCATATGAACCCATTGACTTTTCTACATTAAATACAACAAAGTCAATGAGAGAGGTACTAGCCACAGACAAATATTTCTTTTTGTTGACCTGTGACCAGTTCGATTTGATACTGAAGCAACAGTTTACTAAGGAATTATGGGTACATGGACCACCCGGTTCTGGAAAAACTGTTGCAGCTGTCCAGTTTATTTCAGAGTTGAGGAGGAGAGGTTGTCAAAAAGATGAAGTTCTGTATCTGGCTGAAAATGAACTCTTGTGTTCATATGTAAGGTAAAGGTTATTTTACTTATCCAACAGTTAAGGACATTTGGTGTTAATTGTGTTGCCTGCGTTTATCAGAGGCGACACTA
Organism: Mytilisepta virgata; assembly: GCA_028015205.1. NCBI lineage: Eukaryota > Metazoa > Mollusca > Bivalvia > Mytilida > Mytilidae > Mytilisepta > Mytilisepta virgata. The sequence goes on from CM051517.1 coordinate 5,145,712, forward strand.
TAGGGATCACTATCCGTCATCTTGCATCATTGTCATTATCATTGTCGTTGTCGTTGTTGTCCTTGTCACATTTTTCTCAGGAACCACACTAGCCAGCTTCCTGGTATTTGGCATAGAGCATCAATATGGGGAACTGTATCGTGTAAGGCAGTTTCAAATCTATCACTTGTCCACTTCCTGTTTGACGGAACTTAGAATATTTTTTGAGATAGAAAATTTCTGTCACATTTTTCTCAGGAACCACACTAGCCAGCTTCCTGGTATTTGGCATAGAGCATCAATATGGGGAACTGTATCGTGTAAGGCAGTTTCAAATCTATCACTTATCCACTTCCTGTTTGACGGAACTTAGAATATTTTTTGAGATAGAAAATTTCTGTCACATTTTTCTCAGGAACCACACTAGTCAGCTTCCTGATATTTGGCATAGAGCGTGAGTATGGAGAGCTGTATGGTGTAAGGCAGTTTCAAATCTGTCGCATGTCCACTTCCTGTTGGAAGGAACTTCGAATATTTTTGAGATAGAAAAATTTCTGAACCACACTAGCCAGCTTCCTGATATTTGGCACACAGCATCAGAATGGAGAAGTACGCAGGTGACATATGTCTTCCCTGGAAGACTTACCACTAAGTGTTTTCAACAATTTTCCAAGATTTTCTCACTTGATAATACATGTATTTCTGTTTGCTGACTGACCCCTGGTGTTCTTTTTATAATCTAAAGATCAAAGTGAGAAATTATAAAATTTTCATAATTTCCACATGGTTTTGAGCTACAAAACCTATTACTTTAAAACCTTTAAAATCAAATAGTCCTGCTAATACCTGTATCTCATTTATCTAACTACATGTTTAACTTTATGAACAACTATTAGTGATATGAAGTTCTGTGAAACTAGGTTGTGACCAAGTGCAGGGGACATACAGTAAACTTAGACTTACAAATGTATCTATTGCTTCGACTAATGTGTATTTAGTTCTGACCTCAAGCTCAATTCACAAACATAATTTTTTGCATTTTGATTGTTTGTTCAAATGTCCTTTGTGTAAATGAAAACAAAATGTGAAAAACAATGAATTTACGTCAGTGACAATCTTTACAATTAAAAGAATTGCTTAAAGTTGTGCTAGAAGTGAAATCATCATAAAGGAAAGGACACATCTGATCAATTAAGTCTATCTGGTTGGATTTACAAATGGTGAAATAATATAACTTTTGGACTTCGGGACCATAAAAATAGTTTGACATAACCAATGTATTTGACTCTAGCATGTTCGAATAAACATTGTTAAGGATGCTCGCTGGTCATGTTTTGGTCTTTTTGTCAGATTTTCGGAGTCCTCAGGTTTTATCCATTTCTTAATCATGAAATTTTTTGCCCATGCACCCATACCTTTTCTTTTATAATTCAATCATATATACCTTAAAATGGTATTTGACAAAATTTTATGAAATCCTTTTTATTTTTTCATACATTTTTGAGAGACTGAAGTTTTCAATGCAAAGACAAATCCAGAGAAACCCCATTTCCTGCTAATTTTCAAGCCCGTATAGCTCTAAAATGATCACATGAACCTATATTTTTTTCTTGCTTATTTGTTTACTATTCATATGTTCTCTCAAACTAAAACACCTATTTAAAATCCTATTTATTTCCTATTAGACCAGCGATCATCCTTAAATTTACTAGGAATTAATAGGAAACAATCTGGATCCCGTCAATAAATTCAAGGTACATGTATCCATGGTATTCGTATAAAGAATGTACGATTGTATTTTGAAACTGACCATACTTTAACCAATGGACATTTAATAGTATGGTAAATATATATCAAAGTTGATATCTTGTTCTTTTTCTTTCAAGGTCCTTCAATTTCTGTTTGGTGACAACTAGAAGACAAATTTTGGAACTTCATTTTGACCTTAGTAAATTTGAAGAGGAATACAAGAATGTCAGGAATGTTGTTGTGGATGAAGCTCAAAATTTTAAGGATCGAGACGGAGATTGGTATGGATTAGCAGATTATTTAGTGTCCAGGCATAATGACAGCAATGATATGGAAAGCTGTTATGGATATTTTTGGGTGTTTATGGATTACTCTCAGAAGGTACATAAATTCAAAGCAGGGCTACCATCTGTTATAGGAAAGAATAATTACATGTTAAGTGAGGTGGCCAGGAACACGAAGGAAATATTTGACTTTGCCAAACAGTTTTTAAAACCAGATGAATTATGCAGTTCTAATGACAGTGAAGACTTGAAGAAAGTGGATAGTCAGCCTCATTTAGCTCATGAATATTCCTCGGGGAATGATGTTGAAATTGTTCATTGTGAACCTTCCAACATCGAGAAAGCAATATCAGATGTTTTAAAACGGGTTATGCAGGATGGAACACAGATTGGTGACATAGCTATCTTAGTTGGGAAAAGGAAGGATATGCCAGAAATTGAGCATGCTGTCAAAGACATTGAGAAAGAAGGAAAGTTGAAGGACGATATTTTTATAGACACAGTTCATAGATTTAGTGGATTAGATAGGTCAGCTGTCATTGGTGTAAACCCATTTGTAAATGAAGAACATGCTAGTTTTCAGAAATTTTTGCTCAGTCTGGCTACCAGAGCTAAAGATAATTTGGTAATAATTACCACATCAGATCTCAAATTACCAAGCTGCTCAAACTCTAAACAAGACACTGATAATCCTGACACATTAAACTCTGCTCAGATAGGATAGTCAGATTCTGCTCAAGTAGTAGCCTAACATGAATTCAGCTAACATACTTTCAATATAGAAATTTATGTGTTCATTTATTATTGCAAATATTTGATTAAGTACACATGTATGAGTTTAATTAAGGTGCTTCCTTCTTATTTTCTAATAGGAATATACCAGAAAAATTAAATTACAAGTTAACTGTTGATATGCTTATGATGTAACTTTTGCATTTGGGATATTGCTGGTTTATTTCAAAATAACATTAGATTTTCAAATTTTGATGTGATATTTTGAAAAAAATTTGATACAAGAATAAAATAAGCTAAAAATATTTATATGTTGTATGTCACTTTACACTTGTCTTTTTTTTCTTGAGAAAGCCATGGAAAATTTTTCAGGAAATGGTATTTTTTAAAATTTTTCATACATTATCTATGCCAGGTTTTGATTCTTAATAGCCATAAATAAGGAATTTATTTTTAAAAAAATATCTGATTTGGCTTTTAAGTTGAACGTATTGAAATTGGCAAAAAGAATAAGTGCTTTGAAATAGATAAAAATCAGAAGAGTTTAAAAAAATCTCATAATAAATTTCAAATACAATAACAATTAATGTCTTTTAACTAGCATCTTTATTTTTAATTGTATATGAATTTACAACATTATTACTTACCTGGCATTATTTTATACTGTTAAATATTTTGTTAGGTATATTATGATGGAGAAAATGTACATGTCTGTTAAAATAGAAACACGTGATACAATCACATATCATATATTTTACAATGGCTTGTTACTGAGTTTATTTACCAGTACCTAATTTTGTTACATGTTTAGAAATAGAAAATGGCATTTTTTTTATCGTTATCATTGAATACCATGAAAGCCAGAGATTCATTTTTATTTTATTTGAAATAAATTTTAGACAGTGCTGATGAGGTTCCCTTTCAAATTTATGTCTGATGGTTTAGACCTTCACTAATCACAATTACTAAAAAAAAAAAGAATTGCACCAAAAATAAATCCTCTTCATTGAAACTAGTCGACCATTTTCAGCCAAACTTCAATGAAATTGTTGTCGTTAGTCGTCTATCCAAGTTGTACCCAGCAGATTCAGTCTCCTTCAATATGGCCTCCTGAACTAGTGTTAGAATTAATTACAGATTTTGACCTTTATTGCTGAGTAAATTAGACATTTCACTCTTACTGATGCTTTTCTTTCTCCACAGATAAAATCTGTTTTTTAAAAGTTAAGTTTTTTGTGGTGTGAGATTTTATGCAACTTTCCATACAGTAAAGTGTATATACATATTTATCATCCTTTCCTGTGATTCTATCAGCTTGTTGAGCAGCTCCGAAAAATTTGTATCAAGAATCGCGTGCACTGAGCAGGAGTTATCAACAGTCAGCAGGACTTATCAACAATTTCTCCCAACATTTGGCAGCTTAGAACTTATTAAATAGCTTTCAAAAGTGCAAAATATAACTATATAAAAGATTTGGTGTTCCTTTTTTTATATTATGGCGTTTTATTTAAATGAATGATGAAGAAATTTCTAAAAGTGACATCAACAAAATGTGTCTTTCCTCGATGCTGATAATGCCTGCTGCAACTTCTTTCCAATCTTTCCATTGCATTTCATTATTTGCGATTAAATCAATTTTTTAAATGTACGTTTTATTTTTATACGTCCATATTTTCGCCTGAATTAATACAAAAACGACTAAATGTTGTTTAAATATGTCATCTCCTTGGTTAAATTTGAGTAATTATTTTACGTTGCGCATATTTTATTCAGAAGTTTGAAAGCGGGTGATTTAGTTTCCCGGAAAATCATGAACAAAGATTTCCAGTCTGATTTTGTTTTTTAAAACATGAAAATACATCTAAATGTCAGTTTTTATATCGTTTATAAGATATTTTACATGAACATTCAGGAAATATATACGTATTGGTATGGTAAACAACGTAACGGAAAACTTGTCGTTGCGATGAAGAATCCATACTATTCTACACTCACTCCTCCCAAGCTTCATATTCTGGCTCATGGGATGATATTTTACGATATCTAGCTGTCAAAATGCAGATAATATATACATAACAACAGTACTAATATTTTTAATTGTATATATACCCAGTGTAGGTCTTCATTAACCAGTTTATAACAATATTTTTTTTTGTTTTATGTAATTCTGGGCTCATTTGATCAAAGTTCTTTTGTTGTTGATTCAGTGAAAAATTTTAAGGTTATACTTACCCCTTAAGAAAAAATTAATTTATGCTAACCTGGCCTAAAAGGCCATGTCAGCTTTCGTGATCAATTTACGTCTGTTGTCTGTCCACATTTCACATTTTCATCTTCTCTGAAACCACCAATCTAAATAGAACCAAATTTGGCAGGAATGTTAATTGGATGGATCTGTACAAAAAATGAAAAGTTATGTCTTTTGTGCCGATTGGATATTCAACATGGCTACCATGGCAGATAATTCGTTCTGATTGGATTTATCTTTTAAAGCTTTTCTTGTCAGAAACTGCAAAGCCAATTGAATTGATTTGTTGCATGAATGATCCTTGGATGAACGTCTACAAAAGTATGTTTTTGGTGACGATCGGAAATTCAAGATGGCCGCCACAGCCGGACCTAGTTTAACATTGGACCCTAAGGTGAATTTTGTACAAAGGCCTTCTTGTCAGAAACTACCTAACAAATTGAAATGTTTTTGATGTGTGAATGATCATTTGATAGACCACTAAAAAATTTATGTTTTATGTGCCAATCGGAAATTCAGTATGGCCACCACAGCCAGACTTAGTTTAACATTGAACCCTATGGGAAATTTGTTCAAAGGTCTTCTTGTCAGAAAGTACCAAGCCAATTGAAACATGCCAATTTTCAAAAATTTTCTCCTCTGAAACTACATGAAGAAATGTTTTGAAACTTTGACAACAATGCCCTCTATGAACAATCCACATATGGTTGAGATAATTTGATAAAGCGACAGTTGCCGCTGTTCAAAGTCTCTATTGAAACCATATGGGGAAAGGACTTTTTTGTAATTTTCTTAGGAACTAATGGGCAGACTGTAACCAAAGTTGTCAGGAATCTTATATGAAAAGACAGATTCAAATGATCCACCTTTTTTTTTTTGGTCAAAAGTCAAATATCAAGGTTACTTTTACAATTTTGCATTTCTTTAATAGCTTTTTAAAAGGCCAAATATAAGCCAGTGAGTGATTCAGGCTAGTTAGCCTCTAGTTTATAATATGTATTTGTATTTGATTACTGCAATGTATGTTGTAATATACTCTGTTGGTTGACACAAAAAAATAATAAAAAAAACAATCCTTTGAAAATCACATGTTATATTTAATGATTTCTTCAAAGGGGAAAAGTTCAATATGGAATAATAATAAAATGAGTCCAGTGACCTCATTTTGATCAGTATTACTTGAAATACCTTAGGGTTAGTTTAAAGAAATTCTTTTCATCAGGAGTAGAGAGATTTGTAGTTAAGAATTTTGTTTTGTTTGAATATACATTTTGTAATTTGTTTTGTCTTCCACATTTATTTTCAGTCTTTACCCTACTACAGGCATGACAGGTACTTCTGTTTTAAGCTTAATATAGAAATCTATCAAACGTCTGAAACTCTGATCCAGTCAGCCAGTAGAATTCAAACTTTACAACGATGGTTCTTTAAAAATCGTCCTCTTTCAGAATTGTGAATTAGTGAATCTACATAGTATGCCAAACTATATGCAGCCAGTGTCAAACATTTGTTAAATGATTGGAAAATTGCCCTAAAGATTTTAGTGTTTGTAAGTACAAAGCCAATTGAAAGCAAACACGACTTGTAATGGTACTATATCAGAACGTTAATTGTTTATTGTGCTCCTCAAACAGTATAGGAGAAACAGCCAAACTTAGCTTCAGATTGAATCCAGTTGAAGTAAACATGCCCTGAATTAACAGTACAGGAAATCTTGCACCAATTAGTAACTGAGATGTTATAAATTAAAGCACTATGTTGATATATTTCACCTTTGACCTGTTCCATTATCAAAAGTGTTACTATTCTGTATAAGTTGGTTGAAAAAAATCAACAGAGACTATACTGAATTACAAATATAACACATCTAGAGCAGCTGGGTTATCAAACATAAGCAGTTATTGTCAAAGTTTTATAGTAATTAATATTTTGGATTTTCTCTTTTTTAATGTAATTGAGGGGAATCAATCAGGAAATAAATTCAAGATATATAACATATCAAGAATATTTCTAAATACTGCACTGTACTGCTGGATTTTTTGTTTGTCTTTTTTTTTTTTATATTTTGTTAATGGTATTATGAAATTTATGTAATCAAAATTGGTTTTCTTGTTATTATATATGCCAACATATTTTTTTTAAAACCTTAGAAATTGTCAGGCATTTTATATATTGTTACCCATCATATTTTAGTGTGCATTTTTACATTGTTTAAATACTGCTTATATTTTTATATTCAAATTTTTTTATTTGCTGAAATACATGTTATCAAACATTAATATTCTTTTCTTTATATGTCTACCTGTGTCTAGGGGTTTCTGTCACAACTTATTGTTGATTTCCTTTATTATTATTAGTAGTATTATTTTATACTGAATTTACAGTGTTCGTTTGGGATATGTAGTGAATTTTGTTTTGACACCAGGGATTCTAGAGTCATTTAATTGTTGTCTTGTTACTGAGGCTTTTACTCATGGTGGTCTTCCTCTGATTTGAGTAAACTGCAAGAATGTGATCTATAGTAAAATGACTTGATCGGATCAAAATTACTTCCGGATGAAGTTTGGTTGCAATATGTAAGATTAGGTCAGGTTTCTTGTATCACAATTCTGTCAGCTTGTCTAGAGATGTACCTTGGCTATTAGGTCATCAGTACAATAGCGGGAAATTATAACAAACATTGACACAACATTGGTTACAGGTTAATTTTCTGCCGGGATTCATTTCAGTAAAATATACCTGTAATCTGAGGATTCTCTTTACATAGGTACAGATATACCTTGGAGATCTGCATCCAAGCATACATGGATTCCACTCTTACTAACATTCCACACTTCATTAACTTTGGTTTTAGAGTTCTGCCGCAGTTCGTTTTTTGCTTTCTGAAAGTAGCAAGACCCCACCAGTCTTGGTGAGTATGCCAGTATTTATGAAAATAAATTTCACTTTATCCTTAATTTAAAGCTTTAGTAAAATGACTTCAGTAAAGGTTTAGATCCAGACTTGTTCCAAGCAGCATACTTTAAACATGCATTTAGGCCAAGGTAGTTCACTCTTACATACAGGGCGAACTTATTTCACTGCTTTGTTAAAATAAAGTACATTTTGTGTAAATACCGGAAGTAAGATATAAACAAATAGTATGCCCTTAACTTCAATTTCAGATATATCTTGGTATAACCAAGCACATTCCATCTTTATATATTGAGATATTCAAATTACTTAAAACATAAAAAGGAGGGCCAGGATCCATGCAAAACTTGGTCAAATATTGTATTAAATTTGTATAGTCCCATCTGTACTGTGTTAATATCTTAACAACTATAGACAGGTTTTCATAAAGATGTTTTGGCTGAAGTTTTGTTCGAAATCATGGTTTGGTAAACCATGCCAAACTTTGGTTGGAGATGCTCTGCAATTTACTCCAGAGTTGCCAGTATCTTAATGCAGTAGGGTCGACCTGAGATATGTTGAGAGTACCGAGCTTAGTAAAATTATGTTATAGGTCGTAAATACTGTTTCAGTCAGTTTTTAGCACTGTAAATTCCTATAATTTTTTCAGTAATGTATATTTCAACCATCTCTCATATACTGTAACTTCATACCTTTCGGTCCTTGCTTATACTTTTAATCATTAACAACATCAGTTTTTTCTTTGAATCATCTTTTATATTGTTAACGAATTTTGTTAAACATCAATAAATGGGTATTATATGAGGATTAAAAAATCCTCAAAAATGCGTTTTGGATTCAGGAAATTAATATTGAAGTAAGACTTTTAACTTCAGAACTAGGATTGTACTTGTGGACTATACTTGCACGTGTATATACCCATTCAGTGAGTGTACTAGTAGTCTTCAAGGAATTACTAGCGTGTAAACACTATGACGAGATTGCTTTAAGACTTAATTTCAGTATCAAAAATCAATCATTAATTAATGTGCTATCTTGATAAAAGTTTACTGTGACTGGCATTTACAGACAAGACATGCAATCAAAGGGTAATTACTTTTAGACGTGAACAGATAAAAAGTATTATCAAGGGTCATATGTGTGGTATTGACTATTAGCTTTTACTTCTCTTCCGGACTATAGGAAATATAAATTAATTTTTATTACACTTTATACAGTTGTAGTACACTACCTGCAGATGGGACATTGGATGTCCTCAGTAACCTCTTGTAAAAAAAAGTCATTAGAACGTTGTAAGTCTCGTATATACAGATATACAGATGAAACAGTATTGGTTTTAAACAATACATACGTGTAGGTAACTTCTGATATACCACTATTCCAAAGTTTGAAAATTCATAGTATTACAATTTGAGGATAAAGTCTATCAATAATTTCAATAAGAGTTAAACATTTAATTCATGCCGCTTTCGTTATCATTACTGTAACATGTATAATGTTGATATATAGGACCTGCAGTATCTGAAGAAGTGAGTGTTATACAAATATACTGATAATCCGAAATTTGTACCCCTTAAACTTTATAGTTATATCTGGATGTATATTGTAAAATTGTGTTCATTATAAAAGGTTGATTTCAGTCGGCTATTTAATCGATGAACTGAAACAATTTTTCAGTGCAGAATCAATGACAATTTACGTCTTTATTAAGGATCTTAAAATTTTAAAAAAATACGACCAAATATCTCACTGTCGATGAATAATTTTACAATGGAACTTTATAAAATTAGAAACTTCGGAAATTAAAGATTAGTGTCTATCTTGGAAATATTTAACCATTAGTATGGTCTAAAAGAAATTAAACAAATATGAATTGCACTATAAAACACTTATTATTCGTGGTACACCCATTTTCTTGGACAGATCCATCCACGATTTAAAACCCAATGAAATATGAATCTTCAAATCACTTAACTTGGAGGAAATATCGAAATGTTCCGATTCAATGCCAAGACATAAAGATACACCTTTGCCATTTTATGAAGATGATCTCTGAGAAGATGGTGCAAACGTATAAATAACCAATAACAAAAAGTGTTACATGTGTTACCTACTGAATGATGAAATGTTCCGAAAAAAGAATTGGTATTTCAATACACCTTTTTTTTTAAATGTTTAATCCATGAAATTAAGAACCCACGAATATGCCCCTTTCCAAAAATCCACGAAAATAACTGAATCCATGTACAATATTTTGTAATTTACTACAATATGTACAAATTAAGGGATAAATTGACGCGTAGCGGTCCGCGGTTTTCATGGCAGTCCAATGTAGTAAATTTTACGTCAGAATATGTCATTAGTTGATATTTTTAAGATTAAACATGTTGGTTCTCACTATGATCTAAAATATTATCTTTAGTTGTAGCTGCTCTTTGAGTTTTATGTAGACTCAATGGACATACGATTGGGTCACAGCAGTTGGTCAAAATTGTATGGATTCACGAGCTTTCCTTAGTTACATTAGCAGTATCGTGAATATATGGGATTTAGGGTGTTTTCAAAATCCCGCCGATATACCTGTACCCAGTACCATGAAAATTTACCTGCACCCAACCCCACCCCTAACCACACACGCGCGTAGTTATGTACGTCATGTAATAAATTGGCATTGCAGATTTCTTGTTTTATTAGAATTATTGACCACGTTGAAGGCATTAATTCCGTATCGAACAGAACCATTATTGATATGGAAAATAGACATTTAAATATTCATCATTATTGATTCCTGGAATTCTTTCGACAGACAGTTGTCATGGCAACTACTACGTAGAATGCGCAAGTCTAATAATGATGTTTTATGATCTATGTTTACAATGAGGAATTCATATTGATCATCACAAAATGGTACATTATTAGTTATAGATAAGAATGTTCTAACTTCAAGGTACGTATTCAATTATAATTTTTGAAAATCAACAGCAACGCGGCAATATCAATATCAAATATTTTGCCATGATCGAAGATTCGGAGGGGGTTGTTTTCACTCACTGAGACTGATCTTTTTAATCACTGATTTATTAGTGAGATGTGTAGTAACATTTACCTAATTAAAGTGAAAGCAGGTCTAGAAATGTTCGTTTTAACAGGATATTTAATGATTTATTTCCTCACAAACCTATGATTACAAATAATTATTAATCTCTCAATAATACGTTGATGTTGTGAAAATTTTGGATATTTTTATTCATTCGACTGTAGCATGTGTAGTATTTATATTCAGCATCAGCGAATAAATACACATTCTAATATCAGATGTGTATGAATACTCAAGTCAGTTTTCATATTTCAAACAAGATTTGGTAGGGAAATGTGGATTGCATGGGTTTAGTCGCGCTTGACTATCTTTTGCTAGTTTATCGTGCGCACCACGAATCATTACTGGAGTTTATTTTTCCTAAATATATCGAAATGAAAGGAGCTAAAAGGCAATGATACAAGTACCCTGAAAAGTTGAGTAGGGAACATGTGACCAGTACCCTTTATTATGAACTTGCATTGATATGTGAATATAACAAATATAGAATAATATATATACACACATAGGATAATATCTTGACATATTCAATGTTACAGTAGTAATTACATGTAACATATTAATTGGAAGGCAAATCTAATTCATAACAGACAATATAATTTTACAGAATTTTGCAAGTTTGACAAGCGTACAGTAGTCATCTGAACAGAAAAATTTATAATAATAACATTTGGCTTAATTATGCCATTGCGAGGCAAAAATGTTTTTCGCTCATCTGAGAAAAGGTTACGTTTAAAAGAATTTCAACTGAAACCTCTAAATATATTTAATTTTGATATCATATCGTGTAAACTGTATGCACAGGGACCAGTTCCTCACCTTGGAAAATATAATAGTATTTAAACCTACACAATTTAAAAAAAAAATGTTTTCCTTCAACCGTTGTGGTTGATTAAATATCTGATAATAGGTATAGAGCAAATTATTTCACTTATCTCGTAACATATCATAATACAAAAATATTTTTTCTAGCAATAATTGTCACCTACAAAACAAAAACTAACTTTAAATATTCATATTTCTAGAGACTGAAAACGGAAACTATTTTTTTTTCTCTTCAAGGTCCATTCAAGATGGAAGTATGCATAAGATGAAGATATAAAACACGATGGATTGTGTTCAATTATACAGACTTATATTTATTCTTGTCTACTATCAGTACAGGGGTGAGAATTTGAAACCATCATTGCTTTTATCTAAAGAAATGCAAATCAAATTTAGAATTTTTTTTTTATATGAATCAGTAAGACAACACCCATATCAATTATTGAGTACATGTACTTAACAAAACGCTGTTGTCATTTACTGAAGACAAAAGTGCATTCATCAAATGTGCAAAATATTTAACAATTGCCCAGTTTTTAATCGGCAAGTAGAACATATCTAAGTGCTTATATATTCATTACGTTAACGATTAGAACACCATCCCCCCTTTTTGCAATTGAAATAACCATTGCGACAAGGGTCCAGGTTACGGTAAAAATATTATTCCGCATTTAGATGATGTGTGCAGTCGAAATGAGGACTAAAAATGTGTGAATCTTCCAATGCAGACATGTGTCGCCTGCGTACAGGAAAAGCTACATTAAAACCAATCACCCATAAAACTTAGTATAAAAAAATCACTGAAAGTGAAGACGTATGTGTAGCAGGAGATGAGAAGGTACAAGAAGGATATCACTATATATGTAACACCCTGTTTTTGTATACTTAGTGTAGGAAAATGAAATATATTTGCATATCATTGCATGAAGGGTAAGGCACAGAGAAAGTTTTATCAAATTGCTTTGAGCGGTTTAGGAGTAGTTGAGGATAGAAGATTTCATCCCCCCTTTTTTGAAAAACGTCAATTTTTACAAAAGCTATTAAAATTTTCTAAAATGAAATATATATGCACATATGGAGTAGCTGAGGATAGAAGTTTTGACACACCCCCTTTCAAAAATGTCAGTTTTTAATGTCAATTTTTACAAAAAAAATCTTAATTTTCTAAAAATGAAATATATATGCACACCTTTGCGTTAAGGTTAATGCACAGAGGAAGTTTCATCAAATTCCATTGAGCGGTTTACGAGTAGTTGAGGATAGAAGAAAAGTGTGACGACGCAAGACGCAAGACGACAGATAGTGATCCCTATGTGTCGACCATGCGTTCCGCAGGTGACACAAAAATTACGGGTTTGGTAATGTACTAGATACGCGCATGTGTTCAAGTTTCACGGAATGACAGAAAAGGATTCAGATAAGGTCTTAGGTATAAAGGATAATTTTGCACCTGTCTTCTTTAATATAGATGATCATGAGGTATGAATTATGTAATCAAATACATACTTTATATGAATAACAACAAAAAGGACTTTATTTGATTCTGATTTAATCTGACTAGTAATTAATAATGAACAATAAGTGTACAAGAAATTTTTTTTTAATTCCCTAGCTGAAGCTATTGGTTGCTTTAGGTGTACGTCAATGAACAGCAATAACAAGGACTGTGAAGATACATTCAATAATACAGGAAAATTTTATGTGGCAGACTGTTGGGCTAGCAGAAAAGATCGTATGGGAATGTTCCCTGCTACAGAATGTATAAAGATGACTGTAACTGATGGTAAAGCGTTAACCTTTTACAATCGTCATTTGTACCTAAATTCAATAACTGCATAATTAATGTATTTATACCGTTATCATGCACTGTGCAAACTATTTGTTTTTCTGATTTTCTCGTAGTAAGACATTTCTATCGTGTCAAAATTGCTAGCAGTTTTATTTGTGTGTCTCTGTCGAAGATTTGTTATTTTATGGATTGATTTTATTTCTTTCTTTAAAAAAATATAATTACACTGAAAAAAATCAGTAAGAATTGTAGGCTGTGCTCTCTTGGATCCTGGACTTACTGTTAATAATATGATATACTTGCCTTACTTTGTCTATAATTATGTTTAAATGAATTTGGTTTATACCCTCATGATTGATTTAATCTGGCTATCTGTTTTTATTTTTCCAGTAAACCATGGACAGGAGTTTAGTTTAGTTGTTCGTGATTGTGTTGTTGATAACGGTGGTACAAATTCAGAGACAGAGATTGGTCGACAAAGCCATTGTGGATGGATGAGGGTATTACAATACAACGGAGAGAGAATGAGGGGATGTATACTTAGTTGTGATTTAGATGGATGCAACATTGGCCATAAAGTGACACTAACTTCCCTGTGGATATTCATTCTCATTTTGTTTTATTTACTACAGTGAAGTTAAGAATAATATACTGAAGGTAGAAATATACTGAGCTTTAAACTACTACATTTAACTTGAAACAAGTTCTTTACTGATAATAGTAATATGGGGAAATTCCCGTTAAATTGTCGGGAAAGCTTTAAGTAAATGTATACTGACTTAGTATATATGGACAACCCTTAGAGGAAAAACAGAATAAGAAGTACATTTTTTATAATGCGGACTTTATGTAGTTAGCTAGAGTGAAGTACATATATAATGACACAAATAGTACAGTAAAGTGAAGACGTGACACTCGACTTAATCAAATTATATAGATATTTAAATATCTGTTCAGAATCTTGTTTTTTGACTGTTTTCTATAATTATTACAGACAGTGCAATGAATTTAAACTATTTAACATCTTCTATTTTGTAAATAGATATGTGTATGCTATCACAGTCATGTGGATATGGGGAAATCATAGCCTATAAGTCTAGTTTTATATATGAATGAATATATTGATTTAAAGGGATATCTGGGATTTTTTTTTCTTGGTGTTTTAGTTTGTAAGATGTTGATTTAGTCAGATGTTTAAAATAAAAAGCAGTTTTTATATTGTGGTGTTTTATGGTTGCTCTGTAATGAAGTGAATACCAGATTTTACGATAATATGTTATCAGAGTATTTGATAGTATACAGAAATTTCTCCACAGAAATCTGATTCCAGTGTCTCTAACTTCTAATTTCGATACTGGTTTAGAATTCCTGTTGACGTCAGTGAAATCTCGGACTTGATACACACACATAGTATAAATAGTTTTGGTTGTTAGTGTGCAATAACTTCTTAATATTAGTCACGTTTTTCTTTGTTATACGTAACAGTCTTAGATCTGAAGTGAACAAACAAAACACACTTATAAATTGAAATGTACATAAAACAAAAACGGCAAATTTAATTTTTTAAATCTATGAGGCGATGGATGAGATCAGATAACTCTATGTACTTTTAGAATGATCAAAACTTATCCAAATACACACAATATATTCCAAACATAGCGCACCTGTATTTGTAACAATCCATGAGCCTAAACTTGAATACAACACAATGTTATCTAAAATATAAGGACGGTACTCTTAACATGTAGTTACCGGAGTTAGAACAAGTAGCCACTTCTATCAGTCTTCAATTGTATCTTCGTTAAAGAAAGCTGCATCTTCAAATCAATAAAAAACATTTGTTTTATTATAAACATTGTTAAGTACATATGAAGTTAAGAGAATCAGTTTGGAAAATATCTAAAATCAAACCATTGATCTGTGTATAAACAGTAGTATTGAAGTATCCATTCCCACGATATTTCAAGAGGTTCCAAGTATGTATGTGTTCCTTGGTTAGTCTCCAAATAAAATAATCTATGTTATACTTATGGTGTCTGTAAAAGCAGTAGAAACCAGAATTTACTTAACAGTTTGGAAAATGACAAGTAGTGTCATCTACATCTGCTTTGTATTACCAGGCTTTATTCCATTTGGTAAGCATGGTTATAAATATATAAATTATACTTGGGCCACATCAGATTAATTTTTCGTTCTTTGGATTTTTGGATGGCAAAAATAGGTGCGAGCGAGCGAAATTTTAATTTTATTTTTTTTTCTTGAAAACTTGTTTTTTTCGGGCGAAGATCAAATTTACGTGCGGCACAAATTTTTAAAAATAAAACATAGCAAAAATCCCATTTTTTACAAATTTTAGGAGAGGGTGCACAATTGTTATTATTATTGTCTTGTAAAAAAG
Source organism: Mytilisepta virgata (assembly GCA_028015205.1). Classification (NCBI taxonomy): domain Eukaryota; kingdom Metazoa; phylum Mollusca; class Bivalvia; order Mytilida; family Mytilidae; genus Mytilisepta; species Mytilisepta virgata. Next base: position 5,161,726 of record CM051517.1, read on the forward strand.
AAGAATTTGGGGCGAATTTTCAGGATTTTTGCAAAATGAGGCGGCATGAAACAAATTTCTTAAAATTTACATAGTCCAAAAATTGGAGCGGCAAAATTCAAAGAATTAAAAATTATTTTGGTGTGGCGTTATCTTATTCTAATTCGTTCGGTAAGTAGCTCCAACATTCTAATTTAAAGTGTACAAATTCTTAATGGAACAGGACACATTTATGCCGCTCCAGAGCACCTGATGTCATTCACCGTTATTTCCTTGGACTTAACACTGATATTGCTTTATTTATCCCCGCACTTTCGAAAAAAGTTCGGGGATATAGTGATTGTCTCCATCCGTCCGTCCGTCGCGACATCAACCCCTTCTTCACGTTTGGGTTTAAGGAATTTAATTTCTATATAGAATGGTTGCATATCACCTGTAGATGCGCAGAAAGGTTTTAAAATTTTGATTTTCTAAACAAGGGGCCCACATGGGTCGAATTTTGAAAAATTATCAATTTAAGGTTGTGACATAAACTTGTCTTTTGTTTTTCAATTTATGCATTTTATTTCTATACAGTATTGTCAAACACCATATGCAGGTGTGCAATAAGGTTTTAGAATTTTAATTTTCTAAAATTGGAGTCCACATGGGTCGAACTTTAAAATTTTTAATTTAAGCTTGTGACCTTAACTTCTCTTTCAGTTTGCTTATATAAAGTATTGTCCTACAATATATTTAGTTGCACAATAAGGATTTAGAATATCGATTTGATCCGAGGGCTCACACAGGCCAAATTTCAAAAATTGTTGGTTTAAGCTTGTGAACTAAGGTTTTTCATATTTCATTAGGTTTATTGATTTAATTTCTTTATAGAATGACTGCATACTATTTTGGATGGGAATAAGGTATTATATTTTTGACAATAGGTAAGTGGCCCAACTACTTACAGGGGGTGCGGGGATCACAGTCCAGATTTCTATTTTTTTTTTTTTAAGTTGTCTTCTTTTAATAGTCTTTGTATTTTTTAGCGCTTCTCGCTTATTATCCCTGCACTACGAGTGAAGTTCGTGGATATTTGTAATCGGTCCGTCTGTCCGTCGTGCCGTCCGTCCGTCCGTCCGTCGTACCGTCGGTCCGTTAGATAACCTTGTCTCCAGAATTCCTCGTTCATCTTTAACTTCATGCATTTAATTTCTATACAGTGTTATCACAAGATGCGCAGTAAGGTTTTATAATTTTGATTTTCAAAAACTGGGGCCTACAGGGTGGAATTTCGAAAATTGGAAATTTAAACTTGTGAACTAAACTCCTCGTTCATTTTCTATTTTATGCATTTAATTTCTATACAGTGTTGTCACATACTGTATGTACATTTGCAATAAGGTTTTAGAATTTTGATTTTAAAAAACTGGGGTCCACAGGAGTCGAATTTCGAAAATTTGGAATTATAGCTGGTGACCGAAAATCTTCTTTCATTTTTCATTTATTTATTTTATATATATATACAATATTGTCTTACACTGTATGCAGATGGGCAGTAAGGTTTGGAATTTTGATTTTCCAAACTTTTGGCCTGTATTCAAAGATATGATTGTGAAAAAGGTGCACAGGGATACAACATGTGGGGAGTGTGGGGATAGCTGTCGTTTCCGTCTGCATCAATCTAGTTTGCCTTGTCTTTGGATTTACTGTACTCTGGAAATCCCCTTGTCTTTGTTTTTAATCTTATGAACGTTCAAAAGGGTACGTGTCAGGAAAAGATAAAAAGATCCCCCAAACAAAGAAAAACGACATATTTTACTGCAAATGGCATGCGTCAATGTGACAAGAATATCCCAAATAACAAAAACTTGATCTAGTAGTAGTCCTCTGCTTTCAACGAAGGCCATAGTCTATACCACAAGATTAAGCCCAATATATTCTAGTAAGATTAGCACATTGCGAGCCAGTAACAACTAAATATTTTTATAGTCTCTTTCTCCTTATCTGTTTACATTAGGAACAAAGGAAAAATTAAAAAGAAAATAAAACCGCAAATTTTAAATATAATTTGGGTAAGACTCCAAATTAAACTTTACTTATTCCGTAATTCGGGGGAGTGAGGAGGGGGGGGGGCAAAGGTGAAGTATCCGAAATTCATATTTTAAATTGGCGGTTTTATAAAAATTTATTTATTTTAGAATCTAAGGAGTATCTCCATGCTGACTGGTTCTGTCAGACAGCTTTTGATTTAAAAGTTTTTTATTTCATTTTTTACTTGAATAGCTTTATTTTGGTTATAATCTTGGCTTTGAATACTGTATGTCCCCAGGAACTGTTGATCAGACATGATTTGATGAATTTATTACGTACAGTGCATCCGCATTGGTAGTCCCAAAGACTAACTAGTATTTCGAAACCGGTGTGAAATTGTTCAGTATTTTTTAAATTATTGTTTGTGTTTGAATTTGGATTTCATTATTCTGTATTTTTGTTTTGGCTGTCCAAACGGACCACTTTTCGGGAGAAATAATGTGTTGAAATGGGCAAATAAAATTCCTCTTCTGGTGAATTATTAAAATCTCCAGTGGAGCAGTCTTGTTGGTTTTTTCGATATATTTAAAAAACAAAAAACAAGAAACAAAAAAAACTAATGAGTAGCTCTGCTTCGAGTATTACCTCCTCTTAGATGGTTTCCTTGTCGTTTTGTGTTTTGTTCGCCTCTACAACACTGTGGGTTAATAATTTTGTTAATTGTTGTGGGCATCATTTGAATGCCATAAAGCGTGTAAAAAATAATCTATTTAAAACAAGATAATTTTCTTATACAAAGTCCTTCAATGGTAATATTAGAATTTTCAAAAGATTAAAAAGGTAATTCTGTTTTAGTGACCCCTTTGGGATGTTTTAAATGCACATCTAAAAACCATGACAACATTGAATGTGAAGACACATTTACGAACAACAATAATACATACTTTGTATCGGATTGCTGGGCACCAAGAGATAACAGAGGATTATTTCCGGCCTCACACTGCATCAAGATTGTTGTTGATGATAGTAAGCACGTAATATATAGTACATGTAAATCTGTAAGCATATTTTTTTCCAATATAGATGTAGACTTTGACATAATCATAAGCCAATCAAAAACTTAGCTGTAGAACTTTAAATAGCTAGGGTAAAAAATTTATTGAGGCAAATGGCGTCGAAACTGTCTTAATCGGGATGGACTCGTGTAGGGCCAGTTGCAACTATTAAAGTAAAATAGAATGAAAACCTACCTTCCTCTTTCGACAAGAGCATGTTTTCGGTCAGAGTACAACGGGCAATGTATACTACTACAAATTAACATTTTATAAAATTAACTTTTTAGTGAGGCAAATTGCCTCACTTGTCTCAATGGATTTTTCGCTCCCGAAGTTACCGTTAATTCAAAATCTATGCAAAAATGTCGTATTGAAGTTGTGAGATAGAAATTTAGCAAAGAATCGATACATTTCGCTCAAAGCGGTTGTGAGGTCTGTAGGGTACGAGATTTTTCTCCGTGTTGAAGTCTCAAAGTGATTTCAAGATGAAGAACATTTTTAATCTTGTAGATATTTCAGAAAAAAATAAGGCTTAACGAAATATTCAGTATATATTCTGTAATTTTGTAGTATCCACCAGTACAGTGATTGAGGTTTTCTCTTCTTTCTTTTCTATCTGTTTTTCCTATTACAGAAAGTAATGGAAATTACATAGTAATACGGGACTGCGTGGTGGATGAAGGCAAAACTGATGAAGCAGAAATTGGGCGCCTAAGTTATTGTGGGTTGATATTTGATGATCAGAGAAGCGGTGGATGTTTAAGTTCTTGTGACAGTGATGCTTGTAATAAATCTTTGAAAGTGGAAAGTGGATTCATTTCATTAATGGTGTTCTTCTTTATAACTGTCCAAACTTGGTCTTGGTTAAAAGAATAAACAGTCCAAAAGACGTGAAATATTTTGAGAGGATTTACTTGTATAGACGAAGTAGAACAAAAAATGATTGTCTTGCACAATAATGAATTTTAGAATGTACGCTGTGTAAAGTTTGACGGTGACCGATTGGTCAATTTTATTTGGGTGAAAAATCTAAATTGCAAAGATAAACCAAGTTAAAGGTAGCATTTATGTGGTTTAGTGTGCAGTTTACATGTAAAATTTGCTATGTATGTCTTTTGATTGTTGCTTAACCTCCAGTGGCAAATATTTCATGCTTCTTCAGAGGACGAGAACCAGTTCAAATTATCAAACAATTCAAATAAGGGTGGAACGGGACACAAAGGGGAACTAATTTTGACTGCCACTGTAAAAGGACTATGGTTGGGTAGGATCGGATAATTTAGCCATCGGCCTACTCTTTTTCGAAAACTACAGGGGGGTCTTTCAAGGGTGTTTCCAGGATATTTGAAAGGGGGCGTTTTATAAAAGTTTTGCGAAAAATTTTTTGGACCTTTTTTTTTGATAAAAAACATAAAATAATTGTGAAATGCACTAATGTAACGGTTCCTGACTTGGAGCATGCATATTTTTTAGTTGAAGTGTCAGGGTTTGATATTTTTTATGCCGAATTCTCTCCATCAATTCTTTTTTTTTTTTTTAAAGGGGGGGGGGGGCGTACGCCCATTACGCCCTCACCTGTCTTTAGCGTGCAGGGAGTGTGGCATTCTATAAAAATTTTACCCACTATGGTCTGCGGCCAGGATTTCCGTATTATTTCCCGACAACCCCCCAAGAGAGGGTCTCCCCTACCCAGTACAATGTATGTCTTTTGAAAAGGTTGCTGAAATTTACATGTATATGGTATAACCTTTTCTAGCAATTGTTTTTTGTAGCTATTTTTGTAATCAATATTTTTCTTCAAATGATTATCCATTTTTAAATTATTCTTTATATTGTAGAGCATCTTTGAGTTGTTTTTTTTGTTGTCATTATTCTCTATATATTGATATGTAGGCCATTATTCTCTATATATTGATTTGTAGGCCATTATTTTCTATTCTATCAGTCCAATTAAAACCTTTTTTTCAAATGTATTTACATAAAGAATTATAACAAGCAAATCATTGTCTGAACTTGGCATCATAACTTTATTGTTACCATGAAGCTCTGCTAGAATTATTCATTTTTGTCGAGCCTGCGACTTTTGTCGCGGAGACGAGACATAGCGATCCTACATTCCGTCTTACATTCACTCTGTGGTTTTAGTTTTTCTCCAATTTACATTACGTACAGTCTGCAGTTAAAGTTTTTAAGACATTAATTACTTTCTTAAACCATCCTGGATTTTTACCAACCTTGAAAAGAAGCTTGTTCATGATCAAAAGATAATATCCAGCGGAAAATTTTGTAATAATGTTTTCCTATTTATCCGTATTTATTTATAAATGGACTTAGTTTTTCTCCCAGTTAACATTACATACAGTCTGCAGTTTAAGTTTTTAAAACGTTGATTACTTTCTTTTAAAGAAGGACAAATATACCTAAGGAGCAATCAAAAAAACGTAATCCATTGGACAAATATACCTAAGGAGCAATCAAAAAAACGTAATCCATTGGACAAACAAACCCGGGAAGACAAACGAACAACCACAAGCATAACAAATAAACACAGAAAACTAAAAAAAACAATGAACAAAACGAACTCCTATAAAAACCGGGAATGAACCCAGGTGCTCCGGAAGGGTAAGCAGTTCCTGCTCCGTATACGTCACCCGTCGTGAAGTTCAACAAAGTCAATCCGGAGGAAGTCACAAATCGGTGGAGGCACATGAAAGGTTACGACAGTGGAAACAGGTCCAACATCTTCTTAGATATTGGAACACTGTAATGGTCAATCATTTCGTGATGACGACCGTAAAATTTCCTAAGTGATGACATCAACTTATCCCTGATAAAACCATGGTTAAGAAGCTTTTGTGACAGCAGTAATCCTCTTTGTCGAAAGTCAGGGTAACTCACGCATGCCCTTGAAAATCGGATAAGCTGAGAAACGTAGACGTCATATGCAGGCGATGCTGGTATATTGTTACTCAAGAAGGGAAAATTAATAATAGGAAAGTTGAAGTCATCACGTTTGTCATAAAGTTTTGTCTTCAAACGTCCCTCATAGTCTATTTCAAGAAACAAATCCAAATATGAAGCGGACCTTCTTCTTCTTCTTTTGTAGCTCCCTCCTATTGTAGGAGAACCACCGTCCTTGTGTAACGGCGTAGACTTTTAAACTCCCAACATCATAAGAACACTCACATATTACGAAATAGTTATATATATACACACAGATGTAAATCTTATCACACGCTATTTACATTAAGTCATCAGGTTAAGAAGGATCCCTATAATCGTTTGATATTTACATTGATTAAAGGAATATCTGTCACTACTGTTACATCTTTTAAGTCATTCACAATAGCTCCTGCCCATAATCTGCGGTAATTACGAATTGTCGGCCAATAGAGTCGCTCGCTTTTGGTATAGTTTGTAGCATAAGCCCCTTGAGATTGTTTCTATCCGAGTTTTCTCTGTAATTTTCCTGGATTTTTACCAAACTTTGACAGAAGTTTCTTCATGATCAATAAATAACACGTGGAGAAAAATTACACTGAAAACATAGACAACAGCGAATGGAGGCGTGACACTGGGTTCCATGGAATTAAAACATAGACAAAAGCGAAAGCAGGCGTGATACTGGGTTCCATGGAATTAAAACATAGACAAAAGCGAAAGCAGGCGTGACACTGGTTCCATAGAATTAAAACATAGACACCAGCGAAAGCAGGCGTGACACTGGGTTCCATGGAATTCAAACATAGACACCAGCGAAAGCAGGCGTGACACTGGGTTCCATGGAATTCAAACATAAACATAGACACCAGCGAAAGCAGACGTGACACTGGGTTCCATGGAATTTTTGTATTTGAAGATTCTTTCAGTATTTTTATAATACCTCATTGTAAGTATCACATTGTAAATGTACTTTGCAAAACATTTCACATTATTGCAACCTTACTTCATGTACCTCATGAATATTGGATAGAAACACAATAAATACATACATGTAACACACTGTACTTGTTGTCACAAACCATCGTTTTACCAAATATGGTAAATATTAACATCGTGTATATCTCATCTATGTCAAATTTTCTTTAATGAACTATACTTTCCAGGTAAAGGCCTTTTATCAACTATTCCAAAAGATACTAAGACTTGGATTATATAGTTGCAAAAAACAAACATGTTAAAAAATGTCATGATACATCACATACCTTAAGAAATTTCAGACGGTATATGATGTATCAGAATATTTTGTTATTTTTCAACATAAAAACAATTTATTGTGGGTGTTTGTGGATAAAGATGTTACTTTCTGGAAGGATACTTTTTTTGAAGAAAGTTTAATACACACAAGATATACACATTACCAATATTTACCATATTTGGCAAAACATTGGTTTGTGACCATGTCCAATGGTTTGTGATCGTATCATAAAATAACGGTAGAAGCTCTGTACCTTTATTCTTCATGCCATGCAAGCTCAAAATACTAGTAAGTATATGTTGGTACAATGTGTATTTTGTGTCAAGAATTTACCCACCATATCCCTTCTTTTACATTTGTCGCTTGTGATGTGTGGAATTCATAGAAAGTTTCCCCAAGTCTAAGGTGTACACACTTATATTTTTAAAGTTATGGCATAATGATTGTTGAGTCTGTTATGTTTTAGACTTTTGTTGCGAGATTGCTGCTTAATAATGAGAGTATTTGTTAATTTAATTTCTTGTTATAATGTGTATAATTTGTTGATTAACAGCAGTGTCCTTCAATAACAAATGCAACATAGGCAATATTTATTAAGAACAGATTTTTCAACCGTAATTGTGTGAATCTAAAAACTGGTAATACACACACTCCCAATGGAAATAACTCCCCAAATTTTGAAATTATTCAGCATATTGTGAAAATTTAACCATAACCCATCATAATGAATTAGATAGGTAGGAATGTAAAACTAAGTGCAGTTATAAATCAGTATAACTTTTAATAACACTGAAGAAAAGATTATACTGCTTGTCTTCAATGCCTCTGATCAATAAGCTATCAGCTAGAAAACTCAACAAAATATCATTTTTTTAAATTTTATATAAAATTTCAATAATAATAAATAAATTCAACTTGTTAAAATAAAGAAATTATCACAGATAGATAAATGTAGAGTACCAACTGAAAACAACTCGCCAAAGCATACACTCGTACCCACAAAATACCTCCATATATAAATTATTTCAACAGTAAATATTTCACATTTTATTTACTGACCATCATAATATCATCTTTTAGTCAATAACTATTGGGTTTGTAAAATTTCATACTTTATAAACAATCAAATTTGATATGGTGTTTGTCTAAACTATGTCTTCAAATATTAGTTTTGGCATTAGGATGGGAATAGGAAAAAGTAAAAATAAATTTTTTTCATCTTTTGACATCATACTGCTTTTTCTGTTTTTGTAATTTTCAAATTTAAAATAAAACAAACTTATCAAATCATACTTAATGTTCAACTATCAATCACAATATGGCTAGTTAGAGGTGTACATGAAACACCCAGAAAACTGAAAGCAGTTTTGAAGATGTTTACTGCAATGTCCGGCAGGCTAGAACAACGCAATGCACTTAGAACAAATTAGTTTTGTTCACTTAAATATTTTGCCATCTTTGAAAATGCTAAATAATTCTGATTGGTTACTGTTGCACTACTATAATGTTTGGCAATCCATACACCACCATATTATACTGAGAACGATCCAGATCAGCAGATTCCATCATTTCTTTATTTTCTCTGAAAGAAAATTCAGAGGGATCATCTTCTCCTTCTCCTTTACCCTGTGGTTGATCTTTGTTGTCAGCTTCAGTAGTCTCCTCTTTCTTTGGTCTCAGGTTAGGAGACAACAGATATCTAACTGTCTCGCCAGTAGTTTTACCTGTCTCTAACAAGTCTACAACACAAAATGTCATATATGTCAAATAAAGTTAGAATCTGAATTAAAAAATTCAAATTTCAAAATTCAAATTTAAATATTTTATTGGTATAAAATCCAAATGGTAGGATTATGACCAATGAAAAAAAAACAAATAACCACAATAGGAAAAACACATACACGTCAACATTTAAAATGTATAAATTACAAGTGATTACAGCCAAGGAGATTCAAAGCTAACAATATTAATAATAAGTATAGTTATTATACATGAAATCAGAGCAAAGTCTTTTTAAGTTCATTACTCAATTGGTACATTTTATTAACACCTATTACACATAAACCTGATTCAAGCAGTTTTACCTCCCTCTAATAAGTCGGTTTCATAATAGCAGGGACCATGAAAATTAGGTCATGCCTGTATGAAATATTGCCAATTGACTCATCTTACAACAAATAGGCATACTATAAATAGTAGACCATTAGCTAGAACAACTGAGATATTGAATTACAAGGGCAAGCATGGAAAACTATCTGCTGAACTGTGAAAATGAGACTCAGATCAGACCCATAGCTGACATAGACATTTAACAATCAATTACAGTAGCCAAAACAATTATATGATCCTCCAAGTGTATTTACTTAATGTCTTCACCCATTCATTGGATGTAAAAATGATGTCAACTTTTATATAGATCAAACAATAAATAAACACAATACATACTATTGAACCATCATGTGAACTGACGGACACAAAATTTTCTAAACCACTGGATGAACTTAATACCTAAGTTATATTTTCTAGAATTAATATTACAGAAGTACAAAATTGAAAAAAAAAATATATTCAAAGTTGAGACAAGTACATAAATATATATTTATATGCCATTTTTAGCCACTCCGATCAAGGATAACAGAAATGAAAAGACTGTCTAAACAAATGCCAGTATTATGCATGTAAGAAATTGATAAGAAACTAGCATTAAATACATGTATATCCCTATTTTCATGTATCTTCTTGCAGATAAATATAATCACATTAAGCTGTATGTAAAGAATTTCTGCTTGGTGAGAACTATTCCCTGACTAATATAAACAATGCTGCTGGTTGTAACAAAGTAGCCCATGTCACATTATAAAACTGCAAAGTGAATACAATACCTTTCATTGTTAACTTGAGTTTATTGGAATTTTCAGCTAGAGTACAATGCCATTGGTTTGTCATCAAACATTTTATCCCAGTCAGACTTGTTAACATAGCCATTTCTACAGGTTTCTCTAAATTCAGAATACTAGCACTGAAATAAAATATGTTCAATTCTGCACTAATTACACTTGTAAATATAAATACTGAAAACTAACTACTGTTATCAGTGATTATTATACTTCCTGTAAGAATGTCCTTTGATAATTAGAATACTTTAATTTGGCATAGAATTGATCTATCTTCTGATAGTCACTACTGCTGTCCTCAATAGTAGTGGCCCGCAAGTATGGTATGGGTGGACGGAGATAATCATTATTCATATCTGAATCTTCAAAGCGTTTTATGATAGGCAATCTGCGCATTATTTTCAAACAATTATTGACAGTCAGTATAATAATAACAATAATGTTGTGTTTAGCATTGACTATTTGAAAAAGTAGCCTCTGTTGAAGACATAGTTAAGTCACCTTCGGGTCGTGCACTATGTCTTCAACCTTGGCTACTATTTTTGCATAGTCAATGCTAAACACAACAATCTATAATACTAAATTTACGAAATAGCCGAATAGGAGGCAAAACGCCTGCTTCAAAATAAACGATGTATAGTTCAGATTATAAAGGTTATTATCGGATTTGACAATCTGCATTTATAAATTTAAACTGCAGTTTTGTTTATGTGCAAATGGAATTTGTATGCACTTTTCCGATATGAATTCTCCCAACATATCCCTTAGAAGGTTCTCGAATGCATCATTTTAACACATTGATTTAAATAAATAAGTATGCACATATTTTAAATGTGTTTCTGTTTGAAATTACGGAAGAAGAATAAAACACATTAAAAACATTCTCCTTCGAGTGGGATGTTTCCGTTTCATGTATTCAGGATTGTTTTTTTTTACAATAACGCAATTTCTCCTAACTGTAAAGGTTATGAACTTTGAAGATTACGAAGAAGTAAGGTAAAGTTCAGAGGAATTCCTAACTTAGTTGTTTTTTTTTTTGATTTCTCGGATGTTTGTCTTGCACAAAGTGATAAACCAACCATTATCTATTTTTACATTATTTGTCATGTGACCTGTCTAAATATATCTCTACCATACAATTCCCTGTAAGCCCTAGATAAAAATAGTTTTAACAAATGGTCATCTTTACCATTAATGACGAAATTTATCTCGGACATCTTTGATAAATATAAACGTGGACAGCACACGCAGCCACACACTAAAAATGCTTTTATCGTCTGATTATCGGATATATTTGTGATATTAAGCCTCGCTTGCCCTGCCCATGATGACAATGGAACAATTGGAACAATTATTTTCCAAAAATATGCTCTACCTAACTCACGGCATCTTTTGAAAAATTCATCCGTCACTAAGGAAATGTTTACATCTACAATTTCATTTTCATATTTATTCTGAAGGAAAGAAGTAATGCATTATGAAATGTGTATTTAATGAAAGCTTTTCATCAAGTTCCAGTTCAGAATTAAATGTAACAATAAAAATATTGACAATTTATGTGGTTGTGTTTTCGTCATAGATTTTAACTTTGATGGAACCTTAAGGTCCATTTTGGTAATTCTACGTGGTATACAGTCTACTTCATCAGTAGATACATCTTTGGTAGTAACGAACAGCCATATGACAATTGGGTCACGTTGACTTACATTTCTCGCTTCATTGGCTTTGTTTAAAGTTTGTATTAACATCCATTTCTGGAATACTATAGCATATATAGACATGAAACTATCAGTTGATACCACCTACTTGACAGGAAAGTTTATGGGAAGCTGCCACAACATCCACATTGAGTCCCTATTCCATGAATGACATGGCCGCAACAACTTCTTATAGTCAATATGGCCACCACAAAAAATGCTTATTTTTTCCCGCACTCGCGCGGGTTCAATGTCTAGTATTATATAAATACATTAACATAATTATGACAAAGGTTATAAACAAAAGAGGAAAACAACTGCTAACAAAGACATGCATTTCCTGAACAGATTCTAGTAGTTTAATCCATGAATATAGATAATATTTATAAAATCATTGATTTACCTTTTAAGAACATCAAGTTTAGATTGTCTGGTGAAACTTTTACTTGTCTGTGCCATATCCAGCAGATATATTATACTACATTCTGTAAATATAAAAGATCAGTATGGAGATTTCAAAAATTCCATCTGTTAATGATTTGTATTAATTTGGAATACATTTTATCAGGAAAGTAAATAAAGTGCATTAATTCATGACACAACATTCAACTACACACAAGTTTATTTATACAATCTTTGTATTGCTTTTGTATTCTCCAATCCTAATCATAAATCACTTTTGCTAAAAATGTCTCCTCAGCAATATGCAACAAACCATTTATAATGTGCTGGTTACCAAAATTATTTCAATCCAGAATTTAAACAGCACATCCATACAACTTATTCCAACTAGCAAAGTACTGTAAAAAACAAATTATATTAAGGATACATTTAGATACCTGGAATATTAAGAGCTGTGAGTTTCTCCGGTGGTATATACTTGATAAATTTCTCCATGCCATAGAAGATAAATGAGGAATTCTCTGTTAGGTAAATTTCCCATTCACCAACACTGAAAAAAAATAAAACATGTGTTAGCAAAATAAGAATATCAATAAGACCTAAGATGTGCAAAATTCAAGAGTCTGGGCCCAGTTGTTCAAAAGTTAATCACTTTTTTTACTTTTAATTATTTTGATTGTTAAGTAATATTCCTTTATAGAATGTTGCATGGACACACAAAGTCATAAGATTAACCCATCAGAAAATTTTCAGTCCTCAGGCATAATCAAGGAAGCGAAAATTTGAAACTGAAAATTGTGCTTAACTTTAGAACAACTGGGCCCTGATTTTATTTTGTATCAATGTATCAAAACAACACCTTAAAATTATGATTTATGCTTCTTTTTGTTCATTGTTAACTAAAATGTGTATATTACAGAGGAGGACCAAAAGTATTCATATACTCAAATTTTACTATCTAGTTTTACCTACAACAAATTTTCCTTTTACTAGATTTCCATTATTGTTTCTTAGCTAGCATGAATTATCTCAATATAACAAGAATCAAATTCTGTGAAGAGCAAAATCTTAAGCAAAAAATAAGACACACATGGTTCACTATCACAGCTTTTTTTAAAAGAATTTCTACATCAAATGTGAATAATTATAGTATAAGTAATCTTGAAATTCGAATACCTACAAATCTACGAGTTACCGAACAACACATTAATTCACAAATGTGCGTAGCGCATGCATGCATAAATTATTAGTGTTTTTCAGTCACGAGTTGTAGATCTTTGGTATTCGAATTTCTAGATTAGTTATTCTGTTAATTTCATTGACATATTCCATATATTCATAAGATTTAAAGAGAAAATACAAGGGATTATGTTTTTATGTGACTACGTGTCAACGTTTGTATAGAAACGTCCTTGGCGACGGCTACTGTTACGTCACTTCACTGGGTGAATTATCGAATTTGATATTTCACTCGGAAATCCTGGAATTTCACCACATTCAATGTAATAATGTATTTTTGGTTCTATAAAACCCTATATAAACCCCTTATTTCAGGCAAGTACCAACCTTATGTGTAAAAAGTCAAATAAATCAATAAATAAAATATAAATACACATTATTTGAAGACTAAATATCTCCCTCATAATTAAATACAAACCTTGGAGCATGATCATCGCCCATTATACCTAACCATCGGTTAGAAAATTGTTGGTCATACTCTTCAAGAATTGTTTGGAATACCTCTATTGGTTTGTTCTCCTCTGAAGTGAACAAGAAAATTATTTTGAAATACGTCAGTTATAAATTGTGATTTATTAGAAATTATTAGTTAAAATCTTACTGAAATATTGAGCCAACAGAACAAGGTCATATTTAGGTCATACTTTTTTTAAAGATTTCCAAGCAATCGATAATATGATTAACAGTTAAATTACAAGTTCACAAATACTGTTATTTTATTCAATAATTACTTTATTATTCTATTTTAGGTACCAACCTGTTTCTGCACAATCCAGATGAGTGTCTACAAAATCTATTTCACTGGTCAAAGAAAATATTCTTTTATACTTGCCATGGTATATTACAATATACCTTTATAATGTTTATGCCAAAGAGATATAATTTGTCTTTGCTAAAGTCTTCTGCTTAAATAACACTGTCTTGCCCATTCAAACTTAACATTTATTCTCATAGTTATATTTAACATGTTAACCCCATAAAACTCAGCTTTTGATCCTTCACAAACTTGCTATTCAAAATCATCCTCATGAAAAAAACTAATGACTAAATGAGAAATATGAATCAGTTCTTTTCCTTAACCAATTATCTCCCCTACATAACTTGGTTATTAGATAACTGGTTTTGCATGACTTTATTATTTAAAATTTGACCACTGAAAGCCCAATTTGCCTTAGAATGGCATGAAATTTGTGCAATTAGGATTAGATATGCCAATTTAATAGACAATATTGCATAGATGCATTATAACAAGTTTCAGTTTATTTGGTTGAGCATTTTCAGATAAGGTTTTTAAAAATGATCTGGAATTGTCAATGGTTGTTTGACAGTGAAGAAATATGTAGATTTTATAATGACTATCCAATAGATGCTTCTTCTTAGATTTTTTAAACATATGCATCAAAATCTAATGGCATTTTTGTATCCTGACATATAACAAGTGAATTTGATCACAGACAATAAAGGGATACATCTGAAGTTATTAGTATCAACTCCTTGGCACCAGTTAGGTATTTCTCTGTTCAATGGAATCTGAAATAACAAGAAAATTTTATTGGCAGGATAAGAAAAAAATGACTCAACACAAAGAGCCAGTAAAAAGCTATTGTAAATGGAAATGTTTCACAGATTCAAAATTCAGCCATTTTGTTATTTTTGCCTATTAACACATTATGAAATACATGCTTTGTTGAATACTTGCATTCACTGAATTGCTGCACCCATTAAAACAACAAAAATCAATCTTGAACAAAATTTCTATATTATACTTACAATTTTAGCAGTTCTTTTACTGGCATCTCTCAGACCAGGTATTCTAGACATAGGATTATCTGCCGTCTTAGCTTTCTGTTTCTTTTTATCACCTGCAGCTGATTCTTCTAAATAATCAAAATTAAAAAAAATAATTCTTAATCAAAACTTCTTTTTAAGGATACCACAATTATTTAAGAAAACAAATATAAATTTTCTTTCTGCATCAATGTGTAACAAAGTATATACTGTAAATAAATGACACAATATTGAAATATTTTATGAAAGAAGTTTGACAGTGATAACTTTTTATTTATGAAACTTGCTTTTTAGTATCAACATGATATACATGTATGATAACAGCCTTTACATTCCCTTATAATGTAGTGGTTTTAATTTATCAAAATACCTATTGATACAGCAGCAAGTGAATTCTTTCTATGACATTAACTTTAAAACATCCCCAGCATAATTTTGATACTTTGCATAGCTATCATGCTCACAATACCAATTTGTAATGGCAGATATTCAACAAGTCTGCACCCACATCTGCTGTTTATGAACATACAATGCAGCAAAATGTCACCAGTGAATGACATTGAATAAGATATAGATGTAAACAATAGCAGTTCGTTTCAGTGGTGCGATTATTGTTACATGCAAGGGTATGTGAAGTGTTGTTAATGTGATGTTTTGTTTGTGATGTGTCATAGCAACCATGTAAGGGTTTTAACATCCTTAAAAAGCACTGGGTATAACAAAACATTTGCATCTTTAAACATATGGAAGAAAGCTGTTGATACTTCAATGAGAAACCAAAGTGATTTATATTTTCCTAACCAATGTAGGTAAGGGAGATAATAAATTTGTCTCCCTTTTGTCCTGAGGCTAAAAGGGAGAGAATTTAATTATCTCCCTTACCTACATTGGTTAGGAAAAGATAACTCACTCTGGTTCCTCATAGTTCTTCTTCAACTCTTTTAACAGTGTTGCTACTCAATATCACTAAAAATGAACCGTTAAATAAAACTAAACCAAAATATATGGTGGGTTTATGTCAGTCAAGGTGACCTACTTTTCTGTGCACCAGTTAAGAGGAAACATTTTGTGAGATGTGAACTTGGGGCAAAAAAGTCAATAAATCATATTAAACTTTTGGTTTTGGTAATCTGTTTTGCTTGGAAGCCAACCTTACAACAAAGGTACATCTCTTAAAATATTCTGATATTTTGGATGTGAACTTTGGCATAAAATTAAGCTAAAATAAAAAATGAAAGAATACAGTTATGTGCAAGTGACCTTCTTTTGCCTGAATGCTGACCTAAGCATCTATGGTGTATCTATACAAAAGTTTAAAGATCCAGCTATAGATATGAACTAAGATGAAAAAAAAAACTTAATGAAGTCAATGTGCCAAATGAAGTTCGGAGTAACTATAATTTTTGCCTGGATGCTGACCCACAAACCAAGGTGTATGTCTATACAAGTTAAGACAAATTTTATATTATGAAATATGAACCCAGATAATAAAGTTAACCTAACTCCTCTTAGAAATCAAATAATGATCCATGCAATATTCCCTTTCCTTCTAGCTAAGTAAGACTTCTGACACAAGAAGATATGTACCAACATAGTTATAGACCCAGTAGTTACACATATCTGGTTTTGGGTGTGGAATACATCTACCAATGTGCATGTGCATGTAGGCTTACATCAAAAGTTAAACCTTATAATTTTATAGACAAATAGATTATCTGATCCCTACATTAAAAGATATCACCTTTTATAATTTACCTATACAGAACCAGAACAGAAACTAATATTGTCAAAATTACATGCTTTATTTTGACAGATTGTAACAATGCCAAATTCAGGATAATACAACATTTTTGGTGCTGACATACTAACGTCTCGACATTCTCCCATTTGTGATTGACTTTGTAGATGATTGCTTATAAAGTGAACGTGTGGATGACTGTTTGTTCAGAACTGATATACGCCCACTCATTGCCGATTTTCTAGATGGCTGTTTGTTTAGAACATGTACATGTGACATCTGTTTGACCAATGACTTTGGTATTGCTTTACCCATAACAGATGCATTACCAATACGAGAACTCCTACCTATACATGTGTTAAAATTTTGTAAATAACTCGTCTTTTATAATTTATGAATTCTTATAATCACATCCAAAGAAAAGCAAAAACAAAAACAAAATGAAAAAATTAGAAATTATCAAGAACCTGTTTAGATATGGTATTATATGCTGGATAGTAATACTGCATCACTTTTTTTTACATAATATATGTAAAAGATAGGATTCTCTTTATGCATTTGAACAAAACAGACTCCAAGACATTTGATTAAATATTAAGGTGAATAACAGTTAAAAGTGATAAACTCTGAAATATAAATACAATAATGTAAGAATAATCATGTTAATTACATTGATCAATGTTCCAGGTAAGCATCATTTATAGAGTTACATAAAAATTAGTGTTCAGAGATAAAAAACAGCCCCATTAAATTTAATGAAAATAAAACAAAACAAGATGATGTGCTGATCAATTACATTTACAGTTTGGATGCTTATCCAAAATAACAGTACTCAACTGAATGATATTGATGTGTAATGTAACTAATGATTATCTGGAACACTGATTATTACTAATCAAAAAAAGCCCATATAAAATAATCTCTTTGACTACCTCAACAAACTATCAAAACATAACATAAATCTACCAACTATTCAAAATTCTATATATTAGTTTTACCAACAGTAGGTATGTCAATATATATTAGTTTTACCAACACTAGGTATGTCAATATATATTAGTTTTACCAACAGTAGGTATGTCAATATATATTAGTTTTACCAACACTAGGTATGTGTTAAATAAAATCACAATGAACAGTAGTAGTGGCACTGGACATGAATAGGTTAAAACAAAACAACCCAAATTTGTTTCCTGAATGAAACAGGATTGTTTACATATATAGAAAACTGTTAATAAAGGAACATACAAACAAAACATATGACACTTAACACCAGATTCTAATTTTTACAAATCTGTGTTTTATTGGTTAAAATCAACTTTCTCAGCTTTATTATTATTATTATCATCATTTTTTGCATATATTTACTTTGTCTGAAATTAACACTGTAAGGTGGAAAATTAAGTTTGGTTTATCAATTCAACGCAATAATATATACAGAAAATTAAAATGCTACAATTTTTGGGAACCTCCAAAACACCTTGCCATTTATCTTTTTATTTCTGATTTCCTATTCCAGATATTTTTCAAATATATAATCAGTATCAGTGGTTAAAATTACCAAAATAAATGCATTGAATTTTGCTCAAGATATTTGCTTCAAATTAATCAATAGCTGTTTACTTTTATAAAAACATTTTACAAAGATAAATAAATTTTCCATGACTCAGAAATCCTTGTCAAATAATAAAACAAAACAACATTTTAGTCAGTCTATAAAATATTAAAGCAGTGTTAGGTGTTAAAGACTACGTACCATCAGTCATGCCTGTTATCCATGAAATAATACAAACATGCTATCAAATTTCTTACAAATTAACACATAGGATTATGATTTTTTTTTTCCTTTTACAAGAGAAACAGTAGAGGAAAAATAACCATTGGCATTCAACAGAAGACACTATTTAAGATGAAAAATATGCCTGTAACAATCACTCATTTTATCAATTCTTCTATAATGAAAACATTGATCAGAATCTTTAGTCTAAACCATTTCCAAGATACCAAATCATCCTTACAATAGAAACTCTTTATGATAGTTCCTTCCAAAAGGTTTAAGTAAATAAATCAGTTACTGCAGATATAGGTTTTAGTGTTGTAAATTCTTATCGTACAATTAATGAAGTTACTAAAATGTTAGTGAACAGTGAAGTATTAACACTTCAGTACTTATTAGTATTTAAGTTTCTTCCTATTACAGAGATTTTTTTAAATCAATTTTTTGAATATTAAATTCTTGATTTAAAAATACTTGTAGTCATAGATGCATTTTATATTTATCAATGAAACATTATGGAAAAAGTATATTCTGTATTGTGAGATGATGAATTGAGTGAGCGAGTGCTTTAATCTTATCATGCTTATATTAATGTCTAGTTTTCTTGTCATGCTGATATTAGTAAGCTGTGACAAGTGAATTTTTTAAATGACAATCAAAAGTTCAAAAATGAAAATATGTAGATTAAATGCCTTCTTTTACACTTTTTTATGATAAAATTTAAAATTTGGTGCAACATACCTGGAGCACTTTCCTCTTTGTAACTCCTATGAGAGAACATCTGTAATGAGAAGTCCCGAGACAAAGAGATGATGTTATCCAGTTGTAAGAACTGTAAGGCCTCTAATGGCATCTGCATCAGCATGGGATCAGCAAGGAGAATGACACATTCTGTACTGGCTGGAGGATCTATTGGAGCTTTCTGGTTAGTATTACTACCAGGTGTCAATGCCTCAGGGCTGAAATGCATATGTATCAAAATATTATACATACAATATGGGTATGTTTGTGTGCATAAATAAAGTATCATTATAAAGACTGACAAAACATTTAGTTATCAAGAGTATATCAGTTTTTATACTGAACTATAATCCTGTTTACCATTAACTTTAACCACATGACCTCCCAACCTATAGCTATTTTAAATATTTTACTAAATAATATGACCATTAACATATATCTAAAACAATATACTTTATCTGTGGCACCTGTAACAAAATTGGACATTGTGCTCTGAGATATTTTCAGTATTTTAAGAAAAATTATCACCAAAACCTGTGAAACCTCTGACACTCCCATTTATCTATGTGTAATTGAAAAACTTTATGTTTTCCTCTGAAAATTTCACTCAATTTGCAGATTTCCTTTTCATAACAGTTTATTGTGTTCACAGACTCATGTGCGACATAATATAAATACACTTGCCGTATTGGATTAGCATTAATTTTCCTACAATAAAATACCATTATTGTTATAAAAAAATTTCAGTTCTTATGCCACCATCATGTATCCAAAAACATTATATATCATGACTGTAAATTTATATTTCGTTTTTACCAAAAGTAATTTTAACCATAAATTTAAAGCAGGAAAGATGTAGATATATATTTCTCAAGTATACTGTGTTCAGGAAAATATATCAGGTATACTCTTTTACTGAAATTTTGCCGATAATTACAGAGAAACTTACGGAAACTCCGGGACAGTTTAAAGAATCATGTGGTCATTTATGGTTGATACCTTTCTACAAATTAAATCTGGAAATCAAAGTGACTATAATTTGTACTTTTTCAAATCACAGTTTAAGCCAATCTGTGAAATCAAACTCTTAAGAATTAATTTGTCAGTCTATTAATTTCTAATTTAGAGTATTACCTAAGTGTTCCTGTAAGCTGTGCTGTGATTGGTTTAAGATAAGTCTCCATATCATTCAATAATTCTTTGAATTCTTCCTGTAATCTGGCCTCTTCTTCAGCATCATCCTCATCATAAACTGGTCCCTAAATATACAAATAAAAACATATAAATCATTTGCTGATAAAGGTATTGTAAATTCAGAAAATCAATGATGATTTATGCAACAGGATATGCACTGCAACAATTATTTTAAAAAAAACCATACATCTCTGTCAGTAATTGGAAATGTCTAGTAATATCTATGTAGATTACTTTCTGATTTAACAGTATTTGTAAGAATACATGGGAGATGAAAATCACAAGATTCAGATAGAATGGTAAGAAAGAAATATGATGAGTTACAATATTTTTTAGCCTTCAATCATCAGGATTCAGTAAATAACTTATAAAATAATGTATATCAAGATTATGTATTGTTCTGAATTTATGGAGTGGAATTATATTCAGTTCCAATCAATTCTACTTTATATTTTGTTTTGTTTTTTTCACGAAATGATCTAATACTCAAAGTGTCTTCACTGAGCTAAATTATCCAGATATTACATTACAATTGTTTTTTTTTTCTGTACAAGTTTACTTCATGCTGCCAATCTCCTGTGTTATTGGTTAACTTTCATACACTACTGGACAAACAGCCATCAATCTATTCAGTCTATCCCCCTCAATACTTACCCTTGTACTTTTCTTCAAACTTTCATCTAAGTTTTCTAACATTTTCTGTCTCATCATGGCCTGTGCCCGTTGATATTCCTGTTTTAGGAGAAGTTGCTGTACACTTTGTTTATGCTCTGCAAACTTGGTAAGTATTTCATCTAACAACTGTGGACTAGTTTCTACTCCATATACCTTGGCTCTGCTTGGAACTGGAATAAATTATCGTAATTACATGTACTTCATTTCTCATCTATAATAAGGGTGCTACTGCAATTTTTCTAATGCGATTATTTTAACAAGAAAAAAATATGGCCGTTGGCTACTGGCGAATAATAGTTCAAACCAATACTTTAAATATGTATTACCTGGAGTTGTCTGTGCTTTTGGATTTTTACCACCTGTTGGCTGAGATTTTGGTTTATCTAACAAGGCACCATATAAAAATTGTCTACAAATATAAAAAAAATACTAGTAAACAAGTGTTTGTGTCATACTGACTGAATATTTTTGACACTGGTATGTGTGTATTTCAAAACATTTCAAAGGTAAACAGCTCAATTGATGTTTGTGATTCAAACTAAGATGTGTTTCTTGGATTGTTTTTTGCTCTTCAATAAATGTTATAAATTATAAATAAGAACCAAACAGTTTCACAATCTTCACTTATCTCTTAATTACAACTACCCCCCCCCCCCCCCCCCCCCATACAATTCCAATTAACTTTTGTTAGAGAATTTTTCTTTGTGTGTGCATCGTATTTTATATGATTAATACAAAAGTAGGTTGTGATCGCATAAAACCATGTGAATCCTTTGACTAATATTAGATATACCTACCTATCTGGACTGTGTTGGAGTATTATAAAGTTAAAATTAGGTGGAAATTCTTTGAGTATTTCTAAGTGATTTGGTTGTACAACTAATCTCTTCCATGCCTGTAAATAAAATCAGAAAAAATATTACTTCTGCATTATGTATTTCAAAAATGGAAAAATATTTATTACAAACAGTTAATGATATTTGATCGATGTAAAAAATGTTCAATAACCATCTGTAAATCCATTTTTGGGTTGTATGCTAGTACATATTTTTTAACTGATGTCAGCAGGGATATTTAAACAACCAACAAGAAAATTCATTAACAATACATTTCAATATTTCCCTACATCAGTTGGACCAAGACCACAATTAGCGCACTTTTCGTTGTCCACAAATATAATCCCTTGTATAAATTTACTGTATTTCTTCCATTTTTATTGTCTACCCCTTATTAAAGCATTTTTAAATGGTTTTTGTTCTAAATTTATAGTAGAATATTCAAAGTTGATGTTTTAAAAAGTTTGAATGAGCTGTCATAATTAAAAGTGGTGATTTGGCCAGATGGAAAAGGGTCAATATTTAGGGTGTCATCTGCTTTCTTCAAGAATTCTGCTACCCTAGGAGATATTTTTGCCAATATTTTGAGTTAGCACTGATGAATGTTTTTTAAATTTTGATATTATGACATGAAGTAAGCATACTTTCTACATAACATTTTCAAGATTGCACAGGTGTGACTTTTTTAAATCAATTTTATTTAAATATGAAAATGCACTATGAATTAATTGTGGTCTCGGACCAGTCCATGATTTAACGTGAAGACAATTAGGTTAATTTGCAACCACTAATCTGTTTTTAATGTCAGCATTTATTTTCAATTCCAAGATCACCACATAGTACATGTACTGCCAAAACTGATAATAAAAAAAAGTTTATAAATACACAATCTTACCTGCCAGCTATCATCCAACGATTTCTGTACTGTAGACATGAGAGAACCACAGGATAGGTTAGCAGAGAGATCACCTTCTAACAAGTTATCTCTCTGATGTAATAAAGCAGCTAACTTAGATGTTCTAGGATCTACCTGTGCTTTGTTTAGTAAAGTCCTCATAGTCTGTGAGATTGAACAACTCTGTAATTTTGGAAAAGTGAATCAATGTCAAAGATTGTGCAAAAACACCTACCATTTTTACAGTTAAGTAAAAGAAAATCATGTAAAATGGATTACAAGATGACTATTGTAAATGGAACAGAGCTGTGACATGCATTTCTGACTGTTGCTTGTTCATTCAATAATACCTTAATAAAATCTAGATTCTTTCCTGAAACACTAACTGCTAATTGTACTACTAACAACAATCCTTCAACTACATATTTATGGGAATACAGCAAGAAATTGACTACCTGAATGTAGATAATCTATAAATCTAAGTCAAATAACTCTTTATTTACCTGGAAAAGAGCTAGGAATTGACTAGCTGACTGGGGATCATACTGTCCATAAGAGTCCACCAATTCTAAAGCTATAGTACCAGCTATGTCCTGAAAAGTACGATGTAACATGCTAAATACTGTAATAACATTTTTACATGATGCGATATATAAGTTGAAGTACAACAATGAAAAAAGACAATTTTCAATCCAAATATAACACAGCTGATTAGTGTTAAAATTTCTTCCATATTTTAATAAAATCTGAATAACTACAGTAAATTTGAAATTCCATAATAGTAAGAGGGTTATGATATCGGGGTAACTATTACAAAACTATTAAAGAATACATCCAAATTTCTTTATTATCTTTTTACGTCTTTCTTCAATGCTTAAATTTGGAGATGAATTCATGTAAATGGACACAAACACACTTAAACTTACAACAAATCCTTTTTGTAATGCCAGATTCAGGGCCTGTATTAAACATTCTGTTGACTGTAATAAGTAATGCCTGCTGACCTCATCCTGAGACTGTTAATAAAAAACATAATGATGTTTTCATTTTACTATTTCTTCATGACACCACTATGAAGAGTAAACTAGAGGCTAGAGGAACAGGAATCATTTCACTTTTTTTGTTTCCCTAGAGATTTTTTTTTAAATTTTCTACTATTATAAAAAGTGACTGTTTTACATATAATTGGTTCCTAGTAACACCAAACACCTCCCAACTACATACCGGTAACTTGCAAATTTCTTCAAGATACCAAACTGTAAAAGCTGAATTGTATTTTGCTGATTGCTAAGTTATTGGAAACAGCATTCAGGTTATGACTACAGGGTGAACATTACTGTATTTTTTCAAATGGTATGTTTGACGTTGCTCTTGAAGTAACTCATTTCAGTATTGCCAGAAGATATCAATTTCAAATTGGTCCTCTGATTCACATGCAGTTGCGTAACAATACCAAACATTTTTATTTGAAAGAGAAATACCAATAAACAATTCAAATTGCTAAATATCAGCATTATCTTCTTTCAGATAATCACATTTATTATATAAAGGCATGTAAATTCTGATAAACAATTCAAATTGGAAAATAGTCTGTTTTACAATTTGATTCAGACAAATCTTTAGCCACTTAGTAATACATACACACAAATTTAAATTACAGATATATTTTGTGTCTTTTTCTACAATAATAGATTTATACATATTGTTCTAACTAAGATTTACCTTCATATCTTTAATCTGTTTAGAATATCTGATGTAATTTTTGGATGTCTCATCAACCTCTGATTTTGTTTCTTTATTTTCCTCTTCAACAGAATCTGCAACTTTCTCTAGCTCCTGTTATTTCAAAATAAAAATAAAATATATACATATTTCTAATTTGATTTCGAATTTTCTTAAATACATTTAACTTTATTAATAATAAAGAATTGTTTTCATTAATTTAGTACGTTTATTCAATACATTTTATCATTGCTAATTTTGGTGTATTGATCTTAAATTCAAACACAGTACATATTATCATTAAATATATTCAAGCAATTTCTGTGTTACTAGATCATTATTTATGTATATAGTTAACACTGAAAATATGCCATATTAAACAGGTATACAATGACTTCGTACTGTATATCCCAGAAACCAGTGTAACCGAAAAGCAACTCTTTAATTAAAAACTACCAAAAAACTATAAAATACAATACTCAAAACATATTCTGATTTATTATTATCAAATTAGTCATAAAATAAACAAAAAGGTACTAATTTAGTGCCTGTCTCATGGTTGGGTTTCCATTGCTGAAGACTACATGACAAGTTATCGACAACCACAAGATCTATCCTTTCATTTTCATTTAAATTTAAAGATACCAAAACACAACATTCATCGAACTTACCATTTCATGGACTAGCCACTGGGTAGGAGGATCTGGGCTGATAAATGTAGAATAGGCTCGTAATGATTGTCCTACTCCACTTAATGCCTGTAATATACATTTAAATATCTTTAAATATGTATAAAAATATGTAAAAAGACAACTTTCCATTTTAATAATCAAATTTGACTAAATTCATTAAATATTAAGTAACCATTGTTTTGATTTTAAGAAAATTGAATTTACATACCCTTGCTCTGATCTTAGGTACACTTAGTCCCAGGTTGTGTGCATCAACAAATTTTAGAATAGCATCCTCTCCAACAACCCTGAAATACAATATACATAAAAGTATATCCAAAATTTCATCATTCTGAGAGGGTTTTCTGGTGTATTTCCAAATTTTTTACGTTATAAATTAATTGAATATTGCTAAATGTCTGTTAACAGGGTATGACCTTAAATATCTTACTTTGTAACATCAACCCATTCTTTTTCCATGTGTGTGTAGGCTGGTGTAGTCCTTATGTAATCTTCTACCATCTGTAACAAAAATATATACATAATGTTTCATTCAATGAATATCTCTTATCCATTTCCAGCATTAAAGCCAGACACATTTTTCCAATTTCTGTCGAAATATTACATAAGCATATTTGAAAATTTTACATTTCACTAGAACAATTCAAAGTGGACTCTGAATTATCTAACAGTTTGATTGTAAATTAACTATGTTGTGTTGTTAGACTAGAAATATGAAGTATTACCTTCATCACAGAGCCTTTTCTCATATCTTGGAGCTGTATATTTCTCATTTCCTTGGAATGTACTTGGAACATTTCTAACATTAGTTCCCCACAACATATCTTTATGTCAGCTAACTCTCTCTGTATTGGTAAACTGATATTCCGTACCTATCATACACCAAAATAGTTCATAAGTTATCTGTTTAAGGGGTAATCCATGACTGTCAACATTTTTTCACGAGTTTACAAAGTATATGCTAGGAGGGAGGGGATTTCAAATTCAGAGCTGTTTACCCCTCCTGACTTGTTTCAGTATTCCAGCAGCGACTTGCGCGTATTTTGAGCATTTTGTCCGTGTAATAGAATATAACAATTAACTTACAGTCAGTATAAACCTTTTTCATATTATTGAAGAACTCCTGTTCACAGCAACAATGTTTAAAAATTTTGATGTTCAGTTTTTGAAGGGGGCTTGTGGTTTCCAAAAAGTGGTCTTTGTAAAAATGTTGAAAAATGTTGACAATTATGAATGACCCATAAGTTCTTTTCCATTTTATGTATATTATCATTAAGTAAAAGTAAATATTTTCACAGATAATTTTTCTACTTTATTTTTGATTTGTAGGAGATGTATCAATTTTAGTTCTAATTGTTTTAAAGTTGTTTAAATTATTAAAAACAAAAAATTCATACAAATTGAATTCTACAATGTCTTTCTTTCAGACAGAAGCTGTTTACTTTTTATTTCTGTAGTCTGAGTGAAGATCATAAATACTCTTGTAATATTTCTCTCTCTCATTTGAAGATTGTTAAAGGGCATGATAGAATTCTTTCATCAAGCTTTTTAAGATTTATGATACAGAAAATAAATAAAGAAAATCAAATTTATTTGATTTTAAATTACCAGGAAAAGGCATCTTAACAAAGAAAACTCAACACCTGGCCTATAAATATGCCACATAGGAGCCTGCACAACAAATCAGCTTACAATAATTTCAGTTGATTTAAACCATGTTTTTATATGAGGCAAATAACAGCTTGTAATGCACGTTGAGCACACATCACATGTTTAATACTTTTCAAAGATCACTTCTTTCTATTTTTGGGGCTTCTGCTATCTTGTCAACATTTACCCAATATCTCCTTTTCTTGTCAACATTTACCCCCAATATCTTCTTTCATTAATGAGACCATTTACAGCTATTCATGCATAGTGGGCACACACCCCATGTTAAAAACAAAGCCACTTCAACTTTTGAAACCTGTTTCCCAGGTTGTTTTCTTATCAACATTAGCTCCCATATTTCCTTTCATTTCTAAGACAATTCAGTTTCATACCTCCTGTAATGGTAGAAGTGTTAGTATATCTTGGTAAGCTTCTTCAGCCACACAAACAGCCTCTTTTAACACCATCATTCCCTGGAATTATAATTTTATGAATCAACTTTACAATATAAGCAGTAACTGAACATCCTGAACTTTGTCAAACTTTTACTGTCAATCATTTTAACTGTCAAATTTCAATAGTTTGTTTATTTAATGATCAAGTCAAAATTCTTCTACAAAGCTATTTACGGTTGTTACATATCAAAAGTTAGTAAGAAACCATACCTGTATGTAGTAAGTGTGACATATCTCCTTTTCTATTGCCTTCCTCGCCATTTTCTGTAATACACTGGCATGTTTCTTCATGATTGGTAAAACTTCTCTTCTATACTTCATCTTTATCAGTTTATCAGAGGATGATTCAAATTTCTACAATATTACAGATTTATATTACATTTAACTTAATGCACAATTATAGCATACAATTAAGGGTATGTTTGATTATTCTGCAGACTGTTTATCTAATGTATTCATCTTCAAGGATACCATACAGCTGGGGTGTTATCTTTGCCTATTCCAGGGCCGATGAAAAAAGAATTTTCGCCTTAAATTTTATTTGGAGCCAAGACTACAATGCATAATGAAAAAATCTATCAAATTAGTTTGCATTTAAATTCAAAAAATTTTATATGTTTGCTAAACAGTAATTCAAAGCCTTTTTTTTTCAGTCTAGCTGAAACTTCAGCGAATTAGTACCAGATTGCCAAATCCTGAATTCTCGGGACCAAATTTCGATTGCCACATTGCTCAATTTTTCTGATTTCTGTTCTTAAAAACGAATTCCAGTTTGCTGAACCCATATTGCAGATTCCCTAATTGCCGACTCTGATTTCAGCTATTAAAAACAATACTTAATGCTTTTTGCTAATAAAAAATACATTTCAAATGATAAGAACAGGAACAGGATTAATCTGAATACCAATTTTATAAAACAAAGGTAAAACTTATTTAAGGATCTATTATTAACATCCCTGACTTGTTGTTGAAAAATCTCTCTGTTGTTATAAAATTTTTAAGTATTAATCACTTTTCACTTTCCGCTTTCTGGTTATTAATTTAAAGGAATTATTATAGAACGAATATCCTCAGCCAAGATTGCAGCATATACAAATCAACTGTAACTACTTCTTAATTAGAAATTTTATTTCTTTTCACCTAAAAAATAATATTTAATATATTACTATTTAATAATCTTTCTCCTGAAATTATGTTGCAATATAAATTTTACATTTGTATTACAAATTCGCTATTTAGATTTATCATCCTGTTTTCCCTGGCAAATGTCCTTTTCATTTGAAAAACCAACAAATATTGTTTAAAATAGTCAAAATCAGAAGGATTTGGCAATATGGGTTTGGCAAACTGGGATTTGGCTTATTAAAGACCTAAAATAAGAATGTCAATATTGAATGTAACCACTTAAGCATCCTATTCTAAAGCACTTATTTAAAAAAAATTGAAATATTTCTAAAGACTGGTATTTACAGATTATATACACACCTCACAAGCAGACAATACTGCCTTCGTGACTTTAGGATCATACAGATTATATACACACCTCACAAGCAGATAATACTGCCTTCGTGACTTTAGGATCATACAGATTATATACACACCTCACAAGTATATAATACTGCCTTCGTGACTTTAGGATCATACAGATTATATACACACCTCACAAGCAGATGATACTGCCTTTATGACTTTAGGATCATACAGATTATATACACACCTCACAAGCAGACAATACTGCCTTTATGACTTTAGGATCATTCAAATCTCTGTTTTCATCTTCAAAGATTATATCTGCCTGGACCTCAGCCAATCTAAACACAGTAAATTCAAATTATCAGTGATAATAAAATATATATTTATAAGGCACTTTATACTGCATGGCTGAAAATTACAACTATGTCAACAAAACTTAAAATGCCATAATCAAAATCAAAACTGAGAATAACAATATGAATACTATTGTACACCAATTAATACTGTAGTGTTGGCACAATTCTAAACTAAAATACGGATATTAAATAAGATTTACAATTAGAACCTCTTTATCCATAATTTTACAATTTATAGTTTATATAACCAATATTCATACTTAGCCTCCAGCATAGCCACAATAAAGGCAGTCACACTGTTTCTATTTGGTCTCTCATCACAGATTCTACAGAATTCATTCAATGCTTGTATAATGACACCGCGGGCCTACAAATAAATATTAGTGAGAGGAAAAGGTTGTCAGACGCACAAGTTAAGACAATACTCTTTATTCATAATGAGCTTAAACTGCCACTAAAACTTTCACTTAAATATTCACCATAAAAAATCAAATAAGGCGCCTGATGATAAGCTATTCTTCATATTCATTGTCCAAAAGTATCCTTCCATGACATCAAATTTAATTTACAAACAAAAACTATTTTTAAAGGTACCTAGAAACTTTTCTTTTATCAGATGGTATTCATAATGTAATAATACAGCCACAAACGCTATAACAGTTTAAATCCAACCACTGAGCATATTCATATCTACAAAAATGTAATACAATTTAAATCTGTTCCCAAACCTAATGAAGTTGTGTCACATAATACCTGAATTATTTGATACAGGAACAAATCAACTTAAGAAACTTACAATTTTCTTTCGATTTCTACTTTCATAATCATGTAAAGTAGCTTCCACCATTAGCACTGTTGTGTCATACCAAAACATTTCATCTCCATGGTGTACATCCTATAACGATTTAACAATTTATAGTATTTTTGCTCCTTTTGTAGATAATTCAAAGGTGTTTTTTCCCTAATTCTGCCTATTATCTAACATTAAACTTTAATAAATTTCAAAATATAATGTCAGGAAAAAATCTAAAATATGTTTTCAAGCCTTTTACTTTTTATTTTCCAAATTACATTAATATTTTCAAAAGAACCATAATACCTGGTACTGTAGTATGAGTACACATTGTAATATTCAATTTTATATGTTTTTTGTTTAATATGTTGTGTTCATGAGGGCCTCAGGGAAGATTAGTTTTGTAAACTAACTGTGTTACCCTCTTTAAATAAAGAATTTACTTACTTACTTACTTACACAAGAGTAATATCTAATATTTTCAAGAAGCATACCTGAGCTTTTTTACAGAAATGAAATGCCTGTCCATGTTGAGATTCATCCAATGATAATTTTCCCAGTAAATACAAAATTTTAGCTTGAAGCACTTTGTCTTCAAAAGCCTGAAAAAACATGTAAAAATGTTGATTTAGATTATTTGAACAGATTTAAATAAACCTTTCCAAACAAATTACATTGGGGCTGACATTAAGCAATATTTATTCTATCCATTTTCTATAATACTGGTTTTTAAAAATCAGACTTTTTTTTCATTATGTGCATTTTTTTTCGATACAGATGTTTCTTATATAAGTAAAGTGCAGGTTTCTAAAGAAGGATAATTTAAAGTCCCCTGAAAAAAAACTGATAGCAATAAATAGATTAAATACCTGAAAATTTAATTTAATTATATACAATACTTACAAAAGCAGCATTATAAGCTTCATTTAGGAATTCTCTAGCTGCTTGATAATTACACTGAAAAAAAACAAAATGTAAAACTGTCAATAAGAAAATATTTAAACTGTTGAAATTCAAGGTTCAAATTTTTCTGATTTCTTTTTCTTTTCTTATGATAGCTAAGACTTACTTTATAATAACCAGATAACATTGTATATTTAATGTCTCTTTTCATGGCCAAATTAGATCAAGTATGGAATGGGGATCAAACTTTCATGTAATACAAGAAGACCGATTACATGTCTGGACCTGCATCAGCATTAAATGTTTGTCAGGACAAAGATATTATTACCATAATATGTATGTGATTTAGATAAAAAGATGCTTCCATTTACCTAGTATTATTCAGGTCATGATTGCTTTTATATTTTTCAGGATATGGACCTTATAGGGATTTTGTGTCATGAATTTATACACCATATTGCTTCTTTATCTTATAACCCTGAACTTCAACACTTTAGTATACTGAAAGACTTTAATCACGAAAAAATTCTGAAAACTTTGAGGAAATAATGCTATTATGTATATAAACACTATGTAAAGTTTGAAAAATATTGGTTCAATACAGTCGGAGTTACAGATTACACAAAGTATGCACTGTTCATAGCATGTATTGCTGAAAAATGGCTAAGATCAACATGCAAAACCGTTGGTGACACAGGTAAAAAGTCAATGCTGGCTTGGAACCGGAATTTTTCGAGACTTGGATGGCTTGAACTAATTTAAAATACTCCAACGAGTTCGAGAAATCGAGATTCTACTGTAGTTTCTTCTGTAATTAAAACTATTTGTTGAATCATACACTGGAAACAAAATGACAACAATCAGTTCTCAGAAATATTTTCTTCATAATCAATATGATAATTATATAAATCGCCATTCTGTGGTTTGTGAATATCATACCTGTCTAATCAATAATTCTGCTGTATCTGTCCACACTTCTCTGTATGTTATAACACTTAATACCTTTCCTAGATGTGACTCAATAGCTACATCTTCAACCTACTCAAAATAAACACACAAAGTTAAGGTCATTCGATAAAGGCTAACAATGATCTAAACATTCATAAAAAAGAAACCCTGACCTTTAATGGGCACAAACCTTTGAAGATGGTGAATAATCGTAACAAGTATCATCTAAATTCAAATGATACAAACT
This sequence comes from Mytilisepta virgata, assembly GCA_028015205.1. Taxonomy (NCBI): domain Eukaryota; kingdom Metazoa; phylum Mollusca; class Bivalvia; order Mytilida; family Mytilidae; genus Mytilisepta; species Mytilisepta virgata. The sequence continues at coordinate 5,194,086 of CM051517.1, forward strand.
TTACAAAGTCCAAATAATTTTCAAAAATGGAAAAGGAAAATCCAATGTAAGCCCACGTTTGTAACCTTAAATTTCAATGTAAAATTCCAACATAAATCATAAAACACCTTCCAATGACTATGGTTAATCCCTTGACCATCAAGATATACATAGAACTTTCCAGTGGTGGTTAACAATCCTAGAAAGTGACTTATTCTGAGACAACATACATGTACCTTACTAACTGCAGCACTAGATGGAGCTGTACGGGGCTGTGGTGTCTTTTTCTGGGCCTGAGCTTCTTCTTTAAGTTTAGCTAATGATTCCTTTACTCTCAATTCCTCTCTGGCTACCTGTATCTGCTTCTCTTTCCACAAGGCTATTTCATCCCTTGATCTTAACACATATAATTATCCTCAGTCAGTTTTTATATTATCATTGTAGCAAACAGATTATTTTGTATGGGTTATAAAGTAAGATGTTTCACCAGTTTTATCACTATGAGATAATTCTGTCTACCAGGAAAAACTAAAGAAATGCTTTATTGAAAGCATCATTGGTATAGATACATATATATTGGCAAATCTAGTTTGTAAAATGTGGAATTCTGCTGAATGACAAAATACAAAGATCCCTAATCTATTTATAGAATCATGTAGCGGTTTCAAATGAATAATCACTTCTTGCTGAAAGAAAAAATTACGGCTAACTTCATTCTAAGTACTTGTTCTATACAAATTACAATGTTGTAATAATGTTAACAAGAGTGTACTACCTATATCTCGCCTTTTGTGACATTCGTTGCATGCAAATCTGTAGTAATTTACAACCATTACTGATATGTAACAAAGAGGCATTTGCTTTTGATGAACTGGCCTTGCCAAAGCAAAACCAAAGCATAAATAATACTACAAATTTTTCTTGCTAACCCACATGTATATATGGACTTACAATGCTTGATCATCCTCATTTAATATTATTGGACCTGCTAACTTCTCATGGAATCCATACCCATTCTTCAAATTCAGTTCAAGACATATCTCACTTGCTCTGAAACATTTGGTGCACAATATTTATTTTATTGTAAATATTTCGGTAAGGCCAAAAAAAAATAGTATTAGCTTCTCAGGCCCCGCCGCGTGTCCCTTAAACCCGCCGCATTCGTCGTTTTTTATCATACAAAAAATAAAATTAAAAATCGGCAGTTCCGCGTCCCGCCCGGAAATTTTTCGCGTCTGTTTCCGTTACCGGTAATTTTTAGGATCGCGATCTTAATCATCGAAACGTTTTCATAAACACACTTTATCACGTGGTATGGTGATTTAAATATACATTGTTTGTTAAACTACCGTCAGCATGGCATCTTCTTTAGTGTCATGCCAAGTCCTCTCTGGAGGAAAAACCGTCGTACCATGGACGATACATTGTGATTACATGACGGAGTGCACATTGGGGGAGTTGCTAGAATTGATTAAACGAACGATGAAGCAGCCTTAGGAAAATTTCAGGGCTACACCGCCGACGCTTCCGTTGGGAGGCCGAAGGTTGAATTTGATAAATTTAATATGAATTGTAAAGTCAGGGAAGCTATTGCTACGTTTGGTAGATATATTAAATATGAACTTAAGAAAACACAGCTCATCAGAGGTTCTCAGTTGTAGATATGCAGTACATATATCAAAAAGAAGACAACACATATGTATACAAAAAGTTGATTTTAATTTCCCATTAAAACAGGATTCTTCAATTTCTTTTTTATACCAATATATTAGAAATAACAGATGCTATATTTTAATTCCGACACAATGAAAATTTCCATGCAAAAAAAAAAAAAGAACCGCCCTGCCTCATTAAAAAATTTCAAAAATGGCCTGAGAAGCAACAAATTTTTTAAGTAAAAACAAGGAAAAAAAAAAAAAGACTCCTCCCTGCCTCATCAAAAAATTTGAAAAGTGGCCTGAGAATCTAATGTATTTTTTTACATGGCCTAATACTGTTGATATTTTGACAAAAATTTTTAATCAGTAAGGAAATGTAAACATCCTTTGTAAAACGATATTTCACTGATCATTTCCAAATTCAGGGTTTGTTCTCTTCTTCAATGACCATTCTGTATATATTAAGACACACAAATAAAAAACTGAAGTAAAACAATCTTTTTTTATCACAAGTTTGTATATTTCATTACAGTGCAAGATGAGGATAGCAATTCAGATAAATTATTTTCAAGGAACATCCCTGTTTTAGTATTTTCTAATTATAACAGATCATTTATAATAATTTATTTTATTTTATAATTACCTGGCATGGACTAAGACATACAAAGGTTTATTTTTTAGTAAACCTCTAGACAGAATATCACACATAACCATGATAGGAAATGTCAGATGGTTATAACCAATACCTCTAAGTCTATTCAGTAACTGGTCACAATAATACATTGTTAACATCTGAAAAGTAAAGCCAAATGGTTTCATTTCATTCTATCTCTATGAAAGAATGTATTATGTGAAAATTCAAACATATTAGTCAACACCCCATTAATGTACATGTATAAGTCAGGCTAGTCTACTATGCTGTCACATTTTTTAAGTCTTACCCTAATTAAACAAAGGATAATTTTATTGTTTGTTTGTTTAATTGGGGTTTTACGCCGTTTTCAGCACATTTGGCTATTTCGCGGCGGCCAGTTTTTATTGGTGGAGGAAGCCGGAGTACCCTGAGAGAACCACCGACCTTCGGTAGGAAAATTGGCAATCCTTGTCAATTAAGATCGGAATCGAACACACCCCACCACAGGTGAGATTCGAACTCACAACCTCAGCGTTGACAGGCTAGTGATCACAGGTAGTCAAGATGAACTACCTAGACCACTCGGCCACTGAGGCCCCGATAATTTTATAAAAGCTTCTTTATTAACTAACATCACTATCAGATTTCACAAAAATGTTCATAAAATACCAAATGGTATCCTCCAATGTCACTAACCTTTTTTTCCCTAATTTAAATTTTTTTGTTATTTGTATGATGAAATAATTTAATTTGAATTGCAACAGATACTTTGATTGGTTGTTAATGATCAAGCAAGTTATATTATATTGTATAATCTACTTTTGGTACTGTAAGGTCACCAACGTATTACTTCGCAGTCCTTGATAGAAATATTTCCCAGTTAAATAAGTTATTCTAGTGATTCTACCTGCAATTTTGGATCTGAAAATTTTTGAAAATAAAATTATAAGGATTGTTATAAATTTTGTAGCAGGTTATACTTGTATAACATACTTTGGTCAGTTTACACTTAATATATCGTATAACCTGTTCCAAAATTGAAAACAGTCCTAAAATAAATACTCACAGGTTTGATGATAGTGTTGGTGTTTATGCCATTGGTTTTCATCATATCATGGTTAAAGGCTTCTAGTACCTGAAAGAAGTTAAATGTATTTCTATTTGATATGATTATAGCTGGAAGTATGTTCAATTTGCAAGCAAGAGGCCTAGCACACAAGACTATGGCAAAAATAAAGCTGAACAACCAAGTCAGTAGCAGACCTGTTTACCCTGAATGATGCCTGTCCGTATAATTGTCAGTAGTTTTGGCATGTTGTCAGTAGTACTGTCCAATAAGTGCAGCGAAGCGGCACGAACCTGCTATGTGTGCAGGAAAAATCGCGTTCACATGAAGAGCAATACACAAATGTAGGACCCTCCTTTGAAGGCTCCAAAGAATGAAGGTTTCCTTGTAACATTCTCTAAATATTGGCAAAATTTTTTGCTGCTGTTGATCCTGAAACATTATTATTGCCATTAGTCGGTCTGGTCTGATCTGTCGTCTTGGACATGCTTGCCGCCATATTGATTTATTTGACCATGTTTCAAAGGCACTTTAAAGCATAAATATTCTGCTGCTTTCAAGCAATTATGTGATCCAGAGGGAATTTTACACATTTTGTAACAAAACGAAAATTTTCTGAACAAGCGAATTGACAACCGTAGATTTTGAAATGAAAATCGTAGTCCGTATTTTTTCACTAAAATCCATAGAAACTACGGCAAAATCGTAAATGTAAACACCTATGCAGTAGCAGGTAACAAAAATTTTTAAAAAAATAATAATTTCTACAAACAATAAATGTGTGATACAAAGTTCTGTAAGATAGCATTTACACAAATCCTTATGGTTATAAGTCTTACAAAGTAAAGGAATAACAAGCTAAGACCAAGTAGCAGACATTTTGACATAAACAACAAGAGGCTCTCAAGAGCCTGAATCGCTCACCTGGCAAACAATGCACTATAAACTAAATCTCATCATCACCATTCACTAAGGATACCATGTTTACTTTAAAAACGAAATATTGTTGAAATCCGAGCAAGTGTAAAAAATGGCGGGAAAGTGGCAGCCATTTTAAAAATGGCCGTCCAAAACAAACTTTCATCATCACCATTCAACTTGGGATACCATGTTTACCTTGAAAGTAGCTTTCGTCTTCATTTTCTTTCTATAATTCAGGAAAAAATAAGCAAAAACAGCATTTTGACCCCTATGTTCTATTTTTAGTAAGGGCGGACATGTTTTTCGACTAATCAAAAATCCAAGCATTAACTTTTTGCAGGATACCCTAAGGAACAATCTTACCAAGTTTCATTTGATTTCGAATAGTAGTTTCAGAGAAGAAGATTTTTGAAATAATAACATAAAAAAAAGCCAAAAAATGTCAAACAAGAGGCTCACCAGAGCCTGTATCGCTCACCTGGAGTCTGGTTTTCATTGGACAATTAATCAACTATTTGACCAACTTTGTTGCAATTGGTTCAATTGTTCAGGGAAAATTTGTTGAAAATTTATTTTTCATAAGGTTTAATGTTAAAATATGTTCCCTGATAGTGGTAGTCCTGGCAGGAAGTTGACAAAATTGACCAGGAATAAGGGTGAACCTTAAATAAATGTAACAGAACCCGACCTCAAATTACACAAACCAATAACTCCTAAATAGAATTTGGGATTCCCTTCAAAATTTCAGGGTAGGTAGATCTCAACATGGCAAACATTTTTCAATTTACATTTCACTTCTATCTCAAATAGTTTTGGAGATAAATGCAAAAATGTTAAAATTTTAAAAATTTGACAAAAAAGGGCAATAACTCCTAAATGGGTTTTGGCATTTCCTTTAAAATTTCAGGGTATGTAGATCTCAACATGGCAAACATTTTTCAAATTTACATTTCACTTCTATCTCAAATAGTTTTGGAGATAAATGACGAAAAATGTTAAATTATGAAAATTTGACGAAAAAAGGACAATAACTCCTAAATGGGTTTTGGAATTTCCTTCAAAATTTCAGGGTAGGTAGATCTTGTCATGCTGATCAAATTTACCCCATGTCAGATTTTCAATATCTGTAACGGTTTTTGAGTTATTAGCAAAAAACAGCAATTTACCCCTATGTTCTATTTTTAGTAACAGCGACCATGTTTTTCGACGAATCAAAAATCCCCACATCAGTTCTATGCAGGGTACCCTAAGCAACAATCTTACCAAGTTTCATATGATTTTGAATAGTAGTTTCAGAGAAGAAGATTTTTGAAATAATAACATAAAAAAAAGCCAAAAATGTGAAAAAAGGGCAATAACTCCTAAATGGGTTTTGGAATTTCCTTCAAAATTTCAGGGTAGGTAGATCTTGTCATGCTGATCAATTTTACCACGTGTCAGATTTTCGATATCTGTAACGGTTTTTGAGTTATTAGCAAAAAACAGCAATTTACCCCTATGTTCTATTTATAGTAACGACAGCCATGTTTTTCGACATTTCAAAAATTTTAAACGATAGAAATTTTCCAGATGCCCTAAAGAACAATTCTGCAAAGTTAGGTTGAAGTCGGTCCAGTAGTTTAGGACGAGTTAACGTTTGAAAAAGTTTACAGACGACGACGACGACGACGACGACGACAGACGACCACGACGATGGACGCCAAGTGATGGCAATAGCTCACATGGCCTATGGCCAGGTGAGCTAAAAAGGGCAATAACTCTAACATCAGTTGACAGATTTTCACGCAAATCAGCACACAGGTAGCTCTCATCATGCTGAACACTTTCAACTTGCCAGAATTTGCCGTAACCTAATGATTTTTGAGATATTTGCGAAGAACTGTTGTTTGACCCCTATGTTCTATTTTTAGTAACAGTGGCCATGTTTTTCGACGGATCAAAAATCGAAGCATAAACTTTTTGCAGGATACCCTAAGGAACAATCTTACCAAGTTTCATTTGATTTTGAATAGCAGTTTCAGAGAAGAAGATTTTTGAAATAATAACATAAAAAAAACTGTTGTTTGACCCCTATGTTCTATTTTTAGCAACAGTGGCCATGTTTTTCGACGGATCAAAAATCGAAGCATAAACTTTGTGCAGGATACCCTAAGGAACAATCATGCTAAGTTTTATCCAAATCCATTCAGTAGTTTCAGAGGAGAAGATTTTTTAAATAATAACATAAAAAAAAGCCAAAAATGTCAAAAAAAGGGCAATAACTCCTACATGGGTCGTTGGATCTTCTTCAAAATTTCAGGGCAGGTAGATCTTGAGGTGCTGAACACTTTTACCCGATGCCAGAATTTTGATATCTGTGACCGTTTCTGACTTATTTGCAAAAAACTGCGATTTACCCCTATGTTCTATTTTTAGCCATGACGGCCATGTTTTTATACGAATCAAAAATCCAAACAACAGATTTGTAGCACCCATACCAATTAATAACTGTACCAAGTTTGGTTGCAGTTGGACTTATGGTGTTGGAGGAGTTAACGTTTGAAAAAGTTAACGGACGACGGACGGACGGACGACGGACGGACGACGGACGCCAAGTGATGGCAATAGCTCACATGACCCTTCGGGTCAGGTGAGCTAACAAGATGTACTGTGAGCCATTGTTCATCACTAGTGATACCCCCGCAGCGATAAGGTAGAAAAATAAACAAAATTGTCAAACAGGAAGTTGATATCGCCTTGGTCCGAAAATGTATCCCACAATATGGCATACCTATAGAAGGCTTCTGACAAAATATCAAGTGGCTGTGTTGAGTAGTTGCTGAGAAAAGTGTGAAGTATTATTTTGTTACAGACAGAAAGACGCATGCACGCACGGAACCACAAGGGTAAAACTGTATACCCCCCTCTCTTTTGGACCAGGGGTATAACAATCTACCAGTATAACAAGTTCTGACTACAAACCTCATCAGGTGTATCATACATGGACCATTCCTCCACTGTAGTTGGTAAAATATCTAATGGCCCTTTTCGTTTTGGTTTTTCTTTCACTGGAGCAGCTGCTTCTTTTTCCTTGCCCTTCTTGCCTTTGGCAGAGGATTTTCCTGTATCCTGAACAGGTGGATTCTTAGCAATTTCTTTCATAACTGGACCTGTTTGACTAACTGTAACCTAACAATACATATTTACATTTCAGGATTTTTGTAATGCAAATCAATATTCAACAATTTGTTTTCTGATATCTGATTTTTTTTTCTTGGCTCCCGTGGGTTTTACAAAATTAGTCTTTTATTTAACTGTTCATGCATGAAATGCAACAACCTGAAGATGTTATACATGTAAATATGTTTTTGAATCAATGAGATGTGTGAAGTTCTTTTTTTATGCATGTCCCACATACTTCCATTCTTAAATATTCAATTCTATTAAAAAAATACTGAAAATTATTTGGAAAAATAAAGCATACACAGATGAATTATTATTTTATGATAAATGTTGTATTTTTTCTCAATATAAAATGCAAATATTTTTACAATTAATGTTCTTTGAAAGGTTAATAAATGCAGGATATATTAGAAGAAAAATCTGTAATTTGAAACAGTGGAGTAGAAACAACATGATTGTACCTGTAACAATCTCTGTATGTAGGTCTGAGCCATGAGGAGATAATCCTTATAACAAGGAGAGTCATGTCCTGCCAGCTCAGCCAACAGAACATGTGTTCTTATCAAGCTGTCTATCTGCCTGACATCATCTAAATCATTCACTGTTAGGGAAGTATTTGCTGGTAAAACACCTAAAACATATATAAAACAGAAATTAGTACAAGAATAAAATAGTTTTGTTAAATATGTTTTATGAATAATTTTAGTTCAGCAAAAAACCAGGAAATAAAGATATTGTAGTGAATTACCTATGATAGCCTGTTTAGTGACTGGTACTATGCCTTCAGGATTGAGCTCACTGTCGCTATCACTGGTAACACTCCTAGTATCAGAACCAGTTCCATCTGCCAGCTTTTTCACCTCCTCCTGTGTTGGTACAGGTGTCCCTCTACTTTTAGCTGATCCCTTGCCTTTGGTTTTTCCCTTGTCTGACTTTTTAGCTGTATAAAATAATCAAATAATGAAATATACTCAATGACAACATATACATATATGTTTTAAATATATCACAGTATATCTGTAAAGTTAATAACTAATCTAATCCACATAAAAATAACTGTCATTTACCTCATTATATTTTTTATTATTAATATTTATAAACTTTAGTGTTCCTGAATTAACCAATCAAAATGTAAATGATACTCCTCTATGGTGTACAGCTCGGTTCTTCCTTTCATTGACAATTACAAAAATATTTACTTGTATTTTTATAATTTAATCAGTTATCTAAAGTATTGCAATTGAAAAGTCTTAGCTTAAAACTTATCCTATGAAAAAAAACAATATCTTGGTGTTACATGTATGTGTTAGATTGTGAAAAAATACCCCAAAAGTTAAACTGAAAATTAATTTACTTTACAGAAATGATATTAAAATTATACATATTAAGTTCAAAACCTGTCTTAGTACTTATCAATACAAGTATTTTCTATTACACTGAATACTATGTGACAGAATACACAATAACTAAAAAAGATTGATACAAATAAACTTGTAATGTTATCACTTCCCACAGTTTCTGACAATTATGAACTGGACAGGAGGAAGCAAAGGAATATAAGAGAGCAATGGATAGGATCCTTCTCCAAATGTTGATATGGTTCAATGGATAAATAATGACAATTTTATTATAAGCAAGTTAAAATTGCTATAATGCAAGAAAATTAAACACTTCAAAATTCTCTACTCATAACAAGCTGGATATATGCACGGCAAAAACCATGATGAAAACATGTATGAAATATAAATAGATGAAAAAAATTCCTCAGATCAAAATATTTTTAAAATTGAACAGAAACCAAAGATGATAAACAGAACAATTCATCAAATGATTGCATTGTGCACAATCACTTTTTTTCATTTAAAATTGCGTATAAATGACACGTAAGGGACAGAAAAAGCAGAACTTTTGTTCGAGATAGGGATATTATGACACTGTCCTTGTAAGTCAGAAATCTACCACAAACAGATGTTCAATAGGTTTTACTATATAAAATATCTATTTTTTTAGAACATGATTAATTTAATTGCTCTTTGAATGTTTTTGTCATTCCGATAGTTGTTCTAATCACCAAAGTTCAAACATAATTTATAATAAATATGTATATATGATTTACTTCACCTTCACTTCATCAATTTATACAATTTATTAGTGCATCAAGTAATGCATTACAGTTTTGGGATAAATATGAAATAATTGAGGTTTTTTTACATTCATGACATTGTAAATATTAAAAGTGTAATGTATGGGTTGATCATGCTTTATTTATATCTCTGCCCAGCAAAAATAACATATAAGCAGCATTCATTACCAAATAGTACAGTTTTCTCTGAAACAAAAGTACTGAACAATTGCTTCATCAATCTTTAACAACATCAATAAATTGTGTAGGTCTATACGTAGAAAGGATAGAAGACTGAAGAAATATCATTCTGTTATTGTGTCAGAATTTGATCATAAACTTATTGTAAACTAATACATTTACATAATTTATAATGTGCTTTACTTTACATGACATTTTGTCATTTTCATCAAGAAAAGCACAGTAGACATAATCTGCAATATACATAGGGAAATACAAAACATGTTTATATTCACTGCAGAAAACAAAGAGAAACCAGTCAATACCAGTGCAATATATCATATAAGTATGCATGTATGCATGTATGCAGTTCTGTGTTCCATCTAACAGAAGGGATTAGAAATATTCAAAAATTAAATAAGGGAAGTAGTTTTCTGATAAAAATGGTGCATATTACAAATAGCTAAGATGTTTATATAAAATGCATATAAAAAGCAAAATTTAATAATTAACTTTGGTTTTAATTGGAGAGATATTTAATCTAACACCGAGGAAAGTACAAGACCGGAAAATCTCAGACACTCGAGGGTAAGATTTCCAGTCCTCCAACAAGGCTTGCCGAGTTGGAGATGTTGGGAAATCTTGCCAGGGTGTCTAAGATTTTCCAGTCTTGTACTTTCCATGGTGTTTGATTCTGTTTCTCACCCAAAACTTCGAAACAACAAGCCAAAAATGAGTTGCACGCCATTGTTTACATCAACAAGCTACTTCCCTTTTTGGGACGTCATAATATATGAAACATGCGCCCGAGTTTGCGGAATTATTTTAATTACAATTCTAATGAGTTTAATGGTTCCTTTGAATTTGAATATCATTTTAATGTAAACTTTACATTTGACTAATACTTCTCGTAAAGAATGTACAACTTTATTTTAACCGTATTATGTATAAAGCCTTAGTAGACAGTTTGGTGGTAAAGGGCACATGAATTGTTTATCTCAGCCATGGGTGAAATAAGAAAATCTCACACGGGTAAAAATAGGAACTGTCCTATCTCAAAAGTGAGAGAAGTCTTTCAACGAAACACATTAAGAAAATTTTCATGGCAAAAGCAGGAAAACAGCAGCAAAAAATATCACTACAAATAAAATTCCTGCATGTATCATTACTAAAATATTGTAATTTGGAAAATTATAAGGATTTCTAATAATATGTTAGAAATCTAGAAAATTAAAACATATTACAGAAAAAGATATGTGTGCCTATTCTGGTTAAAGAAGGTGGGTGCAGACAGAGTGGGTTTATATACCTTTTTTCCTAGAATCTCCACCAGCTGACTTTCCTGTATAGTAAATAGTAATTATCATAATACAACCTAAATATACATTCCTCTATAGTAGTTTATACATTACAACTACAAAATGTGGTTAAAATGAATTTTTATCAGGAGGGACACAATAAACTTATATTTTTACATATAAAAACTCTCTGGAGGGGGGATGGATGTCAATCATGCTTAAATATATTATGCCCATAAAAACCTACAGAGCATGTATTTAGCATCAGAGTTATTTATTACTTTATTGAGGTTTTACACCAAGGGCTATATCATTGTAAAAGGAAGGCAGAGTAGATGGAGCAACTGAGCTTGTCCTTGTCAATTAATGTCAGAGCTGAACACATCAGGCCACAAGTTGTTTTTAAACTTGAATGTTGTTAGTCTAGTGATCAATAGTAGTTCAGACAAACTACTGAGGCACGATTAAAGTTATTTTGTTATAATTAAGAATTAGAAGTACTGATTATATTATAATCATGCAATTGAAAATGAATATATTGTTGCTAACCACATGCATTAAATCAAAGGATCAATGTACTGTATTTTTTTACAATAAAGTTTAGAATAAAACAATGATTTGTCACAGTATTGATTGCATACTAGACAAAAACTATATATGGTAACTATAAATAAATTTCCATTTGTTATTATTTCCCACACACATCATATAATAAATCATACCTGACTCTTTCTTGGCATCGGTTTCTGTTTTCATGTTCAGAATGATATCTACTGCCCATTCTATCTGATCTATTGCATCCTGCAGTGGGAATTCATTACTATATAACCACTGCCCGAACTCGATCAACAAGTCTACTTTTAACCATTCATTACTGGCACTCTGTAACAAAAATTTATACTGTTAAAAATAATAAATTCTTTTCTGCTGTTAAATCAACATTTAAAAATAAAAAATTCTTTTCTGCTGTTAAATCAACATTTTGATATCTGTTGTGAAATGCTATTCTAATATGACGACCTATATATCGTCAAACGATTTATCCACTTTTAGCACATGCATATAGAGGGTTTTATGTAAACAGTAATTGTGTGAGCTTTAACAAGAAAACTAATCTTTTTCTATACAAAATTGTTTATCTTTACAAAGAAATCATGCAATACGTACAACAATAATTATGACAATGTTGTACACTGGAATACACTGTTACGTAGGCAGTGTCATCTTGATATTTGAAGGATGTGACAGTTACCAGTAAGTCAGTGAAACATGTTTTATTAATTTTTCTTTTGTAAATGATGAATTACATAATTTGACTGTGCAAACAGTTATTGTATCAAAATACTAATAGTTTTAGTCAAAACATGTTCTTAAAAGGACAGATTGCATCATATTAATTGCAATAGAAATGGGATGGAACAACCAAAGTCAGATACATGTAGGGCAACAAAGAAATAATTGATGGGGGTTATAGAGTTGAAGTCATTTACACATGGGCTGGGCCTTCATGTTCATATTTTATACTTCGCTATCATTCAGCATAAAATTTATGAATATAAAGGCCCAGTCAATGTGTAAATGATTTCAACTCTATAACCCCAATGAATTATTTATTAATTGTTCAACAGGTTCACATTTGTCTTAAAACTATCTAAAGATAAGCTTTTAATAAAATCAAAAGGTGCTGAGATTAAATACAATGTCTACACAGGAATTTTATGAATTGTATGAAAATCCTATTCAATATTTTGCACAACACTGCATGATTTTTAATTTTATCTGTACTGTTGCTGTGTTTTGTGATGATTATCATACACCCTTACCTACATTGGTTAGGAAAAGATAACTCACTCTGGTTCCTCATTAAACTTAAAAAAACATGCTTCAATTCATAAAATTTAACTAGATATTGTATTAACTTACATTCAGAGCTTCAATAGCTGCCTGGTATGAAATCAATTGTTCTAATGTCTCTTTAGAACTCAATGCCACCCTCCTCCACATGTGTGCCACATAATCCTCACTTTCATCCTAGAGATAATAAATAAAATAATGATTTATTTTTGGGCCTTCAAATGTTATTTCATATCAACTGAATGAAACTTCATAACATATATATATATATGTATATGTATATGTATAACTAACTGATGGAAATTTAACAATGTATATGTAAAAGATCTAAAAAAAAAAAAAAAATATTTTGTGAACAATCAAAAACAAATATTACTATATAAATTCGACTCATAAAGTCTCTATTAATTATGAATAAAAATTATAACATAGTTTTCCAGATGTTTCGGCCATGCGGTCTTTTTCATTGGAATAATTTTAACATTTGACAAAAAATAATATTGCTAAGAAACACGACATTACAATTCAGTTCTATGACGTTCTTTTGCTGCAAAAATGTTTTATTTTGTTCAAACTGAGTGTTTAGACCATTTTGTTTCAGAGTTTTTATTTTTTTATCCCCAAATAAAACTTTATTTTTATAAATTCTACTCATATTTATATATATTATAAAATCATATTCTGCAATGTTACAAAGTTACTGCCAAGGTTTATAACTCAAGTAACACTTAATCAAATTTAATCTCAAGAAAATGTGTCAAAATTTATTAGTGGAATCTTTGCAAACAACAATGTTTAATTAACTAGGATGTTGTCTAATTGAGATATATTCTGTATCTTTCATTTACTATTCCTACACATTGTACAACAACAGTAACATGGACATTGTACAACAACAGTAACATGGACATTGTACAACAGTAACATGGACATTGTACAACAACAGTAACATGGACACTGTACAACAACAGTAACATGGACATTGTACAACAACAGTAACATGGAGATTGTACAACAGGAACATGTACATTGTACAACAGTAACATGGACACTGTACAACAGTAACATGTACATTGTACAACAACAGTAACATGGACATTGTACAACAGTAACATGGACATTGTACAACAGGAACATGGACATTGTACAACAGTAACATGGACATTGTACAACAACAGTAACATGGACACTGTACAACAGTAACATGTACATTGTACAACAACAGTAACATGGACATTGTACAACAGTAACATGGGAATTGTACAACAATGCTAATATGGACATTGTACAACAGTAACATGGACATTGTACAACAACAGTAACATGGACATTCTACAACAACGGTAACATGGACATTTTACAACAACAGTAACATGGACAGTGTACAACAACGGTTACATAGACATTGTACAACAACAGTAACATGGACAGTGTACAACAATGGTAACATGGACATTGTACAACAACAGTAACATGGACATTGTACAACAACAGTAACATGGACATTGTACAACAGCAGTAACACGGACATTGTAAAACAGCAGTAACATGGGAATTGTACAACAACAGTAACATGGACATTGTACAACAACAATAACATGGACATTAAACAACAACAGTAACATGGACATTGTACAACAGCAGTAACACGGACATTGTAAAACAGCAGTAACATGGGAATTGTACAACAACAGTAACATGGATATTGTACAACAGTAACATGGACATTGTACAACAACAATAACATGAACATTAAACAACAACAGTAACATGGACAATAAGCCATATAATGTGTAGAACTACTGTGGTATCACAGCACACTTTGGTAAACTATACTATGTCATGCCTTGTGTTTAACATTACCTCTTCCTACCAGCGTGAAATGAAGACAAATATTGTAATCAAATCTGTACTAATAACATCTAATTTATGCAAATTATTCTCAATTTGAACCTCATGGATATTTATGTATAGCTAAAACCAGCTAATCATAAATTAGCATAGCTTAAGTACAGATTTGACTGCAAATAAACATTACAAAGCTAGTAAATACCTTTGGGAAGAAAGACCTTAAACATTTCATATTTATTATGCATGTCAAATATTCTATTACCATATAAAGTAAAACAAGGTGACTTTTTAAGAAAACAGGAAAATATAAATGTTCAAGGTCTTTCTGGTAAATGTATATCCAGCCCTTTACATAAAGGATCTGCTTCAATATTTTTATCAGTTTAATTTTTTTTTTCAATAAATGCTAAGTCAAATTTCAGGTTGATAAGATTATTTTGTATATTTTATGCATATCTAGTTATGCAGATCACACTGAGAAATAAAATATAGAAACAGATCCTCATACTAAATGCATCAATTTACAATCAATGTTCAAACCTTTGTCACATTTTCATCATGTTTTAACAACCCATCCTTTTAAAAATTAAATAGATAAATAAATAATATTCACTTTTCCTTTTTAGGAATTTCTAGTTTGAGAAGAACAGAAAATTCTTATAGCTCGAACCAGAGTAAATATATAACAGCATAGAAAACTTAATCATGCTTATAATAGCATTTATTTCAGTAAGATATTATCTTTTAAAATTGTTAAATAAAAACAATTACATTATCAATTAAATTCTGACGAAATCTTGACAAATAAAGAAATTAAAGAATAACTTTATAAGGATAGTTACTGTTCTTTATTGGACTAAGACTAATCAAGTATACTTGTATAATAAAACACTACATTCAAAATCTCAAAATCTCAGTAACAAGAAGGAAACGACACATAAAACATCAAAATGTCAGTAATAAGAAAGAAATAGAATCCAACAGGGCCTCTAATCTATTTGTTATCTTCAAAATGTAAAATATAATTTTCAAAAAATATATCTAACTGAACTCAAACAGAAAATACACTTTAACTGTTAAAACATGTAATTAAATATAAAAATGTAATGTGGAAAATAAGGTTGACATAAAAGTTGCTTTATAACAAATTAAAAAAAAAAATTCTTCAGATTTAAGTATTTTTATCATAATCTATACTTTTTCAAATAATTCAATGATTGAATTTCTATCAAGCAAATTCATTGTATAATGGTATTATATGTTGATTCTGTTTCCAACAGAATTGTGTGCATATGTTGAATTCTGACTATTGATAATCTTCTCATTAACTCCATATCAAATCGTTCATAATTTGGACACAAAATGAGTTTTTCCAAAATGATAAAAAATTTTCCAAAACTAATATAGTGTAGTGACTAAATATATATAATTTATGTATCTATGGCTTGTGAACTGGGGAAGACTCATGTATCTATCTTCAAAATTTCTTAACAAATATCAATAATTTCTGTATTGTAAAATTTCTCTTAAATCTGAAGTAAGAAAATAACAACTCAATAACATTCATTATATGTTCTTTATAAATAAAAAAAACTCTCACTTTTGTTCCAAAGAGCTAAAAAATTATCAAAGCCAGAATTTTAACAGATATGATAAAATTATTCAAGGTCAAGAACTAATTCAATGTTTGATAAATCAGATATAATGATGTTTGACCTCAATTCTTCAACAGAAAATATTTACATGCGACATCAAAATTCATACATTCACTTTAACTGGTCTAGACAAAATTTACTAATTTTGATAAATTCTTGATTAAATTATCATGTGTAATTTCCTGCCAAATCTCCTGTTTAAATATTACATTTAACATTTTCCATTCAATCAAAAGAGAAACAGATTCTGTTAATTTATTATGCTGATAACAAATTTATCCCCTCTCGGAGATTAAATTTTAAAATTTAAATCACTCTTAAAGCTTTATATTTTAAAGTTGGAAAATTTAACTTTCTAAAGGTGACAAAATATTAAAAAAAAAGCTGATATATCTTAGAATCTAAATGTATATTTATCTGTTTATATAATTCAGTTGATAAATATTCTACATCTAATTTAAATAACTTCTACTAAAAATCACTAATTAATACATAAACTCTACGGCAATCAAAATATATTTCTTTTAAAGTTGGTTCTTTGACAAAGAAATGGTGAAAATGAAGATCTCACATTAAATTTACAACATTTTACGAACACTTGCACACTAACAGAAATTATGTATCTATGGCTTGTGAATTGGGGAAGACTCACTAAATTTAATGTTTATCATAACAATGAATTTCAAACAATCTTTCAGCATTCTCAAAATTGAACACCATGAAATACATTGGTAATTGTATTTTACCTTAAATTTCTGTATATCCATATTAACACTCCTCCCCAATTTGGCTTTAGTCATCACTCTGTGCTTAAATATCAACCTGAAAATCACAATGTATTCAATCATATAAGGTTTGACCAAAGAAGTGATGAAAATCACAATGTATTCAATCATATAAGGTTTGACCAAAGAAGTGATGAAAATCACAATGTATTCAATCATATAAGGTTTGACCAAAGAAGTGATGAAAATCACAATGTATTCAATCATATAAGGTTTGACCAAAGAAGTGATGAAAATCACAATGTATTCAATCATATAAGGTTTGACCAAAGAAGTGATGAAAATCACAATGTATTCAATCATATAAGGTTTGACCAAAGAAGTGATGAAAATCACAATGTATTCAATCATATAAGGATTGACCAAAGAAGTGATGAAAATTACAATGTATTCAATCATATAAGGTTTGACTAAAGAAGTGATAAAAATCACAATGTATTCAATCATATAAGGATTGACTAAAGAAGTGATGAAAATCACAATGTATTCAATCATATAAGGTTTGACTAAAGAAGTGATAAAAATAACAATGTATTCAATCATATAAGGTTTGACCAAAGAAGTGATGAAAATTAGAAATTAAGATGATTAAAAAAATTGTTAAAAACATGTCTGTAAATCTTGATTTTAAACCTTAATTGAAAATATTTTCTTACTATAAGAAATGCAAGAGATATACACGATCTGCTGAAATCTTAATGCCAACTAAATTCTAGTCCTACACATAAACACAATCCTTACACTTCAGAATATTACTTTTTATCGCATTACAACTTACAGTCTGTGTTTGGTTCTAGGCATATCAGTAATGGCCTGGTCCATCGTTCTAAGTCCCTCTTCCCATTGTTTCTGAAATAACAATGATATTTTCACAAATCTTTTTCATGTTACTCCTTTAAATTTATGTTTGTGTAGAGGCTCAACAGTATTAAACCAAAACCTCTGATCCAGTCTGTATTTTGTAAATGCTTTCTAATTATCTGAAAATACTTCATAGTGATGTTATAATAATACATCAGGGTAACATGAAAAAATATATGGGTTATTAAATATTCTGTCCAATATGTGAAAACCGAAAACTTACTCTTAAAACTAGAGGCTCCCAGGGGCATGTATTGCTAACTCGGATATCATTTGCAAACTTCAAGCAGAAATAAAATTGTTTGACTCTGTCCATTTTGGTTGGCTCTGGAATACTGCTGTTAAGTTGAGTTCCAATTGGCCCACATATTTTGCCAATTTAGGTTCCAATTTGCTGACTAGTTTCAGACAAGAAGATATTTCAGGTGAATATTCCCATAGGGTCCTATGTTAAATAAGTTTGGATGGCGGTCCAGGTCATCGAATATAATTCTGATAGAGGACCATCTAAGGACCATTTTTGCCAACTTTGGTTCCAATTGGCTTACTGATTTCAGACAAGAAGATTCTAAAGTCAATTTTCCCATAGGGTCCTATGTTAAGGTATGTTTGGCTCTTGCGACCATCTTGGATGACAAGTGGGGTTATCAGATAATATTCTGAAAGAGGATCACTTAAGGACCCTTGCTGCAAAGTTTGCAAAAGTGGTTTCAGAGAAGATCTTTAAAGGAAAGTTTATGACGACGGATGACAATGATGACGGACACCAAAAGTGATGGCAATAGCTCACATGGCCCTTTGGGCCAGGTGAGCTAAAGAATGGATCATTATTGTTGGTGAAATAAATGTTGTTCTAAAGCCAAAAAGGTACACATGTTGCAAAAAATTGCTATTTTGGACACAACAAATGTACCAACTATATATCACTGTAAACCATGATCAGAAAGTGTTAATTCATGTTAACCTTACTATTGAAATTTCTTGTGGCTCAAAGATAAATATCATTTTGGATGAAATTTATAAAAAAAAAAAAAAAAAAACTGGTTACAGCATTTGTTGAAATTAGTTCACTAATGACACTGTGGGTAATATGTTGATTAACCTTTCAGCTGTGGCTTTCCAGCAGAAGTGGTTTAATCAACAATTATTTAGCAAACAATTCCACTTGTAAAAATCCTAGCAGTCATCTTGGCTTTGCAGTAGTGTGTCAGATATTTCTCCACGTTAAAGGCCTCACTGTGACCATAGGACAAAGAACAGCAATAAAAGCAGTGTTCCTTGTTTTGTCACGTACGTACGGACATTAACAGCATCAACTCTTCTATCTAAGGTAGAATTCTGACTTACCTTGTCAGCAAATGACTGGAAAAGTACTCCATACATGGATGCTCTCAATGTCAAATCATCTTCAGGACTACCAATAGTTGATGTTTGTGGCTTTTCTGGTATTGCTAATACTTTTGTGGTGTCTCCTTCTCCCTCTTCTCCTTCTTGTTTTTCCTAAAAAAAAAAAAGACAAAAATATATGATTTAAGATCACTTAATATGCTCACAAAACCTATTAGGGGCAACTACATCATTCAGCAGAAGTTTATATACAAAAATAATCATAAAAGACAGAACACAAAAGTTTGACAAAAAAAAATAATTAATATGGTAAGAACCTCTTTTTTCTTGATTTTCTCTGCAGTTGCTGTAATACAATGTAATATAACTTTGATAGGTTCCCTCAGCAATTCTCTTTCTATAGGCTGACTGACTAGTGGCACACATGCGTTCCAATAGTGTCTAGCAGCTGTCATCACCATATCATAATTATCTGCGTTTCTGGCATACCTGTAAATGCATCAAAATATTTTAAAATTCTGACAATTATCCAATTTCTACTCATTAAACAGTAAGAATTTTCTCATAAAAATTTCATATATTTTCGAGTCATAATTAATACCGGTTTTAACCCTTATGTAGAAGATTCATACTTTATGTGTTAAAATATCAACAACAAAACATGTTGTATTTATTCTGATTCCAAGTTGTTAAAAAAACGTTTATTTACAGGAAATGACTGATTTCTATTTAAAAAGTACCTATTTTTGTAAAATTATACCCTGTTTGAAAACAAATTTGTTCTAAGGTACAAAATGTATATGGGAAACACTTAGTCCTGTAGTAAACTTTGTATACTCTGGAGGTACAGTTATTTGGGACTATGTTATGGTTCATACTAAAACAATAATACTCATTACAAATGAACATCATAAGAAAAATTTAAAATTTGACTTTAATGCAGATAATTGAATATTTGTAAATGTACAATAATTTTTTAACTTCAAATCAGACTGAAATGTCACAGCACTGTATACATGTCTCCAATAGATAATTCTATAATAGCATACCTAGCACTATTTAAGAAAGCTTCCATGGCTTCTCTTCTGATAGCATTCTTTCCAGCCATATTGTCCATCAAACTCTGTCCCAGAATTCCACTGGCATAAGACAGCATTTCCTGTTCTACCAAATACCTGTGTCTGTTAAATTGGAAAACATAACTGTTAATTTACTTGAAATTGCACAAACTGATGAGAAAATTTGTGTGGCATTCATCTATGTGATATAATACTTATGTTAGGTAAAAATCAAATATCACATATTTTATCCTCAAATTTGAAAGATGACCCTCCAAGGACCATTCCTCTAAAGTTAAGATGCAAATTAACCCGATGGCTTTTATTTTTCATTAGCATATTGGTCCATGGCCTAGAACCTTGCATATGATTTTGAATGGGCACCGTCCAAAGATAATTCCACTGAAGACTGGTTCAAACTGACCCTACCATTTCAAGAGATGATTTTCAAGGGAGAGTTTACAATGACAACATACATAAAACTACAATTCTAATATGGTGTGCTGCTTTCCCTTTGCAAATAGATATGTATTAAAAGTTCCGATTTATTATCAGTTGCACACGCCTGATGTCATAGTCAAAATTACGCCATTCTTCTGAATCTCACCAGAGGAACTATCAGAATAGAGAAATACTACAATTGTTTGGACTTTTTTGCTTCAAGGTACAATAAGATCAAATGAAAAGTAAGTTTTAATTGTAATCAAATCTATTGTTTACTTTTCTACCGTTTTCGATTTCTGTTTCAGAAGTTCCAAAATCAAAATGCCCATCACATGAAAGGCCTTGCAGTACCACTTTGTTTACCTAATTTCCATTTTTGCAATATAGAATCAAAAGTTTGACAATGAATATGTACAGTAAAGATTCCCTGAAAGTTTCACAGAAATCCATTCACTGGTTTAGGAGGAGTTGCTGACAGGGCAAGCCTACCCGCCTTTTATTACTATATTAAGAGATGGCAAAGTCCATGTTTTTTCTGTGCAAAACCCCAAAAAATCATTCTGATCAAAAATAAAATAGGTGGTGCAATGGCAATGTACACTAAAGATTCCCTTAAAGTTTCAAAGAAATCCATTCAATGGTGAAAGAGTAGTTGGAGTAAATAGGTGTGAACGGATGGACGGATGGAAGAACAGAATCCCCATAACTATATATCCACCTAAGCAGGAGATATAATGATGGAAATAGCTCTCTATGCCTGTGGTATTATATTACTGGTAAAAATTACTTTAACTAAAGTTTATCAAAAAAGATAAACGTAGAAAATAGAAAAGCAGAGTCTTAATTTAAATTTCTTCAATCCCTGATTACAACAATAAAGGTATTTTGAAGAAAAAAAACAATCAAGTTATTTTCCATTGGTCAGCAAACTTACGCTTCAATCTTTTTGCCCTTTGATTGAGTTCCTGTTGCGGCAAACCTTAAGGCATTCTTGCTACATCTAATCACCAATGAATGATTCTTCTGTAGATAAGATAGATAAGTTAATCTGGCCCATAGCTGTAGTTCTACAAATTTATCTGACCACTTACATTCTTCTATCATACCAGCGATCTGAAAATAAAAACAATTACTAAAATTTATTAGGTTGTAAAACAAACACTGAATTTATCTGAAATTATAGAATAGTGTTGTGCTAAAATTCTACATGAATTTGACTATCTTGAGTGAATAAATATAAGAATCAACTAGAGAATTTGTTAAAATCTATATATAACCTAAGTAAGAAATGTTATAATGCACTACATTTAACCCACAGATCACAAAAGAAGCAGTACAAACACATCAGACGTTTCCGATCTATATAAATGTATGGTCTTTTTATTTAACTACCTCTGCAATAGGTGGTGTGTCTTTGAATTCCATGATACCATTTCTACTGAGGTGTAACATTTCAACAGCTACTATCGCTCTTGTCATCTGTCTTTGTCCTTCTGTATATGGCTACAAAATATCACAAACATTGTGTAAACTCAAATGTATATATCATGTCAACATATTTGTTTTTGAGGGTATTATTTATCAGGGTAAGGTAAAAATTAATTTTTTAGTATCGTGTTAACAAAACATGTATAAGTATTTTATCATATACAGTGATATCAGTTATTTTCATTGACATCAATTTTCGTGGATTGGGAAAAAAAGACATATATATAAGTGGGTTCTTAATTTTGTAGATTTTCAACTTAAAAAAATATCATAATAATAATAAATAATAAGAAAAATAAAATAAAATGACAACATTTATTGTTGGTGAAAAGCAAACAAAATAGACAATGTTTCTATTTTGCAAAAGATTAACTTTGAAGTGTAATCAAGGACATCGATATTGTTTGTCTAAGAGTTGATTAATATTATGAATGACAATTAAAAGCTTAATAAAAACATATTTCCTATCAATGTTTGCCATCCAAGCCAGAAACAATGCCAAAGAAATAATTAATTCAAAAAATTAATTGACAAATCAAAACCTTATAAATGACCTAAAAATGAATGCTTTACTTTACTGAACTGAACTGAACTTTATTCTCATAAACCATATTACATAGTTACAGAGAAAATAAATACATATAATATAGATAGATACAAATAGTGCATATATGTGTGAGCATTGATGACTGAAATACATGAATTATTATTTTAACCAGGAGGATAGACTTTCACATTAATGAATTTAATAAATCTACATAGTTTTTCTAAAACAATGACATTTTCGGAACAGAATAAATTTTGAAACTTTAATGTATTACAATTTACATTGCAATATTGTGGTAAATACTTCTTTCTCTCTGTGTTAAAAAAGGTACATGTCATAATATAATGATATTCATCAGCTACGTCAAGAGAGCCGCAAAGATGGCAGTGCCTTTCATTTCTCGGGGTATTCTGCCATCTTCCGGTTTCTATTGGTAGTCTGTGGTTTCCTGATCTAAATTTACATAATGTAAGTGCAAAACTGTAGTTCAACAATGAAAAATAAGGTTCGAATTTTAAGTCAGTTTTGAAAATGCGATAACAAATGGCCTTTGAGGAGTTGTATAATTCAGCGGACCATTCTTGTAAGAATTGGTCTTTTAATCTTAATTCAATACTACCAACTAGCCATTTCTCCATTTCAACATCTTGGTTTTGCCAAATATTTGACATTCCCGAATGATCAAAAATGTTCTTCAGAAATGTCATCCATTTATTGTCAAACCCATAATTGTTAAAATTGATAAATAATAGTTTATACAGTATAGATGAAATCTTTTCATCTTTTTCATGAATTAGACGACACCAATATTTAACCATCTTTAATTTAATAGTTATGGATAAGGGGTAGCGACCCAATTCTCCGTATACAATGAAGTTTGGTGTTGACTTTTTCAAGCGTAAGATATGTTTACAAAATCGTAAATGAACACGTTCTAAAAGGTCGAGATTTTCGAAACCCCAAACTTCAGATCCGTAGGTGAGTATTGGAACTACAATTTTGTCAAACATTTCTAATTGACACTTAATTGATAAATTATTTATTCTGCACTTCTTTATTACACCATACATAGCTTTTGTAGCTTGTTTTTGCAAATATTGTCTGGTGGTGAAAAAAGAACCACTTCTTGCAAAATATACACCTAGATATTTATAGTTTTTAACAATTTCTACCTCTTCATTTTCAATATAAAATTTGAGATTGTTTGGCAATCTCCCCTTTGAAAAAATGAGAATTTTAGTCTTGTTTGTGTTTATTCTGAGCTTCCATTCTCTACAATATTCAGAAAATCGATCTAATAAAATTTGCAGATCCTCTTTACTCTCTGCCAATAAGACTGTGTCATCAGCATATAAAAGAATGAAAAATTTGAAAAAAATAACCAATTCAATTTCTATATCTCTATTAATTGATTGTAATCCTGAAATATTTGAATTTTCTAGATATAAATGCAAATCGTTTAGAAACAGAGCGAAAAGCAAAGGAGAAAGGTTTTCTCCTTGTCTCACTCCTATCTCACAAACAAATAAATCTGAAATCTGATTATTATGTATAACTCTTGATTTTGCATCATCATACATATTTTGTATAACTCGTAAAAATTTTCCATTTATATTATTTGCTAAAAGTTTAAATAGTAAAGAATTTCTGTGGACGAAGTCAAATGCCTTCTCAAAATCTATAAAGGCGCAGTGTAATTTTTTCTTCTTAACTGACAATAGTTCAAAAAGAGTATATAATGCAAAAATATGATCTGTTGTCGAATAACCCTTTCGAAAGCCAGCCTGATTTTCATTAAGAATATCAAAATTTTCCAAGTAATTACCAAGTCTGTCATTGAGAATGGATGTAAAAATTTTTCCAAGACATGACAAAAGAGTTATTGGTCTATAATTTTTAGCCTCTAATTTGTCTCCCTTGTTTTTGTAAATAGGTATAATATTACCGATGAGCCAAGCTTCCGGCAAAATACCTGTATCGAAAATCAAGTTAAATAAATCAACATAAATAGTCATCATGCTATCAAGAGAAGAAACAATATATTCATTTATGATTTCATCCTCTCCGGGAGATTTATCATTCTTAGCCTTCTTTACAGCTTTATATATGTCTTCTCTAGAGATAGGGATATTTAAAAACTCGTTTGTCATATCCGAATCGACCTCATTCTCAATTTGAAATTCATCTTCATAATTATTTTTATTTAAATTTTTGTAAAAATCATATAGATTTTCTATAGGGATATTACTCTGATCCCTTTGTTTACCTCTATTAAACAATTTCCAAAATTCTTTTGGATTTTTCTTTATCTTGACATTCATTTCATTACTCATTTCTTCATTAAATTTTCTAATACATTCATTCATTGTCTTCTTATAATGTAATTCACTTTGTCTAAGTCTTTGCTTAAAAAGATTAGACCCATAATGTTTAAATAATCTCTTGGATTTTCTATAATCCTGTTTTGCCTTTTTACAATCTTTGCTATACCATAGTTTATTTGTAGAGTTTGGTTTCTTATTTTCTGTAAAATTATTTCTAACATATGTACCGAATGTTGCCTTGGCAGATTCGGTTAGGACATCACATATATCTGATACAATAGAGTTAATCTTTTCCTTATCAAAATTTTGTAATTCATTCATGCAGTTTGTAATCTCTAGTTGAACTAAATCGATTTTTTCATTCGCAATATTTGATTTAAAATCGTTGATTTTTTCAGGATTCCACTTCTTTATTTTTGCCTTATCATTTAAGATAGGATGAGTGGTGTTTGAATAATTAAAAGTCAATTTTTTACTGATTTCTAGTGAAATAGGACAATGTACATCTGAAAACAGTTTACTGAAATCTAGTATATCAAAATTTTCAATATAATATAAGAATTGTGTACTGCTAATGAAATAATCGATAACACTACAATTTTTACATGTAGGCTTACCGCTATGATTCTTCTCTAATCGACCATTTAAAACATACAAGTTATTGTTTTTACATAAATCTAATAACATTCTCCCATAAGTATTCACAACATTATCTGAACTATTTCGTAATCTTGGAATACCAAGATCATCAAGTATATTTACATCAGAGATCTCATATTGATCAATAAGATTATCTATATATTTGTCTGAATCCAGATCACCATCATAATAATCAGGTAAATTTCCGATTCGGCTATTAAAATCGCCAGTCAAAATAACATAATTTGTTTTATTACAAAATGACTGCAATTCAACCTCGATTTCGTCGTACGCATCTTCTGATGCATATACTGTGTTAGCGGGTGGAATATAAACAATCCCAAAAATAGCATTTTCTGGAGTATTTAAAACTTTTTTGTCAACTGAAAACCATAAAACAAATTGACAATCTGTATCAATACAGGTAATGTATTTATTCAAATATTTCCTAGAGCCTAAAGCAATTCCACCCGATCTATGATTTGTTAATTTCTTTCTATTTTTGAAATGAAATATAAAATCGTCACATTCAATTGTATCAAGGTCATCTAATTTTGTTTCCATTAAACAAACAATATCATATTCTAACAATAAAGATTTAAATTCAGGGTATAAAATTTTAGTTTTGATACCACATACATTTAATGACAATAATCTAATACAATCTTTATTTACAAACAAAGAATTTGTGAGTTCATGTTCACTGTGAAAGTCGCCTGTCAAGTCCGTCTGATCTGTAACGGTACTTCTTCCTCCAAGGTGTTCCTATACACGTCTATGTGTGCGGGGGTCCCAACGGGGTTTATCAAAATCTCTGGATTGAGCGGTGTTTTTCGGTCGCGCACCTTGTCGCTCGTACCGGCGTTGTTGCTGTTCTTCTCCATTGGTTTCCATATCATCTTCCGGAGGTGGAATAAACTCTCGTCCGCCTATAAAAAGACGATCTCGTTTAAAGTGAGCCTTTTTATTCTGTTTTCTAGCTTCTTGGAAGTATGGCCAGAGAACTTTTCTTCTATCGTTTACTTCTTTTGGGAATTGTTCACTAATTCCGTATTTCGAGCCTTTCAATTCACTCGCCGATTTCCTGACCCTTTCTCGTTCTTTAAAATTGGCAAATCGGCACACGATAGGTCTTATCGATATCAAATTTCCGTCATCATTTCTCTCCGTGTACTCTTTTCCAAAGCGGTGTGCCCTATGATATAACGGCTGGTGTTCGAGTTTTAATTGATTTTTGAAGAACTTGTTTAGTATTTGTTCGGTTTCATCAGATTCTTCTTCTTTTGATTTCATCGGAATTCCCGTAAATATGAGATTCTCCCTCATTGATCTCGTTTGTAAGTCTAGGTGACGTTCATTAAGATCTTCCAAGTCACCTTGTAGCCTTAATAGAGCTTTATTTGTATCGTTCGTTTCTATGCGCACGTCAGTGAGTTGAGTGTTCATGTCATCGACTTGCTTTTTATTTGTTTCAAACTGACTGTTTATAAAGTTCATGCCCTTTTCCATGTCATCTACCCTTTTGCTAATCGTGTCTACACTTTTGACCACATTCTGCATTGTTTTGTCAAGTTTGTTCAGTTTTTCTGTTACAACATCTAGTCGAGATAATTTTTCACAAATAATGTCTATCTTTTGTACCAGCGTATCAATTTTACTTGTATCTGTTACACCCTGGTTCATTGTTGAATTCATAATTGGTTGTGGGCAGGGATTAAGTGGAGTACCGGGCACTAGACCATAGCCGGAGTTTGACGGAGAAATTTGCACAAAGTTTGGGTTCTGGATCTGTTGCTGAGGTTGAATAGGGCACTGTTGGAAATGTCTATTTTGTTGTAAAACTGGGGAGTCATAGACTGGTATATTTTGCATCGACATATTTAAAGCACTGGTGATTTCGTGTTTATTTACTATCGGGACACTATTGTTATTGTTTTTGTTTACATTTGAATCATGAGTATTGTTCAACTTTCTCTTATAAGGTACCTCACCGCTACTGTTTTGTTTACTTTTCTTCCTTTTTCTGGTGGATTTTCCCTTCTTCTTGGGACTCATATATAATGTCTATATAGGAACACTATATTCACTTCAAGTTTTGAATATTAGTCTATATATGCACATCAAATTCCATCATAATTTGAAATTTTCACAGGAGCTAGAAAAAATCCCTGCTTACTGGAAGTGTCAAGTATTTCTATATTTCCAATTATCAAAGCCCATATTCCATCATGTTTAACTAGCTAACTAGCATCTTTCCCCTCTCAAAACAATCCTGGTCCGTTTGAATTTAATAGTCATTAAAGGTCAAACGAGGATATAGCATTCTTGGTATTGACCCAGAA
This sequence comes from Mytilisepta virgata, assembly GCA_028015205.1. Classification (NCBI taxonomy): domain Eukaryota; kingdom Metazoa; phylum Mollusca; class Bivalvia; order Mytilida; family Mytilidae; genus Mytilisepta; species Mytilisepta virgata. Next base: position 5,222,301 of record CM051517.1, read on the forward strand.
TATTTCGATACTTCTTCATAAGAAAAATTCAGATCGACATAAATAATTTGTTGGGATTTTAAATTCGTGGATTGGGTTGTCCACGAAATCCACGAAGATTGATGTACAACGAATAAGTTTTTCACAGTAAATGAATCATGACTCAACTTCAATAAAAAAAACCAAACAAAAAATGATTTGCCCAGTGCATGATTTACACACTTAGTCTTACATGCCTTAACATTATTCTTTTGAGTTATAGTTAAATCTATTACATTTGAATCCTACTTTATAATTACTTAAACCAGCATGATTTTACAGTGTTAATTTCTTCAAAAATAATTTAGCTAAATTGTTGAATTCCAATCCATGTTTAAAATTTAATGTGTAAATCAGAATTATTTTATATTATATATATCTGTCTCTTTTTATTTGAATTCTACACTTGTCTGGTATATCTATTTAAATATTGTGAACTGGAAAAAAGTCACGAGAGTTTTATTTTGTAGGAGTTGGAGATGAAACATGAAAATAAAAAAAATGCAAATAATTATGTTATCCCTGTTGACTGACCGAGAATTGCCAAATTGAATTCCTTTGCAAAATCACAAAAAAGGACTGCTAGAAAATATCCGAGTTTACAGTATGGTAACAATACTAAATCATTATTTACCTCATCCTCTGCACCAAATGTTTTAGGTATTTGCTGCTGTGCCATCTGTTTAGCAGCTACCCATGTCTGTAGTAAGGCCAATCTGTTAGCCATTGGTATAACATGTAATGGGTTGCTTCCATTAGTAACATCTATAGCATACTCACAAACCTATAATTATGTAACATAGCTATTTTCACATGTATCATTCAACTTGCATTGTGAGATATTAAATCGTGGTCCAATATTACTTACAATGTATAATATCCAAAACGCATTATGATTAGACTTAAGTGCAAATCTATTTTAGAAAAATTTTAAGATTAGTGTGTACATTATCAAAATTATTCAGTATTAACACAATTTTCATTGAAATGGCCATCAATGTGGTCTCAAAATCAGTTTCTCCTGCAGACACTTTATCATCAGAGCATTATTAATTCATACTTTTTCATGAAAGCAAAGAAATCTTTTAGTTTTGATATCAAAGTATCAGAAACCAGAAAAAATGCTGCTCTACAGATTTAATATTCTCAAATGTATTTAAGTTACATATAAATTAAAGCTTTAGATAAGAATAAATTAAAGCTTTAGATAAGAATGGACAGACAAACTGAGAGACTGACAGACATGGTCAATGGATATTACCAACAAAGAACATTACCTCAATAGCCTTTTTCAGATCAGGTAAAGCTTCAGGACTTATTGTTATCTGTGCTGTGGATGGTTTATTCTTCGTATCTTTAGCAGCTGCTTTGCCACCCTTCTTACTGGCTGATGCCTGTGATGGAGCAGGACTTGAGGCATCAGACTCCTTTGGAGCACCAGGGAACCAAGGTTTCATCAAAGAATAGGCTAAAGCACCACACACATTTACTAACATAACAGTTTCACTGAAATACCAGAAAAAGGGTTTACAATCAAAGTTGAAAATTAATTTCAAAAATGAATGGTATACATAGATGATACAATTCCTTGTGCATTTATACGTAATAAATAAATAAATCTATAACATTAACTGACTACCGTAGTTTTAATGACTGATCCTAATTCTTACTTTGTTGGAAATAAGATATTTTTCAATTTAACTGTTTTGTGTAAAGTAATTTTTTATCATTGTGCTAAAATGGAATTTTAATTTTATTACACTTGTTGGAAAGCTAGTATATTTGTGAAGAAATTTACCTTATCAGCTACGAAGGTAACATAAAAAAAAAATTGTACTTACTTTGCATGTCCAACGTTTTTAAGTCCATTGAAACAATCCATTAGGGCATCCATGAATTCACGATGGCGATTTTGTGTCAGAATATGATTGTTATAATTCCATATATAAGCTGTAGCACAACAAAGTAACCAAGGTTCCTCTAGCTCTATCCCTAGTTCTAATCCTCTCAGGAAACTCTTTGTAGCATCTTCTGATAAAGACTTGATCCAATCACTTAAAATATGTAATGAATATTTTCATTAAAAAGAATTTACTGATAACAAAAATACAGTTGGATCATTTTTAAGTTATAGTGGAAGGTTTTATAAAATCTATGAAATCAAAGGGAAAAAGAAAACGAATAAGAAATTTTTTTTAAAGAAAATGAAAATGTGTCTCTAAATCTCAAGACTTGACAGGTCTGAATTAGATCGCTATTTATTTCCCAATAGGAATAAACAATCTGAAATTAATATGGACTTTAAAAAAAGATGGACAAACCAATATTCTATCCAATCAGGGTCCTCTTCAGGCTTCTTGGCCACATATCCTTTCGGTCTTTTGCTCTTATCAACTGGAGGAATAGGCTTATCATTCAGCTCTACACCTTCCGTTCTCAGTAAGTGAACAATGGCCTAATAAGGTAAAGGAATATTTCTAAACCATATAAAAACATTATTACATTCATTTAAATAAACTTTTCATTTCCTTCTAATATAATTCATGACAGGAAGATAATCTTGTTTACAAGATAACTGTCAAATGTACAAAAAATATCCACAAATCCAATAACATAAAATTGTATTTTTCTAAAATCCACAAAAATAACTAAATTCCAATTGATTATAAATTAAATATTCAATTAAAAAAAATACAAAACTTCAAAATCAAAATGATCTGTGAATTGAGATAATGTTGAACAAGTTCACTAATAACATATTACCTCCCCTTGTATATACTGAACTTCTGCTAGCATGCGGATCAAATCTTTGGTGTATAAAGGAACGGCTCTTTCTGGACTAGATGGTCTAGTTCCCATTTTGGAATCTGCTTTACTTCTATCTATATCATTACTAGATGATGTAGCTTCAGGTACAGCTGACATAGCAGAGGCTCCTGTATCTCTGGCCTTGTCTGGCTTTGGACTAAAATGTACCAAAAAATATCAATACTACAGTATGGAATAATTTTATTCAAATCATCATTTTATATGTTGATTCTACATTACTATCATACTATCATAATTCAATTAGATTTGAAAAGCTAATTAACAATTAAGGGGCACCTGCTTAATTTTACACATATTTTATTTTTTTCAAACATTAACCAGGTTTATTGTTTTAGTGTTTTTGGAAATTTTTTCACAACAAATTTGTTATTTGGTTGAATAAACCTTTAACATGGAAAGATTACATGTTTCAACTTCATGATGGTGACTAACTTTTGATAGAACTCGTTCATTAGATGCCATGCTCTTGCTTACCTTCCTGTTTTTTATTGCCTGGATAATGGTTAAGGTTAAATCTTAATCAGAATATTGGTTTTTAAAAACCAAAAACATGTTTGAAGAAAGTAAAACAAACCTTTTATATACCACTGTTTATGTTATTTATTCATTTTTTCTATTTTGAAAAATGTGGTACATTTTTTAGCTTCATTACAATTTTTTAGCTTACTATTACATGTAAAAAAGATTTTTTTTTTTTAAATTTTCTAAACTACAACTACCTTTCCTGTTTGATAGGAGGTACATTTTTCCATCTGTTGTCATCATACAAAAGACAAAATCTGGCTGCAACACGGCAAACATCCCAAACTTCCTGTTTCCTAGCAGTTTTTGCAAGATCGCCCCATAATCTGGCCCTGAAAAAAATTTATCGTTATTAGAAAAATTTACAGGAATCAAGAAATAAAGCAAATGTAATAAAATAATAAAAATTCTAAGAATTTACATCATTTTGGTTTATCTATCCAAAAAATAAATAAATTAACAAAAATAACAAATAAAAACTATTTACAATGTATAGTCCATTCAAAAATACTGTTAGACATTCAGTTATTATAAGAAGAATTAATATCTGACCTAACACCATACAAATATATAGGTTAGATAAGTAACTATTGTATTATAATTATTATACAAAAAATACATACTTAAACCTACATGTTAAATGACAAACAATTTTAAAATATTTTTACGACAATATTTCCTGTAGTAAGTCCATTTTATGCCAAACTGTAGTAAATATACTGAATTTCAATAAGTAACGGTATGTTCCAATCAAATATTTTGTTAAAATTTACTCTTTCAAGAGAGCTACTGCAGATGCAGTATTGTGATTTGTCAAAATCTGGTAATGGTTTTTACCTGTAACTTGTAAAATGTTCATTCTTTATATTATTATCTACTTTTATTATAGTTTTGTATTACTACACTGAGAATGGTGAAACACCATGACTTCCACTGTTGAGTGGAAAAGTCATAGTTCAGTATAGGGACTGATATAATTCCTCATATTTTCTCAGTTATACAATTTAATAAACAAAACAATTAATTTTGAAAATCAAATGCCAAATATCTGTAACTTGTAACCAAACATTTAACCGTGCACTAATGCACTCAAACCGAATTTTCTGTCTTGTGTTCTGCATATTTTTTTTTTGTGCTGCACAGTGCAGAACAAATAATACATATGCGGAACAAGAGACAGAAAATTTGGTCTGGTATGCCTGAATTATACTGTTGTCGGGTAATTTGTTGTATTACATTACAATTAACACTTCTGTCCAACATTTATTAACAATATAAAAATATTAATCAAACTTGACAGTATTATGATTAACTTCATTATATCTACATAAGTTAGAAGTAAACTAGCCACAACATACATGTATACACAATACTTAACTCTTCACGACCATCTCCATCACTGTAATAACACAGTACATTCTCAACATTTTCCAACAGACATTAAATATCAGTTCCACATTTTATCAACTCTATTAATTTCCATAGTACAAAAGAATAGGAAAAATCCTGTTTTCTATTGTAATGCCTAATATTAATTCAGACTATGTTACATAAAGCATGTTGTTCTCTTGTTTATAAACTGTATATGCTCTCTTGTCCATGATATATTTTTTATTAACATTTTCAATATCTAAAAGAAATGAACTTGCCATTCCAGCAATAATATTTTTTTTTAAAAAGCTGCCTTTTACAAAATCTGGTGATAATCAAAATTGTCTGATATACTGACTATATCATGCTCCAATCCAAATCTAAGAAGTGTTTTGCTATCTTGGAACATGTATTGGTACTACATGACCAGCTACTACAAAAAGGAATTCGCTTTACCTGGGAAAGAACCACTGAACAAAACTTTTTCTAAATTGTGCCCTCAAAAAGGGAATGTTATTTCAAATTTGCTTATTTGAATATCCCCAATTAAAATTACCACTTGTTTTATCTCTCATTACTACCTACTACACCACATACATCTGAAGTAATCCAATTAGGTGTCATCTCCCATTGACCTTGCAATCCACAAATCAACATCATACCGTTGAAATGCTGACTGTGTATTCAGAAATCGTGACATATCAAAGAAGTCCAAAAGACATCCAATAACTATTCAAAGGGCAACTACCATACAATCTTTTTTTTATCAAACAATGCATTTAGTCTTGCTTTGTTTCTGTTGTGTTGACACCAGATAAGGTTACAACTTTGTCGATCATTTCAACCTGAATGACTTTCATGACCGTGTGCCAACATATGATTTGAAATATGTTTTTCATAGTAAAAGAAAACATTAATGATCTATACAAACTTCTGGTCTGATCTGTAATTGGATTCATTAAGATACCCATGCATGGTATGTAGTAATCAGAGCCATAACAAACAGCTGATTTCAATTAGACTGGTCCACTCATGCAATTTATCTATTTTTTTCACATGTTTTTCCTATCCGACTCCTTTATAATGGATATTTTCAAACTTTTAAAATTTACATTATACATACATGTATGTGCATATATTTTTAACCTACCTTTCTCTATCATTTTCATCACCAAGTCTTTTCAAGTGACCTTCAGCCTTTTTAACACATTTACTGAACTGTCTGGCTTTATTTGCCAGCTTTTTTATTTGAGTCATCGGGGCTTTTCCTCCTGTTACATCTAAAATAGAATACAGATGAATCTGGTTATAATGCTGGATCAAATATTGTTTTCAAATATTGATAGTGTTTGAATTTTTGTTCCTGACTTTCACTTTCTGAAATAATTCTCCATAGTATTTACAGTATTTGAATATCTAACACTTATAATCTCCAATCATAAAAATAAAACTTTGTAGTAGGTAAAGAAATCATAAGTTTTCTTGTTAAATGTAACTTATCTAGATATACTGTTAACAAAAGCCTTCTTTATTACAAATCTGAGGTTCATTTTATATTTTTCATCCATTAATAAACTGTACACTGTACTAATATTACATTATCTTTGCTCTAATTTCAATTATTTTACAATTAAATTAAAACATTGCTTCAAAATTTGAAATTAAATGCAATATTTTACAATGTTTTTCATATAATATAAACAATCAAAAAGTATGTGTAAAACTCCAAATTGAAAATTTGTATCCTTAAAAAAATAAAAGGATATTTGTATTCACAGATAAAAAAATTTTATGATTTAAGGATACATCCTTGAATTATGGTGTTTACAATACTAATCAATAAAAATTTATATTCAGTTTGGAACTAAATTTCACAGCTTGTTCCCTATGCATAAAATGATTTAATGTATCTCTGTAGACAATGACTGAACACAATCTACTAAATCTGGACTGCAAAGAAAGAGTTATCTGTTCCTAATGTCTAATATTCTACCATGACAACAATGTTGAACAATTTTCATATCTGTATTCAGGATAGGATCCTGTCCTGGATAGTTTTTACTATTTTTGTTTCGATGTATTTTTTGTATAATTGAATTAATGATTAATAAGTGAGATCTATATAATATGTTGTGGTGATGTAATATGTTAGTTCTATGTTTTATTTTGGTTTAATGTGTGAAGATAGCTCCAAAGATTTAGTCATGCAACCTGTTAACATGAGAAGGAATTTCAAACATTGTATATTTTACTTTGGCCAAGGTGCCAACATATCTAAAATTTCCAATTTTCATTTTACAATATGACTTAGCCTTATTTTACATATAATGTTTCCATATCTATAACATAAAAAAATACATCTAAAAGGCTTATTAACAACACAAAGATATTTAAAATCTTTGAAAATATATATTTTATTGTTTTTTATATCTATTCCATCCTTGTATCAGAAGAAATACTTTTCCAAACTATCAGAAAAAAACAACAATTTAAGCATATTTGATTAACCTATAGAAAACAGGCTGCATAAGTTATTCTGAATTTTTATGATAGCTGCTAACAGAACTGTAAAATCTGGAACTAAAAATAAAGTAGCAACTAAATTGATTAAATATAACCTGTATTATTTCCATCTAATTTATCTGAAAAAGCAAAGGAATGAAGCAAGGTATATACTACCAGTAGTATTGGGAAATAACTAACAAACTTTTAATTTATTTACAAAAATATACAAATATAACTTTTGTTAAACAAATTATTTTTCTAACAAAAAATATTTAAAGTTTCGAAAAAGTTTTTCTGTATGGAAACAAGATAATGAAAGTTAACCTCTAAATCATAGCTTTCAGTGACTCATTGTTGATGGGTACATGATGAGCCCTAAATACATTTGATTTATATGTTCAAAATTATATTCTGACAGATGACATATGTCCAATAACTTTAGCTTCCTTTTCAGTGACACATTACCCATACCCTTTCATTTTTATATCTATAAAATATCCAGAAATATGTAGAATTTTAAATCAGTAGCATTAAATCATCACTTATCATAAAAGATTTCATTTATTTTTCCGTAATTAATACATATAATAAATTAACATGTATATGCATATAATATAATTCACATCTATCAGATAAAAAAGGCACATAGTAACAAAGCATTAACTCTCACCATGTTTCAAACATTACATATAGATTCTCCTTCAGGTACGAGTGGGTTATGGAATTTCTCCACCCAAGATAGTTAAATTTTCGATTTTCAACACGCGAGCCTTTAGCGAGCGTGTTAAAATCTAAAATTTAACTATTGAGGGTGGATAAATTCCATAACTCACGAGTAAATTGAAGGAGAATCTGTTTCTCCTATGATTTTCGACAAAAACCTCAAGAAAATGTCGTTGCTATGTGGTTTGTTTACATAGACGTCTTTTCGGGAATTCTCTTTTTTATCGTTCCAATAACTGTAGAAAAAAAGGGCGGTAATTCCCACATAGAAATTTAATCACCGGGAAGTGGTTAAAGATATTATGTATTTTTATCCCACCGATTAAACACGTCAAGAATAGGAGAAAAGACTTTACAATTATCTGCTGGGAAAACTAACTAAATTATACAAACAAATAACATTAAAAAAAAAAAAATGATACGTCACAATATATCCTGTATTATGTAATAAAATAAATTGTGTTTTACCTTTAGTATCACTCTCACTATCTAAAACTAACTGAAAAGCATCTGGAGCTAAAGCTTCACCAGCCTTTACTAATAATGACCTCTTCATTCTCATTGTTCCTGAGTCGGCTTTTCTGGCCTAAAACAAATAATAAGTCTTCTGTATTTTACCTAATATTGAATACTGAAGAAAACTTCAAGATTAATGTATCAAAGAAAAAACTGTGCTCATGACTGTATTTAACTATACCATAGATTTTATTTAGAAATCCTTTGAACCACTGTAAAAGTTTAGCATCATATATAGAGAAATTAAATTTTTCATGGAATTTCCTAACAGACTGCCTCTTTAAAAAACAACACTGTATGCCGAGTTTGTATCCATTACTTTCTTAATTTTGATTTCTTTATAAAGGATAAATGGTTTTCTTATTTAATACAAGTTACATTTAAGACACAGTTGTAGATTACCATAAAAGATGCTAACATAATGAGAGGTGAATTTCCATATTCATACCTGTTCTATAATCATAGCAGCTATATCTTCAGGTCTATCTGGTTGTTTATATAACTGTGCTCTCAGTTCTAGTCTATGGAGAGCCACCTCAAGCCTTTCTTTGTACACATTTCCATCATCTAATAATATTGCCTACAATTCAAATGGCACAAATTTACTGACCATTAATTTATACAGTACTGTTATGTTTAATCATTAGTTATTCAAGGTACAGAGAATTATTATTGTATACATCTGTATACTATACATACCTTTTGAAATGATATATGGTAATTTAAGGCTACAAAGCATTATTATTGTGTAAGTACATTTATATATACCTTTTTTAGATGATCCATGGCTACCTGTATTTGTTCCTGATCTTCCTCACATTTAGATAATTCTGTGTGTATCTGACATCTCAGGTTAATTAACAGACTGAAAATTTAAAAAATAATCTTATCAAACTTCAGTGCTTAATATATATTTAGTTTTAATAATTCTGTTAAAAAATGCAATTACCAAGGTCAGAATGCTAAAATAATTTCCAAAATTTTGTCAAGTTTATATCATAATCAACTGGCATTTTCAATATGTCACATGTACTGCTGATTTTCTATTTAAAATAGAGAGAGAAAAATATATGCTTTGGTTACCAAAAGGCCATGAAAAAAAAATATTTTCATACAACTTTCATATAATTAAAAGTTTTTTGTTGTTTTTTCTGATCTTTTTGCCTCAATAAAAATGAAGTATATGTTCAATACATATCACGAACATGACATAAAAAACTGTAGGGTAGGTTAGAGAGTTTTAACAAGAGTGGACACGCTATATGTCTCGCCTAAGTATGCACATGGACACAGAATAATGATTATCTGATACCCGACATTTTGTAAGCCAAAGGAAAATGTGTTAAAAGAAATTGAGGTCAAGGTCAAAAGGCAGGTGTCATACCGACATGTATCCACTAAGAACTATCTTTTGACCAAATATGGTGGGTCTAGGTATTAAAGTTGCTGAGAAATGGACCTAATCTCAAAAATGTGACAAAGTTATTTAAGCATGTAATTGAGGTCAAAGACTTGCATGTACCCACTAAGAACTATCTATAGACCAAACACTGATGGGTCTAGGTATTACAGTTGCTTACAGTTGCTTAAATAAAATGCTCCGCTGGGCGCAGCCAGATACGACCGCAGATGTTGAACCCTGAATAGTTGGGGCAATTATGAACACAACATTCAAGCTTGATACAATACTGAATTTGGAATGTGAATAAATATTTGACACAGCATAGGTTTCTGACACAGAATGAACGTTGTCTAAGAACTTAAAAATTTTTAATTTACCTATTCAAACCATATCAGTATTATTTGTTTTTATATATAAATCAGAAATAACCAATTTAAAATTTAAAATTGGGCACACATATCAATTTCTTGCTATTGCGCAATACTGTGCAATTGAATATTTCTTGCTATTGCACAATACTGTGCAATTGAAAATTTCTTTAAATATTTGACACATAATAGGTTTCTGACACAGAATAACTGGAATCAAAGAACTTAGAATTGGTCATATGATTTCAATTTATATTCAATTTTTTGCTTCTTGTGCAATATAATATGCTGTGGAGAATTGACCCCCCCCCCCCCCCAAAAAAAAAAAAAAAATAATAATTTACCCCTTTTTTTAGCTTTTGTGCAATACACTATGAAGTTGCACATTGACCCCCCCCCCTCCCAAAAAAAAAACCCAATAAACAAAAAATTTATTGTAACTCCCCCTTTTTCTTTTTAATTTATGAAATATGAAATGAGAAAAAAATTGCCCCCTCCCCAATTTCTCATTTACCCCCCCCCCCCCCTAAATTTTGTTTTCAACCCCTCCCCCCCCCCCCAATTTCTTTATACTTTGCAAACAAAACAGCCCATTTAAATATACCATAACATATTAAAATAGAAAATGACATCATAGTCATGGATGGCAAATTTTAAATATACATAATTTAAAAGCAGTTTAGATGAGATAAACAAAAAAGCTTCATCAGCACATTTTATATTGGCAAATTTCCAATGAAGTTCATTAAACTAGAGTTATTGGCAAATTTCCAATGGAATTTGTTAATAATAAAGTTTTGATAACAGGGCACACATATCAATTTCTTGCTATTGCACAATACTGTGCAATTGAAAATTTCTTCAAATATTTGACACATAATAGGTTTCTGACACAGAATAACTGAAATCAAAGAACTTAGAATTGGTCATATGATTTGAATTTATATTCAATTTTTTGCTTCTTGTGCAATACAATATGCTGTGGAGAATTGCCCCCCCCCCCCCAAAAAAAAAAATAATTTACCCCTTTTTTAGCTTTAATTTTGGACCCCGATTTGGACCAACTTGAAAACTGGGCCCATAATAAAAAAAACTAAGTACATGTTTAGATTCAGCATATCAAAGAACCCAAAGAATTCAATTTTTGTTAAAATCAAACTAAGTTTAATTTTGGACCCTTTGGACCTTAATGTAGACCAATTTGAAAACGGGACCAAAAATTAAGAATCTAAATGCACGGTTAGATTTGGCATATCAAAAAACCCCAATAGTTAAATTTTTGATGAAATCAAACAAAGTTTAATTTTGGACCCTTTTGGCCCCTAATTCCTAAACTGTTGGGACCAAAACTCCAAAAATCAATCCCAACCTTCCTTTTGTGGTCATAAACCTTGTGTTTAAATTTCATAATTTTCTATTTACTTATACTAAAGTTATTGTGCAAAAACCAAGAAAAATGCTTATTTGGGCCCTTTTTTAGCCCCTAATTCCTAAACTGTTGGGACCAAAACTCCCAAAAACAATCCCAACCTTCCTTTTGTGGTCATAAACCTTGTGTTAAAATTTCATAGATTTCTGTTTACTTATACTAGAGTTATTGTGCGAAAACCAAGAAAAATGCATATTGGGCCCTTTTTTGGCCCCTAATTCTTAAACTGTTGGGACCAAAACTCCCAAAATCAATCCCAACCTTCCTTTTGTGGTCATAAACCTTGTGTTAAAATTTCATAGATTTCTATTAACTTATTCTAAAGTTATAGTGCGAAAACCAAATGTCTTCGGACGACGACGCTGACGACGGACGACGACGACAACGACGATGACGTCATACCAATATACGACCGCAAAAATTTTGCGGTCGTATAAAAAGGACTTAAACAAGAAATTTGGATGAAAGTCACTCAACCATGAAATTGAGGTCAAAGTCCAGAGACACGTGCCAGACTGGCATGTACCCATCAAGAACTATCAATAGACCAAATACAGTGGGACTAGGTATTAAAGTTTCTGAGAAATGGACTTAACCACAAAAAAGTGACAAAGTCATTCAAGCATGAAATTGAGGTCAAGGTCACAAACCAGGTGTCAGGCTGACATGTACCCACCAAGAACTATCTATTGACCAAATATGTTGGGTCTGGGTATTCTAGTTGCTGAGAAATGGACTTAACTACGAAAATGTGTCAAAGTCACTCGAGCATGAAATTGAGGTTTAGGTCCGAAGCCAGGTGTCAGACTGGCGTGTACCCACTAAGAATTATCTATAGACCAAATATGGTTGGCTTAGGTATTACAGTTGAAAAGGATTTAACCACGAAACTTGGACGCAGATCTTAAATTCATGTTTGTGAAGTCAGTGAACCATGAAAATGAGGTCAGGGTCACAAGACAACTATACTTCAGCAAACCTTATATGATAAGCTACCTTGTGGACCATAAATCTTAATTGTAGGTATTACATGTTAAAAGTTATTAAAGTTTTAAAAAAGTTTATGCTGCCGCCGCCGGAAAGTAATACCTATATCTCGCCTCCGCGACTTTTCGTCGCAGGCGAGACAAAAATGAAAGGATGTATAGGGATGAGAATTTGATTTGCCTAAGTATCTACTTTAAACCTTTTTAATCTTTTCAAATGACATTGCAGGCATGAATTCTTTTTTTAACATCTTTATGAATATAGAAAGGTATACCAGTTATTCTAGTCATATTACCTCTGAATATCTTCCAGTGCTTCAGCCAGTAGTGTTAGAGGTTTTCTGATATGACGACGAAGGTTAGACTGGATCAACGGCAGACAGAGGTTGAAGGTTGTAACACATCCTACTTGTATTACGTTGGGATCACCATTTCTGATAGCACTCATCATCGTCTCTTCACATCGTTTTATTGCCTGTAATCTCACCTAAAACATTGAATATCGCTTAGTATTATTGAAACATTTCACAAAAATTTCAACATAGATCTTCAAAGTGAGGGACATGATATTCTATTCAATCACATAAAACGAAAGGATATCGAATATTTGAAACAAAATCATCCATTAACATACAAATGAAATGAGCTGAATAAAACAATAATAAAAACACCATAGGATCTCTTTATCAAATTTTAAATGATGATCTTTATATGTGTGTGCATGTGAGCTGAGTTTTGGGACAACATATATATTTTGATTGTAAAAATAAGAATACTTGTGATAAACGTCTAAACAAAAATTTTACCACTGCTATTTCAAAATCATTTACTGTCACATGCTTGTAAGGAAATGAAAACTTTTTCTGTGTTATATCATCTTAATACTGTAAATTAAAAAATAAGAGTTTTGATTTCAGAATGTGAAAACAGTAATGATTAAGAACTCATTTTTTATGCTATAATATTATAACATGTGTACATTAATTACAGCAATTAATAAAGGTAATTTAAGTACAGATAGTTGGACATAATGAATATTCTGTATTTGTATATACATACATCAACTGAGGATTTCTGATACGACTCCTGTTTGTCACCTAAACTTTTAACTGTTAAATCACTCTGAAGAAATTCCAATTCCAAATAGAATCCTGGTTCCTAAAATACAAAGCATTGAATATGCATTTTACTAAGAAATAATTTTTTGTGTTAAAATTGATTTAACAATACTTTTTTTTCAATAATTTCTGCTTTCAGGCTTGACTTTAAATAAAGTAACAATTAAATACAACAGTTTAATAATTTGAAACGTTGGATGTTTCTCAATCTTACTATTATGCATACAACAGTTAATTATTTACTTGCCATATTCTAATGACATGGTGCTAATTATATGTTTTACTTGTTACCTTAACACTAGAATTTTTTATCTGATCAACACAGTCCTGGGCAAGGTCTGGAAAATCCAGCTCTAAACAAAATCTGGCCAATTCCAGCAGAAGATAAGGTCTACAATACACATAACAAGAATTATTTTGTATTTTGATAAAAGACAACAAATTCAAATTTTATACATCTGTATATTTTATAGTGTTTTACTAACAAAAAACATGTATGTATATAAAAAAAACTTCAAATACAGATTCAAATGTGTAAGTAACCTTGAAATAAAAAGAAAAGTCTTAACCAAGCCAAATTTAGTATCTGAGAGTACAGATCAAATACAAGATTCTAGATTTTTATTAAACCATGGGCCCTCTGGTGGAATACACATACCAGTACAATAATGATAATCAATAGGCATAACAAGAAGAAATACAATTATCAATAGGTATCAGTTTCGCATTCATAAGGGAATTAAAAAAGACAACATTTTTATAAATTTATAGTCTACCTTTGACCATTTTCATCAAGAAATTTTAAAACATGGATATCTTGAAAACATTTTTAAAATTGGCCAGACAGTTTTTGATTTTGAAATACATAAACAATAGGTATATGTAAATTATCAGAATATATACGTTTTATTTGTATGAGCCATAGAAACAGGGAGAAATTTGAGCATTTCAAGCCTGTTTCAAGGCGAGTGCAAATAAAATGTATATTTGTCTGACGATGAACATATATTGTTTTTATCCTGCAACAATAAATTGTTATCTTTTATTGAGAAAAGTCATGAAAATGTTTCTAATCTATTTATAGAAGGCAAGTAATCTAGGAAGAATATGGCGTCATAAAGACGATAGAGATGATATTCACCTACTATAGGAATATGGGAAAAAATATTCGACATTTTATTTTTCCATTAAATAGGCTAGTTGCAAGATAAATATATTTAGCTGATTTTCAATTTTACAGAATGCCTATTAAGTTGATTTCCAGTGAGGATCCACAACTTTTCAAAGTGATCAATCAAACCATTCAAAATGATTAAGTTTAAGATATTTATGTAAGTTATCTACTGTAGTGGACAGTGGTCATATAGCTAGCCAAACTTAGGTTATATAAATCAATGAAGTCATGACTACAGCTGACTGATGGAAAAGTAATAGCTAAATGACCAGAAAAAATCACTCTTGGTTATATCTTACTAGATTTTTTTTCTTCAGTAAAACAAAACAGTAATTCCCATAATTTCACTACAAAGATTTTGATCATACCATCACCATTGAGAACACTGGGTTATTAATTAGCAGCTACAAATTAACTACTGGGTAAATCAGAAATATTTAAAAGGTACTGTAAAGACAGCAACATATTTATATAAAGAATTACACAATAATTCCATGGAAAGATCATATGTGTAAATTCAGAGGTGTCTTGAAGTTTCTTTTTTATCAAATCTTCTAATTATAATATAAATATTTATTTATCATATCTATACTAATTTTCAATTTAGGTAAACATTTTTTGGAAGAATGAACCAAGCTGTTATTCAAGTTAAAAGGAGAATTATATTATCAAAATAGCTGTTAAAAGAATTATACAAATAACACAAAAACAAAACCTTCTTAGGAAAGAAATATATCAATAAGTAAGAAGTCATTCATGAAAATAACAAAGAGCTAAAATGGCTTAAAACACTTCAAATTGTGACCAAAAAATTTCATATTTCAACTG
Organism: Mytilisepta virgata; assembly: GCA_028015205.1. Taxonomy (NCBI): domain Eukaryota; kingdom Metazoa; phylum Mollusca; class Bivalvia; order Mytilida; family Mytilidae; genus Mytilisepta; species Mytilisepta virgata. The sequence continues at coordinate 5,238,090 of CM051517.1, forward strand.
TTACCTGTCAGGATGGTTAACGTCTAAATTGCTGAAAGTAGTTTTAATATATACTCCAATTATATGTTATTTAAGATAACACATGTAAGATCATTCTATTGTTAAATGTTACGTACTTCTCACAACTTAGTAAATAAAGGTAATTTTTAGGTATTAGCAATCATGCAAGAAAATATTGAATTTAGTTATATCAAACTCTAGTACACATACACTTAAACATGTACACATCAAGTGTGACTTGTGGTCTGTCATAACATTGTACGAGTGACATAGATGTGACTTGTGGTCTGTCATAACATTGTACAAGTGACATAGATGTGACTTGTGGTCTGTCATAACATTGTACAAGTGACATAGATGAAAGTACAGAAGTCTCCAAAACAAGAAATCAGGAAAAATTTTTGCTTGTTAAGGAATATATAGATGTAAAATAATAAAAAAAGAGAATGAATTTGATTACAGGTCAGAGTTGCACTAAGAAAATGTGTGAGTCTTCCAAGGAAGACATGTGTTGACTGTCCCCCCTTTTTTTTCAAAAATGTTGATTTTTAATGTCAATTTTTACAACAAAAAAATGAAATATATATGCAAACCTTTGCATTAAGGTTAATGCACAGAGAAAGTTTCATCAAATTCCTTTGAGCGGTTTATGAGTAGTGGAGGATAGAAGAAAATTGTGATGACGCAAGACGACAGATAGTGATCGCTATGTGTTGACCATGCATTTCGCAGGCAACGCAAAAATAAGTGACTGAAATAGAAAGGAAAATAAGTGTCACAGAAAACACAAACATCAAAATTTCTGATACAAATTTGTGATTAAAAATTTAAACACTACAAGGAAAACATAAGAGTGAATAAAAATAATAAAATTTAAAAAATTCAAAACACAGTGACAGGAATGGCAAAGAAAACACTGACAGTGTTTTTTTTACAGATTCTATATACAGGTAGTGAACAGGACAAAACATAAAACTCACTTGTCTAAACTTTCACTCGGCAGCTTTTTCGTAGATGTTGGGGTCGGAGTACGGCGACCCTTTACTGGTGTTTTTCTGTGTGAAGAAAGTGAATATTCTACTGGATTATGTTGTGAAATTAGTGACAATCTTTTTAATACACTTTCAAATCAGGTTTTTTTTTTCTTAAGCTTTCAAAATTCACAGAGATAAGACTTATTTTCTTAATGACAAACAAATTGTTTCAATTTAAATTTATATTAAATTATCTGAGATTTGAAAATGTATTTCGATAAATAAAAAATATTAGTATATATGTCAATAAACTATTTTGTAAAACAAATTCAAATAACATACAAGATTATTGTTAATATTTATAGAAATCTTTTAGATAACTAGTGTTTATTTTATTTCACTGTTTATATTATCTGCTTGCAAAAAGACTTAAAATCTTAAACCAACCTTTCAGTATTTTTTTACACATATTCAATCAAACAGCATAAATTTTCAGGAAAGATCAATACATGTAGTTATTGAAAATTTTCATGCCTCAATCTCTACATTAAAATATGTTTATAAGTATAAAAATACATAAATGTTTGCCCATTTTAAGCAGCAAGTCTATGCCATTTCATGACATGCAAACCTCCAATGAGACTCGAGTAGTAAAATCATGCTGGGATATTACAACTGGATTATACAAAAACATTTTTAACAGAAAAAAAAATTATGAGGAAATTTAAGTATTTCAAGTATGAAATTGAGTGTAACCTATTTTGGGAAATGGTGTGTGTAGCAGATATCTATACATTATAAATGTCTTTACAAGTAATATTATTTTTGCAGCAACTTCGATTAGAAACAAAATTAGTCATTTTGTTGAAATAGTCATTTTGTTGAAATGACAAGCTATATATAAAATTTTTAATAAAATTCTAATTTTAACAAAAACCATAAACAACTCTAAAAATGTTGAACTTAGACCTGAACTTAAAATAACAAAAAGAAATATATTAAGCAAACAATCACAAACCCAGTATCTAGCTTATATTTAGATGAATTTAAATCGTTTTTAAACTGATTTCCATCCATTTTTGTCGTACTACGCTTTCCAATTGACATTTTTGACACAGCCAAACTGAAAAATATACACATCCCATTCCAGAAAATTAGGATTTGAAGGTTTGATGTAATAACCTATAAAATCTAACCTAGCCCATAACAATGTATTATTGCCTTATTTAATAATATTTGATTACACTAGAGTTATACATCATGCAAATGTTTAGATGATGCATGCACATCACATAGTAGCATTCTATATCTCATGCTACCACTTACACATCACCAGGATCATAGTCCTCGTCTTCTAAAGATACTTTACGTTTGGGTAGTTCTATTTCAGCAATTATATTATCTAGGTCATCTAAACTGTGACAAAAATTATCCAAGTTAAATATAGAATTAGTAGAAGTAAACACTAATTTTAATAAAACAAAGAATTGTTTTTGTCATTTTTTTAGACATGGTATAATTATAATTAGCCAGGAATAAAGAATTAAACATTTGGTATGCCGGGTCATAAATCTTTAATAAGAATTATAAATTGTTAATAACTGAACACAAATCTGAATCTTCATTGGTTACTGATATGTCATAACTGAAAACAATTTGAAAGAAGACATGAAGCTAATGAATGTTCACTTCCTGATTATAAAGGAAAAAAGTTCATATTTTTTAAATATTGAAGAATACTTAATATTGGAAATATCTTAGAAACGGTTTGTTATTGTCTGCAATGTACTTCAACAACACACTTATAATGTGCTTATGTGATTTTATTAATGCCACAAATATGTGTGCTTAGGCAGAACACTAAAATATTCAATGCATGATAAGAATACATAATGTATGAAATATATTCCACGAAAAAGAATGTGTCAACAGGATACAGATGCCCCCACCCACCTATCAATACTACACACTAACAAATACCAAATTAAGTTTGCATTAAAATAGGACATCACTTGAAAGTGGAAACAGAAAAATCAGTCAAATACCAATTCTACTTCTGTTAAGTGTTCAAAAACAAAATTTCTGAATTTAAAATGATTTGAAGAAATAATACACAGGTTACTGAACAGAAACCTCAATTTTGGCTATTTTCACTTTAAAAAGGGACATAACTCAGAAAAAACAAAAGTGAAATACATCACACTGAATTTGATCTATGTTTGTGGTCGTTTCACTATTTTAAAATTTGAAATAATGTCTTAAAGACTTAAAAAAGTTCATGAACATCAATTACTGGAGGTACAGATGTCTGTATAGACAAGGTCAAGAGTAAAAGTTAATTCCCCCGGCACCTTTCGGCAGGGGCATAAAAAATATTCAAATTTACCAATGACATCTACATGTATTTTGTTTGACATTTATATACAGGTTAGTTAATGTGACTTCAAATGTATGTTGGTCAAAACTGAATGTCAAGAAAATTTTAAAAGCAGATTAAACCTTTTTCTTCAAAGAAGTTAATTTTTCCATTTCTTGTTAAACTAAGGATGAGGAGGAATTTCAGCAACAGGTATCAATAAAATCAATCTTTGGAAAAAGAAACTTTCTATGCATCATTTTTTTTCAATTGGCTAATAGTTTCAAAGCTCCTAATTTTTTTTTTTTTTTTTTTTTTGGAATTGCCACTTCTTCAATATACCCTATGAGGTTTAGGAATTACTTAAAGAAAAAAATTAAACAGTAAAAAATGAAAATTAATAACTTTCTGCCAGCAAACGAAAGTGCTTCATGTAAATTAAATGATTGTTGGTAACTCATTATAGTGCAGTTCCTTAAGAAAAAATTGTGAAAAAATTGTTAGAAATGATGGCTTTTTCACTGTGAAAAAATGCACTCCTTACTTACGATGAAATTTTTGTGCCACTTGATGGTGTATCTCTACGAGACTCGTGATGTCCCGATGAGGAGGCAGATGCTCTGATAACATTACCAAGTATATACATGTATATAATTTTGACCTTACCCAATTCACATGTAATTAAATACATATTTTGATCAGTTAACGCCATTTAAGATTTCAATTAATCAATAAAATTTCAAATTCAGAGTTGAATTTTAAAAAATCCATAATACAAATTATTAAAACTGTGTAAATCAGACAAAAAATGTCCTTTGATGAAAGTGATAAGATAGAAGTTAAAGTTGTCATATATATATATACATCTAACTAAGCTATCAATCTTTGAATGTTGGACTTTAGAAGAAATGTAAACTTGAATCTCACAAAGGATCAATTTATCATATATTTCACATGATAACTTTGAGTTGGTGATGCAAGTGATGTGTATAGGAATACAAAGCCACTGTGTAACTGAAGATTAGACACAAAGTTAACACTTTTGGTGGCAATAATCCTATATAAATTGCTTGAAGCAGGATTCTATTAAAAAGCATAGTCACAATATATACACAAAACCATATATATACATAAGCAAAAGTAACAAACTGAAATCTTTATAGCTGATTTTCTATGAAAAATAAAAGTTCCAATAAAAATACATATTTCATATAATGATCTTCTAATTATTAAGCAAATTTTAATATTTGACTGTACCTTTCTTTTTCAAAGTCTTCTGGAGTACGACCTACTGGACTTGTGGTAGTCACTGGTCGAGATGGCCTTGACTTTGATCTTGTTGTATTTAAAGTTTGGGGAACACCCATCTGATTCAATATATGTTGTATCTCACTATAGTAGTCCCTCGATTCATTCATATCATTGGCACTAATATAATTAACATAAAAATAGATGGAGATAAATCCAATAAAAATATCATCATAAGTAAAATATCAAGCTCAAAACTTTTATGAGTTAAATATTTGTTAGATTATTTATGCCAACTCATGATAATTTATTCACAAAAATTTTGATTCCTGTAATAAAACTTATTACCTATCACGGTACATTCAGAATTAAATATAAATATTCTATAAAATAACAATTTCTGTGTATGAAATCAGAAGTAGTTCAATAAATCAATGATGTACAAGCATCCATTACTGTATGTTATTGTTCAAATACAGAAATATAACCTGACAGATTTTCAGAGGGAGATAACCCATTCGATGTGATACAATCTCCCATTACTGCAGTAAAACGCTTGTTTCATGTCATAAACATCACCAAAATAAATGTATTTGACATCACAATTGTATATGGTTAATAAGCCCTAATTTATTATGAATTTAAGTCTTTTATTTTTGGTGTTTTATGAATGAAACAGGTACTTTCACTCAAACAAAACTGAAAATAATGAAAATTTTCCCTCCACTACAAAATAGATCTGCACTACACTTGTGAAAACCTTTCAATTTATCACATTCATGAAAGATAATACACATGTAAATTCAGAAATATTTGTATCCACTTATTAATGTGAACCTTCATCAACTGACAATAATGCAAATATATATGTAATAAAAATTAAATTACATTAATTTCTTAATAGACAGTAGCTAAATGATTAAAATGTATTGTTATTCTTCCTTTAAATATCAATTTGTACTTCTTTTACAAATTGTTTGTGTTCAGTTTTAAATCTTTTCTCTCATTTGTTACTACTTACACTTTGAGTTTTAATATTTTATAATACACTGCCAACTCTGGGGAATTTTTCACATCTTTATGTAATTTAGCTGCCTCAAGTAACTGGTTTCTTACCTAGAAAGATAAAAACTGTTTAATTAATAACATAATAATACAGAACTATTTCTAATGTTGAATTATATGACTGTTCTGATCCTCCCCAAGAAAAATATTTCATTTACAATCTAATTTTAAAACGTCTTACATATAATCATATCAAAGAAGAAGTTCTAAATAAACTGGATTTAATTTACAATTTTTTTCCTACCAGACACTGTTTATTAACTTACTTGTTTCCTGGAATAACAGATCAGATGGCAAAAACTGCTCTTTTGCCAGAAGCATATTTTCAAATGCAAATTTTATTAATCCTGTTAATTGAATAAATAAACATATTCATATCAATGAATATAATTAATTGATTAATATTATTATAATTATTTAAAATGAAAAAAGACAGATAAGTCTGAAATATCATGTTTGTTCATGTGAATATGGAACATGATAATACAGAAAATAAGGCAGTCAAATACTCTTCTGTATGCAGTATCAGTTTTTCTCTGGAAATTGCAATTTAATCTGTTAGGTAATCAGTATGACTTACAATCAAACCAAAGACTTGTTTATAAAGTTGTGGAACGTTCTGTTTTATAAATGAAGCTGCAGGGCTTGCTATTCCAGCTGCATCAGTTTTCTTTCCTGCATCCAAATGGCACTCTATTAAAGCTCTGAAAAAAAGAAATAAGAAAAAATGTTTTAATAAAAATTCTCTAAAAAAAGTCTGACTCATAATATGAACAGTTGATAGGAATAATTTTTATTTCTAATTACAAAATGCAAACAAATTTTCTAACTCAGGAAAACTCTGTATTGCAGACAAATTTATACAATTTTTTTAGTAACACATGATTCCATATAAGCTCTAATATTATTCATTTATGCTTTTAATTATATGTTTGACATTCCACAGCATATGAAAATTCAAAGAAGGCACTATAAATTGTCAATTAAGGAAGATTTTACATGAGCATCCTCTTCAATGATATAGTAACTGTCAACAAAAAAGATGATTGTCTGCTACATTCTATTGATTGTGTGGATCAGATGAGGTTTAGTACATCCAAAATTATTTTAACTCAGGCTATATCTATTCCATGTGTTGATCTTTTATTCCTTTATTTCAGTTTAAAGTTTTTTTCCTGGTAAATGTACTTGTTATTTGATGTGTAGTTTGCTAAAATGGTAATTCATATTATCTTTTGTATGATACATTTGAAAAGTCTAATAATTTAGTCGATATATCTGCCTTATACTGAAAAAATACACAATTTTTGTGTATAAATCCCCAAGACTGTACCATTTACCAACTCTTTTAAAATAGAGCACCCTAAAATGGAATCAGTTAACTTTTTTCATGTTTTTTTGCAGTAATTTTAAGAAGCAATCTATAACTGAGTGTAAAATGGAAACCATGTATGTTTAAATGTAACAGCACTAATTATTATCAGTTAATACTTACATCATCAACTGTGCTCTCCATTCAAAATCTTGATCGTCAATATCATCTAAAGCCTTCACTACTTGGTGTAAACTGTGAGCTAAGTATTGTCTGTAGCGGGGTTTCAAAAATGGTCGACAAAACTGCCAATAAATCACCGATGCATTGTAAACCAGGAAATGGTATCTACAAATAATAAAATGATAAGATCATCCAAAATTTACTTATATTTACCCTCTTTTATGTAATTGGGGAATAAAATTACTGTGTGTCCAAGCTTTTCTAAAATTCTTTGCATTTCAAATAGCAATAAGTCAACATGGTTCAAAATTTTGGAAACAAAATTTGCCCTTATCTAACATCACAAATGTCTTTGATGACATTATATCTGACATACCAAAACAGAAGATCTGTTCTTGTGAAAAATCCTTTATATCTTGTCCTTCATGATGGCAATTACTAATAAGTAATAGTTTTTATCAATATTTTGGACTCCTTTCATGCCAATGTTTGCAACAGCTACATTTTTCAAACTTACAGTAACTTTAACAGTTTTGAAAGTGTCGAAAAATAAGTTATCAAATTCAATTTTTCTTGAATTTTCAAAAGTGTCGAATAATTAGGGTTATTACGGTACCTTGCATTGTTTTTCGCAAAATTTATAGCTTTAACCAAATATACTACTGCTTTTTCCAACTGTTCCTGTAATATAAAATAAATAAGTCAACAATACTGAGAAAAATAAAGTAAACTAAACTGCTGTTATTATTTGTACAATAACAGGTCTTTCAGTTGTTGAATTCAACAATGTGTTGCTTTCAATATTGATGTACAAAGCTTTAAAATATAAGTAAGAATTCATAACAAAATCTGCTGTCAGCCTGTGACATACAATCTGAGTATTCATGTTTAAGGTACAACATTAATTAATATAATACATTGGGTCCAGTGTTTCTGAATCAGATTTGTCATAAATTTAATCAAAAACTTACTGGATCATTTGCTTCTTTTGGTGCTAGCAACTGTGCCTGACAAAGGTATGCTCTACATAGAAACTGGTTTCCTGGAGGAGGTTTCATGAAATACATCTTAAGACATTCTTTTGCCATGTCTGACAAGCCATTCTGTAAGAAAAGTAAAAGATATTTAGAAATTTTTTGGGATTAACTTTCTTAACATTTAACTGTTAGTCCAATGGTAATTTGCCTTATGTAATACAATTTGTATCTGTAAAAAGTAATAATATCCCAATTCTATTTATTTTGTGTTTTATGAGCTCTTTTGTGTTCTTTTTATCTGAAGTCTGTCGATTGAATAGGGTTGATCAGCAGTATGTCATTGTTCACTTTTCCTGTTATCCATTTCAACATTTATTCAGATCCCTTTTATTTTGATAAGCTATCGGGATTATTTTTTGGACTCATCTTATTACGTCCTGCTGGCCTTGTTATACTGGACATAATTGTATCTGACAATGTAATACTCACAACCTATGACAAATATCAAACCATTATGAATGTTTCGCAAGGTTGTGAAATTTAAAACTAGCATTTGTATTTCCAGGATATATGTTTATTTTACCTTTATGAACATATTCTATCTCTGATTTAATGGTAGTAAAACAAAATTTAGTGATGCTCTGTACAGTAGATTCCATTATGAAAGAATCAGTGATCCATTTTAACCAACTTTCACTGAACACAATTTCAGTGTAGTCTCAAATTTCACCAATAACACATAAAACTTTAAAGGAATCTGACAAAGATACATGTAGAACTAGCTGAACAGTTAAGAAAACCATGCAAAAAGTGCAGATGCTTAAGAATACTACCAAGTATTACATATACATTTTGTACCTGATATGCAGTCTCAGCACAGATAACATAAAGATCTTGTCCAAATGATTCTGGGGCATCTATTGCTGGCTTACTTTCTGCTACATTTCTTAGTAAACTGTATGCTTGGTACAGAGGCTGGTTCTTTTCTGGACCTAGAATAAAATTATGTTTAAGAATCAAGAAGAAAACAAGAGGCTCACCAGAGCCTGTATCGCTCACCTGGAGTCTGGTTTTCATTGGACAATTAATCAACTATTTGACCAAGTTTGTTGCAATTGCAGGGTTCTCACTAAGAATTTTTCATGATGAGTCCTGGGACTCATCATTTTTCAGAATGGTAAGTCCCAGCTGATTTTGATGAGTCCCAGGACTCATCACCACTTTTTTAACGTTCATTCCTGCATGATTCTGACCATAGTAGGCCTATTGTACTATTTTTAAAGTTTAATTAAAATCATGTGCTGCCATAAAATACTGACAAATATAATTTGAAATAAAAAAAATTTTAAAAAATGAAATTATGCAGTGGTGTTCCGAACTTGGAAGAAAATTTCTGTTACAGATATGAGCAAAAATATTTGTACCTTTTGACACAACTTATTTATTATTCTTATCTTTGACAGCTGCTAATGCTTGCAGACTTTAAAAACAGGAAATATGTCTCACATTATTTATTGAAATGTTAGGGTTATTATAACTTTACAGGTACCACCGACCTTCGAAAGGAAAATTGGCAATCCTTGTCAATTAAGATCGGAGTCAAACACACCCCGCTACAGGTGAGATTCGAACTCACAACCTCAGCGTTGACAGGCTAGTGATCATTAATAGTCATGGCGAACTACCTAGACCACCTGGCCAATTGTTTACTGTCTGGACACCTCAGTTCGTAAAACGGATTTTGCAGAATTTGAATACCTGAATCAATGTGAATTGTCTAGTCACTTGGGTGAAGATGCAATGAGCTAAGTTGTAACTGAAACAATTGAACTTACCTGATTTTGTTCAATCAGTTCTTCCGGAGAAAACAAAAACATTCTGCCTATGGAATTGTCGATGTAAAAGGGAGATAACTCTTACTATATTTTATATATAACCCTGTGATGCATGAAATATGCACCAGTGCTTTAAAAACAGTTTTACAAATCTATGGATAGGTTGATAAATTCAAATGATTATTCTTTTTTTAAATTCTAAAGTGCATTAATTTTTCTATTGGAAATCTACCATTCAGAATCATTTTTAAGTATACAAAAATAATAAAAACAATTTTAATGTTTTCTAGGACGACTCAAATATAAGGCAGGTTAATTGAAAAGAGTTCCATGTGGCACCCCAAGCTGTTTATATCTTAGAAGGAATACACACGGTTGAACATGTAATGAACCAAACCACACTCACACGATTCGCACAATACACGTACAAGATTTCCAAGTTACATGCAAACCACACGATGCACGTTACACGATTCATAATTACCAACCATGTGATTTCTAAAACTTGTGATTCTAAGATACCAACGAAAAATGACAAAACAAATTAATCAAATTTAATGTCAGATATGATGAAATATTTAATATAATTTCTTTTGATTTTAGATGAATAAGTATGATAAAAAAAGGAAGTTGGTGTAATACAATCGACATTGAGCTTTTTTCATCAATACAAAATATTTACTTGCATGTGACATTTTTTAATGTGAAAATTTATTAAACTTTAATGACGGAATTTTGATATTATTTTTAAAAATCATTCAAACCCAATAAACAGTCTCATATTATTTTTAACCTAATTAACTAAAATTGATATGATATAATAAAGTTGTCAGTAAAATAAATATTAGGCCACAATACTTTATGGCTTTTTTAAAACAAAGGAAATCATGTCTTGGGGTTTATTCCCCAAATGACTACTCGTCTAAAACACATCTAATTAAACAAGGGATTAAGAGGTAATGTATTTACCTGAAGACAGCTTTTTGACTTTAAAAAAGAAATAATTAAGAAATCTGACAGTTAAATATTTTTTGATGACAGGAAGCATATTTCTTTCAAAAATGAAATAGATTATAAATATATTTAATTCACAAATATTTTACACAGAGAATAATTCTCAATAGCTTGGTCTATATTCAACTCGCTTACTCTTGGCAATTATAAAATTCATTACAATATTTTTGGTTTAATTTATACTTTAAATAAATAATAAAATATAATATTCATATAAACCTTATATAATTTTTATAAACAAGTTAAAGTTCAAATCTATCTTTAATTTGCAAATGTTTTATGCACACTATATGATCATTTAATTTAGGTAACATTTCTCTTATAATAATTTTTTTTTCAAACCAAATTAGTTTCATGAATTACATTAGTAATAGAAAAGATTATAAACACAGCATTTTCAAATATTGGACACTGATTAAAGTTCGTTCCAACAAAGGTTTAATTCCAGTTCGAAATATGCTCTGATCATTTGCTGATTTAAATTCACGTTTTAATATTTGTCTCGATCAATGAAATCTCATACATGTTACACGATTCAAATCACACGTTTATATCCACATGCACACGATTTGCATGCTCCATGCACGTTTCGCACGTTACAGTCAACTTACACGATATTTTTGGTGATTTACACGCTCAACCAAGTGTAAGTATATATATGTATTTATTGGGGTGCCAAATGGAACTCTTGCCGGTTAATTTACCAACAAAATAATTGTCTAATAATTCCAACGTTTAGACTTTCAAAATGCGAAAAATCATTTTTATGAACTGACCCTGAGGTGTCCAGACAGTAGTTTTAAATGACTAAACAGCATTGGAACAACGACAATGCAAGAAATACATGCACCTGAATATTTTTGGGATGCAACCAATAGATTTCTGATGCTGGAATCCATTTGGTCTATTCTGTTCTGACTTAAAAATATAAAGTCTAGTGTGTTCTTTCAACAGCAGACGCCATGTTGTTTAATATTTAGGAAGTAATACGTCTTCTGTGGACGCCTTCGAAATAGTTCCAATAAGCATTATAAAAATACAGTTATTAAAAAATTTAATACACATATTTTACTAATGATTATGTTTGACACAATATTTCAAAGTTTTCTGCAGTATATAAGATACTAGAAGATTTTTTTTTCAATAAATAAAATTTTATCTGCGTTTTAATTCGTTGTCGTAGAAACATAAAGCTTCCGGTGAAGTGAGTTCCGTCAATTTATGCAGGTTCCCTGTTTGACGATATTGTGATTTTCCTTTATAAGATAATATTAAGGGTTCAGATTAAGACCGGTGTGCAGACGAAAATATGTGAGACTTAAAACTTTTGAATGCCGTTTTGAGATTCTGATGGCAACTTCTGACCTCAAACGTATTGGTTCAGGTGGATTGCCTTCTAGGACACCCACACAGAGTGCAACTAAAACAACCAGTTCAAAGTCTGACAATGTAAATGCAGAGAGAAAATCTCTGCAAAGCTCAAGACAAACAAAACCATCAGATAAACTAAATCCCAAAACTATTGACCCTGTAAGTGTCATATTTAAGAATTTCACCCATACTTCTAACTACTATATGTAGCTCCTGTGACAAAAATATTATTTCGAAAGAACTACAATTAATAAAGTATTGACTAATGCCTTTAGATATATTAAAATTGATCTAATGAATGAAATGTTATGACATTGACAATCTTGACAAAATGATTAGCAGACTCCATGTCAATAACACTAACAGGTGTAAAACCAGGGATAAAATCTAATGCTCACCGAAGGCGACTAAATATTGATTCATCTGTAACCAGGTGTTGATTTTGGTGCGCTGTCAGGACAAAATCCACGTTTTTCTATGTCACAACTGTCTGATTTTGTCACTCTTCAATTTTGACAATAGTGAAGGGAACATACATTTATTAACATCGGAATTATACCAGAATGAGATCGATAAAATACAAGAGGTCCGAAAGCAAATCGCCTTCTTAATCAATTCGATTTTCTTCTTTAGAAAAACTTATAACAACTTTGCATCAGAATTAGTAGAACATATTTTAAAATAAACGAATAATGATTCCAAACGGGACAGGAGTGCAAATCCTGAACAGCTGCTATAAAGAAATTTTGAAACTATTTCACAGTCAGGTAGATTAACAACCTTTCAGTTTGGATGAGATTTTCAACTGGTTTTTTTTTCTTTGTTTTGCGTCAACTGAGTATATATAAACACCAGCCAGCAAGGAAAAAAAACAAGGCATTTACTCCTTATAGAGATTTCATAAGAGTAAAACTGCAATTGAACAGTTAATCTGTGACACCAGAAAGAACAAGAGATTCAAGTGGAAAGTAATTTGTTATAGTTTTTGTCTGGTCTGGGGCCATTTACAGAGCATCTTTGTCCATTGTTGCTGGGCTTTCTCTATATGAGATTTTGTATAATGTTGTACATGGACATGTTTTCCACATCCCAGTATTTTCCTTAAATAAATAAATAGAATACAGTAGAGAGTTCTTTTATCTTTGAACAATTATACACAGATAATTTTGTTATGAGCCATCAAACTAAGCTGAGCTCTTATTACCACACTTTAACCTACATTCATGTGAAGGGATCAAATTAAGATTGCATATAGATTAGATATACTAAACTCCCGATATTTTTCAATACTCAAAGAATAAAAGTTATAGAAGCATGATGATGATGAATCATTGTTACTTATTACCCAATTGTAAACAAATATGAGGTGGATGAAAATGTGTAAAACTCCTGGGTGTAAATCAACCAGGCTACTCAATTGAATTTAGTGGGACCTCTTAGTAGCTCTACCAGAATCAGCATTTATCAAATGAGCTACATAATTATACAAACCAAACATCAACTGAAAAGAAAATGTGGAACTCATGCCTTCAACTATATAATACATAGACATAGTATGATTCACGGTATGTCATTGTTGACCTTTCCTGTTATCCTATTCAAAATTAGCACATGAGGTATTAATTAACTCAATCATTGATTTTCTTAAATGAGTGTTGTTATTACACATAAAAAAAAATGTTTCTCATCATCTATTTCCCCTGATATGCAACCGACACATGTTCTGTTGTTTCAAAGAATACCCTTAAAAACCATGTAAGTTATCTTACTTCTTTATACAGAATTTTGAATTCCAAAATATCATTTTAACTCATGTTATTAGTAACAAAAAGGGATATAATCTTCACATGTCAAATAGTAACTTTGTCTTGATGTATTTATACTTAATGGTTTTAGAAGACTTCATCATATGTAATAGTATGTCCTTACTTTTTCTTCTACAGTTCAGTTCTTCACCCAAAAGTCAAACTTCATTTGCAGCTGTATATACAAAGGGAGGTGTTCCCTGCAGGTAATTTATAATTTATAGTAAGTTTAAATTAACAGATTGCATGTTTTTAGGAATTATGAAGTTCAGAAGATAAGACCTCCCCCCCCCCAAAGAAAGAATTAATATATAAAAAAAGAACAGATTTTTGACCCACAAGGTCAAAGGTCATAGACTTAAAAATTTAGTCTCTTGATCATATATTTGATGTACATGTTATTTCACATTCTGTTGGCCATTTGTCTGGCACGAATAAGATCCTTATCTGAAGTTTTTAACATGAACAGTGTCACAAACTTATTTCAGCTCAACATGCATGCACTCATATTCTTCTTATTAATAATGTACACAACTCTTCAAAGGTAGTAACTAGTATATGCATTTCTTCTGTTAAAAGTTATTACTACATTTTATGTGTCACTGGCATAAAAAAACATGTATGTTTTGTTATTAAAGTATATTGTTTCATTTCTTTCCATATCATATTGTGAAACAGATTAGTACATGGCTCTGTAAAACATAAATTAGCATGGGACACAAACCCAGAACAACTTGCATTTGACCCAGTTCTTGTTACATTATCAGAGGTAAGTGATTCTATAATTATCATATCTCGGTCCTTTAGGAATCTTAGTGTGTTTACTCCATATCTCTGTTACAGCATATGGGGAAATTTGATAACAGTGTACGAGTATGTTGCTTCTCCTTAATTTTAGTATTTCAATTTTTTTTTGGTATCCCCAACTTAGCAAAGCAGGGGATATATAGTGATTGGGGTCTGTATTTGAGTCCATCCATCTGTCCACACCTATTACCTGCAACTACTAGTACACCAGTGAATGAATTTCATTGAAACTTTCACAGAATCTTCAGTAATAAGTGGCATTGTGCACCATCTATTCTATTTTTGACCGGAATGATTTTTGGGGTTTTCCACAGACAAACATGGACTTTGCCATACCTTCATAATATAGTAATGAACCAGTGAATGGATTTCTGCGAGACTTTCATGGAATCTTCAGTGTACATTGCCATTGTGAACCTTCTCTTTTGTTCTTTTTATGAAAATGATTTTTAGGTTTTCCCACAGACAAACATGGACTTGTACATTTCTTTATATTATTGTGGCCGTAATGTGAGATATACATTTGTGAGCTTTGCTCAAAGTACTTCTATTTTTGTTCCTTTCTGCCATAGTATTCTGGGGAAGATTGGGTCATATTTATTTACTCGGATTAACAAGTATAATGTTACAAGTTTCCTTGCAAAATCAAGAAAGATTATTATTTGTCACTGTATTTTTACACATATAATGTGATTGGTTTGACATTTACACTTTAAATTCTAAAATTAAGATTTTAAAACATGAACACCCATTTCTACCAATCATGATAGAAATTTACGATGCAATTTCGGAGATATTAGAGCTCAAAGTTGATAAAATCTCAATTTGCCTCAAATTTGGAATCAACTGTAAGTTGATGGGAACAATACTTTCTAACCTTTTAGTTTAATTTCATTTTATTTATGTTATTACTTTTTAAAAATATTTTCTTATTAACTGTTTTAAAAAGGCAAATGTAAAGTTTATTCAGTTTTCAATGAAATATTGCATCATCAATTCGTTTCCTCAGATTTGTAAGTGAAAATGGAAAATCTGGTTCATATTATATTGGTATAAGATGTTTTATGAATACTTATTCATCTCTTTTTGTTGTTGAAACTCTACATCAAGAATAAGAAAAAAAATAATAAAACAGGAAATCAATTACTGTTAAAAAAATTCAGTTTTGGTATTTAACTTTTATTCTGTTTTTGTATGAGCTTATGAAATGAATGAAAAATGTTTTCAGGGTCTACAGGAAAGTGTGCATCCATATGCTTTTGTAGCAAGAACAGGTTTTAAGGAAATGTTGGAATCAAAAGGTGCCATGGAAAAAGTTTTGCCTCTGTTACCAAGAGTATGTTATGGAGTCCGGGCAGCTCTTGTATGTTTCGTGAATTTTTTCAGTTTGAATTTTTTCATTTTTATTTTGCCTTAAAAATTTGAAGTGGTTCATCTTGTGAAGCATTGTCACAAAGGAACATGAAGAACAAGAATAAAAATGTATCATTATTTTGCCTTATTCAAAAACCAGATTTTGGCTTTGCTCCAACAAAGATTGTTTACTTCATTCAGGTGATCAAATTTTCCAAAAAGAGTCATCCAGGTGGGGCGGTAGTTCCTCGTTCAAACCAGTATATTGGAGAACTATTACAAAACTGCATGTTTTATCTAAAAAGATAATATTGTTATCAATTTTCCTTATTTGAAGAGATATATTTATAGGGGAATAAAGATCCAGAAGTATTTATGGCAGGATTAGAGGCAATGACGCAGTTAAGTAACTTGATAGGACCACACCTGAATATTCATCTGAAGAATCTTCTTGTACCTGTAAGCTTTTTTTTAAAATTACTGTGAAATTTAAATATATTATGTTTTTCTGAGTCGTAATAATGTTGGATATTTACAGATAAAATGTTTGACGTCAGAGACTCTGAGTTGTTCTGTTGATTGTACTGGAAAATATTTGAATAACGTGTCCATGAAATAAAAATAATTAACAAGGGTGATATATAAAGGATATGTAATCTTGGTGGATAACATGATGACTAGAAAAATGATAGGAATGCAAGGTAAAAAAATCTTAAAGAAGAAACAACCTTTATACAGTATTGAGTTCTGTATACAAGAGTCAGTCAGGACCTTCATTTTTGGTGATATACTGAAAATAATTGACATAATTAGCTCACCTGGCCTATAGATCATCTCCTCTAAAACCAATGGAGCAAATTTAACGAAACTTTACAGGAATGATGTATGGAAGGTCCGTTACTAAGATTGCCGAAATTTTTCCGATCCGCCGTAAAACATGGCTACTAGCGCAGGACATAGTTTAACATTGGACCCTATGGGAAAACATGTTAAAGTTCAACTCCTCTGAAACTACTTGAGCAAATTTAACCAAACTTTACAGGAATGATGTATGGAAGGTCCTATACTGAGATTGTTGAAATTTTTCCGATGCGCTGTAAAACATTTCTGCCAGCACAGGACATAGTTTAACATTGGACCCTATGGGAAAGCATGTTAAAGTTCATCTCCTCTGAAACTACATGAGCAAATTTAACCAAACTTTACAGGAATGATGTATTGAAGGTCTTTTACTAAGTTTGCCGAAATTTTTCCGATCCGCAGTAAAACATGGCTGCCAGCGCAGGACATAGTTTAACATTGAACCCTATGGGAAAACATGTTAAAGTTCATCTCCTCTGAAACTACTTGAGCAAATTTAACCAAACTTTACAGGAATGATGTATGGAAGGTCCTTTACTAAGATTGCCAAAATTTTTCCAATCCGCCGTAAAATATGGCTACCAGCGCAGGACATAGTTTAACATTGGACCCTATGGGAAAACATGTTAAAGTTCATCTCCTCTGAAACTACCTGAGCAAATTTAACCAAACTTTACAGGAATGATGTATGGAAGGTCCTTTACTAAATTTGCCGAAATTTTTCCAATCCGCAGTAAAACATGGCTGCAAGTGCAGGACATAGTTTAACATTGGACCCTATGGGAAAACATGTTAAAGTTCATCTTCTCTGAAACTACTTGAGCAAATTTAACCAAACTTTACAGGAATGATGTATGGAAGGACCTTTACTAAGATTGCAGAAATTTTTCCGATCCGCCAAAAAACATGGCTGCAAGCGCAGGACATAGTTTAACATTGGACTCTATGGGAAAACATGTTAAGGATAATCTTCTCTGAACCTACTAAATAAAATTAAACCAAACTGATGTATGGAAGGTCCTTTAGGGGATTGCTCATTTCGTTCGAATGCGACAAACATCATGGCTAGTTTAACATACATGCCTATGGAAAAAAAACATATTTTGATCATCTCCTCTAAAACTATAATAGCAAATTGAATAAAACTGTACTGGAATGATGTGTGAAAGGTCCTTTACAAAGTTGGCTCATTATGTTCAAATCTGAGAAAAACATGGCCGCCAGGGGGGAAATACTTTTAACTTTGGACCCTATGAGAAAAATATATTTTGATCATCTGCTCTGAAACTTTTGAAGCAAATTCAACCAAAGAATTTATGGAAGTTTGTAGAAGCATTTTGTCAGGTGAGTGATACAGTCTGAGCCCACTGAGCCTCTAGTTAATTTTTAAAATTCTTCTGTTCAACTACACTTACATAGTGAAATATTTTGAAACTTTGCAAGATTGATGACATCAATACCTTCTACAAATTATGCACTTTTAGTTGAGATTCATCTGCTCACCCGACAGCTGCAGCTGCTCAAAGTTTCTATTGAACTCATATTGGAAATGACTTATTTTCATTTGATCATGAAGTAATGGGCAGATTGTAACTGATGTTGGTAGGAATCTCATATGGAAAGACAGCTGCAAATGATCAACCTTTTTTAAGATCAAAGGTCAAATGTCAAGGTCACTTTTACATTTTGTATTTAATTAACAGTCTTGTGGATACATTTTCAAATGGGCTAATAGAATCGAAGTGAGTGATACAGGCTGTAATTTTATATGTGAAATGAATGTAGCATACCTCAAAAACAATCCAAAAATTTATAATCATGATGGTAAAAATTTGTAAAGAAAGATAACATCTCATTTTTTAATTGAAATGTGTCGTTGTCCATTAGATTTTCACACAAGTGTCTGTGTAATATTTTGTCCCTTTTACGTGTATATATACTTTTTTGCTAAAGATTGAACCTATTCTATCCATTCTTATTTACTATCACACACATTTTGATCTTAAAAAAAATATATGGTAAAGTGCTTTATTTACATGAACAGCTTTTAAAAGTTACATAGGGACTTGTGGCCAACCTAGATTTTCTTGAATAGAAAATATCCAATCAAACATTTTTAGCTCACTTGGCTAAAGGCTATGTGAGCTTTTGCCATCACTTGGTGTCCTTCGTCCGTCCGTCAGTCTGTCCGATTTTAATAGAGTAATATAATAACAATTATAAAATTGGTTCATTATAGGTTTCCAAGAGAATGATGGACAAGAAATTTAGAGACAAAGTGACATCAGCATTACAGACATTGGAACAAAATGGAGGAAAGGTACACTGTGTATCCTATAAACAATAAAATGAATAAAGAAATACGTATAATAGTATTACAATGTAAAAAGGGGGGAGGGCCAAATCCACCTCATATTTTAAGGAAGAAGGTCCCTTTCTATCACAATTTTTCCTGTCTATTGCAATACCATAGGTCATGTGTTTTCTAAGCTAAGTTTCATGTTGTTGTTTTGATAATTTGGTATTAAACTATTTGATGTCCGTTTCAAGACTTTAAATTTTCATGCTGCAACCAGTTGACTAAATTTGAACAAAATTTGGCAGCAATGGTTGTTATATTGTCCATTTTCACTATTCAATACAATGACACCTGCCTGCAATATGGGCATCACATTGATTGGACTGTTAATAACCTATTTTTAATTTTTGGTCTGATAAAAACCCATATTTTTATTCCTCCGATAACATTAGCTTGTTGTAGATGAAAATATAAAGACATCAATTTAGTGCTTATGTTCAGAAAACCTCCAGAATATTTACTGAGATATCCTGAATATTTCTCTTCTGTTTTATTTATATTCCATCTGTGGCAATGTTATGCAGTGACTCAATTGTAATAAGATGTTTATCTGTGTTGAAGGTTACCCTGGGACCTTAAAATGAAGAACTGCAATAAAAGTGCTTTCCCTTTGCTTGTATTGTCATAATGTATATGTTGGGATTATAAGTCCCAGAATATGTTAAGAATAATGATATAAATCTTCAGTTATCCCAATAGTACCAGTAGTTACCATTTTAAAAATAAAAATTAATGATTTGATAAAATCTTTGATCACAAAGTTTATAAAGAAAAGGCACATGAAATGTCTGATAGAAATAAGAATTTATGGGTTTGGTGAAAATTAGTTAAAAAAATTCAGATGTTTTCACAGATTTATCAGCATTATACCCAATATGAAAATTTGCTTTAAGATCTTCTTGTCTGAAACCCTTGTTAGTTGGAACCTAACTTGGCAAAAATAATAACACTGCTGAATGCTATTCATTTGGATTGTTGCAATCACAGTTTATATCCCAAAATGTAATCAATTGGGTAAACATGTACCCATCAAAAAGTCCATGTTCATTGGGCATCCTGTCCTGTTTCTTATCTATGTTTCTAATCTATAGCCCATCCTAATGTCACCCACTTAAGTCTGTGCACAAGCCATTACAGCCACACTGTCAGTTTGCCCTTGTGTATTCGGGTGAGCAATGTGGCCCATATTTACCTATTCATCTCAGCTATTGAAGCAATTTACAGATAATGCACCATTACTTTTTCATAGGCTGATTTTAATTTTAAACCTCTTGTTTTCCAGGAATCTTTACCATTGATTAAGTCCAAAGTACCAACCTACACAACAATATTCATGTAGTTAATGATTTATCATGGTGGCAGGATCCAGCTAGAGAGAACATACTCATATGTTGATAAATAGTGTGTAACGGTTACATCTAAGGAGTACGAAAAACCAATATTCATTCAGCATGATGGATGATACAAAACCATCCATGTCAGAATAGATAGAAGAACTGAGCATTTAAAACAGTATTTTTCATCTGTAGATATTTCTGTGTCATTCTGGTATTGTTTGATCAATTTTTAGCTCACCTGGCCAAAGGCCATGTGGGCTTTTGTCATCACTTGGTTAAATTTTCACATTTTAATCTTCTCCTCTGAAACCACTGGGCCAAATGGAATTAAATTTGGCAGGAAGCATCTATGTAAGGTCCTTTATAAAGATTGCTCATTTCGTCCGGATCGGACAACAAACATGGCTGCCATGGTCAATTGTTGTTTCTCATAGGCCAAGTTTTCTCAAAAATCTTCTCCTCTGAAACTGCTGCTTGACAGGAAGCATATATATAAGATCCTGTAAACTTTCCTCATTTCGTCCTTATAATACTACAAATATGGCTGCCATGGGCAGTTCTTGTTTCTGATTAGTTGATATAAAAAAATGTTCTCCTGAAATCTCTTGGCCAAATGGAACGAAACTTGACAGAAAGCATCCATGGGGGGTTCTTTACAAAGTTTCCTCAATTCGTCCCTATCAGGCAAAAAACATGGCCGCCATAGGCAATTCTTGTTTCTCATTGGTTGATTTAGAATTTTTTTTTTCTCTGGAACTGCAAATGGAATGAAACTTGATGTGAAGCATCTATGGGAGGTTCTTTACAAAATTTCTTTATTTCATCCCGATCGGAGTACCTATATGGTCACCATTGGGAGTTCTTGTTTCTGATTGGCTAGTATAAAAGAATCTTTTCCTCTGAAATTGCTTGCCCAAATGGAACAAAACCTGACAGAAAGCATATATGGGAGGTCCTTTATAAAGTTTCCTCATTTTGTCCCAATCGGAATACAAACATGGCCGTCATGGGCAGATCTTGTTTTTCATCGGTTGATGATTAGTGAAAGCGCTTGGCCAAAGGGAATGAGACTTGACATGAAGCATCTGTTGAAGGTTTTTTACAAAGTTTCCTCATTTTGTCCAGATCAGGCGACAAACATGGCCTCCATGGGCAATTCTTGTTTCTGATTGATTGATTTAAAAAAAAAATTCTCTTGGCCAAATAAAGCCAACTTGACAGAAAGTGCCTATGACATATAACAAAAATCTACAGAACCCCAGAATTGCTTGAAACCAAACATGGTCTGAATGTTCCTCTTAATGTGCTCACCAAGTGTTGTTACTCTGGTGTCAATCCCTAATTCAAAATGGCCTTCAGCAGAGGACTTAGGTTAACATAAGACCCTATGGGAAATACATGCAAAAACTTTCTGGAGAACTGCCAAATTTTAGAATATGCTGACCTTTAAGTAGAAGGACCTTGATGAAGAAAAAATTGGTTCCTACAAGGCTTATCACACTTCATAATGATAGGGAGAAGTGATTTCTCTCTTGAGGTACATCAATAAAAATGGCTTTCATGTCAGGTGAGCAATACAGGCTCAGTCCTCTGAGCCTCTAGTTTAAATACTGTTTAAGGATTCATATATATATATAGAAGGATATGGAGTAATCATCAACTAGAAAAACATGAAAAACTTTATAACCATTCAATAAAGAATATCTGTATAACTTGCACACTAAGTGCATACTGGACTAAATGACCACTTGTTTAAAGTTATTTATGACAACTTGCCAAATATTGTTGTTAAAGTCTTTCATTTATATTAGTTAGACTGTATGCTTTAATTGTGACAGTTTTTGCAGCATTATAATATTTTTGAATGCTGATTGTATTGATCGTTGTTTTAAGGTAGATTTATACCAAAGATGGTTGAGTTGTTTTAAAGATACATCCATTTAATTAATACCCTTATAATGTACAGGCTTGT
This sequence comes from Mytilisepta virgata, assembly GCA_028015205.1. Lineage (NCBI taxonomy): Eukaryota > Metazoa > Mollusca > Bivalvia > Mytilida > Mytilidae > Mytilisepta > Mytilisepta virgata. The sequence continues at coordinate 5,260,919 of CM051517.1, forward strand.
AACCAAATCAGTTATTGTATTTTGCTGAACAGTATATGTTTGGAGGCCTGTTATGACTTTTTACTCCCTAATAATGTTTTCATCACACTAAAATGATTTGATATATAGAATTATGGAAATTACTTATCACGTTGTAGTTTTGAAGAAAGAGTAGGTCAATGGCAGCTACAGAAGGCTAAATTATCAATTCCTATCCAACCATCCACCCTTTTCACTTGGCAGTCAAAATTGGTTCCCCTTTTGTGTCTTGTCACACCCCCATTTCAGAATTGTATTGGATATACTGTTGAACTGGATCTCATCCTGAAAATGCATGAAATATTCACTGGACATTAAGCAAACAACAATCAGTCATCTTTTCTTTTGTGAAATGAGTTTTTTTTGGGGGGGAGGGGGGGAATAAGAGTATTGCTAAATCTTGTTGTAAAAAGTCCTTGTTTTATACCCAAATGAAAGTTGCACAAAGTTACATGCTAGTCCATATTTTTTTCTAACTGAAAAAATCCAGTCATTTGAGTTTGTCAATGGTGGGCAGATGCTTGGTCAAGCAGGCAGCTGTAGCCAGTGATAAAGCTAAATAAGGTTTGCTGTCAAATTATAGTTTCAACTAACGTTCAACGTTATGAACTTTTTAATGAAGAGGGTTTCAGATTGTCATTTGACGAGTTAATGATTATAGAGAGTAAAAATTAACAGTTAAATTTGGCAAAAATATATTCTTGGTCCTTGTATCCACAGTTGTGGCATAGACACAATACCTACATTGTAGTTATAAATTATATTGATACACTTACAGTTAGATGCTGAATGAGTATCTTTGTTTTACCTAAACTGACTGTTTAGTACAGTTTATTTTAAGATAATAGTATACTTATTGTTAATGTTGTTGAGATGCATGTTCAGAGTGCTAAATTCATTTATCCAATTGAATTTATTTTAGCCAAAAATACCCACAAACATCTCAGTATATTCAACAAGCATAGAAACATTTGTACATTCAAATAAATTGTTACAAATTTTTGATTCAACAACTTAGAGCATTCAAAATAGAAAATAATCTTTTACATTTCATTATGTGTACAGATACACTTAAAATTTACAGCACATTAAAGTAATAGAATTTGTATTCTTTTTATTCATTTTTAACCGAATGGTGATTTGTAGTGAAATCTTATACTGAATATTTGATCATTACTCATTGATTATATAGTTAATGTTATCCTATTATAATGTCTGAATGTACTGTGTGTATTTTTTTTAACTTTTATGTTAAAGGTTGTGATAGTGAAGGCACGTTTTAAACTATATTTAATTGAAATGTAATTGTTGTGCCAAAAAAATTTTGTTCAGTTTTTTTTTCTTTTTACAATGTAAACATAAACAATCATTTATGAACATGGGTTTTTTTTTTCATTTTTGAGGGTTGCATTATTTATGTAGATAAAGACATGTTAATATAGCTTTCCTTTTTCTACAAGATCAAAAATTATCTCAGAGCTAGGTATGACAGTACAATCTTATTGTGTGATTTACTTCCAGCCCCACTACTATGAATTTATGCGGAAAAGGGAATAATTTATTGAAAAGAACATTAAGAAAATTTTCAGTAAGACATGTAAAATTTTCTTACATCCAAAATATCTGAAATTTTGAAGACATTTCCAGATTTGTGTGTAACTTCCGAATATGATTACAGCCAAAGGAATTGGGTTCTTTTTTAGCTCACCTGGCCTAAAAGGCCATGTGAGTTTTTGTCGTCTGTCTGTCCGTCGTCCTACCACATTTCACATTTTCATCTTCTCTGAAACCACCAGTCCAAATTGAACCAAAGTTGGCAAAGTTGGCAGGAATGTTAATTGGATGGTTCTGTACAAAATTTATGTTTTTTGTGCCGATTTGATATTCAACATGGCTACCAGGAGCAGATAATTCATTCTGTTTGGACAAAGCTCGTCTTGTCCGAAACTACTGAGCCAATTGAATTGATTTGTTGCATGAATGATCCTTGGGTGAACCTCAAGATGGCGGCCACAGCCGGACTAAGTTTAACATTGGACCCTATGGGGAAATTTGTATAAAGGTCTTCTTGCGAGAAACTAATAAGCAAATTGAAATGTTTTTATGTATGAACAAACATTGGATGAACCTCAACAAAACTTATGTTTTTGTGCCAATCGGAAATTCAAGATGGCCGCCACAGTCAAACATAGTTTAACATGGAAGCCTTTGGGGAATTTTGTTCAAAGGTCTTCTTGTCAGAAACTACCAACCAATTGAACTGTTTGTTTTTATGTATGAATTATCATTTGATAGACCACTTTAAAATGTATGTTTTATGTGCTGATCCGAAATTCAACATGGCCGACACAGCCAGACTTAGTTTAACATTGAATGCTATGTGAAATTTGTACAAAGGTCCTCTTGTCAGAAACTACCAAGCCAATTGAAATATTTTTATGTATGAACAAGCATTGGATCTACAATAATGTTTTTTATGCCGATCTGAAATTCAAGATGGTCGCCACAGCTAGATTAGTTTTATATTGGACCCTATGGGGAAATTTGTACAAAGGTCTTCTTGTCAGAAAATACTAAGCCAATTTAAATGTTTTTGTTGCATGAAGATCCTTGGATAAATGTCTGCTACAAAAGTTATGTTTTCGTGCCCATCGGAATCCAAGCTAGCTGCTACAGCTGGACTTAGTTTAACATTTTTAACATTGGACCCTGGGAGAATTCTTTACATATCTTATCTAGAAGTGCTAGACACTGTAGAACAATTCCTTACAGATCTTATATAGAAGCCCTTTGTCAGTTGTTGTCACCTAAAATCCAGGTGAGCGATTCAGGCTCCATGGAGCCTCTGGTTTATTATTACAAGTATAGTTGCATATGGCATTGCTAGACTAGTATTCTTTTTATTACATATATAGAATGCATGTAAATATTTTTTTATATTTTTTAGCATTTTTTATATCAAATTTCAGATGTAAAGTTAATGACAAAATGTAGAATAATAAATATGCCAGATATAAAATATTGTCAAAAAAATAAATATATGAAGAATAAAATCTGTTGAATAGTTTAACCCTGCCATATTTTCTGTGAAGAGCTATGTTTCAGATTATTTGTATGCAGTGTATGAAAACTGTATTTTCTCTTTTTAGCTTTTCGGATTCTGTTTCATGGTTGTTGTTTCATTAACATGTACCCAGTATCTTATTTAGCTCACCTGTCCTGAAAAAACATGAGTTTTTGCGATCACTTGGCATCCGTCATCCATCGTAAACTTTTTCAAAGATCTTCTCCTCTGAAACCACTGAACCAATTACAGCCATATTAGACTGAATGATCCTTAGGGTATCTAGAATAAAGTTTGTGTTTGTATATTGTCTATATACAAACATGGCACCATGGCTAAAAATAGAACATAGGGGGTAAACTGCAGGTTTTTGGCTTTTATCTCAAAAGATCTACCTGCCATGAATTTTCAGACAAATCGGTCAAACCTTTGTTGGGTTATTGCCCCTGAATTGTTAATTTTAAGGAAATTTTGCAGTTTTAGGTTATTATATCTTGAATATTATTATAGATAAAGACAAAATATGAACAGAGAAAATGTTCAACAAAGTAAGATCTACAAATACCGGTAAGTCAAGATGACCAAAATCGTCAATTGGCCCCTTATGGGTGTTTTTGCCCTCGAAAGATTATTTACATGTAAACAGAAATTATCAGTAAAAATAATGGTCTGACATATTGTCATAGATGTTAAGAGCATAACTTGAAATGAATTAAATGGTAGCTGTACAACTAAAATGGAGGGTCAAGGGTAAGGTCACTGAAAAGTCCATAGCCACCAATGAAAAGTCCTTGGCAACCATATATATTTGGGTTCAGGATTCTATATTTTAGCTGTTAAGTCAATTTTTAGGCGAAAAATGCAACAATATACATTATATAGCAAAAATTATCATTGATGCAAGATCTACACAAAAAGTAACAGGTGAGCGGGATTCAGGCTCTTGGGAGCCTCTTGTTTCCATTACGACAATCCCGGGATTCAATGAACAATAAGTATTCTGAGAGTATTGCTGAGCAATACAATGTCCCCTACCGGCTTGAGCTGTGAAAAAAACACCAAATGCTGCTTGATGACGTAGTGATACCTAAAAATCCTAAATCCATCTTTGCAAGGAGTACACAATAATTACTCGATCAATCTGAAACTCAAACTAGATTTGTAGCTCATCATTATAAGCTCACACACCAAAAATAAGATCATTTGATAAAAAGTCCGGAAAACTATTATTTTGGCAATTCCGGAGGGCACTAAATCTCACTAATTATTTGATCAGAGTAAAACTCAAACAAACTTGATCTGTAACTCATCATTCTAAGCTCACAAACCAAAAATAAGAACAGTTGGTTAAACGGTTCCTGAAAAAAGTGGAAATCTGTAATGTTACTGACGCACGGAGTGCAAACCTATAGTCCACTTTAGTAGGAGACTAATAAACATTTATTATACTTTTAAAATAAAAGAAAGTGTAACAATTATAATATGTATTGGTTTCAGCTGTTCAGAAATTTCATGTGAGCACTGAAAAATTATTTTTGACAAAAAGGGATGACAATTTTCAAGCAGACATTTGACCTGTTGATCATTTCTAGGTGCCTGGGGAAACGTATTGTTTTTTACTGACATTCAATTGAGAAATAGACAGACAGGGTGGGCCAATTCAGAGTTAAATTGCAGAGAAAAAAAAAATTTTAGTGTAGTGTAAATTTTGTTGGAAATACATTTTGTAGTCAATTAATGGCTGTAAAATACAATTTTATTATCATAAACATTAACAATAAAAACAATAAATATGAGATTTCCATCAGTAAGCAAACATTGACAACAGAATAATAAAAGCATTCAACAAAAAACAAATACATGTGTATAACAAATACCAGGCAAGAAAATTTTCACCAACATAATGAATTTTGGAAAAGATAGCCTCTGTAAAACGAATTTAATCCAGCATGATTCTGTTATGTTGGGTGGCACACGATTGCAAAGGTATAAGCACATATTTTTCTGAGCAGAACAAAATTTCACTCAATGGCCAAGAAATGATATATCACACTACCAAAGTGATACGTGTTTTCCTTTTTTGTCGAATGGTCTGGATTTAAAGAGATCTAGGCACTTACTGTACATATTGAACCAAACTAAACAACTTCATTTTTTTTAAATATTTGGCATCTGCTAGTTCTTGAACCCATTTATATTTGTTTATTTACACATCATTTCGATATGTGAAAAAACAAAATCAGAGAAGAGTTGCACGTCACATGTTTTATATTGCATCTATTATTCTTTTTAGAATGAACGTTTCGAAATTTCGCACTGCTTGAGTTCTTGAAGTCGGATTCTGCCCAAAAAATCCAGATAGTTTGAGAATATCATTTACCGGGTTAAGATAGTGTTCACTCCTGTCAATTACGTACCAAGAGCTGGGAGTGACGAAGCTGAAATAAAAAAAAAATTATTGATTAAATGATATAATGTTAGATAATAGGATTGAAAGACGGGATAAGTTCTCTACGATAATATGAAAAATTGGATGTAATAATCTATATCAGTAATGAAAATATTTATATTTTAATGGCCATATAATCCGAGAGAATCCGTGTTATTTGGGTCAGAAATTAATTATAAACAGTAAAAGAATCTTGATTAAATGAATGTATTCTTATTGCATTGTAAGTATCTGTATTCAAATGGAAGCACGGTCGTTTTAAAACTAGATCTAGGAAGTGCTAATGCGAATGTTAAAGATAATTTTAACAAAATCACTCAGAAATATGTGCTTCTTTAACTTCACATCGTCGGAAACACACCATTTTATTGTTTATTTATTTATTTCTTTTTGATCTTATTTCATGAGTGTACTTTTAAAAAAATATTTATTTACCATATACACGAATATTCATGCGTTTATTTTCAATGTGCTAGGATTTTTTTAGTATAATACATGGATAGTATATAGCACATTGATAATAAACGCATGAATATTCGCGTTTGTGGTGAATATTTAACAGTACTCATGAAATAAGAAAAAAAATTAAATGAATAAAATATCCAAAAGTCGGGGCCCCTAGTTGTGGAGAACGGGCACTCGATATTTTCTGCTGAGCTGAATGCAAACAGTGCAGATAAGAAGACAAAGAACGGGGTCTTTTACCAGTAAAGTTATTTACGATCGTGTATTATTGACAATTAGGGAGGTAACGAAGAATATATTACTGGTTATAAGTTCTTATATGAAATAATAAATTGCGACAATCTTTCATATGGTCATAATTTTACCAATATTGAAAGGCAGGAGCCATGGAGATACCTCCAATTATAGAATTTTAAGTACGTTCACCTAGTGTAAATCAGATTCTGGCAAGAAGATTTGCGGGGGTGGTATATCTAAAATATTAGGTTTTAATTAAATTTAAAATCTTTTGTTTGCATGTTCAATTAGACTGTTTGTTCACTAGAATTTTATCGACTTTGACATTTACTTACGAAAAGCCGTGTTATCGATGTTACCGCAAAAATTTAGGTGACGGTACTATCCTTGTGTTTTGCTGGACAACGACGCCTACAACGATATAGGATTAAAATATTGCAGTCGTTGCAGCTGATTAAAAAATCAAATTAAGTATTGGGCAATGCAAAATCAAAAGATAATTTGAAAATTGCATAAAAACCATGAAAATGGCGTTTACATCAGAAATGTATGTAAAGAAATATTTTGCTTTGTTGTACTTTAACTTCATTTTTAAAAGCTTTAATTCTCTCAGTTGACGCAAACTTGATCTGCGACTTATTATTATATATTTACATAATAAAAATCTTTTTAATATATGCAGATATTAAGAGAAACTGAATACAACCATAACTTTCGGTAAATTCAGAAAGGCCAAGGACCGTAATTAACTAATATAAGCAAAGAACGCGAACTTATCGTTTTAAACATCTGAACTTTTTTCTTTTGAATACATGTATATGAAGGCGATTGATGAAAACAAACCAAAAAAACAGCAGAGATTTCGGTTTCTGCACTAGGTTGCTAATTCATTCTTTAGCTGGTTATGTCTGTTTTTTCCCCCAAGTTTATCATTAGCAGTGACACGTACATGACTTTTGAAGGAGAATATATATGTGCAGTTTGCTTAGTTATTTACATTATTTTTAAAAGTAAATATATTCATTTAAAAAAAAAACATATAACATATTAAAAATAACAAATAACAAATTAAAAAACGTGGAAAAAAAAGATGAAATGTTACATAATACGACGTAAATTAAGGGTGCATTAAGTTTGCGCTTAACTGTTAAAACTTAGATTAAACTTAGGCTGATCTATTATAAACTTGTACGGGGAAACGTTCTTTATCATTAATTTTGAAATGAAGTTGCAGAGAAATATGAATTTAGATAGATCGTGATAAATATGGATGCAATATATTAGGGAAAAAAACGCAGTGCAAAGCACCTGCTATTGCCATTTGTCACTATATTTTATTTTTTACATATATATATTTTTTTTATTATCAACTTATTTTAGATCGATGAAATATAAAATAAAAACATTTGAAATGCTTAAAAATTATAACCAAAGTTTTATTTCAATTCAATGGATGAGTTACTCAACGCATGGAAATCTTCCACTGTTTAGTCACTTGCAACTAAATTCAGAATTGTTTTATGGAAAAGGGTTATTGTATATAATAGACCTTATTTTCTCTTTCGGGAACCATACTCACAATTAAAGATGCTTTACAAGCATGCTTATTTAAACATGGCCATTTCTTTTGATCACGATTACAGTTTTAAGGCTTAAGTTGTAAAATAAGAGATTAGGATTTTTTGTTAATATAAATTTTACTATTTTTTTTTTATCTTTGCTTTCTACTCTTCAAACGATTTTGTTCTCTGTGTTGCAAGCGGTTTTATATTTCATATTTTTGTTTGTAGTAGACTGTTCATGGTAGATGTTTCCAAAAGTTTTAAACAGCTGCCTTAAGTAATATATTTTTTATCTGATGTATTTCTAACAGAAATAGTCACATCGTAGATAACTTTACTTAATTTGAACTGAAATATTATTTCGCGGCCATTTTGTTCAACACCGAAATACTTTTATCTTGGATAAGAGTCAGTTACAAAAAATTAATACAGACAAGATAATATATGCAAACCATCACGCGAAGTAACAATGTCCTTCTGAAAGTCAAATCAGAAGATGAAACGTATTCATATAAATACAAATATCGGCAAACTCCGACTTTGGTTCTTTTTCAACAAATGGTTAAACTTTGTTAGAATCATTTTCGAAATTCATTGTCCAAATAAATCCTATGATAACAGTTTGACGACAAGCTGTGCAAATTTCGTCCATTTACGAATCATAAGTTGTCCTCAAGGTCTAAAATGTTAAAAACCCAAAATGATAATCCAAACTGTTGAAAAGCAAATCAACTTTAAAAAAAATGCAAAGATGACCAAGATTATGTCAAGAGTCTTTGGACTTCTATCAATATTTCAGTTAACGGAATTTTTTCCACAATGGTTTTCCCGGACAATTTAATGTTTTATTTCTATTTTATTATATTTCTTTTAAATTTTATCGTATTTTCTATTATTTTATAACTTTTCTTCATTTTACTGAGCTTAGTAAGAGATGTCACTCGGAGATGAACATCTAAATATAAAATTGTTTCTTTCCTAGGCTTTTTAAACCGAAAAGAATATTTTTATATTCCTTTGATAACTAATTTTAAAATGATTTAATTACCTAAACCAGGACTGTTTGATGAACGCCTCTTAAAACGTAAAATTTCCAGCAGGTGCCTCTGGTGTCGTATTTTGTGATGTGAACCTCCAGGATGAAGAGCTCGTAAGCCCCTAAAACATGCATTTGCACAAAATATGTCAATAAAACAACACGATATTCTTGAGCCCTCGGTTCTTCTGGCCGTTCCGGCTTTCGTCGTACAGAGTATTAAAAATAATACAAGTCCGAATTTTATCTGCATATCACGTCTTCAGAGTTATCAAATAAATAAAACCATTTTTTAATTTTTGAAATAAATAAATAAACTGCACCCGCGCTTTTCTGTTTATGACAACTTTGTTTAGTTTAAATTTAGAAATTATCAAATTTGAAACAGTATTTATAACTATGTTATCTGTGTGTAGGTGTGTTTAAAATTTTCCTGGCTGTCCGAATGGTCGGAAAAATGATGTAATCACAGAAATAAGACATAATGATAATTTGCATTTTAGATTCTGAAGTCTTGATATTCACAACCGATTACGAAAATCTGAAACCAAACATCAACGCATGTTCTCCATAAAATAAAATAAAAATAAATATTAAATGGAATAGATGAGAAATAGATAGATTTTAATATATAATATTTAAGTGGGTGGTTTATAATAAAATCTAAACCATTAAAATTGAGAAATGACTGATGTTTTACTCCTGAGAATTTATACTTCATTTTTTGGTGTATTTCAGCCACACTGCTGGTAATGATCAATTGGTTTATTATGAAATGTTGGTTTGTTTAAGCCAGACTACGGCGATGACAGCTTATAACTTCCATTTTGTGTTTTCAGTCACACTACGGCAATAACAGAAAAGGGAACACTGAAAAAGGGTTGATTGGCGTTTTACGCCCTGCTAGCGGGTTTTAGTTCAGCCAAAATACTGCGATAACTGGGAAAAGTTTGCAAGTTGGGCGTGTACGTCCTGTTAGCGGGTTTATTTCAGTCAAAATACTGCGTTCACCGAGAAAGGGTTGATTAGCGTTTTACGTCCGGTTAGCAGGTTTATTTCCCACAAAATAATGCGTTAACTGAGAAAGAATTGGCTGATGTAGCCAATGGGTACAGTATTTCAGCCACCATGCCACGACTGAAATGACAGGGAAATAATATTTTAAGTGTATTATATACATTATTAATAATTATGAAGTAAATAAATAGTTTTTATCTTTATTGTTACTCAGTATTATACGAAGATGCCCTTTAACGGATTTATTACGTTTTCTTAAACGTTCAAAGCTATTGATTTTATCCCTATTGATACTCTCCAGGGTTAGTCTATACGAACCAAGATATTTAATCTAAATCAAATGTTCATTTAAAGTCAGTTACTCCCCATACCTGTCATTTCTTATCAAGTTTATAACCCCCTATGGAAAGAAAGAGTGGGTGTTGCTTTAGATTTTGGACAATAACGATGATTTAGTAGCAACGTGACGTCACCGAGATACTGACGTTTTGATAAAATTGTCTGTGTGACAAGTAGTCTTGTTAACTACAATGTTTTCTCCTCCGGCAGGAATTCTATATTTCGACCTTTTTGTCAAAACGCTGGGCTATTTTTATACGGAGAGTTGAAGCCTTACTCTCTATGAAATTGCAAATTTAAAAAAGTGAGACTGTCAATACATCGGCGCGTATCTAAAAAGCAATTACTGAGATTACAAGATTCATTGTAAGAAACAGTCACTCACAAACATGTTTAACCTGCACATTCGTAGGCCACATTTCGGTATCTCTCATTTTTTTACAAACATATTTTGTCCAAATTTTTACAGACAGATTGAAAAAATAATACAGTAAAGTAACTTTTATTCAATCATGAACCCGTGAGGGCATAAATCAATACAGTGTATATAAAATATAACTGTTTAAACTCTCATTCATAACCATTCATTCCCTTTTCATCCTGATTTGGTTAAGTGGTGAACAATACAAAACATTTAAATTTAAGGATCAATACTGCAGAAGGGAAGAGTCAACACCAAGCTAACAATGGACGTCCTAGTTGAAATATAGATATCTCACGGATTTTTTAAGGATGGAATCAAACACAAAAACCATACACTGAACTGAAGTTGTATGTTTGAACATAAGCTATCCCGAGTCACTAGTCAAACCTGTATCACACCTAAAATTCCACTGAGGTTTCGGAATCATTTTGATAGAGGGCGTTTTGGTAAGGGGTGTTTGTTTTTGATACCATTTTGTTTCCAGTCGCTTTAGTGGGAAGTTTTTTTTTTAACCTTTAAACTACGATCAATAAAGGGATGAAAATTTATATCCTAAATCAAATAGAGTATGAAAGTAAAAGTAAATATTATGGTTTAGGAATGCTAACGTTTAATTCAGTCTAGGGAGAGTCTGTATGAAGGTTCAATCCCTTTTTAGGTGGGCAAACTCATTGAATTCTATTACGTAGTTTGTGTAGCATACTGGTTTTTGTGTTTAATTCCATCCTTACAAAAGTCATGAGATATCTATTTTCCACTAGAGGACCCAACTAGGGCTTCCATTTAATAAAGATTATATGCAGGCATGTTACACGAAAACTCGCACGTTTTCTATCAATTAGCCATGTTCTATCCGCGTCCTCATACATGTTTGTCATAAATTAAATTGTTTACTATCAGTGTCAGGACGTGGACAGTACATGGCAAATTGATAGTAAGTCGTGAATCCTTGGCAATGTAGTAAACATTATTACCATGAAACTCGCTGTTAATTATAAAAAAAAACACTAATGTTTGGTTCGACATAACTGGTGAACCCCTGAGAATCTGGGACACAAGTACTGAAGGTGAACTATACTTATACATTGATTATCATGTGTTGTCTAATTTAATCTAATATGAATCGTGTTTGTTTTCATATGAATTAACGAGGACAAATATCCCTAAGGAGCAATCCAAAAACGCAATCCATTAGACAGACAAAACCCGGGAAGACAAATGAACAACCACAAGCACAACAAATTAACACTGAAAACTAAAAAACAATGAACAACACGAACTCCTATAAAAACCATGCTTCTGCGGGGCCTTAAATTGGCAAATAGAATATCTCTAATTTAGTACTTCACTACTTAAAGTGCTGTCTATTTAGGCAGTAATGATTTTTTGATGGAAACCAAAACTGTAACACGTAAGGTAGTTGATAAAAAAGGTACGCTTCAAACAAATTCCCAATAAATTCTGATACCAGATTACAAAGATTAAAACTCATCTATTTAATATAAATTTTGGTTAAACGAAAAAAAACTATCATGAGAACATATTGGTATTCGGACTCTGAATGTTTTGAGGTTAAAACATGGAACTTAAAATTTAGTCATATGAATCACCTGTTAACACCAATATTACACTGTCACATATTGATACAAGTTGAAATATCTGTTTATTATGTTTACTTTAATAAGGTTAAATAGTTTAAAGATATTGCAATCCGATATTGTAATACCCCGTCTATCTAAACAAAATAACTGCAAGTCAAAACAGTAAACGGAAGGGGAGAATTTACTATATATTGCAGTTTACACGAGACCGTAGTCCTGAATGATGAACTTTCTTGGTATCATATAATGAATTTGCTTCATCATTGTTATGATAAACAAGGAAAGGTACTTGAAGGTCCTGACTAGCTAAAGATAATTTGATCTATTTTAGATATTATCCAATAACAAAAATTCCTGGCAGCGCTAACTGGATATTGTTCTTATTAGTCCAAAACTTGTTTCAATATAATTATGAATGGGACTAATTCATTTGCACTCCAGTACTATATATCTATGTTTTATATTAAACTGAATAAAATTATTTGGATGTAAAGAAATAAATCTTTCCAGTGGTTTAAACAAGTTAGTTATTTCTTCTATCAAGACAAGTAGATCAGAAAATTGATGTCACTGTATAAAGATATAATGCCAAGTAATGATCAGAGTCTTGTCACTGGTTTCTAATTATTTTACAAAGATTCAGAATCCAAAACATGGAAAGATTCTATTCCACAAATTACATTAGAAATGGACAAATGACAATACACTGTAAAATTTCAATTAGAAGCTCATTATTAAAGTTGACACATTACACCACAGATACTGATACAAGTCTCTGGAGTAATTTCATTCAGTGTCCATAGGATGTATTAAATACATCCATGTTGTCCATATTATTTTAGTTTTTAATTGTAGTGCATGTATTGTTTTGGTCTTGTCTTCGTTGTTCTCCGGAGTTTGTCAGTTGTTTCTATTTTCCCCTCCTTCGAATATCCCTTTAGTATTTCTTGACTTGAATTTACATACAACAGACAACAGTGGACACACTGAATCGTCTCGCCTGTTTTAGTGCTCATAATTGAATTTATGTTGAAAGTTAAAAAAAAAAGTTTATATAACCTTTACATTAAATTAACATTTTAATGATGAATGAACATGAAGTCAAGGTGAGATAAACCCTATCAGAAAAACATGTAGGCCGTACAATTCCATACACCAAATTTAGTTAACCTATTGCATAATAAGTGGACAATTCCACCCTCGGGTTCACATTTTCTATATTTTGAATATAAGATCATTCAATTGCCAATTTGAAAACAAAGGCAAAATTGTTTTGTCTCTACTGTTGTCCTGTACAGCATATACGACTTAAAATTTTCTGGTTATCTCTTTCTAAGCTATTATTTGCAGTGTTCCAATGGGAACCATCATTTCTCGTGTTTTTCCCACAAGAGTTGAATCATGAAGTTTTTAGAAGAATCTGATTGAACAGTTTGACACTTCACTTGCTGAAATTCAATTACTGTATTGATGAATATCTCAGTATTTTCACTGAGATGACTATATCACCAGATAATAGCATTTAATCATATCGAATTTTGTAACATGACTTAACGTTGTTACCATGGTTACATTTAAGGTATTGAGTACTCTGCTCTATTAGAATGCTAAAGAACATATTTTGGGGGTTCATCGAAAAGGTCTCCAATATTACCTTTCACAAGATTGCTATAGAACAGCCAATGTCCTCCGACGATAATAAGTCAGTAACATAAATAACATGAGAGAAAGTTTCAAAATTACTGAATACAATGCTGATCTAACCTTTGACATAAATTTTATTAAAAATCAGTTTGGATATGAATTGAAATTGTAGTAATTTATTTTAATATATGGTTACTTTGTACTTTTCACTACATTTGAAGGTCTGAGAGTCTTCCAATATATTTACCAAAGATGGAATTTCAGTGTTTGAAATTCAATTTATTCCAAGCAATTGCTGTTTCACACCTGACTACTTTAATATATGGTTGCTAGGTACTTTTCCAAAAATTTAAGGGTCTGAGTCTTTAACGATATTTAACAAAAATGGAATCACAATGGAATTCAATTGGAATAATAAATTGCTGTTTCACACTTGAATTCTTTACTACAGGTTGCTAGACGGGAGAGCGCTTACAAATACAATTTTACCATATTTTAACTGTTCAAGGGCAATAACTCAAAGAAAATCATTCAGTCAGTGGTGCTTTTCGAATCGTCCTAGCGAATGCTGATATACACCTTTGATATAAATTTAATTAAAAACCTCTTGAGAAATGTGACAGGGCTTACAAAGTCTCACAGACAGATGAACATAAGCATTTCCATATCCCCGCTCCACATTGCTGCAGGGGTCAAATGGGTTAATTTAAAAAGACCTATCACATACTTACAAGAGCACTTTCATTATGAATATCAACACTTTTGCAGAGGTATAAACAAAAAATCTCATGATCAGTTTAAATCATTTATTTGACATTCACTTTTACAAAATGTACTGACAATATACACTTTACATACTAACAACAATGGCAGTCACATTGTCTTATAATAAAACTGACATGCAATGTGGCTGTACATCCCATTTCTGTATGAGAGAAGTCAGTGAAGTTCAAGAACAAGTATTAATTGACAGAAGTATAAATTTTATTAAATCCTATGTGTAATTCTTTACTACTGTTGAAATCATATTCTAATCATTAATTTAAGGATGTATACTTCTGAGGTTTGAAATCTCGTTTGGGAATTATTTCCAAAACATGTGATACAAGTGGAAAATATTAATGAATTAAAAAAAATATTATAATCCAATTAAACTGTGTGAAAACATTTTGTACTTACAATAAGTAGTTTTTGAGTAATAAAATTTTCAAAATTTATAACCAATCTGGTCAGTGTCATCAGCCAAAATGTTGAGAAAATGAGTGAGGGGTACAAAGAAATGATTTTACCAAAACTATGTAAATCCTATATCAATTTTTTCTTTTTAAAATTCTTTAATAAGTATTTTTTCAATCATTTATAACAAAGAAGTTGAAATTATATGCTCTTTCTTCTAAAAAAATTTAGAAAAACCCTAAATTTACTAAATTGACTGCGTGGTCATTTTGACATGAAAAAACAACAAAATTTTATAAAACTTTCTTATATTAACATGTACCTATAGTTTTTTCAAGTCAAATTTATTCAGATTGGACAACTTATCTTTAGGGAAAGTACGAAAAAAAGTTTAATAGTAGAACTGTGATTTTTTTCATGATAATAGCCCAAAATGGGTAAAAATTGATGAAAAATGGAAAAATCATCAAAAATGGGTACTTTCAAATGACCGTAGCAAAGAAAAAGTCCACCATCATATGATTTTTTCTTCATAAATTACTTTCTTACAGTCATATAAACCCAAAAATCAGGTTAAGAAAAAAAGTTAATACTAGGAATTTTTGGCTCCCCAGAGGTGTACATCCTGAATAATATAACTTTGTAATAAACTGATTTTATTTATAAATTCCTTCTTTAGGGACCTCAGGTACTGCAGCCAAAATATAACAATTTTCTGAACTTAAATAGTGCATAAAAAGTGCTCGAAGGGGTACCTTTAATTTTTTACAAATGTTGGTCCAAAATAGGACCTTGTTATCTCTACTCATTTTAGAATTTCAATGTTCACATGTAATGAGAGAACCAAGAAATATTTGTTTTATCTCCCCTGACCAAATTACCTATATAAGATAATTGTAATTATCTCCCCTTGCTCCAAAAGGCTATAGAAGGTTATTATATTATCCTCCCTGGATAACTTCATTATAGTAGACAATTTTCAAAATTTGATGGTGGTGTAAAAAAACATGATTTGAGAAATTGATCACACGATCTTTCAATGTCTTTCACATCTGATGCCAGTGCCTGGGATGCAGAACACATTGAAATAAAATTCTTTGATACCAATTTTGACGCAATTGATGTGCACATTTCGTTGATTTGCAACTCATCAGTTGTGCTTAAGGCCTGAAATGTTAAAAACCCAACAACAATCCAAAAGGTTGAAGAGCAGATTCAAAAATACCAAAAGGGATAAGCCAAAACCATCATGATGAACACATCCATCATGGTTAACACATCCATCATGAATAACACATCAAGTTTTTATTTTTGATCGTATTAACTTTACCAAGCTTTGTTAATAGATGAAAAGTTTGAATGAATATTGCAGTATCTTTTATTTCAATTCACCTAAAGACCTCATAATGAGGTTGTTTGCGAACTTTACGGACAGTCCATCAAAAAAAAGAAACAAGCACATGATGGAAGAAAATAAAAACTTTGTATCAAAATACAAATTACGCTTTTCTTAATTGTTCAGTATTTTTTATTTCAAACTTCCACAAAATGTATAGTTTTACCTATGTCTTTCATTTGGAAATAAAATAGAGGTGCAATAAATATTTGGGTATGTCTTTCAGATGTATATAGTTGTACAATGAATCCGTATCTATGGGATTTACTATAGTACTAATTAATGGGTGTTTTTATAATGGCCCTGTAATGTGTCCAAGGTTTGTAATAATCATACAGGATCAAGGCAACTTTTATTAACCAAGTGAAAAAAAACAAACTTAGTGAAACAATGATGTAGAGGTTCTTGTATGCCTTTAACAACCTTTAATCAGTTGTAACTTGTCATAAAATGTTTGTGCTGTGACATTTATACCACATCATATTTGTTAGTTGCTGCTCATTATTGTAATGGATGTATATCAATGGTGTGGGATAGAAGAGAAATGGCATTTATTTTTGAACTATGTGCGATGAAGTATCAAATAGAAATGTATACATGTTGCAGAGCTTCATTGGACAGTATGGCTGTATAGATTCTGAAAATATAGTCAGAAGATAAATCTGATAAGTATATATTAAAAGGAGCAAAAACAAATTTACCATCATCTGCTAAATTCTATCAATTTCTGTTCAGTGGAGTGAAAAAGAGGTAAAACTATAGTCTATTTCACAAATTTCAACTGAATAGAAATCCCCTATAGTTAATCACATAAATAGAATACTAGCACAATCAACAACCAAAAATTCCATGCGACAAAATCCTCAGAAATGGGTAGCCATCTTGATTTTCTGATTTCATAATGGCCCCATTTTTCCATAATAGGCCCTGTAATAATGCCCTGTTTTGTCGTAATTGTTCATATGCATTTTAGCTGTAATTAATAAAATAATTATAACTTTACAAGGTCTGATAATTGATAAAATACTTCATCTGGCAAAATTACAAATTTGCTTCAGTTGCAATGACTTGTAAAACTTTCAGGTTTTTGGATTGCATTTTTCCCCTTGCGAAAAAAAACATTTAAGTAGATGATCTGCAATGTTCACAACGAATAATGACTTTGGTTCATAATTCTACCTAAAAATACTAAATTAACACATTATCATAAGACGTAAACTATGGTCCATTGAATTTGATAATACAAAACTGTATGATAAAATTGTGAAAATTATAATATAATAAAAAATAATCTCTCAAATCTCAAAATGTTCTAAATATTAAAAAAAAACTATTTCATAAATATTCATTAAAAAAAGGAATGATTGCAAAAACTACCATTTTTTAAAATCTTTTTTTTGTCACTGAATGAATGTAAACTTGTTTAAAAAAACTGAGTGAAAAAGGGAATCTGGTGGGCCTCATTAAATTAAAGCTTAATTAATTTAATACTTATAAATACTTTCGATCACTCCTCATGAATTCATTAAAACTACATGTGATCTATAACAAATCTTAATATTGGTAATATGTTTACTTGCGTTTGCTTGTTTATGTACATCATGAAATTAGATTTAAATTAAATATCAATTTCTTGTTCATTCACCTTTAGTTGTTATTTAGTTATGCAACAAAAATAAATATGATTTTCCTATTCCTAGGTGGTATATTTTTAACATGAACAACAGTGAGATTTTTCTCAATAAGATCTGATAAATCACAAATTTACAAAGATTTTTTGAGGATTTTTGAAAATTTTATGTAAGAGTAATTAATTTTAGGACAAAAAATTTAATGAGTCTATTGAGATATCACCATGGGGCAGTTTGCTGTTGTATTTTGTTGGGCGTTATATAAAATAAGAGATTTTTACATGTCATTTTCAATATCAGCCCAAATATCACAAGAAAAAATGTTCACAGTAAATAAGCTTAAATACTATATACACATACAGGTAATTAGGCAATTGGAAATGCACAAAACAAACAAAATCCTATAAACAATGATTTGGATCTGTTCCTGTAATATAAAAATTAAACTATATACATGTAATAAATAACAAGAGTGGACAAACTACATGTCTCGCTTGAGTATGCACATGGACATAGAATAATGATTATCTGATACCCGACATTTTGCAAGTCAAAGGAAAATGCGTTAAAAGAAATTGAGGTCAAGGTCAAAAGGCAGGTTTCATACCGAGATGTATCCACTAAGAACTATCTATTGATCAAATATGGTGGGTCTAGGTATTAAAGTTGCTGAGAAATGGACCTAATCTCGAAAATGTGACAAAGTCACAGCATGCAACTGAGGTCGAAGTCCAAAGACAGGTGTCAGACTTGCATGTACCCACTAAGAACTATCTCTAAACCAAACACGGATGGGTCTAGCTATTACAGTTGCTGAAAAAAGGACTTCATCGAGATATTTGGATGAAAGTCACTCAACCATGAAATTGAGGTCAAGGTCCACAGACAGGTGTCACACTGGCATGTACCCACAAAAAACTATCAATAGACCAAATACAGTGGGTCTATGTATTAGTTTCTGAGAAATGGACTTTAACCACGAAAAAGTGACAAAGTCACTCAAGCACGAAATTGAGGCCAAGGTCCCAAACCAGGTGTCAGACTGACATGTACCCACCAAGAACTATCTATTGACCAAATATGGTAGGTATTCTAGTTGCTGAGAAATGGGACCACGAAAAAGTGACAAAGTCACCCAAAGATGAAATTGAGGTCAAGGTCCTAAGCCAGGTGTCAGACTGGCATGTACCTACTAAGAACTATCTATAGACCAAATATGGTTGGCCTAGGTATTACAGTTTCTGAGAATTGGACTTAACCACAAAAAAGTGACAAAGTCACTCAAGCATGAAATTGAGGTCAAGGTCCCAAGCCAGGTATCAGACTGACATGTACCCACCAAGAACTATCTATTGACAAATATGGTGGGTCAAGGTATTCCAGGTTCTGAGTAATGGACTTAACCAAGAAAATGTGACGCAGGTCACTTAAGTATGAAATTGAGATCAAGGTCAAAAGGCAGGTGTCAGACTGACATTTACCCACCAAGAACTATCTATTGACCAAATACGGTGGGTCTAGGTATTCCCATCTGAGAAATGGACTTAACCACGAAAAAGTGACAAGGTCACTCGAGGCTGAAATTGAGGTCAAGATCCCAAGCCAGTTGTCAGACTGGCATGTAACCACTCAGAACTATCTATTGACCAAATATGGTTGGCCTGGGTATTACAGTTGCTGAGAAATGGATTTAACCATGTAACTTGGATGCAGATTTTAAATTCATGTTTATGAAGTCAGTAAACCATGAAAATGAGGTCAGGGTAACAAGTATACTGCGGCAAACCTTATACGATAAGCTACCTTGTGGACCATAAATCTTAATTTTAGGTATTATAAGTGCAAAGTTATTAAAGTTTTAAAAAAGTTTATGCCGCCGCCACTGTAAAGTAATATCTATATCTCGCCTCCGATACTTTTCGTCGCAGGCGAGACAAAAATGTACACAAAAATATCACAATTTTCTTAAGACTAGTATTTATGCACTAACGTCTAAATATCTTCAAATATATACTCGCATCAAACAATATTTCTTCTGATAACAAACAAACAACCCAGAAACAAGACATATGACCAATCTAAGAAAGTCTAGAAGTATTCCATTTTTAAATCATGTTGTGTACATGATTTGTTATGTTTGAAAAAAATTTCTGCAAATTTTTTTTTTATACAGTAAAGGCTTACTTCAAACAAATGACTTTTTTCTAAAAAGTATGCTGAATTATTCTTAAACTCCAAATTTTGAGCAAAACTTTAATCAGTTAAGGGAGACAAGTATGCTGAATACTTTTTAGAAAATTACCTCATATTTTTATAGCATTTTTCAATCATACAAGGAACGAAGTTAATAAATTCAAAAACATTTTATAAATTTACACCCCAAACTACCTTAAAACGCCATAAAACCAGATTATCTGACTGTCTGAGCCATATGCAGTGGATGTAACATAAGTTCAAATGCTGCTCCCTTTAGATTGGCCCCTCGTAAGTTAGCTTCCTGCAAATCACATCCTGATAAATCACAATTCTGAAATATAAATAGCAAAGATGAAGTCACAACTGTATAGGCCTTTTCAGAAACTCATTTCCGGTATCACGATTCTGACTCTAAAATTATAATTTGAAGCAAGTTATTTCCCTTACTGGGACATAGCACTGGTTCACTGCAATGAAGAGTAAAGGATTAACTCTTATTATAACTTGTTAATTTGCACGTAATGTCTGCTTTATATAAATTAGGGAACTACTTACAATCTTTTTGCTTCCAACATACTTGTAATCAAACTTGATTATAAAGCTGGAAATATTTGGATATCAAAGTAATAAATAATTTCTATTTACTTCCTACTGGTCGCTCTGCACTGCAGCGAACCAGTACTATGTCCCAACAAGGTTAATAATTTGCTTCAAATTATAATTTTTGAGTCAGATTTGTGATACCAGAAATGAGTTTCTGAAAAGGGCTATATTTATTACTGCATTATCATTTTCAACTGCCAATCATGTGAAAATGATTAATGGGCATTTGTTGCAAGATAATATCTTTAGCAGAATAATTTTTAATTTACTATGACTTCCATCCTTGTATTTATATCGATATTGCATTAAATTCTGAACCTAGATTATCTCACTACAAAGCCAAATTTCATATAACATGAAAATCTGCCCAGCTAATAATTATCCTGGTATCATTACTACCTCCTAACCTCAATATTCTTTATTTTCCAAATAATTACCTCAAGGTCTGCCGCTTCTTATACTCCAGTTTTTTGACATACTAATGTCAAGGTCTCCAAATGCTTATACTACTCCTGTTTATATTATTGATCTACTGACATCAATTTTTATGATATACTTGTCTCAAGGTTTGCAACACCACCTCCCCCTCCCCCCCCTCCTGGCCAATATTACTGTCCTTCAGACTTAACTTTCTGACATACTTATCTTAATGCATGCCCTGCACATATTGCTCCTTGTGATATTTCTGACCTCAACCTTTCTGATAGGCTTTCTTCAAGATCTAACCCTGCTAATACTTCTCCTGATGAGAATTAACCCTCTGATACACTTTCCACAAATTCTGACTCAGCTAATACTGCTCCTGGTGATAGTACTGACCTCAACCTTTCAGATACACTTTCCTCAAGGTCTGACCATGCTAATATTGCCCCTCATGATAGTGCTGACCTCAACCTTACTGACATACTTACCTCAATGTCTACCCCAGCTAATACTGCTCCTACTGATCCCATCCCTTTTGAAATACTTACCTCAAGGTCTGCCCCTGCTAATACTGCTCCCCGTAAATCACAGTTTTGTAAGTTTGCATTTTTTAGAGTTGCAACTCTTAAATTAACACCTGCCATGTGACTTCCTTCTAAGTCAACATTCTTCATCAATGCACCTGAAAATAAAAACAAGAGCACAAAATTTAAACTTAACTGAATCTTATCAAAATAGATTAATATACTTTTATTTATTTAATCAAAAATGAAAGCCTGAATTATATGTTCATAAACTTCACACTGTATGACCTTGAAAATTATAAAAATGTTTTTACACAGAAAAACTTGAACTAAACACTACAACACTCACAAAAATTGAAAATCTCCTTTTTGCTATTCTATTAGCCAGATATTTTTTTTCAAGAAACTAAATATGTCTGGCAAACATAGTCAAATAAAGAGATTCCAGATTTATTCACAGAGAATGATACTGTTAAATCTTTTTTGATTTTATGTCTCTTGTCTTAATAATTGACTAAGTAAGAATGCTGCCTCCTTCACACATATGCTAGGCCTAAATTAAAATATTGTTTGTTTGCCATTCTCCTACCCAGAATTTGTTATGTGGGTAGGTAGGTACGTAAATTATTTTATTTTTTTTCTGAAAAATATTTTGGATGTTTATATAATAGTATGAATGTAGGGGGCTCGTACATCTTTTATCTTTGCATATGCATGCATTTATATGTCACTTGCTATAACCTTCACCTCTTATATATTCTTTTATATGTGTATATCTGCTCTTTTTTGATGATTTGATTATTTTGTTTTTTATAATTGTTTTTGAGTAAGTGCCATTTCTTTCCTCCACACTGGCACATAATGCAATTTCCATGCCTCCACCTCCGAGTCGTGTTGTTCTATTTGTAAATTAATATTAAACTTGTATACCTTCGAAACATTTCAATGTACTACCGGAAATCAAAACCGCATGTAACCCGGAAATCAGCACTCGATTCTAAACCGCAACCGGCAAAATTCCGGAATAAAAAAAAATGTTTTCAAAAACGGCAATAAAATTATTTGGGTCTCGGCGATTTTTTTGGGTCGGTCGGCTGACAGCAAACAAACAATATTTTAATTTAGGCCCTATATCCCCTCATTTCAATCTGTACCATACCTTCCATATTAGCTCTACTTCCTGCAGGATCTTCAAAGTTACAACCTCTCAATGATGCTCCTTCTAAATTGGCACACAACATTTTGGCACCTAATAAATTTGATGACTAAAAACAAAAAACCAGATTTTTTTAACAAATGGCTGTTTTTAATTTAAAGAATTTATTACAAGATAATCTCTTTAATCTTAAAGATATACTTTAATGTCAGCAGTAAAATCAAGGAACAGAACAGAAAATTAAATGAGCATCATTACTTAGGATGGTTATTTTATTATCTCCCCTGTAAAACTCGTTTGAGAAAGATATCTTACAATACTTCTCATTGGAAAATTGTTTGTTATCTATGATCTGTCAATAGAAAAATTACTTATTTCTATTTATGAGTAAAAAATACCAGATGACCAATTGCACATTACATTGTGATAATCAAAATTTGCAGAAGATTTCTCTAACTTTAAAATAACTAACAAAAGTATTGCTACAACTTACATCCATCCTCGTATGAGACAAATCTGCTCTTTCAAAATTACAGTACGACAGGTTAGCTCCAACCAGATTTGCATTTTTCAATATGGCATACTTAAAATTAATATATCTTAAGTCCAACTTTGACAAATTTGCTCCTGTAAAATCCATACCCTATAAAAGATATACATGACAAAATTTTACTACCTAATCCATAAACAATACACATTTAACAATGTCTTCCTACTACTCTCAAAATGACTTCTTATCTTTATATCTGATATAGAGTTCTTAGTTGAATGAATAAAATACACAGCGGTTTTTAGTTATTTTTATAACATTTAAAATATATTTATTTATTTGAACATTGGAATGGCAACAACAAGTAAATAATAAAACTGATACCCGACTTCCTTTGTCAATTTGTGTTGACTGCAATTGTACAACTAATTCTATAAGCCTGACACCTGAGTTCTAACTGCATTTGTACATGTACACAGAAATCTTCTTGTGATAGGTCTACTCAAACAAATATAAATATCAAACCTTACATGTCTGAGTTCCTTGTCTTTGGATGTAGACAGCAACAGTAAAAATATACAAACCTGACATCTAAGTTCCTTGTCTGTGGGTGTAGACAGCAATCGTAAAACTAATTCTCTTCTTGTAATAGGAGTATTATCATCAGCCTTTTGGTTTTTCTGTTAAAAAAAATGGCTACCAGTAATTCCTTGAAGAATGTTTACTAAAATGTCTTTTAATTTTTTAGAATATTTCTTAGCTAGTTTTTCCCTACTCAAATTCAACTTCTATCTATAGTTAGCCATCATACAAAAAAAGAAAAATAGTACATGCTTTACTGTCTGTACCAAGTCACATAATGCTGACTCTCTGTTGTGCTTCTATGTTAGGTTACTTCATGTCTATTTCCCTAGCTGGTCATATGTTATTGTTCACCTTTATTGGGGTTCATTATTTTGAATATTTAGTTTCTACTAAGCCTAGTTATTTAAATAAATATACAATAACAGTTATGTAATTTTTATTTAAATTCATACTTTCTTACACATTTTCTAACAGACTTATAATGAATGAGAAGACTTACATCTATATAGTCTTCTAAATGATCTATCATTGATCTAAATCCATAGAATTTTGCCTCCTCTAATACTCCTAAAACATAAAACATTTAATATACTATTTAAAGTTAATATCTAAAATTCAACATTTTTGACACCAATAAATGAGAATTCATATTTCAATTCAACATACTGTTGAACTAATTTTATTTCTTTTATAGCTGTCTTTCTTTTCACCTTGGTGACTAAAAAAATGTTTTTCCATTATTCATAGTCACTTCATTTAAAGCTACATGTATATTATGTGTTACATGCTTATCATTGGTAGCTGTGAGATGTTAAACATATAAATATAAACATTTCATTTTATAAAAAGTTGAAAAAATCTTCAGTAAATGTTCACCTTCAGCACTCATGCCTTTATCCAATACAATACGACCATGTCTGAGGTAGTTGATGATAGGTTCAAAGTAATGTGGACTACGGTCAATCAAATAAGCTCCGGTTTCATCTACACTGCTATGCCAAGATACACCTGTAACGATGTTAAATTGTAAATTGTATGGCATGAAATACATCAGTTATTTCTAGGAACATATTACCTGCAGTAGTTTTATTTTATGACTTATTATTAGATTCATACATACATACACAAAAATCATTAATTGTAAACAACAAGAAGTATTGCTAATGTTGAAACTCGTGATTATATTGAACTTGGTGTAAGTTATATGAATCTGGCTCATCACTGACAGCCTCGACACTCTAGATGAAGAACAACAATAAAAGCATCATTCACTAGCTCTGTTTTCCAGTACAATGTTTTATTTAGGTATTTCATGTTCTGTTAATTTTATTAATAAAATTGTATAAAATCTGTATAAATTCCTTTGATAAATTATTTGCAAAGATGTAAAATTTAAGTATCAATGTCCCAGGTACAGTTTAAGGTCAGAGTGGATCTTTCACATGGTTTCTGGTATGAAAAGGACAAAAAATATAAATCAAACCTTTTTAAAACAAAAGTAAATGACAAAAGTAACTGATCCCCTTCAAAGATTATTTATTTTTTCACTTCATTGATGGGGTTTAATTCATTCAGTCTAGTTTGTGTGTACTAGAAGTGTATTCTTTAAAAATTGTGTGTATACTTCACTTGAGACATAAAAGAACCTACATTTTTCTCCTGAGAACATCCTAGCCAGCATACTACCTGGATCCTGTTGTGTCAAGGTGCTCCTGTAAAGAATCATATTCCATCATAATACAATATCTACATGCATTTATAAGTCATACAAATCTATGTTTTAAACAAAATAGTTTCTAATAAGTTTTTACGAATATATAAATAAATGATAATGGGAAAACTTATAGTGAAGAAAATCAAAAGAAAAATGTAAAAACCATAAAATTTTACATACTATCGGATTTACGTTTTTTTTTAGGCTCCTGAACAAAGCTATTCAAATGATGGGCCTTTTACCTTTCTTAGTTTACTTGTCTGTCGAAAGATTTCTGATATTAAAGCAGTATGCTGTTTCTTTTAATAATAATTTAAAAAAGGCCAAATTCAAAAACTCAAATTATTTTCTATAATGACAAAAAACTTGTTTAGATTGAACTAATAACAGAACAAAACCTTCAAATTTACTTTTTATTTTGTACTGGACCTTGAATGATATATTTGACGTTCAATTACAATTAGGTCCGCTGGAAAGGAATCCATATGAAATCTTTGCTTTTCAAAATATCTTTACTGTATGTTAAAGAGAAATATGCTCCCCTTCCAAAATTTATCACTTGAAAGGTTCATGTAAAATCAAGCAAAAAAGATGCAATTTCATTAAATAACTTCTGAATCATATTATTCATTGAGAATATACCTTGTGGTGGTGAAGAGTTTTCCTCCAACATTTAGTTTGATCCATTCTGTACAAGGTGGAGAATCTGAAGACATCTTACAATTATGGCATTTCACACATATCTCATCATCACTTTTTTTACCTGGAGAAACAGCTGTTGGCTTAAGGGGAGCTGAAAAATAATGACAGTACAAGTTTATTGTGGATGCCAGTACTGCAATCAATGTCAACACCACTATAATAAGAATAATAATGGTTTATTTCAAATCAAGAGACCACAAGAGGCATGAAGTGACAGTACACTTTACAATATACAATACAATGTATGATTGAAAATATAGACAACATAGGAAAAAACAATAATAGTTATCATATGTTAGGTAGGACAGGATCAGGGTCAGACACAAATATTGTTCCCAATAACTTAAGCTCATATATAGTTTATACATTACTGTTTCCATAAAGCTCTTTTTCAATAATATATAGTTTATACCTTATTGTTTCCACAAAGCTCTTTTTCAAATACTTAATAATATAATTTCCCAAACTAAATAGTGTGGGTAAATGTTCATTTGTAAACAGCCAAAAAAAAATTTCAACATTGGATAGATTTTTAAAATAAGCTCAAGTATTGTTGACTTGACTATATACTATATCTCTTTGTTCTTATATAAAGTGCAATCAACTATAAAATGAGTTTCATCTTCAACAGAATTTGATGAGCAAGATAAATAATATTGACATAATATTTTTTTATCACACTGTAGATTTTCTCTTTCTTGCAGATTAAAAAATAAGTATTCAACATTGGGATTTTCATAGTAATTTTTCAAATAAAATTCGTAAAAGTACACGGATCCTTACATTTGGTCATATTTACGAGCAATTTAAGAGTGGTTATAAGTAATTACGAGCCATTTACGATTTATTACGAGTTATTACATGTATTTATGTCAAAAATCTACGATTTGTTCCGTGTTACCATGGATACATACGAGCAACTTGCGACATTTTATGAGCGTTTTATGGACTGTTACGATTCATCTAAGCTCTTATGTGTAAATAACGACCTGTTAACGTGTTGTTACGAATAATTGCGAGTTAGTAAAGGCTCATAATAACTCTTAACAATCCTTACAGCCATTGTAACACAACGTGAATGAAATCGTAAACATCACTTCAGCTCTCGTAATAATCCGTAAACAAATCATTAAAAAAGTGTTTACAAGACATTTACAGATTCTTGCGAGTAGTTAACATATGGTTACGTATTGTTGAGACCAGTTTATAATACTTACTGATTGTTACAAGTTTTTTACGGAAAATGTAATCCGTGGACAATCGCAAGAAATATTTTGACATGTCAAAAAATTTGCCTCTACTTTCACGGATCCTCATGAGTGTCTGCAAGTGATAAGTTATTAATGGATACAAACAAGTTATGTACAGATGCGTATTGACTACGAGTTGGCGATCCGTAAGGACTCTTAAGAAAAACCTGTGTGTGTGAAGGGGGTATTATGTTGAATTTCTTTACATTTAACTTTGGAGCATCAAAATACTTTTCCTCCAGTGGGGAACATTACCCGTGTAAAAGCTGTATGACAATTTATATATATATATATTTATTTTTGTACTTTAACAGTGTATTTATCTAACTTTATATATCTTTGTTTGAATATTAACACAAAAGAGCTTAATCTTTGAAATTGGGTCTGAAATATCTGCAAATAATGTTTCTACATTAAATAGAGTACAATTTCTCAAGGAAATGTTCTCTTTTATTACCGCAAAGTTTCTCATTTACTCAAAAAAAAAAAACGGGCTGTCAAATTAACAGCTCTTTCATCATTGTTTGGAGCTGACCACATCCACCCATCAGATTATACCAAATTAATAATTGAAATTTTCCATTTAAAAAGGTCAAACTATAAATGAACTAATATTCCACTTGTCACTGAAGCATTGTCTCATCCTTTCTGCACTTGTTGATAATTTGTAAGTTCACAATGTATAATTTGTAACATGGCTTCCCTCATGTGCAATAGAACTTGTAGGACTGTAACAAGTTGATGACTACTCGCCATTAGCTGAGCTAATGGAGTATTCCTTTAGCTAAGTTGGTTGAGCACTTGGTAATTTTGACAGACAAATCATGCTCTACTGTTACAAATTCAAATTAAGTTATTCATACAGGTATAAATTAATTTCTAATAATCAATGACCATCTAAAATGTCTTACCCCTAAATGGCTCTCCTTCTGACACATAATAAAGATCTTCATCTCTGAAAAAAAGTTTTATAATACAAGATCAGTTTGTAGTTAAAATAAAATCAAATGAATACAATTGACAACTTTTACACAACAAATGGTTTAAATATGAAATTAGCTGTATCTGCATTCTCTATGTAGCCCATACAATCAGTCCTAGATGTTTTATTGTAGAGAGTAATGGCATGTTGTCTCCTTGATGGATGGATTTTTGTTTCACATCTAGCAGCAATTATTACATGCATATCAAGACAAGAACATGTTGATGTGATATGAACCCTATATTGTACAAGCTGGATTATAAAAGTGCTAGCTTACGAGGTAACAGTCTGCAGGACACATTATACGGCCTTCTGACTTTTGGTTTGACCCATCAGGGAATCAAACCCATGACCTTCAGCACTCGAAGTAAGCATGCTACTACCGAGGCCTTTCTCAATGATGGAAATCATCCGTAACCTATAAATATTTATTTTGATAAATATGCCAATTTAAAATACTGGTATTTTTTACCTGATTAATGAAATATCATCTAGTATTGCCCCTAATGGATTGCATAAAAATTTAGCATTTACACCAAGCTTTTTTCCTGCATCCACCAGTACACTTTCTAACTTGGTACCCTCTGTAACATTCAACAACTACAAAACAATAAAGGTGTTTTAACTTTATATTATATAGTTTAGGCAAAATAAATACCTGCATGTACATTTGTGCAATCTGTGTTATAATCTGTCATACTCATGGTTATACACTGTAATTAATGTGATGTCATAAAAAATAAAGATGGAAATATATACAATTTAAAAAGTGGGCTTCTCAGGAAAGTAAAAATGGCAGTCTAATCAATAAACATACAATACCCTCGTACATAAAAAATATATGCAAAGAAGAATTGTATATATTTAGAATCTTGAAAGATCAGTACAATGTAGTTATATAATACTTGTTTCACATAATCAGGGATGTGAAAAGAATACAATTTCTGCCATACCATGCAAAGCAATATACCATTGTAAGCATCTGCAAATCTGTACTTATCAAACATGCATGATTTGAGGCTCTCTGTTATCTTATATTTTTTGGTATTTCAATTCTTCATTTTTTATCTTGTATATTTAAACTTTCATCATATTTGCATATAATTTTATATTAGATGTAACGCGTCATTTGATTTGTCAATTTCTTTCGTCTATCATGTCATAGACTAAATTTTCTTTTCTACTATGACGTCATTAAAGGGAATCCCGACGTTTTAGACATCAACACAACCGTTGGAATTAAATTATAAGCATTGACAGTAATTTTGTTTTCAGTCTATTCGAAATAACCTCAATGCACTTTTTCAAATAACTCGCTACACAGGTTATTTAGTGTACATCACATGATTTAGGTTATTTCTTCATCGACTGAAAAAAAAATTAAAGTCAATCCTTAAATAAGTATGGACTATTTATGTCTTAAATAAATGATAATTATTAGTGGCATCCCAATATTTTTCAGTCTTCCACTTCCAGTATCTCCATTAGGATAAAATTTTCATACAGGAATTCAACAATTGTTTTGTTCTAAGAGAAAATTTAAATTTTTACAGTGGTGGGCGGACAAGTTGTAAAGATAGCTCGAAGACCAGAATGCCAGTTTGACATTTTCTGTTCATCCATTGAAATAAAAAAAAAAAACATATTTCAGTTATCTCAAACATGAGTCATGACCATTTCTGTCAAATTTTATTGACATGTGAACACACCTTCCCTTCGATGGAGCTGCCATTGCGAAAAAGAACAATTCGTTTCATATTTACTCGTCTCTTAACAGCTTAACACAACCATTCCCGTTGTAAATTAAAAAGATGTCGCTTATGGTCGTAACAATTTGTGTTGGTCGCTTAGTGCATTTCAAATACAAATATATTTATATTTTTATTTCCAAATCAATGGGCCCTGAAAGGGCATTTGAATTATAATAAAAACAGTATAAAGAGGAAGAAAAAAAGAAGACAATTAAACATTGGAGATGATTTGACAATATAAATTGAATTAAATAATATGGCAAAACAAGTGTTGGGGAGAGAAGCTGGACTAAGGGGGATAACTCAATTTGTTTTATCAGTATTATGCTTTTTCCTTATATCATACTTTAAATCTATATAATCACATAATGATGAAATAAAATTTATATCATCATTTACCATTATCCGAACTTTCGCGTGTTAAAATATATATAAAGAAAAACACTTGATCATCGCTCTAGTAAAGAAGCAACCTTGCGATTTTGTTTTGTGTGTGTTTTTTTTTCAGCTTTTTGTTTGTTTGTTTGTTTGTTTGTTTGTTTGTTTGTTTTTGTTTGTTTTTTGTGTTTGTTTGTTTGTTTGTTTGTTTGTTTGTTTGTTTGGGGGGGTGGAGGGGTTGCAAAATATCGGCAAAAGAATATTGATGCGACGAAACAGTGGGAAAGGTCCGCAAAATCGAAATTCAAAGGCAAGGAAAACTCATAAGAAAGGAACATAACAAACAAATTCTACGGGTCTACTCGAACTTGAAGATCATTTCTTTTTAAATTGTTCAAATTGAACCAGTTAGAGATAATTATATTCAAAAAATAAAAGCCACTGACTCAAATTCTCTTCAGGCTCGTCGTTGCTCATCGCTGCTCTTCTCTTGCTCATCGCTGCTCATCTCTTGCTCCGTGCTACTCATCACTGCTCTTCTCTTGCTCCGCGCTGCTCATCCCTGCTTTTCTCTGGCTCCGTGCTGCTCATCGCTGCTCTTCTCTTGTCTCTTGCTCATCGCTGCTCTTATCATGCTCATCACTGCTCTTCTCTTGCTCATCGCTGCTCATCTCTTGCTCCGTGCTACTCATCGCTGCTCTCCTCTTGCTCAACGCTGCTCATCCCTGCTTTTCTCTTGCTCCGTGCTGCTCATCGCTGCTCTTCTCTTGTCTCTTGCTCATCGCTGCTCATCTCTTGCTCATCACTGCTCTTCTCTTGCTCCGCGCTGCTCATCTCTGCTTTTCTCTTGCTCCGTGCTGCTCATCGCTGCTCTTCTCTTGTCTCTTGCTCATCGCTGCTCTTCTCTGTTCATCGCTGCTCATCTCTTGCTCATCACTGCTCTTCTCTTGCTCATCGCTGCTCATCTCTTTCTCCGTGCTGCTCGTCGCTGCTCTTCTCTAGCTCATCACTGCTCTTCTCTTGCTCATCACTGCTCTTCGTTGCTCATTTCTTGCTCCTAGCTGCTCATCGCTGCTCTTGCCTTACCTGTGCTGCTCTTCGTTGCTGATCGCTGCTCTCTTCTTGCTCTGTGCTGCTCTTCGCTGGTGATCGCTGCTCTTCTTTTGCTCTGCATTGTTATGTCGAGGTCCGACAGTATACACAGTATAATGGGACTATTGGGTTATCTTCCCTTTTCCTGTCTTTTCCATTCTCTGCGTAGGTCGTCGGTCTGTATATGGTAAGGGTCTCGCATGGAGTCTCGAGGGACTGATACTCTCACTGTTTAAGTCCAAGAGTATAAGCAGTACAATGGGGCTATTGGATTACCTTCCGTCCCTGGGTCTGTCATCAGACTATAGTTTAGGGTCTCGCATATATAGTATACTAGTATTCAATACAGATGTACTGTTGGATTATCCCCCTTTTCCCGCTTTTTATCCCGGGTGATGCTTTCCGTTTGTTCAAGGGAAGTCCAATGGTATGGTTGGATTATGTCTCCTTACCTGCAGCTGATGCTGTGACCGTTAGGTCAAGGAAGGGGTGTCCTTAGCAACTGCCTTAGCAACGGCGGTCCATCTTATTGCTTTTTGCTGCTCATCGCTGCTCTTCTCTTGCTCATCGCTGCTCTTTTCTTGCTCATCACTGCTCATCGCTGCTCTTTTCTTGCTCATCGCTGCTCTTCTCTTGCTCATCACTGCTCATCGCTGCTGTTCTCTTGCTCATGGCTGCCCATTGCTACTCTTCTCTTCCTCATCGCTGCTCATCGCTGCACATCGTTGCTCACTGAACATGCATGATCGCTGCACATCGCTGCTCTTCGCTGGTCATCTCTTGCTCCGTGTTGCTCGTCGCTGCTCTTCTCATGCTCATCACTGCTCTTCGCTGCTCATCTCTTGCTCCGTGCTGTTCATCGCTGCTCTTGTCTTCCTCTGTGCTGCTCTTCTCTTGTTCTGCGCTGTTCTTTCCTGCTAGTTATGTCGAGGTCCGAGCAGGACGGAGCAAGACATGAGCAGCGATGAGCAAGAGATGAGCAGCGACGAGCAAGAGAAGAGCAACGAAGAGCAAGAGATGAGCAGCGATGAGCAAGAGAAGAGCAACGAAGAGCAAGAGCAAGATGGCCGCCAGTGCCGAACATAGTTTAACATTGGATCCTATGAAAAAATTTACTAAAAGATCTTGTATGAAACCATTGGGCCATTTGGAACAAAACTTGGCAGCAATGGTCCTTATGAGCAAGAGAAAAGCAGCGATGAACAGTGAAGAGCAATAGAAGAGAAGCGATGAGCAGCAAAATAAAAGCAATGCCATGGACCGCCATTGCTAAGGCGGTTGATAAGGACACCCATCCATTGACCTAACGGTGGCAGCATCAGCTGGAGGTAAGGAGGAATAATCCAACCCTACCTTTGGACTTCCCTTGAACAAACGGAAAACATCACCCGGGATGAAAAGCGCAGGAAAGGGAGATAATGCAATAGTCCCTTTGTAATGTGTGACAATGAGAGAGACAGACCCAGAGACGACCTTGAATGAAAAGAACAGGAAAAGGGGAGATAACCCAATAGTCAATTGTACTGTGTATACTGTCGGACCTCGACATTACTGGCAGGAAAGAACAGCGCAGAACAAGAGAAGAGCAGCGATGAGTAGCGAAGAGCAGCACAGAGCAAGACAGGAACAGCTAGGAGCAAGAGATGAGCAGTAAAGAGCAGTGATGAGTGTGGGAAGAGCAGCGATGAGCAGTACGGAACAAGAGAAGAGCAGCGATGAGCAGCACGGAGCAAGAGATGAGCAGCGAAGAGCATCGATGAGCAAGAGAAGAGCAGCGAT
The DNA here is from genome assembly GCA_028015205.1 of Mytilisepta virgata. Taxonomy (NCBI): domain Eukaryota; kingdom Metazoa; phylum Mollusca; class Bivalvia; order Mytilida; family Mytilidae; genus Mytilisepta; species Mytilisepta virgata. The sequence goes on from CM051517.1 coordinate 5,294,603, forward strand.
AATCAGCGATGAGCATGAGAAGAGAAGCGATGATCAAGAGAAGAGCAGCGATGAGCAAGAGCAGAGCAGCGATGAGCAAGAGCAGAGCAGCGATGAGCAAGAGAGAAGAGCAGCGACGAGCATTGGTGAGCAAGAGAAGAGCAGCGACGAGCAGCGACGAGCAAGAGAAGAGCAGCGGTCATAGCATCAGCTGCGGTAAGGAGACATAATCCAACCCTACCATTGGACTTCTCTTGAACAAACGGAAAACATCACCCCGGGATGAAGAGCGCGGAAAGGGGGAGATAATCCAACAGTACCTCTGTATTGAGTATACTCTCGGATTTCGACATAACAGTGAGAGTATCAGCCTCTAGAGACTAGATGTGACCCTAAACTATACAATCTGATGAAAGACCCATACACGGGAGGTAATCCAATAACCAATTGTACTGCTTATACTCTTGGACTTAAACAGTGAGAGTAGTGTAGGAGATAGAGTACTGGAACATGAAGCTGCAGCAATTCCAGTTAGTGACGTCACAAAGGTTGAAGCAAGCTTGAAGCAGACACCTGCTTGCATGACGTCAGACCAGGTGTGGGGGAAATCGATATGCTTCAAGTCACGGTCGATAGCTTGCTGCAATTTAGAAATGACATTAATCTTAAAGTTTTGACAGATGTCCTTTAATGACCCTGACTAGCACGTGATTGAGGTGAAGCCCTTGTTTGAAGCTTGAATCGATAAGTGTTTTGAAGCATGACAATAAATGACTGCAGTCTAGCTGCAGGGTAATCGATTCTGTTGAATATTGGTTTCAATTCTATAATCCTTAAAATAAGTTAAAAAGGCATTCCAGTTTCTGTGTTAGTCATTTATGAAACAAAGCTTTAAGTAAAAATGATTTCGAGACAACATTCTGTGGAGGAAGCAGATTCAATTAGTTATTGTAACACTGACCCTGTTTCATTCAGGAATCGTAGTATCAGATCCAGCTTTAGTCCATTATATAAGAACTATGATATTCATTTAGACATCTTGAAAATAACAGGAGTGCTTGTGCTTCTATCAATTATGAGTGCAACATTGGCTATTACCAGTAATCTGCATGTATGCAATTCAACTCCGAATACAACAGACTGTATCAAGTTAACTACACAGCCAGTGAACCTTCAATTTAATTCAACACTATGCAGTTACATGAAACAGTATCAGCTACCAGGGAGATATTATACAACAGTGTGTTCTTACCAGGGAGACATACGGATAGATGTTAGAAAATTTATCCATGATCGACCAACAGCTTTGGGATATTTTCTCAACACTAGACAATGGGATTATTTGAAAAGATTACAACCTTATATAGATAAATCCATTAGTGAAGCCAGAGCAGTGAATCGACAGCTATAGAAACAAATTTTGTCAAATTCTACATCAGCAATAAATAACCAATAAACTAAGTATGTGTTTGTTGTTTTTCACTAGAATATTCAGAAAACAGATGCCTCCACCTTCATGCAAATGTGCTTACGACAGATGATATTGTATTATATCACCTAAATTATTTAAAGTACGTCAACAGTCTTGCTCTTTCTTTGTTCTTTTATGGACTTAATGTGAAAAAGTATATTAATAGAATACCAGAGTGATGCTACACCTTCATGCAAATTAAGAAAGTTGACTGACAATGATCATTTTCCCTAATTTATATCATTTATAGTACATACAGGTGATGTTATGCTACATTAAGAGGTTGAATGTCCTCAGGTATTGAACTTGCTTGACAAGTGATGTGTTTTGTTATGGTATACAAGCAATAAATAGGCCATTTAAATTAACCCCATTTATCGACAAAAGGTAAAAGTCCTGTAAATTTCACCTGAGGATGGTAAAGTGGTGTTTCAAGATAATGACTTTAACAAATAGACAAAATAGAGAATTAATTTTTTATTAAAAAATTTGGCAAAAAACCGTAAAACAATTGTAAATTGTACAGAACTGTATAAAATTTGTAACAATCAGAAGACTTCTTAAAATGTTTATGCACCAGTAAATAACCATTAAAAATATAGAGTGTATATAGTCCCCATAATACTGTAAAAATAGATAACCATGAAAAACAGGTATTTTAGAATGAAATGAGATGTTAAAGTAATGTTGAAAGTTACCAAATGAAAAAACCTACACAATAATAAAAATATACAGTTCATCTCATACTAAATATCAGAACAAAATAATGAACAAAATAACGAAAATCAAATTCTTGTTAAGATCATTTGACAAAAAACCGTAAAACAATTGTAAATTGCACAGAACTGTATAAACTTTGTAACAATCAGAACACTTCTTAAAATGTTTATGCACCAGTAAATAACCATTAAAAATATAGAGTGTATATAGCACCCTCAATACTGTAAAAATAGATAACCATGAAAAAAAGGTATTTTAGAATGAAATGAGATGTTAAAGTAATGTTGAAAGTTACCAAATGAAAAAACCTACACAATAATAAAAATATACAGTTCATCACATAAATCTAGATGTAAAATATCACAATAAAACAGTACAAACCTGATATATACTGAACGTGTAAAGAGTATAAAACATGCACCAAAAATAAAACCCTGAGTATTTTAGAATGTAATAAATTGTACTGAATGGTAAACAATGAAAATGAATAGATGAAGGCACATCAAATTACAATTCTCTATACTTATTAATATTATCAAGATAAATTAAGATTGTGGTTATGAAATATGTACTTATTTTGAAAATAAAATGCGACTATGGGATGATCACTTATTAAACCTATGATTGACAACTATGAGTTATAAAATATTCACTCGGCACCAGTAATTGTAAAATTTAGATACAACTAGTGACATATTAAAAATGTGGAGTTAAAATGATAATGGATAAGATCCATTAAACATCAGTACATATGAAAAGTATGACTAAAGAGAATAAAATACATGATATGTTACTACAAAATCAAATTTATTATAAACATTAATAAAACTACTTAAACAGTGTATAAGACATCTGTCTGAATAATAATACAGCTGCTAACACACTCAATGAATATTCATGAGTTGGAAAAATATTTAAGTTAATGAGAATACAGTGTTTTAAATATAACCAAACAACCACCTATATAAACTGCATTTCTAAAAATTTTCATAAAACTTTTATCATTGATTAAGAAAATTCTTTTTTCTTGGATTAAATAAATATAATGGAATTTATTAACAAAATCAACTATGAAATAAACAAAATGCCCAACATTAAGATGGTTGATCCGAGACAGATGCCATGTATTTACTGTGTGGAAGATAGTGGAGCAAGACAAGAAATGCTCCAAGTTAATAATATGTTGAAAGACAACACAAACTTCGCCAAAGAACTATATGCAACCTATCATGCAGTTGTCCATGCAGATATAAGTCATGGGCTCCTTTTTTTGTATTACAAGGATATTAAGAACTTAATGGGGTTACAGATAATTTTGAAAAATGTGAATGGAAAGGATGGCGACAAGGAAAACAACCTAATTTACAGGATGGTGACAGATATTATAACTAAAAGGTAAGTTTACATTTGCCATTCTCCATAGCGGGTAGGTTGTCTTCTGTTCCGTTGAGGGCGAACTGGGTTTCCTTGTGGAACAGGGTTTTGATTTGGTTGTCTTCTGTTCTGCTGGGGGGCGAATTGGGTTTCTTTGTGGAACAGGGTGTTGTAACTGTTGATTAACATTTTGATTTAATAACGGTAACAAATCTTGGCGAAATCTGGATATAATACCAGTGGCAATTATTAGTGCACCCGTTAAGACTCGAAGTGTATCTATAAAGGGAAAAAGCATACATTTTAAGTTCTGTATTATTGTTCAGACAGATTTTGACTGCTTTAAAGATTCACTTCAGCAAGCTCTCTCACACCTCTCATTCTCTCTGAGATGGATTTTTTCCTCCTTAGAAGTGAAGTCTTCCTCCTTCTTTTCTTAATTTTGTTTTTGACATAGTAAAGGACACATCCAATAGATCCTATATAATAATAAAAATTGAGTGAATAAATATCAACTAACCAAACATTTATGTAGTCCAGGCAATATTCTTTGCTTGTTTATATTTGGATGGGTTTTAAATTAGAACCTTTCAAAGCATTATATTGGAATTGAAGCTTTTCATTCCCACATGTTTAGTGCGGAAAATAAGTTTCAGATTATAAACTTACATGTATCACCAAAAGACTCGAATTAGTCCAATATGTTAACCTGGGAATTTGATCAGTTACACATTTACAAGATAAGTACAACCCTGAATTTAATGCATTGTGAACATGAGTTCGAAAATGGAGAATGAACAATAAAAGCATCATATCATTGCTTATAATATGTATACGTGTAAATGTTTTTTTTTTGTTTTTTTCATTCATCATTTCCATTTCTTTTATTTTACTTCTTTCTTAAATGACATACCAACTGAAGAGACTGCAAAGCTGATAATCCAACCAACAGGTGTAGACTCATCTCCCGTTCCTTTAACTTGAAATTAATTTTTTATTTTTTTTTATTTATAGAAACAGCTTGGCAAATGCCTTAATAACACAACCTCCCTGGACGTGGATAGAACCAAGCAGTCCACCATGCAGCCCACCAAGTAGCCCAACATTTAATCACAGCAGTGGTGGTGATGTAGAAATAGATGAAGAAAGCAGTAGGTATGGGGATGGAGACAGTGACCATGCAACTGACGGGAGCGATGTAGAAATAGATGAAGAAAGCAGTAGGTATGGGGGTGGAGGAGATAGTGACCATGCAACTGACGGGAGCATTGATGTTGATGATATAATCGATAGGATTACACATGGCATAAATGGCACAATCACATATACAGAATTGAAAGATCTTGTTGTTTATATTAACTGAGTAAGTTGATTTATGAAAGCACATTATTATTATCAGCACAAAAAAACTTGAACTAATGGTTTATGGAGTAGAACCACCATTAATTTTTTTATCTTTCATGTATGTTATCAATGTTATGTGACAATAGCTTGACAAGTGTAAAATATGTTCTTAACATTCAATATTTAAGTTTTAAAAGCTTCATGCAATACATAATATTAACATATTATTAAACAGTAAAATAGTAAACGTATCAAATTTTATATTCTCAAATGATTAACGCTTACCATAGTTAAGTTTTACCCTAAGTTATATTTGGCATTACTATTTCTTTCGATCTTTTCAATTTTACAAAATTCTAAAACTTTTGATTATGAATTTCCAATTTTTAGCCATAGTGCTAGTGATGAGGTATACATGTAGTTGTCGAAATGACCATACAACCCCTTAAAATAAATTTAGGATTTTAGTTTACATATTTCTTATGATTTCATGTGTATTTACTCCATATCTTTTCATTTAATATTGACATAATCATTTCACCTTTTTCTTTTTAGTGAAGTTCATGTGATCAGTATCAAGACTGGAGTACAACAGCCTAATGAATGAAAGGGAGATAAAAAACTTTATCATGTTCATAACTGTGCTAATATATATGTTCAGACATGAGAACTTTTATGCTGCTTGAATAAAGGAACTTTTTTGTAAAAGTTTACATGTTTTTCTTTAATGTATGCAGTAACTTGCAACCTCTACAATATTTAGTCATTTATGATTACTCAAGTTAGTAATCTTACCTTGGAAATTGTTGATGAACCATCAGTCGTCATTGTTTCTTTAACTTTTGATACAAAATGTATGTCTTCCTGTTCAGACTCTGATTTTGATATGCTGTCGTGCTCTGACATAGTTGGCATGGTTAACATTGGTGTTGAGGTTTCAGAAGTTGAAGTCTACAAATAACATTTTTTAATTAAAATACATTTACAAATACGAATATATATTCTTCATTCATTTATGTCGAATAATAATGGAAATCTATTGTCAAAAATTATGAAAATATATTGGGATATGAGGTAATTGCACAGGAGACAAAATTCCAATTGATATATGTTGTAAAAGCAAAGAAACAATGCTTGAATTATCATTTTAAACGTTGAATGTCACCACGAGGTCTTTAACAATGAGCAAAAACTCGTACCTCATGAGGAGCTTACATTTTTTTTAACAAACAAACTACATCAATTTGATATACTTACACACTCATGCTTATAGATGACGACATTCACTCGAGCTCCCACTGGGGTTATTATTCCCCCACACCGACTAATATCTCCTTCGAATATTAACACACGATCCACGTTGGCATCTATAAACACTTTGGACTCTTTTGATAATTTTTGAATAAATATAAATATATTTAACACTGCCGGGTAATTTTCAAAACAAACTATGAAAATATAACAAAAATTTTATAAATTTTTTATAATGACATTTGAAAATATATGAAATTAAAATATGAAAAGAAAAGTGGGGATCAATGTGCAAAATTTTAATTAACACTTGAATGGATAAAATCCAAGGATTCTGAAAATCTGACAAAAAATCAGAAATATGAGGAGCGAACATCCTTAATATATTGGAGTTGTGTAAATGAAAAATGTTCGTTTTATATGCTGTATCGACTATATACAGGAGAAAAATCAATTTAAAGGACACCATTTTAGAAACATTCAATGAAACACACACATAAAAAGAAAACCACACAAACAACAAGACGAATTAATTGAAAATAGAGAGACATGAATGGAAGTTGAATAAAATTTGATATGTGTCCATGTGGTAATAAACTCGGACTCTACTGAATGAAAACCCCGGTTTTTAAATGTATTCGTGTGGTAATAAATACGTACTCTGCTGAATGAGAACCTCAGGTTTTCGATAAAAACACCGGATCTCATTCAACTAGGGATTTTTCTGTATCATTTACTGTCTGCTTTGGATTTGTGTTTGTTTTTCATTTATCTTTTTTTCATGCAGTGGTTGGGCTACAGTCTAATTCTTTAACCAAATCCGTTCAAAACCAATCCAAAATAAAAGTACAGAAATTCCAGTAAATGTTGTTCAGGCGCCAATACCCACATCTTTCAAATGCATGCATTATTAGCACAAAGCATAAGTTTTCCTAGTAATACAGAATAAACCAGTCGAATATTTAAATAACGTATTATTTTACATTCGATCACGTCTAATGCTCAAAGAATTCTGCAGATACATGAAAAATAAAATTTACAAAAACAAGATAATTAAAAATTAGAAAATATATTAAAACCAGACACGAATCTCTCCAGAAGTAAAGACATCTGCTTCTCAACAACTCTTATTTAAGATGTGTTACCGCTGTGTCTGAATAACTATCGTTTAGCAGGTGATATTTAAACTGAACGTTACTTTACTTCAAAGAAAAGACATCTACTCCATTAGAATATTTAATATCAAAGTGTCACCACTATGTCTGATCTTCCTTTCTTGTTACAACGCATAACCCTGTTTTTTTTATTTAATCACCCTTTTTAAAAATTCATCTAGTTAATTTCATCGACATTAATGAGTGTTGTTAAAGTACAAACAGCTTTTCACCGAACACCTTGATTTAAGCAAACCAATCAAAAGTCGGGATTTGGTCTACAGATGGAGTTCTACAGATGTTCGCAAGAAAAAATCTTGAATGGGGTGTTACTTTTACTCAATTCTTTGTTATGTCTTTTAATATAAATATGGAAAGGTTTCAACAATTCTCATAACTGCTACTCATATTGAAACGTTATTAAAATGGCTTCAAACTATACTTTTACCAAAAAACTAAGCGTGAAAGGCAATTTAGAAATGAGAACCAATTTTGGCTATCAGAAGGCGATTGTCCTCACCTATGTGAAAGGTTACTTTTATGTAAATCTATATAACAATTCTAAATCAAATCCTGGAAGGTGTTCCATTAGTTATACTGAGCTGGAGGAGCTGATTAAGATGAAGGATATATTCGAGCAGTTCAAACCAGTCATGATTCAGGTAAGTTTTATCTTATAAATTTCTACAATGATTTAATGTGGTCATTATACTCGCGATATTGAAATTATGGGAACGAAGTTCACTTACTTTTTCTATCCTTCACTTTAGGAACATGACAAACTCCATCCACAACAAGAACAACAGAAACCACCACAACAGTCCCAACAACTTATGCCTCCACCTCCGACTCCTTACGTCGCTCAACCAATTACCGTTCTTGGTCATTCCAACAAGAAACCCAACACTTTACCTGGTGGTCCACCAGCAAAGATTCCGAAATTCGATAATGTGGAAAACATGGACCCAATGGATTTTTTTACCCAATTTTAAAAACTTTCACAGTGCCATTCATTGCACCTTTTAGTGACAATAATTAGTGAGATTCAGTGTATTTTTAGTGATAATAATTAGTGACATTCAGTGTATTTTAGTGTCAATAGGTGATTCAACAAGATGCAATTTAATGAAAAACACATTTGATGAAACAAGTATTTTATTTACAACATATCAAACATATACATTGCACCATTTTTGAATGTTTGAAATTTTATAATGTCCATATGCATATCCATTTATTGAATTTCTCCAAAAACGTTTATCGTCAAAATTACACAGTCCCGTTTTACGCAAATTGTTTACATACAAAACATGGTTTTGACTTCGGATTAAATTCATGTCATTGACAGTCATTTTATTTTCAAACAAACACTGTTTATAGTGAAAATGTCTAATTTGTTGATTGATGGTGGATTTGGCAATTCCTTTGGCTGTCCGTTTTTCATTTTGGTTTACGCCATCGAGACCACTCACATCGTAAATCAAACTATACATTTTCGGTCTCAATCCAATAAATTCTTTGATGGGGGTACCTGCAAAATATGTTGTATTTAAAACAGTTTTCAATACATGCTGTTATATTATAACAAAACTAATGTTACATTTAGAAACGCATTCATGTTTACAAAGTTTATGAATTTTCGAATATGAAACAATTTTTTTAAATTCAAGATTAAAACAATCAAATGTTGTAATAAAACAATTAAATGTTGTAATAAAAATAAGTACCAGAAAGCTCATCTTTCATTTTTCCTGGGATTTTCTTGTTCTTTTTGCTGTGCAGGGGATGCGTTGGATCATAATCAGAGGTGTCAAATTGATCACTAATCTGTTTCATATCCTGGTAAATGTCTTGGGTAAATATCTCATACATTAAACTATCTGTGTCAGTAAATAGCAAGTTCAGATTCTCTCCATATTTTGACATCATCGTATTGTAGTGAAAATTATACATAATTATCTTTGAAAGGTCTAAAATAGTGCATCCTACATAAACTGGTTTGTTCAAAAGGAGATTAGTCACTTTATTTTCGATTCCCACCAAATCGTCGTTGAAAATTTGAAATCTTTGAAAAGAGGGTTTTGAAACGTATTTTTTCAGTTGTTTCCCATTATTTACCAGTTTTATGTTCACCCTTTTTCTCAAATTCTCTATGGTTTTTCCGAAGACAGAATTGTTCATCAATTTAAAGAAATTTTTTTCAAACGTGTTTTTAGATTGCTGTCTCTTTATCGTATTAAAGTTGATATAACCAGCGAGCCATGGAGATTGATGAAATTCTAAAACTCGGTGAATATTGGTGATCTTCATACCCAATTTGGTATACAACTGAAGATTTCTGTAGTGAACAATGTAATTGGTTTTGTTCTCCAATGTAGGAATTAATTTGTTGATCTTTGGTCTTTTACGCTTCTCTCCAAACAAATCTTTATGTAAACCCCGACCATAAGGAGACAGTTCATCATCTTGTACAATTTTATGACTCGGCGCCAGTGGGTAATCATTATGAGATTGATGTAAAGTTGGAGAATACTCCAAATCCACCTCCAACATATATCCTTTGTCTCCATCAACAGGTATCGAGTGTAAATCCAATTTGTTTATTTCATCCTCTTCTAACCAACGCATGAAACCCGTAGGAAGTGGCTGTGTCATGCTCCAACCGTAGAGATTGTTGGCGTCATAATACATGAGGTATGAAGTGGCTTTGGTGGCATCATACCCTTCTACGAGTGGGTTATTAGCTCTTGCATATTTTTTTGAAATCATGCTGATACCTCCTCGACAGCCAAGTTCAAAAAAATTATACATATCAGGTGTAGTAAGCAATTCCAAACAAATTCCACTCATTTTTAAAGCAGCCTGCCATGCTAATCCAGGTGCTGTGTAAAACTGAGCAGCATCTAGTCCATAATACTCTAATGTCATCGTTCGGAAACGTTCAAACACATCTGCCAATAGCAAGACGTCCGTTTTAAGGTATAGATCGTGATATTCCCCCAGATTTTGCATGTTCAAAGTAGTCCACACGGCCGGTGCATGTGAATAGTCAGACTCTGATATATGTTCATTTTTTAGACGATTATAAAATGCTTCCTTTCGTGGTAAAGAGGTTTCTCGAAATTTGTCCTGACAGTCTACGTAATCGTAACAGTAGACATTTTTACGGAGTAGTAATTTGGCCACTTCTTCATTAGGAAACGATTTTTGAAAGTGATGGAAGTGAGTCAAACCATTGACGGCTAAATTGTCAACTAGCTTTTCTAAACTTTCGGACATGAATTGGTACGAATCCAAAAATCTCAAATTTCCCACGGAAAAGGAAATATATTTCTCCATGTTGTTTGGAATACATGTGATGTTTTTGTCTTTATATTTTCCAGCTGCTTCGATCAGTAAGTGTGAATCGAATCCTCGGAAATTGTGAAGAAAGATAGGGATTGACGAATTGCTTTTTAAGCTTAAATTACACGACTGGTGAGCTCCTCCCCTGTAATTGCTGTAATTTGAGGATTTTTTATCACCAGTGACTCCAACGTGTGAATGATCTCGTACTTTAATGTCTCTGTCTGTAAATTTCTTGTTACACACGTAACAATGAGTTGCATTTCTAAATTGTTGCTCGGTATCCTCATTCATAATGAGGGGTTCGGGGTCATTCAGAATTTCTCTGATGTATTCTTCCTCCCTTAACATATCATCGAAAAACTTTTGTACGGCGTTTTCCCCTCTGTAAATGACAGGCGGTTTGCTATAATTTTGATTCGTACATACTACTTGATAACCATAACTGCAAGCTTCGAATTTTGTTTGATGAGTGGTCGAAGAGATGCTTGGATTTGGCATGCAAGTATCTATTTTTTGAGCCAAAGCCTCAAAATCGGCATAAATGACAAAAGGTACTTTCATTGTTTTGTGAAAATCTTTAAATTCTAAATTGTTCTGACCTTCTTTGGGGAATTCAACTTTTTGGAAATCAAACCGGTCACAATAAGGACGATGTGCATCCAATAAATCTTGACGGATGAATCCATGTAAGCACCTGTGACAATAGAATCGATGTCCATTATGATTATGCTTAGTATGACTTAGTAAACGACTCAAGTTTTTAATCCACCAATAGTGTGAATTGTGTTCGTTCGATAAATACAACAAATTGATTTCTATATTGTTGTTGCCCATCTTTGTAAGGAAAAGGGGAAAAACGTGTCCCTCCTCGTATCCAAATACGTTGATGGATATATGATTCTGTTTTTCAAATTTTTCCACTTTTGATAAAGATACGGGAAAATCTATCCCGCTGAAATTTAAAGTATCTTCATATTGTTTGTAATGGGAGATACGATGTGGATTTTGCTGTACTGGATGTAGAGCCGCCAAGACTGACCACAAGAAACATTTCTGATCATTGTTTTGAACATTGACGACTCCTTTTGCAAAAACTAATTTGGAGGGTAATTCCATGTAACTGGATGCGGCAACGGGTGAGTATTTAACGGTATTGACTTCTAGACTAATAACTTTATCCACTATCCAGTTCGATCCTTTATGTATAAACTCTTCCAAAGAAGCATTTATTTTTTGAAAAGCCTCGTTAAGATTATGTTCGTTATCATCATTTTCCAAAGAAATGTACGTTTTACTACGAAAATTTGGAGTTGCTCTCTCCTTTGCTCCATCATCGATATTGCGCACCATCTCAACTTGTGCGTTCAGGTACCATTTTAAATCTCGTACTTTTTCACGTCTTGCTTGTAGTTCCGTTTCAACATCCCGTTTTGAATTGGCAAAAAACTGAAGCAGATCGTACTTTTCGTCTTCTGTTGGAATGATATTATTTTGATGAACAGCGTCATTTAATGCACCCTTCCTGACATGACGATTCTTCTCCATCTTTTTAGGTTTTACTTTTTTTGGAGGGTGTACATGAGGTAATGGGTTTGCTACATCACCACCTTTTTGCACATTTGTGTTCTCTTTTTCTGTTTTTTCTTCTTTTTTCAGGGGGTGTTTGTCTATGACATGTTGAAATAATGTTTCATATGTTTCAAATGGAACTCTGCAGTGCTTACAGGTAAGTGAATTTGATGTTTTACATCCTCTCATTTGATATGTACACTTCTTCTCGTGTTGTTTCTTAGTAGAATTCCGCGAATACGATTTTCCACATTTTCGACAATCAAAACTCGTACAATGTGTCTTCATGTGTTGGATCTGATTTCGCCTTTGGCGAAAGGTTTTCCCGCAAATGTCACAGTTAAATTCAAATTTTGACTTTTTTGCATTTTGCTCCAACTTTTCTACCTCCCGAACGAGTTGTTCCTCATCACAATCACTGAATTCATCATCCTCATCGTTTAATTTTCGTTTTAAATTTTGAATTTCAGTTTTCACTCGTTCACTCTCGGATGGATATTTTCTTTCTAAACATTCCAAAAAACGATTTGCAGCAGTGGATGGATCCATCGTAAAATGATGAATTGTAAAATACCCATAGACTTTTATACCACCATAGTCTAGTTTACAGGTAATGCTTTTTTATATTTTTCTAGTAAAGCGTTACGGTTTTAGGCTATAACCTTATTTGCTTAAAGCTTAAAAGAGAGCATATGGCAATTAAATAATCTTTAACTGTCACGTTTCTAGAATAATCGAAAGAGTGATAAATGGCAACTGGTAGCAGCTGTATAATACTGGTAATCCATTGGGTACAAAGCCAGGTGCAAGAAAAAGCAAAGAATACTTTTCATTACATTTATTGACAATATATTACAGATATGAACAGCTGTCATTTATATTTGAAAGGACATCCATTTTTGTTTGATTGGTTTGGATTTGACACCTTTCTTTGATTTAAAGAAATCTTTTGGTTTCAGCTGTATGTATGATCCGTTCTCATTAATTGGTTTATTTGTTTCTTCTTTTAGTTTTGTATGATTTTCTTCAATAGGTGCTTTTATTTCTTCTTTCAATTCATTATGTTTGGAATCATCTTTTGACTTTTTATTGTCCATCAATTGTTCGTATTTCATTTTAGGAATCAAAATCAATTCACGAGCCATACTTCAAACAAGCTTTAAAGAAAATCGGTAAGAGTTTTTTTATTTTCAATAAACTTCGTTTTCGTTGTGTAGGTGTTGCTTTTGGAAGAATAACTACTCGAATGAGTCGTTTTTTCTTGTGCAACACTGTTTTATCTTGATCAGATATTGGACATACACCTTTCACCACATTAAACAATATTTCCACAATAATTTGAAGCTGATCTTTAGTTAACGTTTTCAATATATATTCAAATTGCTGTGTTGAACAAATCAACATAAACTGTATGAATGTTTTACGATTAACGTCTTTCATTTTATGGGTTGATAGACGATAGTGTCCTGTCCTGGTAGTATGTTCGTGCGCAACTGATAGTTTGTGTCCGTGTGGGGGTTTATATCCACCAGAATATATCCATAAGGCTTCGTCGTTGCTTTCTGGTAAGCATCCATAAAATATTTAATATGCCCGGGAAAAATTTGTCTTCCTAAAGTTTGAATTTGTAGGGAATCTCTTTTTGATGCCATCAAGATAAAGTAATGACAATTTAAAGACGCTGTCCGCATAGATTTTCCTTTTTGAAATATGTTTTGAAGTAAAAAGATCACCGTAAAATTAGAATGGTGACTTCCAACACACAACATGTGTATTAACTCTGTCGAATCGACTCCCTTTATCATTAAATCATCTAACACCAAAATTTTGTGACCTTCCTCTATACCCCAGTCGTTTAACTCTTCCATAGAGGGTAGACCTTGGTAGAAATTTATGTTTTTAATTTCGTTTTGCATGTCGTCATAAAGGTTTTGCCACATGGAATAACAGAAATAAATCTTTGTGGGTGGTGTCTTAAACATACCATCTGCATGTTTTAATAAGTTTTTGGTTAACATGGTTTTTCCAGATCCACTTGGGGCGGCTATGAAAATGGATGTAGGGCTTTCAAATTTAATGAGACTCTCTCGTTCCCACCAAGCGTTCATTTCGATCTAATTTCAAGGAATGAAAAGGACTCTTTGGGTCAGTCATATATATATCATAAATTAAAACAGAAAAAATGAGATATCTTTTATTTATAAGAAATACAAGTTTGACAGTGTCCAAATATGTTTTGCATACAACAATAAAATCTCTCATCAATGAAATTATACACAAATTGATCGTTCATTTTAAAGTCACAACCGAAAATGTTTATTATGTCGTTCATGGAATATCCTTTACAGCGACACATCAAATAAAGCAAACAATATTGTCCACAAACTCTGGTATCTGAACTCTGTAATCTCATTCTGTTGATCTTCATCTGATCAAATGTGTTCATATAACGTCTGATATGAGATGAATATATATCTGGCGAGTTTCCATACGAATCGAATGTTTCCAATACTCCATTGTCATTCACATAAAATGCTATCCAATGTTTTCCAGGGAGCTGATGTGGATCCGTATTTACAATAAATCCATAAGGTAATGGTTGATGTCTCTTTGGTATGCTGTCTGCAGAAAATACTCCTATGATTTTACGGTTCATATCTACATCAAACCTGATGGCACACCTTAGCTGATGAGTATTCATTTTACTAAAATGATATCTCTAGCAGCGTTGATTTCAAAATACCCTGGATACTCAGCATATACGATACAACTGATGGCGTCTGCTAAAGCAGAGCTAAACTGTACTGCTAATCTAACGTTTCCTTGTTTAAGTAAATGCAGATAAGTTCCATCGTCTCCAAAATTTGGTTCAATTTCAAAGCAATACAATGCATAACCTCCAGCAAACTCATTTCTATTTAACTGGTTACCGGAATCTCTCATCCATTTGTCAGTCACTTCAAACATATTGTTGAAGGCAGGGATGATGGTTCGTCCATTAGAGGTATCAAAATTTAGTCTCAATACATTACCAGACACGGGAACATTATCGACAAACAATCCTATCTGGTTTAGATTGAAATGTTGAAAATTAAACGGGTTTTTGGTATAATCTCCAGCTGCTCCTAATGCATTTACAAATCCTACCACTACTCTGTTCGGTCTAATGTTTTGGAACAGTTGATCTTGATCAAAATTGACGGTTCCTGCAGCAATGGCAATCTGTTTAATCTCTGTTTTCGTAAACGGGTACCGAGCAGGTACTGATT
The DNA here is from genome assembly GCA_028015205.1 of Mytilisepta virgata. NCBI lineage: Eukaryota > Metazoa > Mollusca > Bivalvia > Mytilida > Mytilidae > Mytilisepta > Mytilisepta virgata. Next base: position 5,310,082 of record CM051517.1, read on the forward strand.
TAAGAATTTCTGCATGTCCGTAGATCACGGCAGGGTTGATTTGAACTTTACAAGCCTTCAGTATGATGTCCTCAATTACAATCTGGTAATTCGGTGTAGCTTCACTAGTCATAAGACAAAATTCCGGTCTTGCTCTTGTTATTCGAACATTTATGGCCACTTGATTTAAAATTAGTCTTTCCATGTGAAACAAATCGTGATAGAGGGGTCCTTCAAGATCTACTGTCTTAGATTCTGACACATATAAAGAACGGTGATTCAAAGATCTATTTGAACCACCGTTGGCGTCGTTGTCGTCAAGATGTCCGGGTACATCTTTCTCCCATAGCTGTGAAGTAAGTTGAGAGGTTTTTGCTCCATTTCCATAGGATAACAATGTCTGTATCATGGCCTTGTAAGGATAATGACTCGTGGTTGAAGTGACTAATTTACCTTGCATGGTGATCTCCACCTGTGAAAACATGGATTGGAGGAATAAGTTGACAGGACCCACGTATTCCGTTGAGGCTAAATTCTTCCCATCACCTTTTATTATCTTAGCTTTAACGTAAAGTTTCGATCTTTTGAGATCCACGTATTCCATACCATGTTTCCCTGTGATTTCCATGTCTATAATGTTACCAGTTAACTGCGAATTCGAACGCACTTCTTGAAAGTACATTCTTTCCACTGCCGATTGATAAGGTGGTAAGGTAAATAAATTCAATCCACTCGGTTGTGCTTCCCTAAACTCATCCATACTAAGAGCTGCCATTATTTTTTAGTGAAAATGTCTTGAAATTGTGACACTTGTTTTTTAATTGTTCTCTTTCCTTTTGGTTTATTCGTTTTTCTTGCTTTGGTTTTTGTTGTTTTCTTCTTGAATGATCGTTTTACTTTAGATTTTCTTTTGGACGTTTTTCGTTTTGGTTTACTCTTTTTCAACTTCGAGTCTTTTGGTGATACATGTAAGTTTATAATCTGAAACTTATTTTCCGCACTAAACATGTGGGAATGAAAAGCTTCAATTCCAATATAATGCTTTGAAAGGTTCTAATTTAAAACCCATCCAAATATAAACAAGCAAAGAATATTGCCTGGACTACATAAATGTTTGGTTAGTTGATATTTATTCACTCAATTTTTATTATTATATAGGATCTATTGGATGTGTCCTTTACTATGTCAAAAACAAAATTAAGAAAAGAAGGAGGAAGACTTCACTTCTAAGGAGGAAAAAATCCATCTCAGAGAGAATGAGAGGTGTGAGAGAGCTTGCTGAAGTGAATCTTTAAAGCAGTCAAAATCTGTCTGAACAATAATACAGAACTTAAAATGTATGCTTTTTCCCTTTATAGATACACTTCGAGTCTTAACGGGTGCACTAATAATTGCCACTGGTATTATATCCAGATTTCGCCAAGATTTGTTACCGTTATTAAATCAAAATGTTAATCAACAGTTACAACACCCTGTTCCACAAAGAAACCCAATTCGCCCCCCAGCAGAACAGAAGACAACCAAATCAAAACCCTGTTCCACAAGGAAACCCAGTTCGCCCTCAACGGAACAGAAGACAACCTACCCGCTATGGAGAATGGCAAATGTAAACTTACCTTTTAGTTATAATATCTGTCACCATCCTGTAAATTAGGTTGTTTTCCTTGTCGCCATCCTTTCCATTCACATTTTTCAAAATTATCTGTAACCCCATTAAGTTCTTAATATCCTTGTAATACAAAAAAGGAGCCCATGACTTATATCTGCATGGACAACTGCATGATAGGTTGCATATAGTTCTTTGGCGAAGTTTGTGTTGTCTTTCAACATATTATTAACTTGGAGCATTTCTTGTCTTGCTCCACTATCTTCCACACAGTAAATACATGGCATCTGTCTCGGATCAACCATCTTAATGTTGGGCATTTTGTTTATTTCATAGTTGATTTTGTTAATAAATTCCATTATATTTATTTAATCCAAGAAAAAAGAATTTTCTTAATCAATGATAAAAGTTTTATGAAAATTTTTAGAAATGCAGTTTATATAGGTGGTTGTTTGGTTATATTTAAAACACTGTATTCTCATTAACTTAAATATTTTTCCAACTCATGAATATTCATTGAGTGTGTTAGCAGCTGTATTATTATTCAGACAGATGTCTTATACACTGTTTAAGTAGTTTTATTAATGTTTATAATAAATTTGATTTTGTAGTAACATATCATGTATTTTATTCTCTTTAGTCATACTTTTCATATGTACTGATGTTTAATGGATCTTATCCATTATCATTTTAACTCCACATTTTTAATATGTCACTAGTTGTATCTAAATTTTACAATTACTGGTGCCGAGTGAATATTTTATAACTCATAGTTGTCAATCATAGGTTTAATAAGTGATCATCCCATAGTCGCATTTTATTTTCAAAATAAGTACATATTTCATAACCACAATCTTAATTTATCTTGATAATATTAATAAGTATAGAGAATTGTAATTTGATGTGCCTTCATCTATTCATTTTCATTGTTTACCATTCAGTACAATTTATTACATTCTAAAATACTCAGGGTTTTATTTTTGGTGCATGTTTTATACTCTTTACACGTTCAGTATATATCAGGTTTGTACTGTTTTATTGTGATATTTTACATCTAGATTTATGTGATGAACTGTATATTTTTATTATTGTGTAGGTTTTTTCATTTGGTAACTTTCAACATTACTTTAACATCTCATTTCATTCTAAAATACCTTTTTTTCATGGTTATCTATTTTTACAGTATTGAGGGTGCTATATACACTCTATATTTTTAATGGTTATTTACTGGTGCATAAACATTTTAAGAAGTGTTCTGATTGTTACAAAGTTTATACAGTTCTGTGCAATTTACAATTGTTTTACGGTTTTTTGTCAAATGATCTTAACAAGAATTTGATTTTCGTTATTTTGTTCATTATTTTGTTCTGATATTTAGTATGAGATGAACTGTATATTTTTATTATTGTGTAGGTTTTTTCATTTGGTAACTTTCAACATTACTTTAACATCTCATTTCATTCTAAAATACCTGTTTTTCATGGTTATCTATTTTTACAGTATTATGGGGACTATATACACTCTATATTTTTAATGGTTATTTACTGGTGCATAAACATTTTAAAAAGTCTTCTGATTGTTACAAATTTTATACAGTTCTGTACAATTTACAATTGTTTTACGGTTTTTTGCCAAATTTTTTAATAAAAAATTAATTCTCTATTTTGTCTATTTGTTAAAGTCATTATCTTGAAACACCACTTTACCATCCTCAGGTGAAATTTACAGGACTTTTACCTTTTGTCGATAAATGGGGTTAATTTAAATGGCCTATTTATTGCTTGTATACCATAACAAAACACATCACTTGTCAAGCAAGTTCAATACCTGAGGACATTCAACCTCTTAATGTAGCATAACATCACCTGTATGTACTATAAATGATATAAATTAGGGAAAATGATCATTGTCAGTCAACTTTCTTAATTTGCATGAAGGTGTAGCATCACTCTGGTATTCTATTAATATACTTTTTCACATTAAGTCCATAAAAGAACAAAGAAAGAGCAAGACTGTTGACGTACTTTAAATAATTTAGGTGATATAATACAATATCATCTGTCGTAAGCACATTTGCATGAAGGTGGAGGCATCTGTTTTCTGAATATTCTAGTGAAAAACAACAAACACATACTTAGTTTATTGGTTATTTATTGCTGATGTAGAATTTGACAAAATTTGTTTCTATAGCTGTCGATTCACTGCTCTGGCTTCACTAATGGATTTATCTATATAAGGTTGTAATCTTTTCAAATAATCCCATTGTCTAGTGTTGAGAAAATATCCCAAAGCTGTTGGTCGATCATGGATAAATTTTCTAACATCTATCCGTATGTCTCCCTGGTAAGAACACACTGTTGTATAATATCTCCCTGGTAGCTGATACTGTTTCATGTAACTGCATAGTGTTGAATTAAATTGAAGGTTCACTGGCTGTGTAGTTAACTTGATACAGTCTGTTGTATTCGGAGTTGAATTGCATACATGCAGATTACTGGTAATAGCCAATGTTGCACTCATAATTGATAGAAGCACAAGCACTCCTGTTATTTTCAAGATGTCTAAATGAATATCATAGTTCTTATATAATGGACTAAAGCTGGATCTGATACTACGATTCCTGAATGAAACAGGGTCAGTGTTACAATAACTAATTGAATCTGCTTCCTCCACAGAATGTTGTCTCGAAATCATTTTTACTTAAAGCTTTGTTTCATAAATGACTAACACAGAAACTGGAATGCCTTTTTAACTTATTTTAAGGATTATAGAATTGAAACCAATATTCAACAGAATCGATTACCCTGCAGCTAGACTGCAGTCATTTATTGTCATGCTTCAAAACACTTATCGATTCAAGCTTCAAACAAGGGCTTCACCTCAATCACGTGCTAGTCAGGGTCATTAAAGGACATCTGTCAAAACTTTAAGATTAATGTCATTTCTAAATTGCAGCAAGCTATCGACCGTGACTTGAAGCATATCGATTTCCCCCACACCTGGTCTGACGTCATGCAAGCAGGTGTCTGCTTCAAGCTTGCTTCAACCTTTGTGACGTCACTAACTGGAATTGCTGCAGCTTCATGTTCCAGTACTCTATCTCCTACACTACTAGTGAGAGTAAATTTATCACAACACTCGTTGAGAAGGACTGATCACAGTAGCTCGTGTTGCTGTAAGTAAAGTATTTGGATTTATTTTTATTGCACTAGGCGGCGCCAGGTTTGTACCTCCGTTTGTATGGACACTAATGCAGTAAATGGAAGGTAGGTTATAATTGTAATCAGTTACACCAATATCGAAGGAAAATAATCAGTAATCTTGGATACAGGTGCCCGATTATATTTAATGAATATTTACCGTAAACACCAATATTCATGCGTTTATTTATGTTATTAGCAATGCTATATATCATTCACGTACAGTTCAGCATACTGATCAAAACTGAAGATTTTCAGTCATGATTTGGACCTGGATAATAAGTTAGCTAAATAAATTATATAAAACACATTTAAATATATGCACCCCGCTCATAGCTGACTTACTTCTCTATTATAATGAGTCAAAATACAAAAGGAAAAAAATACAAACTTTAAGACCCTATATGGCAGGTAGATAAAGTGGTTATGTATAATTTGGATGATGTTCTGGATTTAAGGATGTACACCTCTGAGGAGCCAAACATTTCTAGAATTAAACCTTTTTCTTAACCTGATTTTTGGGTTTATATGACTGTAAGAATATAATTTATGAAGAAAAAATCATATGGTGGTGAACTTCTTTTTTTTACTACGGTCATTTTAAAATATCCCATTTTTAATGATTTTCCCATTTTTCATCAATTTTTATCCATTTTTTGGCTATTATAATGAAAAAAAAATCTCAGTTCCACTATTAAACTTTTTTTAATACTTTCCCTAAAGATGAAGTGGACCAATCTGAATAAATTTAACTTAAAAAAAAACTTTAGGTAGGTGTTAATGTTAGAAAGTTTTATAAAATTTTGCTGTTTTTTCGTGTCAAAATGACCATGCAGTTAATTTAGTAAATTTGGGGTTTTTCTAATTTTTTTAGAATAAAGAGCATATAATTTCAACTTCTTTGTTATAAATGATTGAAAAATACATATTAAAGAATGTTAAAAAGACAAAATTGATATGGGATGTACATTTTTTTTGGTAAAGTCATTTCTTTGTACCCCTCACCCATTTTATCATTTTGGCTGATGACACTGACCAGATTGGTTATAAAATTTGAAAATTTTATGACACAAAAACCACTTACAGTAAGTACATAATTTTTTCACAGGGTTTAGTTGGATTAATATATTTTTTAAATTCATTAATATTTTCTACTTGTATCACATGTTGTGGAAATAATTCCCGAACGAGATTTCAACGAGACTGAATCATCAGAAGAATACATCCTTAATACGCTCTTCATAATACTAAATATGCCTCGTGTCGAACTCGGATTAAATGGCATACTGTTCCTCCTTTTGTATGTTGTCATTCTGGCATTTATTTTTATTGCTTTTGTGCTTATCGATTTAATATACTTTCGAAATAATGCTGAATTTATGTACGCTTCAGCTATGCCTGCTGCTCAATGTGCTTTTGATTTATGCTATGGTATATGTGTATGTCTGTGTATTATTTTCTGTATGATGCATTTTTGTCTTTTATGATGTACTTGTAATTGTCATATGTCAATGTCGGTCAAAAGCTCTACAGAGCTTATGTTATTTTGTTATATGTTCCATGCCGACTTTAAATAAAATTTGATGACTTACATTACTGTTGACTTGTAAACTAACAAGAGTATGTAGTGTTCGTGAACACTCCTTTTCTAGATCTGAATCAAAGTTGAACAGGAAACCTGATTACCAAAATTTATGACAAGATGGACAATTTCTCCTCTTCCATTATTAATTTTCCGTTTATTGACTGCGACGATCCCTTAACTCCTTTCTATGGGGGTCTGCATTTCGCAACTTGTCCGATTTTCACGAGTATGTAGTGATGTTTCTGATTTCAAAGAAAGCAACCTGTATCTTTCAGAAAAGCGTTTGAATCAAGGATGCCGTTGTTACAAACTTTGTAAAACGTTTTCTAAATCTTATTATTGTTACATAGTGGACATTTGGCTGCATATAATTGACTGACCGTGACAAGGCAAGTCATTTAACAGTCTACTATGAAAATATTATTTTCAAGGCACATATATATCATTTAAATAAGCTAATTCACGAAGGCTACAAAAATAACATGGTTTTCAGATCATTGAATCTATAGTGTTCGTTAGCAGATGAGGTGGAGAATTTACAAGATTCACTACATGTATAAATATGTCTACTCAATTGTGGGACACTGTACTCTAACAATTGAAATTACTTTAATCTATAAATTTAATAAGTGCAAATGGGTAAAAGGGTAAAAAATATTATTTTATAATAAAGATTTTAGATACATGTAAACCAACCGAAATGTATTTTCTACTAATTTAAATGATATACGATTTATTTATTTTGTTTAAATGTTTTAAAAATAATTGTTATATATGGAAATGTGGCATGTGTTAAACTAATCTGTTTTAATTTTCTGTGTTGTGTCTATGAATCAACTGGAAAAAAAACCATGAAACTCGTGGCTCTAACCACTTTTTCCTAGGTAATCATTATCTGACCTTAACATTTCAGACTACTGAACTTAGAACGACATTTGTCCGATTTGAGAGGATTTCCGTGTCACCGGGAAGTTCTAATTACAATATTGTTAAGAGGCATTATATTTCATAATTATCCACGACTGTATACAATCATATTCAGACTTGTCTTGTCGTAATCAATATAAATTATAATGACTGTGATACTTTATAATTAGGATAAACAACTGGTCAATAGTTCTTACTCCCATGTGTGCTTTGTTAATAGGTTTAGTATATATATAAAGACATCAAATACGGAAATTGCAGATCTTAGCGAAGATATGATTTTAAATGTTACAGATGCAGGATGGGACACTAATACAAGTTTGGCAATGGACTATGATGTGTTAGAAACCGATAAGAATTTGTTTCCTTTCATGTTTTCTAGATCAGAGTGGGTGCCTCATGTTGGGGCAGGATTAGCGTATGTTTTAATAGTCCAAAATATCATTATTATACGGATATTTTTAAAGCGAGATTTACTTTCTGCAGTGTCTATTTTATTATCAGTGCTAGCATTGAGTGATACTCTTTCAGTGTTTTTCTGGTTTGTACCAGAACACATAGGAGCACTCTTCAATTATTTTAATGGAACTCCGTTCGGTGAATACAGCATGGTTACCGCATCAAATGAAGCGTACCCATTTTGCGTGGTTGCATATTGGTCGAGGAATATTTTGAGTACAGGATTCCATTCGTCCGCCATTGTCTTAACAACAATTCTTGGAATACAGAAAACAATGGTTCTTTTATTTCCAGTGTTTTCAAAATCTAATCTGAACAAAAAATGTGCTACCATTACGACGTGCTGCATACTATTCTTTTGCCTAGGACTAGAAATTCCATATGCAATTTATTTTAGTTTCATGTCTAAGGCAGGAAGAGGTTGTGTAAAAAGGTTAATATTAGATCCAGTAACTGCAAGAACATTTTATGACTTTTCCCATTATTTTAGATCTGGACTGTTAATGATATCAATTCTGATTCAACTGGCTACGACCATCTATATAACATCCAAATTAACTTGTCTACGAAGGACATTATGGAGGGACAGCAAAGCTGTCAGAAGGAGAAACCGCCGATCAACAGTCATTATAATATATGTAACTATTATATTTATAGTATCTGAGTTTCCTAGTGTAGTAGTTTCTCTCTGTCTTGAACTAAGAGTTGCCGAACGGTTTACCTCGTCCTATCTACAGTATTTACCACTTATCATTTCATTCGGGTGTTTTTTAAACTTTTGGTTATATCTTATTATGAGTCAGAGGTTCAGAAAAGAGCTTAATATAGTCACAAGGCGAAGGTCAAGAAGTAGTTTTATTATAATATAAGGCTTGTAAATTGATTATTTTTATTAAAACCGATTATAATTGGTATTTTTTTCTCAGTTTTTGAAACAATACTTTGTATAGCATACATATAATGAAAGGATATGGGGCATGCCTCAATGATCAATATATCGCAATTTATTATGAATAATTATCGTCCCTCGAGTCAATCTTATCCTGGTGCTCTGTTATATTATAACTGTAATTTCGGAAATGCTTCACTATATCCACACGACTATTTTTTACCAACTAAATAACGTGCCAAAATAAACTGCTTTCAAATGTCAGAAATAAAACCGTTGTTCTTTGTGTGTGTGTTTGTGAGTTTTTTTTTCTCTCGACATTTCCTGGTAAATTGAAGTCGATATTTGATATAATGATTTAACGGATTCTGAAAATAACAAAATATGATAAATATGATATATAGTGATTCAGTTTAATAATTATAAATCATTTAATATACTGATATGGGCATAAAACACTGAAAATAACTGTATCATTGTTATTTGTCAATCATTTCGACTGATACGAAACATGCTGCAGGTATCATGGCATATCTATACAAGATGTTTGGAGTAGATTTTTACTGAAAGCCAAATGAATTACAATGTAACATGTAGGGAGACGACAAAAAGGATACCAATACCTTCAAAGGACAATGCGTGAGAGAGATACGTTTTTGTTTTATTTTCAGTATTTCTTGCATAATACGCTTTGTTACACTTACCATCATCGGAAACCCACGGCTAGTCGCGCGTACGCTTTGTTACACTTAAGTATTATCTGGTTTCCGACGATTGTGTACATGTTGCATGATATATAGTGATAGGGAAATTAATGTTTTTAGGGTCAACGAACTTAAGTTTATAGTACTTTCAGATTTGTAAAATGTTGAATTATAAGAATTATTTATTTTGGATGATAGAGAAGCTATGTTATAAGTCCATCTTAAACCATAAGTAGGAAGGAAATTCCAAAGAAACTTAGAAAAAGCATTTACAAAAGTCTAGTTTATGCAACGCAAAAGAGAAAACACCCAACTTAGTGAGTTTGCTTTTAACGGACAAGAATGCAGTATACATTATACCCATTATTTTCCGTCTTTAAGTGGTAAAATATTGACTTTTAATAATTAAGTTTAGAAAAAGTTACTATTTACTTTGTTAATGAACCTTTAAATTAATTTATTATTTTAAACACAATCATTTATGGCTCATAGTTAACAAGTTTTTCCACAAAAATTATGTGACGAGATACCAGCTATTTGTTGTGATTCTCGGTGTTGGGTGCAAAACACTTCTAAACTAACTTTCGGTAGGTAATCGCATTACTCAAACTGTAGATACTGCACCAACGATCGAATGTACTGTTAAAGCTTTTAATTGTGTATAAATGATCTACATCTAATTGCTAAGGGATGGTTTCATTGTAACTGACCTTTATAAACGCAATGAATAAGTCATGAATAACTGAATAATGAATAGGAAACAATGACGTAAAATTTGAACACAGATATCGAATTTAATTGATTTGATACATGTTATATGATCAGTACAATTTTCAAAGCATGATACCAGAATCGAATATCCATCCTCCCAAGTCAGGGTTTTGTATCCACGTTCGTTAGTTTGTAGGAACGGATACAAAACCCTGACTTTTGAGGGTGTGAATATCATGACATGTAAAAGGAATAGAAAACTTGTTTCACTATTTATACAAATTTAAATCATTTATATAAATGCAACTATTACGTTTTGGTTGTTTTCTTTTTTTTTTGGATACTTTCCTCGTCCTTATCACACTGTTATTACTAAGCAAGTTATATTCGATTTTATGTATGTCTACGTCTTTTACTGCATTAATAGCAGCGGCGTAGATATGCCTTTAACGGCCTTGATGTGTTTATCATAAAACATGGGTAGGACGTACATGTATATATTTCCAAGAAAATATATTCATATAATTTCTTATAATACATTGCGTAATAATACAAATAATATAATGATTACCAGACATTTTGATTCAACAGTACCGCATTTTGAATAACATACTTTGTAATGCCGGATCATTGCTTGATTAATAAGTTTGATAAAATGAAAGTATGTATGGGGTACATACAACACCCCACGGATTTCTATCATTGTTTATCGAGTTTTAATTCATATTACCATATAGCTAAGAGATTTAATCGAAAATAGTCAACGTCCCTGGAGTCTTCGCTATAGAATATTTCACATATTTGGTCTTGTCTTCCGACGGGATCAAAACGTGCAAAACATATATTAGCGCCTAAAACTTCATTTAGGACACGAGGAAGATTAGAAAAAGGTCACAATACTATCCTAGTACTTCCATTCAAGAGTATTGTTAATGCTAAACTAATGTTAACCTGGATTGTAGCTCTTTATCCTGAATATACTATGTTTCTTTGTTTTCTTTTTTTCTCGTCTTTTTCACGCACTAGAAATATGAACCCCCACTTAAAACCGGGAGTGACATCAGGTTCTCCAGAAGGGTAAGCATATCCTGCTCCGTTAACGGAACATTGCTAGTGAGTAAAAGCCAGTAAAGTGCCAAGTTCGGTAAAGTGTAAATTCCAGAATTACGTGAAATCTAACTGAGGACATCTAGTCTCATACATGACATAGAAACATCGTATCGGGCAATGAATTCGTGCCGGATGAAAACCGTTAAACTTTTGGAGTGATGAAATACTTTATTATAAATACAGCGTGAGGCCCACTAGTCACTAACAATTAGTAACAATCGGGGCTAAAGATTCTTTAAACAATAACTTTAATTTCAACAAATTATTCTTATTTTGTTAATTTAAATTATATATATCCAGATTTCCACATCGTTAACTCATTGTAACTATTGATAGGAATTTTATTGACCTGATAAATCTCCGTGTTAGGACAATAACGCAATGTTGTGACAATAGTTGAAATAAACATTTTTTTAAAATTGTCTCAGATATTCATGCTCACAAATAAATGAAATAATAATACTAGCTTGGTGAAAATTTGTAGGACTTCTTTGGACTGATATACCAAGGGGAGATATTATCGATAATCATCTTTCTGTTTTATCTTCCTTTGGTATTGCTGTAAGTGATGACAATTTTAACCTCCCTTCCATTTACTGGATACACAAACATCTCAAGTGTCCATACAAACAAAGGTACATAGCAGGCTCTGCTACTTGACCCCTTTCAAAGCTCCGGATCCTTACTTAATTACTTACGGCAATTAAGAACGGTCTCAAGAACAACCCTGATAAGGCCTACTCAACTAGTGGTGTGAATCAGATGTGGATTCTAAAGACTTACAGGAACACCTCTCTTCTAGAGACCTTACCTATTGTAGTAGCATAAAAACTTTTGATTTTTCTACAATGTATAAAATCCTCCACATGATAAATTAAAATCTGATTTTCGTGAGCTGATTCAATGTTTCTGCATTAGGTTTACAAAGATATGGCTATCTGATATTGGGTAAGGACAAGGCTTACTTGTCAACAAACAAACTGATTCTAACAAAAAGCACTCTAAGATTGATGTTATTTCTCATCGACAACATCTTTGTCTTTGTTGAGTTTGGACAATGGTGACAAACTGTGCGCCTCGTTTGGCCAAATTTTTACAGGGCTACCGAATCGGAAAGAAAAGAAACTAATGTCAGTTTCCGCTATATTGATGATGTTTTATCACTTTATAATCCTACATCTCATCTATCTCAGTGAATTTGAAATTAAAGAAACCACAGACAGACCAACTTCTGCTTCATATCTAGATTTGTACTTTACATAGATAATGTTCGATTGAAATCATGACAATCGTGATTATTTTAATTTTCCGATTGTGAACTTCCCCTTTCTTAGCAGTAACATATCAAGGTCTCCAGTCTATGGGGTGTACATTTCACACTTGACTCGTTACTGTCGTGCATGTGATTTATACGGCTACCTTCTCGGAAGGGCGAGATTGCTAAGAGGGTTGGATTGGCCAATACGAAGATGTATGAGACTCAATATATTAAGTAAGATTTCACGTCCTTCTGGAATTGACACCTGACCGGTATTTATCCATGTTCAGTTTTATGTGAGTTTCCATTCAAATCGTGACTTCAAAAGGACTTATAACTCATTTTCATTATCAAACCCGAAAAAAAAATATTTCACTGTAGTTAATAAGCAATTTCTCAAATTTGTAATGTAATATACCATGTAAAGTAAAGTTCGTTGACTTCCATGTCGCTGTATAACATGTATCCTGTTTATGTTAAAACGGATATGCTTTTCTTAAAATATTTCTATTTTACCATTGTTTTAAAAAATATAATATTATAGCATCTATAAACAATAATTATCATTCAAATAAAATATATCATATTAGGCACGGACTATTCGTCTTTTGTGGGAGAGATAATGGGTTTATTTCTGAAAGAAAAAATGTTTGATTTCAGATTTTGTGGAAAAAAATCATTTGATTCAGATATACAATTTAAAAAATTGTTTGATTGTGGCTATAATGGGAAAAAGTAAAATATATAAATAAAGAATAAACAAGTCTTTAGGCATAATTTACAAACGTCAAAAACTAAATACAAAAAAATTGAACTTTGATCTATGTTTTGGTATTTTCAAAGGCATAAAAACTGTTATTAGCGAGATTTTGGCATTTATTCACAATATTACAATAGAAACTAGGATGGGAAAACCCGTTCGTGATAAGCGCTTTTCTGGAGACCGGGTATTAACTAAAAGATGTTGATATCTATTATTAAACTGTTTAAAAGCATAAAGCAGCTTCTGAAATCTATAACCCTGTGATAGAAGTTTTATAGTAATCTTATGGTGTCGCTCGTTAAAAATTTCTAACCTTGGGCAATTCGTGCAAAACGTACAAGCTGTGATATGTACACTCCATGCGATGGTGCCACAGGCACGTCTCCGTCAGGAAAGGGGAAGTAGTAATTGAAAAATCTAAATCGTCCCTTTTATCATAAGGTTTTCGAAATTTATAGTAAGATCTAAAAAAAGAACAGCATTTATATTCCTATTAGCTTTGTTGAAATGTAGCTCTTTTGGATAAATGTCTTTTGCAAATTTAAGAAACTCGTGTTTTATAAGTACATTATCAAGATACCTGCTATTGTTGTTAAATATATCAAATAATTCATTGTGATTCTGTATTTTACCGTTAAGGAGTTTTTTCATGAAAGGCTGTTCATAACAATATAAAAACTAGAGGCTCAGAGGGCTGAGCCTGTATCGGTCACCTGGCATTAAAGCAGTTTTTATTGATGTACGTTAAAGAGAGAAGTCACTTGTCCCTATCATTATGAAGTATGGTAAGCCTTGTAGAAACCAAATACTCCTTCACCAAGGTCCTTCTACTTAAAGGTTAGCATATTCTAAAATTTGGCAGTTCTCCAGAAGATTTTTGCATGTATTTCCCATAGGTTTAATGTTAATCTAAGTCCTATGCTGATGGTCATCTTGAATGAGGGATTGGCACCTAAGTCACAACACTTCGCCATCACCTTATGAGGAACATGCAGGCCATGTTTGGTTTCAAGCAATACTGCAGTTCTGTAGATTTTCGTTATATGCCATAGACACTTTCTGTCAGGTTTGGCTCTACTTGGCCAAGCAGTTTCAGAGAAAAAAAAGTGTTTTTTTTTTTAAATCAACCAATAAGAAACAAGAATTGCCAATGGCGGTCGTGTTTCTTGCCTAATCGGGACAAAATGAGGAAAAACTCCCACAGATGCTTCAAGTTTCGTTCTATTTGGCCAAGCGGTTTCAGAAAAGATATTTCTTTAAATCAGCAACAAGAATTACCCATGGCAGCCATGCTGGTCGTCCGATCAGGATGACAAAAATTAATTTAATAAAAGAATTTCCGTAGATGCCTTTTGTCAAGTTTGGCTGACAATTTTGGCCAAGCAGTTCCAGAGAAAAATGTTTTTTTAATCAACCAATAAGAAACAAGAGTTGCCCATGACGGTCATGTTTGTTGCCTGATCGAGACGAAATGAGGAAATTTTGTAAAGAACCGCCCATAGATGCTTCCTGAAGAAGATTTTTTATATCAGCCAATCAGAAAAAAGAACTGCCCATTGCGGCCAGATTTGTAGTCTGATCGGAAGAAAATGAGGAAACTTTATAAAGGACCCCCATATATGCTTCCTGTCAAGTTTTGTTCCATTTGGCCAAGCAGTTTCAGAGAAGAAGATTTTTGAAAACTCAGTCAATCAGAAACAACAATTGCCCATGGCGGCCATGTTTGTTGTCCGATCGGGGCTAAATGAGCAAACTTTATAAAGGACCTTGCATAGATGTTCCTGCCAAGTTTAATTCCATTTGGCCCAGTGGTTTCAGAGGAGAAGATTAAGATGTGAAAAGTTAACAGACGGACGGACGGACGCCAAGTGATGACAAAAAGCTCACATGGTTTTGGCCAGGTGAGCTAATATTATCGTGCTGCAAAGCTCCGCCTTAGTGACCATCAAAACGTGGGTGGTGGCCGTCACCATAAAAGGCTTGTTTTTGCACGCGATTTTCTGTGTGTTGACGTAGAGAGTAATAACAATTACCATAAAAGGCTTGTATAGCCCGCGCTTATTACTATACATGCTTTCGTCAAGATCAGATTTACTCATAGTAAAGTATTTTACTACGAGAAGAAAATAGTAAATGGGGCGTGTTACATGTATATAAAGACAAGTTTTAAACATTAAAAATACGACGTAATGCGTGTTCAATTTTAACGCTTTTTATGCAAATTGTATTCAGAAATGTCTGAGGGAAAAGTGATAGATAGACTTATGTTTATGCAGTTCGGGAAAAAGATTTCTGGAATACATGAAAAGAAATACAAGTACATTGTAATTGTCTTGTTTGGATGAAATTTTATCCACATAGTTTGTAGAAAGATTGGGAATAATACCCAAAATAAGTTTTGGAAATGGTTAGATTTTTTTTAAGTTCTGTGTCAAATGACCTGTCGATGACCTGTCGATGACCTGTCGATACACAGAATTGCCAAAACGAACAAACAAGTTGTCCAGCAAGAAGTGTAGGTCCTTGATCATGTCATCGCTTGTACAGTAATTGTAATTTGTATACTTTTAATTTGGCTGAAAAATGCTTTATAACTGTTTATACATAGCAAGACAAAAAGGAAGACAAGAAAATTTATTATTGAATTTATGAAATTTTTGTATTGTTATTGTGAAGCTCTAAAACGGGAGGGCTCAGTAATAATGATTGCATCTAATTGAGTTAATTTATCAAAATAAAGAAGATGTTATTATTTTTATAAGTTTGGAAAGAGGATAGTTAGTGTACAGAAATGTTGCTCTGGTATCCAGTATAACAATCTAAGATGGCAGTCATCCTCTTTTTTGTAGAAAGACAAATCTCACTCGTGATTCTGTTTTGAAAGCATAATGGAAAAATGACAAATGTCAGATATATCACATGTGCCCTGCACGGATTTATAGGTTTGATGTTTATAAAAATATGAATATAAAAACTGATACAGCCAACACATGGTAAAAGTTTTACAATACTAGATTTCTTTCTAATTTAATTATACTACCGTGAATATTCAGATTCAACGGTGATTGACATCTACCAAAATAAATCCTTGGACTCCGATCGGCACGAAAAATAACTTTTGTAGCAGACATTTATCCAAGGATCTTCATGCAACAAAATATTTCAATTGGCTTAGTATTTTCTGACAAGAAGACCTTTGCACAAATTTCCCTATAAGGTCCAATGTAAAACTAATCCGGCTGTGGCAACCATCTTGAATTTCAGATCGGA
Source organism: Mytilisepta virgata (assembly GCA_028015205.1). Lineage (NCBI taxonomy): Eukaryota > Metazoa > Mollusca > Bivalvia > Mytilida > Mytilidae > Mytilisepta > Mytilisepta virgata. The sequence goes on from CM051517.1 coordinate 5,326,543, forward strand.
ATAAAAAACAAGAGGCTCCCAAGAGCCTGAATCGCTCACCTGTTATCTTTTGTGTAGATCTTGCATCAATGATTATTTTTGCTATTTAATGTATACCGTCGTAATTTTCTCCTTAATATTGATCTGTGCAGCTAAAATATAGAATCCTGAACCCAAATATATATCGATGCTAGGGACTTTTTCAATGGCATTGAATCATGACCTTCCATTTTGACTTGCACAGGTAAATTAAAAGGTCAACCCAAATATATATGGTTGCTATGGACTTTTCCAATGGCATTGACTCTTGACCTTCCATTTTGACTTGTACAGGTAAATTAAAAGTCAACCCAAATATATATGGTTGCTAGGGATTTTTTCATCAGTTGCTATGGACTTTTCCAATGGCATTGGCTCTTGACCTTCCATTTTGACTTGAACAGGTAAATTGTAGGGTCCTGAACTCAAATATATATGGTTGCTAGGGACTTTTTCATCAGTTGCTATGGACTTTTTCAATAACCTTGACCTTTCTTTTTGACTTGTACAGGTAAATTAAAAGGTCCTTAACCCAAATATATATGGTTGCTAGGAACTTTTTCACGGTTGCTATGGACTTTTTCATCGACTTTTCATCGGTTGCTATGGACTTTTTCATCAGTTTCTATGGAATTTTTCAATGATCTTGACCCTTGACACTCCATTTTACTTGTACAGCTACCATTTAATTTATTTCAAGTTATGACCTAAACATCTGTGACAACATGTCAGACCATTATTTTCTGTTTACATGTAAATAATCTTTCAAGGGCAAAACCTCCTATAAGGGGTCAATTGACGATTTTGGTCATGTTGACTTATTTGTAGATCTTATTTTGCTGAACATTTTTGATGTTTACAGTTTGTCTTTATCTATAATAATATTCAAGCTAATAACCTAAAACTGCAAAATTTCCTTAAAATTAACAATTCAGGGGCAATCACCCAAAAATGGGTTTACTGATTCGTCTGAAAATTTCATGGTAGGTAGATCTTGACCTCATAAACATTTTTACTACTGGTCAGTTTTGCCCTCACTGCTTTAGTTTTCGAGATATGAGCCAAAAAGTGCATTTTCACATATTTTCTATTTTTAGCCAGGGCAGCCATGTTTCTCAACGGACTAGAAAATAAACACAAAATTTATACTAGATACCCTAAGGGTCTTTCAGCCTGGGTTTGGCTGAAATTGAAAATGTGAAAAATTGTCTTTAAACATTTTACCCCCTATGTTCTATTTTTAGTCATGGCAGCCATGTTTCTCAAAAGACAAGAAAATAAAATATAAACTTTATACTAGATACCCTAACGATCATTCAGACTAAGTATGGCTGTAATTGGTTCAGTGGTTTCAGAGGAGAAGATCTTTGATAAAGTTTACGACAGATGACGGACGGACGACAGACGAGAAAAGATTACTAAGTTTTTAAATTTTTTTGTTGGAAAAGGGTAGGGGATTGGCACCTAAAGAACTGAATTCCTTGTTCAAGAACATAAATATTAGTCCCAAGTCTACACAGAAGAAAAACAAGAAGATAAAAGATTAGGAATATTTATTATTTATAATATACATAACAAAAGAAGTTAAAAATGTAACAATGGATTTCTTACTTCTGCTAAAATTCCACAACCAATAAATCTGGAATTCATGAGATTATCACCTGTAAATTGTTTTTCATAAACTCACAAAAAAAACACACAAAAATAACTATAAACTATACTAAATTTAACAGAAAATATAAATTAAATACAACATAACTAAAGAAAATAACTTAGAAACATATAACAAAATTTTACTATTTAATTATGTCTAAGAATGCCCCTCCATTTTAACACAAAGAACTGGACATTAGACTCAGATGTTTCATAAATCTAAACCCTTAATTCAAGTTTGTTTTGTGTTTCATGACTAAGAAAACTTGTCACTACCACAAACGTTTTGAAACTATAAAGAAATATTTGTTATAAACTTCCACAGGATTATAAACCAATGGTTCCATAATAAAACCACCCTTCCAAAAAAAAAAAAAAAAAAACACTCAACCATTTTAAGTGATTTGGTTTGGGAAGTGTCATTAGGATATCTGGACCATTATCATAACCATAAATTATTTTCTTTTTTACCTAAAATATCTTTCTTAAGCTGAAACACACTTCTCTGTTTGTATACAGTATCTAAGAAAATAAGTTTCCGAAGTTTGCTGATAATTTTCCGAGGTCACATCAAAAACCGGTACATTGTATGGAACATCTGTAAGTATCACATGGTCATATTTGGTCCGTATACCTGAAGACCCAAGAGTTTTAATGGAACAAGATCATGTACCTAAATATATTCACTATAAAATACTACCTAAATTTCTCTTTGGTATTTTATGTATCTTCATGGAACTACCACCGAAAAATGATTTTTTTTTCTTTGGTAACATTACAATACTTTATAATTCTCTAAATTACCCCGGTATTTGTTGTTTAGATAATAATGTAATGTAAATATAAATGTAACATCTGGAGTGAAAATAACAGCCAAATGTTATATAATTATAAATGTATAATTCACAAATAATAAATATCATAAACATCAAGTTCGATTTTGTATCATAAAAATTAGTGAAGAAACTGACTTTAATAAATCAACAACAATATTTGACTTATTGGTAAATCATTAAAGCAGTATTTTTAATTCTGTAAATTTATTGCCAAAATATTTTCTGCAATAAGACGATATAAATTTATCAACTTACCAACCTAAAATATCATGGAATATATCCAGTCGTAATCACAACACTTTCAAAGGAAACTAGATGTATATGAAATTATTACTGGTTGGATAAAACTAAAACTATCTGCCATCAATGAAAAGGTGATAATTATTGAAATCTATGTAAGGAAACAATCATTTTATTTTTCAAAGGGGTGGGCCAAGGAAGGAATTTAAAATAAAAATGTGAGGTTTGAATATTAACTAGAACCAAATAGCAGTATTTTTAAAAATAATTATGCATGCCAACATGCCAAAAATACCTGGATGTGAAAAAAATATTTCCTTTCTCTCTTAACTGTCTGATGATTAAGTGAATAAAATCTATTATTGTCAAACAGAAATATAAAATATATTATTCTCTGTATAAAAAAGCAAAACTGTAGAATACAAATGATCTAATATTTTGATTACAAAAAAATAGCATATTGCACATTCCATATATTAAGTTACCCTTTTAAAATAAGGCAATTTACTATTAAATCTCTGTTTATCATTAAATTGTATAAGCAGAGAACACGATTAAGGACATGGAATAAATGAATACAGGAATTCGATATATAACAAGTGTCATGCACAGAATTTGCCAAAAATCACAAAAACACCAATTTTATTTTAGGAAATATGGTGGCTAAAATTACCAAAGTTCATTCTCAAGATTTAGAATTTTTATAGAAATGTTTGCTAGTTGTCAACACCTAATAATCATAAGAAAGACTGAATTTTAACAACAGGGGCCTTATCAATGAAAAACAAAATATGAAAAAGAATTGTTTATTATCATGATGTTTTTACAAAAATTTAACCAAAACTTGGTATCCATGACAACCTATATCGGAATGCAGAGTAAGTATTTGATTATAAATAATAGTCACAAAATACACAACATAACAAATAACTATATATCCATATAAAGGTCTTTTAAATTGGTTGCTTTCATCTAGATAGTAATACTCAGCAGACTACCATGTATTGCTCAGGTTTCACTCCACTATTTAATGGAATTACTATATAGTCCCCCACATAAATCTAAATCATTGAATTTGTTCACATGGAAGACATGTTTGACAGTTTCAAGCCAGAGGTCCAAGCAGGGAAGGAAACAGGATTTTTTTTCTACCCCTACCCCCCCCCCCCCCCCCCCCCCCCCACATTTCTTTCAGTCCTTTTAATCCAGGAAGTACCCTTTGTACTTTAATGAGTTATCTATTTATGTTTGAGCTAAACATATATAATATTTCAGAATTTGACTATCGATCTTTCTATGGGATTTCCTCATTGATGCATATCCCATATCCTTATGTTTCCATACTTAAAATAAACTTTAACAATCAGAAATGATATACAATACAGGAAAATGGAAAGGCTAATTACACATTACTTCAAGTGAATACAACCAATTCAAAAATCCTGAAAAAGGAAACACAGTTATTTACAAATAAAAATATATATATTTCAACAACCTTCAATTAGAAAGACATAAAATATAAATAATTAGGAATGTTCGACAGTAACTGTTTTACCTAATGTGATGTTAACCAAATTAACAAGGAAAGACATATATACCCATACTGTTTATAGACCTTGGGACTAAATACCCATTAGGAATAAATTTTACTGTAAGTTCTTAACAAAACATGAACTCATATAAAGTAAGAAAATGAATATCACAGTTGGTTCACAATTCTTTTTTTTGTATATCTCTTGTTAAAAAATAATTTAGTTTTACTTTTATGATTGCTTTTTCTTGTTAAAAGACAGAATTAGCAGAGATGTAAAGGTTAAAAGACAGAATTAGCAGAGATGTAAAGGTTAAAAGACAGAATTAGCAGAGATGTAAAGATTAATTCACTTAAAAATTTGAATTGACCATATGATTGTAAGTAACTGCTAAAATATTATTTCCACGAGTTTGAACTGACAAATTTACAGTAAAAAGATTTCCAACAAATTCTAATGTCACTATACAAAACCATCACAATGTCTGAGGACATTATTTATGCAGGTGCTTGTTTATCTTGGGTTATCTTGGACATTTTATTCATCTGTAACATATGTTATAATTGTATAACTGGTCAGTAATAACACATCCAGAGAGGCCATAGCCCCTTGTCACAAAAAATATTAAACAGAAATCATTCATATTTAGGATTCTATAACAAGTTGCAGTAAGATTTTGTGTAAATCTTAAATAATTAAAGCTTTAGCTGAAGGTCCCTTCAGTGACCATTTTGTTAATAACAAAAATTTTTGTTACAAAAAAAAAACATATATATGGCTAATCTAATTATGATAAAATCAAAAGGTTACATGATATTTTACAGAAATCAATACAGTAGAAATGTATAAAATGTCTATACATGTATATTACACATATGTTTAATGTCTATACATGTATATTACACATATGTTTTGAGCATTTTATATGTGATTGCATTTGTCAGAATTCTTTTGAACCAAAAAATATGATTGGAATATTTGATATAAAATAAATCTCAAAAAGACATATTGCACACAATATAGTCAAATAATGTTTTGTTGAAAACTTTTTTTCCAACATAAAAATGTAAATTACTGTTTTCATACAACCAATGTATTATTATATGATATATATATATATTATTTATTTATTCTAGGTCATAAATTACCCGTTAAAGTGTAAATTAAAATTAATGATGACATAACTTTGAGATAAAATTTTACTATTCTTTTTTCAAACCAGAACATTTCATGTATCAATACTGAATAGTCTTTCTAGAAAATAAATTTTCTTTAACATCAAAATTGATAACCAGGAGTAATATCTTGAGAACCAATTCTGCTCAAATGCAACAATTCTGATTCCCTGTTACAGGTACCTCTATGTACCTACTCAAAGACTACTATTGGTGAAACAAGGAACCAGTAAGATAATGATTGACTACAAATAAGATATAAATATGATTTCATGAATGTGCTATTTCATGACCTCCTCAGCATGTCGTACTTCTGATTTTAACTTTACAAATTCTTTGGCTACTTCATCGTTTGTTCTCTGTGACAATATACGCAAGATAGTCCATCCTGTTTCATCCAAATGAATTCGGGAACACAATGAGCACCAACATGCACAACTGCCTTGTTCTACAATGTTTTTTAACTGCATAACTGCTACACCAATCAATCTATCCTCTCTGGCAAAACAATAATCTTTAACACAAATGTGAAGTTCGTAAGCATCTGGTTCATCTTCATTTCCAAGTATACTGTAATTTAAATTATAATTTAATTAACTACAGGTGATATTTTCAGTTCAACACTTCTGATGAATAACTCTTGATTCTATTAAAGAATGAATAACACAATGTTTATCAGTTAGACATTACCTTTCCATTTAGCATTTAGAATATTACTGTAAACCATTTTGTTTTTTTATATCATAATGAACAGAAATTTAAAGTTAAAGAATCAACAAGGATGAGGTCTTTGTAATACATGTTTTAAGGCTTGAGGTAAAAATACAAATTATTAACTTATAACTTAATTACTGTAATTTATTTTATTACACAGACAATTTATTCTTTTGTCATTTTTCCCTATCTCTTAAGTAAACTTGCAAAGCAATTACTAAACATGAAACAGAGCAATCTCTTTCCAAAAACTTAGATTGGCTTAATCTCATAAGGCATTAAGACAAACTGCTATATTAACTACTTACAACTGAAATGTTTCATTAAACTTTGGTGACCAATTGTTACTTTTAGATCTTGTGGAATGTTTTCGACGCTTGTCACTCAGATGAGGACCAATAATAATGACCTCTACAAATGGCCTGAACATGCTGGACGTCTGCCATTTAAGGTCGTTGGCTGCCACAACTGTAAGATTTTATGATGATCATATTAAATATCATTCTTATAGTATGGCAGTACATAAACAATAATTGCCTGTTTATGTAATGTATTCTATAAAATTTCATGTGAATACTCAATCAAAGGTCCTTTTACAAAATAATGCAGGAATTGTATTTCAACTCCGAATATCATTTCCCTAGAAGTTTATTTCTTCATGATGTTTTATTGTATAATATATAATTTCCTCCATATTAGTATTTACATGTATCAGTTTTTTTTTTTATATCAATATTACAATTGAAATTACAGTATAAGTGTGAAGAAAAAAAATGATAATATCATATTGTTAACAAATTTTACTTATATAATAACTTATTCAAGAATTCAAATATCGCAAAATATTGAACGAGTGACCGAAAAACACCTTAATTCACGAATGCGTGCAGCGCATGAGGGAATTTTTAGTGTTTTCTGGTCACGAGTTGAATATTGTCGATATTCAAATTCTTGAACTAGTTATACTCTTTATTACATTGATAAAAAAGACAAAAATGCTTTAAAAGTGTCATATTTTCCTTAGATCCCTTCCTGAATCTGTCGACATCACAAACGTCATTTGTTAGTAAAGCCCTGGACGACGTTAAATAAAAACCGATCTTTCAGTGAGTGAAAATATTGAATTTATTTTCACTGGAATTTACGATAAATCACCATCATCAATGTAATAATCAAATTTAAAACTATTCAATGTGTTTCAAGCTAACTAATTGATTTTGAAATATATGTTGAATCAAACGCCATGTATGATGCTGTTCATAAATTTTAAGCTTATATGAAAGTTGGGTCAAATCTGTTCAATGTCATAGTGCTGTAATACAAAGGCTTGATATGTAATATAAAAATGAACCTACCTTTGACTGTTACTTTATGTTCCCCTGTTCCAGGGTGAGTTATGAGATCAACTTGAATGGACACTTCACCGACAGTTTCTTTATTCCCTAGTTCATCCTGTGATGTCTGCGTACTGACAAATGTTTTTATCAAAGTATCTGTTGTCTGAGTATACAGTGATAAAGCATATCTTAATGATTGTAATTCTTGACTCTTGTCCAAGAAAGTTTTCTTCAGACCTTGTCCACCAGCATGGAAAAACTGTTTGATTGTATCTAAGGCCATGTCCAATACAGCACATTGTTTGGGACTCAAATTTTTCTCTGCTTCTTTGGACATGTCCTGTAATGTAGTTTTATAACCATAACCAAAATGTTTATCTCCTACACATTCATTAATTTATCACAAACAAAACTTTTTGATTAGCAATTAAGGTATGCATGGAAAATGAGTTGCCATTTTTTTTTAATTAGACACTGCTTAATTTTACCAGATATAACTGTAAATTGTAATTGAATTAGATAAAACTGTTTTCTGTAAAAGTTCTGGATCCATAAAAGACTATATCTGGAAGTGACTAATGCATCATTCCCTAACTTAGCAGTCATTACAAGTAGATTGGTATTAATGACACTTAAGACTTGCTTTATAAGGTTCACAGGTTCATACTTTCATTCAACCTGAGTAAATAAAATTTTTTCTGAAAAATATATTATATAAATAGAATGTATTCATAAACAAAATGCACTACAAAAGCAAGCAGCCATGCATTACTGTATGTCAAGCATAAAATACTGGGCATGCATATGTATTCATATTAAAATAATCTCATTAACTTTCACTTAAATTCAGTCTGGTTCTATTATTTTGATTAAGTCTAAAATATCATAAGTATATTCTTTTCCTATCTTATTAAAATTATTTGTCCAATAACTTTACACCTAAGTTAGTTATCTGCCCTTAACACAGAAGATATAAATTTTACATTTCTGTGACTTGGCTAGTTTACAGTCAACTGTCTTTGCATGAAAGCATTGAAGGCATCTTTGTATTCCAGTAAATGATCTGTAATTCACTGAATTGATAGGGAACAGCCACCAGATTAAACATTCTAAACTTGTGAATTTTAAACTTGGAAAAATACTTAATTTTGAAATCTGTCACATAACTCACTTTAGATTGTATCAAAACATCTATGATATGAAAATTAAAGATATATGGTGTTCTTCAATAAAAGAAAAAATCCTACAAAGGAACTAGGCAGAACACATCATTGATGCAACAAGCAAAATTTAGCAATTTAAAAAAAAAATAAATGTGCAAAAGCTATATTTATAAGTGTTTAATATTTATATTATATATCAATCCTTGTATGAGTATATACTGACATATTTTTAACTTTAAAATATTCTCATTTTCTATCAAACATTAAACCATTCATTAAAAAAATTTCTTTCCATGGAAAACTTTAAAACAAATTTCAGAAGAAACAGATAAAGTTTAACGAGATTAAGGGACTATGAATTACAATAAGAATAAGGGATTACTCGTGATATCTGAAGAATTACAATATCTGAACTGGCAAGAAAGAACTTTGTGTGATAATCCAGGAATAGGTTTTCAATATTTGAAACATCAGCAGAACAGTTAAATATTACTTATAATTACCATATCCTAATTGTTCTAAATATCTCTGTGTACAAGAATATTGATGTATAGGTGTAATAAAAACAGATGAATTTTAATTTGGAGACAAACTATATCTTCATACAAGAAGATTATATTAATTACAAGGTTTGACTGTTAATTGCTTTACTGATTCTCGACAACTGAAAACAAAATCACTTAAAAGGTGTCACAACAAAAACAACAAACCAAAACAAAATATAAATCACTAAACTATTAACAGAAAACATGAGAACAACACAAGGTTTCACCTGGATCATAGGCACATTCATGGGCATTTGGCTGACATGGTTGAGGAAAAGGCGGGAAACATCTTCAATCTTAGCCTGTGCTGTCCCAGGCAGGGGTATAAGCTGAAAGATCATTGAAGGTCATAGAAAAAATACGTCATATTTTTGGAGAACTTTGTGATATTGAAGTATCACTGGATAATCGGTATGTTTTAACACACATATATTACCCACCTAATAAAATAGTAACATTACAAGAATATCCAAAACACAATGCATACCTTCATGCACAGAAATAATGGGACTGTTGGATATATTCAGCATTTATATAAATCATTCTTGAAATCAAAGCAGGAAAGGGTTAATAAGGTCAAAGGATATACACATCAAGACTGTCTAAAAAAACTACAACTTGGAGAAAAATAGAACTGAAAATAAAATTCATCAAAAAATTGACAATATTCCAGCCATCAAATTGAAAAGCTGACAACGTAAAAAAGATAGGTGGCATTCTGGCTCCTTCACTTACACCACCAAAGATAAAACGTCTAGGCTTATCTAAACCACCTTTGGCTGTTAATGTTAAATACTGAAATTGTATATGAATATAACATTATGATTCGATCCAAAGCTTTGTTATTTATACCTTTCACCATAATATTGCATATGCAAGCATGTGTGTATGTATATAAAATATAGTCCACTTCCAAGACTTATGGTTAAACCTGTCATTTTATCAAAAGAAAATTAAGTAAACTTATTTGTCGACAAATCTTTAGTGTTATTATACTTGTGTGAAGTATACTCACTATTTTTATTAATTAGTATTTAGTATTAAAATGACAGATTCTATAGAGATATATATTAAAAAAGCAAGTAAACAATGATAAGGCTTATACCCTAACTTCTTTATCCTTGTCTTCTTTTATCTTCAAAAATACATAGCAATATACAAAACTGATTACATATTAATTAAACTGTACTAAATAAAATGTGTCATCAGTCTACGTAAGCCTTTGATTTGTTGAGTATAAATTGATGGATATGTGACAGTTAAATCCATTATGTTTTAGTATAGTATCATCTAATGCATGTTTTTATACAGATCCAAGAAGATGGTATTGGATCAAGATCTACTGTAAATGCATATGGCTAATCCAAAAGATTTAGACCTTTGTTCTTCCTCGTTGAAAATTTTCTACACTGTCGTTATTCATATGACTTTAAAGACAGGAATTAATTCATATTACAAAAACTGTTACTATAAATATAAACATGTTATATTATATTATATTTTATAACTTTAAATGAATTATCATAACAACATTTTACCTGTCTGGGATCAGATAGTGGCGGTAACACTACTATTTTCTCCATGGTATATACAACAATACGCCATAATTCCTGTAAAGATACAGTAATGTTGTGAAACTTCCTTTCCTTTATTCTGTGTATATTTAAACTGGGTATGGCTCTGGTTTTACAAGTTTTTGATAAATAATAGGTTTGTTCAATCAATCATGACTAGTTATATTTTTACATGTTAAAATGCTTAGAAAGCTACTCTAATTTTTTGATGCCCTAATTTTTCAACACTTTTGAATATTCAAGGAAAATGGAATTTTTAAATAACCCTTATTTTTTGACACTTGCAAAATTGTCAAAGTTACGATCATTGTTACTTCTTCCGTAAGTAAATTATTTTCAGTCCTTATCGAGTGTTTATTTCATCTTTCTAAATCATATTAACCATCTATCTCATTAAAAGTGATTGAAATGAATGATTTTTAAGTATTTTCTATTGATATTTTCCTACCAGGAAGTTTACTCTTGAAAAGAAATCTGAAACAACTTCAGAATGGAATTGTGTATTTGCTTTTCGCAAAGGAATAAATTTAAAATATTTAAATGAAATGAACAATTTTATATATAAAAAAAACAAATCCTCTTATAAGACATTTAAAAGTTATAGCTATAGACATCGAAGTCAACAAAAGTTGAACATGTGTTGTAAAAATCAATCCAGATCACATGTTACATAATTACATAAACAATATGACAGGTCGTTTGAAGTTTGCTCCTGTTTTACTGCGTGAAAGAAAAGTGTTAATATTTAAAACCATTAAAAAAAGATGTCAGCAACTTCAACTATATCATACCTTTAATAATCTCTTCAGCACCGTCTTTTCACACACACGTGCAAACAATTGCAAGCTAAAGCAAAGACAAGCATTCAGTTAGTAAAAAAAAAGTGTTAATGTTAGAAAAATCACAATATCAAAAATGTTGATTGTTCTATACTATTTGTACCTAAAAAGCATGTTACATTTAAAAGTGGTTTCCCAATGAAGCACAGATTGTAGATAATTTTAATCAACATCATGATTTCTCCTAAAATCAACAGAAATGTTTTCCTTATAACAAGATATTAGTTTTGCATACACACTATCCGACATTAAAATGCTGTTATTTACTTTCTGCTTTTGCAAACAACATATAAAGTATATAAGACTGACCTGCCATCTAAAAGATCCATCAATGGTCGTAGCACCGTGTAACTTTCTTGTTGAATATTATTTCTCTGACTGGGCTGAGCCAAGGAGACCTGACCTGCCCCTTTCACTTTAGACAATAAAGTACCTAATTCTTGCATACTCTGTTGTATCTGTGATTCTAAACTTTTGGCAAAGATTGTAGCTAAATCATCCAGTACTGTGTTTAGTTTCTGTTGTAGTTCATTCAATATTTGTGCTGCTGATTCATCAAGCTGTGAAAAAAATCAAATATCTACATAAGATTTTTGCAAAAATTTAACTGTGAAATTTGGGTTTTTTTATCATTTCTTTAGTTAAATTTTCACATTATAAAACCAGCTAAGCTATCTGGAGTTATTCTGTCTGTCCCCTTTCACATGTATTTAGTGTAAACAAATAAAACAGGCATTAGAACTTTTCAACAGCTCTTTTTAAATACACGTACTACAAGTTGTGTTACAGATTTAAAAATTATTTCATATCATTAAGACATTTAACCATTTCCAACCCCTAAAAAACCTGGGAAAGATTTTAGTTTGCATAATTAGACAAAAAAGAATGGACAGATATGTCTCTACTGAGTTATTATTGATGTAAATATGCAAATATACAATGTTTAAGACAATAATAATTTTTAGCTTCTCTTTTTCCTCAATTAAAACATATTTGTTTGTTTGTTTGTTCAGTTGGGATTTTATGCCATTTTGAGCACGTTTGGCTATTTCGCGGTGGCCAGTTTTTATTGGTGGAGGAAGCCGGAGTACCCAGAGAGAACCACCCACCTTTGGTAGGAAAATTGGCAATCCTTTTCAATTTAGATCGGAGTCGAACACACCCCGCCACAGGTGAGATTCGACAGGCTAGTGATCATTAGTAGTTATGACGAACTACCTAGACATATTTGTAAACAATTTTATAATGATATACATGTACAAACCTTCTCTCCTCCCATGCTTTCAAATACTTTTTCTAGCTGTACCCTCAACTGCTGGATATTATTCATTAATGTACAAGCCTGAAAAAACATCAAAATTATTTAAAGTGACATCATTCCTCAGCCATGATACGGCAGTTATTGATATCGTAATATTTTTAAGGATTTTTTTTGTGAATGAGTGTGTGCAAATGAATGTTAAATACAATTTGTATCGTTATTGATGACAATCCGGTGTTGGATTTTATATCATTAAAATAAGTTTAAAAGATACAATTCAGAATTGATGTTCATATGGCCCAAGTATAAAGCAGGAACCTACCATATTACCTTCTCGTCTAACATACTCATGTGACATTATTTAAATGTCTGACTTCAGCATAATTCTTTATCATTTTTATTTTCGGATAAATTTCTGTTGGAAGATTGACTATTCAAATTTTTATGCTGAGACAAGCATAAAATAATAAGAATTGATATGAATTCAAACTTACATCTTTCTGTCTATGAGCATACTTTTCGAAATCTCTTTTCACAATATCTGCATAGGCCAAAAGGACTTTATTTACAGTCTGAAAAAGAAAATCTCATTCACTAAGTTTGTCCTAATATCATAATAAAACTAGAGGCTCTCAAGAGCCTGTGTCGCTCACCTGTATCTAATGTGATTTTGGAAATTATGTAAAATTATATAATGATTGAGACCAAGATTGGTTTAATTTGACACAGTATTTAAAATTAAAAACAGGTCATCTTAGTGTAGTCTTACAATAGCTACTGAAGACATCTTATCATTATTATTTTTGAATATGTGACCATTCAGAATTTTTTTTACAATTTTCTGATAGACTTCTAAACATCTTGGATGATGGATCGGCAACAAAGTAACAACACTTGGTCAGCACCTCATAAGGAACATTCATGCTATGTTTTGTTACATTCCATTCATTGGTTCTCTAAAAGAAGTCATTTGTATGCATTTCCCATAGGGTCCAATGTTAAACTTAGTCTCCCGCTGGCAGCCATCTTGGATGATGGATCAGCTACAAAGTAACAACACTAGGTCAGCACTTCATAAGGAATATTCATGCCATGTTTGGTTTCATTCCATTAAGTGGGTCACTAAAAGAAGTCATTTGTATGCATTTCCCATAGGGTTCTATGTTAAACTAAGTCCCCGGCTAGCGGCCATCTTGGATTATGGATCGGCTACAAAGTAACAACACTTGGTCAGCACCTCATAAGGAACATTCATGCCATGTTTGGTTTCATTCCATTCAACGATTCTCTAAAAGAAGTCATTTGTATGCATTTCCCATAGGGTCCTATGTTAAACTAAGTTCCCCGCTGGCGGCCATCTTGGATGATGGATCAGCTACAAAGTAACAACACTTGGTCAGCACTTAATTAGGAATATTCATGCCATGTTTGGCTTCATTCCATTAAGTGGGTCACTAAAAGAAGTCATTTGTATGCATTTCCCATAGGGTTCTATGTTAAACTAAGTCCCCCGCTGGTGGCCATCTTGGATTATGGATCGGCTACAAAGTAACAACACTTGGTCAGCACCTCATAAGGAACATTCATGCCATGTTTGGTTTCATTCCATTCAACGGTTCTCTAAAAGAAGTCATTTGTATGCATTTCCCATAGGGTCCTATGTTAAACTAAGTCTCCCTCTGGCGGCCATCTTGGATGATGGATCGGCTACAAAGTAACAACACTTGGCCAGCACCTCATAAGGAACATTGATGCCAGATTTAGTTTCATTCCATTCAGTGGTTCTCTAAAAGAAGTCATTTGTATGCATTTCCCATAGGGTCCTATGTTAAACTAAGTTCCCCGCTGGCGGCCATCTTGGATGATGGATCAGCTACAAAGTAACAACACTTAGTCAGCACCTCATAAGGAACATTCATCCTAGATTTACTTTCATTCCATTCAGTGGTTCTCTAAAAGAAGTCATTTGTATGCATTTCCCATAGGGTCCTATGTTAAACTAAGTTCCCCGCTGGTGGCCATCTTGGATTATGGATCGGCTACAAAGTAACAACACTTGGTCAGCACCTCATAAGGAACATTCATGCCATGTTTGGTTTCATTCCATTCAACGGTTCTCTAAAAGAAGTCATTTGTATGCATTTCCCATAGGGTCCTATGTTAAACTAAGTCCCCCTCTGGCGGTCATCTTGGATGATGGATCGGCTACAAAGTAACAACACTTGGTCAGCACCTCATAAGGAACATTCATGCCAGATTTAGTTTCATTCCATTCAGTGGTTCTCTAAAAGAAGTCATTTGTATGCATTTCCCATAGGGTCCTATGTTAAACTAAGTTCCCCCGCTGGCGGCCATCTTGGATGATGGATCAGCTACAAAGTAACAACACTTGGTCAGCACCTCATAAGGAACATTCATGCTATGTTTGGTTTCATTCCATTCAACGGTTCTCTAAAAGAAGTCATTTGTATGCATTTCCCATAGGGTCCTATGTTAAACTAAGTCCCCCTCTGGCGGCCATCTTGGATGATGGATCAGCTACAAAGTAACAACACTTGGTCAGCACCTCATAAGGAACATTCATGCCAGATTTAGTTTCATTCCATTCAGTGGTTCTCTAAAAGAAGTCATTTGTATGCATTTCCCATAGGGTCCTATGTTAAACTAAGTTCCCCGCTGGCGGCCATCTTGGATGATGGATCGGCTACAAAGTAACAACACTTGGTCAGCACCTCATAAGGAACATTCATGCCATGTTTGGTTTCATTCCATTCAGTGGTTCTCTAGAAGAAGTTCAAAATGTAAAATGTTAACGACGACGACGGACGACGCCGGACGACGGACGCCAAGTGATGAGAAAAGCTCACTTGACCCTTTGGGTCAGGTGAGCTAAAAACAAGCACTCTTCTTCAGTGTTACAGATTCCACATCATATAGAATTCTGGTATTAATCATTCTAACCCTAGGGCTTAATCTAAACCTTACCCTGACTCCTAAACGGGCTCCTAAAGTAAAAATAGAACATACAAGCTGCCATTCTTGGGCCTTTCCGAGATTTCTGTAATAAAATATGTTTTTGTAAGTCGTCAAAGAGATCAGCTTTGTTCTTTAAATTTTACCTCAATGTATGATTCGTCTTCACCCAAAAACCACCATTAATAGCTTATTTTACTTCTTTTCATTGCATATACCTCCTGTGTATTTCATTAAAAACCATAGGAAAATTCTACTTACATTTGCAAATCTCTGCATGTATATTTTGACTATATCTGGGTCAGGACATTCCAATTTTTTGATAACATCTGAACATTGATTTAGCTGAGTGAAAACATCTACCACTGATGATGAAAACATAGCATGTTCTGCACTTTTCTGAAACTATAAATGGAGAAAATATTCTTAACTTACTAAAATATTGTCAAGTTTAATTTATACTTATTGATCTTATGACAGATTAATTTAAGTTCAAAACATTGAATGACCCACAAAATCATTTATCAGGGAAAAATAATATTTTACAATTCCTTAAATAGAGAAAACATATTTGTTTTTCAAATTCAAGATTTTGATCTGGATCCAAACAGAATACTTACATCATCTTTTTTGTCCCTTTCATAAGCACTGTGAAGATATTCCATGGACACATCATCATTTTCATTTAACCATTGTAATACAAAAGGAACAAACCACCTATATAATATAGAAAATTAGTCACACTCATAAAATAATTAAACACAAATCATATATACATATAAACCCAGGAACATATTTTTACATTTCAGCTGTGACCTTATATACAGATTACATCTTAAATTGTCTGAATACAAAAACCAACTTATATGACAAATTTCAATAAGTATTCAGTTTTCAATTTTCTTTACTGTATATGAAACGTAAACTTCATCTTACTACTTTGAAAGAAAAAAAATTACAATTTTAACTATAGTAATGGGTAACAGACACTCATTTGAGAAACACAGGTAAGGACTCTGCTCTAAAAAGCAAATATTCTGTGGAGACAGATCTGAGGAAAGGATATCTATTTGAGACTATATTTTGATCTGAGCTTAATACACACTGAATAGTTTATTTCCTTTTAAAACATTGTTCTGCTTCCCTAGGCAACAGAAGACTTACTTTGGATATTCTGGTATAACTCGCTTCCCTAGCCAACAGAAGACTTACTTTGGATATTCTGGTATAACTCCTTTAAACTGAGGCACATCAGCTACATATTTAGTATACAACTGCTTTACTTGGAAGTGGAGATTCATGTACTCAGAACTTTTACATGTTCTTTCTTTTTCATGGACTGAAAAATAACAAAAAGACCAAAACTTATAACAGGCTAGCTTAGAAAATGTTCATAACAAAGGTTTTATCATATGAACATTTTATGGAAATAAATTCTATAAAACACCAAACACTATTCTATAATACTTTTAAAAATCTTTTTTGAAAATTTAAAAAATCCATATTCCATATGCTTTAATTTTAGTTACATAAATAGTTACTATCTATATGTCAAAAGACTGATTATTCAAATAAAATTGGACTACAGTGTACTTTTATTTCAGGTTTACATTACCTTGTACAATAGATTTCCAGTATTTTCAAATTAAAAAAAAAATGGTATAAAAAAGGGATACAGTCAATAAATTCTTGACACTTTCACTTAAACAAAGCAATGGGAAATTTCATTTTTAATGCTGTTCTTCATCTTAAAGAAAAAATGATGCAGTGACATAAAATTGAGGATAAAACAGGCAATAAGACTACATTATTTATTTGATATTTCATAGTTACCTTGTAATGCATAGCACGCATCTTGTGCAAATAGAGTCCACATGTTTGAGGCACTGACTTGACCCACATTTAATTCTTGTGGAAATCTGAAAATTTTTTATAAAGACTATGAATTTTGTAAAAAAATAGTTTAATGAGATATTAATAATAAATGTGATAATGAATTATATTATTTTACAAAATTGTCTAATTCCTCTGCTGAGTATCTTGGTGATCTTGAACAAAACATACTTACACAGGAGTATAACATTTTGTACTAAATCATTTACTGGTAATACAGGAGAAGAAAGTCTTTTCTCTCATTACAAGATGTTTAGGAAATCATTTACTGGTGTAAGAAACGCATGTGTAATATTCTTGTACATTTCATCACTGTCATAATGCAAGATTTGGACAAAAAATTTCAAAACAAAATTGCTTATAAATGGAAAACTACTACATAATTTCCAATTAGAATTGTCTGTAATGAGAGAAATTTATCTATCATACATTGAGATGTAGGATAGTGGAATTCCACCAAAGGGGTCATATTTTTTGTCAGACACAAGGCTTGCATGAACATTTGTTATTTACTGTATATTTTTGACTTACTGATTTAATACAGGAGTATAACATTTTTGACTTACTGATTTAATACAGGAATATGACATTTTTGACTTACTGATTTAATACAGGAGTATAACATTTTTGAATATGACATTTTTGACTTACTGATTTAATACAGGTGTATCACATTTTTGACTTATTGATCTAATACAGGAGTATAACATTTTTGACTTACTGATTTAATACATGTGTATCACATTTTTGACTTACTGATTTAATACAAGTGTATCACATTTTTACTTACTGATTTAATACAGGAGTATCACATTTTGACTTACTGATTTAATACAAGTGTATCACATTTTTACTTACTGATTTAATACAGGAGTATCACATTTTGACTTACTGATTTAATACAAGTGTATCACATTTTTACTTACTGATTTAATACAGGAGTATCACATTTTGACTTACTGATTTAATACAGGAATATGACATTTTTGACTTACTGATTTAATACAGGTGTATCACATTTTTGACTTACTGATCTAATACAGGAGTATAACATTTTTGACTTACTGATTTAATACAGGAGTATAACATTTTTGACTTACTGATTTAATACAGGAATATGACATTTTTGACTTGTTGATTTAATACAGGAATATGACATTTTTGACTTACTGATTTAATACAAGTGTATCACATTTTTGACTTACTGATTTAATACAAGTGTATCACATTTTTACTTACTGATTTAATACAGGAGTATCACATTTTGACTTACTGATTTAATACAAGTGTATCACATTTTTACTTACTGATTTAATACAGGAGTATCACATTTTGACTTACTGATTTAATACAGGAATATGACATTTTTGACTTACTGATTTAATACAGGAATATGACATTTTTTACTTACTGATTTAATACAGGTGTATCACATTTTTGACTTACTGATCTAATACAGGAGTATAACATTTTTGACTTACTGATTTAATACAGGAGTATAACATTTTTGACTTACTGATTTAATAAAGGAATATGACATTTTTGACTTGTTGATTTAATACAGGAATATGACATTTTGGACTTACTGATCTAATACAGGAGTATAACATTTTTGACTTACTGATTTAATACAGGAATATGACATTTTTGACTTGTTGATTTAATACAGGAGTATAACATTTTTGACTTACTGATTTAATACAAGTGTATCACATTTTTGACTTACTGATTTAATACAAGTGTATCACATTTTTACTTACTGATTTAATACAGGAGTATCACATTTTGACTTACTGATTTAATACAGGTGTATCACATTTTTGACTTACTGATTTAATACAGGAATATGACATTTTTGACTTGTTGATTTAATACAGGAGTATAACATTTTTGACTTACTGATTTAATACAAGTGTATCACATTTTTGACTTACTGATTTAATACAAGTGTATCACATTTTTACTTACTGATTTAATACAGGAATATGACATTTTTGACTTACTGATTTAATACAGGTGTATCACATTTTTGACTTACTGATCTAATACAGGAGTATAACATTTTTGACTTACTGATTTAATACAGGAGTATAACATTTTTGACTTACTGATTTAATACAGGAATATGACATTTTTGACTTGTTGATTTAATACAGGAATATGACATTTTTGACTTACTGATCTAATACAGGAGTATAACATTTTTGACTTACTGATTTAATACATGTGTATCACATTTTTGACTTTCTGATTTAATACAGGAGTATCACATTTTTGACTTACTGATCTAATACAGGAATATGACATTTTTGACTTGTTGATTTAATACAGGAGTATAACATTTTTGACTTACTGATTTAATACAAGTGTATCACATTTTTGACTTACTGATTTAATACAAGTGTATCACATTTTTACTTACTGATTTAATACAGGAGTATCACATTTTGACTTACTGATTTAATACAGGTGTATCACATTTTTGACTTACTGATTTAATACAGGTGTATCACATTTTTGACTTACTGATCTAATACAGGAGTATAACATTTTTGACTTACTGATTTAATACAGGAATATGACATTTTTGACTTGTTGATTTAATACAGGAGTATAACATTTTTGACTTACTGATTTAATACAAGTGTATCACATTTTTGACTTACTGATTTAATACAAGTGTATCACATTTTTACTTACTGATTTAATACAGGAGTATC
This sequence comes from Mytilisepta virgata, assembly GCA_028015205.1. Classification (NCBI taxonomy): domain Eukaryota; kingdom Metazoa; phylum Mollusca; class Bivalvia; order Mytilida; family Mytilidae; genus Mytilisepta; species Mytilisepta virgata. The sequence goes on from CM051517.1 coordinate 5,347,016, forward strand.
ACATTTTGACTTACTGATTTAATACAAGTGTATCACATTTTTACTTACTGATTTAATACAGGAGTATCACATTTTGACTTACTGATTTAATACAGGAATATGACATTTTTCACTTACTGATTTAATACAGGTGTATCACATTTTTGACTTACTGATCTAATACAGGAGTATAACATTTTTGACTTTCTGATTTAATACAGGAGTATCACATTTTTACTTACTGATTTAATACAGGAATATGACATTTTTACTTACTGATTTAATACAGGTGTATCACATTTTTGACTTACTGATTTAATACAGGAATATGACATTTTTGACTTACTGATTTAATACAGGAGTATCACATTTTGACTTACTGATTTAATACAGGAATATGACATTTTTGACTTACTGATTTAATACAGGTGTATCACATTTTTGACTTACTGATCTAATACAGGAGTATAACATTTTTGACTTTCTGATTTAATACAGGAGTATCACATTTTTGACTTACTGATTTAATACAGGAGTATCACATTTTTGACTTTCTGATTTAATACAGGAGTATCACATTTTTACTTACTGATTTAATACAGGAGTATCACATTTTTGACTTACTGATTTAATACAGGAGTATCACATTTTTACTTACTGATTTAATACAGGAATATGACATTTTTGACTTACTGATTTAATACAGGTGTATCACATTTTTACTTACTGATTTAATACAGGAATATGACATTTTTGACTTACTGATTTAATACAGGAGTATCACATTTTTGACTTTCTGATTTAATACAGGTGTATCACATTTTTACTTACTGATTTAATACAGGAATATGACATTTTTGACTTACTGATTTAATACAGGTGTATCACATTTTTGACTTACTGATCTAATACATGTGTATCACATTTTTGACTTTCTGATTTAATACAGGAGTATCACATTTTTACTTACTGATTTAATACCGGAATATGACATTTTTACTTACTGATTTAATACAGGAGTATAACATTTTTGACTTACTGATTTAATACAGGAGTATAACATTTTGACTTACTGATTTAATACAGGTGTATCACATTTTTGACTTACTAATTTAATACAGGTGTATCACATTTTTGACTTACTGATCTAATACAGGAGTATAACATTTTTGACTTACTGATTTAATACAGGTGTATCACATTTTTGACTTTCTGATTTAATACAGGAGTATCACATTTTTACTTACTGATTTAATACCGGAATATGACATTTTTACTTACTGATTTAATACAGGAGTATAACATTTTTGACTTACTGATTTAATACAGGAGTATAACATTTTTGACTTACTGACTTAATACAGGAGTATCACATTTTTGACTTACTGATTTAATACAGGTGTATCACATTTTTGACTTACTAATTTAATACAGGTGTATCACATTTTTGACTTACTGATCTAATACAGGAGTATAACATTTTTGACTTACTGATTTAATACAGGTGTATCACATTTTTGACTTTCTGATTTAATACAGGAGTATCACATTTTTACTTCATGATTTAATACAGGAATATGACATTTTTACTTACTGATTTAATACAGGAGTATAACATTTTTGACTTACTGATTTAATACAGGAGTATAACATTTTTGACTTACTGACTTAATACAGGAGTATCACATTTTTGACTTACTGATTTAATACAGGTGTATCACATTTTTGACTTACTAATTTAATACAGGTGTATCACATTTTTGACTTACTGATCTAATACAGGTGTATCACATTTTTGACTTACTGATTTAATACAGGAGCATAACATTTTTGACTTGTTGATTTAATACAGGAATATGACATTTTTGACTTACTGATTTAATACAGGTGTATCACATTTTTGACTTACTGATTTAATACAGGAGTATAACATTTTTGACTTACTGATTTAATACAGGAGTATAACATTTTTGACTTGCTGATTTAATACAGGAATATTACATTTTTGACTTACTGATTTAATACAGGTGTATCACATTTTTGACTTGCTGATTTAATACAGGAATATGACATTTTTGACTTACTGATTTAATACAGGTGTATCACATTTTTGACTTACTGATTTAATACAGGAATATGACATTTTTGACTTACTGATTTAATACAGGAGTATAACATTTTTGACTTACTGATTTAATACAGGAGTATAACATTTTTGACTTGCTGATTTAATACAGGAATATGACATTTTTGACTTACTGATTTAATACAGGTGTATCACATTTTTGACTTACTGATTTAATACAGGAGCATAACATTTTTGACTTGTTGATTTAATACAGGAATATGACATTTTTGACTTACTGATTTAATACAGGTGTATCACATTTTTGACTTACTGATTTAATACAGGAATATGACATTTTTGACTTACTGATTTAATACAGGAGTATAACATTTTTGACTTACTGATTTAATACAGGAGTATAACATTTTTGACTTGCTGATTTAATACAGGAATATGACATTTTTGACTTACTGATTTAATACAGGTGTATCACATTTTTGACTTACTGATTTAATACAGGAATATGACATTTTTGACTTACTGATTTAATACAGGTGTATCACATTTTTGACTTACTGATCTAATACAGGAGTATAACATTTTTTACTTACTGATTTAATACAGGAGTATCACATTTTTACTTACTGATTTAATACAGGTGTATCACATTTTTGACTTACTGATCTAATACAGGAGTATAACATTTTTGACTTACTGATTTAATACAGGAGTATAACATTTTTGACTTACTGATTTAATACAGGAATATGACATTTTTGACTTGTTGATTTAATACAGGAATATGACATTTTTGACTTACTGATCTAATACAGGAGTATAACATTTTTGACTTACTGATTTAATACATGTGTATCACATTTTTGACTTTCTGATTTAATACAGGAGTATCACATTTTTGACTTACTGATCTAATACAGGAATATGACATTTTTGACTTGTTGATTTAATACAGGAGTATAACATTTTTGACTTACTGATTTAATACAAGTGTATCACATTTTTGACTTACTGATTTAATACAAGTGTATCACATTTTTACTTACTGATTTAATACAGGAGTATCACATTTTGACTTACTGATTTAATACAGGTGTATCACATTTTTGACTTACTGATTTAATACAGGTGTATCACATTTTTGACTTACTGATCTAATACAGGAGTATAACATTTTTGACTTACTGATTTAATACAGGAATATGACATTTTTGACTTGTTGATTTAATACAGGAGTATAACATTTTTGACTTACTGATTTAATACAAGTGTATCACATTTTTGACTTACTGATTTAATACAAGTGTATCACATTTTTACTTACTGATTTAATACAGGAGTATCACATTTTGACTTACTGATTTAATACAAGTGTATCACATTTTTACTTACTGATTTAATACAGGAGTATCACATTTTGACTTACTGATTTAATACAGGAATATGACATTTTTCACTTACTGATTTAATACAGGTGTATCACATTTTTGACTTACTGATCTAATACAGGAGTATAACATTTTTGACTTTCTGATTTAATACAGGAGTATCACATTTTTACTTACTGATTTAATACAGGAATATGACATTTTTACTTACTGATTTAATACAGGTGTATCACATTTTTGACTTACTGATTTAATACAGGAATATGACATTTTTGACTTACTGATTTAATACAGGAGTATCACATTTTGACTTACTGATTTAATACAGGAATATGACATTTTTGACTTACTGATTTAATACAGGTGTATCACATTTTTGACTTACTGATCTAATATAGGAGTATAACATTTTTGACTTTCTGATTTAATACAGGAGTATCACATTTTTTACTTACTGATTTAATACAGGTGTATCACATTTTTGACTTACTGATTTAATACAGGTGTATCACATTTTTGACTTACTGATCTAATACAGGAGTATAACATTTTTGACTTACTGATTTAATACAGGAATATGACATTTTTGACTTGTTGATTTAATACAGGAGTATAACATTTTTGACTTACTGATTTAATACAAGTGTATCACATTTTTGACTTACTGATTTAATACAAGTGTATCACATTTTTACTTACTGATTTAATACAGGAGTATCACATTTTGACTTACTGATTTAATACAAGTGTATCACATTTTTACTTACTGATTTAATACAGGAGTATCACATTTTGACTTACTGATTTAATACAGGAATATGACATTTTTCACTTACTGATTTAATACAGGTGTATCACATTTTTGACTTACTGATCTAATACAGGAGTATAACATTTTTGACTTTCTGATTTAATACAGGAGTATCACATTTTTACTTACTGATTTAATACAGGAATATGACATTTTTACTTACTGATTTAATACAGGTGTATCACATTTTTGACTTACTGATTTAATACAGGAATATGACATTTTTGACTTACTGATTTAATACAGGTGTATCACATTTTTGACTTACTGATCTAATACAGGAGTATAACATTTTTGACTTTCTGATTTAATACAGGAGTATCACATTTTTGACTTACTGATTTAATACAGGAGTATCACATTTTTGACTTTCTGATTTAATACAGGAGTATCACATTTTTACTTACTGATTTAATACAGGAGTATCACATTTTTGACTTACTGATTTAATACAGGAGTATCACATTTTTACTTACTGATTTAATACAGGAATATGACATTTTTTACTTACTGATTTAATACAGGTGTATCACATTTTTACTTACTGATTTAATACAGGAATATGACATTTTTGACTTACTGATTTAATACAGGAGTATCACATTTTTGACTTTCTGATTTAATACAGGTGTATCACATTTTTACTTACTGATTTAATACAGGAATATGACATTTTTGACTTACTGATTTAATACAGGTGTATCACATTTTTGACTTACTGATCTAATACATGTGTATCACATTTTTGACTTTCTGATTTAATACAGGAGTATCACATTTTTACTTACTGATTTAATACCGGAATATGACATTTTTACTTACTGATTTAATACAGGAGTATAACATTTTTGACTTACTGATTTAATACAGGAGTATAACATTTTGACTTACTGATTTAATACAGGTGTATCACATTTTTGACTTACTAATTTAATACAGGTGTATCACATTTTTGACTTACTGATCTAATACAGGAGTATAACATTTTTGACTTACTGATTTAATACAGGTGTATCACATTTTTGACTTTCTGATTTAATACAGGAGTATCGCATTTTTACTTACTGATTTAATACCGGAATATGACATTTTTACTTACTGATTTAATACAGGAGTATAACATTTTTGACTTACTGATTTAATACAGGAGTATAACATTTTGACTTACTGATTTAATACAGGAGTATCACATTTTTACTTCATGATTTAATACAGGAATATGACATTTTTACTTACTGATTTAATACAGGAGTATAACATTTTTGACTTACTGATTTAATACAGGTGTATCACATTTTTGACTTACTGATCTAATACAGGAGTATAACATTTTTGACTTACTGATTTAATACAGGAATATGACATTTTTGACTTGTTGATTTAATACAGGAGTATAACATTTTTGACTTACTGATTTAATACAAGTGTATCACATTTTTGACTTACTGATTTAATACAAGTGTATCACATTTTTACTTACTGATTTAATACAGGAGTATCACATTTTGACTTACTGATTTAATACAAGTGTATCACATTTTTACTTACTGATTTAATACAGGAGTATCACATTTTGACTTACTGATTTAATACAGGAATATGACATTTTTCACTTACTGATTTAATACAGGTGTATCACATTTTTGACTTACTGATCTAATACAGGAGTATAACATTTTTGACTTTCTGATTTAATACAGGAGTATCACATTTTTACTTACTGATTTAATACAGGAATATGACATTTTTACTTACTGATTTAATACAGGTGTATCACATTTTTGACTTACTGATTTAATACAGGAATATGACATTTTTGACTTACTGATTTAATACAGGAGTATCACATTTTGACTTACTGATTTAATACAGGAATATGACATTTTTGACTTACTGATTTAATACAGGTGTATCACATTTTTGACTTACTGATCTAATACAGGAGTATAACATTTTTGACTTTCTGATTTAATACAGGAGTATCACATTTTTGACTTACTGATTTAATACAGGAGTATCACATTTTTGACTTTCTGATTTAATACAGGAGTATCACATTTTTACTTACTGATTTAATACAGGAGTATCACATTTTTGACTTACTGATTTAATACAGGAGTATCACATTTTTACTTACTGATTTAATACAGGAATATGACATTTTTGACTTACTGATTTAATACAGGTGTATCACATTTTTACTTACTGATTTAATACAGGAATATGACATTTTTGACTTACTGATTTAATACAGGAGTATCACATTTTTGACTTTCTGATTTAATACAGGTGTATCACATTTTTACTTACTGATTTAATACAGGAATATGACATTTTTGACTTACTGATTTAATACAGGTGTATCACATTTTTGACTTACTGATCTAATACATGTGTATCACATTTTTGACTTTCTGATTTAATACAGGAGTATCACATTTTTACTTACTGATTTAATACCGGAATATGACATTTTTACTTACTGATTTAATACAGGAGTATAACATTTTTGACTTACTGATTTAATACAGGAGTATAACATTTTGACTTACTGATTTAATACAGGTGTATCACATTTTTGACTTACTAATTTAATACAGGTGTATCACATTTTTGACTTACTGATCTAATACAGGAGTATAACATTTTTGACTTACTGATTTAATACAGGTGTATCACATTTTTGACTTTCTGATTTAATACAGGAGTATCACATTTTTACTTACTGATTTAATACCGGAATATGACATTTTTACTTACTGATTTAATACAGGAGTATAACATTTTTGACTTACTGATTTAATACAGGAGTATAACATTTTTGACTTACTGACTTAATACAGGAGTATCACATTTTTGACTTACTGATTTAATACAGGTGTATCACATTTTTGACTTACTAATTTAATACAGGTGTATCACATTTTTGACTTACTGATCTAATACAGGAGTATAACATTTTTGACTTACTGATTTAATACAGGTGTATCACATTTTTGACTTTCTGATTTAATACAGGAGTATCACATTTTTACTTCATGATTTAATACAGGAATATGACATTTTTACTTACTGATTTAATACAGGAGTATAACATTTTTGACTTACTGATTTAATACAGGAGTATAACATTTTTGACTTACTGACTTAATACAGGAGTATCACATTTTTGACTTACTAATTTAATACAGGTGTATCACATTTTTGACTTACTGATCTAATACAGGTGTATCACATTTTTGACTTACTGATTTAATACAGGAGCATAACATTTTTGACTTGTTGATTTAATACAGGAATATGACATTTTTGACTTACTGATTTAATACAGGTGTATCACATTTTTGACTTACTGATTTAATACAGGAGTATAACATTTTTGACTTACTGATTTAATACAGGAGTATAACATTTTTGACTTGCTGATTTAATACAGGAATATTACATTTTTGACTTACTGATTTAATACAGGTGTATCACATTTTTGACTTGCTGATTTAATACAGGAATATGACATTTTTGACTTACTGATTTAATACAGGTGTATCACATTTTTGACTTACTGATTTAATACAGGAATATGACATTTTTGACTTACTGATTTAATACAGGAGTATAACATTTTTGACTTACTGATTTAATACAGGAGTATAACATTTTTGACTTGCTGATTTAATACAGGAATATGACATTTTTGACTTACTGATTTAATACAGGTGTATCACATTTTTGACTTACTGATTTAATACAGGAGCATAACATTTTTGACTTGTTGATTTAATACAGGAATATGACATTTTTGACTTACTGATTTAATACAGGTGTATCACATTTTTGACTTACTGATTTAATACAGGAATATGACATTTTTGACTTACTGATTTAATACAGGAGTATAACATTTTTGACTTACTGATTTAATACAGGAGTATAACATTTTTGACTTGCTGATTTAATACAGGAATATGACATTTTTGACTTACTGATTTAATACAGGTGTATCACATTTTTGACTTACTGATTTAATACAGGAATATGACATTTTTGACTTACTGATTTAATACAGGTGTATCACATTTTTGACTTACTGATCTAATACAGGAGTATAACATTTTTTACTTACTGATTTAATACAGGAGTATCACATTTTTACTTACTGATTTAATACAGGTGTATCACATTTTTGACTTACTGATCTAATACAGGAGTATAACATTTTTGACTTACTGATTTAATACAGGAGTATAACATTTTTGACTTACTGATTTAATACAGGAATATGACATTTTTGACTTGTTGATTTAATACAGGAATATGACATTTTTGACTTACTGATCTAATACAGGAGTATAACATTTTTGACTTACTGATTTAATACATGTGTATCACATTTTTGACTTTCTGATTTAATACAGGAGTATCACATTTTTGACTTACTGATCTAATACAGGAATATGACATTTTTGACTTGTTGATTTAATACAGGAGTATAACATTTTTGACTTACTGATTTAATACAAGTGTATCACATTTTTGACTTACTGATTTAATACAAGTGTATCACATTTTTACTTACTGATTTAATACAGGAGTATCACATTTTGACTTACTGATTTAATACAGGTGTATCACATTTTTGACTTACTGATTTAATACAGGTGTATCACATTTTTGACTTACTGATCTAATACAGGAGTATAACATTTTTGACTTACTGATTTAATACAGGAATATGACATTTTTGACTTGTTGATTTAATACAGGAGTATAACATTTTTGACTTACTGATTTAATACAAGTGTATCACATTTTTGACTTACTGATTTAATACAAGTGTATCACATTTTTACTTACTGATTTAATACAGGAGTATCACATTTTGACTTACTGATTTAATACAAGTGTATCACATTTTTACTTACTGATTTAATACAGGAGTATCACATTTTGACTTACTGATTTAATACAGGAATATGACATTTTTCACTTACTGATTTAATACAGGTGTATCACATTTTTGACTTACTGATCTAATACAGGAGTATAACATTTTTGACTTTCTGATTTAATACAGGAGTATCACATTTTTACTTACTGATTTAATACAGGAATATGACATTTTTACTTACTGATTTAATACAGGTGTATCACATTTTTGACTTACTGATTTAATACAGGAATATGACATTTTTGACTTACTGATTTAATACAGGAGTATCACATTTTGACTTACTGATTTAATACAGGAATATGACATTTTTGACTTACTGATTTAATACAGGTGTATCACATTTTTGACTTACTGATCTAATATAGGAGTATAACATTTTTGACTTTCTGATTTAATACAGGAGTATCACATTTTTGACTTACTGATTTAATACAGGTGTATCACATTTTTGACTTACTGATTTAATACAGGTGTATCACATTTTTGACTTACTGATCTAATACAGGAGTATAACATTTTTGACTTACTGATTTAATACAGGAATATGACATTTTTGACTTGTTGATTTAATACAGGAGTATAACATTTTTGACTTACTGATTTAATACAAGTGTATCACATTTTTGACTTACTGATTTAATACAAGTGTATCACATTTTTACTTACTGATTTAATACAGGAGTATCACATTTTGACTTACTGATTTAATACAAGTGTATCACATTTTTACTTACTGATTTAATACAGGAGTATCACATTTTGACTTACTGATTTAATACAGGAATATGACATTTTTCACTTACTGATTTAATACAGGTGTATCACATTTTTGACTTACTGATCTAATACAGGAGTATAACATTTTTGACTTTCTGATTTAATACAGGAGTATCACATTTTTACTTACTGATTTAATACAGGAATATGACATTTTTACTTACTGATTTAATACAGGTGTATCACATTTTTGACTTACTGATTTAATACAGGAATTTGACATTTTTGACTTACTGATTTAATACAGGTGTATCACATTTTTGACTTACTGATCTAATACAGGAGTATAACATTTTTGACTTTCTGATTTAATACAGGAGTATCACATTTTTGACTTACTGATTTAATACAGGAGTATCACATTTTTGACTTACTGATTTAATACAGGAGTATCACATTTTTGACTTACTGATTTAATACAGGAGTATCACATTTTTACTTACTGATTTAATACAGGAATATGACATTTTTTACTTACTGATTTAATACAGGTGTATCACATTTTTACTTACTGATTTAATACAGGAATATGACATTTTTGACTTACTGATTTAATACAGGAGTATCACATTTTTGACTTTCTGATTTAATACAGGTGTATCACATTTTTACTTACTGATTTAATACAGGAATATGACATTTTTGACTTACTGATTTAATACAGGTGTATCACATTTTTGACTTACTGATCTAATACATGTGTATCACATTTTTGACTTTCTGATTTAATACAGGAGTATCACATTTTTACTTACTGATTTAATACCGGAATATGACATTTTTACTTACTGATTTAATACAGGAGTATAACATTTTTGACTTACTGATTTAATACAGGAGTATAACATTTTGACTTACTGATTTAATACAGGTGTATCACATTTTTGACTTACTAATTTAATACAGGTGTATCACATTTTTGACTTACTGATCTAATACAGGAGTATAACATTTTTGACTTACTGATTTAATACAGGTGTATCACATTTTTGACTTTCTGATTTAATACAGGAGTATCACATTTTTACTTACTGATTTAATACCGGAATATGACATTTTTACTTACTGATTTAATACAGGAGTATAACATTTTTGACTTACTGATTTAATACAGGAGTATAACATTTTGACTTACTGATTTAATACAGGAGTATCACATTTTTACTTCATGATTTAATACAGGAATATGACATTTTTACTTACTGATTTAATACAGGAGTATAACATTTTTGACTTACTGATTTAATACAGGTGTATCACATTTTTGACTTACTGATCTAATACAGGAGTATAACATTTTTGACTTACTGATTTAATACAGGAATATGACATTTTTGACTTGTTGATTTAATACAGGAGTATAACATTTTTGACTTACTGATTTAATACAAGTGTATCACATTTTTGACTTACTGATTTAATACAAGTGTATCACATTTTTACTTACTGATTTAATACAGGAGTATCACATTTTGACTTACTGATTTAATACAAGTGTATCACATTTTTACTTACTGATTTAATACAGGAGTATCACATTTTGACTTACTGATTTAATACAGGAATATGACATTTTTCACTTACTGATTTAATACAGGTGTATCACATTTTTGACTTACTGATCTAATACAGGAGTATAACATTTTTGACTTACTGATTTAATACAGGAGTATCACATTTTTACTTACTGATTTAATACAGGAATATGACATTTTTACTTACTGATTTAATACAGGTGTATCACATTTTTGACTTACTGATTTAATACAGGAATATGACATTTTTGACTTACTGATTTAATACAGGAGTATCACATTTTGACTTACTGATTTAATACAGGAATATGACATTTTTGACTTACTGATTTAATACAGGTGTATCACATTTTTACTTACTGATTTAATACAGGAATATGACATTTTTGACTTACTGATTTAATACAGGAGTATCACATTTTTGACTTTCTGATTTAATACAGGTGTATCACATTTTTACTTACTGATTTAATACAGGAATATGACATTTTTGACTTACTGATTTAATACAGGTGTATCACATTTTTGACTTACTGATCTAATACATGTGTATTACATTTTTTACTTTCTGATTTAATACAGGAGTATCACATTTTTACTTACTGATTTAATACCGGAATATGACATTTTTACTTACTGATTTAATACAGGAGTATAACATTTTTGACTTACTGATTTAATACAGGAGTATAACATTTTTGACTTACTGATTTAATACAGGAATATGACATTTTTGACTTGTTGATTTAATACAGGAATATGACATTTTTGACTTACTGATCTAATACAGGAGTATAACATTTTTGACTTACTGATTTAATACATGTGTATCACATTTTTGACTTTCTGATTTAATACAGGAGTATCACATTTTTGACTTACTGATCTAATACAGGAATATGACATTTTTGACTTGTTGATTTAATACAGGAGTATAACATTTTTGACTTACTGATTTAATACAAGTGTATCACATTTTTGACTTACTGATTTAATACAAGTGTATCACATTTTGACTTACTGATTTAATACAGGAGTATCACATTTTGACTTACTGATTTAATACAGGTGTATCACATTTTTGACTTACTGATTTAATACAGGTGTATCACATTTTTGACTTACTGATCTAATACAGGAGTATAACATTTTTGACTTACTGATTTAATACAGGAATATGACATTTTTGACTTGTTGATTTAATACAGGAGTATAACATTTTTGACTTATTGATTTAATACAAGTGTATCACATTTTTGACTTACTGATTTAATACAAGTGTATCACATTTTTACTTACTGATTTAATACAGGTGTATCACATTTTTGACTTACTGATTTAATACAGGAATATGACATTTTTGACTTACTGATTTAATACAGGAGTATCACATTTTGACTTACTGATTTAATACAGGAATATGACATTTTTGACTTACTGATTTAATACAGGTGTATCACATTTTTGACTTACTGATCTAATACAGGAGTATAACATTTTTGACTTTCTGATTTAATACAGGAGTATCACATTTTTGACTTACTGATTTAATACAGGTGTATCACATTTTTGACTTACTGATTTAATACAGGTGTATCACATTTTTGACTTACTGATCTAATACAGGAGTATAACATTTTTGACTTACTGATTTAATAGAGGAATATGACATTTTTGACTTGTTGATTTAATACAGGAGTATAACATTTTTGACTTACTGATTTAATACAAGTGTATCACATTTTTGACTTACTGATTTAATACAAGTGTATCACATTTTTACTTACTGATTTAATACAGGAGTATCACATTTTGACTTACTGATTTAATACAAGTGTATCACATTTTTACTTACTGATTTAATACAGGAGTATCACATTTTGACTTACTGATTTAATACAGGAATATGACATTTTTCACTTACTGATTTAATACAGGTGTATCACATTTTTGACTTACTGATTTAATACAGGAGTATCACATTTTTGACTTTCTGATTTAATACAGGAGTATCACATTTTTACTTACTGATTTAATACAGGAGTATCACATTTTTGACTTACTGATTTAATACAGGAGTATCACATTTTTACTTACTGATTTAATACAGGAATATGACATTTTTGACTTACTGATTTAATACAGGTGTATCACATTTTTACTTACTGATTTAATACAGGAATATGACATTTTTGACTTACTGATTTAATACAGGAGTATCACATTTTTGACTTTCTGATTTAATACAGGTGTATCACATTTTTACTTACTGATTTAATACAGGAATATGACATTTTTGACTTACTGATTTAATACAGGTGTATCACATTTTTGACTTACTGATCTAATACATGTGTATCACATTTTTGACTTTCTGATTTAATACAGGAGTATCACATTTTTACTTACTGATTTAATACCGGAATATGACATTTTTACTTACTGATTTAATACAGGAGTATAACATTTTTGACTTACTGATTTAATACAGGAGTATAACATTTTGACTTACTGATTTAATACAGGTGTATCACATTTTTGACTTACTAATTTAATACAGGTGTATCACATTTTTGACTTACTGATCTAATACAGGAGTATAACATTTTTGACTTACTGATTTAATACAGGTGTATCACATTTTTGACTTTCTGATTTAATACAGGAGTATCACATTTTTACTTACTGATTTAATACCGGAATATGACATTTTTACTTACTGATTTAATACAGGAGTATAACATTTTTGACTTACTGATTTAATACAGGAGTATAACATTTTTGACTTACTGACTTAATACAGGAGTATCACATTTTTGACTTACTGATTTAATACAGGTGTATCACATTTTTGACTTACTAATTTAATACAGGTGTATCACATTTTTGACTTACTGATCTAATACAGGAGTATAACATTTTTGACTTACTGATTTAATACAGGTGTATCACATTTTTGACTTTCTGATTTAATACAGGAGTATCACATTTTTACTTCATGATTTAATACAGGAATATGACATTTTTACTTACTGATTTAATACAGGAGTATAACATTTTTGACTTACTGATTTAATACAGGAGTATAACATTTTTGACTTACTGACTTAATACAGGAGTATCACATTTTTGACTTACTAATTTAATACAGGTGTATCACATTTTTGACTTACTGATCTAATACAGGTGTATCACATTTTTGACTTACTGATTTAATACAGGAGCATAACATTTTTGACTTGTTGATTTAATACAGGAATATGACATTTTTGACTTACTGATTTAATACAGGTGTATCACATTTTTGACTTACTGATTTAATACAGGAGTATAACATTTTTGACTTACTGATTTAATACAGGAGTATAACATTTTTGACTTGCTGATTTAATACAGGAATATTACATTTTTGACTTACTGATTTAATACAGGTGTATCACATTTTTGACTTGCTGATTTAATACAGGAATATGACATTTTTGACTTACTGATTTAATACAGGTGTATCACATTTTTGACTTACTGATTTAATACAGGAATATGACATTTTTGACTTACTGATTTAATACAGGAGTATAACATTTTTGACTTACTGATTTAATACAGGAGTATAACATTTTTGACTTGCTGATTTAATACAGGAATATGACATTTTTGACTTACTGATTTAATACAGGTGTATCACATTTTTGACTTACTGATTTAATACAGGAGCATAACATTTTTGACTTGTTGATTTAATACAGGAATATGACATTTTTGACTTACTGATTTAATACAGGTGTATCACATTTTTGACTTACTGATTTAATACAGGAATATGACATTTTTGACTTACTGATTTAATACAGGAGTATAACATTTTTGACTTACTGATTTAATACAGGAGTATAACATTTTTGACTTGCTGATTTAATACAGGAATATGACATTTTTGACTTACTGATTTAATACAGGTGTATCACATTTTTGACTTACTGATTTAATACAGGAATATGACATTTTTGACTTACTGATTTAATACAGGTGTATCACATTTTTGACTTACTGATCTAATACAGGAGTATAACATTTTTTACTTACTGATTTAATACAGGAGTATCACATTTTTACTTACTGATTTAATACAGGTGTATCACATTTTTGACTTACTGATCTAATACAGGAGTATAACATTTTTGACTTACTGATTTAATACAGGAGTATAACATTTTTGACTTACTGATTTAATACAGGAATATGACATTTTTGACTTGTTGATTTAATACAGGAATATGACATTTTTGACTTACTGATCTAATACAGGAGTATAACATTTTTGACTTACTGATTTAATACATGTGTATCACATTTTTGACTTTCTGATTTAATACAGGAGTATCACATTTTTGACTTACTGATCTAATACAGGAATATGACATTTTTGACTTGTTGATTTAATACAGGAGTATAACATTTTTGACTTACTGATTTAATACAAGTGTATCACATTTTTGACTTACTGATTTAATACAAGTGTATCACATTTTTACTTACTGATTTAATACAGGAGTATCACATTTTGACTTACTGATTTAATACAGGTGTATCACATTTTTGACTTACTGATTTAATACAGGTGTATCACATTTTTGACTTACTGATCTAATACAGGAGTATAACATTTTTGACTTACTGATTTAATACAGGAATATGACATTTTTGACTTGTTGATTTAATACAGGAGTATAACATTTTTGACTTACTGATTTAATACAAGTGTATCACATTTTTGACTTACTGATTTAATACAAGTGTATCACATTTTTACTTACTGATTTAATACAGGAGTATCACATTTTGACTTACTGATTTAATACAAGTGTATCACATTTTTACTTACTGATTTAATACAGGAGTATCACATTTTGACTTACTGATTTAATACAGGAATATGACATTTTTCACTTACTGATTTAATACAGGTGTATCACATTTTTGACTTACTGATCTAATACAGGAGTATAACATTTTTGACTTTCTGATTTAATACAGGAGTATCACATTTTTACTTACTGATTTAATACAGGAATATGACATTTTTACTTACTGATTTAATACAGGTGTATCACATTTTTGACTTACTGATTTAATACAGGAATATGACATTTTTGACTTACTGATTTAATACAGGAGTATCACATTTTGACTTACTGATTTAATACAGGAATATGACATTTTTGACTTACTGATTTAATACAGGTGTATCACATTTTTGACTTACTGATCTAATATAGGAGTATAACATTTTTGACTTTCTGATTTAATACAGGAGTATCACATTTTTGACTTACTGATTTAATACAGGTGTATCACATTTTTGACTTACTGATTTAATACAGGTGTATCACATTTTTGACTTACTGATCTAATACAGGAGTATAACATTTTTGACTTACTGATTTAATACAGGAATATGACATTTTTGACTTGTTGATTTAATACAGGAGTATAACATTTTTGACTTACTGATTTAATACAAGTGTATCACATTTTTGACTTACTGATTTAATACAAGTGTATCACATTTTTACTTACTGATTTAATACAGGAGTATCACATTTTGACTTACTGATTTAATACAAGTGTATCACATTTTTACTTACTGATTTAATACAGGAGTATCACATTTTGACTTACTGATTTAATACAGGAATATGACATTTTTCACTTACTGATTTAATACAGGTGTATCACATTTTTGACTTACTGATCTAATACAGGAGTATAACATTTTTGACTTTCTGATTTAATACAGGAGTATCACATTTTTACTTACTGATTTAATACAGGAATATGACATTTTTACTTACTGATTTAATACAGGTGTATCACATTTTTGACTTACTGATTTAATACAGGAATTTGACATTTTTGACTTACTGATTTAATACAGGTGTATCACATTTTTGACTTACTGATCTAATACAGGAGTATAACATTTTTGACTTTCTGATTTAATACAGGAGTATCACATTTTTGACTTACTGATTTAATACAGGAGTATCACATTTTTGACTTACTGATTTAATACAGGAGTATCACATTTTTGACTTACTGATTTAATACAGGAGTATCACATTTTTACTTACTGATTTAATACAGGAATATGACATTTTTTACTTACTGATTTAATACAGGTGTATCACATTTTTACTTACTGATTTAATACAGGAATATGACATTTTTGACTTACTGATTTAATACAGGAGTATCACATTTTTGACTTTCTGATTTAATACAGGTGTATCACATTTTTACTTACTGATTTAATACAGGAATATGACATTTTTGACTTACTGATTTAATACAGGTGTATCACATTTTTGACTTACTGATCTAATACATGTGTATCACATTTTTGACTTTCTGATTTAATACAGGAGTATCACATTTTTACTTACTGATTTAATACCGGAATATGACATTTTTACTTACTGATTTAATACAGGAGTATAACATTTTTGACTTACTGATTTAATACAGGAGTATAACATTTTGACTTACTGATTTAATACAGGTGTATCACATTTTTGACTTACTAATTTAATACAGGTGTATCACATTTTTGACTTACTGATCTAATACAGGAGTATAACATTTTTGACTTACTGATTTAATACAGGTGTATCACATTTTTGACTTTCTGATTTAATACAGGAGTATCACATTTTTACTTACTGATTTAATACCGGAATATGACATTTTTACTTACTGATTTAATACAGGAGTATAACATTTTTGACTTACTGATTTAATACAGGAGTATAACATTTTGACTTACTGATTTAATACAGGAGTATCACATTTTTACTTCATGATTTAATACAGGAATATGACATTTTTACTTACTGATTTAATACAGGAGTATAACATTTTTGACTTACTGATTTAATACAGGTGTATCACATTTTTGACTTACTGATCTAATACAGGAGTATAACATTTTTGACTTACTGATTTAATACAGGAATATGACATTTTTGACTTGTTGATTTAATACAGGAGTATAACATTTTTGACTTACTGATTTAATACAAGTGTATCACATTTTTGACTTACTGATTTAATACAAGTGTATCACATTTTTACTTACTGATTTAATACAGGAGTATCACATTTTGACTTACTGATTTAATACAAGTGTATCACATTTTTACTTACTGATTTAATACAGGAGTATCACATTTTGACTTACTGATTTAATACAGGAATATGACATTTTTCACTTACTGATTTAATACAGGTGTATCACATTTTTGACTTACTGATCTAATACAGGAGTATAACATTTTTGACTTACTGATTTAATACAGGAGTATCACATTTTTACTTACTGATTTAATACAGGAATATGACATTTTTACTTACTGATTTAATACAGGTGTATCACATTTTTGACTTACTGATTTAATACAGGAATATGACATTTTTGACTTACTGATTTAATACAGGAGTATCACATTTTGACTTACTGATTTAATACAGGAATATGACATTTTTGACTTACTGATTTAATACAGGTGTATCACATTTTTACTTACTGATTTAATACAGGAATATGACATTTTTGACTTACTGATTTAATACAGGAGTATCACATTTTTGACTTTCTGATTTAATACAGGTGTATCACATTTTTACTTACTGATTTAATACAGGAATATGACATTTTTGACTTACTGATTTAATACAGGTGTATCACATTTTTGACTTACTGATCTAATACATGTGTATTACATTTTTTACTTTCTGATTTAATACAGGAGTATCACATTTTTACTTACTGATTTAATACCGGAATATGACATTTTTACTTACTGATTTAATACAGGAGTATAACATTTTTGACTTACTGATTTAATACAGGAGTATAACATTTTTGACTTACTGATTTAATACAGGAATATGACATTTTTGACTTGTTGATTTAATACAGGAATATGACATTTTTGACTTACTGATCTAATACAGGAGTATAACATTTTTGACTTACTGATTTAATACATGTGTATCACATTTTTGACTTTCTGATTTAATACAGGAGTATCACATTTTTGACTTACTGATCTAATACAGGAATATGACATTTTTGACTTGTTGATTTAATACAGGAGTATAACATTTTTGACTTACTGATTTAATACAAGTGTATCACATTTTTGACTTACTGATTTAATACAAGTGTATCACATTTTGACTTACTGATTTAATACAGGAGTATCACATTTTGACTTACTGATTTAATACAGGTGTATCACATTTTTGACTTACTGATTTAATACAGGTGTATCACATTTTTGACTTACTGATCTAATACAGGAGTATAACATTTTTGACTTACTGATTTAATACAGGAATATGACATTTTTGACTTGTTGATTTAATACAGGAGTATAACATTTTTGACTTACTGATTTAATACAAGTGTATCACATTTTTGACTTACTGATTTAATACAAGTGTATCACATTTTTACTTACTGATTTAATACAGGTGTATCACATTTTTGACTTACTGATTTAATACAGGAATATGACATTTTTGACTTACTGATTTAATACAGGAGTATCACATTTTGACTTACTGATTTAATACAGGAATATGACATTTTTGACTTACTGATTTAATACAGGTGTATCACATTTTTGACTTACTGATCTAATACAGGAGTATAACATTTTTGACTTTCTGATTTAATACAGGAGTATCACATTTTTGACTTACTGATTTAATACAGGTGTATCACATTTTTGACTTACTGATTTAATACAGGTGTATCACATTTTTGACTTACTGATCTAATACAGGAGTATAACATTTTTGACTTACTGATTTAATAGAGGAATATGACATTTTTGACTTGTTGATTTAATACAGGAGTATAACATTTTTGACTTACTGATTTAATACAAGTGTATCACATTTTTGACTTACTGATTTAATACAAGTGTATCACATTTTTACTTACTGATTTAATACAGGAGTATCACATTTTGACTTACTGATTTAATACAAGTGTATCACATTTTTACTTACTGATTTAATACAGGAGTATCACATTTTGACTTACTGATTTAATACAGGAATATGACATTTTTCACTTACTGATTTAATACAGGTGTATCACATTTTTGACTTACTGATCTAATACAGGAGTATAACATTTTTGACTTTCTGATTTAATACAGGAGTATCACATTTTTACTTACTGATTTAATACAGGAATATGACATTTTTACTTACTGATTTAATACAGGTGTATCACATTTTTGACTTACTGATTTAATACAGGAATATGACATTTTTGACTTACTGATTTAATACAGGAGTATCACATTTTGACTTACTGATTTAATACAGGAATATGACATTTTTGACTTACTGATTTAATACAGGTGTATCACATTTTTGACTTACTGATCTAATACAGGAGTATAACATTTTTGACTTTCTGATTTAATACAGGAGTATCACATTTTTGACTTACTGATTTAATACAGGAGTATCACATTTTTGACTTTCTGATTTAATACAGGAGTATCACATTTTTACTTACTGATTTAATACAGGAGTATCACATTTTTGACTTACTGATTTAATACAGGAGTATCACATTTTTACTTACTGATTTAATACAGGAATATGACATTTTTTACTTACTGATTTAATACAGGTGTATCACATTTTTACTTACTGATTTAATACAGGAATATGACATTTTTGACTTACTGATTTAATACAGGTGTATCACATTTTTGACTTACTGATCTAATACATGTGTATCACATTTTTGACTTTCTGATTTAATACAGGAGTATCACATTTTTACTTACTGATTTAATACCGGAATATGACATTTTTACTTACTGATTTAATACAGGAGTATAACATTTTTGACTTACTGATTTAATACAGGAGTATAACATTTTGACTTACTGATTTAATACAGGTGTATCACATTTTTGACTTACTAATTTAATACAGGTGTATCACATTTTTGACTTACTGATCTAATACAGGAGTATAACATTTTTGACTTACTGATTTAATACAGGTGTATCACATTTTTGACTTTCTGATTTAATACAGGAGTATCACATTTTTACTTACTGATTTAATACCGGAATATGACATTTTTACTTACTGATTTAATACAGGAGTATAACATTTTTGACTTACTGATTTAATACAGGAGTATAACATTTTGACTTACTGATTTAATACAGGAGTATCACATTTTTACTTCATGATTTAATACAGGAATATGACATTTTTACTTACTGATTTAATACAGGAGTATAACATTTTTGACTTACTGATTTAATACAGGTGTATCACATTTTTGACTTACTGATCTAATACAGGAGTATAACATTTTTGACTTACTGATTTAATACAGGAATATGACATTTTTGACTTGTTGATTTAATACAGGAGTATAACATTTTTGACTTACTGATTTAATACAAGTGTATCACATTTTTGACTTACTGATTTAATACAAGTGTATCACATTTTTACTTACTGATTTAATACAGGAGTATCACATTTTGACTTACTGATTTAATACAAGTGTATCACATTTTTACTTACTGATTTAATACAGGAGTATCACATTTTGACTTACTGATTTAATACAGGAATATGACATTTTTCACTTACTGATTTAATACAGGTGTATCACATTTTTGACTTACTGATCTAATACAGGAGTATAACATTTTTGACTTTCTGATTTAATACAGGAGTATCACATTTTTACTTACTGATTTAATACAGGAATATGACATTTTTACTTACTGATTTAATACAGGTGTATCACATTTTTGACTTACTGATTTAATACAGGAATATGACATTTTTGACTTACTGATTTAATACAGGAGTATCACATTTTGACTTACTGATTTAATACAGGAATATGACATTTTTGACTTACTGATTTAATACAGGTGTATCACATTTTTGACTTACTGATCTAATACAGGAGTATAACATTTTTGACTTTCTAATTTAATACAGGAGTATCACATTTTTGACTTACTGATTTAATACAGGAGTATCACATTTTTGACTTTCTGATTTAATACAGGAGTATCACATTTTTACTTACTGATTTAATACAGGAGTATCACATTTTTGACTTACTGATTTAATACAGGAGTATCACATTTTTACTTACTGATTTAATACAGGAATATGACATTTTTGACTTACTGATTTAATACAGGTGTATCACATTTTTACTTACTGATTTAATACAGGAATATGACATTTTTGACTTACTGATTTAATACAGGTGTATCACATTTTTACTTACTGATTTAATACAGGAATATGACATTTTTGACTTACTGATTTAATACAGGAGTATCACATTTTTGACTTTCTGATTTAATACAGGTGTATCACATTTTTACTTACTGATTTAATACAGGAATATGACATTTTTGACTTACTGATTTAATACAGGTGTATCACATTTTTGACTTACTGATCTAATACATGTGTATTACATTTTTGACTTTCTGATTTAATACAGGAGTATCACATTTTTACTTACTGATTTAATACCGGAATATGACATTTTTACTTACTGATTTAATACAGGAGTATAACATTTTTGACTTACTGATTTAATACAGGAGTATAACATTTTGACTTACTGATTTAATACAGGTGTATCACATTTTTGACTTACTAATTTAATACAGGTGTATCACATTTTTGACTTACTGATCTAATACAGGAGTATAACATTTTTGACTTACTGATTTAATACAGGTGTATCACATTTTTGACTTTCTGATTTAATACAGGAGTATCACATTTTTACTTACTGATTTAATACCGGAATATGACATTTTTACTTACTGATTTAATACAGGAGTATAACATTTTTGACTTACTGATTTAATACAGGAGTATAACATTTTGACTTACTGATTTAATACAGGAGTATCACATTTTTACTTCATGATTTAATACAGGAATATGACATTTTTACTTACTGATTTAATACAGGAGTATAACATTTTTGACTTACTGATTTAATACAGGAGTATAACATTTTTGACTTACTGACTTAATACAGGAGTATCACATTTTGACTTACTGATTTAATACAGGTGTATCACATTTTTGACTTACTAATTTAATACAGGTGTATCACATTTTTGACTTACTGATCTAATACAGGTGTATCACATTTTTGACTTACTGATTTAATACAGGAGCATAACATTTTTGACTTGTTGATTTAATACAGGAATATGACATTTTTGACTTACTGATTTAATACAGGTGTATCACATTTTTGACTTACTGATTTAATACAGGAGTATAACATTTTTGACTTACTGATTTAATACAGGAGTATAACATTTTTGACTTGCTGATTTAATACAGGAATATTACATTTTTGACTTACTGATTTAATACAGGTGTATCACATTTTTGACTTACTGATTTAATACAGGAGTATAACATTTTTGACTTGCTGATTTAATACAGGAATATGACATTTTTGACTTACTGATTTAATACAGGTGTATCACATTTTTGACTTACTGATTTAATACAGGAATATGACATTTTTGACTTACTGATTTAATACAGGAGTATAACATTTTTGACTTACTGATTTAATACAGGAGTATAACATTTTTGACTTGCTGATTTAATACAGGAATATGACATTTTTGACTTACTGATTTAATACAGGTGTATCACATTTTTGACTTACTGATTTAATACAGGAATATGACATTTTTGACTTACTGATTTAATACAGGTGTATCACATTTTTGACTTACTGATCTAATACAGGAGTATAACATTTTTTACTTACTGATTTAATACAGGAGTATCACATTTTTACTTACTGATTTAATACAGGTGTATCACATTTTTGACTTACTGATTTAATACAGGTGTATCACATTTTTGACTTACTGATTTAATACTGGTGTATCACATTTTTGACTTATTGATCTAATACAGGAGTATAACATTTTTGACTTTCTGATTTAATACATGAGTATAACAATTCTGACTTACTGATATAATACAGGAGTATGACATTTTTGACTTACTGATTTAATACAGGCGTATAACATTTTCTATCCTCTTCAATCACAGACACAATCAAAGCAATTAATTTACGCCAGAATTCTAAACTATGAGCACTTGGTCCTTCCTGTTCTATATTTACAGGTTCCGAAGGATTCCCCTCCTGGAATTCTCGCTGATATAGTTCATAACAATTATCAAATAAAAATTGGTATGTAGATTTTATACAAGCTATCACACAGTCTTTAACTACAGTACTGGCTCTGGGTGGACTTGGCAATTCTTGGACCTGAAAATGAAAAGTTGAGTTTTGATTTTTATAAAAATTGACAGAAAAAATTAATGAAGTATTCAATGATATGAGAAGTGGTATGAACAAAAATTTCAGAAGGCAAAGCACCTGTTGAATAATCATTATTTTCAAAGTGAGACTACGTATTATATACATTTTTATTATTATATATAAAATGAGGGGATATTTTTTTATCCAGAATAAATGTGATATTAATTATCAATTCAACACATAGCTTTAAAATATCATACTCGTATCATAATTATTATTATCAAGCTGCCAAGAACCTTTAAGTAAAACTTCAAAGGAGAAGGCCTCTTAGCACTCGCATGTGTTAGCATGAAGATGCTAATAGTGTTCTACACTTCCAAATAATGACAACAAGCTTCTGATTACAGTTTTGTCTGGCACTTTACAAACATTTTCCTCTATAACTGACAGAACCAACTATATTATCTAAAACATTAACCTGATGTACATGTCAATACTGTAAATTCAGAAATTATTGCAATGTTTTTATTATTGAGAAAAATGCGACAGGGTTGTAATCGCAATAATTAAACTCGCATTTTGGAATTTTTTTTATATTTTTCTCAATATCGTAAAAATTAAAATTGCATTTTGGTCTAAAATGACAAAATCGCAATAATAAATGCACGCAATAATTTCTGAATTTACAGTAGAAAGTAACCTCATTTTCCTCATCCACTAAGTTGAGTCAGACAAGACATATCTGTGTGCCAACATTTGTCTAACATATAAATGGAGTATAAGTAGTTATGAAGAAGGAAAAGTCATTTTGCATTATTAATCTCTGCAACATTCTTTTGGAAATCATCTGATATTGCAGGGAGACTGCAACCTGCCCCAGAGGTTGATATCAACTCAAAGATTGTTTTTTTTATTTCAATTCCTTTTACTAATTAAATCATCTTCTTCTTCATGGTCAATTAAAAACAAATAATTCTGATAAATAGTATAATAACACACGTTATTTAGTGATAGCTTTGACATTACCAAAAAGTGAAACTAAACTTCCCAATGTGAAATCAGACAATAAATACACTACTCCAGCTGGTACATCAAATGATGTGCATATGTGACGGCACCAACTGTATACAAGTGATTGAGACAGCAAGTTTATGTATATTACTGTTAGTATTATAGATTTGTTAGTTCTGTGGATATACTACTCAGATTAACTATGTCAACTTACATTTGTCTCTACCTATATATAGACTTAGTGTTATTAAATTCTAACATTTACAAAGATTCAGAACGTAACAGACTTAACATACAAAGTATGAAGTCATACCATGATGCCAACTGAAATATAATCTCCTGTAGATACGGTAGAATTATTTCATTCTTTTTAAATATAAAGTTCATATGTATCAATTACATCCATTAAATCAGAAGTGCAGATGATATATGCCAGAAACCAAGGACGTATGTTAGTTATACGTCCTTGCAGAAACACAGTTGCAATCCTTACATGAAGTTTAGAAATAACTATATATGTACTGGTTCCTGGTTAAATTTTTTTTGCATCGTTTCTTAGGAAAAAAAACATTTCTCATTTTTCTAGCATTTTCATCCTTATCCTACATATCTAAATATTTCATGTCAGTGATTTTAAGTGTACAAGAGCTAACATACTGAATTAAAAAGAGCATTAAAAGTTGTTTAGAAATGGCTAAATATGGAGATCACATCAGCAGTGAGTTAATAAAGATAATACCTCATGTACCAAATTTAGTAAGACTTCTGTATTCTGGTATCTGTTGATCTAAGGCAATGATAGCTCAAACATTGGATATAAGTCACAAAAACAAGGCAGTTATTGGGAAATACGTAAATGTAATACTTCCCCAATTGTAGCAAAATTTTATGTGTTTGGTGGCATAACTCAGGAATCAGCTGAACATCCAAAATAAACTTTCTTTACTCCAAGTTTAAAAAAAGTACATTAATTTGAATATAAGATAACAAGTATTTATCAGTCTATAAACTTACAAATGTCCACACATTACATGAAAGAAAAGTCTAGGGTATATACATTTCAAGGGTTAATTAATGCAAATGTCCAAAAATAGCACCTATAAAAATAATATTAGAAATATCATTGAATTACCTTCATTCTAAAGAATGTTATACTAGTGAGCAAATCTACTGTTGATTTTAAATCTTGCAATCTGGCTTGATCAGATGCTGGGAAATTATTCTGAAAATAAATCACAGCAAATTATAACTTAAATATCATTGTTATCAAGAGTTATAAAAAATTCTAGAATAATGATTACTTTAAACATGAGACACATTCTACAATGATATATGATATTACTTTAGGAGCAAGACTCACAATTTTTGTACTCATAAATGAATTGTTTTGGCAAAATTAGCAAAGATCACTCCTGAAATTCCTACCTTTTTCACCATCTTTGTTAAATTCCACTTATTTGGAAAATATTCAACATTGACCATTTTAGACATATGAGATGAGTGAGCCATATAAATGAAGTCATTGTAAAAAGTAGTCTTACATACAATATTGTGTGACTATCAGATGAATAACAGCAATTAACATTCTGTTTCTTCTATTAGTTATGTGTATTATAAGATAATGTGTTAGGAATAAATCTAACATTTCCCTCCTTTCACATGACATGTAAGTGTTAAAATGATTAATATACCATAAATGTTGGACTGCTCTTGAAAAAAATGACTTAACTGTTATGAAATAAAGTTAGATTTAAATAAAATGTAAAATGGAAGCCTGTAATGTCACATTAACACAGACTTTCAAGCTGACAAATTAGCAATGTGCTGCGTTGTGTATTATCAATATTTGCTAGAAAGGAATTCAATCTGCCTGGAGGTAGCAGTGTGAGAAAAGAAACTATTGCCAGTAACTTAGGATTCTCATGGGGTATTGACAACAGTGTAGAAATCTATAAACAAGAAATTGAAATAGTCCCAGGATTGAAACACTGATTTTACGAGTAAATTGGAAAATACCAATATAAATGTACCCACTTTTCATTTATTTTACAATAAAATTCAAGAAAATAAAGACAGATTATATAAAAAACGACATATATGCATGCGAGATCACATGCACTCGTCTTCAATCGGTATGACGTCCAATGAGAATCCTTAATACATTCGTTTATTTTGACTCTTGACCAATCAAACGTAATGTTACTATACATTTATTGTATAATGATTTTTTTCTACAGGTTTTAGATGTCATGCAGAAATAAAACTTGAAGAATAAAATTATGATAAAATACTTACTCTGTACATAGAAAGGTCAATCCTGAGAGAGTTATGATAAAGTACTTACTCTGTACATAGAAAGGTCAATCCTGAGAGAGTTATGTAATTGGTCCAACAATTTCACAAACTTCTCTTTCTGAAAATATTATATGTTAAATTCACATTGTAAAAAACTTCTTAAAAAACTACAAGCAATTGTTTAATTATAACTTTGAATGTGAACTTATTGTAATCAAAGTTTGAGATGTCATGATTCTTTTAACATGTCAAAACATTTTGACTAATGGAGAAATAAAAAATATGCCATATATAGATTATTTTTAATTCTATTCAAAATTTTGAAAGTAAAAGTTTCTTATACAACTTACCCCAAAATTGGAAGCAGCAAATCTGTCACTGGCCGACACAGCAGTTGAGGCGGTAGTGTGTGCATAGAAAGCATTTATATTGGCAAGTAACGTACTCATCACGGCAGGAACACCTGGACACATGTACTTGGTGGAAAGACAGGAAAAATGACTGAAAAATATTTGTTTAAATTCTTAATAAAAAACTACATGTTGATAATAATGGCTGTCTTATATTGACAGTATAAAGAAAGATTGTAGTTTTACTCATAAAAGTAAAGAAACATATTGTTGCTGTATTTCATTTCATAATGGTATTTGAAATTGGCCAGTGTGTGTGTATAGAAAAATTGCTGTGTTACAATCTTTCTGTATCTTATAACTTACGTCATTGCTTGATAAATTGATTCTATTCCATATCTCATTGCAAACTCATCCACAATTTCTTGTGCTGGTTCATCAAAATAAACCTTCCATGCTTCATCCTGTAATAATAATTTTGTTAACATAATGTTTAAAAAAATAAGAAAAGAAAAAGTCTACCATACAAAACATCGCACTTCCAAACCTTCCTTATTCCCACTTCATTTTTTTTTCTCTCTGAATCACAAAAATCTGGTTACTCCACATTTTACTTCAATCTGGTACATCAAATTTCCCAAATCTTGATACTATGAAAAAGTGATGAATTTGATGCTGATTTAAAGTTTTCTGACTTATTAATCATATTTAGTCACACGTTTAGCAGAAATATCTTTGTTACAATAAGTCTTATTACATATCAGACTGGTGGAAATCAATAAAGTATGACAACTGTAAGTATTTATATAAATTTATGATGTCAAACTTTGTTAAAGTAAATTTTTCACTGAAATAATCTGTCCTTCATAATGCTGATTGCTTTTGATAAGTTTATACAAGTTATTATCCATTCTTGAAGTATGCCATATTGATTCAAAGCGACTTGCTTGAAAAACTGTTATAACTTGTTTTGCCTTTATTTGAAAATTTCTCCAGGGTTCTAAAACACATTAATTTATTTAAACTGAAGAGAGAAAAAAACTCCTATACTTAACTATGTGATCGATCTGATAAAAAAAGCAAGAGTATGTAAATAGACATTTACCCCTTTAGCGTCTGGCAGTTTGACCACACCTCCTGACTGTTCACAAAGGTAATGAAAAAGGTTCTGTAAAATAAAGATATATACACTCACATTAATATAGAACAAGGGAAAATCTGTCAAAATGACAGCAAACAGGGTTTTCTTTAATATTTGTTGTTGGAACATATGCATTTGTAAGGTGCAAATCTTGTCTATAACTGTTTAGGAAGTTTATTGTTCCCTTGTTTGTTTTTGGCTTTCCTAACTTTTGGTCCCCAGTGTACCCCATAAGAGCTTTTAGAAAAATATCTGTTGTACATTAAGTTTATAATATACAGTTAAAATGGCCAATATCGAACTTGACCTCCATTTTATCATCAGGAATAAATATTTCAATTTGAAAAGCACTGCTTGATCGGTTCATCTGTTATTGCACAGAAACAACAAAAATTGTAATTTTCCAAATAATCAAGGACTGTAACACCGGAGCAGTAAAAGTGAAAATGGTCTATTTCAACATGGTCTGCATTTTATCATCAGGAACAACATATTAGAATTTGAAAAGCATTGCTTGATCGTTTCATCTATAATTGCATGGAAACGACAAAAATTGCCATTTCCCAACTAATCAAGGACTGTAACTCCAGAGCGGTAAAAGTGAAAATGGCCAATATCGAACTTGACCTCCATTTTATCATCAGGAACAACATATTATAATTTGAAACACACTGCTTGATCGGTTCATCTGTTATTGTATGGAAATGACAAAAAGAGCCATTTTTCCAATTAATCAGAACCGTAACTCTGGAGTGGTAAAAATGAAAATGGTCAATATCGAACTTGACCTCCATTTTATCATCGGGAACAACATATAATATTTTGAAATCTGTGATCTCTATATAACTCTCATATTGAATGATATGGATCTTCTAAATAATATAATTCCTCGTGACTGTACTTGCTACGGAGCCACTTTCACTTCTCTTTTAATCTCTCACTATGTAACTTACCTTACTGTGGATTCATTAATATTCGTTGTATACCAATTTTTGTGGTTTTCGTGGGTCCCAGTAAACCACAAATTTAAATATCCAATTAAAAGTAATATTTTTTTTTAGCTTAAATGCACTGAAGTTTGAAACCACGGAGTTTTGATGTACATATGAACAATTGCGTTTTTACAGCATGTACTTGGATACTGACATATGATGAGTCAGCTATATTCATAGAGGATATAGTGTTTAGTGTAATTTTGTCATTGATAACATATAAACGCTCAATTTTCTTTAAAAATATCTTGACTGTGTAAATTGTCGCGGAATTGAATTCCGGTTTTTTTATTCAAACATTGAAGAAAAATATTAATCCTAAGTAGGCCTAAACAATACAGACTTTCTCATAAATTACAGTAAAAATAACTTGTCAAAAGATAATAAAGCAGAAATTAATGATCGTAATCAGATTAAAGATATGTATGTATATGCCCCGAGGTATTTGGTCACAAGTGATTGCAATTTTGTCAATACATATTTCACACCTAATTAACCTAACAAGTAAATAATTACGTCAATCTTGTTAAATTCATGACAAATGTGAAGAATCTGTTTGTTAGACTTTTGTTTAATGAGCGCTTTAAATCAGTATTTTACTGTACAATATCAAGTCTGAGCTGCACGTTTTGTTGCAGTATTTTCATGATACCTGATGTGCCAAGCCACGAATTTCGGTATTTCAAAAACTTTTTAATTTTTTTTTCTAAGCCAGCAATCCAGGAATTTACGTATCCCACGAAATGCCTTTTTTTCTCTATCCACGAAAATTGGTATCCACGAAAATAAATGAATCCACAGTATATAAACATATTTACTGTACATGTTATGCAGTTACTTTCATCTATCTTTTTATTCACATGATATCTTCTCTTCTCCTTCAATCTCCATATTATGTAACTTATCTCATGAAATCAGGTGTACTGTACATGGTAATGGGTCACTTTCTCCTCCCCTTTGATCTCCACACTAATGTAACTTACCTCATGAAGACATGTGTACTGTACATGGTAATGGGCCACTTTCTCCTCTCCTTTGATCTCCACACTAATGTAAATTACCTCACAAAGACAGGTGTACTATACATGGTATGAGGCCACTTTCTCCTCTCCTTTGATCTCCACACTAATGTAACTTACCTCATGAAGACAGGTGTACTGTACATGGTATGGGGCCACTTTCTCCTCTCCTTTGATCTCCACACTAATGTGTAAACGTATAGCACCAGATACAGCAGATTTATCCGTTCTCTTCTCTGTAATGTCAAATTATCTGGTCACTTTTTGACAAAACAAAATCCTTTTCATTTCTCAATACATAATAATTTTACCAACATTTCTACCCTATACTTAAACCATAGCTTAATGTATGACTAAACAGATTTTCATCAATAGAAACCTCTGTCGATTGAAAGAATCAACATAAATAGAATACTCTGTCGATTGAAAAGGATTAACATAAATATAAACCTCTGTCGATTGAAAAGGATCAATATAAATAGAAATCTCTGCCGATTGAAAAGGATCAATACAAATATAAACCTCTGTCAATTGAAAAGGATCAATATAAATAGAAACCTCTGCCGATTGAAAAGGATCAATATAAATATAAACCTCTGTCGATTGAAAAGGATCAACATAAATAGAAACCTCTGCCGATTGAAAAGGATCAATATAAATAGAAACCTCTGCCGATTGAAAAGGATCAATATAAATAGAAACCTCTGTTGATTGAAAAGAATCAATATAAATAGAAACCTCTGTCGATTGAAAAGGATCAATATAAATAGAAACCTCTGTCGATTGAAAAGGATCAACATAAATAGAAACCTGTGTCGATTGAAAAGGATCAACATAAATACAAACCTCTGTCGACTGAAAAGGATCAACATAAATAGAAACCTCTGTCGATTGAAAAGAATCAACATAAATAGAAACCTCTGTCGATTGAAAGAATCAGCACAAATAGAAACCTCTTCGACTGAAAAGGATCAACATAAATAGAAACCTCTGTCGATTGAAAAGGATCAACATAAATAGAAACCTCTGTCGATTGAAAAGAATCAACATAAATAGAAACCTCTGTCGACTGAAAGAATCAGCACAAATAGAAACCTCTTCGACTGAAAAGGATCAACATAAATAGAAACCTCTGTCGATTGAAAAGGATCAACATAAATAGAAACCTCTGTCGATTGAAAAGAATCAACAAAAATAGAAACCTCTGTCGATTGAAAGAATCAGCACAAATAGAAACCTCTGTCGACTGAAAAGGATTAACATAAATAGAAACCTCTGTCGATTGAAAGAATCAACATAAATAGAAACCTCTGTCGATTGAAAAGAATCAACATAAATAGAAACCTCTGTCGATTGAAAAGGATCAATATAAATAGAAGCCTCTGTCGATTGAAAAGGATCACCATAAATAGAAACCTCTGTCGATTGAAAAGGATCAACATAAATAGAAACCTCTGCCGATTGAAAAGGATCAACATAAATAGAAACCTCTGTCGATTGAAAAGAATCAACATAAATAGAAACCTCTGTCGATTGAAAAGGATCAACATAAATAGAAACCTCTGTCGATTGAAAAGAATCAACATAAATAGAAACCTCTGTCGATTGAAAGAATCAGCACAAATAGAAACCTCTGTCGATTGAAAAGGATCAACATAAATAGAAACCTCTGTCGATTGAAAAGAATCAACATAAATAGAAACCTCTGTCGATTGAAAGAATCAGCACAAATAGAAACCTCTGTCGATTGAAAAGGATCAACATAAATAGAAACCTCTGTCGATTGAAAAGAATCAACATAAATAGAAACCTCTGTCGATTGAAAGAATCAGCACAAATAGAAACCTCTGTCGACTGAAAAGGATTAACATAAATAGAAACCTCTGTCGATTGAAAAGAATCAACATAAATAAAAACCTCTGTCGATTGAAAGAATCAGCACAAATAGAAACCTCTGTCGATTGAAAAGGATCAACATAAATAGAATACTCTGTCGATTGAAAAGGATTAACATAAATAGAATACTCTGTCGATTGAAAAGGATTAACATAAATATAAACCTCTGTCGATCGAAAGAATCAACACAAATAGAAACCTCTGTCGATTGAAAAGGATCAATATAAATAGAAACCTCTGTCGATTGAAAAGGATCAACATAAATAGAAACCTCTGTCGATTGAAAAGGATCAACATAAATAGAAACCTGTGTCGATTGAAAAGGATCAACATAAATAGAAACCTCTGTCGATTGAAAAGAATCAACATAAATATAAACCTCTGTCGATTGAAAAGGATCAATATAAATAGAAACCTCTGTCGATTGAAAAGAATCAACATAAATAGAAACCTCTGTCGATTGAAAAGGATCAACATAAATAGAAACCTGTGTCGATTGAAAAGGATCAATATAAATAGAAACCAATGTCGATTGAAAAGGATCAACATAAATAGAAACCTCTGTCGATTGAAAAGGATCAACATAAATAGAAACCTCTGCCGATTGAAAAGGATCAACATAAATAGAATACTCTGTCGATTGAAAAGGATTAACATAAATAGAAACCTCTGTCAATTGAAAAGGATCAACATAAATAGAAACCTCTGTCGATTGAAAAGGATCAACATAAATAGAAACCTCTGCCGATTGAAAAGGATCAACATAAATAGAATACTCTGTCGATTGAAAAGGATTAACATAAATAGAAACCTCTGCCGATTGAAAAGGATCAATATAAATAGAAACCTCTGCCGATTGAAAAGGATCAACATAAATAGAAACCTCTGTCGATTGAAAAGGATCAACATAAATAGAAACCTGTGTCGATTGAAAAGGATCAACATAAATAGAAACCTCTGTCGATTGAAAAGGATTAATATAAATATAAACCTCTGTCAATTGAAAAGGATCAATATAAATATAAACCTCTGTCGATTGAAAAGAATCAACATAAATAGAAACCTTTGTCGATTGAAAAGGATCAACATAAATAGAAACCTCTGTTGATTGAAAAGGATCAACATAAATAGAAACCTCTGTCGATTGAAAAGGATCAACATAAATAGAAACCTCTGTCGATTGAAAAGAATCAACATAAATAGAAACCTCTATCGATTGAAAGAATCAGCACAAATAGAAACCTCTGTCGACTGAAAAAGATCAACATAAATAGGATACTCTGTCGATTGAAAAGGATCAACATAAATAGAAACCTCTGTCGATTGAAAAGGATCAACATAAATAGAAACCTCTGTCGATTGAAAAGAATCAACATAAATAGAAACCTCTGTCGATTGAAAGAATCAGCACAAATAGAAACCTCTGTCGACTGAAAAGGATTAACATAAATAGAAACCTCTGTCGATTGAAAGAATCAGCACAAATAGAAACCTCTGCCGACTGAAAAGGATTAACATAAATAGAAACCTCTGTCGATTGAAAGAATCAACATAAATAGAAACCTCTGTCGAATGAAAAGGATCAACATAAATAGAAACCTCTGTCGATTGAAAAGAATCAACATAAATAGAAACCTTTGTCGATTAAAAGAATGAATAAATAAATAGAAACCTCTGTCTTTGAAAAGAATCAACATAAATAGATTAAATCACTTGGATAATCAGAGTTGTAAAGAAAGGATATTTTTGTTAGTCATATAAAAAGTAGTTGTCTAGATATATGGTGTTGGAGTCATGTGACAAAGTTAACACATATATTCATGTTATATGTAATAAGGCAGAATTTAGATTTGATATATTGATATAATTTATGTTGAAAGTAAAGCTGATTACATACAAACATATTATCAATAATAATTTAAAATAGAAATCATTTACTGTTCTTCATAAACTATGAGTTACTCCATTTCAAATAGTTATTTTGTTCCAGCGGAATTTTTCAATAAGTTTAATAACTTTCAGAAAATGCATGTTCGAACACAACGGAAAATAATGATGGGAACTATGTAATTTCTTGGTAGGAAAAACAGCCATGTGTATTGTTTGGCTTCTGAAATTTAAAAACATAAAATGTTGGAGTTAAGTGTTTACACTGGAAAGGGAATAAAACAGGTAATTATGAAATTCTTAACTAACTTTTCAGTCATTTATGCCAACCCAGAACATTTCAAGAACATCATCTGAAGGATTACACAAAGAATTATAGAAAATTTTAATAACAGTTTCATAAGCAACGAAGATATAATGATATATCAAGAAAACTACTTCTTACAGTACAACGATATGTTCTACTGGTTCACTTATTTAGTCTTTATAGGTAAATGATGATAAAACTGCAGAGAATTACAAAAATTCTACTTGTATATGTGAAAAGAAATGACACTTTAACATATCCTTATACTACACTATCTCAGGTATTTGGATGCAAGAAATGAATAATTTACTAATTCATTAATTAACAAAAAGTAAGATAAAATGCAGTTATATGTATAAAGATCTATATAATGTCATTTGCATACTATATACCATGTATAAACATACAAATTATACTAAATTTTGAATTTGAAGTAAATAATTCTGTTAACTAGAAATAGAGAAATTTAGAAATTGAGAAAACAGATCTACAAAGAAACAGAGATTAATATAAACCATTCCAAATACACTTAAGCTACCGGTAATTGTTTTACATTTATGTAGATACATGGTAATACTACAGATATAAGAAATCAAACTTTGATTGTACATACAAATCAGTCTATAAAACTACAGTATTATCAAAGCTGAAACAAAATATTTAATTAATAGATGTATAATAAATTTGTGACAGTCTTCACAATGCATCACATGCAAATTGTCAAATAAAAAATGTGCTTTTTTTCTTAGAAAACTAAAATTTTGATATATTTTCTACTACAAAATAATATAAACATACATTTATAAATGTCACATGCAAAATATATTCAGAATTTGTCAAAGTATACCCACCCCAACCCTTTTTTGATATAAATTTATTTATCAACTTTTTTTTAAACAATAAAACCCATGTGTCATAGATGTCTATTGCTTATAAATAGAATTCATGACATATAAATAAGAAAAAAGTTACTTTTTTAAAAACTTAGCTTCCAAAATTGTTCCTACCAGGTAAAACCTACTTTAAGTTCTAATGTGATTCCTTTTGTTTCCATACGTTATCATCAACTTTCATACAATGTAGTATCTCACACTTGATATATTTATCAAACTGTCTTCTTTGTAAATCATTTGTAAATAAAAACTAAATTAACTTGTGTTAATAAACAGGAATTAAGGGTGAAACTTTAAATAGTTTGTCTGCCATTAATTTGGTAAATTAAATCTTATTTCCAGATGATAACTAACACAATTGTAAGTTGTGAACTGTGACTTAAGTTGAAAATACAGCAAACTTTCACTGAAAGCTAAATTTATGTACACTTAGTATCAATTGTGAGTGAAATAATACTAAAATCAGTGTTTGTGAACAATAATGACATCAATACACATGGTTTTCTTATATCTGAGAAAGATAGGGAAGTAAGAAAGATGTCGGAAGTTTTTACACGACACTCTGAGCATTGTGCATGGCTGACTGACCTAAATTATACCATACATCCATTTCCCCACTCAAAGTTGTCACATCAATTATTGTTTGACCCAAAAAATCATCAGATTCTCTTGTAAATTTTTGTCTCAGCTTTGATTTGATATCATCATCTTCGTCCCTGTAAGTAAACAAATAGTAAAGTCTGAGGAGATTTAAATTAATGCTCAGAAGCAACACCTAAATCTTTTTTTCCACAATTAGCCAACTTACCCAAATTGTACCATACATCCATTTCACCACTCAATGTACGAACTTCAATAATAGTTTGACCAAGAAAATCGTCTGATTCTCTTGTTAATTTCTGACGTAACTTTGATTTCAAATCATTATCTTCATCCCTATAATTTATAATATCATAATTACCTTATTGTTAGGAATAAGGAGATATTGGATAAGTTCACATGAAAACTCTACTAAGCAGGAATCTCAATAAAAATATCAATAAAGATTGAAAATAAAATAACAAGATTGTTACACATAGCCATATGTCCCCCGCCGCAGAGAAAAGTCAAAGCCCCACAAGATATACAAAAAGTGTTTTATTGAAATGGCGGCATAGGATCAAGTACATGTGGTGACTAACAATCCTACCAAATTTTAACAAAATCCTATCACCGGTCTCAGAGGAGTTGCGTCCACAAAGCGTTCCTATAGTGTCACATGCACTAAAACATTAAAGTCCCATAACTCCCGTAAAATTTGTTGAATCAAAATCGTGGTGCAATAAGATCCAGTACATGTGGAGACTAACAATCCTTCAAAATTTGCACGAAATCCTATCAGTGGTCTCAGAGGAGATCCGCCCACAAGTAATTATGATGGACGGACGCAGACCCTCCGTCGTGTTGCGGCAGGGGACAAAAAGGAATAAAAGAGTAAACTTAAATAATATATTACAGAAATTAATATAAAGAACAAAATTAATACAAATAAAAAAAAAACATAATGTAAAAATACAAAAAATAAAAAAGTGCAAATACATGTACATTAAAATGTAACAAAAATAAAGATAAATTGATTATTCATGATTCTTTTCAGCAATGGAGGGAGTTTAGTCTAGTGGCACAGCTGCTCAAACTCAGACAATCCACAGCCTCCAATATCAAATTTAAATTCTCCATTTTTTTCATTATTTTTTATTAATTTACTTAATTTACTTTTTTCATTTGTTTTTTTTTTCTCGGTAAATTCTCCAAATTTAATGTGTACAAGTAACTATTTGCATTGTTAAACACCTTTTTTCCAACACCAGACAATTCCTATATCAGTTTGATTTCAAAATCATTGAGATAATTTCAATATACATGTATACCTTCCAGTTAGCATAATATGAGAAAAAAAAATTTGAACTGACAACAATAATTGTGCTGGTCAGACAAAAATATACAAACGAAACAAAAAGAAAAGGGAAACAGAATTCATGAAAAGTTGTTTTGATGGGTAAAATAAATAGGGAAAAAGTCATGCAAAACAAAGATTCACAATTCATCTTTTTAAAGGAAATATTGTTATATGGCCATTATCAAGATCAATGTTCCATATTTCTTATATGATTCCTGTCTTATTTTTTTTATCATATGGTTGTGGAAATATTTTGTTTCTTCAAAAAGATCCCAAATAATTTTATCGCTTACTATTACATGATATAGCCTTGATATCAAAAGCAAGACAGTCAATTATCATTCCACACACACAGTATTATATAATTTTTTTCTGATTGTTTGAACACATTGAAATGTCAAGTGTACATCACTTTTATGTTGATTTTTACTGAAAGACAAATTTATTCATGATCTGAGGTGTGCTAGAGTTGTCCAACAAAGGGGAATAAATCCAATGGTAATCTGAAGTACAGTAACCACTGCTTAGTTTTACCCCAAGTTTACATAAAAAATAAAGTTGTATCTATTAATTTTGAACATATTACTTTCAAAACTAGAACTGTCCTGAAATGGACTAATATATCCTGCAGCAATGTGTCTGTTTTGAAGCCTACACAAAATTCAAATCATATTTTTCAAAGTACCCGTCCAAACAGAAGGTTTTATATTTCCCTCTCTTGAAGTGAACATCAAGAGTTATCTTTCTTATATTTTGATACTCGGATAAAGATAAAACAGTGGTGGATCTTTCATTAAAAAAAACGTGTGAAAAAAGACCAAAATGTGATGATTTAATAAGATTTTAAATTTAGGAAAATTAATTTTAGAATTTTTTTAGTAAGATTGGATACCAGAAAAGTGTGTTTTTTGTATCAAACGTGCTGAATTTGTCCAAAATTGATTGGATTGGACATCGATGATTGGAACTATATTTCTTTAAATAATTTTTAATGACAAAATTGCATATTTAGAGCGATTTTAACAATATTTGAAGACTTTTAACATATCCAGCAGCCGAAACACTTGTTTGCTGCCAAATCTTCACATTTTCATTCAAAAACTAAAAAGATCGCAAAGAGAACATAATTATTTTATTAACAATTTTATTCAAATAAATGGCCCAAAATTAATGCTCTAAAACAATAACAAAGAATTAGCCACTCAAGTCTGCCATCTTGTCAGGGAAGCCATCGCGCAAGGGTTACTTCCTTGGGTTGTGACTACATCGGTGAAAGGGTTAACTTAATCATAGTTAAATTTTTCCTTAAATGAATGCTGACATCTGAAATATTATCTTGATACAATTGTTATGTATAGATTTACTTCACAAGTGATTATAAACCTGTGACAATAGGACAATATTATGGAGATGATTACAATACTGTTATATTTACCTCAGCAATGGCTCAACCTCTATAGGATCCTTGATTACACTACTACATTAATAGGAAAACTTTTTCTCAAGAAAAGATGGCGTTAATTTAAAAAATGTCTAAGCTTTAGACTAGCAAAAAAATTAATAGAAAACATTACACATAGAACCTTCATTTTTTTTTAATAAAAGACACAATGATGTGTAAAATTCATAGCATTACATCCTGCTACACAGTTAACAAAAGACAAAGCCAAGGATCAGCAACTTTACTGCTATTCTTCATATGAAGGGCACTTCAATGCAAAGCATTCACTCCTTACCTGACACTTGGCAAGTACAAAATTTTAAGGTAGATCATACCTAATACACTGAGCATTTTTTTCTGGAATCTTGCAAATATGTATTTTCAATGAGCAACTAGTATTTGATATAATGTAAAATTTATATTTTAAGCTTATTTAAATAAAACAATTGACAAAAATGCATAAATAACAAAATTACTTAATTTTATTCTAAAAAGAACCCTTTTCAGGGGAGATAATTGGTAGAAAATTTTTCTAATGAAATGTAAAGAAATTTTAGTTTATTGGAAACAGCTAGAAAAAATGCTACCTTAAAGCAACCTGGAAATATCTATATTTCAAAAGTTCAATCTTTGTTATAATTTTCATATGGTGGTTAAGCAAGATTATACATACCATACTCTAACTTTAATTCTATCTGAAGAATTATGGCACTCACTGAAAAAAAAATAACAAATTGAATTAAACTGTTATTACTGTTATTATGTTGTTAAACATTTGTGATAAAATCTGAAGCT
Organism: Mytilisepta virgata; assembly: GCA_028015205.1. Lineage (NCBI taxonomy): Eukaryota > Metazoa > Mollusca > Bivalvia > Mytilida > Mytilidae > Mytilisepta > Mytilisepta virgata. The sequence goes on from CM051517.1 coordinate 5,387,905, forward strand.
ACCAGTAGAATCACTGATCTGCCATGTAACATAACTCTTTGATGCTTTTTTTTTACAAAGAGACATTGTGAATTAATTTTACTGTGCATGTATTTGTGGAAAAAAGCCATCTGAGCATCATTTCAAGAAAATATGGTTAAAATCTTGGAAGATAATTTTAGTCATTTGATATAATTTCTAGAAACATTAATTCTGTATGTCTTGAGGGACACAGAACAAAGATACCAAGTAGTGGGAAAGTTTAAGTAACATTATTATAACTTCATGTATTATCTTTTCTGAATAAAAGAAATATTAAATTCTTGTAATTTCATAAACTTACAAGTAGAATTTTTCATTCCAGATTGGGTTCAAGTCTTGTGGCACTGTTTTTGTACGTTTTTTAACTTTGCCAACTTGTACTGTTACATAAGGATCACTGGTACCTGTCTTGTCTTTACCAATTAAACCCTGTGCACATTTCACTGTAAAAATTATCAACAATTTAATAAAAGATTTGAAATATCATTATAATGTGTATTTACAGGCATTCACACTAATGATTGAATTCATTGTTCCTTAAATTGTTCCTTTTGCTGATATGATATTTTCATTGAAAAAAATCTTCATAATAAATTTTTGATTATTAGTCAATCATATGAATTATATTTATGGCGTATATACAATATTTCTGAACAATGATGGACATCTTATAATAAGCATTCTGAAAGTATTGCTGGTCAATACAATGTCATCTACCGGCTTGAGCTGTGAGAAGACATGCAAATTCTCCTTGAGTATGTGAATCAGACAAAGACGTATGGACAGAGTGAATCATAAAAATCCTGAAACTATGTTTGCAAAGAGTACACAATAATTACCGATCAGTTTTCACTCATCATTAGCTCACATACCAAAAAAAAGATTATTTGGTAAAGGCGTTTGCTAAAAAAGTCCTGAAAACTATTATTTTGGCAATCATTCCTATTTCCAAGGGCCATAACTCTCAAATAATCATCCGTTCAGTGTGAAACTCGAACGTGATCTGTATCTCATCATTATAAGCTCAAATACCAAAAATAAGATCACTTAGTAAAAGGAGTTTGCAAAAAAAGTCTGGAAAACTTTTATTTTGAAAATAATTCCTATTTCAAAGGGCAATTACTCTCACAATGATAATCCGATCAGCGTAAAACTTTAACTTGATCTGTAATTCATTATTATAAGCTCAAATACCAAAAATTAGATCAGTTTGTTAAACAGTTTATGAAAAAAGTCTGGAAAACTACACAACAAGTATTATTTTGGCAATATTTCCTATCTTCAAGGGCAATGACTCTCACAATAATTATCCAATCAGTGTGAATTGATCTGTAACTCATCATTATAAGCTCACACACCAAAAAGGTCTGGAAAACTATCATTTTGACACTAATTCCTATTTCCAAAGGCCATAACTCTCATAATAATTATCCAATCAGTGTGAAACTCAAACTTGATCTGTAACTCAAGATCATAAGCTCACGTAAAAAAATAAGATCAGTTGGTCAAATGGTTTCCGAAAAAAGTCTGGAAAACTTAAATGTGACTGACAGACGGACGGACAGAGTGGAAACCTGTAGTCCCCTTCGGCGTTGCCGGTAGGGGACTAAAAATGGCCTACCAAAGCTCTTGAATTTGATCTATGGACGGCAAGAGCAGATAATTCTGCTTTAGTTGGCCTAATCTTCAAAGTACGAATTATTTGCTTTATAGAAAAGACTAATTTCTGTCCATTTACATGTACCTGTAACAATTATTCATCAACAACATTTTCTGTAAAACTTTTCTACTTATACAAATATAAAGTATATAATAATTACAGTAATACCAGGGAACCCATGGATGGATGATGGAAAAATTTTAAAAAAAAACCTTTTCAGAAACTGAAGCTACCTCAAAAACAGCAATTAACTTCATAAGAAAATATTTAATTTTTATGCTTCAAATTTTTCAGAAACAGATTTTACATAAAAATGCTATAAAATCATAGCAGACTATCACTGCTGCTAGTTGATTGAATAGACTCATCTTATGGTGGAAATTCAATATATTTAAGGGAAGTTTTATCTTATCAGAAGTATAAAATATAGTAATTATACAAATAAGAATCAATCAGAAATAGATGATAAGATTCTTTTGCAAAAAAGAACAATAATTTCTCTGATATTTTAGATGTGTCAATCAAAAGCATTAATTTACATTCATTGCACTATTTTGATGCATTTAGTTCTTTTCATAAGGATCCAAAAGACTGTATTTTAATCTTGACCGCAGCAAAGATGCAAAGTGACAGCTCCATTGGCTTTTTTTCAAATGATAAAATGGATGAGCATTAAATTTGCTTAACTTCTACTGATTTAAGAAACTTCATCAACAATAAAACCCCTCAAGTAAAAAATTGCAAAAGCTGTTTATATTTTCATAGACTAAAGACTACTTTTTATAAAAAAAAATATATATAAAACTAAGTATTTAGATTTGGGTGTAATCAAGACACCACTGGGTAAATACTACAGTATTTCAGTCAGGACCAGTTTGGGACATAAGTATTTAGAATTATCACTATCAGTACAGAGACTTTAAGAGTAGTCTGGTAAGAGTCAGAAGTATCAGTGTTATCTACATATAAAATGATGAGAGTGTTGCATTTAGTCACATTCAGCCTAGGTTACTCTTCTTCAACATCTACTGAAGAAAACAAGGAAAAGCAGTTTTCCATCATAAACCCAAGGATTGGCATCATTTATTGAGATTATCCTAAAAAAAAGCTGTTGATAGGGTCTATAAAATTTGATCCCTGAAATTTTCATCATGTACGGTAATCAAACCAGTGACCCTAGGCTTCATAGACAAATACCCTAACCACTACATCAAGGGGAAAGTCTAGATACATTTTCTAACAAATAATCAGTTCATGGAGACAATAATGGATATTTCATTATAAAGCAAACATCTTTTCTTCTCAGTCTATGAAAATATAAACTATTTCAATGCAAGCAAGCTACCACACCAGAGCGGGCCTTGATTCTACCTGTGATGGCCACCTTAGCTGACCATTTTGACGTGCCATCTAAAACACATTGTTTGGCCTGTTTTATGTGTTCCTTGAAAAGGTTTATATCAACATTATAATACTCTCTGAAAAGTAGACAGAAGTAAGAAAATCATAAACAAGATTACATACAGACATATGTGTACACTGTAGCTATAGTATTATCTTTCTACAGTCAACGTAATGGTATAAATAACTATACAATATGTTAGTACTAGTTGTGAGAAATCAGTAGGAATGGTGTTAAGAAATGTAATAGTTGACTGAGAATAGACCATAAAACATGCTATAGCTACATGTGCTACACAAGTACAATGTATGCTTATCACTTAAAATAATGTACAAAGTTAAATAATTTATATTTTACAGGGTATTTCATTTGTTGCATAAAATAATTTTCAAGGTTTTTTTGGGATGGATTTCGTGAATTAAAATGAGAAGGTAAAAGTAATTAAATATATGCATCCTTTTAAAATTGTTTCATGGTAAAATATGTATAATTCAAAACCTTGTACAATTTTCAGTGATCTAACATACAGGAATGATACAATAAATACGCTGTACACTGTACTACTCCATTAGTACACTCACCCGTGATGGCTATTTTGGCAGACCATTTGGATGTCCCATCAAGTACACTTTGTTTTACAGCCTTCATATGACCCGTATGGGATTTTTTGTCTACTCCAAAAACTTGCCTATTGAAAGTTTCAAATGTATTTAGTTCAATTACAAAATCACCAAATTAACAAGCTAACTTTGACAAGGTGCTCACCGCCTTTTCACCAATTTAGCTTAAATAAATTACATACTTTTGGGAAAGTCCTTCTCTTTTTACATTTTCCTAATATTACAGGTGTAACAAAGTTAAAAACAAATTTGTGGCATGTTTTTTACCTATGCTGCCAAAGAAAAGATAATCAAGGAAAGTAAGAAAAGTCATTGACACAAATCTAAGACTAGATGATAAAGATTTGAGCTTCAATTGCTCACCAGGCAGTTTCCCTTATTTGACCATTTTGTATTATATTGAGTTCCAAATCATTTATCATGGCAGTTTCAGATGTCAAAGAAGACTTATGAAATTTGACAAATCAGGAACTAGAATTCCTTATGTCAACAATGTGAGTTGTCAGATCTGACCAATTATACAAATTTAATAGTGACTTTCTAACAGAGGACTCATATTAAATTCCAGGTCATACCATCATGAAGTGGTTTGAGAAGATTTTAAAAATCTGAATTATCAGAAACTAGATAAGCCAGTAGCAGCCAGGCTGATTGTTTGACTGCTGATGAAAAATGAATACTTAATTGAGACTATCCCATAGATGCTTCATTACAAATTTCATGTTATTCAGCCAAGCTGTTTCAATGAAGTTTAACAAATGAGAAACTAGAATTTTCTATGTTACATGACCAACTTGAAACAAAAACATAAATTGTATAAAGATCTTTGTATAGAAGTTTTACTTCATTTGGTCAAGCAGTTTCAGGGAAGGTAATCTATATCTGACTAATAAACTAGAGATTGTGTCTGTAAGACATGGATGCATGGCCTCCTGTACACTAAATTCCAATCTATTATTTATGATGGGAAATTGATTTGAGATATGAAAAATCCTGTTTACATGAACTTTCACCCCATTAAAAATAATGAATCCACATTACTAAATTCTGTTTCTGACATCAGGGACTCAAAACACTAAAACTGAAAGGAATCATTCAAGCATAAAATGTAGGTCATGTGGACATCTGTTGATGATCTGTGCTGAACTAAAGATGATTGTAGTTGTAAAATATGATTGATATATCATCACATGTTTTTTTTTAGAAACAGACTCAACTGCAAAAATTTAATCAAAGTCACTCTACCATAAAATGTAGGTCATAGTGACTAAAACATAGCTAATCTGTGTTGTACTACATAAGATGACTGTAATTGTGAAATATCACTAATACATTACCACAGGTTCTTTAATAATATATTCTTAAAGCAAAAATTTGATAAAAGTCACTCAAGCATAAAATGTGGTTCATGGTGACTCAAATATTGTACTATATAGGATGAATAAATAGATAATTAGGTATAATAACACTGACATGTCTCAATAGGTTTCTGACAAATGGATCTATATACCAGAACTTAACCAAGTCACTCATGTATGAAATGTGGGTCATAATGACAATGCATAATGAGAAATGCATTATATAATGTAAGAGAATTATAGTGGTGAAGTATCATTGATATACCACCATGGATTCCTGCAATATGACATTAAAGGCAAAACTTTATCAGAGTCACTCTTGCCTTAAATGTAGGTCACAGTAACCAAAATTTGCTCATCTGTGTTCAGTTTTATAAGAGGATTGTAGTGGTAAAATATCATTGATAAATCTTAATGGGTTTCTGAGAAATGGACCTTAACGCAAATACTTAACAAAGCCAGACGGATGTACGTACTGACAGACAAGGGTAAATCTATCTGCCCCTTATACATTTGTGGACGGTGCATAAAAATAAAGATCTGGGGATGGTGGCCATGTTGTCCAACTGATGTAAAAAATGCAAACTTTATTAGAGATATTTTATCGATACACCATACAACAGTTCCATTTACTTGGCCAAGGGGTTAAAAGTAGGACTGAAATGAGAAATTAAAATGCCAAAAGGTGTACAATAGAAACAAAATGCTGAAAAAAGCTCTTATAGACCTTAAGCCAGATGAGCTGAAAAAGATCTCCACAAAACAAATTTATGATAAAACATTAATTGAGCAAAATTTTGTTAAAAACAATTTATGATAGAACATACCAAAAAAAAAAAAAACAAAAAACAAATGAAAAACTCCTGAAATTTCTTTCTGGTTTATAAAACAATTTCAACAATCATCTTCACAAATTAATTACTTTTTTTTTTTAACCTAAATGACGTAAATATTCATACCTTATCAGTTCAAATATTTCTGGTTTGACTCGTTCTCGGACTTTCATCCTATCTTTCATAGCACTAATTATATTTTGTGTTTTGTCTTCTGCACCATGTTTAGAACTTTTCTCAGCAGCCCCTAAAATCATGAAGGGAATCCTCTCATTCAACACAAAATGTACCTTTTATCGAAATAATCTGTAATTTTCAATTTTTTGTACTTTAAACTTGCATTACTTCAATTGAAAGTCATCAAGATAATGATGTTGACAATATATTCATCATTTGTCTACACCAGCTGATAAAATTCAATCCAGAAATTTATCATTAAACTCCCACTCAGTATTCAAAATTAATGTCAAGTTCTTAAAAGATTCAAAAAATATCTCTAAACATATTAGAAATAAAATCATTTTCAAAATTCTTACATCTCTAATTTTTTATTAATTTTTTCTATTCAACATGTATATATTATAACATTTTTATAATTCAATGTCTAAACATAACAACTGACAGCATCAACCCTTATGTATCATATAGATAAAGAAAAGAAACCTTTAATTCTTCAAATTCAAGATCAAGCAGGTGACTAAAAAAATAAAGATCCTTAAGAATATCATTTACATATTGTACTCCTTTGTTGGGATGTCGTACTTACTTTGTAAACAATCAGCGTTAAGTAAATCTTTACATTTCTCATGACATTTGACCCCACATTCTGTACACCTGACCCCCTGACGATACATCCCCCACAGCAGGCCCTCACACTCAAAGCAGTATGTGGGTGAGGTAGCTGTCCACACCACAAAATGATGGGGTGTAGTACTTGAGATTGGGTAGATCAAGGCTTGTAATGTCTTTTTGTACACGTGCATTTTCTGAAACCAACAAAATCATGTATTATGATTTATTTTTTAATTGGGCAATTTTATAAAATAGTTCATGTACAAACAATTTCAACTTTTGACATCCATACTGTTATTATATTCTGTATAAGATGTTAGTGATGTCAACCATTTATCTTATAAACTGATCAACAAGAAAAAGAAATCAATCATGAAAAGGTCAATTTCTAATTTTCCGAGATTTAAATGACTCTCAGCCTTAATTACATTACAATTGTTAAATGAATCCACTGAGTAAACAGAATAATGAGTACAGTAATGTGTAGTTTTGACGTAATATTAAGCTAGGACTATGGGGGGTAACAGTTAAAAACAAATATACATCAAATATTGTCTATGATATTGAGAAATGTACATTAACCATTACTGTTTAAAATAATTTATATGTCTCCCTGTTTGTGTTTGTGTCACTGAAGTTCCATATAATTTGTTCCTTACCAGCTCATCATCCTTTAATGATTGTCTAGCAACCATTGCTGATGGCACTCCAGCATTTCTCTTGGAGGCTGCCATAGTCTGCAATAAAAATATTACAATCTTAATTTATGCAGTTCAAAAAATCTGACATTATTTGGACTAGAAATTATGAAACAAGTGTATTTGTTAATTATGTTAAATTAAAATATGGGGACTACCAGGAATAGATATGATATGGTTCTAAGACTCTTATAATAGCCAAAAACAAGGATGTATTAAAGTATTATCTAGAATTATGTCAAATATTATTCCATTCTTAGGTACTTACTAAATTCCTGAGATTTCAGAAAAGGAGAAAGAAGACTTTTTCAATACGTATTTTTCAAGCAAGTTAGATGAATTATATTGTGATAATAGATCATGAAAAAGTGGATTAAAATAATTTAAAAAATATAATTAAAAATGAATAAAAATTAAAAGTGTGAGTATACTTTTGCATTTAATTGGTAATTTTAAAATGAAACTGTGCAACTGTAAGCAAAATAAAACACAAAATGCTAAATATTTAGAATTACACTATTTTTGAAATCATGCATCAAAACAATACAACATTTCTGTGTTTCTACAATCCATTGATTATGTGTATTTAGTGGTTATTTACTTATTATAAGTACATGTATACCTAATAATCTAAACAAAAAGATACCAAATTATAATATTTTTATGTAGTTGCATAAATTTTTTTCCCTGATATTATCTTTTCTATATAAACCACTTTAGCTGTGCATCCAGTTTAACTCGCTGAAGAAAATGAAAGTTTTTTTTCATGAAAAAAAATAAAAACAAGAGTGGACACACTACATGTCTCACCTGAGTATGCACATGGACACAGAATAATGATTATCTGATACCCAACAATATCAAATGAAAATGCGTTAAAAGAAATAGTAATGGTCAGGCAATAATTTGTCTGACAAATCTCATACATGTCATTCAAGCCTAAAACTGTGTCCAAGGTGAGATCTCAGATTGGTATGTACCCACCAAGCACCATCTATAGACCACATGTGGTTGGTCTATGTATTGCATTTGCTGAGAAATGGATATTATCCCAAAACGTGAAACAAGTCAGTCAAGCATGAAACACCGGTCAAAAGTAAGGTGTGAGATGTTAAAGTGGTATATACTAAGAACTTCTATCAACCAAATACTGTGGGTCTAGTTACAAATGTAGTACAGTAACGTTGCTGAGAAATAGACTAAATCATGAAAATGTATATTAAGTCACTCAAGTATGAAATTCAGGTCAAGTTCAGCTGACAGGTGTTAGACCGGCATGTACCAACTAAGAACTATCTATTGACCAGATACGGTTGGCTTAGGTACTATAGTTGCTAAGAAATTGACTTAATCACAAAATTGGACAAGGTTAAAAGGCAGGTGTCATACTGACATTTACCCACTAAGAACTATCTATTGACCAAATATGGTGGGTCTAGGCATTAAAGTTGCTGAGAAATGGACCTAATCTCGAAAACGTCTGTCAAGCATGAAATTGAGGTCAAGGTTCAAAGACAAGTGTCAGACTGGCATATACCCAACAAGAACTATCAATAGACCAAATATGGTGTGTCTAGGTATTACAGTTGCTGAAAAATGGACTCAATAAAAAAACTTGCATGGCAGTCACTCAACCATGAAATTGATGTCGAGGTCAAAAGGCAGATGTCAGACTGACATGTACCCACCAAAAACTATCTATTGGCCAATTATGGTGGGTCTAGGTGTTCTAGTTGCTGAGAAATAGACTTAACCACGAAAATGTGACAAAGTCACTCAAGCATGAAATTGAAGGTGGCCTAGGTATTACAGTTGCTGAGAAATGGATTTAACCACGAAACTTGGACGCAGATTTTACATTTATGTTTATGAAGTCAGTGAACCATGAAAATGAGGTCATGGTCACAAGTCAAGTATATTGCGGGAAACCTTATACGATAAGCTATGTGTGGACCATAAATCTTAATTGCAGTTATTATATGTGCAAAGTTATTAAAGTTTTAAAAAAGTTTAAGTTGCCATCGGAAAGTAATACCTATATCTCACCTTCGCAACTTTTCGTCGCAGGCGAGACAGAAATAACATAAATGACAGAGTGAGATGTTTAAGAAATAACAACATACACCTAACACAAGTCACACATCACATGTATTTCTCATCTTATATCACAATTAGCGTTAGATATGTTGGACTATCATTTGTGTCTTTAAAAAAATATGAGTAAGTTTATATAAAACCGAGCATGATCAAGCTACTGTATATCTGAATGGATCGTACAACCTCAGACTTTGTATCTAAGAGCAATGACAAGGGAGATGCTGGACAATTGGAAAGGGCCAAAATAACTTTCAGCACACAGAAAATCTAGTCCCAGTCGATGGTATAAAACCTCAACAAATTTTATGTACCAATAAATCTAAACAATTCATGTAAAAGGAGTTACAATAACCAAACAAAAACTGGTAAGAGTGAAATTTTTTTACTTTCAACAGCCTAAACCCCATTGCTTATTATTTGTGCCTGTCCCAAATCAGGAATATTTTGGTCACTGGCATGTATCTTTAGCATCTTAACCTTATTTGATGACTACATGTAATGTTGTTATCTTTACATTTTACTCCATATCTGGTATATCCAAGCAAGTGCTAGTTTCCTATTTCAGGATATATTGCTGTACAAAATTTAATTAAGAACACAGATGGACACAGATTCCCAGACCTTATAACTGAGATCTACTTAAACTTGTAGAAACCCTTTCAAACATTTATAATGTCAGAAGTATAACTTCAAACATTAAGTCGATCATGTTGCAATGAAGTATACTTTATCAATGCAAATATCCAGTTTAAAACATTACTGCTCTTTAAGGAAGATCTAATATTTTACTAGCACCTGACAAAATATTTCAACCAGTGTCCACATATACTGCTCTTTAAGGAAGATCCAATATTTTACTAGCACCTGACAAAATATTTCGACCAGTGTCCACATATATATTTTTATTCTCATCTGAACACTAAATAAAATGGTAGAAATTATCAGACATCAGTATATTCTGTAGTTCTCAATAAAACTAATGATTTGATAAAAGACAGCTAACATTCAGAAAACGGCAATTCTGACAGAACATAAAAAGTGATTTTATAATAATAAACTATAGCTAATATTAAGAAATGCAAACGTGTTATGAAAAAACATACTACACTATACACTTATTATACCTTCACCACCTGTTGAATATACAAGCTTTCCGTTAATTTTGTATTTATTTAAATACATGCATACACTTGTCAAAATTTATTTTTTTGAAATAAGTTATTAAAACAGGAATATTTTTAATTCTATATTTTCATTTTCTCAGGTTTTAAATATTGGAGCTAGTTGTCCTAATATATCAAAGTTAATGATTTATGTTTAATTTCAAAATCATACCACTATTATCTTTGCCCTATCACATGAGATAAAATATTTTCCTATTCTGCAATGTCGAAATTAGACAAAAGATTTGTAATACATGTACAAGATTCCACTACTATTTTTCTGCACACTTTGGTTTGTATCTTTGGATTTACTGAAATACTTGGCAAGCAGCAATAATTGTCACTGGTTTACAATTAAAACAAATGATAGAAAATTAATGCCTATTATATACAATTCATTTTCGTTGTACAGTAATTTTAATGATTACAGCTCTGAACACGTCAGATGATTAAATACCCTTGATAAAGTTATACCACTTAAGACATTTTTTAGAGAAATTGTGAAAAATAAAGTACATGTAACATAACACAGGGCTGTAGCCAGATTCTTACAATTGTGGGCTGTGAAGTAATTGCCAAAGAGCCTGGAGGCCGCCAATGAATCGAAGGCAGTACCGTGGTAGAGGTTTGAGAGTGTTTAGCACCAATTTAAGATATTAAAACAAATTTTAACCTTATTCAATAATGATAATTAGTATGTTGGAATCAACATTTTTTTGAAGAGATGGAAGGGGATCCAATGCACCCCCTGACTACAGCCTATTCCACAGATATATATTATTTCTAAATATATCAAATTATATTCAAATATGATCAGTAAAAATAATAAATATATATATAACAATGGATCCCCCACAATGAATATAAAACAAAATATGTATAGGATGTACTTTAAATAAAACAGCTACATGAAGCAGACTAGTACTACTGGTTTCTTGCATGCATCTTTGGATTATGGTACATTGAATATTTGGTTTTTAATAGATCAAATTAAGGACAAGTTAACATTAAAATAATAAGTCCATTTTTTTTCTGTCTAAACATTACAGACATTCCTTCGTAATCACAATTATGTTTTTATCAATTGTTTCTTGGTGTTTCTTTAAGATACTTTACATACTTTACAGTTGAACAGATTCTACTAGTCATTAGTATAATGCCTTATAAATAAGACTATATCAGAGATCTCTTTTTCTTTTGATGGTGCTAGCACCTCACATTTTATAGGTGGTACTTTTTTTATCAGAGGTCTCATTTTCTGTTCATAGTGTTGGCATCTCACAATGTATGGGACAAACATTTTTGTGTTTTGGCTTTTTTTTAAAACATTTTAATAAATTCTTTAAATTATGTCTACAGAATTGACTAATTTCAAGCAGTACAAAACAGGATTATAGGCAGATAAAATTAACAGATATGACCTCTTACTAAAAAAGACCTGGTGTACCATTCAATTCAGTTTTTACTTCTAGTTATGTCTAAATGGGGTTATAATACTGAAATCTGAAAAAAAGACTACTTATAGAATTGTTGAAACAAAATGGGTTACTATGGTAACGAACAAAACTTCCCGACAGTACTTACACCCACTAATAACGGATAATGTCACATGAATTTATACTTACAAGGTCACTGACAAGGACACCAGACTTTTTACTTCGTGGTTTGATTTCTGGCATACTATCTATTATCTTGTAAAATTCATTGTTATTTGGCCTAGAAGTAGACAAAACATTTATGAAATCATAATAATAATGAGAAATAAGACTGTATACCCAAACATGTCTCACCTGCATTATGATTTTAACTCAAAACTATGTCTTACAAATTCAGAAATACAAGAGCCATTGCATATATACAACAGACAATCTAACATGTAAACCCTCTGTTGAGTTCTGCATCTAAATATTGCTGATATACCTTGAGATTAATCCAAGAACATACCTAATCCTGAAAACTTCAATTGACAGTTGAAGACCCCACAACAATTCCCACATGTAACCATGTTTAACAGTATGTTATGTTGTCTCACTGAGGCTTACCCCCATATGCTTAATGTACCTTATATGACAGAAGTGGAGATTCCCCAATATCAAATGGCGAGTTTTAGAATTTTCTGATGCCTTATGATGTCATAGCACACTCCTATTCTAAAACTGCTGATTACCAAATATACAGTCAACCCTCTTTATAACGACCATCTGTTTCAAACCAAATTTGCTGTTGTAAAGAACTTTTGCGAAAATGTTCTAAGTTTGATTGATCTTGGTTAATAGACAACCATAATACAATTTCCAGTTTGAATGCTTTGTTTCTTTATGCTGTTTGAAAGTTTGTGTACATAGTTTTAGTTTTTTAGTTGTTGTTGTTTTTTTTTTTTTTTTTCAATAAAAAATTAATTACTAAATTGTAAATTGTCAAATCACAAAAGTCATAAAAGTCGGTATTTCTAACATTATATTAGGGCTAAATCCCTTTTGCATATTCCCTTTCAACAAATACATTTATTCACAAATCAAAGTGCATAGCACTGCTAGGGTTAGGTTGCTAGCATTTGACTTTTATTTGTACAAACATTGCTGATGATTATTTCAATAAATATGCACTAATCAATCAAAGAAAGCACGAGTCGGCTAACGCTTCTTGAATTATCACTCTAAATTGAATTTTTTTAAAAAGACAAACGCATAATAATGATTTGATGAATTAAAATAAACAGAAATCAAAGGTCTTCAAGTTATTAAGGTTATATAAAAAGACAAAGTTTGGACAATTGTAGAAGGGGGTCATTTCTACAATATATTTACACTACATTGCGCATGTGCAGGTAGATCAGAACGTAAACATTCAAGCTTTCAATTAAAATAAACCCATTATACTTTCGATAATACCGTTTTCTAAATTAATGATAAACACATTGTTTTTCAATGTTAATGTGCAAGTTGTCGGCATTTCAAATAACCTGTATGCAATTCTATCACTGACCAACAGGTTTGACAAAATGAAGTCACGATGATCAGGTCAAAAGGTTAATCAAATACACAAAATACCATCAGAATTACAAGAAGAATAAGCAAATAATGTGCAAAATATGTTCTGTATAAGTTAACAATCACGTTCACAACAAAAATGGAACTTACCTTTGAAATCTTTTGAAAATAAACCTGATTGTAATCCTTCCCAAGATATCCGTGCAAATGTAAACATTCAAAATCCTTACGCCGATAGCATTGTACATTTTAAAAGGCGCGAATACTTTATACGGCTTTCAAAACAAAAAGGAAATCGTCAATAAAACACACATCTTTTATTAAATAACTGGACAATTACACTTCTCGGTGTGTTTCAGTTACATTTCTATTAAAAAACAACTACAACAGCAACAACAAATATTAGGACTATTTTACCGCGGAATGTTTATTTTCTTATATGAAATTCAAATATAAACATAGTCGTAATTCGGAAAATATGGAGGTTTCTTTGTGCATGTGTCATCTCAAAATCGAAATAAAAAGTTGCTTAACTAGCCTTGCTTAAGCTTCAATCCTAGATAAGCTTGCATATTTACTCATAAAAACATAGTTTCAAAAACTTCTGGTCCAACTTTTTCCACAAAACACCAGATTTCCAAAGTTTCCTTCATTGTCCAACCAAACGACCGACGGCATAAGGGTTTTGGTTGCTTAGCAACCTAACCCTAAAAAATGGAAAAATAAACGGAATTGGAACAAATTTTTAAAAGCCGTTGATGATTCAACTGTACCTTGAAGTTTTATTTTGATATTAATATCCAACAAGAAAATGTGTCACAGTTGCCCCGCCCTAAAAACAATATAGGTTTTGTAATATTGACCTAAATAGGAAAGAAATGGACCTAAACATAGACCTTAAGCAGTCATTCCACCATGAAATGTAGGTCAATGTGAACCAAATAATGCTGAATAGCATGGTTCTATACAAGAGGACTGTAGTGCTTTCATTGATATATTACCATAAGATTCTGATTAATTAACCCTAATGTAGTAAAATTAAACCAAAGTCACTGAAGCATGAAGTGTAGGTCATAGCAACCCAAGTGTTGCTGAACTGCCTTGTACTATACAAGAGGACTGTATTGATGAAATATAATTGATATATTACAATAGGATTCTGAGAAATGAACCTAAACGCAAAACTGAACCAAAGTCACTGAAGTATGAAATGTAGGTCATAGTGACCCAAGTGGTGCTGAACAGCCTTGTACTATACAAGAGAATTGTAGTGGTGAAATATCATTGATATATTACTATAGGTTTCTGAGAAATGAACTAAATGCAAAACTTAACAAAAGTCACTGAAGCATGAAATGTAGGTCATAGCAACCCAAGTGTTGCTGAACTGTGTTGTACTATACAAGATGACTGTAATGGTGAAATATCATTGATATATTACCATAGGTTTCTGAGAAATGAAGCTAAACGCAACAAGAGTTGACACACAAAAATGTCTCGCCTGTCGTGTATTTCTAATGAAAGTAAATGCTATCAGACATATTGCATACAGTATTCGAAAAACAGGCCAAAACACAAAAACTTAACTATAACCACTGAACCATGAAAATGAGGTCAAGGTCAGATGACACCTGCCAGTTGGACATGTACACCTTACAATCCTTCCGTACTCCAAACATAGACCTATTGCATACAGTGTTCGAAAAAGAGGCCAAAACACAGCACTGAACCATGAAAATGAGGTCAAGGTCAGATGACACAGGCCAGTTGGACATGTACACCTTACAATCCTTCCATACACCAAATATAGTAGACCTATTGCATATAGTATTCGAAAAACAGGCCAAAACACAAAAACTTAACTATAACCACTGAACCATGAAAATGAGGTCAAGGTCAGATGACACCTGCCAGTTGGACATGTGCACCTTACAATCCTTCCATACACCAAATATAGTAGACTTATTGCATACAGTATTCGAAAAACAGGCCAAAACACAAAAACTTAACTATAACCACTGAACCATGAAAATGAGGTCAAGGTCAGATGACACCTGCCAGTTGGACATGTGCACCTTACAATCCTTCCATACACCAAATATAGTAGACCTATTGCATATAGTATTCGAAAAACAGGCCAAAACACAAAAACTTAACTATAACCACTGAACCATGAAAATGAGGTCAAGGTCAGATGACACCTGCCAGTTGGACATGTACACCTTACAATCCTTCCATACACCAAATATAGTAGACCTATTGCATACAGTATTCGAAAAACAGGCCAAAACACAAAAACTTAACTACAACCACTGAACCATGTAAATGAGGTCAAGGTCAGATGACACCTGCCAGTTGGACATGTACACCTTACAATCCTTCCATACACCAAACATACTAGACCTATTGCTTATAGTATCTGAGATATGGACTTGACCACCAAAACTTAACCTTGTTCACTGATCCTTGAAATTGGGTCGAGGTCAATTGAAAACTGTCTGACGGGGATGAGGACCTTGTAAGGTATGCATATACCAAATATAGTTATCCTATTAGTCATAATAAGAGAGAAATTAACATTACAAAAAATCTAAAAAAAATTTTCAATTAGTCACTGAACCATGAAAATGAGGTCAAGGACAATGTACATATGACAGATGGAAAGTTCGTAACATAAGGCATCTATATACAAAGTACAAAGCATCCAGGTCTTCTACCTTCTAAAATATAAAGCTTTTAAGAAGTGAGTTAACGCCGCCGCCGCCGCCGCCGCCGCCGGATCACCATCCCTATGTCGAGCTTTCTGCGACTAAAGTCGCAGGCTCGACAAAAACCGAATCAGGATGTATGGACTGACGGACAGGGGTAAATCTAAATCCCAAGCCATATTCGTGATGGGGCATAAAAACATGCTTGGTACATTCCTGTTCTTTACAAGGAACAAATTCTAATTTTTTTCCCGAAAAGATTTCAATAGCAGAAGGATACAAATCTCGAAACCACGAAACTTGGATGCAGATGTTACATTCATGTTTATGAAGTCAGTACACAATGAAAATGAGGTCAGGGTCACAAGAAAAGTATACTGTGGCAAACCTTATATGATTTGTTTGTTTTAGTTGGGGTTTAACGCCGTTTTCAGCACATTTGGCCATTTCGCGGCGGCCAGTTTTTATTGGTGGAGGAAGCCGGAGTACCCGGAGAGAACCACCGACCTTCGGTAGGAAAATTGGAAATCCTTGTCAATTAAGATCGGAGTCGAACACACCCCGCCACAGGTGGGATTCGAACTCACAATCCCAGCGTTGACAGGCTAGTGATCATTAGTAGTCATGACGAACTACCTAGACCACTCGGCCACCGAGGCCCCCCTTATATGATAAGCTATCTAGTGGACCATAAATCTTAATTGTAGGTATAATATGTAAAAAGTTATTAAGTTTTTAAACAATTTTACGCTTCTGCCACCGGAAAGTAACACCTATATCTTGCCTTCCTGACTTTATCATAATTTGTGTTATAAATGTTTGTAAAAATGGCGGCAATCTGGGGTAAAATTCGTGGGTGGTCTATTTAGAAATCAATAAACTTTCTTGTTTCCATGGAATCGGCATACTAAAGCATGTAACTGTGTAGTGTAGAGTCTTTACGATATATTGAACAAGCCCTGGCATGGGTTGCATTGTTTTTGGTATTTTTTTAAACTCACTTTTTTCATTTTGTGCATAAAAAATTTAACGACTTTTTAATCTAACCTGTTGGCCCGTCGGCAAATTCAAGAATGGTTTTGTGTAGTGTAGTGTAGTATAAAGAATATGTACAAATGTACAAATTTACGTATAAGACTGAAATAATTAGTTTTGTTGCAGTCTTAACAGACCATGTTTATACTATCAATTATAACACTTGTAATTAACAAATACCAGGTGGCCAGGTGAACCTCGGAAGGTTAGGTGCTATTGATAATTGAATATACAGATGCTTAGCTGAGAAAGAGTTTTTATTTGGGTAGAAATGCAGTTTAAAAGAAATTATTATGCAATAAAAGTTTTATGACAATTAGACTTTATAAATTTACTAAGGCGTGTCATTTAAGTTTTCAGTAGAGAAATAGTTAGAAAAATCAATATAAAATCATTAAAAATATATAATATTATAAGATTTAATATTTTAAAAATTTGTCGTTTTTACACCTTTCTAGGATGAAAAAGCTGGAGAAGGCAAAGAAAAGAATAACCAAGGATTTAAATAGTAGTGGCGTTAGTAGCAAGTATAAGTAGCGAGTAGTATGAAATATCACTACTATTTAAATTCTTGTTACCCGGTATTACAAATAAAACACTTTTTACTACATTATCATGTTTTTTTTCAAATAAACTTTACTGACATCAATCTTTGAGAGTGGATGAAAGGAATAAAGTTTAGTTTAGTTTAGTTGGGGTTTAACGCCGTTTTCAGCACATTTTGGCCATTTCGCAGCGGCCAGTTTTTATTGGTGGAGGAAGCCAGAGTACCCGGAGAGAACCACCGACCTCCGGTCAGAAAATTGGCAATCCTTGTCAATTAAGATCGGAGTCGAACACACACTGCCACATGAAAGGAATAAAGATAATAAACATTCAGAATCTGGATTACTGTTACGTATTACCCTCATGTCAAAACATGACAGGGGGTTTGAAGAAAGTCATCTTTGTTGTTGATTTGGAATTTGTTTTTGGTGAAGAGTGATGATCAAATTAATATTGTTCAGCTCATTAAACTGTTAAGTACCAGCCCTGAAAAAATTGTAAGCTGACCTAGTCGGATATTGACACTTGTTATCTTTCACCTGTGCCCACGAGTGAGAAAAATCAATGCAATTTAAAATAGTTTGATCTTTGAATCTTTTAAAAATGTGCAAGAAAATGTACATTCTTTACTGGATGGATGGATGAATTATTGTTTAACGTCCAGTGGCAACCAGGTGCATATCAGGACAAGAACATGTTAATATGATAATGAATATGATCCCTGCTTTGTACTAGACCGACACGCTAAGTCGGATTTTTAATGTGCTAGTTCACGAGGTAACTGTCCGCAGGAAGACATATCACCTCACTCGGACACATTATACTGACTCCGAGCTGACCAGTCTTTGCTCTTACTCCTAGATGCCGCGTGCTTGGCGAAGAAGCAGCAAATACAAATTTTAATGTCTTTGGTTTGACCCGGCCGGGGATCGAACCTGCGACCTTCCGCACTCGGGGCGAGCACGCCACCACGAGACCACCGGGGCAGTCATTCTTTACTGGAATTTGCTGTCGCAGTAGGAAGAATTCAGAGTAAAGAAGTATGTTTGATTTTCAGTCGGACAGTGAATGTTTCACTTCAACTTAATGTCGTAAAAACAAATTACAGAACTTATCTCAAAACCAAATCATGACCAATGGAGCATTAAATTGAGGTCAATGCAAGGTATTGCTATAAGCCAACATTACAAAAATTTTTGGTTAGGTAGAAGAATTAAACATGAATGGTTTTGTTTGGCAGTGCTTTGTAAGTAATTCCTAAGTCTTGCATAGTCAAAATATCTGAAAGGTGAGAAAAAAAAATATATAATGTATTATCACAGATGGTTTATGTTTGATGCCTATGACATGATAAACAGCAGTCACCTTTAGATGACATCAGTGATATTTTAAATGCAGTAAATCTATATATGCTTTGTTTGTACATAGATATTACATAATCAATTCTGCATGAAAGATGAAAAAAGTAATTCCAAGATTTATCTCCACCAATGTCAATTATTTATTTAAACCCAAAGCTTTTTTCATTTTTTTTTACCTGGGTATTTATTTTCTATAATTTCTATATAACAGTCAAAGCTCAAGTTACAACCCATTCACATAATGTCAAAGTATTCAAATGAACCTCTACTAGTTTATGTGAATGAGATTTTACTAATTATTTATAACATACCCTCCATTAACATGAGGCCAAGGCCTCTCTCTCAGTCCTTCTTCAGTCATCAGTTCTTCCATAGAACTCGTCTAAAAGCAGAAAATATATATCTATATACTGTTTACTACAATCAAATCAAACAACTTTCCTTTACTGATGATTACCATCCTATGAAAAAAATGTCTAGCCTACAGAAAAAATAAAAAGGAAAATACATACAAAACCATAAAATTTAAAAACTGACATGTTTACTGTATATTCATAAATTTATGTAAAATGTCTGTTACTCAAAAAAAGCAGCATCATGAACATCCCAATAAAACTCCCATTTTAATTTTTGTCAGTACTAATCTCGTACAATTTTTTTAGTAATTGCATCTTATATAATTTATTTCGTACGTCTATTGATTGCCAATGGTTTGAATTACTTAAATTTACATTTTACGGAAGTTGACTATCAAAATCTGCAATAAAATTTCACACATTATAATCTGAACTTTCAGTTTGAAAATCTTTCTTTTCATTTTAAAATTAATCTTATTAATTATATAGTGGCATATCTAAACAGAGTCTGGTAGAGGATAATAGAGTCTGGTGGAAGAATATCATTATATTATATAAATGTTTGATCATATTTTTCTTGTATTCGTGTTATTCTAATATTATTGCATCATTTTGATAAAAATATATCATATAAATAAATGGTTTTTTGTCCATATTTATGAAGATCATCAAACATAGATTACTGTCATGGCAGGTGCAAAGACTGGTACCGTCTGGTCAGAAAATATCATATGCAAGTATGACAACATTCTGTTTTTCTTTTTGTGTTATTTTTATATCATTTTTATGAAAAATATATCAGATGTAATAGTTTTTAGATTGTATTGGTGAAGATCATTAAACAGTATCATTTTCTGTTGTAATCATAATATTCGGTTAGCAGACCCAACTTCCTGGAAGTGATTATTTTGCTGTTTCGTTTATTTTGTTTCCTTTCAATTTTATCCAGTAGAAAAAAAATGTTTTAGTTAGAAAGTAACCATAATTTATTGCTAGCAAATAATAATAATAATTACATCAGTAAATTGAAACATTTCAGTTTAGTTTGCTTGTGCCATCAGGTGAAGGAAGAAGACAAAATAGACTAAAATTACTAATAGCACTCAAAATAGAATATTATACTGATATTATTTGAAAATAGTGGAAGATAAATATTCTGACTACTTTAAATGAAAAATAATGTTTCATGACAAACAAAAACTGAAAATGTGAAACAAACTAGAGGCTCACCAGAGCCTGTATCGCTCACCTGGAGTCTTGTTTTCATTGGACAATTAATCAACTATTTGACCAAGTTTGTTGCAATTGGGAAAATTTATTTGACAAAAAAGGGCAATAACTCCTAAATGGCTTTTGGGATTTCCTTTAAAATTTCAGGGTAGGTAGATCTCAACATGGCAAATATTTTTCAGATTTACATTTCACTTCTATCTCAAATAGTTTTGGAGATAAATGACGAAAACTGTTAAATTTTGAAAATTTGACGAAAAAAGGGCAATAACTCCTAAATCGGTTTTGGGATTTCCTTCAAAATTTCAGGGTAGGTAGATCTCGTCATGCTGATCAATTTTACCCCTGTCAGATTTTTTATATCTGTAACGGTTTTTAAGTTATAAGCCAAAAACAACACATGCACCCCTATATTCTATTTTTAGCTACGACAGCCATGTTTTATGTCAGATCAAAATAAATTGAGGATCGTTTGTAGAGGACATGTCATAGATCATTCCTATCAAGTTTCAAACCAATCGCCCCAGCGGTTTCAGAGGAGAAGATTTTTGAATGAAAAAATTTTGAAAATTTGAAAAAAAGGGCAACAACTCCTAAATGGGTTTTTGGATTTCCTTTAAAATTTCAGGGTATGTAGACCTCAACATGGCAAATTTTTTTCAAATTTACATTTCACTTCTATCTCAAATAGTTTTGGAGATAAATGACAAAAAATGTTAAATTTTGAAAATTTGACGAAAAAGGGCAATAACTCCTAAATGGCTTTTGGGATTTCCTTCAAAATTTCAGGGTAGGTAGATCTTGTCATGCTGATCAATTTTACCCCATGTCAGATTTTTGATATCTGTAACGGTTTTTAAGTTATAAGCCAAAAACAACACATGCACCCCTATATTCTATTTTTAGCTACAACAGCCATGTTTTATGTCAGATCAAAATAAATTGAGGATCGTTTGTAGAGGACATGTCATAGATCATTCCTATTAAGTTTCAAACCAATCAGCCCAGCGGTTTCAGAGGAGAAGATTTTTGAAAATCAGTCAATCAGAAACAAGAATTGCCTCTGGTGGCCATGTTTCTTGACCAATCAGAACTAAATGAGGAAACTTTGTTGAGGACCATCCATACACCACTCATGCAAAGTTTGGTTGGAATTGGCCAAATGGTTTCTGAGGAGAAGATGTTTGAATGAAAAGCTAACGACGGACAGACGACGGACGGACGGCACGACGGACGACGGACGGAGGACGGACGCCAAGTGATGGCAAAAGCTCACCCTCGCAATAGCCAGGTGAGCTAAAAAATATGGTAGATAAAAACGAAAAAGTCTTGGCAAAAGGATGTTACTAAAAACAGAAAATTTACAACATGTAAGACAGTATGAAAAGCATAAATATTAGTATATGTTATTTTAATATAGCAAAAAAATGTTACTGACAAGAAAAATATTGTGGTAAGCTAATATTACTTAAACAGAAAACAACAACACTGGAAAAGAGAAATTTGTTGCTAATCGATGATACCAAAAACTGAGAGAGAAAAAACAAGAAAAAGCTGTAGTACAAAATTTTTGTTTCTAAAATCACAATTCTCCTGATTTTTGGAATGAAAAACAGAAAACCATCTTTAGAAATGTTTATTACAAAAAAGAATTATAAAAACCTATAAAGATAGGCCTGAAACAAATAATACAAGAGATTATTACATGAATTGGCACAATTTTACACCTAGTCAAAAATATAATTTAAGGAAATAAAATTAAAATAGTAAAAGAAAATAATTATCTTAATTATTGGAACTTTAGGAAAATGAAAATTTAGCAAAAATAAATAATAAATATATACTTTAACAGGACTGATGGAATACTATTTATAGATTAACACATCAGACATACATAGTCTGGTATTTTTCCACCAGTCTCTACCAGACTCTGTTTCCCCAACTTAGTAGGCTTAGCTGTCAGACACCATATACTATAAAATAAACGTCTTGTTATAACCAAGAGTATTATGGTGGACAAATTACATGACAGATAAAAGAATCTGACAGACTTCATGAATTTCAAAATTCAAACCTTATGAATTCAAAACAGCCAAGAAAAGGATTGCAGACAATAAGTGTATTTGACAAAATTTGTCCAGAGAAATATTAGAGTTACTCTAAGGAGGATCAAATTTGCTTTATTATACATGTAATCTCAGAGTATGAAAATAAACATCCATATATCATAATATATAGTAAATTAAATTCTAGAGAACAGAACACTTCAATGCAGTTGGAGATACAGGTGTTAAAGTTATTTTAATATGAGCAAATTGAGTTCTAAATAACAAATGATATATATTTATAGTGATCACTAAACCTTTCTTATCCCATATAATTCCCAAAGAACTCATAAAGCTTATCCCATATAATTCCCAAAAAAACTTGTAAAGCTTATCCAATATAATTCCCAAAGAACTCATAAAGCTAACAAATTTGTATTCTATTTGGTCTTGTATACCTCTTAAGACAAGATTATATAATTCACAAAAATTCTTAAGTGTACTTTTTTGGTCTAAACTCCATATCATTAGATTGTTTCAGAAATCATTTCTACAAAGGTTTGTGAATAATTCTGTAGAATCCAGATATTGGCAATACTAATAGAAACAACAAAGTTATTCTGTAGAATCCAGATATTGGGGATACTGATAGAAACAACAAAGTAATTCTGTAGAATCCAGATATTGGCAATACTAATAGAAACAACAAAGTAATTCTATAGAATCCAGATATTGGGGATACTAATAGAAACAACAAAGTAATTCTGTAGAATCCAGATATTGGCAATACTGATAGAAACAACAAAGTAATTCTGTAGAATCCAGATATTGGCAATACTGATAGAAACAACAAAGTAATTCTGTAGAATCCAGATATTGGCAATACTAATAGAAACAACAAAGTAATTCTGTAGAATCCAGATATTGGGGATACTAATAGAAACAACAAAGTAATTCTGTAGAATCCAGATATTGGGGATACTGATAGAAACAACAAAGTAATTCTGTAGAATCCAGATATTGGCAATACTGATAGAAACAACAAAGTAATTCTGTAGAATCCAGATATTGGCAATACTGATAGAAACAACAAAGTAATTCTGTAGAATCCATATATTGGCAATACTAATAGAAACAACAAAGTAATTCTGTAGAATCCATATATTGGCAATACTAATAGAAACAACAAAGTAATTATGTAGAATCCAGATATTGGCAATACTGATAGAAACAACAAAGTAATTCTGTAGAATCCAGATATTGGCAATACTAATAGAAACAACAAAGTAATTCTGTAGAATCCAGATATTGGCAATACTAATAGAAACAACAAAGTAATTCTGTAGAATCCAGATATTGGCAATACTGATAGAAACAACAAAGTAATTCTGTAGAATCCAGATATTGGCAATACTAATAGAAACAACAAAGTAATTCTGTAGAATCCAGATATTGGCAATACTGATAGAAACAACAAAGTAATTCTGTAGAATCCAGATATTGGCGATACTGATAGAAACAACAAAGTAATTCTGTAGAATCCAGATATTGGCGATACCAATAGAAACAACAAAGTAATTCTATAGAATCCAGATATTGGGGATACTAATAGAAACAACAAAGTAATTCTGTAGAATCCAGATATTGGCAATACTGATAGAAACAACAAAGTAATTCTGTAGAATCCAGATATTGGCAATACTGATAGAAACAACAAAGTAATTCTTTAGAATCCAGATATTGGCAATACTGATAGAAACAACAAAGTAATTCTGTAGAATCCAGATATTGGCAATACTAATAGAAACAACAAAGTAATTCTGTAGAATCCATATATTGGCAATACTGATAGAAACAACAAAGTAATTCTGTAGAATCCAGATATTGGCAATACTGATAGAAACAACAAAGTAATTCTGTAGAATCCAAATATTGGCAATATTAATAGAAACAACAAAGGTAAAACAATGTCCATGTTTCACACAAAATTACTGCTTATGGTCCAAAATTTTTATTATGAAAATGAAAGCAAATGGGGTATACAACAATATCCATAAATTACACATTATATATATATATATATATATATATATATATATATATATATATATATATATATATATATATACTAGACATTGAAAAATAAGCTTTTTTTTGTGGTGGCCATATTGACTATAAAAATTTGTTGCGGCCATGCCATTCATGGAACAGGAACTCAATATGGATGATGTGGCAGGCTTCCATAAACTTTCCTGTCAAGTAGGTGGTATCAACTGATAGTTTCATGTCTATATGTGCTGCATGTAGTATTCTTAGAAATGAATTTTAATGCAGACTTTAACCAAAGTCAATGAAGTGTGAAATGTAGGTCATCGTGACCCAATTGTCATGGCTGTTCGTTACTACCGAAGATGTATCCACTGATGCAGTAGACTGTATGCCACGTAGAATTACCAAAATGGACCTTAAGGTGCCATCAAAGTCAAAATCTAAGACGAAAACACAACCACATAAATTGTCAATATTTTTATTGTTATAATTAATTTTGAACTGGAACTTGATGAAAAGCTTTCATTAAATACACATTTCATAATACATTACCTTTTTCCTTCAGAATAAATATGAAAATGAAATTGTAGATGTAAACATTTCCTTAGTGACGGATGAATTTTTCAAAAGATGCCGTGAGTTAGTTAGAGCATATTTTTGGAAAATAATTGTTCCAATTGTTCCATTGTCATCATGGGCAGGGCAAGCGAGGCTTAATTTTACAAATATATCCAATAATCAGAAGGTGAAAGCATTTTTAGTGTGTGGCTGCTTGTGTTGTCCACGTTTATATTTATCAAAGATGTCCGAGATAAATTTCGTCATTAATGATAAAGATGACCATTTGTTAAAAATATTTTTATCTAGGGCTTACGGTAGAGATATATTTAGACAGGTCACATGACAAATAATTTAAAAATAGATAATGGTTGGTTTTTTCACTTTGTGCAAGGTAAACATCCGAGCAATCCAAAAAACAACTAAGTTAGGAATTCCTCTGAACTTTACTTTACTTCTTCATTATCTTCAAAGTTCATAACCTTTACAGTTAGGAGAAATTGCGTTATTGTAGAAAAACAATCCTGAATACATAAAGCGGAAACATCCCACTCGAAGGAGAATGTTTTTAATTTTTTTTTATTCTTCTTCCGTAATTTCAAACAGAAATACATTAAAAATATGTGCATACTTCTTTATTTAAATCAATGTGCTAAAATGATGCCTTCGAGAACCTTCTAAGGGATACGTTGGGAGAATTCATATCGGAAAAGTGCATACAAATTCCATTTGAACATAAACAAAACTGTAGTTTAAATTTATAAATGCAGATTGTCAAATCCGATAATAACCTTTATAATCTGAACTATACATCGTTTATTTTGAATCACGCGTTTTGCCGCCTATTCGGCTAATTCGTAAATTTAGTATTATAGATATATACATACATATCATGTGTAGGCTTGAAGATTCAATTTTTCTGTTATGCTAAACAATCTTGATTTCAATTAACTGTTAGCACTTATATGGTGATTATTTTGTTTCTATGTTTTGTGTGACAATGGGAGTTGGAAACGACTTTTATCATTAGTTTTGATATTTTTTAGTTTTCCTTGACCACATTAAAAAAGGATGAGTGTTGGAATAAGACAAAATTGGATAAATGTTCCCATCCTAAGTCATGAAAGTGATAGGTAACAAATCTCTTGTCTTGGTTACCATTTTTAGTTTATTTACTTACTGATATTCGGACATGATATTGTACTGCTGGACATAACTACTCAGAAATAACTCTGGGTCTATTGAGGGCTTGTGGCATAGTGTGGTGTTCTACCATTGAACACCATGTTTATAAGCCCTATGTGTTTGTTTAGTTGTATACTTGTGATATTGTACTTTCTTTGGCACTTCACTCCATATCAGTTTTTCCTCACATTTAAGCACTAAACAGATTTCTTAAAATAAATTTTACAACTTACCCTAAAATCGTAAATTATTTCCATTTACCTGACTTGTTTTGTAACAAACAAAATGCTGTAAATTATTCTCCTTATTTAAAGGTCTTAGACTTCGGGCAAAATAGTCTATTTGGATAATTAATTCTTGTTTAATACGAAGTACAATGGTTTAGTTACATCAAAAGACAATTGAGATCCTGTTACACAGAGAACCAACTATTTATTACCAGGAAAAGCAATGTTTTTAACCATTCTTTGTTATATAAATGGTATCATAATCAGTTTAAGAGTTCTGTTAAAGACCAGGCCTTAGTCACATGAAATGTATCAAACTGAAAGTTTCATTGTTATAACATAACTCTCTCATCTGATACCTGAGATGCTTTCACAATGGTCAGGTGTGTCCAACTTCTAAATAAAAAAATTCCCCCACCCACACCCCCTTTTCTTCCATGATTTGAATACACCAAACTTTATGAATTTATAAGTTCAACAACCAATAATTTTGTGAAAAATCTTGATAATATGGAAGAATGGATAAGCTGTACAACTTTGGTATACGTATGAATTGATAATTTGTAAAAAAATAAAAAGATTCTGGCTTACACGTGTTAGAGGAGGTGAGCAAGGTGAGCAGACACATTCTATATATTGACTGATAGATGGACAGGAGAAAAACAACATGCCCAAACCTTTAGTAATTTGGGAATAAAAAACCTAAAATAAATCTTCAAAATATTTCAAAATGAAGAAAGATATATTTCTTTAAGGCATGAGATATATATTAGTGAAGCCATCAGTTTGAGATGAAGAACAACAATAAAAGCATTCTACAGTATATAATTGAAACCTGTTTGAAGGGAAATCCGTCGACACTGAAAACTGTCCAAAGTGGGCTCTTGTTTCAGAACAAACAATGAATTTTCTCAAGTAAATTAAGCTATGTGCAGTAAATACCTGTCTATTCTAAATTAAGGTGACCAGTTTAGAGAAGAATAATTGTATTTCACAGTAGGGATTTCATATTATTACTAAATACACACCATTCAACTTTACTTTTGAATACATTTTAAGTACCTCATTTTCCATTTGTACAATGTTTATCCTTAACAAATCAAATAATAATGTAAAAACTACATATTTGTTTGTAATATTGATTCTCATTTAGATCTAATATACTAAAAATTTTTTGACAGATTTGATTACATAATTACTGGTGATGGATTTTCAATATCTTCCAAATTTCCTGTTTAAATACATCTTACCAAAGTAAAATGACATCTATGGAATGTATTGTTCCTGAGACAAAAACATGAAATTCTATTATTAACCTATCAAAACCAGATTTTTTTGTTATTGTTTGGTTATTTATGGTCTTTCAATCAATTTAACATTGAACATAAATGCTGCCACATCAATATACATCGTTTACTGCTGGTTAACGACTGTCATAAATAGTTCCAACTTCCAAGCCTGCATCACAAAAGGAGACTAACCAAACAGATTTTGGCATTATGATTACATATAGAAGGGGCAAGTAGAATTAGGCAAACAAGAATTGAAAATGACTTAATACAGCTATCTTACAATTTGTAATCATAAAATCATGGGTTGTTGTTTGGCAAAAATGGTACAAGCCTATTACATTTATGGGTTGTTGTGTGGCAAAATATCCCACTAGGACAAAATGGCATTAGGCTATTACATTTATGGGTTGTTGTTTGGCACAACATTGTATAGGTTATTACATTTATGGGTTGTTGTTTGGCACCACATGGAATTACGTTATTACATTTATGGGTTGTTGTTTGGCACAACATTGTATAGGGTATTACATTTATGGGTTGTTGTGTGATAACAAATCCTGCTTGACCAAAATTGCATTAGGCTATAACATTTATGGGTTCTTGCTTGGCACAACATTGTATAATTTACTACATTTATGGGTTGTTGTTTGGCACAACATTGTATAGGTTATTACATTTATGGGTTGTTGTTTGGCACAACATTGTATAGGTTATTACATTGATGGGTTGTTGTTTGGCACAACATGGAATTAGGTTATTACATTTATGGGTTGTTGTTTGGCACAGCATGGCATTAGGTTATTACATTTATCAGTTGTTGTTGGCACATAGAATAAGGTTATTACATTTATGGGTTGTTGTTTGGCACAACATGGCATTAGTTTATTACATTTATGGGTTGTTGTTTGGCACAACATTGTATAGGTTATTACATTGATGGGTTGTTGTTTGGCAAACATGGCATTAGGTTATTACATTTATCAGTTGTTGTTGGCACATAGAATAAGGTTATTACATTGATGGGTTGTTGTTTGGCACAACATGGCATTAGGTTATTACATTTATGGGTTGTTGTTTGGCACAACATGGCATTAGGTTATTACATTTATGGTTGTTGTGTGGTAACACATCCCACTAGACCAAAATTGCATTAGGCTATTACATTTATAAGTTGTGTGACACAACATGGCATTAGGCTAAGTATATTTAAGGTTTGCTGTGTGGCACAGAATCTGACTAGGTCAAAATGGCATTATTACAATTTTAGGTTGCTTGTGGCAAAACAACATCCCACTAAATCAACATAATATTTGTAAAACCATTATTTTAAAACTTGTCATGCACTCTCTGTATATTTTGTGCAATCATGGGATTTAATAAAACCTTATTTTACATTGAAAAATCCTAAGGCAAAATGTTTTTGTCAATAGAAGACATGGTTGACCAAAATCAGGTACACATGTAAGTTCAAATGTTTAAGTTACTAAAACTGAGCTAGTTGCAACTGTCTGCCAAGTAATAAGACAATTCAAACTGACTAAGGTACTCAAATTCTGAAAAGGTCTGTTCCATGGACTAAAGATTACAGAAAGACCCCTAAACCATGCATGGATTGTTAAGTGACAACATCCCACAAGATCGACATGATGTTAGGCCAATACATCAATAGGTTATTGTGTAGCACAACATCATCTCACTAGATTAACATGGCATTACCTAAAACATTTATGGGTTGTTGTGTAGTCTAAATGATGATCAAAAACTAACATAATAAAACCCAAAAAGTTTAGTTTTGACAATAAGTTTTTCAAGTCAAGAAATAAAACGAATGTGCAAAAACATACACTCAAATAAAAAATGCACTTGGAACCTGTACAAAGCAGCAATATCCCCTATTCATTGCAAAAGTCAAGATTGTCTAATTCCTTACTCTACCAGTAATTAGCATCAAAGTGTTAAAAGGTCTCAAGGCCCTTAATCAATGTACTATTCATGATAAAATTCAGTATTTTAATTATATTTTATTTTTTTTTACCATGGAAATAAATATTAACACAACAATTCGACCAATTTCACTTATATATATATATATGACTTAATTAAGAACAACAAAAATGAATTGAATTATTTGAAGGTCTTTCTTATTTCCATTCAAGAGATATATACTATTCTTTAAGTGTTCTCATAGAAAATCATGCCTTGCCATAAACTTTCAGCTTCATGTCAGTCCAGGTTTTGGGGCAAACCAAACTCAAAACAATTAACGGTAGACCAAATTAAATGCAGAAATACAGTCAAACTTGCTTTAAAGGGCACCTCTATATATCAAATCACTGTGAAAAAGTCCATGTCATGTATAAAGCTTGTAAACTTCTATATAAAGGGCACCTGCACATAACAAGCACTTTTCTCTGGTCTCTTTGGTGTCCTTTATACCCAGGTGTTACTGTACTAAAACAGTTTTTGTATTAGTATATTTGTTCCTCATAATCCTTATGAATTATTAAGTCTGACCCTGTCATTGACTGTTTTTTCCAAGGGATATCACATCCATCCCCCGTTCAAGAGAGATATTTTTCAGGAGACTTTTTTTAAATTTATTTTTAAATTTCCAGTTGTAAGTTTACAGTTTTATCACACTACCGCCAATGGTAAACGCACAACAGACAAAAAATAGTAATTCATGAAAAAATAACATTTTGTGTTAATGTTATCACTGTTATTTATAGTTTGGCATGTAACTTCCTTTCTTATTCACTTTTTGTGCTATGCCACTTGAGCACTGAACTTAATTCAGAAATATAAACTGGAAATAGCACAAAACCAGTCAGGCTAACATGATAAGAAATTAATCAGCCCAAACAAAATTGTTCTAGAATTGGGCATTTAGTAAATTTGTATTCAAAATCTTTAAATTTTCCTTTATTGAATGTTTTTTTATACCATATTTGAGTACCAGTACATACTATGAAAAAAATATGGAGAACAAAAATTTTCAGTGGCTGAATGCAATTTAGAATGTTTAGACTTGCCTATTAATCAAACAAGAAAATAAAATCTACCTGATAACCATTATAGTCATCCTGATTATGATTCATATCTGCTCCTTCTCTATCAGAATCTTCATCAATCTCAATTAAATCCTCATCCTCTTGAAATAATTCGATTAATCCCAAATCCTCATCCTCCTCAACAGGTTCCTCCAAAGGAACATCTGACTCCTGTTTTCCACGCAGGGATAATTCTGTGGTCCACAGAGGTTTGACATAAGCAGAGGAGGTATCTGAATCCCACCTTTCATTCTCACGATTATCACAGACGTAATCGTCAATCACACTATCACTAGATTCTTCACAGTAATTACTTCCAGTCGTCAAGAAAGGCAATTTACTGAAGATCATTCCCATTTTGTCAAAATGGAATGGTGTCCTATTCAAATCAGATAAGTGTCCTGCCAATATTAATTTCTAAAGACACCAAACAATTCTCTGACCACTAATTTCTTGCATGTTCCTGACAGCAACAACAAATAAGACCGACATCCACATCAAATGGGACATGTAATTGACAATTTTCAAATAATTTCTATCTCCATAAATAATATCCATAATCATTTCATAAATCTGTACTATAAAAATCATCACAGTATAAATTTACAAAATATCAAACATCAGAAATGAGATTTTAATTTGTTGTTTGTGTAACGGATTGTGCTAGTTTTACACATGCTATAATTGATGTTTTGTCGTTTATAATTATGAAAATTGATCTGTGTACTTATAACAGAAGTATAACTATTGTATGAAAAATTCTCACCCTATAATTTAGCTTGTAATTAATATATGGATGGTTCCATCATGATGTTAATAGCTTCAAAATCAATAATTTTTGTTTTAAATTTAAAGCTGCATAAATTTACTTCAATATAAATTATTAAATATGAATATGATTGTGTTTAAATTTTTAGATTTTCTGTCTGTAAATGCTGCTGTAACAATATATAAATCAGCATCACCTTGCAAACTCTTATTTTTTCTTGAATTATTTAGTTTTACTTAAATACATATCACATTGTTATATTGTAAAGTTTTCTACAATCAATTCATGCCTGATTTATGTCATACATTTAAATACAATTCAGTTGTCTCATTTCTTATGAAGAAAAATCAGCCTGATTTCTGATTGAAATATTCTGACCCTTGTCAATAAAACAGACTTGGATAATATAGTGAGATTGTTTTAATTAACTTTCCTATCCCTTACCCTATGTCTTAGATTTAGATTGTGTTTAAATGCAAATTTTTCCAATTAGTTACATTGCTAATAGAGAAAACCCAATAATCTACCTCGCTACGAGACACCAGGCAACAAATTCTAATATTCCAAAACTTGTACCCAGAAAATTTCTATTATTTCTTGTTTTTTGTGTTAAAGTTAATTAAGATTGTCACAAGCCACACAGTATTACCATACACAATACTTAATCAAATATATAAACCATATGTGTAGGAGGCCAGATGCTACGTAGATGGACTGGACTTGACATTTAAGATACCAATACTACAATATTTGGAAATGATTTTTAGTTCAACGTTAATTCCTTATTTAAAGTGTTTGTCCTATTTATACCTTATTTTAAAAATAAGCAATCAGGGTATGTACTAGACTGAGAAATATCTGTTATCAGAATCCCTGATGCAACATTGTTGATGAATCTAAACATTTATATGGTTTAGACTTGGTTGACAGGTATGAAAAAACCGTTTCCCAAATGAAAATGGACCTGTTCCATTGATATTATCCCTTCCTCATATTGGATTTTACATGGACAGCATGGCGGGTGTCCTGCAGGAAGCAGAGACTGCTTACTCTTCCGGAGCACCTGAGTCTACCCCCGGTTTTTTTGGTGGGGTCCATGTTGTTCATATGTTTTTAGTTTTTAATTGTAGTGCATGTATTGTTTTGGTCTTGTCTTCGTTGATCTCCGGAGTTTGTCAGTTGTTACGATTTTTCTCTCCTTCGAATATCCCTTTGGTATTTCTTGACTTTACTTATAAACTATGTATGTACTTGAGATTTTACATCATTTTCAGCCCTACTGACTATATGATGACATATAGTCTTTATCTGAGGAGCAAACCAAAGCACTCACTGGCAGTTTCAACCTTAGTGCAAATACATGTAATCTTTATCAAATGTGATCTCACTGAACCCAAATACTCAGCGACAACTTTGAACTCAAAAGCTTGGTGTTAACAGGCCAGTGATCACTTTACAGCCTCTCAAAATATATACAAGACTGAATACAAAAACATTCAGTTGATATATGTTACTAAGAAACCGAGGGAAATACACAATGATTCTATACACAAAATATCATTGATCTTCCATTTATAGTTACTCAGAGAAACTAACCTAATCACAAAAACTAAAACTAAGTCAATGAAGCATGAAATTAAGGACAAGGTTATATAAGTCAGACTGAAATGTACACCTAACAATGATTAAACAACACAAATATTGTCAGACTACCATGTATACATACAGAATATATGAGCTAATCACAAAATTGAGGCAATTTTATTTTCTCAGTTTATAAAGTGTCAATGAACCATGAAAATAAGGTCAAGGTAAAGTGATAGGTGTCTGAGTGACAAATCACAAGATATATTGTGACCAAGTGTGGTTGTTCTAAGGTTTTAGTTATATAGCTTTCAACTAAAGTTCACGCCACAAGAAAGGCATCACCTATTTCTCAATCTTCTGAAACTTTTTCACAGGCAAGACAAAAATATCATCAAAATTTACAAATGTCATTTTAAACATTCTTGATAAGGAAATGGAATGAAGCAAGTGAAATATCACTTTTAATGACATTAACTTAACTAATATACCTCAGGACTAAAAAAATAACATAATTCAAAATTGATGGCATATCTGTAAGTTGTCCCAGGTATTGATATTAGACAGAAACCACTTTGTGTTGGATGACTACATGGACTATACTGACTCCGAGCTGACCAGTCTTTTGCTCTTACTCACAGATGCCACGTGCTAGGTGGAGAAGCAGCAAATACCAATTTTAATGTCTTTGGTTTTACCTGGCAGAGGATCGAACCTGTGACATTCCACACGCGAGGCGAGCACGCTACCACGAGACAACCGAGGCGGTTGGGTAAACATATGAAAATTAATACAAATTATCCAATTATTTACCAAATTTAAACTTCCGTACTCAAATAATGCAAGTGTTTCAATTGTTTATTAACAAAGGAAATAACAATGTTAGAACAGGAAGTATTTCCATACCAGAACAATTATTTGATTAGATATATATTTGACTTAGGCTGAATAACAGACTCCCAAAGGGTACAATAATTATCACTTGAAACAAATTAAATGTTATTTTTGGTTAGTTTAACCTTTATATAATTACCTATTTATGTAACAATAAAAGGAAAGTGTGAACTTATTTTCTCAAGAAATGAATCTCACAAAATTTTGATAATATCTACAAGACTTAAAAACTGAAACCCTGTATTTTTTAATTTTTCTTTTATATCTTAAAGTGTATATGAACAATAATCAGTTAATGAGTCTATTGCTAGTCTGTTCACCGTTAAAGGAAAATCCTATGATATTTACAAAGATGTGTTAAACTAGCACAATCATTACAACTTCTACGTATAAATAAAGCCATTAATACTTGCTCAATGCCTGACTTATAAGAAAAAGTCCCTTTAGATAAAGTCCAAACTGATCACCTCTAAGAATTTGTCCATGGGACATATTATCAATCTCTCAAATCTGCCATTTAATCCATTTGATAAGTACAGTGATATTGATTCAATTCCTTCTATGAATCATTTGCAACAGGTGGTTACAATGACAATAATATAAAATCAACTTCTGTTACCCATCTTTGAATATACAGTACTTACACTTCTCTCACCTATCAGGAAAATTACATATCAGCATAGTATTTTTCAGTGTTCACAAACCTGTATAACCCTGCGATATTTTAATCTGTCCATATGCAGCACCCTGTATATTCAGAGGCTGTCTCTTTTATATCTGCCTGTTACTCTGTTTAGTGGTTACACTATTGTTTCTGGGGCCATTTAGTGTTTGTCTTGTGGTGCTGGTGGTTTTTCCCTTGTTAGGTCCTATGGGAAACCTACTCCCTGTTGAAGGCCACACTATAACCCTGGGTATAATAATGGTTTTCCCCTCGTTAGGTCCTATGAGAAACCTACTCCCTGTTGAAGGCCACACTATGACTCTGGGTATAATAATGGTTTTTCTCTTGTTAGGTCCTATGAGAAACCTACTCCCTAATGAAGGCCACACTATGAGCCTGGGTATAATAATGGTTTTCCCCTTGTTAGGTCCTATGAGAAACCTACTCCCTGTTGAAGGCCACACTATGACCCTGGGTATAATAATGGTTTTTCCCTTGTTAGGTCCTATGAGAAACCTACTCCCTGTTGAAGGCCACACTATGACCCTGGGTATAATAATGGTTTTTCCCTTGTTAGGTCCTATGAGAAACCTACTCCCTGTTGAAGGCCACACTATGACCCTGGGTATAATAATGGTTTTTCCCTTGTTAGGTCCTATGGAAAATTGTGTTTAATGATCCTTGGATTTTCATATAATATATCACGAATTCAGAAAAAATATTCATTACTGGAGCATCATACATAAGTATTTTCATAAAATGTCAGCAAATATCAATTTCTTTTTATCATTTGGGATAATAACAAAATATAATAACTTAATAGCTATGGTCCTTGGTCTATGGTATATGTTAAACCTTGCTCATTTTCTAATTCATTTCACAAATTCAGTCATCAAGGATTGTTGATGATTATTAAATCAATATAAACACAGAAAATTAACATAAGCTGTATTGTTCTTTGTTTTCTATTTCTATTTGAACAATTAAGCATTACTGTGATTAGTTTTAATTATAATATTATAATAATTACCTGTAATTGGTAAAAAATATAAAAATACTAATTTGCTTGACAATCATATTGTCTGATATTTGTTATTAATGGTATGTTAATTTTAGGTGTACAAAGCAACTATCAAGCAATTTTTTTTACATCTTAGAAAACAACAAGAAATAACTGTAAGACCTAGAGGTTCGCAGGAGCCTGTACCGCTCAAATGGATATCATTTGCATATTTATAGCAGAATAAACTGTTTGACTATATCCATCTTGGTTGGCAGTTTGTAACATTACTGTCAAATTGTTTTCAAATTGGCTCATTTGTTTTGCCAAATTGGGTTACAAATTCCTCAATGGTTTCAGATGAGACTTTTAAGAGAATTTTTCTATAGGGTCCTATGTTAAACCAATTTTGTCTTTGGCTGCCATCTTGTATGGCAGTGCCAGCCATAGGATATAATTCAGAAAGAGGAAACAATTGCTGCCAAGTTTTGTTAAAATTGGCTTAATGGTATAGACAAGCAGATCTTAAACTGAATTTCACATTGGATCCTATGTTAATCTAAGTTTGCCTGTGGGGACCATCTAGGATGATGATACAGGTCATCGGTAAAATATTCTAAAAATGGACCATCCAACAACTGAAACAAAGTTTGATCACAATTGGCTTAATGGTTTTGGACAAGATCTTTAAGTGAATTAATAAATAAAATAAAATTTTAAGTATAAATTATGACACCTCTACAAAAAATGATTGCCTTTTGAAGCTGTCCTTGGTGTGTTACAATCAGCATGTATATAGTCAACTAATTAATGTATTGATTTAGGTATCCAATTGTTATTATGACCATTTTATTATTATACATGTATCTGACATGTTAACAAATTACAGAAAAAACTTTGATTCTGTATAGAGTGTGTGATAGATGTAATGTCAAATCCCCAATATGTTTATTCTCAGATATTAAGTAAGGCTACCAAAAACATTTCAATGGTAAGTCAAAAAGACTATATTGAGCCAACTGTTTGCCTCCAATCTGAATATAACATATACTTTTCTGTTAAGTCATGTGATTGAATAATATCTGTCAAATGTAACAACTTCAATATTATGGCTGGAATTATTTTGTACCCATGAATTATAGCTTGGGAGTTACTGAAAACAGTTTATTGACATCAGATATACATCCACAAACCTCCAAATGAAACAGTCAAAATGAAACCAATCAAAGAAATGATTCAAAAATTCCTTCCTATAATAAAATCAGTAGACAATAGCAAAAGTAACATTGACATTTTTTCAATATGTTGGAAGTAATACAGAAGAATAAAAAAAAAGGCAGCAGTTATGGAAACTGATGGTGCTTCAGGCATTTTAGTGTGTATAAACTGTTGAAAATACATAATATATATATGTGAAAGAAGCTTTCAGGAACAAACTCAAATACCTGATACCCACACATGAAAAAGACAGAGCCTGTTGTGACCTGCTGGCATACAATTTTTTTTCTTTGTTCTTTGTAATCCCTGGCTTTTTTTCTCATTTTCTAAAAATTAAACTAAGGTGATATCAAGGCAATAAGAATTAATTATTTAGAATACTTAAAACAAGTTCCCCTTTTCAAAAAAATGACTCCTAATTAAGGATTGTTCTAGTAGCTGAACTTGCTTTCATGAGAGGAAAATGTCTATCAATTTGAAAACGATTGCTGTGAAACTATTATCTATTTCATAGAATACTACTCAAATAATCATTGTAAACTCAATGTAGGAATCGTCAACTCTGTAACCCAAGACAAGGAATCAGTTGACAAAAGTAATAGACTTTCTCTAATAATGCATTTCCTACTCTGGACACAACACAATTTATAACTTGCACTTCTGACGACTAAATCGATCACATTATTTACATCACGTATTTCAGTTACAAGTCATTGTGGTTAACTGCAGGACACTAATGTCAGGAAAGACTTAATTTGATTTTGTTAATGTACAATCAGGACTAGCTCTTGGTATGTCGTGGTATATACTGTTCATCACTAGAAATCACTTTGTACTATCAATACTGAAAGACAGCATGACTGTCAGTAAATAAAAAGTACCTCCATATAATTCATTTCCAAATAGAAAAAAGATCTGTATATAGAAGGAAAGAAATCTGAATGTGACTTCAGAGAAAGAACCATTTCAAATTGTTTATTAAATTATGAATACACATATATTATATGATAATTCAGTGGATATATTACGTTGCTTCCATCTAGCTTAGAAATTATAACTATCTGTGATAAGTGACAAGGTTAAGGAAGATTAATGATTAGTTTAAACATTTCTAGTGACAAATTTTGATAATTTTATATGCTTTTGTTTTCTTAATAATAAAAAAATGTCGTTGATTTATGATTCATCAGTTCTGTTGTGCTCAAGACCGTAGATGTTGAAAACCGAAGCAATAATCCAAAACATTGAAGAGCAATTCAAAAATGCCAAAATGATCTAAAAGGTAAAGTCAAAACCATCTAAGGACAGAACTATGCACAAGCAAGATACTTCTGAGTTTTCACGATTTCCTTTTTTCTTCAGATTTTCTCTTCAACATTCAGACATTTTATGCAATGTTAGAACAAAACAAACATGTCTAACATCAAACTGCTCAGTAATTGCTGATTTATGTCGTGTTTGTGTTATTGTGTTATTCCTTTAAAGGCGAAATGTTTTGGTAACAACTTTATTTTATGGATTATTGAGCAAAATTCTGATTTTAATTCCTTTAAAAGAAAGATATCAATACAGATTTCAAATGAACCAAACGTAAAATACATCTTACAAATGTTTTCTTTACATGATAAAATCTGTTCAGGTCTTAAGTTCAACAGCAACCTTGAAAGTTTGACTGATGTCTGACTGTTGTTAAATAACTTTGATTTTATAGGATCAGGTACATATGTTACAATATACAGTTAAATAATCTTGTATCACATACACAAAGGCCTGATTAGATCTGACAAAGATATGGTGACATCTGCTATAAAATTAATTAAACATCCTAGATCAGCTGTATAAAACTGCAGATAATAGTAAAAATTCAGATTCATCAAAAAAAAATCTTTATAAAATTCAAAAGTATGAAATATGTTGGAAATAATACATGAAATATAAAAGATGTAAAGCCAATTTTTTTTTATCAAAGAGCATAACTCAGTCTGCTTACAGTACAGTTTACATCAATAAGAAACAAAATCTGTGAGATCAGAAGAGTCGTTTGTGTTGAATCTTTGAACCTTCATTCTAAAACGGTTAATTAGTTCTGTGACTAAGCTAGAAACCACCAGCTCCCTGCATCCTGTAATACCAATACCTGCAAACATCCTGATTATTTTGGGCCAAATTTTACTTTTTATCTAAAGTGGAAATCTTTAAAAACTGGGTAGAAAAATACATTGTGATAGAAAATTTAATATTCCATTCCTGATTTGTCCAATCAATAATCTACATTTTAAACATTTTATTGATGTGTAATTGAATTAATCTTATAAGAAATAATCCAGGGTTAATAAATTTTTTTCCCCATCATATGGCCATTTCTACACACACATCAAGTTGGGTACAAATAATTCAATCCTCAAGGGAAATTAAATTGTTTTGTGTAATATCTGATTTGAAATCCTGGTTGGTTGGAATTGTATTGTGTGTAATGTTGTTAACAATGTCCTTTGCAATAATACAAATGGTTGTCATACAGAACAATATTTTTCTTCTTGAAAAATTAAATTGTCGTGTGAGAAATCATTTACTTGTATGATCCAATATTTAGATACTCTCTATGCTAAAGATCTCATTTCAAAACATCAGATTTAACTATATATTAGTCCAGTCAAACTAAGTTTTAACCTCAAACTAATTGCAAAAGAAAATGTTTTAGTTCTAATCTAAAGCATTAAGCCCCAAATATACACAGAAAAAAGTCCCATAAAATCTAATTTGAGGAAAACTCAAAATCAGCATTTTTAATTTCCTATGGAAATTAACATTGGAAAGGGGCGATACCTCTGCAAAAATGAGTCTTTTTTTGTCAGTTTTGGTTGATTTTCTTAAAATTCATGTAAAGTATGATACTTTGATGGGGTTATAAGTTCATATTTGACTATATTATATAATCTTCTGCTCATGAAATGTACAAAACCGAAGTGTTATGGGTATTTTTATTTTTTTTTGCACATTTTTCATCAAAGAAATCGCAAATTTGTGGCTTTGTGACCATTTTGAAAAAATAATGTGAAATTTTAGTATTGTTTATATCTGTAAATTATATTTGTTCAGCATCTACCTTGTTTAAAGAAACTTTAAACCACAAAAAGAAGAATGTATGCTTAATTATTTTTATTAAATTTGAGAATCTTTACCTTGACATGTTGAACTAGAGGCTCTCAAGAGCCTGTATCGCTCACCTGGATTTAACTTTTCATCTTGAGCAGACCTAAAAATTTAAGTGTTGCAGTCAATTTGGCTGATTTTTCTATAGGATTCTATGTTAAACTAATTTCAGCTGTGGCAGTCATCTTGGTTGACAGTCCAGTTTCTAAAAGAGAACCATCTAAGGACCATTTCTGCTAAGTCTTGTTCCAACTGGCTAAGCAGTTTCAGACTAAAAGATATTAAACAAAGGTCGGTGTGGCAGCAATCTTGGTGAACGGACATATTTCTGAAAGAGGACCTCCTAAGGACCAATGCTGCCAAGTCTGGCTCCAATATGTCAAGTGGTTTCAGACAAAAAGATTTTTCAATGAAATTTTCCATAGGGCCCTATGTTAAACTAAGTTCTGCTGTGGCGGCAATCTTGGTTCACAGTCCACGAAATCAGACACATTTCTAAAAAAGTGACCTCCTTAGGACCAATGCCACGAAGTCCTGCTCCAATATGTCAAGTGGTTTCAGACAAGAAGATTTTTCAATGAATTTTCCATAGGGCCCTATGTTAAACTAAGTTCGGTTGTGCGGCCATCTTGGTTGACAGTCCGGGTCATCGCACAAATTTCTGAAAGAGGACCATCTAAGGACCATTGCTACCAAGTCTAATTCTAATTGGCTTAGTTGTTTCAAACGAGAAGATTTTTGAGTGATTTTCCCATAGGGTCCTATGTTAAACTAAGTTCTGCTGTGGCGGCCATCTTGGTTCATAGTCCACGAAATCAGACACATTTCTGAAAAAAGACCTCCTAAGGACCAATGCCACCAAGTCTGGCTCCAATATGTCAAGTGGTTTCAGACAAAAAGATTTTCAATGAATTTTCCTATAGGGCCCTATGTTAAACTAAATTCGGTTGTGGCGGCCATCTTGGTTGACAGTCCGGGTCATTGGACACACCTCTGTAAGAGGACCATCTAAGGACCATTGCTGCCAAGTCTGGTTCCAATTGGTCAAGTGGTTTAAGACGAGAAGATTTTTCAATGAATTTTCCCATAGGGCCCTATGTCAAACTAAGTTCGGCTGTGGCGGCCATCTTGGTTAACAGTCCGGGTCATTGGACATATTTCTGAAAGAGAACCTCCCAAGAACTATTACTGCCAACTTTGGTTGCAACAGGACTTGTAGTTTCATATAAGAAGATTTTTGAAAATCAACCCCCCTTTTTTTCTATTTTTAGTAACAGCAGCCATCTCGGTTGGAAGTCCGGCATGCCAGAAATAATTTTGGAAGGGGGCCACCCAAGGACTATTCCACCAAAGTTTGGTCTCATTTGGCCCAGTGGTTTGAGAGGAAAAGATCTTTAAAGGATAGTTTACGCTGGATGCCGTATTTAAAGGGCAAAAACTCCTATAAGGGGTCAATCAACGATTTTGGTCATGTTGACTTATTTGTAGATCTTACTTTTTTGAACATTTTTGCTGTTTACAATTTGTCTTTATCTATAATAATATTCAAGATAACCTAAAACTGCAAAATTTCCTTAAAATTAACAATTCAGGGGCAATAACCCAACAAAGGGTTGACCGATTCATCTGAAAATTTCATGACAGGTAAATCTTGACCTGATGAACATTTTTACCCCATGTCAGTTTTGCTCTAGTTGCTTTAGTTTTTGAGATACAAGACAAAAACTGCAGTTTACCCCTATGTTCTATTTTTAGCCATGTCGGCCATGTTGGTTGGCAGGCGGGGTCATCGGACACATTTTTTAAACTAGATACCCTAATGATGCTTGTGGCCAAGTTTGGTCCAATTTGGCCCAGCAGTTTCAGAGGAGAAGATTTTTCTAAAAGTTAACAGACGACGACGGACGACGACGGACGACGGACGCCAAGTGATGAGAAAAGCTCACTTGACCCTTTGGGTCAGGTGAGCTAAAAATTTAATAAATGGTCAACTAATGAATTGCGAAATCTAGGTTGTAGCTTGATAAAAGATATGAAAACACCTTTAGAATTGTTTGTAATACTCTAAAGATGGCTAAAATATCAAGAATCAATACATTCTGCTGAAAAGAAGCGGTAAAGTTATAATTTTGTATCAATTTTTATTGATATTTCTGCCTTTTTTGCAGAGTTATCTCCCATTTTCAATGCAAATCTCCATAGGAATTTTAAAATCGTGATTTTTTAATCTTCCTCAAGTTAGATTTTGTTGGACTTTTTTCTGTGTATATTTGGGATATAATGCTAAAGATTAAAATTTAAAAATCTTCTGTTGGAATTACTTTAAGGTTAGGGTCAAATTTATGCTAGATTGACTGGACTATATGGAGTGTAGAAATATCATAATCCACTCACAATGGGAAGAATAAATATGTTCTGAAAGGTATTGTTTATTGGTTCATGTATTATATTTATTTTCCCTAATACTGCCGACTGGAAGCTTATAATTTAATAGTTTATGGTTAATGTATTCAGTGATCAATGATTTCTTGTAATTTCAAAAATATATTCTATTCTTTACCAAAGGGATTGTATCTGGCAATTTTCATTCTTATAGATGTTTGTAACTTTCTCATTTTGATGTAAATTTGATGCTTTGGTGGATTATATCCTTTTTCAACTTTTTTTATGTTTATCAAAAAAACTTTATTTTAACTCTATCTAGTATTGAGACTTTCCAATTCTTACACATGTAAATGTAACTTTGACCAAATCCTCTTGTATTCATGAAATATTTCCATTTTAGTTTAATGGTTCCTTAATTTTCGATAGAATCATTTAATGTAGGAGGTACTAAATCATTTTTTTAAAATATCCAAGGGACAGGATTTTGAGAAATCATAATTTAAAGTCTAAAGATTTGACTTTTTGCAGCAATATCAACTTGCGAGAATATTTGATACAACATATTTTGGGAAGTATTCAAGTATTCATTATTTTATGATATTCAGATGCAGTTCAACATATTCTAGTTGTATGCAAAAGTTTATAACAATATGAAATATAGCCCAATTAGGTACCTCCCACCTCAAGAAATATACA
This sequence comes from Mytilisepta virgata, assembly GCA_028015205.1. NCBI lineage: Eukaryota > Metazoa > Mollusca > Bivalvia > Mytilida > Mytilidae > Mytilisepta > Mytilisepta virgata. The sequence continues at coordinate 5,431,544 of CM051517.1, forward strand.
CAGCAAATATTGACAAATTACTTTGAACTTCTAAGATACCATTCTCCAGACTTTCAACTCATTTATCCTATAAGGCTAAAACCCATTTATACAAACCCAGTATTTCTCATTTAATACTCTAATACTACAGATACTACAGATAAATAAAACATTTATAAAAAAAAAAACTAACCTCGTCAAGTTTTTGGCGAACTTTATTTACAGCATCTATCCACTTTATCCTAGCTGGTGAGGAATAATCAGGGTTCATCTGTGTTTCATACAACTCCTCCCTTCCATCGCTGACCTCCTGTGTACTGCCTCGGCTTATATTTGTGGAAGACCTTGTACTGTTTACAGGACTATAATCAGAACAGTAAGAAATATGGTTACATCACCCCTGAATCTATTTGACTGATACGGTTAAATAAAAACAATAAAGGTAAATATACAAAATATTTAAGAGAGTTAGCACACAAGCAGTTTATACTAACCAGCATTAACTTTCCACATAACATATTTTGATATGAAAACTAATAGTATATTTTGTGGAAATAAATCATTCAATTTTTATATGTTTATGATGATTTGTCAATTTGAAACATTTTTATGTGTGCTATTAACATCACCTTTTGCCCAATGATAACTTATTATATAGGTGGAATAAGTACATTTATAATATACTTAGTACTAAATATGATGGTTTTTGCATGTGTGAAACGACAGGAAGTGAAGAAACCATATTTGCACACCCCAGGCTAATAACCCATCATTCTAGTGCTATCAAAAGTACCAATAATGATATGGCCATACATGTATCAGATTCAGACACATAAACTTAGGCAGTGTATAATAGATTAATACATGACCCTATCCATACCACACTGGGTATCATAACAGAACCCCCATATCATACCAAGGTTTTAATATGATGAAAGATGTTTGAAATTTTACATGGAAAAACATATATTTGTTTGATATTTTTCAGTAAATTTGACATTTACATTAAATGTAGTGATTGCAAAAAGTGTTAAGTATACAACCAACATCCAAGTCGAACTCTTTTTGGATATAAATACAATCTCAATTAGGTAAAAAAGTAGATAAAATTTTTGACACATTACGACAAAATTAGAGGAATACTGCTTTCACTGATTCACTTCATCTTTGAGTTGCAGTGAGGCCTTATGCAAAAAAAATAATTTCTCATTTCACAATGAAAGCTCATTATGGCTTCTAGCAACAGCCTAAGCTTAGTCAGTAAGAGTATTCTGATAATGTATGTTAGTCAGTTCAGGAAACTGTTTTTGAAGAAGCTCGTAAAAAGTATGAAATGTTTCCATACCTTGCTGATCATGGGACAAGAAGGCAGTCCAACCAGCTTTTTAATACATTTTGTATAATTATCAATCATTCATTAGTTTCTAAAAATTATCACATGTTACAAGATTAAGGAAACTTTGTCAAGTTTTTAATTGTTAAGTCCACCATAAAAACTTTTCCCATTTTCTTCCCTAACAACAAAATGTTTCAGTTTTCTTATTCTCGATTCAGACAGGATTTTCCCAGCCACAAAAAAAAAAATGGAAATGCTGTCCCAGAAGCCATACTGCTATGTGTAAAAATTAAACTATAATGGAAAAATCTGGATTGCAAAAAGCGGAAATCAACTAAAAACGAATTAAATTATCCCTGTAGATTAGAACTTGAGAATTACAAAACATGCTGAACAAGGACATATTATGTACTGATACTGATGCAATAATTATATGATGTACTAATTAGTATTAATCTGTTGGTACCGTAGGAATCAATATATATTCTTACTATTTACTCAAGTTCCTACCATCAGAGAGGAACTGTCCTATGTTGTAATTGATCACCGAAAGAAATTAAATAATGCTATGTTGGATTTATCAGAACATTACCCTTAATCACAGTATAAACTGATGTCTATCTATCTTTATTTAAATTGATCTTATTTACTTTCTATAACTCATTCTGATAAACAAATATTAACAATGCTATTCAAAGATGAACGTTAATAGTGAGACTATCAGAAAATGTCCTCTCAAAGACTGAACACTTGTATGTGTCAAAACTGCATGAATATATTTCGAAATAATACCATTGTGCTATATCAGATATAAATAATTTAAAGTACATTTGACTTGTTTGTTCTCTCCCTCTTTCTTGTTTTTGTGTTTATTAAACACAATCTTACTAATCAATAATAATCATTCATTTTATTATGCTGTATATGGTATAGTAATTACCTGCTCTAATAAGGCTCAGTAGGCCACACTAAATTAATTGTTAGATTGTCATTCATATTGGCCCCCCCTCCCTTTCTGATCATAAACAAAACTTAAGATGGAAAAAAAATGTGTAATAGCCAGAATAAATGGAATAAGAGAAATCTATTTTGACATGTATGAAACTTTATTATTGATGTGAGGCTGAACAGAAAGTCCTAAAATCAATACAGGTTTACTGATATTTCGTTTCAAAAGAGATGATTGGAACAATTATCTTAATCAAATTTCTGTTTAATTATTCACACAATATCTGTTTACATTTTAAAATTTTAAAATTTCTCATAAAAATCCATATCCATTATTGTCTCGCCTGCGACAAAAGTCGCAGAGTGAGACTTAGGTATTACTATCCAGCGGCAGCGGCGGCGTAAACTATTTGGATAAAGCTTTATATTTCAGAAGGTAGAAGACCTTGATGCTTCATACCTTGTATGCAGATACCTTATGTTATGAACTTTCCGTCTGTCATATGTCCATTGTCCTTGACCTCATTTTCATGGTTCAGCGACTGCTTAAAAAAAATGTATGTTTTTTTTGTCATGTAAATTTCTCACTTATTATGTGTAATAGGATAACTATATTTGGTATATAGGTTCCTTGCAGGTTTAAATGTCTGTCAGAATGGTTAACCTGACCTCGACCTCATTTCATGGATCAGTGATCAAGGTTAAAGTTACGTGATTAGGTCCGTTTCTCAGACACTATAAGCAGTAGGTCAACTATATGTGGTGTATGGAATGATTGTAAGGGGTACATGTCAGTCTGGCAGGTTTCATCTGAGCTTGACCTCATTTTCATAGTTCATTGGTCAACGTTAAGTTTTTGTGTTTTTGTCTGTTTTTCAAATACCATAAGCAATACGTCAACTATATTTGGTGTATGGAATGATTGTAAGGTGTACATGTCTGTCCATGACCTCATTTTCATGGTTCATTGGTCAATGTTAAGTTTCTCTTTTTTGGTCCTCTTCCCAGATACTATAAGTTATAGGTCAACTATATGTGGTGTATCGAATGATTGTAAGGTGTACATGTCTGTCTGACAGGTTTCATCTAACCTTCACCTCATTTTCATGGTTCATTGGTCAATGTTAAGTTTCTGTTGTTTGATCTTCTTTTCAGTGCAGTAAGTAATAGGTCAACTATATTTGCTGTATGGAATGTATTTTATTATTTAACTGCTGATTATTTATATTGAAATAGTCTCATTATTTTATAAAAATCTTTAAATAACATTAACAATGATAATAAATAATAAAAAATTTTAAGGGATCATTACTAAACAGTGATTAACAAAAACATTGGAAGGTGTGAAAATGTTAAATCAGGTCACTCATGCATGAATGTTTAAAATAGAATATAGTTCACTCCAGTCTCTTCATAACGATTGATTAACTTTATGTTCATTCATCATTAAAATGTTAATTTAATGTAAAGCTTATATAAACTATGTTACTTTCAATATAAATTCAATTATGAACACTAAAAGTCAGGCGAGCCATTTCACTGTGTCCACTCTTGCCTTATAAAAGATCCTATCATGTGTGGCAGTTTAAGTGTAGTAAAAGGGAGATAACTTTAAAGTTATCAGTATTTCTTTATCCTGCATTCAGTGTTATAAGAGACAAATAACAGGTGTCAAATACATCAAAGCTGTATTTGTATCTATACAAGCTCCACCCATTAACAATTAATAACAATCAGGTCAACTGCATTATATTATTTAAAAATTACATGTCAACAAATTATTTATACCACATTTCAACCTCATTATCCATAAAAATTGACCAAATTTCATTATTTTCTCCTCAATTGGACACGCTTCCAATAATTATTTCACTGAAGGAACAGATATTAACATGCATTTGTGAACTAATATGAGGCCTTATTAAGGGTTATAAGTAATCACAATTTTTTAAACTATAAGAGGTAATCATTTTAATGTAAATATTGCTGGATAATAACAATATTATTTTACTACAGAAGAATATAGAAAATATGTATATTTGGACATGTATTCAGCTTGGAACTAGAAATGCTTGTAAGAACCTTGCATTCTCTCCAGTTTGGTTAAGAATGATTAACATAAAGGTACAAAACAGGAAAGAAATCTGTTGAATTTTGATTGAAAGTTGAAAGATAGTTTTGATTGGGTCACAGAATAATCTTTCACACCTCAAGTGATACATTCTTAATGGTGTTGATTGATACATGTATGTCATTGCTGACCTTTCCTGTTGTCCCATTTTGTTGTTTACTAATGTACCTTCTGGAACATGCTTGCATGTGGTATTAAAACCTGAATATATGCTGTTAAACCGAGCAACCTTACAACATACATATATATATATATTAGAATTTCAGTATCAAAATGTCAAGGATTTACACATGAACTTATCACTGATGTCATAAACCTTGATCTAAAATTACCACAGAGGCTTTTTGTCAAGCTAAACAAATGTAGAAAAATATTTTATTGTTCATCAAGAAAAAACACTAACCAAATAAATTATCATACATTTATATCCAACCCCAACCAAGAAAAAACACAAAATGCTGTACCTGAACCCATATTGCTATGTGTAATAAATAAATGGACAAATATGGATTGCTGAAAGAAGAAATCCACCAAGAAACGGAATAAAATCATTCCTGTTATATACTGGTTTTGTGTTAACCTTTTGAAGCGGTATGAAGCTTTTTATTTCATTTGTTGAAATTACCTGCCATTCTTGCACAAAATTAACTATTAACACTAAACTGTTATGTTTTCCAGACATTTTTCTTATGGTCACAGATATCACCTTAGTGTTTCCCACAGAAGCTTGTGTAGGGCAGGGTAAAACTCAAGTCCAGGTCAGGGCAGAGGGGGGCACCCATCGAATCGATATGTTCGACAGGGCAATAGAAGTACATGTACTTTTTTCCGTTAGTTCTTGTTTTCTTATATATGTACATCTCCTTCTATGACCTTATTCAAACAATAGTTTTACATTTTTGTAAACAGCCAAGTAGTTTATTCTACTGTCTTTGAATGCCCTTCCATATATTGTCAAAAGCAAAGCACCTTTGTTCATTAAACCATTCTTTATGCATTGTTAAATATCTGTAGAAGCAAAAATCTTTAATAAATCTCATTTCAGTTTGCTAAGAAGTGGTTTAATGAATAATGGTTCTTTGCATAAATTTCAATGAAAAAAATCAAACTGTTGATATGAAAAATGATCAAATCATTAGACAAACTATTACTATGTTATTGTCAGATGTCACCAGGTAAGTCAACAAGCATCATCATAATAAAAAAATGAAGTATCACAGAAATATTTATAAAGCTTGTATAGGGAATATCCAACGTTCCATATCCTTCAAAAAAAGAAAAGAAAAAAATCCATTCTCAGATCCTGTTTTCCAAACATTTGTTATTCTATATCACTACAGTTAATCAAGTACATTAAATGTGACTGTCCCTATCCCAATGAAAGAACGAGTGATTATTCCATATCCCGAAAACCCTTTAGCAAGCCTCATTTATTCCCGTTAGCATTTGAGAGTTAAAATTCGGCTTAAAAGTAAAACATCCCGGTAAATAACCGTTTAAGTTCACAATTCAGTTGCCCGAAAATGTGGCCAATACTCCATGAAGTGTTATCACACTTTTTCCTTCTTACGAGAATACTTCAAAAGAGGGAAAAAATTAACATTTTTTTACAATTTGCGTTACAGTTGTCTCCCGTTGAAATTTGCATACGCTATTAATAGCCACAGCAAAGTTTACAAGCATTTATAAATCTATACCTAAAAGTTATAAATAACTCATTGAAAATAAATTAATGTCGTGTACTCTGTCACCTTTATCAGCTTGTTTTTAATTTTTAGTCAGATCCCGACTTTTAAATCTCGGGTTTTAATTTTTATATCTCGTCCAGACACCTGTAAATGCATGCGGTTTTATTTGTCTTAACGACTTTGTCATCACATGTCAATAAAAATTAACGGTAGCACGTGTCCACTTGCAAACATCTCAGATACCGATACGTGTAAAAATCAATAATCAGATAACACCTGATCATGCTGATTGTCAATTACCAATTATCAGCGTCTTACGATGTAAAACTGGGGTTCCATAAGGGGGTTTTTTGACAGAACTGTCAAGGGGCAAAAAGGGCGACAATTTTTAAAAATTTTTGCACAAAGGGCAGAAGGGCGGCAGGTAAAGGCGGCAGGACGGGCCCCCTTCTAAAACAAGCTAAGGGAATCCCTATCACCTTTTAATTTTGTAATTTATTAACTATCTCATGCAAGCCTAAAGTATGTCTGGGTCAACGGCCCAAACAAAGGACTTGGAAATGCTGCATTTAAGTGTAAGAGAAAACATTGTTGAGTGTCATAATAATATCTCATTGTGGGGATGTGAGCTAACGAGGTGAAAATCCAGCTCACTGTGTCTAGTGCAGGGCAGTGTTCACATTTATATCACATGAAAGTGTTTGTTCTTGTGATTTTTTGGCGTTGTTCCCCTTATAACTGTTTGAGCAATACTACACATGTAGACAATCTCAGAATAATTTGTCTTACTTAGGCCACACCAAATTGTTTTTTAGTTCTTTGGATTTTTTTATGGCAAAAATAGGTGCAAGCGAGCAAATTTATTTGAATTTATTTTCTTGAGGACTAATTTTTTTCAGGCAAAGATCCAATTTACATGTGGCAAAAAATTTTTTTTAACTTAAATATTGCAAAATAAATTGCTTTGCTGAGCGCAGCTGGATACGACCACAGAGGTCCAACCCTGAACAGTTGGGGCAAAAATGGACACAATATTTGCACTTGATACAGGTCTGAAATTGGATTGTAATTAAATACTTGACACATAATAGGTTTCTGACACAGAATAACTGTAGCCAAAGAACTTACAATTGGTCATATGATTTGAATTTATATTCAATTTTTTGCTTTTTGTGCAATACAATATGCTGTTGCAAATTGAACCCCCTCCCCCAAAAAATAAATTAAATTTTACCGCTTTTTTTGCTTTTGTGCAATACACTGTTCTATTGCATATTGACCCCCCCCCAAAAAAAAACCAAAAAAACTTATTGTACCCCCCCCCCCCCCTTTTTTTTTTGCAAAAAGAAATGTTTGAAATTTTCTTTTTTCTTTTTAATTTCTGAAATCTGAAATGAGAAAAAATTGTCCCCCCCCACAATTTCTTATTTACCCCCTAAATTTTCACCCCCCCTCCACCTTTCCCTTTTTTCCAAAAAAAAATTCTTTCCCTCCAGATAAGGTCATAATCCCTATTCAAATTTCTCATGGAGTTTGCAAACATAATTACCCATTTAAATACATCATTGAAGTCTTAAAATAGAAATGACATATGGCTAAAATTAATATTAATTAATAGTAACTTTTAAAAATAAATTGACAGCTATAAATCACCCCAAGGCAATCTACATTTCTTTATACATAATCGAATCATACACAATATTTTACTTTAAATGTGTTTGGATTACCTCCCTTACACCAAGATAATACCATAGATTTCCATTTACTTATACTAAAGTTATTGTGCAAAAACCAAGAAAAATGCTTATTTGGGCCCTTTTTTAGCCCCTAATTCCTAAACTGTTGGGACCAAAACTCCCAAAAACAATCCCAGCCTTCCTTTTGTGGTCATAAACCTTGTGTTAAAATTTCATAGATTTCTATTTACTTATACTAGTTATTGTGTGAAAACCAAGAAAAATGCTTATTGGGCCCTTTTTTGGCCCCTAATTCTTAAACTGTTGGGACCAAAACTCCCAAAATCAATCCCAAGCTTCCTTTTGTGGTGATAAAGCTTGTGTTTAAATTTCATAGATTTCTATTAGCTTATACTAAAGTTATAGTGCGAAAACCAAATGTCTTCGGACAACGATGACGACGCCGGTCAACGACGACAACGACGCCAACGTCATACCAATATACGACCGCAAAAATTTTGCGTTCGTATAAAAATGGATAAAATCCCTATGTTTTACCAAATCTTAGGAGTGGGCAAATTTTTATTTTTAATTTCTTGAAAAGTGGAGAATTTGGGAAGAATTTTCAGCATTTTTGCAAAATGAAGCAGCAGAAAAATATTTCTTAAAATATACCAAGTCTGAAAATTAAAGCATCAAGTAAGCTTTCAGATAAATGAATTTCTCTAATTTATCAAGTACGCCCTTTCTGATTCTGAGCCCGTTGTTTATTGAAAATTTAGTAAAAAATTGTGGTTGCCGACTTTCTCACTCGATGATTGGTTAAGAAAAAAGGTCATGATTTCTTGGAATCGATTAATAACGCCATAGCAACATATAAACATAGGTAATCTATGATTACAAAATTCACCTCGTTCCCCCACTAATTTTGGTGTGAGGTTGTGGAACTTCCGAGATGTACCCTTACAGCAAGTAATATGACTGTAGGTCACTTGGTATCAGAGAACTGAACTCGGGACGTAAAACTTAATTTAAGTCAATGAAGCGCAATAAGTAGGTCAGAGTGACCTTAATTTGGTGGGAGGCTGTTTTACTTCCCGAGTAATATGATTGTAGGTCACTTTGTATGTTAAAACTGATTTTAAACATGAAACTTAAAAGCCAGTGAACCGTGTAATATGGGTCACGTGACATTCATCTTATAACACATGGTCAGTCTCTTCAACATGCACCTGCACACAAAAATACATGATCCTATGTCAACTAGTAACCAAGAACTGGCTGTGGGCGCGTACGAGGACGCAGACGTGGACACCAGGGATACTCCATTAGTCCCTCTCAACTTCATGTTGGCGAACTAAAAATATTGTGCAAGTGTATGAAGTAATAATCAGGAATGCGGAGGTACTCGAAGGGGATTTTGGTTTATCAAATATCAAAATTTATTTGATAATCATTAGAGAAACAGATTCTTACATCATTACTCATGTATATCAAATGTTGATAGCCAAGGTTCAAAATTTAAAATTTGATATAGATTAATCTGATAAAACAGTTCACTTTTGAACCCCTCATAAACATCTACTATCAGGCCAATTTTCCTTTGAGGCAGGATTGACCAGATAAATTAGGAACAACTGTATTACTATGTCTAACTTATCTGAAAACAATCATCAATTGTTCAAGATATGAATAGTTGACCTTGATTGTAGAAATTTTTCTTACTTTTTATTCATATATATGTATGTATACAAACATGTAATTTAGATTTCAGATTCCAATTTGTATCATTTTTATCGTATAATTATTGGACTTTTTCAATCTAATAATCATTGTACAAATTCTTTCCCATGATGCAACAGCGAAAAATATGAACATCTGCTAAATCTAGAATTTGAAGAAAATTTAGTGTTTCCCCAGTCCATTTTGGTCAAAACAACTATGAGCAACAGTGAAATATCTTTTTGGGCAAGGCTTTTGGTGATAAAATTTTTATCCAAAGATCCAAAATTACGTGAAATTTAGTGTTTTTCATTGATTTCTTCATAAAATTTTATTAATTAATTAAAGCTGACAGTAAGTTTTTTATTACCTTCTGATATTGGAATTCAATGGGGCCAAATCATACCATGCCCTTTGCTGAATATTGTGTATTTATTTTGGTATTGTAAAGTGTCAACTGCCCAGCTTTTGACCTAGCCATTGGTAAAATAACCTTTATTTATTATATTAGTAATACACCTCAAAATTGGACTGTATATCTTTTTTAATTGTTGTCATTTGTACATACCTATAATCTTGTGTACTGTGTCTACTGACGTTTGTATTGTTGGTCATGTTTGTTAGAGAATCATGACTGTGCATCGGACTCCTAGGAAATAAATAATATCTGTCATTTACTTAGGTATAACTGTTATGGATTATATCATATGATCAAAGTTTACATTCATTCCATTTGGCTGCCTACATGTATATGAGGATAAAAGGAAACAGGGTAAGTGTCAAGGAAACAACATCCCAATGGAGTGAAATTGGAGCAAAATAGAATCTACCACCCCTTTGACGGCAAGAAACTGTTGGTAGAGCTTACTATAAATTTGTTCAAACAATATTACACAATATCTGCATTACTACAAAGCAGATATTATATCAAGTAGGCAGTAATTCTGTCAAATGTCTATTTACATGTATGTTCATTAGTTACTACTAAACCCTCAACACCCGATGATATTAAGGCAGTTGTGTCTTTTATTAACCAGTCATTAGAACTGAGGAAGGGAGGCTCTAAATTGTTTTATATCATTGCTTAATATGTCTTATATATAGCTGTTTTATTGTCATTGTGTATGTTCGTTATGTATTGAACAACCCAATGGGTTTTTTGTCTACAATAAATATTTGAATTGAATTGAATTGAATTGAATTAATTTATCACAGATCACATGGTTTTCATAAAGCCAACAATAATCTCCATTAGAACAAAACAAAATCTATATATTACAATCATAACATCATTTTTTAAACATTTTTCATGAAAAACAAAAACAATTTTTCTTTTCCTTCCCCTTTCTTGATCTCAATATGAAATTAGTTTTGGAAAATACAAATGATTATATATTTAATAATTCTTGAAATTGGCTTTTTGCAAATATGTACTGAAAAACATCTTTTTCTGTATCAACTATAAACCTACAGCACTATTGGAATCAGTGATTTATTTATTTTTTACATGTTGTATTATATTTTATATATTAAATCATATTAATGTTTTTCATTCCATTATTTGGTTCTAGGATTTTAATCAAGTTATTCCCCTTATACTTTCAAAATTATGATGATAAAAAAAACTTTGCTATGCTACAGTCACCCTTTTGTAGTAATTAAAACAAATTTGTACAGAAGTTCAGAGTATATTAAACACTGCCAACAATATAGAAACAAGTAGGACTTTTCAAAGAAACTTTGATGTATGTGATTATGATATTACCCTTCGTTGATGTATGGATAATGTTGTTTAATCCTTCCTGGTGGTCGACTGTTATATGATAGAGGTTCAGAATCAGTATCACTTCTACCATGGTGATATGGTGGGTCATGAAAATAATCAGTTCTGCGTTGGAAGTCATCATTTTTATAATCATCATAGTCCTGAGGATGCTTGAAATTTCTCACAGAATCAGACTGTTCCAGTGATTCTTCTCGATCAAGTGAAAGTTCACGGTCAAATGAATCCTGTTCAAATGTGTTTTCTCGTTCATAATAATCATTGCCATCAGGTGAGCCATACTGGTCAAATGATTCACCTCGTTCAAATGACCCACCCCGATCAAAAGATTCAGCATGATCAAACGACTCTCCACGGTCAAAAGATCCATTATAATGATCATATTCTCGGAAGTAATCTTGGCCATGATGAACCAAATCGGCAGGCATAGGAGTATTTCTTATCTGGCGGGCAGGAACATTGTGAGCCTGTTGCTGAGGATAGCTCATTTCACTGGTATAATCACTGTCTTCTGATTGGCCCGCTGAAAGAAAAACATTCAGCAATAAAAATATGTGGTGTATGCATGTAAAATATCCACACCATTATATAATATGTATTATCATATACTTAGTACTAAATATGATGGTTTTTGCACGTGTAATGACCAGAAGTGAACAACCCAAATCTGCAAACACCAGCTAATAATAAATTATTGAAGTGCTATTTGAATGTACCTGCACTGACATGGCCATATCAGAATGGTTGCATTCGGTATAAGTACATAGGCAGTATATGATAAACAGATTAACACATGACCTAATCCATATCGAACCAGGTATCATCCCTCGACCCATATCGGACCTAGGGCAAGCCCTCAGTCTGATATGAGAGTCTCGGGATGATACCCCATCCAATATAGATAAAATCATGTACTAATCTATAAAGAATATCAAAACAAGAAGAGCTGTCTGTGTGACAGCAAACCAGACTTACCTTTATAACCTCAAGTCCACACACTGCCAACTTTATAACCATATTTTTATATTTGGACAATCAAGTTAAAAACTGAGGAAGGTAGAACAGTGTTTAAGAAATAAATCACGGCAGCCAAATGTTTGTTAGATATTTTGACATGAATAATACTATTTGAGCAAGATTTAAATTCAATAACAGGATCCAATGTTAAACTACTGGTAAGTTTGATTGTGGTAGCGATCTCGGATGTCAATCCGGGCCATCACATTCTGAAAGAAGTACCACCCAAGGTCCACTGCTACCAAGTCTTGTTCTATTTGGCTAACTGGTTTCAGACAAGATGATATTGTGAATTTTACTATAGGGTCCTATGTTAACCTAAGTACGTCTGTGGCTGCCATCTTGGATGGCATTCTTGGTAATTGGATATAATTCTTAAAGAGGACTGCTTTAGAACCATTGCTGCGAATTTTTTTGTTTCATTTCGTCACAGTGGATTAAAAAGAACATCTTTAAAGGAAACTTTACCATGACAGATGACAGACACACAAAGTGATGGCAATATATCACATGGCCCTTTTGGCCAGGTGAGATAAAAATGGAAATTAGGTAAACAAAAGACATACTGTGGGGTTTTCAAGTAAACAACTATTTTGATTTTGGAACTGGTTATAAAAAAGAAATTGAAGTTCAAATTGGCCCTATGACTTCAAAGGTAGTTTTTAGGAAAGTAAATGACAATAACCACCATGACAGACCTAATGTCAAGGTAAACTAAAAATAACTAGGAAAGTTATCACCTTAATTCCTAACTTTAATCTTATATACTATTTTGTTATAACTCCTTTCTGAAATAATTACTTCATTACCCAAGAAAAGTAATGAATGAGAACACTTTCCAGGCAAAAATCCAAAATCCATATTTTAAATTGGAAGGCGTAATACAAAAGACTATTACCAACAACAGATAATCACATATTTATATGATTGTTTATATTACATAAAAGGAAATGGGAAAAACAATAAATAAACAGACAACTAAACACAGATGATGATGAATTTTATTACTTCAGTAATCTGTGACAAGAATTGATAAAACAGAAATGAAGATAAACCGGAAATGAACTGCATAATTATATCTGTTCTAGTGTATCTAGAAAGTCATTAATATCGATATCTTCCTGCTTATTCAAGGGATTAAATTTATGAGAGAATTAAACTAAAGTTTAAGTATATAACTGGGAATAATCTCTTCTGTTTGAGAGTATGTAAATTGTATCAAGACAAATGTTATATGTAATAAATGATAACCAAGAATCTAAGTATGATTTGGTTTTGATTTGGCCACCAAAAAATACTTCATAGACAGTCATTCAAACTTTTATAATAACTGATATATGCAGGTGGCTGTTTAATTTTATTATTTACAATTTCACAAAAAAAAATCAAAAACAGAAAGCTGTCTGAATGATACCATACATCACTGTTTAGAGCCACCTACCCAGTACCATGTCACCCAGTTTTTCCTGGGGGAGAAAACAGGAAGCTGTCCAAGTGATACCAAACATCACTGTTTGGAGATACCTACCCAGTACCATGTCACCCAGTTTTTATTGGGGGAGAAAACAGGAAGCTGTCCCATGATACCAAACATCACTGTTTAGAGCTACCTACCCAGTACCATGGCACCCAGTTTTTCCTGGGGGAGTAATGTTCAAACTCAGTCAATCAGGGATTGTTGTTATTTTTTTCATTATTGGTAGAACAAGTTCATGATGATGTAATAAATGATCCTTGGTAGAACAAGTTCGTGATGATGTTCCTTATTGGTAGAACAAGTTCATGATGATGTAATAAATGATCCTTGTCTCATACTTATACTTATTCGATTTCAAGGTGTTATCAACCAATAGGAAGCTATCATTTCACATTTTAACTCCAAGCCAATAATTATTGTTCAAAATGCAATGTTGAGTATAGTAGCATCAAAAACCATTATTTTGTATATATATATATAATATCATACTGTATTTTTGTAATAACAAAGATGTCCGATGTTTAAAATGTTGGAGATTTTCAATAATGATTTGTTTCTGTTCAAACTTCATAAGTGAACCAAAATTCAGACTGGATTAATAAACTTTTTCTCTTTTTTCTATATTATGCTTTCAACATCAATATCTGAGCAGAGTAATTGGCTTAAAAGTGGCAGAAATTTTTGTTGGTAGTTGAAGCTAAAGTACCAGGAGATAGCTATTTATTCCAAGAGGTGAATAAAGACTAGAGTACTTAATATACATCAAAGTGCTTTATTTGTTGTTCTACAGCTTAATGGCAAAGTAACCCTATAAAAATAAGCAATAGTACATGTAGATGTCATAAAATGTAATTACAGTTCCTTATACTGGTATGATCAAATTTATCTCTTGAAAGTCACTGATAATACCAGCATGTTACAGACAACAACAGAAACACGTTCAGCATTACTGTTTTTTTCATTCTGTCATGCTATGGAATCATTACTCTTTGTTGGATACCAATTTTTATAGGTTTTTTTCCACAGTTAAACAAAATTTAAGTATCTTATCAAACTTTCATATTCTTTAAATCTGAGAAAGTTTCACAAATCAAAAATTTGGTATCCTTGAAACAATAATTTTTCCTTAATCCAAGTGATGTGAAAATGATGCCATGAAAATATAGTAAACTAACAGTATGAAATGTGAAGTTTTATATGAATAAAAAATTTACATTTAATTTTGTATAGCAAAATAAAAACTTACACTGAATCGAAGATGCTTGTTGATGCCTTTGTCGTTGTAATGTCATCATCTGGAAAATATAACAGATAAATTGTTTATTAACAATACCAAGTTATAATTGCAAAGTATCCTACAGCAATGAGAGTACCTTTAAACCTTCTTGTGCCCACTAAACAAACTATGGTAACATGTTTTAATTGCAAAAAAAAAATGAAAATGTTTTACTCATTCATCATATGCAAATTATAACCAGAAATGTTTTTTAAATAAAAATTTTATTCATAAATGTACTACATTGTATCATCAGATACAGGACTTTTTCAGAAAAGAATGAAATACAGTTTCTGATAGTTCTGTATGTAGCTTCAATGTATCAAATTATTTCCTGAATACATGTAGCAACATGCATGTTGAAATTCAATTTGCATGAGTAGTGAATTTTAGACAGAATGTGGGATAGTACCTGCTATATTTTTAGCCTTATATTCACCATCACAAGCCAGATTACTTGATTATAAGTACAGCCATTCACTAAGAAAGTGCATATTTGATTATTAATTTATATCGTTCATGCAGGGACGTACAACTATATAAATCTTCCTCTTTCATGTTATAAATAAATCAGTACTTTTCTTTATTCAGAGAATTAATTTCTAATTATTGATTTATATTCTCATAGAAAAAGCTGTGATCTTTTTTCTTTTCTTTTTTTTTTTTTTGGCACATGTTCTTTTAGTCTTCTCTTTTAATTAAATAATCGTGAGAAAAGGATCAAGTTTGACATGAAAGTGCATAAAACATGCTAAATATAGAATATCCTATGCAGCATGATAGTTAATTTATGACCTTGTTTTCATCAGAAGTAGGATGAATGTCTCAATGAGAAGTCCCTCGGCTTATTCCTGTTTTATACTGGAACAACAGATCTATGAAAAAGGCTAAGTTAAACAAAATGACACCCAATGGAACAGAACTGTAAGAAATATAGCAGACAAGTTTTATTTCTAGACTATTATCATGTCACGAGAACTTATTTTCAAAAGGAAAACATGTAATGTAAATATTAGAGGTTTCAGATAAGCTGTGTGTGCACTGGGTATTGAGTTTTTTTTTTTTTTTTAAATTTGTGTTGAAAATTCCAAAATTGAACATACTAAATTATATTAAAATGACCATGTTTAAACTGGTATCATGTTTTGTATGTTCTTTTTCTTCTGGTAAGTGTATTTCTTAATATGGTACAACCCCAGTCTAGGTTTAAATGAGCAAGTGTGTGATCTGAGTACCAGCATTTTGTATAATTTTTATCAATTTTTCTAGACTATTTTCTTAGATATTAGGTATTTGTTAAAAATGAAAGTGTGGTAAATTCAGAAACTGATGTTATTAGTAAACATTGCAAAAATTAGAAAATAATTAATGAGACTGCTAATAGAACATATATAAATAACAACAATGCAAGCCGATGTACTTGTTGTTATTTTATTGTTTATTGTGTTTTATGACACTTTTAACACAGTTAGATATATAACTGAAGTCATTTTTTATTGGCAAATAACACCAGGGGAGAGAACCATTGACACTGAGTAATAAAAATCTTGTTAATTAAAACAAGAGTTGTACACACCTCCCCAAGAGTTAGTTTCAAAAATAAAATCTCAGTGCTGACGTCTAGCAATCATTAGTGATTAAAAAACAACTAGATCACTTTGCTACAAAGGCCACAATTAGTTTCTGAACTTACAGTATGTACCATTGTCGATTTGTATACAATCAAGTTTATAACCCTTTTGTGAAATGGAATATTTCATACAAAATTAATCTAGTTTTGGCAAGTGATTTTATGTATGAATATATAAACCCAAATTGGTGTATATCATTTAACATTTTCTTAACTATTCATAAAATTGTTAATACTTGTGATAGCCATTTTCTACATACCAATTATAACAGCAAATTTGTATTATTAATTTGGAATAGTACATACTAAATACAACATTTCATTTTTTATTTTAGCTAAAGAATGACCTTTACACGACCTAAATGTTTACATGAAACAACAAGAATGAAGTTATTGAGCTGATAATCATCTGTTTAAGATTGTGAAAACTTCAACCCTGCCAAAAGGGCGGTTCCAATCTGAATAACACAATCAGGGAACAACTTCATCAAAAAATTTCAAAAACAAATGCTGGTGTTAACAACAACCTATGAAGCTGCCCCATCACAAATTTTTGTGGTCAGTATGGTTGTAATTATTGCAAATAAAGTTATTACTATTATCACAATGTAAAGATATAACTGAAACATTTAGTAAAATATTAAATTTTCAGTGTAAAATATCATGATGACAAAGTCAGCATTCCTATGCATAATGCATAAGATTTTATTTTATAGTAAATCAATAACCAGATTCTTACTTCACAAACTTTTCCTTTTTTCTCCATTATTCTAGTTAAGATTTGTATTAGCTATTATAAATGGAATAGACAGGTTGGAAAATTTAACTCTGGCAATGCCATACATGATTTCTGATTCCATTCTAACAATTAGCATTGTTGCAATCCATAATTTAATATTACTAAACTTTTCAATTCAAACCAACCAGTTCATGGATTTTGATTTTACATTAAAACACAGTTAAACCATCCATCCTTAAAATCAATCTATATACTCTATTCTCTCTCTTTTGGGTTTTTAAAAACATATAGCATTAATTTTAATCAAATTAACTTTGCATAATAAAAAGCTTCAAAATTATCATATTTGAAGTGAAAGAAATGGGGAGCAATGATTTGGATTCTGAAGGAAGAGAAAATACTTGTCTTTGGAGATCTGGATGATCTGTCCTTAAAAACATTATTCATTTTTCTGATCTGTTAAGCTTTAAGCAAGTACCTGATGATTCAAATGTTGCTGTGTTTTACTTAAAATATTATTATGAAAATTCTGACAACTATATGCCAAAGTCATTCAAACTTAATAAATACGTCGGTTGATCCAAATGTTGTTGAAATGTATTGTATTTCAGTGGAAAAATACCACTACTATAGATAACCCAATTAGGTTCATTTAAACTGACCCCTTAAATTTAACCAAAGAAACTGAAACAAATGTATAAATTGAAGATCACAATGACAAAAATTGTTCTTATATGTGATATATTACTATATAAGATGAAGTTATGAATCATCACCGATATATAACAAGATTGCTATGAAAATGGACCCAAGCAGATATACTATATTAGATCAAGTTATGAATCATCACCGATATATAATAAGATTGCTATGAAAATGGACCCAAGCAGATATACTATATTAGATCAAGTTATGAATCATCACCGATATATAATAAGATTGCTATGAAAATGGACCTAAGCTGATATACTATATTAGATCAAGTTATGAATCATCACCGATATATAATAAGATTGCTATGAAAATGGACCTAAGCTGATATACTATATTAGATCAAGTTATGAATCATCACCGATATATAATAAGATTGCTATGAAAATGGACCCAAGCAGATATACTATATTAGATCAAGTTATGAATCATCACCGATATATAATAAGATTGCTATGAAAATGGACCCAAGCAGATATACTATATTAGATCAAGTTATGAATCATCACCGATATATAATAAGATTGCTATGAAAATGGACCCAAGCAGATATACTATATTAGATCAAGTTATGAATCATCACCGATATATAATAAGATTGCTATGAAAATGGACCCAAGCAGATATACTATATCAGATCAAGTTATGAATCATCACCGATATATAATAAGATTGCTATGAAAATGGACCCAAGCAGATATACTATATTAGATCAAGTTATGAATCATCACCGATATATAATAAGATTGCTATGAAAATGGACCCAAGCAGATATACTATATTAGATCAAGTTATGAATCACCACCGATATATAACAAGATTGCTATGAAAATGGACCTAAGCAGAAAGACCCAACCAAAGATGGTGGTCTAATGGTATCATGCTGGCCTTGAGTGCAGAAGGTCGCGGGTTGATCCAAGGTTGGGTCAAACCAAAGATATTAAAATTGGTGTTTGCAGCTTTTCCGATAATCACGTGTCATCTAGGTGTATAGACTGGTCGCCTCAATCAGTGTAATATGTGTGGGTGGGGTGATAAGTCTTCCCATGGATGGTTACCTCATCAGCTAGTATGTTAAAAATTCGGCTCAATGTGTAGGTCTAGGACATAGCCGTGTTCATATTCATATCATATCAACATGTTCTCATTCTGATGTGCATGTAATAATTGACATTGTTAAAAAAAAAAGTCTATCCATCCATCAAAAAATACACAATTTGAAATGTAGACAATATATTATATAAGGCTGTATTTTACTCACAAATGTTATGTTAAAAGTCACATTTTATTATCCCTTGCTTTTGAATGAATGAGTTGAGAGATATTGTTGTAGCCTTTCCCTGTCAATTCATCACATTATTCTTGTGACTTGAACTCCTCCAAACTTTTTTATTGGGACAGTTTTGTGTTGATGGTTTTTCAATTGATACTGTTTCATGTTGAGGGTTTCTTATTTGAAACAGAATTATTGTATCTTGTGTTTAGATGTATATTAAGTTTTCAGATTTTCATTTTAATCCAGGGGTCAAAGAAAGAGGTCCAAAATGTTCATGCATTTGAATTTAATTTCTTTTACATCTTGGAGATTCTCCTATAATTTTGTTATAAAAACATGCTTATAAAAGGTACAACAATGTAAATGTGTGAATTTTCTGAAGACTTTCAGATGATTAGAAAGTTACCAAACAATTACATATTATATTTGATGACAAAAAACAGCAGGTTTTTTCTGTTTGAAACAATGAATGTATTGGCCATCATAACTTGACACCTCTGATTAATCAAACATTAAGGTTTTATATGCCAGTATGATTCTAATATAATGGAATACTAAAACAAAGGTTAACTAGAGGCTCTCAAGAGCCTGTATCTCTCACCTGGATTTAACTTTCCACCTTGAGCAGGATTAAAAATTTAAGTGTTGCAGTCAATTTGGCTGGTTTTTCTATTTTAAACTAAGTTCGGCTGTGACAGTCCAGGTCAATAAACACATTTCTAAAAGAGAACCATCTAAGGACCATTACTGCTAAGTCTTGTTCCAACTGGCTAAGTGGTTTCAGACAAGAAGATTTTTAAATGAATTTTCCCATAGGGCCCTATGTTAAACTAAGTTCGGTTGTGGTGGCCATCTTGCTTAACAATCTGGGTCATCGGACATTCTTCTGAAAGAGAACTTCTTAAGGACCATTACTGCTAAGTTTGGTTCCAATTCGCCTTGTAGTTTCATAGAAGATTCATCCCCCTTTTTCTATTTTTAGTAACAGCAGCAATGTCAGTTGGAAGTCGGGGATGCCAAACATTATTTTGGCAGGGGGCCACCCAAGGACCATTCTACCAAAGTTTGGTCCCTATTGGCCCATGCCAGTGGTTTCAGAGGAGAAGATCTTTAAAGGAAAGTTTATGCCAGTGCCATCTTTAAAGGGCAAAAACTCCTATAAGGGGTCAATCAAAGATTTTGGTCATGCTGACTTATTTGTAGAACTTACTTTGTTGAACACTTTCACTGTTTACAGTTTGTCTTTATCTATCATAATATTCAAGATAATTATCTAAAACTGCAAGATTTCCTTAAAATTAACATTTCAGGGGCAATAACCCAACAAAGGGTAGACAAATTCGTCTAAATGGCAGGTAGATCTTGAGCTGATGAACATTTTTACCCCATGTCAGTTTTGCTATAAATGCTTTAGTTTTTGAGATATAAGACAAAAACTGCAGTTTACCACTAAAAATTGTAAGTGTTGGGTAACTGGTTTCTGAAAGTCTGTGTTCTAGTTCTATTTGATAGTAAATAAGCAGAGTTAACAAACCAATCAAGTCCATCAAAGAGCCTTTCAAAATAATGAATAACTGTACACATGTAGTAAAAAATAAAATCGCTACAATAGCAGACCTAAGACAAAGGCATTGAAACATCAATATCCATTAAAACTGACAACCATGCTCTTTTACTTTTAAGTACACATGTACTTACCTCTTGAGCTAATATTGAGTTGAAGAATTCTAGTTTGTTTTGTAATTCTGCTGCCTCAGATTCAGGTAGATCTGCAACAAAATCTGTATCAATAAAAATACAATCTTCATTATCTACTCAAAATGTATACAATTATCAACGCAAAATTTCAATAGATTTGTGGTTTATTGGAGGAAGCTGGAGAAAACTACTGACAGTAAAACTGGCAATCCTTGTCAATTAAGACTAAAGTGGAACATACCTTAGCATAACTTGAACTCAAACTCACAACCCCTGTGATGACATGCGTGTGATCATTAGTAGTTAAAATCTTTTACAAAGTATAATTATACCACAAAGCAATGTAAGGGAGATAATTATTATATTCTTGCATTTATCCTTACAACAAAGGGAAGACTACTCATAAGCTCCCATGTTCAATTTTTATCAGGAGAAGATAACTGATTATAGTCTCGTAGAAACTTATCTGAGTTACAAAAGTGTTTTTTGTTTGCTTGGACTGTCCTTACTGTCCACGGTAGTAAAATATTGTTATCCCATGCCATGTTTTTTTTCTTTTTTTTTTTGGATCAACTGAGTTTGAAAACCTACCTGAAATCAAAAACAAAACAAAACCATACCAAAATCATAATACTGTATATAAGGACATTTATGTGATTTTTTTGTCATTGTGAAAAATGCAACAAGACACAGATTGCAATAAACTCATATTTTGCCTTTAGACAGCTTCATTCTATTAAAAAATATATTAGTCCAGTCAATCTAGCAGAAATTTTACCCTAACCTTAAAGTAATTGCAACAGAAGATTTTTAAGTTTTAATCTTTAGCATTATACCCCAAATATACACAGAAAAAAGTCCAACAAAATCTTACTTGAGGAAGACTAAAAAATCACGATTTCAAAATTCCTATGGAGATTTGCATTGAAAATGGGAGATAACTCTGCAAAAAAGGCAGAAATATCAATAAAAATTGATACAAAATTATAACTTTACGGCTTCTATTCAGCAGAATGTATTGATTCTTGATATTCTAGCCGTCTTTAGAGTATCACAAACAACTCTAAAGGTGTTTTCATGTGTTTTATCAAGCTACAACTTAGATTTCGTAATTCACTAGTTGACCATTTATTAAATTTTTCAACATGTCAAGGTAAAGAATCTCAAATTTAATAAAAATGATTAAGCATATATTCTTCTCTTTGTGGTTTAAAGTTTCTTTAAACATCGTAGATGCTGAACAAATATAATTTACAGATATAAACAATACCAAATTTTCACATTATTTTTTCAAAATGGTCACAAACTGACAAAGCCACAAATTTGCAATTTCTTTAATGAAAAATGTTCAAAAAAAAATATAAATACCCATAACACTTCGGTTTTGTACATTTCATGAGCAGAAGATTATGTAATATAGTCAAATACGAACTTATAACCCCATCAAAGTATCATACTTTACATGAATTTTAAGAAAATCAACCAAAAACTGACAAAAAAAAGGCTAATTTTTGCAGAGTTATCTCCCCTTTCCAATGTTAATTTCCATAGGAAATTAAAAATGCTAATTTTGAGTTTTCCTCATGTTAGATTTTATGGGACTTTTTTCTGTGTATATTTGGGGCTTAATGCTATAGATTAGAACTAAAACATTTTCTGTTGCAATTAGTTTGAGGTTAAAACTTAGTTTGACTGGACTATATATCAATCTCACAATACTGCATGTCAACAAAGTTTCCCAAAATAAATGCAGGCAGAAATTTCAGAATTTAAAATATAAGTGTACCACCTTTACTATGTAGAGAATTAAGAATTAATCCACCATATCCAATTATATTACAATAGTTTTACTTTAGTAAAAAAAGAATTTTCAAAAATCTGAAGACTGCTCTTAACAACTAGACTACTATTAAATGCATTTTAATTGTTGTCACTTATATAAAAATTAGATGCTAGGTGTACATTGGTTACAATAATTTTATTTCAATATCTGTATTGGTAATTTCCAACTGGTCCAAAAATAACATTTGTCATCAAATTATCTATATATAGCTATGTTGCAACGATTATTGAAATAAAAACGCTTAATGAAATAAATATTTCAATAACCGGTGACTTTCAACGCTTATTGAAATATTTATTTCATTAAGCGTTGAAATGCAACGCTTAATGAAGTATCACAAATTTATTTCATTAAGCGTTGCATCTGTATGTCATAACGCTTAATGAAATAATTTGAGAATATTTTTTTAAGATTACAAGATATTACCTAATATCTCCTTTTAAGTTCTACATTTTTATGAAATGACCATTTCACTCACCAGCGCTGAAAACAACATGACTTTGGAGTTTTTAGTGTTATAGTGCTAACATACCTGAAGTAACTGTTCGCAATTAATCCAGTCACCCGACTCGGACACATTCTTCTGATTATTCGGGTCATTGATATATCTCCCTAATGCTTTGTGATTAGCGGATATGCAACAACTACCAATTAGGTCTATGGTCTTATCCGACCGAGAGTCGTATCCACGACCACTCGAGATGTAATCATTAGAAAGCAGAAATGACGACTACAGTGAAGCGTACTGGGCAGATGACACCAACTACATTGTCCAGGCGTCGATTTCAGCCTCCCTCTTATACAAAGGCAAAAACAATTTATTGATTAATTGATTTAACGATTAGCAGAATGTTTGTCTTGCACATCCTTCATGTGCTATTTTTTGTTGTTGAATATATGGAACGTGACATCACACAGGGAACAATATGAAGGGTTTCTGTCGAAAGTAAGGTAGGACATACTTACTCTTCCTGATTTCACCCGCCGATTTGCGATTTTTTATCAGTGCGTTTGTTCCTTCGACCGTAATATCTGCATTTCGCAGCTCCTCTGAAATTCCTGAATTGATTTTACTTAAACTCATATCAGTTTGTTATTGCATTTAGGAGCCATAGCCTGTTCCATTTCTGTATGTTGAAGTTGATATCACAAAATTAAATGGCCGGGAATGTTGTTTTTTTTGTGAGCCCCAAAGCACTTTGGTCTATTTTGGTTTGTCGAGTTTTAAGCGTTTATGGTTGTGCATGTTTACATATGAATTATTTCACATATGCAAACCATGGGTTTAAATGGTATTCGTGTTTGAAATCACAAGGAAATCCGTATCTTATTGTACTACACTTGTCTAAGAAGGTGGCTGCTAATAAACAAATAAAATCTTACTTTTTTTCAGAAATTGACATAGCAACTATCTATTAATATACCTTTTCTACTTCTGTTTAATTTATACCAATTTTTACTTTAATAAGTTTTAAAGACAGATAATTAAGATTAACATCATAACGCAGAACACCTTGAAAGACATTGCACGGACACATATATCTGATAGAATTTTAAAACACTATATATAAATGTTGACCATATGTATATGTAACTCTATTTAAGTTTTGAAAGGTTTATTAAACTGATGACATATCTACATGTAACACCATGCCGTGGGATTCCCCAGTATTGTCTAACTAGAGATTTACCTGAGCCTGTATCACTCATCCGAGCAGAAAAATTAAAAAAATGTTATAATTAATCATTCATCAATATGAGCGTTTCTGTTTCAATTAATTTAGTGCTTGATGAAGATGTTTACATTTTTTATTTTACATGTATGAAGCTTCTATATTGTATATGGAGTGCTCCATATATATGTGAAATCTATTTTTTTAAGAATTGCGGCCATTTTTGATGGACTAACGGGTAGAATTGATTTAACGCCAAGTGATCAATTTCACAGCTGTATCATAGCAATAATATGTTATCATATCAACGAGATTAACCATGTTTTGCATTTCGTTCGATTTTTATATTGCTAGCACACTGCAACGACAGACCCGCATGTAGACATGTCTCAACACTCGGACAGATTATTCTGACCCCGAATCGACCAACTGTTTGCTTTTACTCCTTAATGCTGCATGCATAGCGATGAGCAAATATCAATAATTTTTCTTACTAAACTGGTTGAAGCACTGTTCTTTACTTTATTTAAGATGAAGACTAACTACTTAAAACAGGTCGATTGAATTATATAGTTGATCTGGTACACTATGTAGCTTATCATATGTAAGGTGAGAGTTAATTCCCGGCTTTATGTATTTGCAAAAGGTGTGCACACAATTCATAGCTTTTATTTCTAATTTATCAGATTGGCAGTTCATTAGTCAGGCTTCCAAAACTAATAAAATTGGTATTCACGAAATAGTTGAAAAATATCGAAAGTGGAGTTAAACCCCACTACATTGTATGCTCCAGCCAACCAACAGTAACTAAAGTTATTTCAATAAGCGTTGGAAATGTACGTCCAGTTTTCCGAGAAACAGCGAAGCCAACGCTTAATGAAATAATTATTTCATTAATGGTTGCAATTGCGCCGTTTAATGAAACAATATTTCAATAAGCGTTGCAATTCAACGCTTAATGAAATAAATATTTCAATAAGCGTTGAAAGTCACCGGTTATTGAAATATTTATTTCAATAAGCGTTTTTATTTCAATAAGCGTTGCAACATAGCTAGATATTTCACAATAATGACAAATTTGGTACAAAATATTTGAACTATAACCTACCCTTAAACTCCAATTTGCCATTTGTAAATATATATTTTGACCTATAGTATACCAACATGATTACTAAAGTAACTATTATACAATATCAGAACTGAAAACAAAGTTAAATATTTGACTTAAATATCCTAAATGTTTAATTTAATTTGATCTTCATATGTGGTCATTTTTATTTGCTTTCTGAATATTACAGACAAATACTAAAATAAGACGACAATAAATTCACAGGCCTATTAGAAAGAAGTATATGTGCTGCAGGTACAAAACTGGTACCCACATTACAACTCATTATGGTCATGCTTCACACCAATTATGACTATGCTGTGGCCTATAAGTGCTTAGAATTTGGCAAACAAACAAAAATTTCTATAGCCCATATCATGAAACCATGTATTGATGTAAGTCAGCATCATTTTAGCAATTCATCATGGTCATGCTTCACATCAAGTGTTTCCTATGTTTCTGAGAATTTTGTGATGAAAGAATGGGCATCCAAACTACAGGGTTCATACACATTTTTTACCACAAAATTCAAGGACATTTCAAGGACTTTAAAGGACCAATTTCCAAATTTTCAAGGACCAGAAATCAACTGATATGGACAATTCAAATCCATATGGTTATGACCTATATGTAAGTGTAAGAATGCAAACATTCTTTAGTTTAATTAAAGGTTTAATATTGAATGTTTTTGCATATTTCACACTTCGCTTTGTTCATATATATAACACTTGTCTTCAGCCATGCCTTATACTGTGGCTTTTGTAGCCATACATCCGAGAATTTACATTTCCCAGGCATGTCATGAACGTTCTTTCGAACTACTTTCAGTTTCGGTTTGCTCACTGTGACTAAAATTCATCCGCAAAATACATTTAATCAAGTAAATGAAAGGTGTTTTATTAGTTAAAGTTAATTTAAGTTACCAAAAAATCAATCTGGATCGTTTAATTACTAAAATTTTTACGCAAAGTCAGATTTATTTCTTGACCGCATCACAGAAATTACTACGCACCGGTTTCACAGAAAAGTAGCTATTTTTAGAAAAGGGAAAATACGCGAAACTTATATAAAGTCTTGACAAAAATACCGATAAACGCGAGACCGAGTGATCTGAAAACGAATTAAAAACACTTTTATGACAGAAAATTTAACCAGTTTTTTGTATTCTTCAAAAACACAGTTTTTCAAGGAGTTTCAAGGACCTCCTTTGAATTTCAAGTACTTTCAAGGCCTTAATTTCCAATTTTCAATTTCAAGTACTTTCCAGGTTTTCAAGCACCCGTGCGAACCCTGAAACTACAGGATTGGTGGACAGGAGTAAACCAGTATAGCCCTCACTCTTTTGGGGTAGGGGTATGGCAATGTTTTTTTTTAATTTTTTGTTGATGTTGCAGAATTTTAAACAGGCATAGAGTACTGTAAAATTTGAATAGCTAAACACCCATGGTAAACAACTTGTCCCACCATCCAACTTCCTATTCTATAATAGGGTGTTTGAACAGCTTACTTCTACTAAAGAGGCCATTTAGTCCTTGTCTTAGTGGTGAAAGCTGTAACTTACTGAAGATAACATGATTACATAAAATTACATGTATGTACATACAAGTCTGAGGCTATAATTTAAAGTGCATATATTGTCTTGTAAGAGAATTATTTTTACAATCCTCCATAATGCCTTTCTAATTAGCTATTGATTACATACAATATAAAACTTGAGAATATATCCACAGGCAATACTTCATACAACGACAGTGGACGGAAATAATTCTATCGTTTATTAGTTAATTTGAATGCTACAAATCCCACAAGTAGAAAAAATCTCATCTAAGACAACAAAATCTTTTCTTATTACTGACCACGTCTTACCGATAGTCTGATATTTTATGTAGTCGGACAAAATTATGCTGTTGGCTAATTTCTGTCTTCAGCAAATGCAATGAAATGTTACTTCAAATAATTACTGTTACCATCAATAAGTGAGTTACAGCTTGTCAACATTAAGAATTAAGAATGACAATTAGGTTCATGTTTAAAAAAAAAATTAAAAATCGAAATTCAGATTGTCCTAGACTCCATTTTTTCTAACATTCTGTAATAATATGTATCAAATCTAGCCGTGATTCACCTATTATTGTTATTTTATATGCCTTAAATCACAAAATCAATTATTCCATTTATTTTCAATATTTTTGATTTTTATTTCGTTGGCCTGAGGACCTACTGTTATGATATGAATTATCATTAACACCAACTGTTACATACAATCACAAGAACTCAATGGTTTAAAATACCATTAGAAATTTCAGCCAGAGGGCATTCTCCTTTTAATATACAAAATGGCTTTATACAGAATTCATCTGATACACTACAGCATGTTGTATAAATGTCATCATCGTTAACTTCTAATCACATCCACTTTTCAACCACTCAAACAAAACTGATACTTAATTTACGAAGATATCAATGATGTGTTCAAAAAACTTAAAGAAAACTGTTGTTAAATTTGAAAGAGCTTTAATAACAACAAATTTCTAAAAGGGTACAAGTTTAGGTAGTTTCTTAACAGTGTATAAAAGACCAGGCAAATATATTTTTAATTTCCCGGGTCATTTCTTGCCAGATTCAATGATGAAAGCAAATTATGGTTTTAAATCTTTTTTTTACTATCTCTGGTTTCTGGAAATAAAACAAATTTTAAGCATGGTGTGCCACCATACCTTCCTCTCCAGATGCCATGCTGTCCTCTAAATACTCTTTTCAATGTGCCCTGATAATACTTTTACTGTCTTCTAACTTTTTATAATTAAAACCCTTTTTGGGGCCTTATTTCTTTGAAATTAAGGTATGTTACTGTGTTTTGACAATTTTTATTGAATTCAATGGTCCCTGTTTAGAAATAACAATGTTTACTACTTGATTACATGATATACATGGTAACTGATAATTAAAGCAAGTAATTTATCAATTTAGACTTTATTTCGTGTCCCAGATGAGACATTATTTATAAATATGTCTTCACAAATTTCTGAGGAAAATACTAAGTTTTAACAGCATGCCAAATAAATTTAGTACATCATGCAGTTGACTTTTTGCAGGAATTAATTTCACGCCAATAAGTATAATCATGATAATTATGTAAGAACATTTACCATTAGGTAGTTCAAATCTTGCATCAATAAGAATACTATGTCCTGTTGGGTACCTCGTACCAGCCACGACACCATTGTGCATAATGATTTCACTGTCTAAAGATAGCCATTGACCGTCACCTTCCTACAATATAAATGCTGACAATTTTTTTCATGTGCAGATGATGTTCAAAAATGTATCGTCAACTTTGACCATCTTTAAAATTAAAAATAAATGTTGCATTATTCAAAGGATCACACAACCACCAACAATATATGTATTGACAATATAATGTAGCTCGATGTGATCCCTAATAATAAAAAAAAAGACTTTTTAAATTATGACCTCACACTTTTTCTTCATGATGTCAAAAAATACAGGAATTTGTACAATTTTTAGCAGTGCCAAATGGAACTGTTAACTAGGGTATTTTAATTATTCAAGAATTTTCTATTCTGTTATTTTTTTCCTTATTAATCATATAAGTAAGATACAAACCGTGTTTGAATGTCTGACTTTACCCAATGGCAGCCAGTGTAGACCTAATAACTTATCCCACAACATCCCTTTATTCCAAACTTCTATCACCAATCCAGAATCCAAACGCATGGTCTCACTGTAAAAAAGAGATGAAAAATCTAATTAAAAGCTTTTTAATGTTTATATAATATATAGAGAAACAGATAAGAATTTAATTCACCTGTTTTGTCATTTACGCTATCTAAATAACAATGGGGATATAAAGTTTATAAGAAATGAGCAAGTTGTACAAATAGTTCTCCAAATATCTTTTTTACATGTCTTTTTCAAATATATATGAATACCTGAAAAATATTTCTTCCTCACATATATCTGATTTACTTATCATTTTTGGTCTACTTTAATTTGACATGAACCAGAAGTCAGTATAAGCAGCTAATATGAATTAATCTTTTAGATTGGTATTTCTAACACAACAACAAAGCCAAAGATTACAATGCCAGTTATATCATACTTTTTTAGAGTGAAGTAACATTTTTTAGTGAAAAAAGTCAAATTTTACAGTTTGATTTCTTTAGTTTGATACTGTTAAACTGTTACCCGTATAGGATAACAACGCAGTGAGTTTAATATGAAGAATGACAATAAAAGCACTGCCTTTTGGCTAGATGTTTAGTCATGTGCATACATATACGTGGATTTTGTGTCAAAAACTTATCCACCTTATCCATGGTTGTTAATATATTGTTTCTTGAAAAATATCACAAAATGTAATCGTTTTGCGTTATTTACAATCTTAGTCGAGAATGTAATTTTTCTGATGTATTCAATTTTATTCACATTTATTAATTTAGCTTCAGTAACACAACTAATTCAAATAAAATACTGTGTTTACAGATTTATTAAATCCCTTGTGTCATACACTGACAGTATTTCAATGACTGATTAAGTCAGAAAGTTAATGAAAACCCAATGATAAACATCTTCATTTCACCATCAACAAAATATTAATGAAACAATTCAGACTTATATAAATCACTAAAGTTTCATGCAACTAATATTTAAGGAACAACATCTTCAATTTCAAAATGTTATCATTGAATTATTAGCCATTTTTTCCACTATAGCGCAATAATCGCCTGCCATCAGTAAATATCACGATAGAATACTACTTTGTTTGTCCTTCAGAATCATACCATGTGATCAATTATCGTTACTCTGTTCTTCAATGCATCGTTTATATAGCACAGAGCTTTATCCCAAAGGAATAGATAATGATCGAAAGCTAGAAGCATATTTCTTACAAAGCAGACAAAAGCCTGGTAGTGGTACAATTTTACATATTTAGAATTTTAAAAATCTATCCCAGAATTCATGTGCTGCTGGCAAATTACTTCATTTGACAAATGGATTAAATCTTCTTAGATTAATTCTAAACTAATTGGAAATTTCCTATTGTTGTGGTGGATTATAAAAACAAAAAATAAACTTTACATCAAAAGCGTATGATTATTAAATATCAGAATTTGTCAGAATTTGTCTTTTGACTCTACAAGTAAATTCAACTAAAATAGAATCACTCTATTTATTTGAAAACATAATTCTGAGAAATTTCATTTTAAATCATGCATGAATTTGACCATATCTGGCCAAAACTAATGAAAGAAAAATGCTATATAGACTATATGTATATTTTTTCTCTTTTAAGACTTCAACAGCTTTCTAATACATCTTTTGAAAAAAAATTCTTCTATTTCAGGTAGGAAGGATTATAGTAAAAGAAAAATTTAAAACAAAATTCATGGATGCCTCTGACAAAAGTTTGCTATGTATAGGATGTAGGAATATTGAAAGTATTTCTTTAAAATGAAAATAAAAAGGATTACTCTAACTTTTATTTCCAATAATTGTAATTAATTACATGTATTGTCTTTTCCACTACAGAAATGACTAAAAATATTTTACGAGAGTGGATTTTTTTGTGTGTGAAATTCATTGATTTTTGAGTAGAAATGAGGTCATCAGAAAACAAATGTGATGTTGCAGAATAATTTAATTTGAATGGAAACAAGCCATTTTATTTGTTGTGCAAGTCAAGCCATTTATATTATACTTTATAATTTACTTTGGGTATTACGACATCACCAACGTCTTTCTCTGTAGTCCACACTTTAAATATTTTATTCAAATGATGGTGCCTGCAATTTTTTATCAGAAAAAGTTTGAGAAGTTTAATTATAAGGATTGTTTTAAATTTTGGAACAGGTTATTTTAGGAATGTTTACAATTTTTTAAAAGGTTATACTTTAATAACCTGGTTTGGGTCAGTTTACACATAATAAATTGCAAAGTGGTTTTTAAATACCAATGTACTGTAAGCTGACCCAAACCAGGTTATTGAAGTATAACCTTTTCAAAAATTGCAAACATTCCTTACAATTTAATTTCCAAACAAAAGTACAATGATTCCTTCATTCAAGTATCAATAATGACATAGGACTATTTTATTTACAAGTGGTGGATTAATGCGTTGGTGATATGTCGTAAGACCAAACCAGGTTATATAGTATAACCAATGTTGCTCTATGCTGTTCAGCCAATCAAAATGCAGTATTCAAATCAAATTAAATTATACTTGTATAACCTAATTTGGTCAGTTTACGCTTCAATATAAACTCCTTCATGGTTTATGAAGTGTAAACTGCCTCAAAGTAGGTTATACCGTATAACCTGTTCCAAAATTGAAAACAATTCTTAAATTTCCGCAAGTCTGAACCATGTTGATTTTTCGGACATACATGTACATGTACCTATGTACACAAGTGTAATAAAATCCAGAAATCAGTTGCTGAGGTATGTGGGAAAAACAACAGATTAGGTTTATAGTTACCTATTCATAGATATAGTCACTATTATTGCTTTAAGTGCAAAGAACAGATATTATCAACATAAAGACAAGATTCTAAAACATACATCATTAGTGATCTGTCTTGCATGTATTAATTCAAATGCATATCTAATCCTGTCCAATACACCTGCCTTATTTACACAGTGTGTATTGACAAACTGTCAATTGACTTGATAAACAAACAATGAACATGCAGCATATGTATAAATAGTAGAGTAATAAATTATACATCTATAGGAATTATTGAAAATCTGTTTGGGTGTCTAGGTAAATGTTTTTGATTAATCTGTCGTAACACTGTGTCTATACATTGTATAACCACTAAACATAAACAGGACTTGTAGGCATCTCATGACCACCTACAAAATGTAACAATGTGTGGCAGAATTTTTGGCTGAAACAATAAATGAATAAAAGTTTCATTGTAAGGTACCAGTAGAAATTAAATAGCTTCATTTTTTTTTCTGGTCTAAAAAATGGTTTATATTTTAAAAAATACATCTGCAAATGCCCATTTTTAAAAGGTTCTCAAACATTAACGACATGTATAGTTTACCCAAAACTGCTCTATCCATTAGTGTTAGTTGATATACCTACCAATTATGCAAAGGCCATTATATATATATATATAATGAACTTTTAACTAGCGGTAAATGTTGGCCAAAAAAAACTCATCAAACTGTATTTCTTCTACATTGTAGTTAAAGCCCATTAACACAATAAGAGATCTTCAGACATTATGACTTCTAGCAAGCATTCTGATAGTATTGCTGAGCAATACAATGTCCCCTACCGACTTGAGTTGTGGGATAACACACCAAATACTCCTTGACTACAAATGCGTATGTGAATCAGATGTGATGTATGGACAAAGTGATTCCTAAAAATCCAGAAACTATGTTTGCAAGGGGTAAACAATAATTACCCCATCTGCCTGAAACTCAAACTTGATCTGAAGCTCATCATTATACGCTCACATAATAAAAATAAGAAATCACTTGGTAGAAGTTGCAAAAAAATCTGGAAAACTAATATTTTGACAGTAATTCCTGTCTCCAAGGGCAATAACTCTCACAATAATTATCCAATCAGTATGAAAGTCAAACTTGATCTGTACATGTAGCTTATTATTAGCTCACATATTAAAAACTAGAGGCTCTCAAGAGCCTGTATCGCTCACCTGGATTTAACTTTTCACCTTGAGCAGACCTAAAAATTTAAGTGTTGCAGTCAATTTGGCTGGTTTTTCTATAGGATTCTGTGTTAAACTAATTTCAGCTGTGGCAGCCATCTTGGTTTAGTCCAGGTCAACGGATACATTTCTAAAAGAGACCCATTTAAGGACCATTTCTGCTAAGTCTTGTTCCAACTGGCTAAGCGGTTTCAGACAAGAAGATTTTTAATTGAATTTTTCTATAGGGTCCAATATTTAACAAAGTTCGGTGTGGCAGCCATCTTGGTTGACAATCCACGTGATCGGACATATTTCTGAAAGAGGATCTCCTAAGGACCAATGCTGCCAAGTCTGGCTCCAATATGTCAAGTGGTTTCAGACAAGAAGATTTTTCAATTAATTTTTCCATAGGGCCCTATGTTAAACTAAGTTCTGCTGTGGCGGCCATCTTGGTTGACAGTCTGGGTCGTCGCACAAAAATTCTGAAAGAGGACCATCTAAGGACCCATTGCTACCAAGTCTAATTCTAATTGACGAGAAGATTTTTGAGTGAATTTCCCATAGGGTCCTATGTTAAACTAAGTCCTGCTGTGGTGGCCATCTTGGTTTACAGTCCACGAAATTTGACACATTTCTGAAAAAGGACCTCCTAAGGACCAATGCCGCCAAGTCCTGCTCCAATATGTCAAGTGGTTTCAGACAACACAATTTTTCAATGAATTTTCCTATAGGGCCTATGTTAAACTAAGTTCAGCTGTGGCGGCCATCTTGGTTCACAGTCTGGGTCATCAGACACACCTCTCTAAGAGGACCATCTAAGGACCATTGCTGACAAGTCTGGTTCCAATTGGTCAAGTGGTTTAAGGCAAGAATATTTTTCAATGAATTTTCCCATAGGGCCCTATGTTAAACTAAGTTCGGCTGTGGCGGCCATCTTGGTTAACAGTCCGGGTCATTGGACATATTTCTGAAAGAGAACTTCCTAAAAACCATTACTGCCAACTTTGGTTCCAACTGGCCTTGTAGTTTCATATAAGAAGGTTTTTGAAATTCACCCCCCCCCCCCCCCCCCTTTTTTTCTATTTTTAGTAACAGCAGCCATGGAAGTCGGGGATGCCAGACATAAGTTTGGAAGGGGGCCAGCCAAGGACCATTCCACCAAAGTCTGGTCTCAATTGGCTCAGTGGTTTGAGAGGAAAAGATCTTAAAAGCAAAGTTTAAGCTGAATGCCGTCTTTAAAGGGCAAAAACTCCTATAAGGGGTCAATCAACGATTTTGGTCATGTTGACTTATTTGTAGATCTTACTTTGTTGAACATTTTTGCTGTTTACAATTTGTCTTTATCTATAATAATATTCAAGATAATAACCTAAAACTGCAAAATTTCCTTAAAATTAAAAATTCAGGGGCAATAACCCAATAAAG
Source organism: Mytilisepta virgata (assembly GCA_028015205.1). Taxonomy (NCBI): domain Eukaryota; kingdom Metazoa; phylum Mollusca; class Bivalvia; order Mytilida; family Mytilidae; genus Mytilisepta; species Mytilisepta virgata. The sequence goes on from CM051517.1 coordinate 5,466,371, forward strand.
CGTTGACCGATTCGTCTGAAAATTTTATGACAGGTAGATCTTGACCTGATGAACATTTTTACCCCATGTCAGTTTTGCTCTAATTGCTTTAGTTTTTGAGATATAAGACAAAAACTGCAGTTTACCCCTATGTTCTATTTTTAGCCATGTCGGCCATGTTGGTTGACAGGCGGGGTCATCGGACACATTTTTTAAACTAGATACCCTAATGATGCTTGTGGCCAAGTTTGGTTCAATTTGGCCCAGTAGTTTCAGAGGAGAAGATTTTTGTAAAAGTTAACAGACGACGACGACGGACGACGGACGCCAAGTGATGAGAAAAGCTCACTTGACCCTTTGGGTCAGGTGAGCTAAAAAAAAGATCATTAGGTAAAAGGGTTTTGCAAAAGAAAATCTGGAAAACTATTATTTTGGCAATAATTCATATTTCCAATGGCAATAACTCTCACAATAACTGCCCAATCAGCGTGAAACTTGAATTCGATCTGTAACTCATCATTATAAGCTCACATAGCAAAAATAAGATCAGTTGGATAAATCAAGTCCGGAAAACTGTAGTGTGACTGACATATGAACTAACGGTCTGACAGAGTGCAAACCTATAGTCCCCTTCGGCATTGCGGGTAGTGGATTAATTAAACCTCCACACTTTTAGTATAAAAACAGATTTAGATCAACTTGTAAGAACCATGTACAGTACGTCAGACAATTCAGATGAAAATCAAGCATGTCCATACTGTATTTTGTAAAGGCCACAGTAGGTATCTAGTTTGTTTCAACGGCTGTATAGAAAGTAGGAAAATTGTTTCTTTAATAAAAGCCCCCATTTTTAAAACTGTAAGTTGTGTAAGCATATATTAGAAAAAATATGGTATGCGTAAAAACATTTTTGCATATCTTATCAAATTGTTTTTGTGATCTGTTTTAAAAGTCTTCCCTCTTAGTTAAAAAAAGAACCTAAACTAAAAATAACCTTTCACAGTTTAGTTAAAAAAAATCTAAACTAAAAATAACCTTTCACAGTTTATATGAAAGCAATTAGCACTATTTGTGTCTTTTACTGGACAAATACTTTTCCTGCTTTTCTTGAATTTGATACCAATAAATAAATATATCAAGTTGCTTGACACAAAATATTTCTCTAGGTGTACTGAAAGGATATTTGCATGTAGGAAGAACAAATGTTTATGACACAGCTGTTCTTTTGCTTATTTTGTGCTTTTTTTTAGATCTTATTGGAAAACTGAACATTTTAAATACCTTCATCTATACACTCAAACAATTTCTAAACTTGGAGTCTTGCTTTCTTTAAATCTCCATTTTAATTGAGTTTTATATTTCATTTTCAATGTTTTCACTCTCTGATCTTATGCAAGTTTCCATTAAACAACCTGACTAAATCAAAATGTCCTTTTATTTGTCATTCTTAGATATCTGACAACACAGCAATGAGCAGGTGGTTTTCTCTATACTGTTATATAAACAATTATTTCTGATTTATCCATTTCTTGAAAATAATTGAAAGATGATATTTAAAGAAGAGATATCTTACAGATAATTAGTGTCTTGTTTAACCAAAACATCTGCATTTGTTCATATTTAACTTTGCAGTATTGAGCCATGCTATTATAGCTATAAAAAATAACTATATCCTCCTCTTCAGAACTTACCTGGACTGAAGGTATTACTGACAAAGTTAAAATTAGTCTGAAGTAAATAGTACTTTAAAAAGGCTTACAAACAAGAGTGGGTGCGCACATGAACACAGAATAAATATTATCTGATACCCAACATTGTAAAACAAAGGAGATGTTTTAAAAGAAATAGTTATGATCAGATGACATTTGTCTGAAAAATCTGATTCATATCACTCAAGCCTAAAATTGTGTCCAAGGTCAGATGACAGGTCTCAGACTGGTACAATGTATCTACCCACCAAGAAGTATCTAAGGTCCGTATATGGTCGATATAGGTCTTACAGCTACAGAGAAATGGACTTAATCATGAAAATGTGACACTGGTCACACAAGTGAAAAATTCAGGTCAAGCTGTCAGACAGGCAATTATACCCAACATGAACTATCTATAGTGACAACTCACGAGGAAACTATCTATAGACCAAATATGGTCAGTATAGGTATTAATAGTTGCTGATAAATGTACTAAATCTCAAAAATGTAACACAAGTCACTCAAGCATGAAATTTGGGTCAAGGTCGGTAGACAGGTGTCAAACAGCATAAACCCACCCAGAACTATCTACTGACCAAATATGGTTGTCTAGATATTATAGTTGCTGAGAAATGGACTTAAACCAATCATGTAAGTCACTCAAGCATGATGTTGGGTCAAGGTCCAAAGACAGATGACATGTACCCATCAAGAACTATCTAAAGACCAAATATGATGGGTGTAGGTACAATGTATTACAGATCTAATCACAATAATGGGATATAAGTCACTCAAGCATGAAATAGAGGTCAAGGTCCAGAGACAAACATGTACCCACTAAGAAATATCTATAGAACATATATGGTGGGTCTATGTATTACAGTTGCTAAGAAATGGACTTAATCACTAAACTTGGAAGCAGATTTTACAAATGTTTATGAAATCAGTGAACCATGAAAACAAGGTCAAGGTAACAAGACAAGTTTACTGCTGCAAACTTTATATCATAATGTATCTACGGATCTGAGATGTTAAGTGTATTTTCATGTATTATGTGTACATATTAAGGTTTTAAAAAAAAATTACGCTGCTGCTGGAGTCAATAGAAAGTAATACCTTGCCTTTCGTGATATTTCTCATATGTACGACAAAAATTAAAGAGTATGGAATATGATCTTAAAAATGTACTTAGTAGTAATATTTTTCTGTAAGTCAAACAGCCTTGAAAATTAGTCAAAATATACATGTACATACAAACAAGAAGTGAGCTGTCAGATTGGTAGCATACAAGATATCCTTCATCATTGTTTGAAGCCATCAATCCCCCACCAAACATCTACAGGACTATAACAAAACCTTTGATGCAAGGGTATAATAACTGTTGAAGTAGACATGGATATGGAATGGATGTGGAAGCTGTTTCAACAGTGTGTCCATATTTATCCTAAAAACTTGTACTTACAACATAAAATCTTGTTCCCAACAAGGATTGTTTCCTTTTACTTGAATTGTCGTTGACTTGACATTTTGTAGCTTCAAGGTCACATATGTGTTGAAACGTTCTACAAAATAAAAGAAAAAATATTTATTCAAGTAACTATTTAAGGTCAACCATTTTTTTAACAGAAAATTTTAGAATCCTATGCAAGTACCTGTATAAATATTACCCTGTAGAATATGAAAGAACTTAAAGAACTGGGACATAATGGATTAATTCTTGTCAGATTTCCTGATTTGGGACATTCAAAAATACACCCTAGTTTTAACTCATGATTATATACATGTATATGGATTAATCAATAGACCCTTTGAGGTCCATAGTATCCAATGACACATTCACAAGAGATCAATTGAAAAAGACCAAGCTCAGGATATTGTTTCTATGCTTAATTTGAATAGTGATGAATGTGAAGTGAGTATAAACAGCTGACTGTAAAAAACAAAATGTGATTCTGGATATTTTATCAAGTATCAGTATCTTTGGCAAAACATTACTGAGAACATGAACAAAAAAATCATAGACTGTCTTGAGTTTTAAAAAATTTAAATAAAACTGATTGCAGATGTACTGAGCCAAGACCTCTACCACTAACCAGCCTTAAAAAGAACTGATCCATTTCTTTAGTACAATTTACCATTTTTTTCATTTCCTAGGATCAAACTCTGTTTGTCACCACAAAGTACTTACATCAGTGAAGCTAGCTTACTTATTGTCATATTATTGAAATTAATCAGTTCAAAGTGGTCTGGCAATAGAAAGCCATTTTACTGATCAGAATTTACACAAAATAGTCAATCATTGGCCTTTTTATTATCTATTCTCAATGTTCAGATATTTTCACAATGGGGATAATTTGGTAGAAATTAGAAAATTGGAAAAATACTTAGTCATGCTGCGCTACATAAAGAAATAATGAGGTATAGTCAAGTCATTCATCATAGAATTTCCTAGCTAATTCAATCAGGACAATACTGTATCATGCAGCATTAACTTTTTTGATTCCAGCATGTGCATGTTCTATTCTGTCATTTGAAATCTTTAAAATTGTTTCTGTATTACAAAAGTGCCTGCTGGTTGTCATGTCCTTGAAAACACACATTTTAAAGTTTTACAGCTGACCTAAGGAATATACATGTGCTACAAAAACATTCACTTGTGAAAAAAGAATAGTGATTTACAGTGTCAATAAATGGTAAAGGTGTTTATCTATTAATGTACAAATACAAGTAAGGAAAGATGAATCCACATTTTACATTTCACACCATACCAATATTTTCTTGAAAATGAAAAGTACCCGGTAAATTCTAATGACTACATACAGTTTTGTACAACATTCTTTTGTCATAAAATATGCTTTATACATCCTGGAACATTAAAACAACAAGTGTTTTAGTGTGTGATTTAGTGTCAACTGTTATTTCTTAAATTTACAATTTCCCCATAAATGTGTATCGCCTTTCATTCCTAAATAGGGAGGTATGGTAGGGGTACTCAATACATATTGCCTTTCATTCCTAAATAGGGAATTATGGTAGGGGTACCTCATACATATGTATTGCCTTTCATTCCTAAATAGGGAGTTATAGTGGGGGGTATCCCATACATATGCTTTGCCTTTCATTCCTAAATAGGGAGGTATAGTGGGGGATATCCCATACATATGTATTGCCTTTCATTCCTAAATAGGCAGGTACATGTTAGGGGTAACTGCAATAACACAATGATATACAACCAGTGTAAATTAAAAGTATATGTAATGACCAAACATTCTAGGTAACGATATAAAACTTTTACTAGACCACAAAAAGTAAGTAGATTTCTAAGTTCTGTTCTGTCCTTTTCCCCTAACGTAATATGAAAACCAACTCCTCAATACAGATATATTGATTAAGACTAGACAGAACTGTCACACGGAAAATGTATCAATAGTCTATGATTACAATCATTTACTTAACAGTCTAATTCAATAATGCAGAAAAAAACACTACCAAGCCTCCATCATTTTTTTGTTTGCTTTTCATTATTGCTTTATATGCATAATTCTCTTCCAATTGTGTGAACAGTTTTACCATAGGAATTACCATTTCTATAAATTGTTCAATCCAATATCAAATATAAAACAGTAGAACAATAATACAATTAGCTAACATGATTCAATGATTGTTAAAATATACCATCATGTCAATGAATTATTCATTTGAAAAGAAGTCACCATTTTATTGATATGTATGAATTTGATATCCTCCTTTCAATGATAAATATTCATACAGTTGTTGCAAATATCAACCAAATAATGATTTTGTTCTGATATTTGAGACAAACACACTTTAACTGAATACTGTTAGTTTTCATTTAACATACATGTACTACAACAAACAAAAGTGTAACCACAGGAACGACTCTTTCACTGCCATCTGTCATCCCAAAGTTAAATCTTCTACCTCATTTCAAGTGAAAGACACTATTTATTCTCATCAAAGTCAGGACCTTATATTTTCTCTTGTTCCGTTCTTTTATGTTTTCCAATGTAGGACAAAATGGTTCTACTGTCATACAGTTAGTAATTTTAATCAGCTGGCACATACAGTGTATATACCCAGATTCTTTGGATTTTCATAATTTATGAAAATACATGTTAAATTATGGGTAAATTTAAAGCTTAAAGTCATTCCATATGGAAGGCAATAATATACATGTTTTTACCTTGGATTGTAATCTCTGGTTAATCTACACGTAATATGTTTGTGAAATACCATGTACAATATAATGTTATACTAGAATCTCTCAGAAGCCTTTAATATCATTCACCACAATTTCCTTTGTACACCTAAAGCAGAACAAAATGTAGTGGCAGCCATCTTGGATAGTGGTTGGTTTTAACTGATACATTTCTGAAAGGGGTTTTCCTGATTATTATTGATCCATACACAATTATGAAAAGGACGACCTCAGAAACAATTGCTTCTCTGTAAGTGGTTTCAGACAAAAAGATTTTGAAGTTAATTTTCCCAAAGGGTTCTATGTTAAACTATGTTCAGCTATGGTGGCCATCATACATGGTGGTCTGGATCATCAGATGCATTTTTGAAAGAGTACTACCTACAGACTGTTGCTGCCAGGTTTGGTTTGAAGAGCGCGGTTTGATTTCAGACAAGACCTTAAGTACAGGTGAGCTAACAGCTATATATTAATTTGAATTTATTTATTTGAACATTGCTGCATACTCCCATATCTATCATAGTTTTCACTACATTTGCACTTCCATGCCCATGTCATCCTTAATAAGACAAATGATACATTTACATTCGAGGCAAAATGTTTCCAGATCATCTTTCAATGTTTTATTAAATACTGTTTGTCACAATTTATCTTTTCAATTTTCTTTGCTAGTTTCACTAAATTTAGCCTAAAAAACATTGATTTCTATGTCAAATTCACAATCAAAATGCGAGCTAAAGCTACTTTATATTCTTTTATAATTACATTTCACAAGCAAAATCTTCTGCAATAATCAGAATACCAAATGTAGGTCATACAACTACAACCAGTAATTGATTTAGCTGTAAAGGTACTCGGAACAAAGTTAATGCTTTTATATGGAAACGGAAATCATTAGTTAAAAGTAATCATTTTTCATGGAATGTCATTCAAAGTGAATAATTCTCCTTCTTCCATCTTAATCCTCCAGGAATTGGATGCAAGGTCATTGTGTTCAAAACAAGAATCCCATCTTCTACAAGTTTAATGTAAAAGTCTTTAAATTATTTTACATATTTAGTAGCTTCTTACTCTGACTTGTCTTTATGTATTGTAATGTCCCACATACAGATAAAGTTTCTCAGTATTGTACCCATATTTGAAATATCAGTAAAAACATTTTCTCCTATTCTTGACGTGTTTAATCGGTGGGATAAAAATACATAATATCTTTAACCACTTCCCGGTGATTAAATTTCTACGTGGGAATTACCGCCCTCTTTTTAAACAAACTACATAGCAACGACATTTTCTTGAGGTTTTTGTCGAAAATCATAGGAGAAACAGATTCCCCTTCAATTTACTCGTGAGTTATGGAATTTCTTCACCTCAATAATTAAATTTTAGATTTTAACACACTCGCTATAGGCTCGAGTGTTGAAAATCGGGTGGATAAATTCCATAACCCACTCCTACCTGAAGGAGAATCTATATACCTCCACCTTTTATTTCATAGCTTGTTATTGCCTTTTCCAATTCTAAGAATAAGATGCCATAAATTTTTAACAAGAGCAAATTTTCTGTTTTATCTATACATCTCTTTAATTTCTGAGTAAGATGTCATCATATACAAATGTGACATTGTTAAATGCATTTAAATTTTAATGTGCTTCCAGAAGTCTGAATCATGTTGACTTTCAGGATATGCCTCATCCTTGTTTTGAATGTGTAAAATTATAGCAGTCATGCATTTTTCATCAAGGAATCATTTATGATGTACAAAAATGTACAAAAATGTACATGGGACACATTGTAGTTATATCCCATTGTCTTCTCATTTTTAAATGTTTTTCCAACTTCCTTTAGCATTTTTAGTCAAATTTTTAACATCTATTTTATTGTGGACCATTCAGTCTTTGGTGTTATTTATTACTGAGGGTTTACCAATAACTCCTACTTGTTATGAACCTATTACAGGATTCAGTTTAATATTTATCCATCTTTCTGTGGTTTTGATTTTTTTTTCTTTTTATTTTTTTACTAGGGATTTAGCTGATTTTTTTTTAATGTATTTTGCCTTTTTTTATTGTATATTTTCATTACTTTATTATTACATCCTGTCTTTTCATATTTTATATATTAGCACCTTAGAGTAGTTTTATTATTATATACATGTGTAGGCCACTCTATATATGTAAATGCTTCAATATTATTATTATTATAAATATTATATATATATATTATTTATTTCTCTAAGAATATCTGAATTTTTACCATCTTCTTTCATAAATAATTGTATACAAGTTAAACAGTGGCTTATAAGTGATATACAAGAATGTATGACATCCAGGTAAGGTGCTTATTTGGTAAATTATCTTTATAAATTTTTTGGAAAGTTGTAATGAAGAACACTTGGAACAAAAACCAATGTGCTCAAGCAAGAACTAAAGAATATATCTGTAAGACGCTGATGGCCTGCAGAAATCCCATCTGTTTTGAGATTTATTTTATATTCTTTGGTATCCCATAATACAGAAAAAATCCAAGGTACTAAATTCAGCTTCTGAGATTACTCGATCAGTGCTAATATAAACAGGTTTCCGAGAAATGAAATGAAATACAAAAAGTTAACCAAGTCACTAAAGCATGAAATATAAGTCAAAATGACCGAATTGTAGATAAAACGCATTATACAATTTAAGACGATATAATAGTGATGAAATATCATTGATACAACACCATGAATTCCTGTAATGTGAAATCAATTGCAAGCATTATCAGAGTTATACAATGCATGTGTTAAATGTAGGTGAAAGGGAAAAGAACATAGCAGTACATTTACAAATATCCTTGATGTGATTCGACAGGTTTTTGAGCAATGGCCCTAACCATGTTCATGTTCATTATAACATTTGATTTGAATTTATAATGTTTATAGTCAGGTCCTTCAACACATTCAGAATAAACAGTTTAATTATCAGATTCTTAAAACAAAGCAGAATCTGTGTAACTAACCATAAATTTGTTCCAATGATTTTATATGCAATGGCAGGAGAAGGAAATTACTAAAGAGGTTCTGAAGTGTTTTATCATTTAACAAATTTAATTTGATCTGCTGTCAACAGAAATAGTTTGACAGGATCACCTTAGTTCCTGGTCTGTAATTTACTACTGAGAGAATAACTATCAGAAATAGATTGATTTTCCTCAGCTTCAGTCTTTGTTCCTTTTTGTTCTTATTTTCTGTTTACACAGTATTGATTATAACTTGTCTTTGATTTTACACACTTTAATTAAAAAATACTGCAAAAATAATAAAAGCTTTTTTAAATATCTCGGCTACATGTACTTTAATACAGTATAATGGATAAACATTATGAAAATAATTTATTATTATACATGTTTATACATGTACATGTATATCAATTTCATCTTAGATTAAAACATCCTGGACTACTGCAGTATACTCATATAAATACTTATATATAATGTAGCTTCCATTGTATCACCTGCATTGTACCTGTTTATGTCAGCACCTAAGGGTAAATGCCTCATTATAATTTGTTTGGCAGTTCACACTTATATCTATCATGAAACTAGAGAATGTGTCTGCAAGACATAGTGTTCTATCCAAATGAATTTAGAATTGTCATCTATCATTCCTGGGGGCGGGGGGGGGGGGGGGAATGACTTTTGACAATTATTTTAAATATAATTATCCCCTTTATTACGCCAATTCAAGTGAATTGAAAGATTTTCATCCACACCCGCCCTTCGAAAATCAGGCTGCCCATATCTTTTTATTTTTCCAGAATGTTATTTTTGGATATTTTTTCGATAAAATTTAATGAAAGAAAAGGATTTTAATAATACTAAAATAATATCTGACATATAAAATGATATTATGAGTAACCTCAAGTCTATCTCTGACCTCAAAATGGCAAGTGTTTCCACATACATTGACCCTGCCAAACATGGAAAATAAAAAAAGGAAAAATAAAATCCTCCCACCTGCCCAATATTATGAAGTCAGGGTGCATGACTTAAGCCACTGCTTGATATGGTTTGTGTGTTACTGGTATATAACCAGAGATATACTATTCTGAAGTCAGGGTCGATGACTTAAGCTACTGCTTGATATGGTTTGTGTGTTACTGGTATATAACCACAGATATAATTCATTTATTTTTGTAATTACCAATTTTTATAGATTTGGAAAAAGTTTATATTTGAAGATACTTAATCATTTGCTCATATCAAAGTAACTTTAATATTTGCATTGTATGAGTATCTAAATTTGTTGTTTCCCACTAACCATGAAACCCATAAAAATTGGCCATGGTATCCCATGTATAATAATGAATCCATATTACTAAATTCACTTCCTGAGAATTACGTGTGTGGGCCTAAATTCTCAATATCATTGATATATCATGACAAGATTTTAAAAATAGGACCAGGGGTCAACTTAAGCACTGGCCCGCTGCCAGTAGAATTTGGATAGGGCCAGTTGAACATAAAGACTACTGGCCCCATTCGCCAGTACATTTGACTATATTTTCACTTATACAGTATTATCAGGGCAAATTTTAATTGAGTAGGGCCGGTAAATTTAGGCTCTAACTGGCCCTCTTGGCCATACTTTTAAATTTTGTTAAGTCGACCTCTGATGTACATGTAAATCAAAAAGTTTAACCACAATCAATCAAATCTACAAGTAAAATGAAGATTGGTGCTACATGTATAACATGACTGAAATTGTGAAATAAAATTGATATGTCTGAAATGGACAAAAATGCAAAAACTAAAAGTAAACAGAGTCACAGGTCAGGAAATGTAGGTCATAGTGACCCAACTGTTGAAGAAACTGGTAAGAAACATTGTACACAAAGCAACACACCATAATGTGAAACCATGAGTTCCTAATATATGAAATTAAATGCAAAACTTAATTAGTCACTTATGCATTAAATATACATGTATAGTTTGACCGATTTCCAGTTTAGTATAAATTATACTTCAACTGCCGTTTAACTATCAGCCCTAGTAAATGTCAATTCAGAAATTATTAGGTCCTCTTATTATTTGTACATACTGCAGTACAATATTACTAGCAAAAATTAAAATGTGAGGCTTTATTTCTACAATAAACATTTTTACCTCATGGGGTTATTTACTTATCATTTCACTTGCATAATACATGCAGATTTTACCCAATCGTACTGGTGAAATTCTGCAAATATATTACATACACATATTCACTACATACATTGTTTATGTTCCAACTTATAAATAAATGAAGGCTTAGCTATAGTTGGAAATCTGAGGATGTATAATAAATGTTTAATTGGAAAGAGGTCAATTTTTGTTGAATAGCATTCTGCATTTAATAAAAGGATTAGCTAATTTGCAGGATAAATAAAGGGGATAGAATAAACTGGTTCATTCCTCCTATTCCCACTTTTTAAAATTCAGGTACAAAAAGGTAAAATTTCATGTGGGAATAGAGGGAAAAGTTGTGTAAACAAAGGATTATACTGTATAAACATTGACTAATTAACATGTAACTAAATTTTGATTGAGGACAGGTAAATGAAACTTGTTTGTATGTTTTATAAGGATAAATTCAAGAAAAAGAAACAAATATAAGTAAATATTTTTTTTTATTAATTTATTTTATAGAACTATTAAAGGTCACAATAGTCCTATAAAATAAACAAATAAATTAATAAAAAATATGTACTTTTATTTTGTAACTAACTATTGATTTGGGACAGGGAAATGAAGTTATTTTGTGTTGTTTTCTTATGAAAAATGATTGATTAAAGAAACTATAATAGTATTGATATCATTTATTAATTTTAAAGCACTAATTTAACAACAGACAAAAGTAGACATGTATTAAACAATACACAATAAATAACTACTAAAACACATATAGCACACATATTACACATTAGGTACACACAAGACTATTAAAGTTCATGAATCTATTCGAGGTGAAGAAGGTGGTATGCTGCATCCCCAAACTGTATAGTGCTGATTTCCTGGTTTCTGTGTCTGTTCTTTAGGTCAGCTAATCTGCTGTTGATCTCGATGTACTTTTTCTTCTGTGGTACCCTCTTACCACCAGCTGCGTACTGTATCATTGTCAGGCGATTGATGGCTTCCTCTTGTTTCAATAGTTTAATGAGTTTGAATACGTTAGGGTGTGGGTGTTGTGTATGTTTCTTTAACTTGTTATGCCAGCCCTCTAGATGGTTGGTAGTTCTTGGGCCCTGGGTTTCGTAGTGATTCCATAGGTGTCTGTTTTGCTCTACCCAATATGTTGTAACATAGTCTGTGAAAGGAGTGAAGTTGGTATCTGTTTCGACCTGATCTATGTCTGTGAGGGCATTAAACCATACATCTTCCTCAGCTTCAATCATTTATTGCCCAAAACTTATCCTTACATTTTGATTTAATTTTGTTTATTTTTGTGTAAAATTTTTATATTTATTACTGAATCTGGTTTGGAAAAATAATTACAGTTTACATTCCAAATTGACAAAATATTTAGTTTATTTCTTTATTTTAAATTAAATTATGTATTTTTTCAATAAAAAATATATTAATAACATATCTATGAGGAAATAGTGCAAAATTTGTCATATAAATATTATGAAATACAGGTAAATCTCAGGTAATATTTAATTAATCTTAAATGCTAAATAAACAAATTAACTATAAAAACATCTATTGTTATATGCATGTGGGAATAGGAGGAATAGTGATTTATAAAAAGTGGGAATAGGAGGAAGACACCGAATAAACTTAAGTTGTATTATGTCAGTAGCCCAATGAAGTCCCCTAGTACCCTTGTTCTCACATTCAGTGGTACTTAATATTGTGTTCTAGTTTACAGTGGTTATCATGTCAAGTAAGATAAACAAAATATATGTACATTATCAGGAAATATAAAATTTATTTGTACTCTCCATGAAGCAGGTCTTCCTAAGGCTCATACAAATTCTCCATGAAGCAGGTCTTCCTAAGGCTCATACAAACTCTCCATGAAGCAGGTCTTCCTAAGGCTCATACAAACTCTCCATGAAGCAGGTCTTTTGAGGGCTCATACAAATAATTTTTATATTTCCTGACAATGTACATGTACATATACTGTGAATATAGTGGTGTAATATCATTGACGTATGAGAACAGGTTTCATAAAAATGGACCTAAATGAAAACACTTTGCTAAACTGGATGGATGTATATACATGCGGACAGGGGTAGCCATCAATCTACATGTACACAAATGTATACACATCTGTGTCAGAACAGGAAATACAAAATAACAGCTACAATGTACATGTATTAGGCATTCATGTTTGTAAGAAATGAAGAACTGGTATAAACTTTAAATAAGTTCCCTAATTTCCCATTTTAATGGTGTGTTCCTGTTCTGCCCACTTTTAAAAAACATAGGTAGAAAATGTAGTGGGCAGAATGGGAATGGTTGCTTAAACACTCTAATTAGATCTAATCAGAGAACAATAGATCGGAAGTTATAGTCTTGTCCAAAAAACTTTTTTGTGGATGTCACAGCCAAAAATATTTGTATATGTATCTCATCAAATATATTCGCATTTTATTCATTTCATATTCATATTCATCTTCATTCATTGTATTCATTGACCTGAGACGACATGTGACTTTAAGATTTAAACTTATACTAACCTATCGAATGCGCCCTTAATTTGCATGTTGCATGAGAATTTACCTGGTTTTTTTTACCTTCAATTTTCATTCCTTATTACGGCGTTAGCATTAGCGGATGGTTTGCACCCTTTCCGTATTTGCAGAAATAAAATTATAAATGGGCAGTATCAGCATTTATTTTCGCCTGTGAAAATTTCCCGGCGACAAAATTTGGAGGCTCCAGCGAGATGCGATGCCCGAATTCTGCATATATTTTCCCACTTAGTACTTACTTGGTCGTCTTAGTATTGGCTCAGCGACTTTAAGAAAAAAATTATTTTTTCTTGCTCAACGAAAAATTATCACCATTAGTTTTGGCTCAGCGACTTATAAAATCTAAACTATTACTATAACCATCATTAGTATTGGCTCAACGACATTTACTTGTCCGTATTTACAACGTCCACGTGGCATGCTGTATTGCTTTACCAAGGCTTTCGGCTGATGTTAAGTGCAAGTGTGCTCAAATAATGTGAATATTTTAGTGCGTATTTTATTACACGATTTTCTCAACAAAATGCAGTTGTGATAGCGGGTATATAGAATCGTTCAAAACAGCGCTGTAAAATGTAAAAATTTGTATATAATTATTATAGTGTGTTACGCCCGACAGTACATGAGAATTCAAAATATCTTGTGAAATGCGCAAGTCTGTCACTTAAAAAGAATCAACTCATCGTAGTTACAGAACCTGAAATAGACCGTACAAGTTATTGGACTGAAATATTTCAAAATGTTCGAGACTTTACATTTCAATAAAGGATATTTATTTCCAATTGACATTAATTAAAATAGTATATTGAAATTTTCTAAAAATTTATATATATATTTTTGATAGATTGTATTGTGTAGTAATTTGGTGTGATTCTTTTCCGTTTTTTTTTACAGTGTCGCATGTTATAACAGACGCAGCACAAAATAACTTAATAGACATAATTGACAAGGACAGAATTGACGGTGAGATCATTCATTCATTCATTCATTCATTCATTCACATTTCATTGTATTTCATTTTTGATGATTTTTTTGCTAGTTATTTAAGGACTGAAATTTAAAAAAAAAAACCATGGATGCTGGTTTAGAGAAGTCTGAAGTTAAGCAAGAGGGCGAGAACATTGATCAAACAGACATTGAGAAAATGATAAATTTTTTACAAAACCATACTAATTACAAAGTTGTAACAGATGATGAATATAAAATGATTCACAAACATAGTTCACCTAAGGCTAAAGTTAAAGTTGGTTTTGAGGGCCCTGATAGACCACCCCTACCGAAAATGAATCTGGATCTTAGTAAAATACCACCCCCTACACCCACTAGAAAAGCCAGTTTTCCTACAGTAAAAGCATTGAGTAATGCTTTGAATTCTTCTTGCATTGGCACAAATTGGCAACGGCCTAGAATTCCTACATTTTCTGGGGACCAAAAGGGAGAAACTACTTTTGAAGTATGGAAATTTGAAGTTAAATGTATCATCAGAGAAGGTAATTTTACAGAAACAGTAGTAGTGCAAGCAATTCGAAATTCATTGAAAGGGCAAGCTAGGAATTTGTTGTTGACTTTGCCTGAAGACGCTAACCCCAACCAAATTTTGTACAAGTTGGAGGGCGTTTTCGGCAACGTGTACAGCAGTGAAGCACTTTTACAACAGTTTTACATGGAAAAACAACATCCTAATCAAACAGTAGCTGATTACGGAATGAAATTAGAATCTGTTTTACAGTCTGCTATTGAGAAAGGTCACATAAGTTCTGCATCCAAAGATGAAATGTTAAGGTCAAAATTTTGGTCCGGACTGCATGACCCACTTTTACGAAATGCAAGTAGGCATAAATACGATACTATTAAAGATTTTGACACATTAAGAAGGGAAATACGGGCTATTGAATTAGACTTGGTAAATTCTTCATCTAGTAATACTTCGGTGCCGGTCCAACAAAATTCTGTCTCTGTTGAGTCTCAGAAACTTAGTGAGGTGTTAAAAAAATTGGATGCCTTCAATAAGCGTATGGACTCAATGGAATTGGAATTGAAAGATTTAAAAAATTGTACAAAACAAACAGTTTTTTCCAAAGGGTCAGAAAATACAGAGAATAATGGATTTGGACGTTTTCAGAATGGAAACTATAGAGGTCGATCTTATAGTGACAGAGGTCAAGGTCAACATAGTAGAGGTTTAGGTCAGAGCAGAGGTCAAGGTCAACGTGGAAGTATAGGTCAGAACAGAGGTTTTAGTCAGAACAGAGGTTTTAGTCAGAATAGAGGTTTTGGTCAAAATAGAGGTCACAGTAGAGGTCAAGGTCAGAGTAGATTTCAAGGTCAGAGTTTAAACATGTAGGAGTCTCTAATGAGCGGCTAATTGGGGACTCATTGTATCATAGCCCATCAGATTTGTTAAATAGAATTGTTGGTGCTGCAAATGAGACTGAAATTTTAGTAAATGGCACCAAATGTAAGGCTTTGCTTGACAGTGGCTCAATGATCTCTACAATTTCAGAAGCTATGGTTAAAAAGTTGAAACCCCCACCTGAGATACAAGGATTAGATAATTTTATGCTTTCAATCAGTGTGGCTAGTGGTGAAAAACTGCCTTATTTAGGATTTGCTGAAGTTGATCTAAAATTACCATTGTTTGAAAGGGTCTTCCCTGTTCCATTGTTGGTGGTAGCTACAACTGAATACAACAATAGGGTACCCCTTGTAATTGGAACCAATGTACTCAACTTATGTAACGGTGTCATAGGAAGCAATGACAAGGTTCCTGAAGCATGGAATGTTGCTTTGTCATCACTTTGTACCGATACAGATCTTGTACGTTCCACAAATAAAAGGGTTGTAAAACTATCGCCTATGTCTATTAAAACTATATCTGGACTTGTAAATAGTAAGAATGGGGAAGGTACAACTTTAGTAACTGAAAATACTGAACATTCATTTTCAAATCAGATATCGGTATGTCCGCGTGTTGTTGAACTTAGGAAAAGTGGCAAAAATAGAATACCTATTAGACTTTTCAATATGACTGCAAAGGTAATTGAGATTAAACCAAAATCAGTGTTGTGTAGTTTGAGTGAAGTAAAGGTAGTTAGGCATATTGATCCTTTCAATGAGAGCAATGTTGAAACAAAAAATGAGAATGATAGTGGGATTACGTCGGATGAAATTGAAAAACTGGGGATTAAGATAGATGATGGGTTGCAGGGCGATATTAAACAACGACTTCTATCATTAATCGGAAAATGGAAATCTGTTTTTTCTACCGGTCCGATGGATCTTGGTTTCACCGATTTAGTCGAACACGAAATAAAACTTACTGACGAAACGCCATTTAAAGAACCGTACCGAAGAATACCACCATCCATGTTTAATGAGGTACGGGAACATCTTAAGGAAATGCTCGAGTCCGGTGCAATCCGAGAATCTATGAGTTCGTTTTCAAGTAACGTTGTTCTTGTTAGAAAGAAGGATTCTTCGCTGCGTATGTGTATAGATTTCCGCAAGCTTAATCGTCGTACTGTGAAAGACGCTTATCCGTTACCAAGAGTCGATGAGACGATAGATTGTCTGAACGGATCAAAATTTTATTCAAAAATAGACTTACGCGCGGCGTATTGGCAGTGTGGCATCAAAGAATCTGATAAACATAAAACTGCATTTTCGCTCGGACCGTTGGGATTTTACGAATGTAATAGACTTTCATTCGGTCTCACTAACGCCGTAGCATGCTTTCAAAGGCTTATGGAGAAATGTATGGGCGAAATGCATCTGAGCGAATGTCTTGTTTTCCTCGATGATGTCATAATATTTTCTAAGACCGTCGATGAACATTTTGATCGTTTAGAAGGAGTTTTCCGTCGTCTGAAAGAAAACGGTTTAAAGCTTAAGGGTAGTAAATGTGAATTTTTCAAAACGGAAATAAAATACCTCGGTTTCGTTGTTTCGGAGGAAGGAATTAAGCCGGATGACGAAAAAATTCAAAGTGTGAAAAACTGGCCGGTTATTACAAATGTGAAGGACCTGCGAAAATTTCTTGGTTTCACGTCCTACTACAGGAAATTTGTAAAAGATTATGGGAAAATAGTTAGACCTTTGAACGATCTCCTTATTGGTCATCCTACTAATGTTAAAGGAAGGGGGCGACCAAGGGGGAAATCGGACAATGGAAAAACTAAACCTACACCATGGATATGGGGTGACAGAGAACAGTTAGCTCGTGATACTATTATCCAAAAACTAACCACACCTCCCATTTTAGCATACGCTGATTATACACTCCCGTTTATTATTCATACCGATGCCAGTGGCGATGGTTTAGGCGCCGTTCTTTATCAGAAACAAAACGGAATAGATCGTGTTATAGCTTTTGCTAGTAGAGGTTTGAGAGGTTCTGAGAAATTGTACCCGGCCCACAAACGAGAGTTTTTAGCCATGAAGTGGGCGGTCACGGACAAATTTCATGATTACTTGATAGGAAATCGGTTCGAGGTTAAAACGGACAACAACCCTTTGACGTATATTCTGGAAAAGGCTAAACTCGATGCCACTTCCCAACGATGGGTAGCTTCGCTTGCAGAGTATGATTTTACAATTACTTACAGGAGCGGTAAATTAAATGTAGATGCGGATATTTTGTCGCGAGTCCGTCCAGAGGCAAACATTGCGAATGATGTTGTAAAAGCTGTTTGTAATTCCGTCACAGCTACCTCTCCTGATAATCCATGTATTGAGAGTCTGTTATTAGCCCAAAATGCTTATCCGGCCGTGTTCGAATCTGACGCACATTTCGAAATAAGTGATGTTAACTGGTTTCAAGAACAGCGAGCCGATCCCAATATATCAAAGGTCATAGAGATATTTCAAACTGGTCGAAAACCGACGCGAAGAATTCTCTCTCAAAAAAATCGCGAGATTCGGAAGTTGTTGAACGAGTGGGATAAACTATTTTTTAAAAACGGAGTATTGTACAGAAAATGTAATTTGCAATCTGAGAGAGTAAGTCAGTTAGTATTACCGGATGTTTACCGAGAAGTGGTTCTCACTGGTTTGCATGACGATGCCGGTCATCAAGGGCGTGATAGAACGCTGTATTTAGTCAAGTCGCGTTTCTTTTGGCCAGGAATGGAAAGGGACGTCGAAAACAAAGTATCTTCGTGTGCAAATTGTATCTTACGTAAATCGCGATCGAAAAGGTCAGCAGAATTGGTCAATATAAGATCTTGTCAACCTCTGGAATTAATATGTATTGATTATTTGAGTTTAGAGAAATCTAAGGGAGGCTATGAAAATGTTCTAGTAATAACTGATCATTTTACTCGGTTTGCGTTGGCGTTTCCTACAAAAAATCAGTCCGCACATACAACGGCAAAATGTTTATGGGAAAATTTTATACAGTATTTTTCATTTCCATCCCGCCTTCATAGCGATCAAGGTCGTAACTTTGAGTCTAAGGTCATTCGCGAATTGTGTAATCTAGCAGGAGTCAGAAAATCTCACACAACGCCTTATCACCCACAGGGTAATGGGCAGTGTGAGAGATTTAATCAGACCCTCCTAAATATGTTAGGTACATTAGATGATCAGCAAAAATCAGATTGGAAAAGCTACATTTCGCCGCTTGTTCATGCTTACAACGCAACTAGACATGAATCAACGGGTTATAGTCCACATTTTCTTATGTTCGGTTGGCACCCGAGGTTATCAATAGATGCTTTTCTAGGTACTCAGAACGGTTTGTTAACAGAGAATAATCACGATTCATATGTTCAGAAACTTGAGAAACGTCTCAAATTTGCATACAAGACTGCTGCGAATGCGGCCGAGAACGCGTATAAACGACACAAGGCAAGATATGATTTAAGGGTTCGAAATTCAATTTTGAAACCGGGTGACAGAGTTTTATTAAAGAACGTTGGAATCAGAGGGAAACAAAAGTTGGCCAATAAATGGGAACGATATCCGTATTTAGTTCAATCACAACCTGATAAAAGTATTCCGGTATACGTTCTTAAACGAGAATCGGGACCAAAACATATTCGTACCGTTCACAGAAACCTGCTCTTGCCGATTGGTTCACTTCCTATACATGAAATGTCGGAAAGAAACGTGAAACGAAATTCCCTGGGGAATCGGAGAGAAATCGATCATGGTCAGGAAACTTTTAGATCCGCTGAACTTAGTATACCACTAAATGGGGTAATCGAATCGGATAATTTGGTTGATGAAAATTCGGAAGAAAATGCATCCAATTCGGATAGTGATAGTGATGCAGTCGTTTTCCTAAGAACAAGACGTAACCGAAAAGTGGGGAACTCACTGAACCCGTTAGCTACTGAATTTGTCCCTACTTTACGTTCCGAATCTGATAATTGTTCAACAGTTAATATTTCCGACGTATCTAATAGTTTAAATGACGTCACAAATAGTCGTGAGTCGCAACATCTCAATTTATCAGATCGTAATATTGAATTGTCAGACGGAATAAATTTTTCGGTCGATAGACAATCAGAAATTCTTAGCGGTGATCAAATTTCACATTCAGATTTGACCATTCCATCTGGTCGAGAAAATTTAGACATTAATGACTCCAACAGTGTGAATCAGAGCGAAAAGGTTGATAGCGTAAACGAGCCAGTGATACGCAGGAGTTCGAGAGTTACAAAACCACCAGACAGATACGGAGATTTTCTTTACTTTTAAAATTTTTTAAATGAATTGATTGATTGCAGCGAGGCACTTGCCACATGTAAATCATACGATTCAGTAACCATTATATTGTACATAAATTTTATATTTTCAGTAGATATCAAGATGAAATCAATTGTATTTGCTTCGAGTAGGGGAAAGTCCTTGGATTTGGGTAGTACGAGAGTGGAAGCAAAATCTGGAGGCAAATTATTGGACTTGTATGAGATTGCCAAAAGACAGTTAATGAACATTGAAGGGACTAAAATTGTTTATTTTGCTTGTGGTATACCAGATATTTGTAGTATGTCACGCAACAAATCTCTAAAGTATGAAGAGTCGTATTTAGATTTGACTTTAGACGAAGATTCAATATTACAAAGTTATGTTGATAAAATGATAACTGTTGTGGATGGTTTGAAATCAATAGATTGCAGAGTAGTTTTTGCAACCGTGTGTACTATGAATTTTGAAAAATGGAACAGTCATAGATTATTGATTAAAAAAACTACATATCTGAATTTTGAGTCCCACTATAATGTTATGCAAGAAAGATTAAATTCTATTTTAAAAAAATTGAATAAATTCATTACTGAATTTAATGTTCAAAATGGTGTATGTACGCCCTTCTTGCATAGCTATGTTCATCAGACATGTTCAGGCGGAAAAATTCGCTACAAATACACTAAACTTGTTGATGGCATTCATCCGTCTTTGGATTTGATTGGTGTATGGTGCAATCATTTCACAAAAGTTATTAATGATAATGAAATGAAAGTATCATCTTAAAGGGTTTTTTTTAAATGATATTGAATTGGATGTTGTCAAATTGACGCATACTCCATGGTCATTTTTTTTTAATTTAATTTCTTTTTTAAATTATGTTTGTAAATAAAATTTCTTTGCACTAAAAATGCAACGCATTCAATATTAGCGAGGCATTGCCACATATTATTGACTGTTTGCATAAATTACAAAATTCGGGACGAATTTTTGTTCCTGCAGGGGGTCTATGTCACAGCCAAAAATATTTGTATATGTATCTCATCAAATATATTCGCATTTTATTCATTTCATATTCATATTCATCTTCATTCATTGTATTCATTGACCTGAGACGACATGTGACTTTAAGATTTAAACTTATACTAACCTATCGAATGCGCCCTTAATTTGCATGTTGCATGAGAATTTACCTGGTTTTTTTTACCTTCAATTTTCATTCCTTATTACGGCGTTAGCATTAGCGGATGGTTTGCACCCTTTCCGTATTTGCAGAAATAAAATTATAAATGGGCAGTATCAGCATTTATTTTCGCCTGTGAAAATTTCCCGGCGACATGGACATTAACAGAAAAAAATATCTAAGTATGAATATTATAATATCCACTTATTATTAACAGAAAAAAATATCTAAGTATGAATATTATTAATTTTATTTCCTCTAAGCATCTTTTGCTTATATTGTTTAGAATTTGTTTAGCGTTCATCTCTGCTTGATTTTCCTGGTGGTTGTGTTGGTGTACGTCCTAAGAATTCTTACAAAATATTTTTTTTTTAAAGTTTTTTTGATTTTTTCAAACATTAAAATTAAAAAAAAACATCAAAATTTTGTATCTTGATTTCTTTAAATTTCAGATTTTTTGTTATTTAACATAGTATATAAATTGATTGATAAAATTTACCTGTCCTTTTATCAAGTTAGTTTGTAAGAAATAAACTATAATTACTAAAACAACATTCATACCAATTAAGTTTCACAGGACCTGTGGGCAGAACAGGAATAGAAATTTCAAAACATGGGTAGAACAGGAATAGAAATTTCAAAACGTGGGCAGAAGGACAAACCATTTTAACAAATACATGTATTGGGTGATCTCTTACAATGTAGAAAAAAGTAAAATGAAAAGTGGGAATATGTAGTAAAAGTAGCATAATTTGTTAATTAACAATTGTTGACTACACAAGAAAAATAATCCAACAATTCTTATCTTTTTTTTTTCAAGAAAAACTTTTCTGTTACAATTTTAAATACTGAAACAGTAAATATATAGCTGCTTAAGTTTAGATCTTTATTCAGTAATATGAATGAAGTTATTAACCAGACACGGCTAAATTGATTTTTGATAATCATAGAGTTTGCAAAATAGATAAAAATCAATTTCTATATCAGTGAAAAATAATTATTCATGATCCTTCCCTTAACATGTTTATATACACTCACTGCCTGGGACAGGAGAGATCTATTTTAACAGCAGCTGAACACTTGTTGGATCAAAGCTGTTATAAATTACAGAAATGAAGTGCATGAACAATTAAAATTAGTAATGTGTATCACTAACCTGAAGGTCCAATCAGCCTTGCTTTCTTCACTGAAAATTAAAAAAAATTAACAATTAATATTTAATCCATAGGATTTTGCTTTTTCAGAAAAGAAATGACATAACATGTACATGGATACATGTTACAACCATTTTAATTATAATATAGATAATTTTAAATGGGTTTTTTTCATATCACAGCAGGATTTCCCTTCAACAAATTCATGGTAAAACACAAGTGTGGAGAAAAGTTTCACTGTGAACTGTCCAGATACATGTACAAGTTAGAATTAAAGATTACATACTGTTTTCAGTTTACATATATAATAATCACTTCATTGTTCAAATTTTAGAGGAAATATTATGCAGACTAAAAGATTTTCAAATTCAAATTCATAGAGGTTTCTAATCCAACTTTGACTTTCCAATCACCTGAATCTGCAGATATCGGGTCAGGCCAAAATGTTTCCCCTTGCCCAATTGACTCAGTGAAAACCCTTCAGATTCAAAATTTTCTATTCTGTTTTTGTTCATAACATTTTTTTTTCATTTCCGGATCAATTTCAGACCTGATTTCAGATTGCACTTTATTGTGACCGGAAGTTTTTTTATTTTTCATTGGATTTGATCTAAAATCAAAAAAGTTTACAATCAGATGTAATTTTGATGCCATACCCGCCTAAGCTGCTAAGCAGGGAAGCAAACCTTATACAATTAGGTCTTGTACATGATCTTGGAAATTAACAATAATATAAAATGGTGCTGAACAAAAAAAAATTGACATCCTCTGAAATGTAGGGTAGGAAGAGGGAAACAAATGTATTTCTCATTCATCAGAATTTTGAAAGAAGTTGTTATCCTTACTGACCATACCACACAAGTAGTTTTTATGGTAGATTTATTTATCAATGTGGTTTAATGAAAATTCTTCCAGGGTCAAGTACTGCAAACATAAAATGTACTGGTATCACAATTATACTGAACTCACAATAATATCCAAAGCTTTCAAAAAAATTTCGAACAATAAATAGCCATTTACTGCAAAAGTTGGAAAGTACATGTAACTGCTTCTACAATGTATACTGTAAGCAAAATTTTACAAAGGTAGGCAAGTTACATATGATACAAATATTACAAATCTACCACCTACTGTCTACTTCTGAAAGCCTTGAATATCCAAAGTATTTTTTATATGGTACTCAGCTGATGGTACTATAATTATAATAAGATTAAAAACTTTATGCTAACAGACACTCCTGAAGATATGGCTCTAAAATGTTTTAATTTGTTTTATATGAATAAAGATAATATGAGGATTTGGTATTGTTGTCATTATATAAACACGGAAGAACAAAATTATTTACAAACAAATTGAACCCAAACTGTTAATTACCAGCTTAATATGTTACCTACTAATCTACATTTAAATGGGTTTATTAAACACTACAGATCTCATGGAAAGGTTTCAAAACAGATGACAAGATTTATTTTGCAATAAACATGACAAATCAAACCATCATAAAAAATATCATAATAATAAAAATATTAAACATGTAAAAGACAAGTATCTATATTATTAAATTTGCAGACTGAAAATTTTCTAGCCGTTTTACCTCCGAGCCGACGATCGTCAGAAATATTATATAATAATAAATAGTTGGTGCATGTAATATACTTTCTTATTTCATACAGTAATTGCTTTAATTAACGTAGCTTAATTTAATAAACCAAAAATATCAGTGATTCAAGTTCCGTGGTTGGTTCCTGTTCCGTTACGGTTTCGATTATTATTTCTAAGCTTCTTCTTCTTTTCTGTAACTTCCTCCTGTTTTTTTTTGGGAGCACATCACTTTGTGATTTAAGCAGGGCTTAATTTCATGGGATAAGTATTTAAAATTCTAATTTGTATAAGAGTCCCTTATCCACTAAGCATGCTCAAAAGATACGCAAGTAAAGACATTTACAACTGAAAAGGAACATTCATATGTATGTACAGAATAGTATGTGGAGTTAATGGGGTGTGCTGAGGTTAATTAAATTTAATTTCATTTAGCTCAAATTAAATATATTTAGCAATTAATAAACATCTGGTACTATGTTAAGATTATAAATACTAAAAATTTATAGTCAACACACAGTTTACAAATCTTTTATTTATATAAAACACTATTAAGCTATATTAGTCCAATATTATTTTTTAAATTTTATTAGCCAATCTTTCTTAATATTAGGTAAAATATAATCTTTGGGAATAATTACATGTATGGAACAGGGACCACCTAGTTTTATATGTAATTCAATAAAATTTTAAATAATGTTCCATCATACAATATACATGTACTCAGAAATTATATTTTGTTTATTGTCATAAAATTTCTTACTTTTTAATGGTTATTTAAAAAACAGTTAAATACACTGAAAAAAAACCAAACTCAATTTAATTTGGCATTTTGATATTAATTTCCACTCCATACAATTTGCATATATTCATTTACTGATGAACAAAATGTACAGGAACTGAAAGGAAAATTTGACATTTATTAATGAATAGAGATCAAACAATATAATTCTCACAAGAATGGGAATATTGTAAAGGGTTCTTATACATGCATATAAATGTATGGTAGATTTGGAGGAGAGATGGTGTATTCGAACAATTTCAGAGTAAAACAATGTTAATCAATAGAATTCAATAGTTGTATTTTGCATTTTGATGATAAAAGGAACAACCATTTAATTTTTATATGGGAGGAGGGCAAGGAAAGATGTTGAAAAATGTCATGCTCTAAAATTCTTGTCACTGTCAGTCTGTAAGGTACATGTACTGTTCATGTTTTAACAAATACATCCTATCCATTGTATTACCAAGAGGTATTATTAACTATTATTTAGTGTCTTGTCATCGCTTTTGCTTTTTATATCTATTTGCAAAGTAAACATACATCTTAAGGAATCACCCATTCCCCCTACTGTATACATGTATATGTACAATGTAGTTGTACGATGTGCTGTACAACTCTATTAGGCTATGCCTCTAGCCCCTATATAGCCGAAGAAAATGTATTATGCAGCTGCTGTACTGATAATGATGGCAATTTTGCACTGATGTTATGTAAAAATATGTACAAATTAACACAGGACTGGATCGTTTGTTTGTGTATCCTACAATAGTATCATTACACTGTATTTATTATGAAATGAATGAATGTGATGACTCGATATGTTCAACGCGGGTGTTTTTGGTTTTACTTGACTTACCACAGACACAGAATAAAGACATAATTATGTCTTCTCCATCCATATTGAATAATTATTCAGGTAAATGCTAAAATCCATTTGATTTTGTCAGAATTCTTATTTCGAAATTATCCATACTCGCATCTGTCAAATACAGTGACAGTATCCGCCATCTTGTTTACGTGACGTCACATATCAATCTATAAATATTCATCATGATTTCGATTTTTTTCTGGCGGGACTTTTTAAAAAAAATGCTGACAATCTGTACAAATCGAGGTATAAATAACCCGGAAAATAACCATTATGCATTGAAACCAGGAGGCAAGATTGCCTTGCACTCTGATAGAGGAAATATCACCAAAATTAAGGGTGTTTTTTTTTCTCTATTTTTATTTTTTTAGGGGTGAGAGGGGAAGAGATGGGGGGTGTTGGGGGTCATGGAAATTATTTTGATGGAGTTCGGGATATGTTCAATTACAAAATGTGGATAAATAAAGTGACACTTTTGGTTTACTAAGTAAAAAAGAAGTATTTTTCAAGATGTGGAGAAATAAAAATTGTGGCACTTTTGATGGACCAAGTAAAAGGAAGTATTTTCCAAATGCAGTTTTAAATTGTAAAGATAGTAAATCTATCTGGAAATATATGATACAAACTTGAATCCGATTGATCAGAATATAGTAAAACACCTAGAATATAATAATGTAATTGAAAATATCATAGATATAGTACATGCATTCAATGAACACTTTACAAAAATAGCAGAAAGTTTATTCGATGTAGATGAGGAATGAGTAAATTTTGATAGACTAAAAAACGGACAAATATACCTAAGGAATGATCCAAAAAAACGCAATCCATTAGACAGACAAAACTTGGAGTGAACTTTCTTTTTGTTTTGTCAAATCTAAATGTAGCGATAAAACAGAAGAATTTGTTCTATCACCTCTAACGTTAAGTGTTCTTGATGTTACTTTATACCTAAAAAGGCTCGACAAATCAAAAGCCACTGGTTTAGTTCATATTGAGCCAAAAATGTTAAGTATGCGCAGCGAAGTTATTGCTCCATCTTTAACACACTTATTTAACCTTAGTATTAGATGTGGTAAATTTCCAAAATTTTTCAAAAGTGGTAATGAATGTAATCTAGTTAACTATAAAACTTTTTATCCAAAGTTATTGAAAAGCATATTGCAAGTCAATTATATGCATACTTAAATAAAAAACATCTTATTATGGATTTCGCAATCCGATTTCAGACCTAAAGATTCATTTGTCATTGCATTGACTAAACGGAGAAGTAAACGGGGTTGTATTTCTAGATTTGAAAAAGACTTTTGATTTGGTAAATCATGTCATTTTATTACAAAAATTTCAAATTTATAATATTTTGAATGATACACTGAAATAGTTTAAATCAAATTTGTGCCATAGGTGACAAAAAATTAAGATTTAAAATACTTCGTCAAATTCGAGAAACATAAAAACAGGTGTACCTCAAGGTTCTATATAACCCTTGTTATTCATATTATTCATTAATGATTTACCAATTTATGTAGAAAATTCTCTGTTGGAGTTATATGCAGATGATTCTACTTTACATAGAAAATCTAAAAATGTAAATGAATTAAATAATATACTTCAAAATGATATTGATAACATTGAAAGATGATGTACAGAAAACCATATGAAATTAAATCCTAAGAAGTGCAAATCAATGATTATAGGTTCTAGACAAAGACTAAATTATACTGGGACTAATTTGAATATTATCATTTCAAATGAACATACAGATAATGTTATGCATGAAAAGCTTCTTGGTTTGAATATTGATAATAATTTGAACTAGATAGAACAGATAAATAAGCTGTCTTGTACTATTTCTCAAAGAATGAATTTGTTACAAAATATTCGAAAGTATCT
Organism: Mytilisepta virgata; assembly: GCA_028015205.1. Taxonomy (NCBI): domain Eukaryota; kingdom Metazoa; phylum Mollusca; class Bivalvia; order Mytilida; family Mytilidae; genus Mytilisepta; species Mytilisepta virgata. The sequence continues at coordinate 5,494,143 of CM051517.1, forward strand.
ACCTATGTATATACGTTTAATTTATTTTAGTGCATACATTCTTCCACTGTTTGATTACTGCTGCACCATATTGGGTAACTGTAATTCAAGCAGCATTGAAAAACTTAAGAAGCTATGGAAAAGGTCAGCTAGAGTTATTTTAAAAGCTGATTTATTTACTTATTTAATTGCTTAAGATGGATTCAATTGATAAGCGAATACAATATCACAAATAAATTCTTGTATTTAAATCACTGAACAAAATGGTGCCAAATTATTTACAAGATAAGTTTCATAATGTTGAAAATCAAAATTATGATTTACGTTCAGTCGATGCAAATTTTATGCATTTACCTAGACCAAACACAGAATTTTTGAAGAGAACAATTTTTTGCATTCTGGTTCTCAAATATGGAATAGTTTGTCAGTAGAAATTAAAAACTACATCTTTTCCAATCTTCAAACAGAAATGTTTGGAATTATTTTTAAGTAAATATAATTAATTATTATTTAATTGTATCATAATTTTCGTTTGTATACAAGTTAATGTTTGTACATTTCATATTTCGTAGACCCTTAGGAAGATTAGTTTAGGCTAAAGAGACAATCCTCTTTAAATAAAGATTATTTATGTATTTATTTTAAATTAAGCCGAGTATAGTTTAGATTTTACCTGAAACGTTTTCTTTGATATTAATTGGCATATGTAGTTTTTCCATGTCACTATCGACGATTTCTTCCTTGTATCCACGTGAAAACTTAAAAAACGGACAGATTTGTACTAAGAATCCATTTCTGAATAATTCTGTTATGCACATTTTCAAGCGTATTCTCCGACAAATCAATTAATTAAGTCACATATGTAGAGTTTTATTGTTTATTGTATAGGTAATATAATATCAAAAACGGTTCTCATATTGAATACACAAAATGTACCTGGATAGTCAGATTTTTAATACTTTGACCTTATTTATTGAAAACGTATATTTTTACAAGTTAGTTTTTCCGTGGCCTATTGTCTAGCCCACATTTAAAAAAAACCAATTTAAATATCAATATGTTGAATGGTTATGGAAGTCCCTAACATCTCTTCTCCACAATAGCATGCATTTAGTAGAATTTATGACAACAGAACACGTTCTGAATGAGTATCACTTTATTACTTTGCATATATTATTCTCAACAGAAGGAGAAGTTGAAAGATCTAATCCATCGATGCTTTCAAAAAAAAAAAAAAAAAAAAAAATGGCAACAGCAGATACACATACCTTATCATTGGTAGAGATAAATCATACATTGTTATAAACCACTCTAAATCTAACAAAAAATATACAGAAGACGAAATTGTCCTGAATTTTTTATCGACAATATATTTGTTCAATCTGGTGGACGTGTTTTCCAACAGACTATTGGCATTCCTATGGGCACTAATTGTGCGTCACTCCTGGCCGACTTGTTCCTTTACTCATATGAGGCAGACTTCCTTGACGGGCTTCTTAAGGAAAAACAGAAGAAGTTAGTCCGTACCTTTAATTTCAGCTTCCGCTGCATAGATCATGTTTTATCGCTCAATAATTCACGTTTTGGGAATTTCTTACATCTCATCTATGCCAATGAGCTCGATATTAAGGATACCACAGACACTGGAATATATATTTCACAACTCGTACGTTATTTCAGAGCTTGTGACATATACATTGACTTCCTGGACAGAGCCCGGCTCATGAAAGAAAAGTTGCTCAGACAGGGGTATGTTGTTTTATGGACGTCATCAAGACTTGGTTGACAGGTATGAAAAAACCGTTTCCCAAATGAAAATCGACCTGTTCCATTGATGCTTCCCCTTCCTTATAGCGGATTTGACAGAGGCAGCATTGCCGGCGTCCTGCAGGAAGCGGAGACGGCTTACTCTTCATGGTCTACAAACGGTTTTTTTGGTGGGCTCTATGTTGTTCATATGTTTATAGTTTTTAATTGTAGTGCATGTATTTTTTTTGGCCTTGTCTTCGTTGTTCCCGGAGTGTGTTGTTTAGATCCCCCCCTCCTTCGAATATCCCTTTGGTATTTATTGACTTTACTTATATATATTATACATTTATACCATAGTTTGAAACTTGTCTACCTTTGAACAGTTTTTATGGACTAGAACATGTTTCCCCAGGAATGATTTGATTTTTAGCTCACCTGTCTTAAAAGGTTATGTGAGCTTTTGCCATCACTTGGCGTCCGTCGTAAACATTTTCAAAGATCTTCTCTGAAACCACCGAACCAATTACAGGCATACTTTGTCTAAATGATTCTTAGGCTATCTAAAATAAACTTTATGTTTTATTTTATTGTCCGCCAAGAAACATGGCCGCCACGGCTATAAATAGAACATAGGGGTAAAATGCAGTTTTTGACTTATATCTCAAAAACTAAAGCACCAAGAACAAAACTGGCTGAGTAAAAATGTTCAAAAGGTCAATATCTACCTGCCATGAAATTTTCAGACAAATCAGACAACTGATTTCCGGGTTTTGTCCCTGAATTGTTAATTTAAAGGAAAGTTTGCAGTTTTTGGTTATTATCTTGAATAATATTATAGATGGAGATTTACAAATATGTCAGCATGACCAAAATCGTAAATGGCCCCTTATTGGAGTGTTTGCCCTTCAAAGATGATGTACATGTAAACAATAATTATCAGTAAAAATAATTGTCTGACGTACTGTCACAGATGTTTAAAGCATAACCTGAAATAAATTCAATGGTAGCGGTACAAGTAAAATAGAGGATCAAGGGTATTTAAAAATATCCATAGTAACTGATGAAAAAGTCCCTAGCAGCCACATATATTTGGGTTAATGACCCTATAATTTACCTGTACAAGTCAAAAAGAAAGGTCAAGAGTCAAGGTCATTAAAAAGTCCATAGCAACCGATGAAAAAGTCCCTAGCAACCATATATTTTTAGTCAGAACCCTATAATATAGCTGTACAAGTCAATATGGAAGCTCAGGGGTTAAGGTCATTGAAAAAATCCATAGCAACTGATGGAAAAGTCCTTAGCAACCAGACAACCAGATATATTTGAATTCAGGACCCTACAATTTACCTGTTCAAGTAGAATTGGAAGGTCAAGAGTCAAGGCCATTGAAAAAGTCCACAGCAAACGATTAAAAAGTCCCTAGCAACCATTTAGAATTGGGTTCAGGATTCTATATTTTAGCTGTAAAAGTCATTATTAAGGCAAAAAAAGCAACGGTATATATTAAATAGCAAAAATAATCATTGATGTAAGATCTAAAAAAAAATTACTGTGAGCGATTCAGACTCTGGTGAGCCTCTTGTTACTGATGTTAAGCTGACATTAATTTATTGTGACTACCCCAAATGACAATTCAAAGGGACAGCTAAACAGGGGAATAACCATAAACAAGTACTACAGACGACATAGAAACAATGAAAAATAACAATACCTTACTATGGATAAGAAGAATTCCATGAAACCAGATACCCCAGATGGGTATATAGTGCCTGTCGTGCAGATCAACAAAGTTAATCTGTAGTCCTTAGTCGCAGACCATTATAGTTACAATTCAAATGATCGATCAATTTGTGTTGAAGACTGTAAAATTTCATAATAATGATATATCACTAGCTGATAAACTCCTACTAAAATAAAATAATTCGGTCTTCAGGTATGCACTAAAACATGTCATTGTGTATCAATGTGCTGAAAAAAATGTGGACTATGTGCATAGGGCGCTGACCGTGCATGTATGTTATTGCGTCGTCCCGTATTGTTCGCTTTCTATGACCACAAGTCCGCCTAACCTTAACATAGGTGACTTGAAGTTGAACAGCTCCTTCATTTTTGGATATTACGATTTGTGGTAGTGTTTGGATGGATATATAACCCATTTTTATAATATTTTTCCAGTGTCAAATGCCACATGTGGAGGACAGAGATCATGTACGTGCGACTGGGGACACCGATTTGTTTACTTGCAAATGTCTTCAAATGATTCCTTATTAATTTAGTGGAACACTGTAGTATACAGGAAGGCGCTCAACGCATGATGCCTGCACAAATTGTCCCGGAAATCATCAACCACTAAGACGCTATCTTGGAAGGTGTGTTATAAAGTGTAATTTTGTTTGTTTTTGTTTTTTTTGTGTAGGTAGATGTAAAATAAGCCTTGTTTGGTGTTAGGCAAGAAAACAAAAAGGACCAAATTATGCAAAATTATTACAGTTTTGTATTTTGTGGTCTATTCTATTTTTTGCATTGTTAACAATGGGCGTAAACTAATGTACAATTCTGTCTTTGCATTTATTATAACAAGGCTAGTTTGTGTGAGGTGATATGGCTAATTTGTGTGAGGTGATATGGTTAGTTTGTGTGAGGTGATATGGTTAGTTTGTGTGAGGTGATACGGCTAGTTTGTGTGAGGTGATATGGCTAGTTTGTGTGAGCTGATACGGTTAGTTTGTGTGAGGTGATACGGCTAGTTTGTGTGAGGTGATATGGCTAGTTTGTGTGAGCTGATACGGCTAGTTTGTGTGAGGTGATACGGCTAATTTGTGTGAGGTGATATGGTTAGTTTGTGTAAGGTGATATGGTTAGTTTGTGTGAGGTGATACGGCTAGTTTGTGTGAGGTGATATGGCTAATTTGTGTGAGGTGATATGGTTAGTTTGTGTGAGGTGATATGGTTAGTTTGTGTGAGGTGATACGGCTAGTTTATGTGAGGTGATATAGCTAGTTTGTGTGAGCTGATACGGCTAGTTTGTGTGAGGTGATATGGCTAGTTTGTGTGAGGTGATATGGCTAGTTTGTGTGAGCTGATACGGCTAGTTTGTGTGAGGTGATATGGCTAGTTTGTGTGAGGTGATATGGCTAGTTTGTGTGAGCTGATACGGCTAGTTTGTGTGAGGTGATACGGCTAATTTGTGTGAGGTGATATGGTTAGTTTGTGTGAGGTGATACGGCTAGTTTGTGTGAGGTGATATGGCTAATTTGTGTGAGGTGATATGGTTAGTTTGTGTGAGGTGATATGGTTAGTTTGTGTGAGGTGATACGGCTAGTTTATGTGAGGTGATATAGCTAGTTTGTGTGAGCTGATACGGCTAGTTTGTGTGAGGTGATATGGTTAGTTTGTGTGAGGTGATATGGCTAGTTTGTGTGAGGTGATATGGTTAGTTTGTGTGAGGTGATATGGCTAGTTTGTGTGAGGTGATATGGTTAGTTTGTGTGAGGTGATATGGCTAGTTTGTGTGAGGTGATATGGCTAGTTTGTGTGAGGTGATATGGTTAGTTTGTGTGAGGTGATATGGCTAGTTTGTGTGAGGTGATACGGCTAGTTTGTGTTAGGTGATATGGCTAATTTGTGTGAGGTGATATGGTTAGTTTGTGTGAGGTGATATGGCTAGTTTGTGTGAGGTGATATGGTTAGTTTGTGTGAGGTGATATGGTTAGTTTGTGTGAGGTGATATGGCTAGTTTGTGTGAGGTGATATGGTTAGTTTGTGTGAGGTGATATGGTTAGTTTGTGTGAGGTGATATGGTTAGTTTGTGTGAGGTGATATGGCTAGTTTATGTGAGGTGATATGGTTAGTTTGTGTGAGGTGATATGGCTAGTTTGTGTGAGGTGATATGGTTAGTTTGTGTGAGGTGATACGGCTAGTTTGTGTGAGGTGATACGGCTAGTTTGTGTTAGGTGATATGGCTAATTTGTGTGAGGTGATATGGTTAGTTTGTGTGAGGTGATATGGCTAGTTTGTGTGAGGTGATATGGCTAGTTTGTGTGAGGTGATATGGTTAGTTTGTGTGAGGTGATATGCTTCATGAATAAAATAATATCTGCCACGTGTGTAACCATTTATACCACAATTCCGTTACTTAATTTACAAGAGCTAATATTTCCCAAGGTCCAAAGTTAACAAGTCCCTACTGCTTTTAATAATATAACATGACATAAGATGACAAAATGTCCTATTAAACAAAATGCTTTCTTGCAGATGATTTACAATCAGCCTGAATACAATGCTCTGGGGACTAATTGACTAGGATCGTAGTGTATTGTATCTGTAAAGCTTTAAAATGTTAATCCTTATCAAGGTGACTGTGCCTACAAGATGTCATGGAAGATCTCCACAACGCAAAATATTTATCATTTTAAAGTAGAATCTGAAAATAATAACGCTATAACAAAAGTTAAGTCATTATAAATTTTTGACATTAATATATCTAGAAAAGGTTATGCCAATTTGTTCCATTTTTACTTGACAATGAAGCTGTTAACCGATAGTTCATGCAAATGCCAACAATACCACTGTTTGTACTGAAGTTTTTTCGTGGGTGGAAACTGAAACGATAGATCTGATTTGATTAAAACCTGCGTGTTTGATGGAAAACAAAGGGGAAACTCTTTTTTTTTTCACCCTCAAAATAATACTGAATATACCAATAGTTCAAGTGGAGACTGGATTTTGGCAAATGAAGTGAAAGTAATTAATATTTTTAACCAAAAAAAAAAATACCATCAGTTAATGCTTTAAAAGCACAAAGAAAAACAGAGATTACCGAATTCACTTTTAACAGAAGTGGTACTTTTTGGTGTTTTACGACCAAACCTCTTTTTTCCATTACATAAACATTATACAGTTCGCTTCTTTAACCAATTTTCCTTTCAAAAAATGTTTATAGTTTTAAGTAACGTCTTCACATTTTTAAGAATTGAATGAACAATTAATGCTTGGTATAGATAACAAATATTTGATGTCTAATTTCATTTTGCCTGGTCAAAAGTGGTAGTACTATAAAGAGTGCACTGACATCCCACGACCCTAGACAACTCTAAAACTGGTCATTTGACGTCAGAGATATTCCGGACTATTTACTGATTAGATTTTTTCTTCAAAATTTGGAATATTTGAAAAATTCAACATATTCATTTATAAAACGCCCGTTATTTTATAGCTTATTTTGTCACCATTGTTATATTAATAAACTAAATTGAAAACCACGAAATTCAACAAGTAATTGATTATCGATAAAACACGTTGACCAACATAGTACTGGAATATTGCATTGTTCGAGATTCCTCTAGTGCTAAATGACCTCTAGACCGTTAGATGTCACAAATTTATCATATCTTCTTCACATTTATAGAACGATTACTTTCTTCAGACTATCTTTATTATATCTCCTTCCCTTATTCCTTTGCCCTGCAATCATGCCCGACCATTCCTTTTTAGATACCCACCTCTTGTTCCCTAATCCCTTAATGATTGAACCAAAGCCGTTAGTTTAAATGAAAATGTTAATTGGACAGATCAAATTCCTACTTTCTACTCTCCAGTTTGATTAATCTAACAAGAATTCTGATGTCTTTAAGTGCGTGTACAATATAGTTGTTAGATTTGGAGGTCAACTTTGTTCCAAAAGACTGTCGGAATTTCTATTGTTTTCTTTCTATGACCACTGCATTGTTTCTTGCAAACTGATCTATTTTTGAGCGAATCTTAAGTCTTTACAGGGGTTACTACAGAGGAAAGAGAAGATATTAGTCCTTGAATTTCAGTTTCCGCTTTGTAGATAATGTACCATTTTTGGATAATTCTAACTTTAAGGATAGCCTGCATAGAACTTGACTTTAAAAGAGACCACCAACACATCTGCTTCTGCTTCGTACCTAAAGTTATACTTGTACATGTATAAAGACTAAATAGGGCGATTGAAATAAATCGACAAGCGTGATAAATTTTGACTTTTTTAAGTGTGAGCTTCCTCCTTTTAGCAGTAATATATCAAGGTCACCAACCTATCGTGTCTACATTTCGCAGTTTACTTTTTTATATTGCATGTGACACTGCAATTTTTCCAAACGTCCACCATTACGATTAGCCGATACAATTTTTTTTATCTCACAAACGAGTATAGATATCTTCACGTTTTTCTGGAATTGACACCTCACCATATTTTACCATCTTGTAATGTGACGGGTGTCGCTATCTGAGTAGGACCTGATATCACACTTGCGTTTTTGTTGGGGTTAAAATTGATAACACGTTGATTTAGATATTTGCACTGTTTTATTTTGATTTTATGCTTTGCTAGGTGTTTTTCATTTCTTTTTATTGTTTGTTCACCGTGTTACTGTTCTCTTGTTTTAGGATTCTTGTCTTGTAGACTTTATAGCTGGCATGTCAGTAACTGCTAGTATAGTCTTTCGTTAATATATATATTGATGATTGTCATTTTGCTTAGTTTCTTCTGTTACCTTTTTTAACATAGGTCTCGGACATCTTTTGAATTGAGTTTTACTGTTTCACTGTACCGCTATGTGTTTGTTTATTCCACATCGGCTAGAGGTATTGGGAGAGGGTTAAGATCTCACAAAACATTTTGAACTGCGCCGCATTTTTGCGCCCGTGCCAAGTCAGGAACCTCTAGCCTTTGTTAGTCTTGTGTGTTTTTTTAATTTTGGTTCATTTGTATTTTTCGGAGTTTAGTGTGCCGTCCATTTTGCTGAACTAGTATCCATTATTGTTTAGGGGCCAGCTGAAGCCCGCCTCAGGGTGCGGGATTTTCTCGCTGCGTTGAAGACCCATTGGTACATTTGAGCTGTTTTCTGCTCTTTGGTCGGGTTGTTGCCTCTTTGACACATTCCTCGTTTCCATTCTATATTCTGTTTAAAGGCATACAGTAAACTTAAGAACGAAAAAATACCCAATTGTGCACGATATACACTATATTGGTATTCCATACAAATACTGAGCTGAAATGAATGTTTTGATCAATATATGGGAACCTACTGTCCATGTAAATAATTATTGAGGAACGTATTCCCTTAAGCATCACAGTTAGTGCTAAGCTAACCTTTTTATAGGACAGTTTACAGTTTTTATAGCTATATTAACAACTTGAAGATAAATATACATAAACTTTGCCTTGACAGGTTGACTTAATGGTGTACCCAACTGATCTTCCGTTTTCTGTTATTATTACGTTAGATAAACTATGTTTTTTCCTTAATAGCTTTACTTAATGATTCTTTATAGAATCTTTTGGCACCAATTAATGGTTACTTCAAGTTGTAAAATCAATTGGAATTTTCTTATCTATATACAGTGTGTTACAGTATCTTTTTGCCTGGTACAGATTAACTTATCTATACACAGTGTGTTACAGTATCTTTTCGCCTGGTACAGATTAACTTATCATGTGTTTTATTGAATCATTATTGATTATAATTATTAAGCATAAAATGGCTATTTAAGGATTTATCACGTAACAGAAAACTATCGTAAAAATGAAGTACAAGTCTGAAAAAATAAAGGATATGGGATATACAAAACCACAAAACATCCAAATTAATAAAACATGTAAGGGAGTCCTGGTCCTGCGCACGACAAAAAGTAAGCAGTTAAGATTCTCCGACTGAAATAATGATTTAGTGACTCTTGACAAGTCTTGCTTCTACCGGCATCAAGACTTTAATACATTTTTCCCTTATTTTCTTTTAGAAGTAACGAGGAGTTGAATCAAACATGCAATATTTTAGTTTTTACTAATTAATTTGTGGTATAAAAGGTGGAGAAAATTTGAAAATATTGATCGTTTCAGCAGTTTTACAAATCAAATTTCTTTGACTCTGAAATAGCTAGTTTTAGATTTATATTAAACTTTTCCTGAATAAAATTGTAAGGATACTAGCCTTAAAATTGAAAGTAAAAACTGACTGATTACATCTAGGGGTTGTGGTGTTCCGATCACCAAGGACCAACAGTCAAGACAAGATATAAAATACCGACTAAAGACTTCCGAAGGGACAAAACAACGAGAAAAGTCCGTAAGATCGAAATCCAAAGGGAAGACAATCTCATGAGAATGGTACATAACAAACAAATACCACAACGATACATGTATAACAAAAATATTAAAAAAAAGCATATCATAAACTAAACAGAATTAGAACAAGACAGCACAGAAACAAAATCAGTAGCAATCTTGACTCCCACTAAGAACCGGTAGTGACATAAGGTGCTCCGGAAGGGTAAGCATGTCCTTCTCCCGATCGGCTAATCAATTCCTGACCGTAAAGTTTTGGAGTGACAATCAAACATATATCGAAACTTGAACAAAAATAATCACAAACCTCGAATAGACACGTATATTCTATACAAGGAACATACATACAGCAGACAAGAGTCCGTAATTAAAAATACACGGTACCGGTTTGGGACAGGCACATATGGCATGTGTTAGCTTTTCATTTCAGTCTAATTCTCTGTAGCAAATATCTAAATTAATGCAACTTATGAACATGTAATAACCTTTTCATATGTTTGCTCTTGAACTGAACGATCTTTAAAATGTATTGTTTGAAATACTTGCAATAAGGAAATTGACTGAGACTCGCTTTCGCAAAGTAAGATATAAAAAATATTGAGCAATTTCCTTTAAAATTGGATTAAACTTTTCATCTGTTACGTAAAACTACAATTAAGTGCAATGATTAAGAATTATAGAAACGGAAGAAACCATTAGAAAAGAATATAAATTCAAGATAAATTAATTACATCGAAAATCGAATTGTGTTTTATTTAACGTATAGAAAACAAGTATATGCCACGCCAATGATGACAACATTTAGTAAATAAAATTTCATTTGTATATTGTTGACTTTGAAGCCAATAAGGATAGGGTAGATGGAATAATATCTCTCAGTACTTCATGAAAAACTACCTACAACCTTAACCTGGATTCGAATATTGAAATTCCATAAAGAAATTCAAAGTAGATGACCCATGACCTCAAGGTCACAGGATCCGTTTCGCATCAAAATGCTGTTGTTCATATCAAAAGCTATCCATGTACAAACTCCTTCATGAAAAACTACCTTAAACCTGAACCTTAATCTCGTACGGACGGACATACGCACAGAACGAAGAACCAGATATCCGGCCTGCCCTACATGCGGGGCATAATAATGGTTTTGCAACGGAGAGTGTATGCTTTGCCTTAGCGTAATTTGATATATAAAAAGTTTATACTGAAGTTCTCACATCGTTGGTTTTTCAAATTATGAAAATTAAAGGATAAGGGGTGAACAAAAGTCACTACAAATCCTAAATAAACATAAACTCCGTATAACAATAAATAAGAAAAATGAACAATAATGCAGGGAAAATACAGGATCCTATACATAGGCAAATATAGAATCTGGTTTAGTAATGTTTTTGAATAAAAAAAATTATGGAAAAGTATAGTACTACGACAGCCGTCATACTTTCAGCAACGATAATTCAGATTTAGTATTTTATTCTAACGTGGCGGGTGTTATTTCAAATATACTTTTGCTCTAGTTTATAGAAATGTGTATATGGATATTATTTAGAGATTTTATTACGCAATAAAACATGCTGATATGAAATAAAATAACGTTTTCTGTAAATTAAAGATTTAAACCTTTCATACAATACGTTTATAACTCTTCTTATCAAAACGTAGCATCCAGTCTTAACAATAAATTCTACACAATATGGCATAATTATGACTTTGATAGGAAAACTATCGCCAACAATTTTCATTCAGACCTAAATTCCAGAAAACTTAATTTCCTTATGTCGTCTGCTACCACTTCATGGCATCACTTCCTTTGATAAATGACTGTAAATCTGCAAGCAATACCATAAAAAATTTGTGAATTTAACTCACAATGCAGTAATGAGATGTCCCCTCTTGTGAATATCAAGACCTTTAAATATAGAATATTCTACGAAGCGAGATTATCTAATAAGTACGTCGCCGTAATAGCATACAGATCAATTCACTTTAGATATTAGAAGTAATTTTGTTTCTATTAAATCTTCAACCTATTTCGTCTTGTTCCGATTTCTTATTGTAAAGAAGCTGCATTTTTGAAAAGACAAAAATAAATGGTTCATTCTGCAATTATCTCGACTCATAGATATAAAAGTATGATGAGAAAGATTGTTTTGTTAGTAATCGAAGCACCCGAATTCGCCAGTAAACGTTTGTTTTAAAGTAAAATGGTGTATTTATATCTAGGTTTTCTAGGTTGACACCAAAGTTTTCATATATTGTTTCTGATATCACCCCTGTCTGTTTTATGTTGTCACTGGTTATTTTCTTTTGTCACCCTTTTCATTAATACCATTCATAAACCCTTTTCATTAATACCAGTCATATCTTTTTGTGTATAGGTTTGTTTCTTTCCTTCCGATCCTATATGTCTTTTTGTGGATTGTTGGTTTCAGCCACTTTTTATAACAATTTTGTCTTTTTGTCGATTGTCCGATTGTTCGTTTTTGACACCTTCTAGGTTTTTCGTGTGTAATTGTTGTTAGCCCCTAAAGCCAAAAACATTCAGATCCATACATGTATTTGTGTGCTGGTTATTTCTCATTTTTGCTTGGCTGATACCAATAATGTATTTGTTTGTTGTGTTTCCTGTTAACCATGAGGATTGTTTGTTTCTGTTACCTTATGGGTTCATACAATCCTGTCTGTTGTTGTTGATTGTTTGTTTCTATTACCTTATGGAGTCATACAATCCTGTCTGTTGTTGTTGATTGTTTGTTTCTGTTACCTTATGAGTTCATACAGTACTGTCTGTTTTTGATTGTTTGTTTCTGTTACCTTGTGAAGTCATACAATCCTGTCTGTTGTTGTTGATTGTTTGTTTCTGTTACCTTGTGAAGTCATACAATCATGTCTGTTGTTGTTGATTGTTTCTGTTATCTTATGAGTTCATACAATCCTGTCTGTTGTTGTTGATTGTTTGTTTCTATTACCTTATGGAATCATACAATCCTGTTTGTTGTTGTTGATTGTTTATTTCTGTTACCTTATGAATCATACAATCCTGTCTGTTGTTGTTGATTGTTTGTTTCTATTACCTTATGGAATCATACAATCCTGTCTGTTGTTGTTGATTGTTTGTTTCTATTACCTTATGGAATCATACAATCCGGTCTGTTGTTGTTGATTGTTTGTTTCTGTTACCTTGTGAAGTCATACAATCCTGTCTGTTGTTGTTGATTGTTTCTGTTATCTTATGAGTTCATACAATCCTGTCTGTTGTTGTTGATTGTTTGTTTCTATTACCTTATGGAATCATACAATCCTGTTTGTTGTTGTTGATTGTTTATTTCTGTTACCTTATGAATCATACAATCCTGTCTGTTGTTGTTGATTGTTTGTTTCTATTACCTTATGGAATCATACAATCCTGTCTGTTGTTGTTGATTGTTTGTTTCTGTTACCTTATGGAATCATACAATCCTGTTTGTTGTTGTTGATTGTTTATTTCTGTTACCTTATGAATCATACAATCCTGTCTGTTGTTGTTGATTGTTTCTGTTATCTTATCAGTTCATACAATCCTGTCTGTTGTTGTTGATTGTTTCTGTTATCTTATCAGTTCATACAATCCTGTCTGTTGTTGTTGATTGTTTATTTCTGTTACCTTATGGAGTCATACAATCCTGTCTGTTGTTGTTGATTGTTTGTTTCTGTTATTTTATGAGTTCATACAATCCTGTCTGTTGATTGATTGTTTGTTTCTGTTATCTTATTGGTTCATAAAATCCTGTCGCTTGTTGTTGATTGTTTGTTTTTGTCACCTTCATATTATTGTTCATATTGTTCATAATAACCATGTCAGTTCTTTTTGTTTGTTTTTGTTACCTTCTCCCAGTTCTGGGTTCATATCAACCATGTCAGTTGTTAATTGTTTATTGCTGTTACCTTCTGGGTTTATATCAACCATGTCTGTTGTTGTTTGTTTCTGTCACATTCTGGGTTCATATCAACCATGTCTGTTGTTAATTGTTTGTTTCTGTTACCTTCTGGGTTCATATCAACCATGTCCGTTGTTGTTTGTTTCCGTCACATTCTGGGTTAATATCAATCATGTCTGTTGTCGTTTGTTTCTGTCACATTCTGGGTTCATGTCAACCATGTCTGTTGTTAATTGTTTATTGCTGTTACCTTCTGGGTTCATATCAACCATGTCAGTTGTTGTTTGTTTCTGTCACATTCTGGGTTAATATCAATCATGTCTGTTGTCGTTTGTTTCTGTCACATTCTGGGTTCATTTCAACTATGTCAGTTGTTAATTGTTTGTTTCTGTTACCTTCTGGGTTCATATCAACCATGACCGTTATTGGTGATTGTTTCTGTTACCTTCTGGGTTCATACCAACCATGTTTGTTGTTGTTTGTTTCTGTCACATTTGGGGTTCATATCAACCATGTCAGTTGTTAATTGCTGTTTCTTTCTGGGTTCATATCAAGAATGTCTGTTGTTGTTTGTTTATTGCTGTTACCTTCAGGGTTCAAATCAACCATGTCTGTTGTTTGTTTCTGTCACATTCTGAGTTCATATCAACCATGTAAGTTGTTAATTGTTTATTGCTGTTACCTTCTGGGTTCATATAAACCATGTCAGTTATTGGTGATTGTTTCTGTTACCTTCTGGGTTCATATCAACCATGTCTGTTGTTGGTTTCTGTCAAATTCTGGGAACATATCAACCGTGTCAGTTGTTAACTGTTTGTTTCTGTCACATTCTAGGTTCACATCAACCATGTCCGTTGTTGTTTGTTTCTGTCACATTCTGGGTTCATATCAACCATGTCTGTTGTTAATTGTTTGTTGTTGTTACCTTCTGGGTTCATATCAACCATGTCTGTTGTTGTTTGTTTCTGTCACATTCTGGGTTCATATCAACCATGTCCGTTGTTGTTTGTTTCTGTCACATTCTGGGTTCCTATCAACCATGTCTGTAATTGTTGATTGTTTGTGTTAGCTTCTGGGTTCATATCAACCATGTCTGTTATTGTTGACTGTTTGTGTTAGCTTCTGGGTTCATATCAACCATGTCTGTTATTGTTGACTGTTTGTGTTAGCTTCTGGGTTCATATCAACCATGTCTGTTATTGTTGATTGTTTGTTTCTGTTAGATTCTGGGTTCAAATCAACATGTCCGTTATTGTCAATTGTTTGTTTCTGTTAGATTCTGGGTTCAAATCAACATGTCCGTTATTGTCAATTGTTTGTTTCTGTCAAATTCTGGTTTCATACCAACCGTGTCCCTTATTGTTGATTGTTTGTTTCTGTCAAATTCTGTTTCATACTAATCATGTCATCTATTGTTGAATGTTTGTTTCTTTTAGCTTCTTGGGTCACACCAACCAAGTCCCTTATTGTTTATTGTTTGTTTCTGTCAAATTCTGGTTTCATACCAACCATGTCCCTTATTGTTGAATGATTGTTTCTGTTAGCTTCTGGATTCATGTCAGTCATGCCAATAATGTCTGTTTTTTTACTATTTGTTTCGGTCACACTCAAGGTTCAATAGGATCATTTCTGATTTGGAGGTAAAATTTGTTTTCGTCATCTTTATACTTGATTCCTGTTTTTAGGGACAGTTTGTATCTGTTACCTCACTAGTTGATACGAATGATGTATCTTTTTGAGTATAGTTTATTTCTATCACCGTCCTGGTCTGTCCATGTATTTATTTTCTAAACCCGTCTATGCCTGTTTTGCCAATTTTTCCCTGAAGACACTTCTACAACCCTTTTTTTTCAATTCTCATTTAAAACAGAATAATAGTAAGATTTTAGATGCAGTATGTCATATTTCTTTTATTTGGTAGCAATCACTTTTGTTTGATTTGGTTTTCATTTTTATCCTTTGTTAGGTTTAGGTTAAAAAAATTATTGACTTTGCGGATATTTTGTTATACTTCATGTAAATTCCATTTGATCGGTTACGGCCAGAGTAAAATTCTTCTGTAAAACAATGTTCAGAGGGTGAGAATTTTTGTATGTCCCCCTATTGGGTAGGTCCAAAATTGCCTTCCATGAGAAAACTCTTAGATTCGACTTTGTAAGAACTATTATTAGGGACAGAAGTTTTGATTGAAAGCAATTTTGTCCTTCATCAGGGGCGTTTCCATGATATTTGAAAGGGTGGGGGGTATAATAAAAGTTTTGCCGAGCGGAGCGAGGCGAAATTTTTTTGGACCTTTTTTTGCTAAAAAACCTAAAATAATTGTGAAATGGACTAATGTAAAGGTTCCTGAGTTGGAGGATGTATATTTTATAGTTAAAGTGTCAGGGTTTGGTATTTTTTATGCCGAATTTTTTTTTTTAAAGGGGGGAGGCGTATGCCCATTACGCCCTCACATGGACCCGCCTCTGTTTATTCTGTTCAGATGTGCCATAGAAATTCTTGTCGAATTCTTACTTGATAATTTTTTGAAATCTAAACCGTCCTACGGTCGATTTATTGTGCGCCGATCGTGACAAATTTGAAATTTTCGTCAAAAAGTCGAAGGTATAAATAAAGCAAATAAGCATTACCCATTACTAGGGTTGTCGAAGGATGGGAATAAAAAGATTACCTTGACGTATCACTTTCAACAGTCTTCAAAAATAAATCACTTAAATGTGATCATTCCAATGTGAACAAAAAGACAACCGTTGCTCCGGTATACGTATTTTTTGTCTATAATAATTAATTCTGTAACTGCAATCGATATCTTATTGAACTAGGAAATTATCTACAATCCTTCCAACTGACGTGTACAATGTGCTGTGATAAATGCTGCATCATATTACGGCTGTTTCTAAGGTAGTAGGGTACAATTACATGGTGTTAACCAATTTCCTGGTTCGAATAAAGTTCAAAACATTTTTAATTAACACTGATTCTGGTTTTTGTGTTGCACCGTTTTTAATTCTCCTTGATTTTCTATCGGTTATTATGGTATTATATTTGTAGTTACCTAATAAAGTGTATTTTTCTGTTTTATTGAGTCAAATTTAAGTATTGTATATTTTTTGGTATTAAAATTGGAAAGTCGATCTATTGCACTCCCGGTGAACTATTGCACTGTGTAATATCCTGTACGTGGCATCTATAGCATCGACCCCTGTTGACCTTTGAACTCATTTCTGATTGGCTTTCAGTTATGCCGATTGGCCAATCAAATAATTCGTTGTTTAATCGACTCGGAATAGGTCGTCTACGGCATCCAACGGTCAATGTTTCAATTTATATTACCAAAACAGGAAAAACCAATTGAAAGTGCATATAAGTGAAATAGATATTTGATAATTTTGCATTTGCACATGAAAAATACAAAGTCTTGAGGTTCTCACAGGACTTTCAACAAGACTAAAACACAGGTTGGCTCAATACTAGATATCACCCAGTTTTGCCTTCTATGGTCATAGGTCTAGGAACCATAAGCTCCACAGAAGTCTCTATTTCAGGTGCAATAGTCTGGAACATTTGCCCTTCGGTCCAGGAAATGACCAAAAATTATATTCCACTCGGCGATGGCCTCGTGTAATAGAACCTTTATTCATTCCCATAAATACTTAATTACTATTACTATTTTTTAATTGTCCTTTGCTTTCTATCGGTTATTTTTGTGTTATATCTGTAGATGTTTCTGTTATTTTTTATTGTCCTTGGTTTTCTATCTGTTATTTTTGTGTTATATCTGTAGATGTTTCTGTTATTTTTTATTGTCCTTGGTTTTCTATCGGTTATTTTTGTGTTATATCTGTAGATGTTTCTGTTATTTTTAATTGTCCTTGGCTTTCTATCGGTTATTTTTGTGTTATATCTGTAGATGTTTCTTTTATTTTTAATTGTCCTTGGCTTTCTATCGGTTATTTTTGTGTTATATCTGTAGATGTTTCTGTTATTTTTTATTGTCCTTGGTTTTCTATCTGTTATATTTGTGTTATATCTGTAGATGGTGCTGTTTGTTTTAATTGTCCTTGGTTTTCTATCGGTTATTTTTGTATTATATCTGTAGATGGTGCTGTTTGTTTTAATTGTCCTTGGTTTTCTATCGGTTATTTTTGTATTATATCTGTAGATGTTGCTGTTTGTTTTAATTGTCCTTGGTTTTCTATCGGTTATTTTTGTATTATATCTGTAGATGTTGCTGTTTGTTTTAATTGTCCTCGGTTTTCTATCGGTTATTTTTGTATTATATCTGTAGATGTTGCTGTTTGTTTTAATTGTCCTTGGTTTTCTATCGGTTATTTTTGTGCTATATCTGAAGATTTTGCTGTTTTTTTTTTTTTTATTGTCCTTGGTTTTCTATTGGTTATTTTGTGTTATATCTGTAGATAGTGCTGCTTTTTTTTAATTGTCCTTGGTTTTCTATCGGTTATTTTTATGTTATTCTGTAGATTTTATTATTTTTAAATTCTCCTTGGTTTTCTATTTTTTATTTTTGTGTTATATCTGTAGATGGTGCTGTTTTTTTAATTGTCCTTGGTTTTCTGTCGGTTATTTTTGTGTTATATCTGTAAATGTTGCTGTTTTTTTTTTTAATTCTCCTTGGTTTTCTATCGGTTACATTTGTGTTATATCTGTAGATGGTGCTGTTTTTTTTAATTGTCCTTGGTTTTCTATCGGTTATTTTTGTTTTATATCTGTAGATGTTGCTGTTTTTTGGTAATTTTCCTTGTTTTTCTATCGGTTATTTTGTGTTATATCTGTAGATGGTGCTGTTTTTTTTAATTGTCCTTGGTTTTCTATCGGTTATTTTTATGTTATTCTGTAGATATTGCTATTTTTTTAGTTCTCCTTGGTTTTCCGTCGGTTGTTTTGATGTTATTCTGTAGATATTGATATTTTTTAGTTCTCCTTGGTTTTTCGTCGGTTATTTTGATGTTAATCTGTAGATTTTGCTATTTTTTTAGTTCTCTTTGGTTTTCCGTCGGTTATTTTGATGTTATTCTGTAGATATCTCCTTGTTTTTTCTATTGGATTTGTTTGGTTTTAGATAAATATCTTTGTAGATATTGTTCCTTTATAAGGTCATTTTGATATCTGGAACTTTCCCATTCATCTAATTGCTTCGGAATCATTATCGATACTGGTTGTAAAATATTTCAATTTCATGAAGAACCTTACAATTCATCATTATAAATACAGCATAGATCCGTTACAAACAACTCGAGTGCTCCGTGGAATTGTTTTATATGTTATTCATTCGTTATTTATTATAGATGCCAAAGATATGGTTTGGTCTCAGGGTCGAGGGTCACATCTTAATTTAAGATGCATATGATTTTAAGACGTAAAATCACTTAATTTACATACAAGAAATAAATTCCACACATTTGGAAAATAAATCAGATAAGACGTTTGATTTATTTATTTATTTATTTATTTTTTTTTTGGAAAAACGCATTAAAATCTAAACCATACTGTTCTTCATAGTTTTACTAAATATTCTGATAAAAGTACATATTAGAGCCATGCATAGTTTTAGTAAATTTTTGGTCTGTTCGGTTTTCTCAATATCAACCATTTAAAAAAATCTACTTAGAAAATCTGAAGGAGTAAGTACTAAACCTGTCTACTCCCTTGGACATGGCTATGAAAAAACCATCCATACAAGACTTCGTCTAGGTTTGAGTGGCTTAAACCAGCACCTATTTAACTACAATTTAATTTCTTACAAGACTTGTACTCAGTGTACCCAAAACAAAAATGAAAGCATTGAACATTACTTGTTTCATTGCGATCGCTATAGAAACCCTAGAATAAATTTATTACTTGGTGTCAAAAATATTTTATGTCCTGATTTGAATATAGCTATGTTGCGAGATTTATGTCCATCTTATTTAAGTAAAATTCTAATTGAAGGAAGTGATGACCTGTCGTCTGAAACAAACTTAGAATTATTTAAATGTGTATTCAAATATATCAAGTCATCTGGAAGATTTTCCCGATAAGAAACTAAGTCGTCATTCTACATGTAAACAATATTTTTTTTTTTTTTTTTTTTTTTAATGTTAATCTGACTTTGTGTGTGTGTGTGTGTGTGATGGAGTGTCATGGTGTGTGTGTGATGGAGTATGATGGTGTGTGTGTTTGATGGTGATTGTGTGTGTGCGTGATGGTGCGTGCGAGTGATGGTGCGTGTGTGGGGGTGTTGTGTGTGTGTATGTGTTTCTTTTTCTTTATCTTGTATATAATGTTTTGTACTATTGAAGATATATATTGATGTATTGTTAAATGCTAAATGTATTGTACTGTATGTCAATGTATGTATATATGTTTGAGGAGAACCGCTTGTAGCCTCTGGCTGTTGGTAATCCTCGTTAAATAAATAAAGAATTAAATTAAATTAAACGCATAAAAGGACAGTTTGAGTTTGAGGAAAGTCTTTTCTGAAGTCTTATTTTCCCAATAAGAGTATCTCTAATCTATGTTATAGCGTACCTAGGAATAGTATACATGTTATAGTCCTTTTGAAAGACCGTGAAAGAAATCAGTAATTGATAATTATTAATACATTAATAATCATAACGTCATTGAGTGGTAAATAAAGGCTTTCAAACTGCAGGAAAAATCAATCAGTATATAACGATATTAGTCAGTCAGAACTGTCCCAGCTAATGATTAATTGCCAAACGTCACATAAGTACACTGAATTTAATGGTACCATGTTAACATATTTATACAGCAATAAATAGAGAAATCAAGTGGATTAGTAATATTAAAATGTTAATGGTCTATTCGTGATTTTAAACAACGAACAAGGTTGTTTTCCCCCATCCCATCAAGTGCAGGATAGTTTACTCAAATGTCAAATAAATACTAAATGCCGATCGTCCAAAGAAGAGAATGAATTATATAAAATGAACAACCAAATAAATACAAAATCAGTCGACGAGAAAGAGAGAGATTTTAATATTCTTGTGGTTTGGATTTAATAACTCATTTAATAATAAAATAAAATGTATCACAAAATACCGAAATAAATTTGATGCACTGTATGGCCATTTCGTTGACTGACAACCCATCAGCAGTGCTCGAGATCAAAATGTTGGAAATCCGGCTAAAATATAATGATGAATCAATAAGCACAACCATCAAAAAGCAAAACAATTAAAACAAACAGGAATCCAAACTCAGCTAAGGGTTACCTCTGCATCAAAAGGAAGAGACTTAGAAATATCTGGTAAATTTTGTCAAATTTGAACGGAAAATTTAAAGGTATTTAAGTAATGAATCATGCCAGGACAAAAATCCTTGCTTAATAAATTTCAAATGGAAAAAGAAATAGCTATACTACGTACTGCCGATAGTTTGATTTTCTAGATAAAGTGAATAATACAAACACGATAATGGTATTACCAGCATTGTATACAATACTAGAACAAATGTTTGTACCACTTTTGTGGATAAAATACTGGTAATTCCAGTATTATTGTCAAACAATACTCATGAGTAATTCCAGTATTGTGGAATTCAAATACTGGGATTTCTAGAATCCAAGTATGAAGCAGTGGCAAACTGTGTACTTGTCTCCAAAACTGGGTAAAATATGTTTCCCTTTATTTCTGATTCTAGTAAATGCACCACTGTGTTATTGATTAGTGCTTTCATCAATGTAAAAAAATTCCATTGTTTGTAATTGCCAATTATTGTAATTATAAAAGCATATGAAAACAGTGCCATCAACTATGGTTTTGAAATGCTTTTATGATTTTCTACTTTAGATACTACGCTACAGAATTCGTTTATCAATTAATCATAAATTGTTGTGAAGTGGAACTTTATGGTGTGAATAAATACTGCAAAAGAATAGTATTTACGTCCATTGTATAGGTACATGAATCCATAAGAATACTTTTTTCAAGGTAACAAGACAGCTAGCAGCCTTTTTTTTCTTTTATTTTTTTTAAAGTAAACAGAACATGTGACAATCAAGAGCTACTACAGCGATATTAATTTCTGCATTAGCACGTTTAATCAGAAGCAATATTGATGTTGATAATTTTGATTCATCTGTCTGTGTTATGTGGCACGCATTTGTTGCATAATTATACAAAAGTACATATTTGAAATACAGTATTTGTCGAACCTTATAGGTTTAATTATAACCAGTTTAATTCTTCACGATATAAAATAGTCGTTTAATTATCATGTGTTGATAAATCCTTTGTCTGATCTTGATCAGAGTAGCACTTATATAGCACGGTTTCATAAAAGCCTTTTATTTTTTTCTATGTAGAACCATTCGAAGCGACTTTCTACTAGAAGGCTTAGAGGTGCTCTCTAGGAAATATCTTAAAGTTCTACACTGTAGAGCAATTAGAGTAGACAAATTCGACTGAGTGGCCACCGAGCTGAGAAGTTTCTGAAAGCTCTGTAGAACAACTGGGAAGCACAGCCACCTTGGTATGGATCTGGTTTATTGTCTCCGCCTTTTTTCTCTGCAATACCAACTATCAAATATCAAAATCTACCTTTTCATGAAAATGACAAAAAGGAACGGCATACCAAGCAAATCTAGCAAAATTCATGTCCACACTTTGTTAAATTACACGGTATGGTAGAAAAGGCTAGCAGCTGAACGATTTCAAGTTTTCCACACCCATGTCGTTTCTCTGGTGGAGGAGCTAGTCCTATCCTGAATTTCACTCGGACGCCGTTTTTTCTTTACGATTTTTTACTTTACTTTAGGGTTACTGCTGTCCCAAAAGCTGCTTAACCGGGGTTTTATCAGGAATAAGTTGATGTCATCACAAAGGACATTTTACGGTCGTCAATGTGGTAGACAATATAGACAGTGCCTAAACAGGGGATTATTTTCAACTTGGGCACACTCCGATCAGAAATATTAATGTCAAACAAATAGTATCCCGAAAAAGTTTAGCCTTTTATCTTCTATTTTTTAATTGTTGATTTTTTTTTTAAAGATTTTGTCATTTCTACAAAATGTATGTTTGATTAAGTTTGTTTAAACATTTGAAAATGCTATAAAATACTATGTCACCGAAGGGAATGGGATTCTGTTATGAGGACAAACAGTAAATGTATGTAAAACAAGTAAAAATGAAAACTACCAACCAGCATCGCTGTAAAGTACAAAAAATGAGAAATACGTTAGGCCAGTAAGTGAGTTAAGAAAAAGGTCCCCCGTTTGATGATTTTATCTTCAATCTACACGTTACGTAACTAATATAGGTTTATTGTTTTCTCTTGTATTTACCATCATGGGAGTATGTCTGTATTAACTTCCCAATAAATATATCGATTATGTGACAAAAGTAATAACAAAACTGCTGAGATGCTCTTGATTTTATAAAGAAACACGGCTGCTTGATTGAATATTTCTCAAATGTGGTTTTTGTTAATAGAAATTATAACAATAATGTAAAATTTGTGGAATCTTTTTATAAACTTGCTATACTCCCATTTGTATTATTTAGATACATCCCTATCTTAGATATCTTTTCTAAAGAGTTTGGTAAAAATTTCCTTATTACCAGAGTACTATATTTTGTGATAAAGTTTACAGTTTTGGCGACAAATAAATTTTAGCAATTTAAATACCTAGAAATTTATATATTCTTATTTGGATTATGAATTTATCAATGTGATTCAAATCTCTTAGCTTGATCGGAAAAAAGGGAAAACAAATGGGTAAACCGTCAATGAATATTAGTCTCCTAACTGAATAATTATTTGTTTCTGTCAGTTCTTTGTCACCTAAACATATCTTTTTTAGGACTTGACATAGAACAACACGGAGGGTGTCTTTTAAAAAGATAGAATCACTTTCCCTTTCCAAATATTTTAGATTTACTCCAATCCCCCGATTTTGCTACTACATATAGGAATGTCAGAATCTAGGGGCGGAGCATAATGTGGATTCTGTATCAACATTTTTTGTAACAATAAAGTCCAGTTTACAAGTGAAGATTGGTCATATTCATCAGTTAAAGTAATAAAATTTGTGATCTACACTGACAAATCAAATACCTGAAATTTACCTGTGCTGCTACCTTTGGGTTAGTACATGTATGCCCTTGGACTTTATTTTTGCCAAATCTTATACCCTAAAGAACAAACAAGTTATTTTATGACTTATTTGATTTTTTTTCAAAAATAAAACTCAAACACATAATTCTTTTATTTAGTAAAAATTTTGTGAAAGTATTTCCATCAAATCAAATCACATTTAATAATCATTCAGTTAGAAAGTAATCGAGATAATTTACACTTGATTAAATCACGAAGCGACAGAAACAGATAAATATTTTATAATATTCTACAAAAATAGAATGTGGTTCTTCAGGTACAATACATAAAATTATTTGCCTCTAGATTTAATTTTGTGATTAAAGATAGTTTGTGAAAGATAAAGATGGAAGAAAGTGTTATCTGTAAACCATTAATAAGCACATTTTTGACAAAAATGTCGAGAAATATCAACTATTCCAAACCATTTACAATCCAATCTGTCTATGAAAATAGATAGAGAATGAAACAGGGAATGTGTCAAAGAGACAAAAATTCCGACCAGACAGCAGAAAACAGCCTAAGGCCACCAATGGGTCGTCAACGCATACATACTCTTTTCTTGGTTTATTATTACATAGCAGGTATACAATATAGAAGGCAATGGATTTCATTCTCAATTTTTTGCATTTCTGACATTATCTCTTTTCTTTTTTAGTATTTTAGGGTAACTTCTCTTTTCTATTATCAGATAATAATCATTTATTCTAAAGTTTGTAACTAATTCGAAGAATTTTTAAATAAGCATTGTAGTACAAATGTACTATACTAAAGTGAAATCATAGATGCTGTATCAGACATATATACAAGGAAATAGAAATTTTAAAACCACACGAATAAATGCTTTCATGCAGTATCATCAGTTTATTTCCACTCCTCAATTCAAACTCCAAATTGGTTTTTTTACAATAATGTATTGGGATAAATTTATGTAAGCTTTCTAATGATATTTATTGTACACAAGAACCACACAAATCATCCAACAATTAGCGTTATTAAACATAGCAATGTGCGTAATTTAGCACACACGAGACAGAATTCGTGCTGTGTAGGAAAATATTTGTATCTTAGGGTTTTAAAATGTATAAATTGGCGTATTATCACAAATGCACAGGTTATCTCTATGTGCAGTATACTAACAGCCTACTCTATTAACATTCTAAGTTATCAGATAACTGTTTCTTTAGTGTTGGTATCTATATGTAGAGTTTCAGCTTTATCGTATCCCCAAAGGACCAATTTCTGTGATTTATTGAAACATAAAGCCTACTAATTCTAGTTTTAGCAATGTTTGCATGTAAGTGGGTGTCCAGAGAGAACCGCTGGCGTCATGTGACTTTGCACTTGGTAAGTACTAAGAAAACATCGTTTCTTGTTAGAGAGCTTAAGAATGTTGGGAAACTATTGTGATAATTGAAATAGAACGCACATTCATATAATAGGGAAAAGGAGGGAAAAAGAATAACTTTAGGAAAAAGATTTAGACACGGAAAATTTGTGGCACGAAAGCTGAATCTAATAGCTGATAATACAAGTTGAATCTAATAGCTTACATCACAAGTTGAATCTAATAGCTGATATCACAAGAAACAATCGAAATATTTAAAGAACTTAAATCCCAAATGAATAAAGTAACAAAAGAAAAGCTCGCTGCTTTATCAATTAACTAAACATTAGGGCAAACATAGATAACTTGGAAAGGTAATCAGCTATGACAAAGTCTAATCAACCAAAACACTCATGTGATATCTGTGGTAGTTGTTGAATACTGATTACAGATAAACAATAAAATAACCACAAAGGACAACAATGACATACCAAGCAACAGACAGAAAGGTCAACAATGACATACCAAGCAACAGACAGAAAGGTCAACAATGACATACCAAGCAACAGACAGAAAGGTCAACAATGACATACCAAGCAACAGACAGAAAGGTCAACAATGACATACCTAGCAACAGACAGAAAGGTCAACAATGACATACCAAGCAACAGACAGAAAGGTCAACAATGACATACCTAGCAACAGACAGAAAGGTCAACAATGACATACCAAGCAACAGACAGAAAGGTCAACAATGACATACTTAGCAACAGACAGAAAGGTCAATAATGACATACCAAGCAACATAGATAATCGACGACAAAGATAACATAAAAGAGTACAAAACAAAATATAAAGACAACAGAGATTCAGGATCGTATGACTAGATACAGACACTGAAGAGTGATTGGGTTACACCTACCCCCCCCCCCCCCCCCCCCAACCCCCCTTATATATCATGATACTGTAATGTATAAAACATGCTATACAAGCTAATACAGTGTACAACAGATAAGATTGGAAAGATGATTGGACGCGAAACTATTGTCATTTGAACATGTAAAAAGGTGTATTGATAAAAAAAAACATGATGAAAATCATTTAATTTAATACATGAGCTATATTTGAAATAAATGATTTAATACTTGAGTTATATATAAAACTATAATTTTCAATCTGCGTGACAGCATCACATAACCCTTTTGTGTGGTAAGTAACTATACAATTAAACAGTAAACTGTCTCTAAAGATAGAACAGTCGGACGTGTTCCTACGTTGTAACTGAAGGTTTATAATTGTGCTAAAAATATCTACTCATTTGGAATAGAAATTTTAATATTATTTACATCTCACATTTTTATTGAATTATGTTGCAGTTAAGTGTGTTTACTACCTCCAGACCAGGTAACTGACTAAATTTATACGAGTCAAAAACATCACAATTTAAGATTTAAAGATTTTACACCTGAGCAGGATACACTTACCCTCCGGAGGGCAAGATGTCTCGCGCGGGTTTTTTGTGGAGATTCATATTGCTAGTGCTTTAGATTTAATGCTGTCTTGTTCTTATTCTGTTTTAGTTTGTTAAATGATTCCTTCAGCTTCCTGCCAAGATTTAAAGGCCAACTATCAGGGAAATAATACTGAAGCCTGTAATATTCTCAAAACGCCTTACTTGGTGTCACACAGGGTTATGTTTTGACTTTGTTCAAATGAACATTCCACAAATTAACGGTCGTCATTATGATTTGATTGACCAATAAGATGTTTGTCTGACGAATAAGACTAAATATTTCGGTTTAATTTCACTTCTTACGTTAACAACACCACAAATAACCTAATAATTCATTGGATCCCCCAATACAAGGTGAACGGAGCGGTGACATGACTTCCTTTCTAAAGAACAAGACTTCATTCATGCCGGTTTATTTTTCGGAGTTTATGTCGCCGCTGCTTTAGTTTTTGTGTTGTCCTGCTATATTTTTCTTGATTAGTTTGTTATGTTTATTTTAATTCTTTCCATTACGACTTAATTGTTCTATATTGCTTTATTTTTTTTGCTGTTGGTTTTGCTGCTCCTGTATTAGTTTGACAAAATCTAAAGTTAATAAAACATAGGGCTAATTGGAAAATTCAGTAATGACATACAAAGCAACAGCCACCCAGACAACAGCAACAATAAAGGAATATAAATAAGAACTCATCCAAAAGAGTCAGGATAGTCTTATTGAAATGGACACTTAACATAATCATGATAATCTGACTTGGTAGGGACACTCAACAAAGTCATGATAGTCTGACTTGGTAGGGATACTCAACAGAGTCATGATAGACTTGGTAGAGACATTCAACAGAGCAAAGTGGTTTCTGACTAGGTAGGGATACCCAAAACAGTCAGGATAGTCCGACTAGGTAGAGATACTCATCAGTGTCAGGATAGTCTGACTAGGTAAGAAAACTCAACCAACAGAATTAGGATAATCTGACTAGGTAGAGACATTCATTAGTGTCAGAATAACCTGACAAGGTAATAACAAAACCAACAGAGTTATGGTAGTATGGCTACGTAGGGATACTCAATAGAGATAGGATACTCTTACTAGGTAGGGATACTCAACAGAGATAGAACAGTCTGACTTGGTAGGGACACTG
Source organism: Mytilisepta virgata (assembly GCA_028015205.1). Lineage (NCBI taxonomy): Eukaryota > Metazoa > Mollusca > Bivalvia > Mytilida > Mytilidae > Mytilisepta > Mytilisepta virgata. The sequence goes on from CM051517.1 coordinate 5,521,975, forward strand.
AACAGAGTAGGGACAGACAGACTATGTAGGGACACTGAACAGAGTAGGGATAGACAGACTATGTAGGGACACTCAACAGAGTAGGGATAGACAGACTATGTAGGTACACACAGAGTTACGATAGTCTGACTTGGTATGGACACTCAACAGAGATAGTATTGTCTGACTAGGAAGAGACACACACTAGGGATAGGGTAAAACAGATTTTATTGGTACTCAAATTCATCTGCTAATAATACCCTTGGAGATATCTTGTCCCAGCAGAGACATCCATTTATAGGAAATAATGCTCAAGATATGTAACGGTCTAAAGAGATTTGAAACTTTTGCATATTTTAAAATGTACCCTCTTTCGCTCTATCGCCGGTTAAGTATAATAATTGAAGTGTGGTGGGGAAATGTTGAATTTGTTTTCACATTACAAATGTATACTTATAAGGAAACAGTATTTGATATAATCGGAGAAAAAATGTTGATCTATCTCAAATTTTGATTTAGATGGCGGAAGTATATTAAATATTACGGCTATATTTCATCAATAAATGTTGTTTATAATCGTTATGCATTTCATATCATTTTTAACATTTATTTCCTGATACAAAGAGTTTCATTTTAAACAGAGGTTAACCAACTTGCTTAGTTTGTCAAGCTGTAGTAAAAACCTTTCAGTTAAGGATTCTTGGTTAATAATTACTGTGAATTCATTATCATTCGTTTAATGACAATTTTCGTGGTTTCGTGGGTCCCGAAACCACGAATTTAAATATCCAACGAAAAATAATACTTTTATTTTAGCTTAAATGCATCGAAGTTTGAAACCACGGAGGTTTGCTGTACATATTCGAGAAACATTGAACAATTGCGTTTTTACACTATGTACTTGGATACTGACATATGATGAGTCAGCTATATCCCCAAAGGATACAGTGTATCATGTAATTTTGTCTTTGATAACATATAAACGCTCAAATATTTAAAAAAAATATTTTGACTGCGTAAATTGTCGCGGTATTCACTTCCGGTTTATTTTTGTGATCATTCTATTCGCCATGGGTAACCTTAATAAGCGATCAAAGCTCGCTCTTAAGTGTTTCATATTTCGGATATATATGTGTATACATGATAAGGGCCAAGTATTCTACATTGAAAAAAATTCGGCAAGAGGGCGGCGGCCGCTGCGTCCATCGTAACTCTTCTCTGCCATTCTACAGTAGGGGTCGTGAAAATGTCTGAGAAGTTAAGATTAGTAAAACCGGAAATTATCACTAGGCGCGTGCCCCATGAAATCATTAGTTCATTCGTCCCTTTATTTCTCGGACCAATTTTGGTATTTAAGTCCGATTTAATTTGTCACCCTAATTCGATAAATCTAAATACCAAAAATTAAAAGAAGGCACAAGCTTCGCTCGCTGCTCAGGTCGCAGCTGTCTCATATTAAGCAAGCGAAGCTCGCTCTTTAAGGTAGAGATGTCAATCAAATTATTCCTACTACTATACCGGCTAAAAGGTTTCAGCAACATGGCGGCATCCATGCGAAATCCCGTTCCACTATTGCTTCCGACGTGATTACGTGAATAGAGATTACCTTCAACAAAATAAGTTATTTATGGACTTACCTCAACTTTTTTAACATTCAGTGTCATGAAATTAAAAATAAATACAAAAGAATCCACCTAGAATTAAATTTGATAAGAAAAAAGATGCAGACGCCACGGAAACCACACAAATCGGCCCGCGGACAACTCGGCCCAGGACTACTCGGACCGTGTTATTGCACAATTCGGACCATGTCATCGGACAACTCGGACCGTGTTATTGGACAATTCGGACCGTATCATCGGACAACTCGGGTCGTGTGAAGTAACACCATTGATAATGATGAACTTAATACTTTGAAGTGAGATTGTTACGCCATTACGATGTTTTCACTAAATACGGGCGACAAAGCAAACGTAAAAACCTTACACTTCGCTCGTTTTCCAGATCACATCTGCTTCATATTAAAATCATAACTCAATGAAGAATATCATTTCCAATAAAAGCTATTTAATCTAAATTTGTTCAACTTCAAAGAAATATTAATCATGCAATCAAATGATAATTAAATATTATGGACAATTTGCAAACAATGAATCTGTTTGTTCATCGTCGGAAACCCACGGCCGGTCGCGCTTACGCTTTGCTTCAACTTACCGACCGTGGGTCAATTCATTCATGTTTTCTCGTTCTCATCAATTATTCATGAACCATTTTGATTGGTTTCCTTACGATTCTGTAATGGGAATACAGCCAATCAAGTGACAGTTAAGACACGAGCTTTGGGTCAAGATGTATGTCATCGCCGGTACGCAATTCCTGTGTATTTTCCGGCGATATAGTTTTCATACTTTCAAAGAGAATGCATTACTGATCACAAAGAAAAAATCACTACACAACAAAAATGTATCAACGCACGTGGGCACCGTTTTACTTTCCAAAGAATTTTTTAATCTCCAAAGTGAAGAACGTCACTATTGTTAAAATCTCCAAAGAGGAGAATTCCATTATTGTTAGCAGTAATTTCAATGGTCAATTTGATTCATGGATATTCATGAAAACGAGAAAAAAAGAATGAATTGACCAACAGTCGGTAAGGGGAAGCAAAGCGTAAGCTCGACCGGTCGTGTTTTTCCGACGATGCTGTTTGTTAGACTTTTGATTTATAAGCGCTTAACAACCAGTCTACGGAAAACAATGCAAAATGGTCCACAAGGGGGGTCAACAGAATTTCTTCAAAATTGGTGTGTGGATATATTATGGCAAGACTAGTTTCTAGGAAAAATATTTTTTCTTGCATTTCACTGTGAGTAGGGCAAGACAGCAAAATGTGCCGGGAACCAGTTTTCATGGTCAGAGATTGAATTTACAGTGAAAAATAACAATATTTGAAACCATCATACCATGAAGAAGAAACCATATGATCCTTTTCTATTTATTATTGTAAAGTATGGACATGGTAGACTGGGTGTTAATCACTACTTTACTGTACAATTTATCAAAGTCTGATCGGCAAATTTTGTTACAATGTTTTCATATCTCATGTGCCAAACCATTGATTTAAGTATTTCAACAACTTTAAAAAAAATTAAGCCAGCAATCCACGAAATGCCTTTTTTTCTTTGTCCACGAAAATAAATGTCTCACTTTGAAACAAGTAGAATGTCTAACACAGATATCTGACGAATTTTTCCATGTTCCTCAAGATTGTCGTTCATATTTTTTGTTTACTTTAAAACCTCGCGAAAGTCACACATGGGTTAACTAGTGCATTCGTGTATACACCTCACACGATTGTTGATGTTAAAAATTATAAATCTATACATGCATGCGTTTCTGTGGAAGTCAATGACAGGTCGGATCAAGATGGTCATATCGTCAGGCCTGCATTATGCCAGTCCGGTCGTAATAGTTTTGATATTGCTCGTACTTGCTGGAATGTGGGTAATTCTTTTGGATCAGTTTAAATAAACATATTCAGAAAGTCGGAACAAAGTTTCATACCATGCTAGTGTCGGTTTTTGTTACTTTGAATGCTTATAGTTGAAAAGAGGGTTCCTTAAGTCCTTTATATGATAATCGACGATTTGTCTGTTGTGTTGTAGTATCGTTACCAGCAAAGTTTGAGAAATTTGGATATATTTCCAAGGTTTCAAGCACACGTTCAAATTTGCTGAAATAAGACAAGCTTTTAACAAAGCTAATACTTATTCATTTACATTCAATATTTGGTTATACAAGACAAACACCATTGCGATCTGTATTTTGTAAATTTTAGACAAAATGAATAAATTGGCAACTAGTCTGTGATATTCGTTCTGATCTCTGTAATGATCTCAGCAAATATTTGTTACAATAGACATTAAAATGAACACGATGAAGAATATTATAGTGATTAAAGAATAATAAATTTTCTTAGCCTGCATTGGAAAAGACGAATAATTTATCAAACTGCTTTACAAAAGACTATGTTAGGCTATATTTTATTTTATATGTCTCCGACAGAAAGTTTTGTATATATTTCAGGGTATTATATAATGAACTATCACTGCGTCTTTAAAATAATGTGTCTAGAGTACCACAGTTTAATGCCAATGTAATTTATCTTCCATTTAAAGCAAACGTTACATACAGAAGTCGTATATTTAAACGAAATGTGGTATAATTTATATTTATTTTCTAAATGGAAATCCGGGATCTTCAAGTACAAGTAAAGTATTCAAAGAAAACAATAGTCATTTAAATGTCTCATTGCAACAAACACAATATACATTACAAAAAGCATAAAACTTCGTGCGGAAACCAGCAGTAGTATTATGATAAAATCAGAGTGATACGAGACAGAATTGCAGTTTAATAATCTACATGTATATGGCAAATCGTTTTTATATGTATTCAATTTCAGGATATCTTATAAAGTTAATAAGATATCTTATAAAGTATATAAGATATCTTTTAATGTTTATAAGATATCGTATTTAATTTGAAGTTAATAAGATATCTTATATACTTTATAAGATATCTTGTATCTTTTTCATGAGATATCTTATATGCTATAATAGATATTTTATATGATTGATTTATCAAATATCTTATTTAGTAAATAAGATATCTTAATTATTTTATTAAGATATCTCAGTTAGTTTATAAGATATCTCATTTAGTTTGTAAGATATTTTATTAAACTTTATAAGATATCTTGGAAGTGGAATAAATATAAAAACGGCTTGCCATACATGTATTGAGCACACCAACAGCTAGCCATTTTAAGAAAAAAGCAGAAAGAAAAGGAAAAATTACTGAGGAAATAAACAATAATGCACACACTAACAATATACAGATAATCTCAGATCCGGAAGCCAAAGACCTGGGTGAAATAAAATATAGTGCGCACATAACGGCAACATTTAGATAATATCAGGGTTAGAATGAACGGAGATGATATGTAACAGACTATAACGCTTTCACCAACAGTAATTTAAAGATACCGTATCAGAATGGGGAGCAAAAGTGGTTTTGCTGAATAAACCATATCACGTCTACCAACAAGCATGATTTAGTTGAATGAAATAAACTATAGCGTCCAAATCAACAAAAATATATATCAGAATTACAGTATAATAGATAATATGAAATTAACTATAGCACTTATACTAACAGCAATTTGAAGATAATACCAGAGTGAGAAGCAAAGGAAGTGTGGTGAAATAAACCACAGCAGTAATATTTAAATATCATAAAGAGCATAAGCAGTGCGAGGAAATATACAAAAAGCAACAACATCAAGGGTTTTACATCTCTAGGGGTATAATTACCGTATTTTCACTTAAAAACCACCGATTTCCCAAAACATTGTATAAAGAACAGGGTTCAAATTAAAGACCAATAATCTACAACGATAAGGTACTAGACAAGACGACAACCCATAAAACACCAGTCATGGTGGAAAAGGTCAAGATACCAACCAATAGCAGAAAAACTGATGTTTGTTTTTAAAGGAAAATAAAATGAGCCTTGAACGACGTTTTGAATCGCTCTCGGATAACAGTGTTTTAACAACAAAGATGCCCTTATTCTGTAAAACACTGACGAAGAAATAAACAACACATGTGGCTAAAATTACATAGCCACCAGCTTGTGTCACCGACCTAACAATGCTTGAGGAAAGCGAAAAACCTTTTGAGAAGCGGAAGATCGATTCTTATCTGTGATTCAAAATAATCTATAAAATTAAACATCCTGGTCGCTTCAAAGGATTGTTTTCAAGTGCTAACACCTGTGTTACATTCCAGAATATAACGACAGAAAACACTATTCAGGAAATGTCTGGCTATACTGACTGAACAGGGCAGATAAATTACCAATACTAGTAGTACATTCTAATCAATAGATAGTTTCCAGTGAAGTGTTGTATACAAAACAGTCAGATATAACTTGTTTAAAGTATCTATGTTCTTTTGTGGATACAAGTCAGACAAATAAAACTATAAATTCTTCTTATTTACATTCCCCGCATATGTTTTATTTTTAGCTCGAAAACAACTTTTTTGGAACGATAATTGTTAGTTTTGACATGTTATTATATTGTATAAATGACTTTGGACAAACCGTTTGAAGATTTAGTCAGGGAACTTCGGAATAACTAATCTGAAAATTGCCCAAATATATTGAAATGGTAGTTATCATTTATTTAATTCGACTCACTGTTACATTTGAAAAACAACAATCTTTCATGAACTGCAACAATTGATATCATTAAGAATAAACGCTTACTCAAAATATATTTCCTTGATTATGTTTTCATGTTGAATAAAACATGTTCAGGAAAGGTGGAGAGATAGTCGTCGTTTGCAGTGTGCCAAGACATTTATCATTAATGACAACAGGAATATTCTCGTTTCATGAGTTTTCGTGATATCAGAATATAAAAATTTACGTTGTAAAAGCATCCGTATATTCCTACTACATTTTTACTTTCTATGACAAGATTTTATAATGATTGTTATCATTTTAATGTTGGAAATATAAACTGTAATAAATGAAAATTCATTTTCTTTACATTGTTCGTTCGTCTATTTCTATGGATTAGTTTGGGCCCATTTTCATGAACATGGCTTTTTTTTTCTTACACTGGAACCTCTTTATTTTCGCAAAATGATGAGTTAAATAGTTTGATCGTTTGATTAACAATATTTTACCTATCTTGGATACTAGTTATAACAATAAAATTGGTATATTTCGACAAATTGTGCCTCATCAGGAGTGATCAAGACTAAAAATGGAAAAGATGTGCAAACAATAAACCAAAATGTTGAGAAAAAAAATTACATTTTACTTCTTTATTTCATTAGTCCAAGGAAAAGACAAAGTCGTGAGAATGGAACAAAAAAAAAAAAAAAAACAAACAAACATCACAAGGATACAAAAGAATAAAAAACGTAAAACAAACTAATCAAAACTAGAACAAGACAGCACAGAAACTAAAGAACTAGCAATGTGAATTCCCATTATAAGCCAGGAGTGACTTCAGGTGCTCCGGAAGGGTAAGCGTGTCCTGCTTCGTTAACGACACCCGCCACATTGCCAGTGCGTAAAAGCCAGTGAAGTGTCAATTCCGGTGAGGGGTCAATTCCAGAAGGACGTGAAATCTAGTCTGATACTTCTTATAGGCCAATCGATTCGTGAGGACGGTCATACAACTTTTGGAGTGATGAAATTAACAGAGACTGAACATAACCATGTCTTAGAAGTTTTTGTGCCAAAAATCGCCATATAAATCACATGCGCGGCAGTAACGAATCAACTGTGAAATGTTCACCATATAGGCTCGAGACCATGGTATTTTACTGCTTAGAAAGGGGAAATTCACAATCGGAAAAATAAAATCGTCACGTTTATCATAAAGTTTTGATTTCAATCGCCCATTATTATCTATAAAGTACAAGTCTATATATGAAGTAGAGGTTGGTGTGTCTGTAGTCTCTTTAATTTCAAGTTCACTGGGATAGATAAGATGTAGGTTATCCTTAAAGTAAGGATTATTAAGTGATAAAGCATCATCTGTATAGCGTCTATTGAAAAACATGTCCTCCAACCTCAACAAAGATGATGTCAATCAGAAATTCCAGCATGTTAACAACATCAGTCTCAGAGTACTTTTTGTTAGAATCAGTGTGTTTTTTCTGACAAAGTAATCCTTTTCCTTACCTAATACCAGATAGCCATATCTTTGTAAACTATTTACAGCAGAAAAATTGGTGATTATCACGTGGGAGGGTAGTATACAGTGTAGAAAATCAAAACTTTTTATGCTATTACAATAGGAAAGGCCACTATAAGAGATATTCCTGTAAGTCTTTAGAATTTTTCAGAATCTACATCAGATTCAGATCACCACTAGTTGGGTAGGCCGTATCACTGTAGCTCTTGAGACCGTCCTTAATTGAAGTAAATAAAGTAGTAAGAGGTTTTGAAAAGGGTTTAGTAGGACATTTGGCAGGGTCTGTTGTGTACCTTTGTTTATATGGCAATCCAGTAAATGGAAAGGAGGTTGAAATTGTCATCACTTACAGCCACACCAATATAAGTACTCATTTCATGCAAATATTAGAATCCCATATACGTTTTCTTACATTTCGGTTAGTCAGGAAGCACAAAATTGAACTTTCCGAAAATGTACAATAAAATATGTACATTAAGCGATCTCAATAGGACTTAAAGATGTAAAAACAGCAACATAAGCACTATCCCATCCCTTTAATGTTTTTTCCTGTGAATGTTGAATTTGGTGTAAAAATTATATTCACCTATTCATGTCTTTCATGGTAAAGTGTATTTAATGATGCAATTTAGTATTAACGATTGTTGAAGAATGACTTGCTGAAAGAACTTTCTGGTAATTGATATATTCTGCAAATGTATTTATGTTTATATCTCCCCCGCAAATCAATATCTATTTCTAAGCTTGTTATTAAACAATTGAAGAGCATATAAATAATGCCAGTTGCCAATAACTTCAATTAACTACAGACAAATAAATTGCAAATGTTGTTTGATCGTGCTGATAAATTATTTGACTCGCAAAGACGATCTGGTTTTAAACAGATATAGTATCACAATAAAAAATTTCACCATACCTTATAATTATATCTATCGTAATTATTCAAATATGGCAATATATTAGTAATTCATATATCATGTATATGGCAAGATATTAGTTATTCATGTATGGCAAAATATTAGTTAGTCATATATGGCAAGATATTAGTAATTCATATATGGCAAGATATTGGTTATTCATATATGGCAAGATATTAGTTTTCATATATGGCAAGATATTAGTTATTCATATATGGCAATATATTAGATAGTCATATATGGCAAGATATTAGTAATTCATATATGGCAAGATATTGGTTATTCATATATGGCAAGATATTAGTTTTCATATATGGCAAGATATTAGTTATTCATATATGGCAAGATATTAGTACACATATTTTGTAAATGTTTACAAATTTGCGACAAAGACTAATTCTTTTTAACACATCAGAACTACAAACCGGGCTTATTCTGTAAAATGATTATATAAACATTGCATGTACAAGTATGTAAATAAACTGGTTACATATCAGTTAAAACTACTTATAATAAAGATATCTTAATATTTCATATACAATCTGCATAAATACATTACAAGTTATAAGCAGTGATAATTTGTTCCTTCACTAAATGTTTTAAATTCTAATTATTTCATTCTTCATTCGAAGAATTATTTTCAGTTTTTACCAGTTGGATCCATGATTAAACCCCACACATTTTTCTATCAGTCTGTACAAATTCAGACTATCCTGACTCTCTGTAATTTATTCTTTTTTGTTGTTGTTTTTTCTCCTTTCTTGTTTTCTGGGTATTGATATATGTTTTATTTCTACTTCGTTCTTTTTTGTCAGAACCTCAAGTAAGGACTTATCTGATATAGTTTGCGGTTATACTTGATATAACTTATCTGCAAATTTTCTTTTAACTTCCTCGTAAGGGTAGATTCGTGTACAAAATCAACAATAACAGGCAAAGTAGTTTAAGAGTATATACTTCATATAACTTTTCTGCAAACTTTACTATATACTAATGGACACAGACATGTCATGTAACTATCAAGTTGGCCATTACATATTATTAAATAGACAATTGTTTAAGTATGAGATGCATGCGATTTTCAATTATAGCCTAAACAATTTCATGATCACGTAGGCTGCTGTATAGAGTGAATTTCAGTCCTTAATAATTTTTTTTTTCTTCGAAACAACATTTTCCCGTTTAATCTCCTTATTAAGTCATACGCTTCTGTTGCAAGTACATGTACAGATAACATTGACATCATTTATACATCATAATAGTACATGTGCACGTAAAATGATGGTATTATAATTGCTTTTCTAAAACCATTAATCATATGTACTTTCTGCTATCGAGTTCGTTGTAACTACTTGCAGAAAATTAAAACAAATGTGCAATCTGTTCAATAACCAATTAAATGGAATAAATCTTTGAAAATAGAATTACATCCAATACAAATCTAATATAACGGTCAAAATGATTATCAGCACCCAATACAATTTACAACGTGTCATTAATTGGTGGTTTTAATTGAGGTTTTGTATGGTATTACAAACACAAATGTCTTGTTAGAACATTAAAATGTTATTACAGGGACAATGACTGATAAAATGTTTCTAAGTGTAAAATAACATGTCTTTGTTTATTAAAACTTAAGGACAATAAATGAAAGTAAGTTCTGGAATGTATCTGGATACCGGGGATCATATAATACTATCATATACAGTTCCTCTGGATACATAGCAATATTTACACATTTATGTATTTTCTATCTAAATTTTGGCAATTTTTTCATCAACAAAAAAGTCTTCGGGCAAAGTTCTATAACTCTAAAACGATACAAAAATGAGAAAATAACGCGTAAGGAAAGGGCCTAATTATATATAAACCATATAGTATATATGTCGAAGTCGCGGCGGAAGTATTTGTGCAGTTGTTTATTGTCATAGTTGCAGGGTAGTGATTTGGGGGAAAACAACTATTAGTATCTATTATTCATTGCCACAGGAAAACTGTCCTTTTGTCTTTATAGTTTTTTTGAAACGATTTTAATTTCTATTATATTTTTAAAGGGAAATAAAAGAAATATTTATTTTTCTTTTACGTATCTTAATTTATTATTTAAAAATCGATAAAAGTAAAAATCGTTTCTTGGCATCATAATATGACGTAGAAAACAAGACTGCTGAATATTTTTTATGGCTTCAATCAAACGAAACCAGTTTCCGCTACGTGACATCTGTAATCCGACAGTTTAGCGACAGTTATTCCTACTGGAACTCTAAATTTTAATGCAAAATTAAAATATTGGTGATACGTTCCAATTAGAACTGCGAATTTTTATTTTATTTTTATATTTTCTTACATTAAATTAACTCTGTTAAAGATTTAAAAAAAATGAAAATAAGAAACACACGAGTTACGATAAGTATGATGCACAAAAATAGTTTAATTCTGGATTAAATAATTTCATTTTTTTTTCATCAGTAGAAGAACATTTTTGTATTCTGGTTCTCAAATATGGAATAGTTTGTCAGTAGAAATTAAAAACTGTACATCTCTTTCAATCTTCAAACAGAAATGTTTTGAATTCTTTTTAAGTAAATAGAATAATTATTATTTAATTCTATGATAATTTTCCTTGGTACATTTCATAGTTCGAGGACCCTCAGGAAGATACGTTTAGGTTAATGAGGCAATCCTCTTTAAATAAAGATTATTTATTTATTTAAGTGTCATTGAGACTTTCGACACGGCAAAATTACGCACGTCATTGCATGTTTAAGAGGGTGAATGCAAAGAAACAGAAGATTAGAAAATCACAGCGAATGATAGCATGTTTTAAGTGAATATCTTAAGATGACAACAAATTACGAGAAAACTATACCTTGCCATTGTATATGTATATGAAGTTTATATATTTAAAAACATTGCCTTATGTAGAACTATGGCAAGCCGTTCTCGTCAAAACTATGTTTAAACCCTTTTTTCGAAAAAATTACACACTGAGATTTAAAAACCTAAAATAACAAACTGAGAAATCGAAATTACACACTGAGATTTTAAAATTACACACTAAGATTAAAAAAAATGAAAAACACACATTGAGAAATTAAAATTACACACTGGGATTTTAAAAAGACACATTGAGATGAAATAAACACTGAGAATTGTTAATTACACAATGAGATTTCAAAAATACACATTGAGATTATATGCAAATTACTAATGAATATTCATGAGATGAATAATTCAACAGATTAATATCTTGGTCTCTAGAACTCTTGTCATTATAATGAAATGCGGTTCCTTCAACCAACATTCATAATAAATTTCAAGACATATAATACATGCCGTCTCTGGTTATATTTTGTAAAGAGAGAAAGTGGGTATTTTTCTTGTTCTATTGGTCTTTTACGTTGTATTTCTAATGTATTTTATAAAACATTTGGCGTCAGACTGAAGGACTAACGAGTTCTGTCCCCTAGTTGTTTTAAGCTTGTAATAGATTAAGATTACGTATGCTAATTAGATATGTGCGCATAAAAAATGCGCACAAATCTCAGTGTGTAATTTTAAATTCTCAGTGTGTAATTTCAAATTCTCAGTGTGTGTTTTTCAGTTTATTTCATCTCAGTGTGTCTTTTTGAAATCTCAGTGTGTAATTTTCAATTCTCAGTGTGTGTTTTTCATTTTTCGTAATCTCAATGCGTCTTTATGAAATCTCAGTGTGTTAAATTTTCGAAAAATGTTTTAAACATAGTTTTGACGAGAACGGCTTGCCATATAGAACTCTTTAGTGTTTGCAGCCATTTATTACCAGAGGAACTTATTATACAAATATCAATTTTTTAACTGAAATCGTGCTCTCAGCAGCATTCTCCAAAGTCTCTGTCCTTGTCATAGGCGAGATATAGTAAATAATCAAATACGAAATATAAATGCATGTTGCTTCTGAGAAAACTAAAGCTCAGGAGTTGGAATGTTGAAATAATCAAATTTTTCAGAAAGTTTTAATTTCAATCTCTGTTGCTGATTAAGTCCAGGTATAAAGCAGTAGTGATGAAAAAGATAGGTAAGATTTAGGTTATCCTTAAAGTTACTGGTATTGAGAAAAACAAAGTGCAACTAAGGGGACTTATCTCTATAGTAACCCTTATTTAAAAAAAATAAAAATAAAAAATGAAGAAAATATCGGACAAAGCGATGCAAAGTATTCTCAAAGGAACATCGATGTTCAATTGAAGGATTTATCTCCAGACTGTACAAATGTATTGCCCGCTAGAAATTCCAATACATTAAACCATCAGCTTTGTTGTACAAAGTAAGCCTCTTACTTTACCATATACAGACTTAGTTTATCACGTGGTCGGGAGGTTAGACCTATCCATGTGCATCTGTTTTGACATGAAAAAAAAATAACCGGTTGAACGCATTCAGAGAACTTTAAGCACTTTGGTGAAAACGATAGCTAGGTAAGATTTAGGTTATCCTTAAAGGTCACTTTCTTGTTTTAAAATAAGTTTGGTTTTTGGTCTTCCAAATGTTTCGGTTTTAATGCTGCTGATGAGAGGTAACTCCTTGTAATGCGTCGTATACAGCATAGTATAAATTTACTATATCTAATATTAGTATCTTTGGATTGTTATTTTAAAAGCCTCCAAAATTTAAATCCATTTAAAAGAGCTTTAGAAAGGTTTTATAAAATTTCATCAAATTCACTGGAGATTCTCTGATAGCGATGAGAGCAGTGGTCTGAAAAATAGAAACATTTACTGACAATAGAAATGAAACGAAAATTAATGGAATTCATGGTAGTTTCGAATTGAGTACCGTACATAGTACGTAATTTCAGATACTCTACGGTAAGATTCTGGGTATCATCGTAAAAATACATTTATTCTAACTGCTTCGTATAAAGAGTTAGCAAAATTAAATGCTATCTTCTCTCCAAATTATAGCAAAAAATGACAAATTTGCTACGTAACAGTGACAAGAATCAAAATAATTGTTCCCATATGATGATTCGTATAAATCTGCTATTATTATGAATATGAAAAAATCAGTTTTGGTTTAATCCCTCGACGGTCTTGGCGTTTGAAATAAATGATATATGATATCAGCTTTGTGGAAACAGATAATATGTCGATAATCTGTTAGAAATACTGTTCAACAGCATGGACTCCATTATTATGTTCATAAAAAAATCCGATTATTTTGCCATATTTATTTCAACATTGTAACTTCATAAATGATTACAAAAACAACTAAATATGGCTTAAGAAATATAGTTTTCCCCTTCATGATTGATTTTGACGTGATATTTGTCAAATATATCTCAACGAGTCCATAATTTTAGATAGACCTTATCGGCAAGAATCCGACATGGCGACGTTTGAAGCCGTTTTCTTTCTTTGACGGTTGGATGGTTGGTTTGTGTATTGGGGTCATCAGGTCATAATTTCATTTTATAACAAATTTCTTATATCCTAATTTACTGCTTTTCTCTTCCGGAGCACATGAGTCTATCCCCGTTTTTTTTGGTGGGGTCCATGTTCATTATTTTTAGTTTTTAATTGTAGTGCATATCTATTGTTTTGGTCTTGTCTTCGTTTTTCTCCGGAGTTTGTCAGTTGTTTCGATTTTCACCTCCTTCGAATATCTCTTTGGTATTTCTTGGCTTTACTTAAAATAAATGGGTTTTACAAATTTAAGCTTTTCATGAATTTCAGTCTATAATGGTTTATAGGGGTAAAATTTAGTTAGTTTATCGTTATAATTTATTGTTTATTTATTCATTTCAATAATCCTGAAAAAAATCACCCTTTAATCATTACATTTACTGGTCCATTGTATACATTTTATATGAACCAGCACTACTATCTGCTAGTATATGTCAGTCCACTGGCTAATTTTTGAAGACCTTAAAACGGGTTTTAAGATGAAGAACAATAGCAACAAAAAGCATGGATAATATTCCAGTACAGTATAAATTCCTCTTTGGTAGATTAAACATACTGTATACATCTATAAATCCTTAATACCTCACAGAAAATATGAAATACATGTATGCGCTAGTACATATTTTTAATGTGGATGATTTTTACACCCATTTTTCATTTTCAAACAGTATTTCCAAAAAAAAAAAAACAATATTCACAAAATTTATAAAGATGTTTGAATTCCTATATGCAAAATTTTCACATTTTTCTCATTTTATTTTTTCCCTCTATAATATTTATATAATAAGAGAAGTTTTAATCGTCCTTGGCTAAATATCACGCAGGTTTTACGTTTAAACGGCATTTTAGTAAAGTAAGGAAAGATTCTATCCGTCAGAAATTTCATGCATCGTTTACATTACAATTGAGAAAAGCATCATTAAATTTAATGGCTTCGTGCAATTGAAAGTTGCTAAAAGATCATTTTTATATTTATAATGTTTTAAAGCATCCGTTGATAATAATAATGATATACCGTAATATCTATGTTTAAAATCAATTTTAATTTAAACAAAGTAAAGTAAATTCATGCTAGTAAAATTATCTCAAATTCTTCATTTTAGGTGAAATCTTAAAATTTACTTTACTGCTTTGTCGCGAAATACATGTATCTAGTGTGACTCTTGTGTTTGGAGTCTATACACTGAACCTGTTAAAACAAAAACATCTGTCTTATGGTAATTTTTAGTTTCATAAAATTGGATAAATATACACCACCGTGTCATACTTAGTTCATGTGAGTTGGAAATGATTACCCTTCCGGAAAACCAGAGTGAGTTATCTTTTCCTAACCAATGTAGGTAAGGGAGATAATTTACAAATCTATTATCTCCCTTACCTATATTGGTTAGGAAAATATAACTCACTCTGGTTTCTCATTCACCACCAAACTTTAATGAAGTCATTTTTTGTTTGTTGTTGTTTGTTAGTTCTGCTGCGGATTTATGATTGTTGATTAACACACTTTCTCATATATAGTTCAACCGCCTCGGTGGTCTCGTGGTAGCGTGCTCGCCCCGAGTGCGGAAGGTCGCGGGTTCGATCCCCGGCCGGGTCAAACCAAAGACATTAAAATTGGTATTTGCTGCTTCTCCGCCAAGCACGCGGCATCTAGGAGTAAAGAGCAAAGACTGGTCGGCTCGGAGTCAGTATAATGTGTCCGAGTGAGGTGATATGTCTTCCTGCGGACAGTTACCTCGTGAGCTAGCACATTAAAAATCCGACTTAGAGTGTCGGTCTAGTACAAAGCAGGGATCATATTCATTATCATATCAACATGTTCTCGTCCTGATATGCACCTGGTTGCCACTGGACGTTAAACAATAATTCATCCATCCATATATAGTTCAGGTTTACAAAGATTACTTTTTTTAAAACTTACAAATAATTTTAAAAAAAGGGTTGGCAATATGAAAAAAAACCAATATAGATCTAGGTTAAAATACAGACTTTATCAATGATTCTATTGACCATGTGACTGGACGTGGTCTACAATATGGGGTAAATATTTATCAAAAAAGAATAACAAGTACAACCAACTTACCATTGACGGCCACCACGGCAGTAAACATACTCCATTTATACTTTTGGAAATTTCGTTTCATTCCATTTTGTTTCGCATAAACAGCAAATGTTGTTTTTTTGTCTGAAAGCAAACTGTGGAAAGTAACTTGATCGGATGTTCTTAAACTACTGCGCATACATGATGCACAAAATCACGGATGTTCTGAAACTACTGAGCATACATACTGCACAAAATCAGATTTGAATTGAAGCGCATTGAATATCAATACTTTCCTGAATAGTGCACTGAAATTAATTTTTAATGTTTTGTTTACTTATCTTTTACTTCCATTCTATAACCAAACATCAATACGGGGAAAACGCACGTGATGATACGTGTCGTCTGCCCAAACTAGTATATATTGATTGTTTTGTTAACTATACTATCTATAATGCTAAAATATTGTACAATTGTCTTAAGTTCTATGAATTATTATTGATATATTCAATTGGTTATGTTATGTATGCCCAATTCTCCAGAGTAATTGACAACGACCATGGCCAAGCACGAGTTGTGATGTTATACTACATTTGATAATAAACATTGCCGAGCCTTACCATGATTTTAGCGAAAGTTAAGCGCCCTGAGACTAAATACGTCAAAAATATTTTCTAGCTAGCACTGGTATCCGATTTCATTGGAGATGATAATTGTTTCGACCTTGTGTTGAAATGACAGATGCTATTGGATTAGGACTCGGTCTCAGTAAAACAATAATGTCAGTGGAATGGGAAATACGGTTTATATCGCGCAAAATATTTGTTTATTACAAATGCTAAATGCCAAAAATATACCAGTACGAAATGAAAATGTAAAAGTTCCCACTCCCCTTCTCGGAATGTTCAAATAATAAATCACGATTTTTATTGTTCTCAAATTGTTTTAATTTTATTTCGTTATATATTGAGGATTATTGCTTCGGCTTCCATATATGTATGCATGGCATATATACTGAACCGCAAAAGAAACGTCGCACAAAATGACATGTTCACATACATTTATTTCAAAGTGACATTTATATATTTTAAATTAATTTTTACAAAATTTAATGAATGATTTACAGTCTTTTGGTTACAATGTTCACAAAAACGTCACAATTGTCGCAACGTCACATGTTTTCAATGCTGTGCTCCCACGTCCGTTAATAACGTGTATGTCCTCCACCGGCACCAATTACTGCGGCACATCTTCGGTACATGGAGTTGATGAGCCGATTAATAAACGCCATCGGAATACGTGCCCATACTCTCTGAAACGCTTGTGAAAGTTCAGCTGCAGTTGTCGGACTTGGCTGCTCATTATTCAACCGTCTTTGAACTTCGTCCCATAAATTTTCAATAGGGTTTAAATCTGGACTCAAAGCCGGCCAATCCATAACATTAATGTTATTCTGCTGTAGGAAGTCTCTTGTGGCTCTTGCGGTATGCGCACGTGCATTGTCCTGTTGGATGTTTTGATGACGTGCGAAATGGGGCTGAACATGGGGTGTCAAGACTTGGTCGATGTAACGGGCAGCTGTTACGCCATTTCCTCTGCCTGGGCCAAGGTTCTGAAAGATGACTGGACCAAGTTTAACGTTAAGGCCGATTCCACCCCATACCATGATGCTAGGTCCTCCCCACGCGTCTGTTTCCAGAATGCAGCTGTCTTCGTAACGTTCCCCGCGTCTTCTCCACACTCTGGTTCTGCCATCGGCTGTTGAAATGCAGTAACGGCTTTCGTCAGAGAAGATGATGTTACGCCATTGTCGATTTCGCCAATTCTGTCGCTGAGTGGCCCACTGAAGACGAGCTTGACGGTGTCGAGGAGTAAGAATAGGTCCTCTTGCTGGACGGCGACATCTCATGTTTCTAGCAGCTAATCGCCGACGAACCGTATCATCACTTATGGGTCGTCCATGTGTTCCAACAGTGTTTCTGGCAGTTTCGGCAGCTGGGGTGAACCGATTCATCAAATGGTGACGAACAATGCCTCTATTCTGTCTAGGGGTAGTGACTTGGGGTCTACCACTCCGTGGACGGTCATTTGTGCTGTTTGTTGCATTGTACTGTGTCCGTAGACGTTCAATTGTTCGAACAGCACAGTTGAAGTCGTTGGCAATAACTCTGGCAGATTGCCCAGCATCCAATCGACCAATGGCCTGTTCTCTCTGTTGTGGAGTCAGACGTGGCATAGCTTCTGTGTCAACACTGATACCAACACTCTTTAATTTTCTCCGGCCTTTTATACCCATAAAGGAGCATGAATTTCACGAACATTTAAGATTTAAGAAAAATTACCGCCAAGTGTGTCCCACGAGCGGTTTTAGGTACGGTCGCTCTACGATATCAACTGAAAATTATTCAACCGAAAATTTAATTCACAGGTAATTTAATCTTACCTGGTGATGTAATCGTAATACTGATTATATAAAAATCATTAATTAATATTTATTTTGAATTTTGCTAACATTTTGAAAAAGCGACGTTTCTTTTGCGGTTCAGTATATATGACAACGTTGTTAGTTTGTCATATTAGTAACAATTAAACGTATCTAGTCATTCAAAATGTTTTATTATAGTGTTTTCAGATATTTACTTGCCTGGCTTTTTTAGATTTTATTATTACTTATTTATTCATTTATTCAATAAATGTAAGTGTTAATAGCATACATCAATAAGTCATATAAACAAATAAGCAATCAATCAAGAACAACAGGTAAAACTGATTAATTGATGTAATATAAACTATGCACTAGCAGGGTCCACTCTGCTCAGTATTAAAGACTTTCTAATGAATGGAACCGTAAGTTGCATAATTTGAAATAAAGAAAGAAGTGTTTTTTATTATTTATTTTTTTTTATTATTTTTTTTTATCAAATTTTTTCAATTCTGAACATATTTTATCGATTTCAGTTTCTAAATTCTGCCGCAGATATTTATATTTAGGACCAAGTTAGAAAAAATGAATCTCATCTTCTAATTCTAAATTACATTGTTTGCATATACAATTTTCCCGTTTTAATCTTGCGCATCATCCTCTTTCAATTTCTAGGAAGTGGTCACTATAATTATCATTTTGCACATTCGTTTCCTGGTCTCAAAATTACTCTCCAGAATAAATTTGTCTACAACATAATCGGTCTTAATTTGACCATATATAAATATTTTATTGTTTTCTGGGAGCGATTTTAATTTTCAAAGAATATATGTTCATAATTACTTTTAATTATTTGTTTGGTATTTTTACCAAATAATGCCTTATTTGCAGTATAATCAACTTCCATAACATCATATTACATCTAAATTATTCGATTCGCATATATTTTTAACATATGAAAACCCCAAAATGTACCAATTGGATTTGTCGTGTTTCAATTGACAGGAAATGCTTGCCCTTCCGAAGCATCTGGTATAATTCCTATTTTTTATATCTTTACATATTGTAAGTATTTTTGTTTTGTATTAACTTCTTCTGTTTTGTATGTTATGTGTTTCATTCCTGTTAGTTATAGAGGATTTTATAACATTTTCACCATATCACTGATCTCAAGAATTATTCTTCCCTAATACTCTTATTATGGACTTTATTGTATCGTTTCAACATTCTTTTGCCACTATATATTCACAGCTGTCAAGTCAGTTGCAGAACTAAATCACAGGTTTCAACTTTACATTTAATTCGAGAATAAGTGATATCCCTTTACTTTCGTAAGACTGGCGGTTGATTTCCATATATATAGACTAGTTTACATAGAAATAGACAGATTTAAGAATTTTGGCGTCCAATTGCTGTCTTTAATCAGAATGTACAATATACTATTATATACCTGAAAAAATTCAGGTACAATCTTCATCTACGGAAATTGTTGGGGATCGTCGACTATCGTACATTAATTGTACCTACACCTAATATTTCAAACTTGCATACATATGGACAAATATATAAAGACATTTTAAATTATCGACAGAAGAATAGTACGTAGCCGTATTTTAGAGGTTCAAGTCCACAATATAACAAAGACTAGTAAACACAAGGCGAACTAACCCAGAGACAAGGTGGACTAACCCAAAGACAAGGCAGACTAACCCAAAGACAAGGCAGACTAACCCAAAGACAAGGCGGATTAGTAAAAACAGTATTACGGAGAATAAATACTACAAAGATATAACCGAACAAACATGAAAGCATAAACATTAAAGCAGTTGATTTATTTATGGTCCCTATATAATATTAAGTTAAGGTAGATAAGATGAAGATAATTCAAAAAGTTATAATTATGAAGAGACAGTAAACCATCTATTCAATTGAAATTGAAATTAAAGGACGATGCTAATTTCTTTTTTTTTTGTATTAGCCTAAAATAACTGACTTAAAGCAGATAATTAGAAAGCAGCGAACAGTTTGCACTCATAAGAATTCCAATAGTCTGTCAAAAAGAGGACAAATATACCTAAGGAGCAAACCAAAAAACGTAATCCATTGGACAGACAAACCCGGGAAGACAAATGAACAAAAACAAGCACAACAAATAAACACTGAAAACTAAAAAACAATGAATAAAACAAACTCCTATAAAAACAAGAAGTGAACTTAGGTGCTCCGGAAGGATAAGCAGTTCCTGCTCCGTATACGGCACCCGTTGTGAAGTTCAACAAAGTCAAGCCGGTGGTAGTCACAAATCGTCGGAGGTACATGAAATGTTACAACGGTGGGACAGGTAAAACCTATCCACCAAATCACGCAATTATATATATTTTCATCTAGTAATTCAAGAATCATTCCAGTAATTTATCAAAATGGGTCTCTACCTTTTTTTTTTAAAATGACTGGATCAAACAAAAAAAGTTTTCATGTGGAAAGGCAGTACGGATTACTTTTATTATTTTTGCAATAGGTAAGGCCACTAGAAGGAATATATTCTTGTAAGTATTGAATTTTATTCATTCACCACTCTTAAATATTTATCACTGCAGCTCCTGTCCTTAACTATTTTCAATAAAGAAGTCACGAATTCTGAAAGAGAATTTAGAAGGGGACTTGACAGGCTACGGAGTTTGGACATCCAGTAATTGGAAGGAGGTTATTGTCATTACCTACAGCAATATTGAAGGAAGATAATATATGATTATTGATAATGCATTTTCTTGGTATCAAACGCATGTTATAGTGGGGGTTGCCAAGTAAAATTTCAATACAAGTCTATTAATTTATAAACATTCAATGTAGTTCGTTTTGAAGACAAAACCGATATTGTTAGGAGCTCTGACATATGCTACAATGAAATATTTGTCTTAAAGATAGGACAATATTTTCCTAACCTTGGGAAGGAACATTTAAATTTTTGATAGCAAAGCATTCACGTGGTTTTGCTTATGATATTTGTCAACTTTAAAAAAGAATATCTTGCAATTTTGTGTTGTTAACGACACTCAGGTGTTATACATTTTTTAATGAGCCAATGAGTCAAGGCTAATGCAAATGTGAAAAACAGCATGCTTTGTTTCGTCTTTAGAGAAGTTGATCTATTGACATTTCATACCAATTGAGGAGACGTACAATGTACAATTAATTTTTATGACCATGACTAAGCGGATGAATATGGTTTCATTAAAAGTATTCATGTCATGATTCACTGAACTACAGACGTGTGTGGAAATTATCAAGGGATGAAATAAAAACAACCAATAAGTATAACTTGTTAAAGTTAGATGACATAAACATATACATATTTAAGTTACAGATATGACACAAATTATATGAAAAATAAGCGTTTTTGGCAATAAAGTCCTCCTATTGGTTCAGTAACATACTGTAAAATTCAAATATATCTAGAGGTGGGTGGGAGGGTTTTTAACAAACCTCTTTACAAAAAAACTAATCAAATGTAAAGAGTAAATATATATCACATATACTATATAAGATATTTCATATAATTTATAAGATATCTCATATAATCTCATATAATTTGTAAGATATCTCATATAATTTATAAGATATCTTATATATTATATGAGATATCTTATATAATTTTAAAGATATCTCATATAATTTTCTTTATCGGACTTGACATTTCACGGGCTTTTACTCACTGGCATTGTAACGGGTGCCGTTAACGGAACATCACATGCACTTACCCTTACGGAGCACCTGATGTCACTCCAGGTTCTTATTGGGAGTTTATATTGCTATCAAATGAGCTCGAAATTAAGGATACCACAGACACTGCCAAGTCTGCATCTTATCATGACCTTCACCTCGAAATTGACACCAGAACTTTACGACAAACGGGATGACTTATATATAATTTATAAGATATCTTATGAAGAAAATTATATGAGATATCTTATAAAGTTTATTAGATATCTTGAAGTTCGAATAAATAGTAAAACGGCTTGCCATAAAAACGCGATAAATATAATGTCTGATGACTGTAGTGTAGACGCCCAACAAATGGACATCAGTCTGTAAAACTTGATTCTATTGGTGTTATTTTTTATGGAATTAGCATTTTTACTTTCGTTGGTTGAAATATTTTGTTTCCAAGATAATATTCGATTTTTTTCAGATGAGATATTCTAGAGAGAGTGCTTCTAGGAAGTCACCGAAAATAAATCTGAAAAGAAAATAGAATCAAGTTTGAAAATATCCTCACTGATATTTACCCTTGCAAAAGATACAATCAATCTCCTTATGTCTGATCATCGTCATTATTCTTAAATTGGACTTAAGTCGTTATATATATTTATTTTGTCAATCTTGCCAGACAACAACCATTTATGTAAGCTATTATTTAACAAGAATACAATTTCGTTCTCTTTTATTCCCAATACTTATCCTATTAAGTTTGAAAGCCACATAGCGTTGTATATTCTGTAATTGGAAATTAAAAGTTTCCTTTTTCTCAAAATCGAATAGCATATTTGCATAACGAATAGCCATTAACTGACTTTGAATTCATAATTGAATTGTGACATAATGACAGCATCGTTAGGGAATTGCACGTGTACTCAAACATTTACTATACATATCTTTTACATAAATTTTAGGTTGAAAAAAAAGTATTACATGTAAACATAATATTCAGTTAAAACTGGTGAGCACATTGGTGTCAATGAAAATAATTCCAAGGTGGCCTTATATAGATACTGATGTTTCCAGTTTAAAACTTGATGTTATATCATTAAACCCAAGGAGCTCCCTCAAGCAAAGTTATATATTTTTCTATGTTGTTTCATTTTTGTTCATTTTGGCATTTGGATTTCATTTTTTTTACAATAACAACATCGTGTTATTGTTTCGACGTTCAATTTCTGATAATTTCATCACTCCAAAATATTACGATCGTCATCAAGAATTTCTTGGCCGATACGAAATTTCTATCTCACATTTGTGACCAGATATCTTCAGTTAGATTTCACGTTCTTCTTGAATTGACACCTTATCGAACTTGACATTTCACTGGCGTTTACTCACTGGTAATGTAACGGGTGCCGTTAACGGAACAGCACATGCTACACTTTCGGAGCACCTGATGTCACTCCAGGTTCTTAATGGGAGTTCATATTGCTAGTACTATCCCAATGAGCTCGAAATTAAGGATACCATGCACAGACACTGCTAAGTCTGCATTTTATCTTGACCTTAACCTCGAAATTGACACCAGAGGAAGGTTGAATACAAAACTTTACGACAAACGGGATGACTTTGACTTTCCAATCGTCAACTTCCCATTTTTGAGCGGCAATATTCCAAAAGCGCCGGCATATGGAGTATATATTTCACAACTTATACATTATTCCAGAGCTTGTGACATATACATTGAATTGATGGACAAAGCCTGGCTCCTGACAAAAAAGTTGTTCAGACAAGGGTATGTTGCTCCTAAGTTGGAGTCATCCTTATTAAAGTCTTTTGGACGTCATCATGACTTGGTTGACAGGTATGAAAAAATCGTTTCCCAAATGAAAATGGACCTGTTCCATTGATATTATCCCTTCCTCATACCGGATTTGACTTGGGCAGCATGGCGGGTGTT
The DNA here is from genome assembly GCA_028015205.1 of Mytilisepta virgata. Classification (NCBI taxonomy): domain Eukaryota; kingdom Metazoa; phylum Mollusca; class Bivalvia; order Mytilida; family Mytilidae; genus Mytilisepta; species Mytilisepta virgata. Next base: position 5,546,214 of record CM051517.1, read on the forward strand.
CTGCAGTGTTATGATATTGTATTATTATATTTATTTTGTTATGATATTGTAATTATTATGTTAATTATCTTGGCCTAATTTGTTTTGTGTGGCCTTATAACATGTATAATATGTTTACATAATACTTGTAGTTGTTTACCAAATAATGATTCGATAGAATCATTCATTAAGATGTTTACAGGGATGCTGTTCCAGAGTTTTATGGTTCTTGGGAAAAAGGATTGATGTCTTACTTGTAGTCTGCATTGAGGAATTTGGAAGGATAAGGAGTGCATGACCGTATTCCAGAAGTTTCCGTTCTACAGTATATATACGGACAAGAAAGCTAGACTTTCAGAGCAGAAAAGTATCAGACTAGACGTTAACATTCTTGTGTTCTCAGATGTTGGATTGACACACTTTTATTTACGTTACACACATCATACTTTAATTACGTTACATCATACAAGATTGTGACTGATTGGATTCCGTTTGGATTCCCGCAACAGTGACGAGAAGAATTCCGGATTAGGAAAAGACGAAGGATTTTGAACAGTTAAGTTGACATTTTAGTTTGTGTAATATTTTTTTGTAAACTTGTATATAATAAATCTGGTTAAATTTTATTATTGATTTGTGTCTTTTGTTGGCTACAATTTAAAGGTGATTTCGGCCGTAACAGCAGGAAGCAGAAACTGCTTACTCTTCCGGGGCACCTGAGTCTACCCCTGTTTTTTGGTGGGGTCCAATTTGTTCATGTTTTTAGTTTTTAATTGTAGTGCATGTATTGTTTTGGCCTTGTCTTCGTTGTTCTCCGGAGTTGTCAGTTGTTTCGATTTTCCCCTCCTTCGAATATCTCTTTGGTATTTCTTGACTTTATTTTTTGGTTTCTGTGCTGTCTTGTTCTATGTTTGTTTAGTTCATTATATGCTTTTTTAATTCTTTTAGTTATACATGTATCTTGTGGCGTTTGTTTGTTGTGATCCATTCTCATGACTAACTTTTCCTTGGATTTCCAATTTACTGACTTTTCCCACTGTTTTGTGGCTTTGGTATTTCATTTACCGATATTTATCCTGCAGAATTATTTTTTGAAATATGCATGCTATTTTTGTCTTTATGGTTGGTGTGGCTATTTTGTGTTCCGTGTACGATCATTTTTTGTTATTGTGTATAATTTTAGTTTTATATGGCTGCTTTTTTGTCCATTTCTTTGGTTAATGTGGTGATTTTTTCCCAGATGTCCATTATTTTGGCTGTTATAGCTATTTCTATATCCCCCACTCGGCGAATCGTCAGTTCAAAGTGGCATTGTGCATCACCTATTTTATTTTTGATCCGAATGATTTTGGGGGTTTTGGGGGTTTTGCAGAAACAAACATGGACTTTGCCATTTCATCATAATATGGTAATGTAAAGGGGGTCCACAACGCCTTCTAAACAAATGAATGGTTTTCTGTTAAACTTTCAGGCAATCTTCAGTGTACATTGCCATTGCGCTCCACCTATTTTATTTTTGATCAGAATGATTTTGGGGATTTTCAACAGACAAACATGGACTTTGCCATTTCTTTATGTAATGTAGGGGGTTGTCATGCCCCGTCCAAAACTTCTCCTAAACCAGTGAATGGATTTCTGTGAAACTTTCAGGGAATCTCCAGTGTACATAGCCATTGTGCACCACCTATTTTTTTTTCAAAATGATTTTTGGGGTTCCCTATACACAAACATGGACTTATACATTTCTTCATATTATTGTCACCATAGTGAGGGATATACATGCGAGTACTTCTAAGTTTGTTTCTTGTATTAGGTGTAAGTGTCTATTATTTTGGTAACTACACCCTAGATTTAAAATTAATAAGGATGCAAAAAAAAATCCATTTATGGAAAAGTTGCATAAGACTGAGGATATATACACTAATGTAACCATTTTGATGCATAAGATATGCATATTTTGTCCATTTAAAACTAATTGACTTTCACAGATTTTTAGTATTTAAATACCATGGTACAAATGTGTAGTAATGTACTATTTTGTTTCCTGTATGGGTTTTAAATATTTTTCTATTAATTTTTCTGGCAAGACAAATTACAGAAACACCGTCATAAGTATTATTATATTTATTCAATAAACTAATCTGATAAACTATTTGTATTAACAGATCTGTTAGTATCAATAAGTGAGCCATGTCAGATAGAATTTCAACCTTATGTGTGATCATGGTGACTGCATTGTTTAATGGACCTGGAATTTTTTAATAACATGTCTCCGATCTAGGTACTATATCTCACACTTAAGGGATCAGACTTACCCTTTCTGCATGCAAAATATTAAATTAAATATTGACAAAATTGTGAAAACTCATACTTCATCATTCTTTGTTAATTTTCAAAATCTCACCCTTGGCCATTGAATTAAATGTGTATATATACCAATACATTTAGATGTTTTTTCAATTATCTGCCATCTATCCAGGGGAGATAATAAATAGCTTCCCTTAAACTCAAAGGACCAACCACGTAATGTTTCTCATTGATATAAAGTTAATTTCTATCTGTCACAGTTCAGTCAAGTTATTCAGTTCAATATTATCAATGTTAGTAAAATTAACACAAGATATATATTTAATAAAATTCTGTAAATGACAAGATATAGGTCACAATTTTATATGATATGTTTGTAAATGCTGCCTTCTAAGATTATACTGCTTGTTATCTTTGTCATATTAACCATATTTATCAGTAAGTCATTTTTTCAACCAAAAAAAAACAAGAAAGCACTAAAAAGTAATTTTCTCAGTTAATCAGTTTTTAGATAAACATGTGTTAAATTATCAAATAAGCAGAAAATATTTCTTTCTGTTTTTGATGAAAATACTACACTTCATGTTGACAAACTTATTTGAAATTTATGTTTCAGTTAATGAAATATTTGTGAAGGAAATAAAGCTATGGTATTGTTTTACATTTTGCTTCTTTCAACAACACATTTGATAAAGATAGACCTTAACTATTAATATACTGCTCAATAAAAATCTACATATCAATGAGGTAATAATTTATTTGAATAATTACTGTATTATAAATGGTGTATTTGGAGTAGAAAATATGTAACATGTACCCGGTGTATAAGATGTGTATTACATATACTTCTATATAAAATATTATGACAAATTATCACTCAAAAAGTTAGATTTGAAGCAGAATTTTATTACAAAATGCAACATCTTTATAATAATATATCTTTTAATTATGAATTATTTACAAATGAAATGTGGACTGAATGACTTTTAGATCATGAAAGATTATTGTAAATTTAGAAATTGAAAATTACCATTAATGTCAAAATACTGTTTGTAGGCATGATGCTAAATATCACAATTTTATAAATTTTTACAAAAATGATGAATTTTACAATTATTGTCTTTAATTCTGTCCAAATATAAAATTTAAGTTGATTTTTTCCCTTATTTTGATTGTGTTTCTTCCTAATACTGGTAATCCTTATTATAAGTTTATGTACTGCTAATATGTATTGTTATGATTACCAATGAAAAAACAATTTTCTGTCTACTATATAAAAATAATTCCATGAAGACTTTTTCCATATAAAGTTGTATGGTTGATACCTGTTATTCAAAATCAGCACTTGCCGTGACTTAGGTATTAATTTGTACTAAATTCCTCGTTATTAAGCACTTTTTCATATAAACTAGAGGCTCCCAGGAGCCTGTATCGCTCACCTGGACTATGTCCATCTTGACTGGCAGCCTGGAACATTGATTTTTTCTGTAAATGACAAGATATAGGTCACAATTTTATATGATAATTGGCTCAATGGTTTCAAACAATATCTTTCAATGAACTTTCCCCATTTAGTCCTATCTTAAACTAACTTCCGCTCTGGCAGCCATCTTGGATGGTGGACAGGGTCATTAGATATAATTCAAAAAGAGGACCAACTAAAGACCATAGCTGCCAAATTTTGTTCCAATTGGCCAAGTGGTTTCAGACAAGAAGATCTTTAAGTAAATTTGCCATAGGGTCCAATGCTTAACTATGTTTGGCTCTGGCGGCTATCCTGGATGACAGGCCAAGTCATCAGATATAAATAAGAAAGAGAACCACCTAAGGACCATTGCTGCCAAGTGGTTTCGAAAAAGTAAATTTCTCATAGGGCTATGTTAAACTAACATCTTGGATGATGGGCAGGGTCACTGGATACAATTCTGAAAGGGGACCGCCTAAGGACCATTGCTGCCAAATTTTGTTCCAATTGGCCCTTTGGTTTCAGAGGAGAAGATCTTTAAAGAAAAATTACGACGACAATGACGGACGACGCCGTACGCCAAGTGATGACAATAGCCAGGTGTGCTAAAAAGTCAGTAGTTTACAACACATTGGTTTTTTCTAAATCAACAATTTATTTCATTTTTTTGGTATTCAAAATTCACTTAGTACATTTAGTACCATTTATAATGCAGTACAAAATTCCATTTTAATTGAAATGTTTAAAGTAGCCACCAAGTGAGATTTATTTACTTATTTTGGCATAAATAGAATACTACAAATGAATACACACAGGTGAAACAACAAACACAAATATTTAAGAATGTATAAAAATATATATCTTTAATACTCTTGTAAAAATCTTGGTATTCTTACCACAATTTTTTTTATTTCAACTTATAATACCTCAGTTTTTGTACAAAATATGACAAAGGCACCTGTAAGGAAACAAACATATACATTTCTTCTTTGATACAAGTCTTTAGATAAACCCTTTTCAGTTATTCTATTTATAAAATGATATATATATATAACTATGAAATAGACTTACATACAGAAAACAAACTTTTAAACATAATTTAGCTACAGAAATATAAATTACAATTAAGTGCAACATAATTTAAACAAAGCTAAAAAATTTTGTTAAAATAATGATGTTTATAAATATGAATTAAATGTTGTAACAAGTACATAACCAAGATGATTATCACAGACATATCAAAATATTGGAAGAAGGGAGGCAACTCCAAATTTCCAAGCAGATTCAATAGAAACTAAAATGCCAATTATATTCTCTGCTTCCCAGACAATTGATTTTTGAAAAATGGCAAGGTAGGTAGAGAATTTATTTTTTCATTTTATTTCCTGTCACAACAGGCAAAAGATGTTCAGTTGAGATTTTTATTTTGTAGACATACAAATCCTGTTTGAAACCATTCACTCCTATGATGTTTGGCTTAAACAAAAGGCTTGTATACCAAAAATGTTTAATGATCACACGTGTATAAAATAAACATAAAAACTGGGTGAATATTCAGTCAGACTCAACAAAAATCATATCAGCTAAATTTGTTTTCTTACTTTCAATTTGACCTGAAAAATGTTACAAGATGCTTGAAAACTGAATCTGGGTTGACAGAAGAATGTCAAAGTTTATTTTTGTAAAAATACCAAGATAATAGCATTTTTTTTCCAGAAACCAAATAAACTAATCCCGTCAGAATTATATAAGTTTATTTAGCTTTATATATTTTCAAAGACATCTCCAAGATTTTTGTAATTTAAAAAAATTTTAAGGACATTTCCAGACCAAAGGCATTTAAAATTAAAACCCTGGCTTTTTGGGAAACATTGATCAATACTACAGGATCCTTTTTGTCAATAATATCTTGTACTGTTATGGCATTACTTCCTTATACTGTAAGCATTAACTTTGACTATTTTTTCCTCAAAGTTACTATAAGTACATGTATTACAAGTTTCTCAAAACAAGAACTTTAGTATGTTTTTTATTGGTAGGATTTGATGGGTGGTTACTGTCCATCTACAGCCTTATCAGATTCAAATAAATTAAATTGAAGATGCTATATTTGAAAATAGAGTTTTGACTCTCTCAGAAATTTTTGTGTAATGTTTCCAAATCAATACTGATTATCTTCATAATGGAATTTCTATTTAAAAATAGCGTTATAAACAAAAAAAATTACCTAAAAACTAAGGATAACAAACCACTAAACAAAATTATTTTCATCATTAAAGTGTTATAAATTTCGATGTATGTGATTAATCAACAGTACAACTAACTAAAGTAGCAACTTTCAGTATATTATTAAAATCACTTAATTAACAATACTGTCATTTCTCAATCTTCTACTAATTAGTCAATTAGTTTTTGTTTGAACCCCAAAATATGCTTTCTCGCTTTCAAAAAATTCAATTCATCAAAAAGATCAAACTAAATTTAACCTATATTTTCTCATTCTTTACTTACCAATTCATACTGGTATAAACATTACAATTTTAACTAATATAATTTGTTTCATGTAGTAGAAAAGTAAAGGTGTTTCCCTGAGATCAGTAAAACAAAGTACCCTGATTACCATGCAGGGAACCAGAATAATCCACTTCCTCATATTTTGGACTGCTGTTTGGCTCTGTTATATCTATTATATCTTCTTATTTTTGTGCCTCCTCTCCTTCTGAGTAGAATGCATCAATTGTCTTCTTATACATTTTTGTAACAATTGGACGACGTAACTTCAATGTAGGACCTGCAAATATTCTAAACATTAGTAACCTTCACACCAGTCAACGAAGCGACATTCAATTTTCAGTAAATTTTTGTTAGTTATTATTTGCAAATCTTAAGAAACCTCATACCAGGCTATGTCCCAAGAGATTTTGAAAGGTAATTTGTTGGAAGTGGCCCTAGAAGTGAAATTCATACAGGGAGAAATGCATATATATTTATATTTGGATATAGAAATTTTTTTTTTAATTTTAAAACTTAAAAAAAAATCGGAATTTATAATGCATTTTTATCAGGCAAAAAAAAAAATATATATGCATGTATCCTGCTTCCCGATCGACCCTGTCTCAGATCCCCTGACCCTTTTTTTTACGTGCATATTTGGAAATTTGCGGAAAAGTTGTCCAAATCCATCATCGACTCCAGTTTACTGTCTCCTTGAAATATAAACAAAATGGTGACTTCCATGGCTAGCAGTGTGTTATCGATAACTTTTTAAGAGTGTGAACATAGGAAAGTGCCAAAAAGAATCATTGCCCCATTTCCGAATTCTATGTCTTTTTTCGCCTAATAAAAATTATTGTATATCATCTCAGAAGTCACAGTGAGGACCATCCATAGAGAAATATCTTGCCTCTCATTGCAAACTCACATGATGGATGGAGCAAAGTTCTGGTAATGTCACGTCTGTACAATGGATTACAAATAACAACATAATAAGCAGAATCAGAGATACAGCCAAAAAACAAGAGGCTCCCAAGAGCCTGAATCGCTCGCCAATTATCTTTTCTGTACCAGTAGATCTTGCATCAATGATTATTTTTGCTATTTAATGTATACCGTCGCAATTTTCTCCTTAATATTGACCTGTACAGCTAAAAAATAGAATCCTGAACCAAAAAAGATATGGTTGCTAGGACTTTTTCATCAGTTGCTATGGACCTTTTCAATGGCATTGACTGTTGACCTTCAATTTTGACTTGAACAGGTAAATTGTAGGGTCCTGAACCCAAATATATATGGTTGCTAGGGACTTTGTCATCAGTTGCTATGGACTTTTTCAATGACCTTGACCCTTGACCTTTCTTCTTGACTTGTACAGGTAAATTATAAGGTCCTTAACCCAAATATATATGGCTGCTAGGGACTTTTTCATCGGTTGCTATGGAATTTTTCAATGACCTTGAAGCTCCATTTTACTTGTACAGCTACCATTCAAGTTATTTCAAGTAATGCCCTAAACATCTGTGACAATGTCAGACCATTATTTTCTGTTTATGTAAATAATCTCTCAAGGGCAAAAACTCCTATAAGGGGTCAATTGACAATTTCGGTTATATTGACTTATTTGTAGATCTTACTTTGCTGAACATTTTTGCTGTATACAGTTTGTCTTTATGAAAATAATATTCAAGCTAATAACCTAAAACTGCAAAATTGCCTTAAAATTAACCACCCAGGGACAATAACCCAAAAATGGGTTGATCGATTCATCTGAAAATTTTATGACAGGTAGATCTTTACCTCATGAACATTTTTACTACTTGTTAGTTTTGCCCTAACTGCTTAATGTTTCGAGAAATGAGCCAAAAAGTGCATTTTCACCTATGTTCTATTTCTAGCCAGTGCAGCCATGTTTCTCCATGGACAAGAAAATAAAACATACAATTTATACTAGATACCCTAAGGATCTATCAGCCTAAGTTTGGCTGAAATTGATAATGTTGTTTCAGAGGAGTAGATTTTTAAAAGTTTTCAAATGACGAAAAAAATGTGAAAAATTGTTTTTAAAGGGAAAAAACTCCTATAAGGGGTCAATTGACGATTTTGGTCATGTTGACTTATTTGTAGATCTTACTTTGCTGAACATTTTTGTTGTTTACAGTTTGTCTTTATAATAATATTCAAGATAACAACCTAAAACTGCAAAATTTCCTTAAAATTAACAATTCAGGGGCAATAACCCAACAAAGGGTTGTCCGATTCATCTGAAAATTTCATGGCTGGTAGATCTTGACCTGTTGAACATTTTTACCCCGTCAGTTTTGCTCTAAATGCTTTGTTTTTTTGAGATATAAGCCAAAAACTGCATTTTACCCCTATGTTCTATTTTTAGACATGGCGGCCATGTTTCTCGACGGACAAGAAAATAATTAGGCTCATTAGGCCTAACAGCCATAGTTAAAACTGGAAGGGAAGCAGTTCATTTCATATTAAATTAGAATTGGGTAAATCAATGCTAAGTGGAGTTGCTTTTTGAGAATTTATTTGGAGATGGATATATACCTTTGCTTGCTTCTCTCTTTCAATGATACATGATTTTTGTTTCACAATACTTCCATAAAATAACAATCATGTTATGTATTAACAATGTCATTAATATACTACATAGTCTTATCTGTATGAATTTCACATATTCACTTGAATGGACTGGGGTTGTCTCCCTTAAATTACTATCAGAATAATGTATGTACTTTTCTCCTACAGATTTATGCTTCTGTCACACTGTATTTTTAACATGTTCATACAATGAGTTTTCTTTAAAAAATAAATTTGAATTTGAATTTATATATGGCATCACAATGAGGTAAAAGCAATGCAGAATCCTCATGTATTTATTATTGACTTCCATTATAAAAGTTTGTATCCCAATTTAATCAAAACCTACATGATTTTTATAAATAAAACTCAAAATTCACATTTCTTGCATATCTAAATATTTCAGATTTTGTCAGGAAGAAATTTTATCTTCTGGACAAATGATTATCTAAAATTTTTATTAGTTTTTATAAAAACCCTGTCAAGAGAATTTAATTTATTTTCAATTCAGTTACAGCTGATTAGATAAAAAAAACCAGGGTTTCCGATTTGTTTCTTTCATAAATCTTTCCAAAATATCCCATATTATTATCACACTTACCTAATTCACCACCAGGGATAGAGAAATCTTTAGGAATTATTGACCATTTTTGTATTTTAGATGCTCTGGACACAGACTTAGAATTAGCTTTGTCAATACCCTCCTGGATAGCTTTCAATACTACTGCATCCTTTTTGTCAATAATATCTTGTACTGTTGTGGCATTGCTTCCTAATTTACGACACCAGTCAATGGCTTCGTGTGTTAAATTATTGCTAGGTTCACCAGTGTCAGCATTAACCTCAACCTTAAAATAAGTAATGAGTTATCAAAGTCTTCCAAATCAGTATGACTGTAGTCAGATTAAATTAACTTAACATTACGGTGGTCTTGAAAAACTAGTTTAATCGCTTGATTGAATTCGTCTTCTTTACAACTTTCTGGCATATTACAATAAAATATTTTTTCCTTGGGACACCAGTTCAATAGTTCTTAATCAGATTTTTTTTAGTTTTTGTCTGTTTACATCAATAATCAATGAGGAATTCATACATTAGTGAATCTGGTTCGAGTAATTCATGAAATAAACAATGAGCTGTCGGACCATGAGTGCAGCAGTCCACCAGCAAAAATAACATGTTATCATATAGTGGTCCTTGATTAATCAATCATGTCTGCAAGTTCATCACTTTCTATAATTGTCAACAGAAAGCAAGTATTTACCAGCTGTAACATTGTAATGTTACCTCATTGTCGTCAATCAACAGGCATTATTGTAAGTATACACTGGTAGTAAAGTGTGCAATATGATGTTGTTATATGAATACAAACCTTCATGCATTACTACCTTGGTGTTACATAAATACAAACTTTAATGCATTACTACCCTGGTATTACATAAATACAAACTTTAATGTATTACTACCTTGGTATTACATAAATACAAACCTTCATGCACAAGATCATAGACAGGAACTTTCTCTTATCTCCTATCAGCATACAATTATTAATACATGGCAAAACTTCCTTTACATTGCTCTCTACAGGAACAGGAGCAATATTCTCTCCACCTGCTGTTATTATCAACTCTGAAATAAACATTAAAAAAATGTTAGAAAACTTCATACAGTGTCTTGTATCTTTTAAAATGTACAAGTGATTATTGAGAAATGGTCAGTATAAATTATGACCCAGTGTCACGTATTATTTTGAATCCAGGCAATTTTAAGCCATGGTATATTGACCCCTCTCATGAAATAATGACCCCCCATTGTATATACCATATGGTATTCTGACATGTGGAGTCTAAATACTAATGATACCTAGAAATTTAGATAGTATAGATATACATCAGCTGAACCATACAATTTTCATGACAGCACAGGAGCCACAACCTACTTGCGTGATGGAAAAGAGTAACTGCTGTGTGAAAACGTCTATAAATATTGCTAATGATATTGCAACTTGAAAAACTTCTTCAATTATGGCTGTAACATCATTTTCAACTGGACTAAAATAATTTTTTGTAAGGTCGTTCAAAACTTAATAGGTAGTAAGTATACCTTTGATTCTACCAGTTATATACAGGAAACCTTTGTCGTCGTGTTTTCCCAGATCTCCAGTCTTCAGCCACATATCTTCATCAAATGTTTCCTTTGTTTTGTCAGGTTCATTTAAATAACCCATAAAAACATGTCTTCCACCCATACATATCTAAATATAAATATAAACCCAAAAATAATTCCTTCCTCCACACATATCTAAAAATAAATAACCCTGAAATAATGTCTTCCACTTATACAGATCTAAAAATAAATAACCCTGAAATAATGTCTTCCACTTATACAGATCTAAAAATAAATAACCCTGAAAAAACGTCTTCCTCCCATACAGACCTAAAAATAAATAACAATGAAATAATTCTTTCTCTCACACAGATCTAAAAATAAGTACATATATACTGGAGTAAAAATTTGTTCCACATGTAAGTCGGTAGGCTTCTTATTGTCAGAAGCCTTGACCCTCTTACAAGTCAGATGTAATCTGGCCATATTGAAAAGTTCAAAAATCTGTTCACAATACTCAGTCTGATAATTGCTGATCCAATAGTTTTGCCAGACAGGCTACTAAATTTTCATCTTATGCCTATCACTTATTATTTCTGAACTGATATGAGATCACCGTTTTTCGATGGCTCATCTTATCTCGACAACATGGATATGAGCTAAAAACTTTCAATGCAAACCTTAACATAATGATACAACAGCTCATTTCTAATGTTCACTGAACCCTGAAATCTAGGTCAAAACCTTTAAATGGCATATACTTTAGAAAGTTCATATCATAATGTAAATCTGTACCAAGTTTCATAAAGATGTGACCCATTCTTCATAGAAAACAAGAACAGCGTTCCAATGTCCCCCCCCCCCCCCCCCACGTGGCAATAACTCCAACAAACAAGAGGCTCTCAAGAGCCTGAATCGCTCACCTGGCAAACAATGCACTATAAACTAAATTAATATATTAATGTTTGTTGTAAATTAAACTGAGTATTAAAGGTCACGTAAAATGCTGAAAATACCTTTAAAAGTGATGGCAATTCAAAGCTCACATATTATGAAGTTTAATCATTGTTATACAACATTCTCATCATCACCATTCACTAAGGATACCATGTTTACTTTAAAAACCAAATATTGTTGAAATCCGAGCAAGTGTAAAAAATGGCGGGAAAATGGCAAACAAACTTTCATCATCACCATTCAACTCGGGATACCATGTTAGCTTGAAAGTAGCTTTCATCTTCATTTTATTTCTATAATTCAGGAAAAAATAGCAAAAAACAGCATTTTGATCCCTATGTTCTATTTTTAGTAAGGGCGGACATGTTTTTCGACCAATCAAAAATCCAAGCATGAACTTTTTGCAGGATACCCTAAGGAACAATCATACCAAGTTTCATTTGATTTTGAATAGTAGTTTCAGAGAAGAAGATTTTTGAAATAATAACATAAAAAAAAGCCAAAAATGTCAAAAAAGGGCAATAACTCTAACATCAGTTGACAGATTTTCACAAAAATCAGCACACAGGTAGCTCTCATCATGCTGAACACTTTCAACCTGCCAGAATTTGCCATAACCTTATGATTTTTGAGATAGTTGCGAAAAACTGTTGTTTGACCCCTATGTTCTATTTTTAGTAACAGTGGCCATGTTTTTCGACGGATCAAAAATCGAAGCATAAACTTTGTGCAGGATACCCTAAGGAACAATCATGCTAAGTTTTATCCAAATCCATTCATTAGTGTCAGAGGAGAAGATTTTTGAAATAATAACATAAAAAAAAAGCCAAAAATGTCAAAAAAGGGCAATAACTCTAACATCAGTTGACAGATTTTCACAAAAATCAGCACACAGGTAGCTCTCATCATGCTGAACACTTTCAACCTGCCAGAATTTGCCATAACCTTATGATTTTTGAGATAGTTGCGAAAAACTGTTGTTTGACCCCTATGTTCTATTTTTAGTAACAGTGGCAATGTTTTTCGACTGATCAAAAATCGAAGCATAAACTTTGTGCAGAATACCCTAAGGAACAATCATGCTAAGTTTTATCCAAATCCATTCATTAGTTTCAGAGGAGAAGATTTTTGAAATAATAACATAAAAAAAAGCCAAAAATGTCAAAAAAGGGCAATAACTCTAACATCAGTTGACAGATTTTCACGAAAATCAGCACACAGGTAGCTCTCATCATGCTGAACACTTTCAACCTGCCAGAATTTGCCGTTACCTAATGATTTTTGAGATACTTGCGAAAAACTGTTGTTTGACCCCTATGTTCTACTTTTAGTAACAGTGGCCATGGTTTTCGACGAATCAAAAATCGAAGCATAAACTTTGTGCAGGATACCCTAAGGAACAATCATGCTAAGTTTTATCCAAATCCATTCCGTAGTTTCAGAGGAGAAGATGTTTGAAAAATTGTTAACGAGGACAGACGCCAGACGACGACGGACGCCAAGTGATGAGAAAAGCTCACATGGCCTTTTAGGCCAGGTGAGCTAAAAAATAATGGTACCACATTGAAATTTGAACTTGACAACTATGATATAAATTTAAATAAATACATTTAGGTTTGTAGGCGTGAGAGCGCTAACAAGAACTAGAGGCTCCCAGGAGCCTGTACCGCTCACCTGGACTATGTCCATCTAGAATAGCAGCCTGGGACATTGCTTTGACACCAACTGGCAGGGTCTCAGATACAATTCCGAAAGAGGACCACAACTATGATATAAATTTTATAAAAATTCATTGAGAAATGTAGGTGTGAGAGCGCTTACAATGTGGGACTGACAATGCACGGACAGACAGATGCCCAGCATTTCTATGTCCCCGCACCTCGTTGTGGTGGGGGACAAAAAGATTATATGCAAACCTTAACCTGGGGCAGGACGGATGAACAGACAGACCAACGCACAGATAAAAAATCTGTATGTCCCCCAACTTTTCTTGGAGGGAAATAAAAATACTAGAATTTACAAATAAGGATGTTATACCTCTCCATTACCATCTTCATCTGGATTTGCTAATTTTGTCTCAGCACCAGGAAAACATTTTCCCACACTGCATATCTTGAAATTGTCATTGGTACATACTGTATGTGGTCCTATCAAATATAATATGTTCCAATATTAAATCACAGAATAAGACTGAAATTTCTAAGATCTGTAAACATAAAATCAGGCTCTGTAAATGATGACTTGGCTGTAGTATTAGAACTGTCTTACAAACTAGATCCACCACGGACCTGGATTCAATTTGTCATACTTAAGCCAGGAGGAAGCTAGGTCCTTAAAATTTGGCTGTGGCAGTAAATTTGGTTGGTGTATGGATCATTAAAAAATGATTAGCATTGATATTTAAGTCTGAATGCAACAGAGCAGAAAGTAACTGATCCTGTGGTAAAATATGGAATTATGTTTAAACAATGGCATTATAGTTGTAATCTGTTCTCACTTGATTTATCAGAATCCTTTTACTTTATTATGTCTGAGGGTCCCAAATTGGGCAGTGAAATGAGGGAGCACTGTATTTAAGAAAAGCATATCTGTATCTTTTAATCATTCACTTACCTGTGCTCTCACTCATACCATAAACTTCATGAAGAATAATATTTAGACTATAAAAGAATTCTAATGTTTCCTTCATGATAGGTGCTGCTCCTGACATAAAGAATCTACATCTATCTAATCCCAGTCCAGATTTAGCTTTCTTAAAGACTAAAGAATTAGCCAATCCATATCCAAACGGCATAGATTGTCTGAAAATAGATATTCAAATATTTTTAGAAGTCTTTGTTCTGTCAACTACACATGTCTCCAAAATAAGGAAACTAAGTAAAAATTGTTTTTTTGGAAACAAACTCCCAATATATATAAAGCAAAATATTAACATTATGTATACCGCTTTCATAAACATTGAGTCAAAGGTGGTGTCTTTGAATGGTCTGAAGAATTTTGATTCCCACAGGAGTCAAATTTAAAAAATTATGAATTTAAGCTTGTAATTTAAACTTCTCTTTTACTTTTAAATCTATGGATTTTATTCCTTTATAATGCTTTCATACACATATAAGTAGATGTGCAATAAGGTTTTAAAAATTTTTTTTCAAAAAGTGGGCCCACTGGGTTGAATTTAAAAAAAATGTAAATTTAAACTTCTGACCTAAACATTTTCAATTTTTTTTGGATTGAGTGATTTCATCTCTTAATAGAATGATTGAATACCATCTACAAATAGGGCCACTATTAAAAAAATGTATGTTTCCCCACACCCCTACCCACATTGTTGTAAGTGGGTAGGTAGGTAGGTGTTTTTTTTTTTTTTTTTTTTTTTTTATCTTGAAATTTTTTTTAATACCCAACAGAGCAAAACAAATCGATCATGTGTATGTCTGGCACATATAACTATTTGTAGCAACTTTAATGTAAGTGTTAGAATGTCTAAATGTTTGTAGCTCTCAGTGTCAGGTGTCAACTTGACATTAATTTCATCTGATTTTATTTGAGTTTGTATCTCAGAATTGTTCATGACTGTGATGTTTCCCTCTCAGTGCATACTAGTAGCAAACTGTTTTAAATATATATGCATGTACTGTAGTTGTGTAACCTGAAGAATTTTCCATCAAATAATTTACCCACTGACAGCACAGGACTCTGTATTTTGCTTCTGACATCACCAATATTAATAAAATTATTAGAATGAACTTTTATTTGAGCTAAAAGATAGCAAACTAAACTAAATACACATTAGTCTTAATAGATACCAAGTGATTTTTTAGTCCTGAGTAATGAGGGGGTAGATTCTTTGCTGGAATAGCCTTGACACTTATTTATCAATACATTGGACAGATTTTAATGCTTTAATAAATTTTGAATAAAACAAATGACTAGATTGGAAACAGATTAATAGAAATGAAACAAATGTCCGACGTGTGTTTTCTCTGCAAAGAATATATTCCTTTAGGATAAGGGGGACTGGCCAAATTCTTTGCAGTTTTTAAATTTTTCACATACGTGGTCGGCCCATAAAATGGGGATCCGGCGACCATCACGTCTATAAAAAAGGAGCTGAAAATTTAAAGGGTTCAATGGGAAGCGGTGGTCAGGAGGGAGGTAACAAGCTGCTTGATTTGAAGCTGTAAAATCTGTTCGAGACAACGTTTTTCACCCTTCCGTGCGAATATTTTATTGAAATATCTGAAAATATTGTTGTTTTTGCATTATTCTTTTTCTCAGTAATTAGTAGTAAGAAAACTGAAAAGTTTTTATCCATTATTCTTTTTATAATTTTACTTTATGAATCCATGCATGTCATGCAGGTATACAAAGTAAACATGCATAAATCCTACGAGTGTGGCATTGATTTTTGTTGTCCTTGCTCAGACTGGAAAGATTTCAGCGCAGCAATCTTCAATTAATTTATTAATGAAATTTCACCAATAATTAACGAAAAAAATCAATAATCTTCAGATTTTCTCCCAAATCAAAATTTTAATAAAATAATTTCTTCTCAGCGTCGAAAGCAAGAACACGTGTATGAAGGTTTCCATGTATCCTGAAACGGCGCGATTTGTTCATCATTTTCCGAATCATCTTCATCAAAATCTAAATATTCTTTTTCAGAATCATCCTCAAGAAACATTTCTTTTACAAAATCTCGATATTTCAGGGTAAAACTTCTCTAAAAACGTGTCGCTGTCCGCAACCTTCGTCTACTTCAATTGTTTCAAACTCGATGTAAACAAACTACCAGGTAAACATTTGTCATCAAAATAATTTTAGAATAGGATGTTGGAATTGACCAATAAAAACTGTTTTCTATAGGGAAATCCTTTTGCTGACGTAATATCAACTAAATATAAATATATCTGCTTGATTTCATTGGCTAGAACTCGAAAAGTCTACCTAATTATATAGAAAGTTGACCTGCACTGAACGGAACTACCGGAAGTGCTCAATATATCGACGACCGGCAGTACAATAAAGTTGTTTTGGCAATCACTATATCGACGTCCTGCAGTACTAGGGTTAAAAAAAAATAAATTTGAACTCAGAACTAAAAAAAAAATTTTTGAGTCGGCGGCTATTTTCTCAGTCGGTCGGGGCGTGGGGAAACAAACTTAATTTTAATTTTGGCCTAGACAATAAGGTTTTATTTTTTTTTACTTTGAGTAAGAGTCCCAACTACTGCAAGGATCAATCATTGTTGATTCCAACAGTAAATTTCTACCTTTTCTTTTTTCTATCAAAATTTGCTCAAACTGGGAAGCAGTTTTAAGACTGATCTTAATATAGTTCTTTCAAAAAGATATTTCAGCTAAAGATTTAATAACATATACCAGAAAATATAATACCTACTTGTTCATCTTGGCATAAGATGCCTTCAATCCCACACCTTTTGCCCACATGCCAATTTTCCTTTTAATACTTCCAGCTAATCTAGCCTGAGCTCTAATGCCTTCATAAAATTTCTCCCAAACACGTGGAACTCCAAAAAATCCAGTAGGTCTAACTTCTTTTAAAGTAGTCAAAAGGCTACCCTTAAAATATGATTAATATATTTTAATACCAACACAACCACTGAGAAAATATTAACAAGCTTCGTACTGTGAAAAAAAATTAAAAATACTTTTATTTTTCAAGAATCTTTAAATGTTTTCAAATATTATAGGAATAATGATTTGGAGACTCTCTACAAAAATTCCCTAATTTTGTGTTGATCAGGTGGCATACATGGCAGCTACAGTGGCACTTGCATTAGATGAAAAACATAGCTGCCCCAGGCAAATCTTGATTATCACCAGTCAAATTTTCAAATTATTCTCCTCTAAAAACACAATACCAAAACTTCATAGGAATAATGACTGGGAGACCCTCTACAATGATTCCTTCGGATGGCATACATGTCAGCTACATAAGTTTGCATTGAAGCCTATGGGAAATTAAAGTTTCTCTGAAACAACAGAGCCAATATTAAACAAAGTTACCAGGAATAATATTTGGAATGGTCTGAACAGCCAAGCTTTGGTGTACAAACTAGAACTGTCCTGAAAGGGACTAATACCCCCGCAGTAACATGTCTGTTTTTAAGCCTACGCCCAAAAAGAAAATCCTGACAATACCCACATCTCCATAAAGTGATCTAACACTCCATAAAGTTTCATGAGAATCATGCAAGTAATGTTGGAGGAGTTGCTGACAACACATAAAGAAGTTTTGTTAAAAATTGCTGTAATTTAGGAGGAGTTGCGGACAAACGTTATTTTGGACAGACGACAGACAGACTGAAACCTATATACCCCCCAAACTTAGTTTGTGGGAGTGTAACAATATCAAACATGCGGTATGTTAACTGCTTCACTATCCAGGTCAGGATTTCAGGCTCACTTGAGCCTCTAGTTTTAGTTCATTACTACTGGTAATTAAAACATTGTTGTAAAATCAGATTACTACCATATACAAATTGATACTTAAGGCAAAATCTATTTAACTTGTAGATTCCTATCCCTAAAAATATTTTCTTTGATCAAGACTTGAATATTTTATTTTCCATTTACATTTGAAATTTTAAAGGAAGGAATTTTTGTTTTATCTCAAAAACAAAACTTGTTATATCACAATTTACAAATATTTGCATAGTAGTGTAAAATATCAAATTCTTCTACCTATCTCGCATTATTCAACATATTGATGAAAACGTATAAGGTTGTCCTGGGCACATTTCAGCCAAAAAAGTTTTTTGGACTCTCAACAGTAGAAGATAAATAAACTAATTCCTCATAAGTCACATTATTGGGTAAGTTTAATAAATCGGCTGCTGTTTTTTGGTTTGATATAATACTATTCATATGGTCTATGGTTAAAATTTACCATAGTTCCATAATTTTTCTGATTAATTAATGCATTTATACATAACATCAATGCTTTATACATGTACATATACATCGTCGTAAACCCAAGGCCGGTCGCGCTTATGCTTTGCTACACTTACCGACAGTGGGTCAATTCATTCATTTTTTCTCGTTTTCATGAATATTCATGAATTTAACTGACCATTGATATTACTGCTAACAATAACTTAATTCTCCACTTTGGAGATATAACAATAGTGACGTTCTCCACTTTGGAGATTGTAAAAGTGCTTTGGAAAGTAACACGGTGCCCATGCGAGTAATGCAGTTGATAAATTTTTGTTGTGTAGTGAAAGCGTAAGTGTGATCAGCCATTGGTTTCCTACTATGGTACATATAATGAAGAAAAAAATGAAAGGTACATGCTATAAAACGTGAAGTTAACATAAACATCAAAAGAACCATAGTAAGAATTCAGTTATCTTTGTTTTTACTAATATTCTTGGACAAGAATTTTTTAACAAATGACATATGCATTAAGCCAAAAGTGTTCAATTAAAAAAAATTCAGTTCCAAGGATTGTAATCTAGAGATGCTGAAAATTTGAGATTTTGATGATGAAATGTTCTACATTTCTTTGAATTCATGGATTAATTCATCAACATGAAATGCATGAAAACTAACACCACAAAGTAAGAAGTGTTACAAAATAGATCTTCTAACCTGAATAATTTCTCTGAACATGATTTTGTTTCTATAAAGCATGAAATTTGTGTCACAACTAATACTTTGACAAATATTTTGTACAATTTTTATCTGATCTTTAAAATTAAACTTGTAAACTATTTTGACTTCTTGAATAAAAATTCCTTATATGATAACAAATATTTAAGCTCTATACATGCTAGTGAACTGAAGCAACTATGATCTTCTATAAATTGCAAAATGTGTGAATTTGAAACTGAAATCTACTTCAATCATTGACTATGTCTGTATCCTCTCTGTCACAGAAATGAAATCATAGCATCACGGTAATTATAAAATGTTTTCGTTTGGTACCGATTTTCTTGGATACAAGAAATTTGAATTCTAAGGGAAAATTAATAACATCTTATCTATAAGCTATATATAACTCAATATGTTAGTTTTATTAATATGTTGAGAAACTGTGTTAATAGCAACTTTAACATGCATTAATTAAAATAGAATTAGTGTAAACAATAATGGTATATAGTACAGTACAACTCAGTAACATTTGAGTCACCATGATAAACATTTTATGCATTAGTGACTTTGATTAAATTTTTGCATTTAGGTGTATTATTAAAGAACCTATGGTAATGTATTAATATTTCACAATTGCAGTCATATTATATAGTACAACACAGCTCAGCTACATTTGAGTCACTAAGACCTACATTTTATTGTAGAGTGAATTTGATTAAATGTTTGTAGTCTGATTTATTTATAAAAACATCTGATGATACATCAGTAATATTTAACAACTACAATCATCTTTAGTTCAACACAGATCACCAACATATAAATCCAAATGACCTACATTTCATGCTTCAGTGCCTCCATTAAATTTTAGCATTTGGATCCTTATGCCAATAAACAGAATATAGTTCTGTGGATTCATTATTATTAAAGGGGTAAAAGTAAATGTAACCAGGATATATTATGAAACTTTCATATATTTAAAATAATTCTCCAAATGATTTCAAATGACAAAAGATAGATGGGAATTCTATGTTCAGAAGGGCGGGACAAACAATCTCTACTTTTTATGCAGCCATATGTCTTAACAAAATTCATGTGCCCTTCTTTGCTCCATTTATGTGCTGCAGGTGCCCTTATTAGATTTCCATTACCATGCCCTTTCTGATTGCTGTGAGAACCACTAAGTATGCTACTCAAAACAAACCCAGGTAAAAAGAAAGATAAAAAGATTTTTGAGTAAGTAAATTTATGCTAAAATTATAAATCATTCTGTTAGTATTGTTAGTGCACACAACACATGTGTGTTATATACCATGCGCAGCTAACAAACCTTCAAAGCATCAGGCTCAGCAAAGTAAACTGCTGATCCATTTGAAATTGGCATGGTGATATCCAATAACTGGGCTGCAATGTGACTCAAGGGGAGGTAACTTACTGTTACCTCCGAACCAAAATTAAACTCTAAATGTCTGCACATTTCATCTGATGTCCAAGTCAACTGTGAAGAAAATCAAAATTAGGTCATATTTATACAGCATAAATTACACAAAATTATTACCATGCAGATGGAAACCATTATGTTAAAATATCATTTTATATTTTAAAGACAAAAGTACAACCAAATAGTAAGACAAAAAAATATTTCAAATTATCTAAAAATGTTTCTAATGGTTGTCCAGACCTTTGACATCAGTCCTTCAATCAGTGTTTTCCTTAGAATACTTTTGACAATGCAAAAAAAGGACTGGAAGAATGGACATAATGCAATTTGCTGATGAAAAATCATCCATACAAACAACACGAGGGAACAGAATTAATGCATGGTGGTGGAGAGTTCCATTATGTATGAAAATCCCAGGGAGAACACTGTTGTATTTATTAAATATTAATAATATGTAGCGATAATTAAATAATTGCTCCAAGGCTTGTAACGACCTAAATGTCCATTTCAACATTTTTATCGTCAAATCTTCAAGACAACCATACTCAAGAAACAATTCTTTTTTAAAACAGTCTGGTTTCCACCTGTCATGGTTCCTATGCCTTTATATAAAACAAACCTTTAATGCATCAGGCTGAGCAAAGTAAACAGATGCACCATACATCACTGGAAATGTTATGTCTACCATTTGTGCTGCTACATGACTTAATGGGAGATAACTTATGATAACCTCCTCTTCATAACGAAGGTTAAAAACTTTAGCAAAACCATTTGCAGTCCATACCATCTGATTACAAGAGTTATAAAATTATTAAAAAATTATGTATTTATCAAAGTGAAATAGTTTAACTTTATAGAATACAAACAATTCATAGCTCTGATGATTTATCTTTTTCTGAAAAAACTTTAAACTTTATCTATGTAATCATATTGTTGCTTGCACAGTAATACATTATATTTAAAACTACAAACTTACATTATCATGACTTAACATCACACCTTTTGGATCACCTGTAGTTCCAGACTGAAATATACAAATATAATATAACAAGAAGCTGTCTGAGTGAAAACAAACCAGACTCACCTCCGTCACTGTTTGGAGTCATACAACTATCAAGATTTTTTCTAGGATTTTTCAATTGAATATTTTACTGATTTTACCCCTATTTGTTATTTTTAGCTGGACTAGAAATTTCCTCCATTTCTCCTGCAAATACTCTTCTGTTGAGCTATTCCACCTAAATGTAGAATGAACAAGCAGTATCCTCCATGGAATGATTCTTTTTTTTGCGAATATTCAATTCAAACTCACTGTCATGATCGTTTATCAGCAGATTATTTACTTTCGTTTTCAGTTGATCAATGTCACACAACACTTGAAAATTGAGTATGGGTCAGCAGATGCTTGAAACATACTTCCGGTGCCAAAGTTCAAATTTTGCTTTACAGTAAATACCGGAACTGCGTTGTTTTTTTAAGTGGGGTGGCAGTGTCTGAGTACCAGATATTTAAGTTTAGAACAAAATATAACAAAACAAAAATAAACTGCTGTGCCTTATGCGCATGATACGCCCGTAGTAAAATATTGATTTTTTTTAGCAAATTAAGTGTCATGTTACTTTTTCATTAGCTTAACATATCTAAATTATAACACTCTAACAACAAACTAAATATCATCTTTGTGGATGCAAGAAATCTTATACTTATATAATTGCTTATATTTGGACAATCTAAATCCTATAACTCGGGAACGACAAAAGTGAAAATTGTCAAAAAGTATACATACCCTAAGACCATCATTTGTAATAATTTGTTAAAGTTTGAATAAAATCAGTCAAGGCATACTTGAGTTTGTGAGCTACATGTGAAAAATTGCTTATATTTGGACAATCTAAGTCCAATAATTCTGGAACAACATAAGTGAAAATTGTCAAAAAGTATACAGACCATCAGACCACCATTTGTAATAATGTGTTAAACTTTGAGAAAATCAGTACAGCCGTACTTGAGTTCATGCGTAACATGTTAAAAATTGCTTATATTAGGACAATATAAGTCCCAAACTCTGGAATGACAAAAATTAAAATTGTCAAAAAGTATTCAGACCCTCATTTGTAATAATGTGTTAAAATTTGAAGAAAATCAGTCAAGGCATACTCCAGTTAGTGCGTGACATATGAAAAATTGCTTTTTTTTTTTGACAATCTAAGTCCCATAACTCCAGAATGACAAAAGTCAAAATCGTCAAAATTGGAAGGGAGCTTTCTTCCGTCAATCCTAATGTTGTGTTAAAATTTCATGAGAATTGATTGAGGCAAATTTGAGTTATGGTACGAAGTGTTGACAAACGAACGGACATTGGTATACCATAATGTGTCTCGTCCCATCTAGGAAGGGCGTATAATAATTACAGACAATTTTTTGCATACAGATTATATACTTCACAAACTGCAAAAATTTTACAACTTACAGTGTATATCAAAGTACAACATTTGTTAGGATGTTGTATAGAAATCCTTTTCTGTAAATCATCATCTGACACATCCTTACCCAACTTCATAAACTCTGACCACTGAAAAAGTACATATTACAATATATAATGTTCTGTTTATTTGGTGTGTAATTTAAATTTCATAAGTTTAACCAAAAACTTACTAATGCTTTGGCCTAATCTGGATTTAATTTTTAAAAGGTTCCTGCACATTTTTCTTCCTAAATTTTCATTCAGAATTTTCCATGATCTTGTGACATAAACTATTTGATTATCAGTGTGTTATATCCAGGGTTTTCAATCAGTATATGGATTGATATGCAAAAAGTTACAATTTCACCTAAATGATGACATAAAAATGTATAACTGACCTAATTACACAAATCAAAACAGGTGAAGCAATTATATTTTCATTCAAAAATTACTTATTGCAAGTAGTAAACTCAACCAAAACCATGACTTTATATAACAATTTTAAATACCATGACTTTTCAGGTCCTTTTTTAGACAAAATAAATTCCGTAACTTTTCCAGGATTCTATGACCGGTACTAATCCTGTTTTTACTATATATAATTCACAATAATTTGAATTAGAATTTTCATACTTAATAGTACTATACATACACTATACACATTATCCCTCTTTTCAGCAACTTCACCATTGTACTGTACAACAGCTTTTAGACATGGAAGATTTGACCAGATTTTCAAGACTTTCTGTAACTGTTGATTATTTTCCACAACTAACACATTGGATTCACTGTGTTTTGCCACATATTCTACTGCCTCTGGTGTGTTAGTTGCATAGATACCAGTAGCAAAACCTCTGTAATAAAATATGATTTGTTAGTTGGGGTTTTACACCGTTTTCACCACATTCGGCTAATTCGCGGTGGCCAGTTTTTATTGGTGGAGGAAGTAGGAGTACCCGGAGAGAACCACCAACCTTCGGTAGGAAAATTGGCAATCCTTGTCAATTTAGATCGGAAACACCCCGCCACAAGTGAGATTCAAACTCACAACCCCAGTTTTGACAGGCTAAAGATCATTAGTAGTCATGGCGAACTACACAGACCACTAGACCACCAAAGCCCCCAATAAAATATGAAAATCAACCTGACTTTCCACGTAACAAAAATACTTTTCAGAAACTTGTACCTGTTAATATTCCTTCATTAAACTCCTAGGGATTGTTAACAGCAATTAGTGCAAAAAAGTTATCCTGCTTAACAACAAAAAATAATTTGCCTGCAAGACACGGATGCCCCTTCCTCCTGCAAAATAGAATTCCAATCTATCATTTATAACATGAAATTCCAGAGGTGTTTACTCTGTTCTGGTGTCTTCAGTAATGTTAATGATTTTTGTCAGTAATTTGGGCCATGTGTCAGTAATCTCAAATTTCAGCATGAAAAATACCATGGAGAAACACGATCACCCACCATCAAAGCATCTTGTATTGTGTTACGTCTAGAAACAATCCAGGTATTCATTATCAATGTAGTTAGAACGCTTTTCATAACTGGAAAATCAAGCGCAATTACAAAGCACTTACACGACCAAGAATACAAAAAAAAAAAATTTCCACAAAACCTGAAAGCCTAATTTCCGGAAGTAAATCCGTATTTTTAATCTAAAATCTGGGACAATTACAGAAATTCTATAATAGTAAACACCTCTGAAATTCGAGAGTTATTTTAAATATATATGAATGTTATATAACATATCCTACTTACATTAACTTTTACTCAATTAAAAATAATAAATCCACAGTACTAAATTCTGTTCCTGACACAAGGACCAAAATGATAAAATTTGTTTGTTTTTTTTAATTGGGGTTTTACGCCGTTTTCAGCACATTTGGTTATTTCGCGGCGGCCAGTTTTTATTGGTGGAGGAAGCCAGAGTACCTGGACAAAAAAACCGACCTTCAGTAGGAAAACTGACAATCCTTGTCAATTAATGAAAAAATGTGTTTCTTATTTCATCAAAATTAAAAATAGGGTAAGTATGTAGGCAAAACATAATAAACCAAATGACAAAAAATTAATCAAACTGCCTACATATTTCAACTCTCAAAAGTCTCAAAAGCATAAATTGTAAATTTGATGACTCAAATGTTGCGGAGTTGTGTTGTACTATATAAAGATGATTGTCGTTGTAAAATATCAAAATATTACCATAGGTTCTTTAAACTTTTTACCAAAGTCACTCAAGCATAAAATGCAGGTTTATGGTGACTAAAATGTTGTGACTTTTGTTGTATTATATGTGATGAATGAATAGGTATAATAACATTGATATATCATGATATATATCTGAGAAGTGGTCCTTAATGCAAAAGCTTAACCAAGTCACTCATCCACGAAATGTGGGTAAAAATTACCCAAATAATGGAGAACTGCATTAAATAATGTAAGAGGATTATAGTGGTGAAATATCATTGATATAACACTATGGATTCCTAGGATTTGAAATTAAAAGGCAAAATTTTATCAGATGCATTAAATGTAGGTCAAAGTGATCCAAATGTTGCTCAACTGTATTCAGGATGTATAAGGGGATTTTAGTGCTAAGATATCATTGATATCTGCAATCAGTTTTTGAGAATTGGACCTTAATTCAAAACTTAACAAGCTGGACAGACAGACACGAGTAAATCCATACAGATAAACACAATCATTCACTTGCACCATAAGTGTTAAAAATTTATAAAACAAAATTGATACACAATTTCAATATAATGCTATATTGTAATGTATAACATAAGAAAGTTACCCAGCAAATATACAGCCTAAGTCTGAAATCAACCATTCTGGTGAGTTAAACCCTATTATTCCAACTCCATGATATGGTTCCAGGCCAAGCTGAAAAATATTAAAATACAGGCTGAGGCAACTTAATTAAGTATAAATCATTCTACTTCATGTCCCATATCTAAAGTGCAGAATTTTAGTAAAGCCACATGTTTCTCATAAAGAAGTATGCATGCCTTATATTTAACACAATGTTGATATAGTCATTTCATTATTAATAATTATTTGCAAAATTAATTATTCCTATAGGACTTAAAATTAGGCCTAAAAAAAATATAGTTCTGTTTAGGGTAACCCGACCCTACCTAATTTTTAGTGCCTACCCTTAATTTTTTATAACCTTTCTTCAACAAGCATTGTTAAAGTCAAGGTGACTCCAGTATACAACCTAACTAAAAAAATAAATGTAAAAAAAAAAATTTCCCTACCTAACTTTTTTCAGTGTGTTACCCTAAACACATGTATTTTTTTATTTGGCCTTATCTTAAATCTTGACCTTAAGGCCAAATAAAAAAAACAAACTATTTCCAGTAATATAATCCAAAAAATTAGGTTTAGTTCAACTTAGAGAATTATTTTATTTGGTCTAATATAGGAACCAGTTAGGCCAAGTAAATAAAAGAAGAATGTGTCCATGGGACATGGATGCCTCCACTTATAAATATGGAAAAGTCAATGTACTAATTCAAACCTATTGAAATTTTGTTTTCTTTGAAACTTAATGATATTTATTTCTGCATGTTATCATAAGACATTACTCGGGGGTTGAGTGCTCTCATTGTTCAAAACACTAATGGGGGATGTTATCTGTGTCAGTTTTGTTCTTGTATTTTTGTTAATTTTCAATTATGGGGCATCACACAAACGATGAACTTGACCAGTGTTTGTAGTAATAAGCATTGCGTATAAGTTTCATAACATCTGGTTGAGGCAAAGTAAAGTTAAGAGTGCGGAAATGGCAATTTCAGCAATTTTACCATTTATAAAGGGACATAACTTGAGAAAGGTAAAAGTGACGCCACCCAAATTCGAACTTGATATGTGTTTGGTGGTAATAAGCACTATGTACAAATTTCATAACATTTTGTTGAGGCAAAGTAAATTTTTCCATTTCTAAAAAGACATAACTCCAGAACGGTGAATGTGACACCTGATCTGTGTTTGGTGGTAATAAGCATTGTGTGTAAGTTTCAAAACATTTGATAGAGGCAAACTAAAGTTAGAGAACAGAAACCAATTTCAGGACATATGGCTACCTGATGGATTCTATTACAACAAACATTCCATAATAATATAACATAATGTTAATTATTGTAATATTCTCTGGTACAAACCTTAATAAATGATTTGGCAGCTGTAACAACATCCAAATAGTACTTTTTGTATGTCCATTTTACCCAAACTCCTTCTCTTTTCACAGCTATAAATAAAAAAGAAATGTAAAATTCAGAATTAATAAATGTTTTTATGAAAGCTATGAAAAAACTATTAATCACAGCTGGACATGATGACCGACAAAACCTTTCCAGCAAAATGGTTCAATGTATTTGGATTTTTATAACATGAAAATAGCAGAATCTAATATAATTTTTTGATTTGGAACAACTCTGTCCTTAAATTTATGCTTTTCTCACATAGAAAAATCACAAAAAATTAAATTGAGCATAATCAATAAAACTTATTGTCATTTCTATCAGTCAGAACGGAACAAGAGGAATTTGTCAGCAGAACGGAATGAGAGGAACTTCTATCAATCAGAACGGAGTGAGAGGAATTTCTATCAGTCATAACGGAGCGAGAGGAATTTCTATCAGTCATAACGGAGCGAGAGGAATTTCTATCAGTCATAACGGAGCAAGAGGAATTTCTATCAGTCAGAACGGAGCCAGAGGAATTTCTATCAGTCAGAACAGAGCCAGAGGAATTTCTATCAGTCAGAACGGAGCCAGAGGAATTTATATCAGACATAACGTAACGAGAGGAATTTCTATCAGTCGTAACGGAGCGAGGAATTTCTATCAGTCAGAACAGAGCGAGAGGAATTTCTATCAGTCAGAACAGAGTGAGAGAATTTCTATCAGTCGGAACGGAGCAAGAGGAATTTCTTTCAGTCAGACAGAGTGAGAGGAATTTCTATCAGTCATAATGGAGCGAGAGGAATTTATCAGTCAGAATGGAGCGAGAGGAATTTCTATCAGTCAGAATGGAGCGAAAGGATTTACTATCAGTAAGAACGGAGCAAGAGGAATTTCTATCAGTCATAACAGAGCAAGAGAAATTTCTATCAGTTATAACGAAACAAGAGGAATTTCTATCAGTCAGAATGGAGAAGAGGAATTTCTATCAGTCAGAACAGAGCAAGAGGAATTTCTATTAGTCATAACGTAACGAGAGGAATTTCTATCAGTCATAACGGAGCAAGAGGAATTTCTATCAGTCAGAAGGAAGCAAGAAAATTTCTATCAGTCATAATGGAGCAAAAGGAATTTCTATCAGTCAGAACCAAGCCAGAGGAATTTCTATCAGTCAGAATGGAGCGAGAGGAATTTCTATCAGTCAGAATGGAGCGAGAGGAATTTCTATCAGTCATAATGGAGCAAGAGGAATTTCTATCAGTCATAATGGAGCAAGAGGAATTTCTATCAGTCATAACGGAGCAAGAGGAATTTCTATCAGTCATAATGGAGCAAGAGGAATTTCTATCAGTCATAATGGAGCAAAAGGAATTTCTATCAGTCAGAACAGAGCGAGAGGGCACATTTTATACTAGAATTTCCTGACTTACTTTAATTTCTATCAGTCAGAAAGGAGCAAAAGGGCACATTTTATACTAGAATTTCCTGAATTACTTTAATTTCTATCAGTAAAAATGGAGCAAGAGGACACATTTTATACAAGAACCTCCTGACTTGCTTTAATTTCTATCAGTCAGAACAGAGCACGAGGACACATTTTATACTAGAACCTCCTTAGGACAATTGCTGCCAATTTTGATTCCAACTGACTCAGACAAGAAAACCTTTTAAAAATAGTTTTCTCATAGGGTTTGGCAGTCTGTGTCACAGGATATTTTTGAAAAAGGTTACCTTAGAACCATCTCTGTGATTTGATTCCATTTGGCTCAGTTGTTTTTTTTTTAAGTGAATTTTACCATAATTTCTTAGGTTTAACTTAAATGAGCTTTGTTGGCCATCATCATTGCTAGTTCGGGTCATCAAACACACTTTAAGAAGAGGACTGACTGAAGACCACAGCTGCCATGTTTGCTTCCAATTAGCTTTACTGTTTCTGACAAGAGAATCTCTAAACAATTTTTCTAATAGCATCCTTTGTTAAACTAAGATTGCCTATGGAATCGTGGTAGGCAATCTGGGTCTTCAAACAATTTAAAAGAGGACCACCTATTAAGGAAGCATTCGTGTAAAGTTTGGTCCCAATTGGCTCAGTTAAAAGACAGGTTATATAAACATGCTAGATGATGTATCAATATTTAGAATGTCAGAGGTACAGAAAGGATTATATATTCATAAAAAATAATTTGATTAATATACATGTATGATGGAATTACTTTTTTTTATACCAAAATTAATGTTGGAGAAAAAAAAAATTTTGACACAGGAAGACTACTTTATCAACTAGAAATACTGTGAGCAAAGCTCACTAATTGATACCCCCGCACCCCCTATCACAAGGAATGGCAAAGTCAATGTTTTGCTATGGAAAACATAAAAAGTTGGTCAGATCAAAATCTAAAATAGGAGGTGCACTATGGCATCATGTGATAAAGATTCTCTGAAAGTCTCATGGAATTCCCTTTAGTGGTTTAGGAGGAGTCGAGGATGGCATATTGGTACCCTCTATCACAATGAATGGCAAAGTCCATGTGTTGGTATGGAAAACCCCAAATGTTGGTCAGATCAAAATCTAAAATAGGAGGTGCACTACAGCATCATATTATAAAGATCCTCTGAAAGTTTCATCAAATTCCATTCAGTGGTTTAGGAGGAGTTGCGGATGGCATCATGGTACCCCTATCACAATGAATGTCAAAGTCCATGTTTTGGTATGGGTAACCCCAAATATTCATCAAATCAAAATCTAAAATAGGAGGTGCACTATGGCATCATGTAATAAAGATCCTCTGAAAGTTTCATCAAATTCCATTCAGTAGTTTAGGAGGAGTTGCGGATGGCATCATGGTACCCCTATCACAATGAATGTCAAAGTCCATGTTTTGGTATGGGTAACCCCAAATATTCATCAGATCAAAATCTAAAATAGGAGGTGCACTATGGCATCATGTAATAAAGATCCTCTGAAAGTTTCATCAAATTCCATTCAGTGGTTTAGGAGGAGTTGCGGATGGCATCATGGTACCCCTATCACAATGAATGTCAAAGTCCATGTTTTGGTATGGGTAACCCCAAATATTCATCAGATCAAAATCTAAAATAGGAGGTGCACTATGGCATCATGTAATAAAGATCCTCTGAAAGTTTCATCAAATTCCATACTGTGGTTTAGGAGGAGTTGCGGATGGCATCATGGTACCCCCTATCACATTGAAAGTCAAAGTCCATGTTTTTCTATAAGAAACCCCAAAAATTGGTCCAATCAAATTCTAAAATAGGAGGTGCACAATGCCATCATGGGATGAAGATTCTCTGAAAGTTTCATCAAATTCCATTCAGTAGTTTAGGAGGAGTTGCGGATAGAAAGGTCGGACGGACAGACGGACGGACGGATGGACGGACGGCACGACGGACGGACGGACGGACACAACGAATACTATATACCCCGCTTTTTTCAAAAGCGGGGGTATAATAAATAACAAAATATTTTACTAGTAACTAGTGTTCTCTTCTATTTAAAGCTTTGCATATTTAAAAAATTTGAAATTCATAACATAATAGTTATCAAGTTTCAAAAGTGGATATATAATATTACATTCCCTTCTTAGCGATCATATTCCCTTCACCTTTGTCTTGGTTAATATAAATCCTGGAAATGTCACATTAAATATCCAGTCTGGAAACTGAATACATGCACCATATAAAACCTGCATGTCTCACTTTCTTTAGGAGGTTGTAACTGTCCAATATATAAGATGAGGGTAATTTTACTTATTTTTACTTGTGAAAGGGACTATGAAAAGCAGCAATTTAACATACTAACAAATGCTTTTACGAAGCATTATCAAAGGGAAGTAATCAATTTTCCAAAGACTTCCAGTCAACAAATTTCAAGGGTTTATCCCATTTTTTACTAATTTCAAGGCTATTTCACAGCCAGGGAGGGATGAAATTAAATTCCCATTTTCCCGAATGTGTGGGAACCCAGTAAGATATGCAGTGTACTGTAGTCAAAGTCTTAATAGTAGGGCTTACTAAATTCAAACATTGAATTCAAGAAGACTGAACAAAATTAAGTTTCATATATACAGATATAATTCAGAGAGAATTACGTGTGCAATATTGAAAGTAACAATAACTAGAGGCTTAGTGGGCTGAGCCTGTATCGCTCACCTGACAAAATGCTTCTACAAACTTCCATTAATTCTTTGATTGAATTTGCTTCAAAAGTTTCAGAGCAGATGATCAAAATATATTTTTCTCATAGGGTCCAAAGTTAAAACTATTTCCCCCCTGGCGGCCATGTTTTTCTCAGATTTGAACATAATGGGCCAAATTCCATACATCATTCCAGTACAGTTTTATTCAATTTGCTATTATAGTTTTAGAGGAGATGATCAAAATATTTTTTTTTGCATAGGCATGTATGTTAAACTATGTTCCTGCTGTCAGCCATGATGTTTGTCGCATTCAAACGAAATGAGCAATCCCTCTAAAGGACCTTCAATACATCATTCCAGAACAGTTTGGTTAAATATGCTTCAATAGTTTCAGAGGAGATAATCAAAATATGTTTGTCCCACAGGGTCCAATGTTAAACCACATTCCTCGTTGGTGGTTATGTGTGTTGTCGAATTGGAATGAAATGAGCAATCTTTGTTAAGAACCTTCAACGCATCATTCAAGTACAGTTTGATTCAATTTGCTTCAATAGCTTCAGAGCCTATGATCAAAATATTTTTTTCCATAGGGTCCAATGTTAAACTATGTCCTGCACTTTCAGCCATGTTTTTTGGCAGATCGGAAAAATTTCTGCAATCTCAGTAAAGGTCCTTCCATACATCATTCCTGTAAAGTTTGGTTAAATTTGCTCAAGTAGTTTCATAAAGATGAACTTTAACATGTTTTCCCATAGGGTCCAATGTTAAACTATGTCCTGCGCTGGCAGCCATGTTTTACTGCGGATCGGGCAAATTTCGGCAAACTTAGTAAAGGACTTTCCATACATCATTCCTGTAAAGTTTGGTTAAATTTGCTCATGTAGTTTCAGAGGAGATACTTTAAACATGTTTTCCCCTATGGTCCAATGTTAAACTATGTCCTGCGATGGCAGAAATGTTTTACAGCGGATCGGAAAAATTTCAACAATCTCGGTAGAGGACCCTCCATACATCATTTCTGTAAAGTTTGGCTAAATTTGCTCAAGTAATTTCAGTGGAGATGAACTTTAACATGTTTTCCTATAGGGTCCAATGTTAAACTATGTCCTGCGCTGGTAGCCATGTTTTTTGGCGGATCGGAAAAATTTTGGCAATCTTAGTAAAGGACCTTCCATACATCATTCCTGTAAAGTTTGGTTAAATTTGCTCATGTAGTTTCAGAAAAGATGAACTTTAACATGTTTTCCCATAGGGTCCAATGTTAAACTATGTCCTGCACTGGCAGCCATGTCTTATGGCAGATCGGAAAAATTTCTGCAATCTTAGTAAAGGACCTTTCATACATCATTCCTCTAAAGTTTGGTTAAATTTGCTCAAGTAGTTACAGAGGAGAAAAACTTTAACCTGTTTTCCCATAGGGTCCAATGTTTAACTATGTCCTGCTCTGGCAGCCATGTTTTTTGGCGGATCGGAAAAATTTTGGCAATCTTAGTAAAAGACCTTTCATACATCATTCCTATAAAGTTTCGTTAAATTTGCTCCATTGGTTTTAGAAGAGATAATCAATATGTGAAATTTTACGGACGACGGACACCAAGTGATGGCAAAAGCTCACATAGCCTTTGGCCAGGTGAGCTAAAAAATATATATGTAGCATTGATTTAAAAAATCTGTTCATGACATATAAAAGTTGGATGATATAACATATTTTGTAATTGTTGACTGATATATGTAATATTGTCACTCATGTATTGATTTGAATATGAGAGGTTATCTAGATTAGACTATTTTCAATTTGACTTCTTAAAAACAAGTACAGTGAGTTTAATAAGTATATTTGGTGGAAGTTCTTTTTATTGATCAAAATTATTCTACAAAAGCAAAAGAATCATTAGACCTTAAAAGATAATTCTATCTTGACTATGTAAATATATCTCTGAGC
This sequence comes from Mytilisepta virgata, assembly GCA_028015205.1. Taxonomy (NCBI): domain Eukaryota; kingdom Metazoa; phylum Mollusca; class Bivalvia; order Mytilida; family Mytilidae; genus Mytilisepta; species Mytilisepta virgata. The sequence goes on from CM051517.1 coordinate 5,579,935, forward strand.
AATCAGCAAGTCAGGGTTGAGATTTTGAAAATTAACAATGAATGTTAAAGTGGTGTAATTTTAGTAGCGATATTTTTTTTTTCAAAAATGAATTTTTTTTTTGTACAAAAAAGTGTGAATTTGACCTGAAAAAATATCACATCTATATATTTATTTTGTCTAATTTACATTTTACAGAAATGCTACTGGTTACATTACCTCTAGTTGCTTGAGTATTTTTAATTGATATCTCACCTAAAGCCAAATGATTCGGAGCTCTCTCTGAAGTCTTTTTGAATACAGATATCAGAGTTACTGGTTTGTCAGCCTGACGGCCTTTATCTCCCATTCTTAACTTGACAGCGCCATCACGGGCCGTAGTGGTTAAAGATGTAGCAGGTACAACTTCATCTATTCCTGAAACAATGGATAAATCAATGTTTATTTCATAAGAAACATAACTGTTCTAATTTTTCAGATACCCCACTATATAATGGGTTATGAAATTTCATATCATTTATCAAGGTATTAACATGTAATAATGTTGACTGCATTTTTAAAATTTTATCTATTTATCTACCAGTATTTATTTTTTTTACTTCCATTAGACTTTTGAACACTACTGACATAAAGACCTTCAACAAATATTGAGTAAATGCTATACTTTAAAAAAAATAATTGGGTAAAACCTAGTTTAAACTATTGTAAACTCCCTGCATGGTCACAACAGTTAACAACACTATTTACCAACAATCAACACTTATTACTGTAGACATTTAATCCTGGACAATGCTGATACTGTGAGAAATAAAAAAATATAACTATGAATTAACACTTTGGATCAACCAAATTACCTGGAAACGTTATAATTATCACATACCGGTACTGGGCAAGGAGCAGTTCTTGCCAATAAGCGATTTTTTAAATTTGGTCTGTTATGTTTCAGTAAAGATGGTGATAACAGTTATAATTTGAAACAAATTAACTGATGTAACGCATCACCATTTACAATTTCATTATGTAGAACATCAGGTAGGATGGTTAAAATTGCTTTAAAATACAAAATACTTACATGATGCCATTACATGTATCCAGATATCCTCATTTATCATAGTTTATGGGAGTATTTTTTGTAAATACATTATTAATCTAAATTGTGTTGCATAGTTTCGTATTACGGTGTTGCGTAACACCTGCACCTCCTTTCGGATTGTTTGGCCAATATATCTTAGCAACCAATCAGATTGCTTAGATTTTCAAAATTGTTATGTCTGGATTTCTTCATCAGCCAATCAGACGTGATTACTCAAATTTCCCGGTTATACGGGAGAGAATCGTAAAGGCTAATTTCCCAGACTCTTTTAGCATCTCAGCATCTTTCTAGCGTTCAAAATTTTGGCTTGCACCAGCCAGCATCAATGTATGTGTGTGCATATGTTTTTCTTTTCCCACCCACCACACCCTATATATATATTGTTTGTGTCATTTAAGATATTCATGTTTCATTTATAGTTAAATATCTATTTTTTGTTTCCCTTTGTATTGATTTGATTAATGTATGTTTAATTTAGTTAAGTATCATCCACAGACTACTACTTGAAGTTAAGTTACTGTGGAGAACTAGTTTTGCTTATTCATTTCTACAAAATTTCAGAATATCACGATATAAATAGGATATATCCCTGTCAGGCTAATGCCCTCAGGGGTATATCCAATACTTAGAAGAATATATGTCTACTGGAAAATAAATCTCATAAATTAACTATTAATGTGGGATCCCAATCTCCTTTTGAAAATAATTTTCAGTCATTGTACACCACAGATTGAAGATAAAACAACAAAATCAACATATACCAGGTATTATAGCTACACATATAAGGATGTTGCCTGGGGCTATTACAGCTATCCTCAGGCCATTATTACAGACCTTGGACATATAACAGGGCCATTACGAATACAGTAGTAATGTCTAATACAGTATGGAATTATCTTAAATTATTCATACTTTTCAAAAGTTTTATTTCTTTAAAGTTCCATCTATAAAAGGACTGAATACAACTGCAATGACAATACAATTTTTATAAGCCAAAAAAAGGCTTTGTGCAATGAATGGAATTTAAATTTGTCATAGATCTCCAAACCATAAGTAACAGGTATTATTGGGATTTACTCTTGTACTTTGACCGGGCTATTTAAAACACATATGTTCTATTATATAAGTATATTGCTTATGAGCATTAAGTTTATCAAAACTGTGTCCTCGGAGTATCTATGCTTTCATACAAATTTGTTGGATTAAATGAAATAAAATAAAAATATGTGTATTTATAACATGTTCCTATTAAACAGCAAGAATCATATGTTTTACCAGTGTTTACTGTGAATTTATATTATATTTCATTGCATACCAATTATCATGGTGTTTGTGGATACTGGCAAAGTAGCATTTCTTGCAATCTGTTATGCAAGACAATAATAAGAGTTGATAAAAATTTTTATTGAGAAAATGCACACACTTGCATTTAGCCCTTGGTTCATTTTATGCTGTCTATATTCTTATTTTATTAAGTACATCGAGTGGGGAGGCCAGATTTAGTACTTGGCATAAACTGTCAATTCAAGTATACAAAGAAATGTATATTTTATATAAAGCTTTATTAGCATAAAATTTGATACTTATGAGATTAGGTCTCCTCGAATACAACATATTTTAATTATTTTAACACTTAACACACTTTGCCAAAAGTATCTAGACTTATACATCTTGTGACAAACTGAATTCCTGAATACACTAAATTTACAAGTAAAACATCAAATTAATATCAAATTAAAATGAAATACATTTACATTCCAAAAGTGAAAAAAAAATGTTAATCATTTTTTGCTGGTGACAGAAACTGGGACTTTCAACATCTGCTTACATGTTACAAAGATATGCAAAACATTGGCTGAGGTTTTAAATAACAGGAATGGTTTAAGTTGAGATTTCAAAAACTACAATAGTAAAATTTTGTGACAAATGTAGACTTTATACTTCTACCTGAGAAATATTATGCAAAATCCAAAACTGGACGAAAATGCAATATTAGTACACAAATATTTATATATATATATATACATGTCTTCTTATAATAAACAATGTTACCAGATATCTATTAAACCAAAGTTCAATTATGTAATTTTTCAACATAACCTGTTTAACAATACATAGGTTACTTTTAAATGCAAAAAATGAAATAAATGTATTAAATGTGTAAGAATATCCTACCTCCAATAGAAACCATTACTGTAGAGATTTAGAATACAATCCAGATATTAGTATTTAGAGTTATTGTTTTATCCCAGTATTATAAAGTGAACTTTGATTAATCCAAATGTTTACAGGATTATTTAATGTACAACTGAGCATAGATAACGTTACAATGGATTTAAAATTTGTGACACTAGTCAAATCCAATGGAACAAGATTTCCAACAAAAATAAACAATTTGTTGATATCTAGTTTTATAGAGGCGAGAACAGGCAAGACAGGTATAAACATTTGTCACCCTTCATTGACCTGGATATAATTACCGAGCATTCAAATCAGGTCGATCATTTATCAGACCATGTCCAGTGGTTATATTAATCTTTAACTTATTGTTATTTTAAAGGTAAACAGTAATATCTTATCATAGTATCTGTTATATATACATTTGTAGCTTTATCAATCTCCACACACACAAAATAAAATACTCCTTTCATATGTAAGTAGATCTATGTAAATAGTTGACAAAAAACTATACATGACTATTTCTTATATCAAACTGAAGGTGTGAATTTTCTTTAGGCCTTTTATTTTTATTTAATTGGTTTACGGATTTTTTTTTTTAAAAATAGGGTCGGTCGGTCGGGAAAAAAAAGAAAAAAAAAAGAGGGAAAATCATGTACTTTTGAACAATCTTGGTTATATTGCCAAATGTACAAAGGTTGCAAATGATCAGTTAATTCCCTCTTTTGAAACCCAAATATCAGAACATCTATCTTGAAAGCTGTTATTCAGTAGACCGTTCCCTTTTTAAGGGACCGACTCGTCAACTACAAGTTGTACAACATTAAATGAGTGGGTTCGATATCTTACGGAATCAAGATATTCATACAAAACGAACTTAAAAGTGGCATGGATTCTATGAAGAAATTCGTTTCATAAAACGTGTTTCGGAAATTAGCATCAACTAACGTCTATAAATAGATTTTTTTGGGGGGGGATCATGTTTACAAGTATTTTATTGATGGATAATCTATTTTTAGACGAATTGGAATATAATCTTTTATGAAATTTTGATGCAAAAAGGATTTTAATTTATTTTTATTTTTGGGATGGCTGATTTCAGAAGGTCGGCGGTAATAAAAAACCAAAATTTTCAATTTTATTTTTTTTCTTCAAATCGGCAAAATCGGGTCGGCGGATCCGTAAACCAACTAATTAAAAATAAATGGCCTTAATGTTAAAATCAGAAGAGCTTCTAAATGTCCTCCATGTTGTCATAAATCAAGAAAAAGGGAAATAACTCTAACAGAAATATTGTAAAGCTTTAATTTTGATATACACAGAAAGTACTTAAACTGCAATGCATGCAAAACATATACTGTAAGCAGAACATCATTTTGGCTTTAACCTCCTGGTCATTTTGGCTTTTTCAAATTTTACTCTTCAAATATTTGGATTATTGTTCTGGTTTTCAACATTTTAGGCCCTGAGCACAACTGATGAGTCATCAGTTGACAAAATGTGCACATCTTGTGCATCAAAGAATTTATTACCGGTATCAATCATTTATATTTATTAATTTTTTTTTTTGGATTGGGGGAGTTGTGAAAAAGTACTAAGAAATTTGATCAAACAAAATCTTTCTTAATTTATTAATGGCAGTATCTTCAAAACCAGCGAAATCATATTGTATCTGCTATAACTTGATCAATAATATATAATTATCAATTTTTTGTGCATGTACATGTGTACTACAATTAAGGATAGTTTTTTTATCTATGAAAGATAAGGTGTTGCCCACTTATTATTAGGTGGATTATTAAAGTGTCACCCAGGATGTATACTGAAACAAAATTACAATCTACCCTCATAAATGAATCCTGAAGCCTAAAATAGGGATTCCTCTTTATGACATTACATTATAAAGAAATCTATATAAGATGCATTCCATTTAATGTTCAATTATTTCTAAATACATTACCTTCTACAGAAACCATTGGAATGTGTTCCTTTTGAGATTCTGCCTCATTTTGAGCTATTGTTTCCACAGTTTTTCCATCAGTATGGACAATGTCTTTATTGTTTTCATCATCCAACCTTATTACATCTTTATTTTCCTTTACAGCCACTTCTTCCTTCACATCACTAGTTTTTATATCTTCATCGTTGGTTGTCACTTGATTTTTTGCTTCACTTGCAATGTTTGTTACGTTTTCAATTACTTCCTGTACATCATTTACATCATTTTCTTTGACTTTTTCTTCAGATTTTTCAATTTCATTGACTTTTTCTTCAACCTTTTCTTGAATTTCAGTAGTTGTGTCCACTCCAAAATGTGTTGTTTCATCAACAGTATTAATTTCATCTGACACGCCACCATTGACCACAACGTGTCCATTGATCTCGGCAGATACATGTCCATTTTCAGCCCCTTCAGCTTTTATGTCTAACTTGGTCACATGAGATGATTTCCTACAATGTAATTTTGATTCAACTTTCATTAATAAAATTACCATACCAGAGAACACGGAAAGCACTTTCTTGTGCAAGACTTGGATGAGGAACCAAAATAAAAGTGCTGTCAAGTGTTGGTGTTGGTATCATTATACCCCCTGTCAAGTATTAGTGTTACACTGTATCATTATAACCCCTGTCAAGTGGTAATGTCACATTGTATCATGATACCCCTCATTACTATATAAACATGGTTCCCACACCTTTTTCTTCCCAACATTTCATGACTTTTCCAGTACTTATTAAAAATTTTTTATTGTTTTTCGATATAACTTTTAAGTTGTCAGTGTGTTGTACCCAGGGTTTTCCAATCAGTATAACATGGATTCATATGCAAAATGCTACAATGTTAAAATGAGATAAAATAAGTAAAAAATATGCACACTGTCCTCCCCACACTATACATGCAAGTCAGCTGAATATCCTTTCCCCCTAATATAAATAAAAGTCAGCAGCATCTCCAGTCCTAAAATATACCTACAAATGAGCAGTATCTCCGACCCCCCTCCCAATTTGCATACAAGTCAGCAGTATCTTCTGTCATCCACTCTTTATATACATACAGGTCAGCAGCATCTCCTGTTCCCCAATATAGAAACCTGTCAGCAATATCTCCTTTCTCTCCCCCTCCCAATATTGTTGAGCCATGAGATTTAACCTGATGCTACAAAACAGTTCACGACAACAGAACAACTAATGTTATTTTAAAACTGTATATACATTTTGTAACTGAGAAATTTTCCATAAAAAGTGCAGAAGGATTAAATAATTAATACCCATGATGGAGAGATTTAAAGAGGGACATTTAACTTTGCATAAGGAAATTTTTATTCATGATTTGTAAAATAGCAAAAAAAATCATATGACACAAGGTCCTGAAAATGAAACTAGACAGTTGTACCACGATGGTTTGAGCCATCTCTCATACCTCAACAAAACTTATAGACCTAGTGACAGCCTGTTGTTTCAGGGTTTCTGTAACTTGATTCCAATTGTGCATCTTGTCCCTATATATACATACAAGTCAAAGCAGCACCTATGCCAACATACACACCCCATTTCCCACTCCCTTACATAAATACAAATCAACTGTTTCTCCATTCTCACCCCCAACATACATACAAGTCCAAATTATCTTCTGCTTTTCCCCCTATATTCGAAATATACACGAAAGTCAGCAGTATCTGCCCCCCACCCTTCAAAATATACATGCAAGTCAGCAATATATCCTACTGCCTGTGTCCCCCCTTTCATAATATACATACAAGTTAGCAGAATCTCCTGATTCTGTTGGCATTGTTCCTTCAGTCTCTGACATTTTTTGTTCTATTCCACTATTATTCAATCTGTAAAAGAAAGGATAATACAGCAAGATTATGTGTCCAATTGGCACTGTCTCTCTCTTCAGTCTTCCAAACAAACACCTAAATCATGATCAGACAACCATGAAATTGAGGTCACACCACTCCTTTGACCTATCTTTTTAATAGATCACATCTAAGGTATTTAATGACGTTTCATGTTGATAAGACTGTCATCTACTTCCAATTAAACTACCTTCCATCAAAAAAACTTAAACCTAAAGAGGGACGTATGTATATACAGACAGACCAAAACACTGTATGCCATGCTATTGCAGGCAGGGCATAAAAATCTGCATATTTTCCAAATTAATAGATATTAGAGAAGGACTATGGCATTAAAGACTATACTATTTAGCAATTACAAATTAAAGCATATAATAACGATAAATTATTGTTATCTCCTAGAGTAAAGCAGTTTGAGTAAACCACAACTAAACTAAAGTCATATGTATCAAATGGACTAAACTTTTAATGTACTCAGTAAATCTTCAATTTTATTTTCTAGGTCATCAAAGTTCATGTTTTTACCTTAAAAGACAGGTAAATGACCACCAAGTCATGAGACATTCACCTATTTAATTGTCTAGTAAATTATATCCTTAACTTAACACAGCTGACCCTCTTAATTCAGAAATTAATGCAAAAAAATGTGACGACAGAATGACTACTGCAATAACTAAAACTCTAATTTGCTTACAAATATTCTAAATATTTTCTCATCCATTATGGGCAATGTAGTCAACTGTAAAAAATATATTTTATTTGAGTTAGAAGGGCTGCATAATGTTCCATCAAGAACCATTGAGTGTCAAAATAATAGTGACAAAAGGTTTGACATTATTCATCAATTTTTAACTATATTTTCCTAGGGTTAGTCAACCTAAACAGTACACAAATTGAATACAAATTCAATTGCCTGCATCATGAACATAAAAACTTGATGCAAACTTTACAAAATTAAAGAAACACACCTTTCATTTCATTTATATTTGGTATATATCTTTTGTGAATTTTCTTCTTACAAATATATTTTTAGTCATGGCAGCCAGGATTTACTAAGACACAGTATTGTCATTGTGTATGTTCGTTATGAATGGAACAACCCAAATGGGTTTTTGTCTATAATAAATATTTGATTTGATTTAATTTGATCTAAAATTAACATAAGGAAACGTTTACTTAAATCGTTAAAGGAATCACAGATACTCATATTTCTGTGACTATGAACGAAAAATTAAAAGAAAATCATCCACATATTTAATGATAAAAACTTTGATCCCATAAAAAAATGATTTTAATTTATATTTTCCACTTCCAGCATCCCAAATGCAAATCTGTGATCCATGGCCTATTATTTTTGAGAATTTATAAGAAAATTAAAATAATGAAAAATCATGTTGAAAAATGGTAAAAACATGGCCAAAGTTCTACCTTGCTCTAATCTGAGTAACGTCTGCTGTCTGCTGTCTAGTATTGGTTCCCTATATTTGAGATATAAATCTTAAAACTGGTAAGTTCTACAAAACACTTCTAATTTAGGTAAATCAAACTATTCCTTATACACAAAAATATATTGATATTTTGACCACTCTTAATTTAGGTCATCTCATGCTACAGAATGTTATCATACACTTTAAAAATTCTTTCAATCTAAAGTTAAATATTTAGATTATAGAATATATTCATGTACAAGTTTTTATGCATTTCCTATGCAGCTGCAATCACAAGAAGGAAAATAGTTTTATAATTCCTGACTTTAAAGGAAATGGAGACAGAGATTAATTCTTAAGTTATTGGATATCAAATAACTTGTTTACTAGTTCAGGTAAAAGTAGGCGACAATAAAAATCAAGGATATGGTATTTAACTGGTTGAATGCAAACAAATGAATGAATGAAAATAACAATCATAAAATGATCTACTTAGTACATTGTATAAATGCAACCTCACAAATAATTACATCAACATGCATTAAGTACTTACCCCAAAATTCAGAAAACACACCTTTCTACAAAAGTTGTAACAGGTAACAACAACCACACCTGTGTAATGATCAACTTGTCACCAATTCCACAGTTTTCTCATATCATAACAAATAATAAAATCTATACTGCTCTGGGCATCATATTTTGGAAATTTAACCAACCATGAAACAAACCTATCATTAATTATTTACTGAATGACAAAAATTTTGTAACACTCTATTTACTTATTATAAGTAGGCAGAAATGGAATGTCGTCTTAATGCATCCTTAAACTAACCATGCATGCAATGAAAAGTTATTTTATTTCTTTTTAAAATGTGTAGAATTAAAGAAATATATTGCAAGTTTACAGTACTAATTATCACAGATACTCGTGTATAAAAAAATTGATGAAAATTACAAAAAATATATAAATAAATTTACATACCACAATTAATAGATACATGCATTTTTATGCATGCAGGATTAATATATTAACTTCCTTATAGACATCCTATTTACATCCTTCTCTGATAAAGATCAATAAATTTGAAAATTGATTTTTTTAAAATCTTTTTTAAATGAACAGTCTTACTTAAGTGAATGCACTGCAGTTCCTTCTCAGTGATCATCATTTTAAAATTATTTTCTTGAAAGTTGGAAAGTTATCATGGATGCTAAGATTCAATAATAACAAGACCTTTGGCTACATGTAATCATGCTATTTACATTTTTATATTAATTCCTGAATACATGCATTTTTTGTATTTCAATACAATGTAATAGGACAATAATTATTTATATAACTGACAAAAACAAAACAATTCTTCCTGCTCTGTCTAACTTTCTTAAGTATATCAACAACAAACTTTTATAACATGAATAGTTATACTCAGTATATTAATCTATTTATAAATTTAACACTTTTGGAAATGTTCTGTCCTGTATAGGCCAACTAAAAAAATATGTGTGGTTCTGGTTACCTTACCTGCCCTCTTTTTATTCCACATACCCTAAAGATATTTTGGACATTTTTAATAAGGCTTGGTATCAGAGAACTGAACTCGGACATAAAACTTAACCTCAGTCAATGAAGCGCAATAAGTAGGTCAGAATGACCTTATTTTAGTGGGAGGCTGTGTTACTTTGCGAGATGCATCCTCACATTATGATTGTAGGTCTGAATTGAACTGAACTCGAAAATAAAACTTAACCAAAGTCAATGAAGTGCAATAAATAGGTCAGAGTGACCTAATTTTGGTGGGAGGCTAACAGTCCAAGATGCACCCTGAAAACTAGTAATATGATTGTAGGTCCCTTGGTATCAGAGAACTGAACGCTGACGTAAAACTTAACCTACATCAATGAAGTGCAATAAGTAGCTCAGAATGTCCTAATTTTGGTGGGAGGCTGTGTTACCCCCTGAGATGCACCATCACACCAAGTAATATGATTGTAGGTCCCTTGGTATCAGAGAACTGAACTCGGTCGTAAACTTAACCTTAGTCAAAGAGGCGCTATAAGTAGGTCAGAGTGACCTAGTTTTGGTGGGAGGATGTGTTACCCCCTGAGATGCACCCTCACAAGTAATATGATTGTAGGTCTCTGTATGTTAAAACTGATTTCTGACATAAAACTTAAAATCCAGCCATCCTGTAATATGGGTCATGTGACCTTCATCTTATGTCACATGGTCAGTCTCTTCAACGTGCACCTGCACAAAAAAAGAATATATGACCCTACATCAACTAGTAGCTGAGAACTGGCTGTGGATGCGCACATGCACGTAGACGTGACATGGATGCCGGGGTATTTCATTAGTCCCCCTCAACTTCATTTAGGCGAACTAAATATGTGTGGTTCTGGTTACCCTACCTACCCTAAATGAATACATGTCATTTCGGCACTCGGTCAAATTGGCACCTGGTCAATTTGGCACCAGGACATAGTCAAATCGGCACTGCTATATATTTAATGTGGCATTGTATCACGATGATTTATTATCCAACTAATTAGGTACATGTCAAATGGGAAATTACTGTCAAAACAATTATATAATTATATAATTTTTTTCCTTCGAAGAACACCTTGGCTTTTAAAATATTTAAAGAAACTAAATCTACAAATAAATGGTTTGAAAAAACTGCAATACTCCTAAATGATTTAGGATTTTCATTTATTAAATATGTAATAAAGATAATATAGAAGATGAAGTTTGTTTTCTTTTATTTTGTAATTATTATAATATACTTTACTTTACTTTATTGAGAAGTATTTTACACATATTTGCGCCAATGGCTTACAAACATACATTTATAACAAACAATGGAAATAAACAATACATTTAAAACAGTCATTGACAATCATCATGGTGTCAAACATTGGACCTCCTCGGTGGTCTCGTGGTAGCGTGTTCGCATCGAGTGTGGAAGGCACGAGTTCAATCTCCGGCCGAGTCAAACTACAGACATTAAAATTGGTATTTAATGATTCTCCACCAAGCATGCAGCATCTAGGAGTAAGAGCAAAGATCGACTAGTCGGCTTCTGTCAGTATAATGTGTCCGAGTGGGGTGATAGGTCTTCATGCAGACAGTTACCTAGTGAGCTAACGCGTCGGTCTAGTACAAAGCAGGGATCAAATTCAATATCATATTAACATGTTCTCGTCCCAATATGCACCTGGCTGCCACTGGACGTTAAACAATAATAACTTAACATCATTGAAAATGATAGATTGTTTTAAATAAATTTTCAAGTTCATTTTGATATTAAAATATTACAGAAATGATATAATGTATTATTATTGATATAAATTCGTATTAAAATACAATAGTATGTGGTGCCGAAATGACTATGGGTAAGTCCTGAATTGACCACTTAACAGTCCCGAAATGACCATTGGTACTGGTGCCGAATTGACCAGGTGCCGATTGACTTGATACCCCCTAAATGTTTTTTGGAAATTTTCAATAAGCACTGTTAAAGTCAGAATGTCTCTTTCATAGATTCAATGTTAAAAAATTTGTAAAATAAAAATTTCTTGTTTTGAGGCTCCTTTTGGTGGCCTTCCATACCAAGACCAGCACCACAAACACTATGACATTTAGACAAAAATATTTTCACATCAGTGCAGTGTTCTAGGATAACCATTTCCCGATACCTGTGGAAAGTATATTTTGGCGTTGGGAAAGTCGTAAAAGAGACGCTAGTTGTCCGCAAGTTAATTTGACTGGAAACAATTTTTTTAAAACAACAATCGCACCTACTAATCAGTTTGATCGCAGGTTCTTGTTGTAAAAGTTTCACTTGCAAATTCGACTGCTTTTACTCCTGATTCGACTACATGACATTTTTCAAGATTATTTTGATGCTTGTAAAATAAAGCGCCTACATGATCTCGATCATAACCATTATAATTTGAAATCGGAAACGGAAAACGAAGATTCGGATTCGTATTTTTACGTGTATTTTACTATCGTTGTGGTGTATTAAGTAAACATAGGGTAAGTATGAATAGATCATGGTCTTTTTGGGAGTTTTTGAACAATGTTCTATCTTATATGTACATACAAATAAACTTGTACATGTATTACTTTATTCAATTTGTTCATGTAATAAATAGTTGTGTTTTCAAAAGTATATTGTTTACTCAGTCATACAAGGATATAAATGTCTTATTTGTGGATACAAATATGCATACACAAAACGCACCAATTTAAAAAAAATATCAAGGAAAGTTGTTGTAATGACTGGGAAAGTCAATTTTGAGAAGTGACTTTCCCTTGGAAAGTTGGGTTGACCAAAAAATCCTATAACACTGCAATGATTAAAATAGGATTATTTTTCTGGCATTGCTCAAATATACTCTTAAACAATGTACATCTAGATCTTACAATTCTTTTACATTAAAATATTAATATAATACTTATTTATTAACTAGAAATAAAGTCTAAACTTTAAGTACTTACAAAGTTACAATGATGTTAAAGATTCTTCTACACACAAAAATTTAATATTGATAAAAATCATGCTGTCTGCATGCAAAATCCTCTTTTTTCATTTTTCCATACACGAACTTTGGACTTTACACCTTGAATCAGCAGTGTGTCATTCAAAAATTCTTGAATCTCTATGATTGTCAAAATTTGTCAGAGTTTATCTTTAGTCGTAATTACGTATTTGTTTAAAACATACACCCATACTTTTGACAATAATGGAATGGCTATATTATCAGTGATGGTATCGTTTGTTTGTATATATATATGGATTATTTCAGTTTATCATTAATTCCAACAAAATTATTATACCTCACCAAACCATGAAAAAAAGGCCAAACTAGTCAAATATACTATATATTTTCCTTATAGAAGTTCATTGCCTGAGAATTATAAGGAGGTATTTGTAACAAATATTCTGTTCAATTTTGGCTCAAACAGTTGTAGATATTTGCAGTTACCTGCTTAGAATCTTTCCATAAAATGTAGGTGTCAATTGGTCCAGAGACAGGGACTTTAAATATGTTTTGCTTACTTTTACTATCTTTAGTAACAGCAGCTATATTTGTTAGAGATTTGGACATCAGGACAAATTTTGAAAGGCACCACCAAAGATGATTCAAACAATGTATGGTCCTCACTGGCCTAGATGTTTCAGTGGAGAAGGTCAAAATGTAGAACTTTAAGGAGATAATTATGTGCATGTGATCAATACAAAATAATTCAGGTTATAATTTATTAGGTCTATTGCATTATTGGAAACTAAAAGTAGAGTATGGTACCATGATAATGATTATTTTCACAGTAGTGGAAATAAATAAGTCTGGAAGAGGGGTGGGGTTCGAGGATGACAAATTTGCTACTGTGTGTGTGTCTTATATAAAACAGGAAGTCGTTTTTTATGAATATATCATTAAAACTAGTATCACTATCATATACAGTTCATGTTTCCACCTTTGAGTTTTAATGGAGATGATCTACTTAAAATTTTTATCAACAGAGCAAAGGATAACGTGACGTTCTCATTAAGGCCTTTTATAACATATAACCTTATAAATATCTTTCAGCTAGGAACAAACTGATACACTACTGAGTACTCAATGTACATAAAACTGTAAATTTCCCGCCAAATTTGAAGGGCGATTAAAATTAATACAACAAATCCGGATAGTACATGTAGTGTGTGCAGTAAATCCGTACAAATTTGGTCATGCATTTCTGTCGTGTTAGTTCTTGTTCTGCAGAATTTGTAAAAAACAGAAATAGGAAGAGGGCACAGCAAAGAAAAAATCACACCAATTACTGATATGAATATAAAAATTCGTATATATATAATTCAAGGGTTGAGATCCCAAAGACATGTCACGTTTAACCCCGCCGCATGAGCTTGCGCCTGTCCCAAGTCAGGAAACTCTAGTCTTTGTTAGTGTTGTGTGGTTTTTTTAAATTATGTTTCATTCGTATTTTTCGGAGTTTAGTGTGCCTTCCATTTCGCTGAACTAGTATGCATTATTGTTTGGGGACCAGTTAAAGCGCGGTCGCCTCCACCGGTGCGGGATTTTCTCGCTGCGTTGAAGACCCTCCTGTTTGGTCGGGTTGTTGTCTCTTTGACACATTCCCCGTTTCCATTCTCTATTTATAAACTTTATCATCCTTGTTTGGAGATTTAATAGTAGTTCAGCAGATTTACATGTTAATTTTAAGATGATACAAATAGGTTATATTTGATATTTTTCAGACGTTTTGTGTTGCTAGGGATAAAAGAACCTATATCAGTATGGGTTATAAATATTTCACATATCCCCACAATATCCTTACAGCTCAAGGTGCAGCCGTACTAGAGAGGGTGACACGCTTTTGGGAATTGGGAAAAATTGAGCAAAATAATTATGGAATTTGGATAATTAAAAAAATCAGGGAAATCAATGGGAAATGTGAAAACATGAAAAGTGTACATGTATCTTTCCAAATTGGTTTATATGAACTGCAAAATCAACAAAGAAAGAGTTTCAACGAACATTTCTTATTCGTGAAATGAAAATTGATCTCTTTGTCATACTTTAGTGATCCTGATTGAAAGATTACATCTGTATGTATAAGTTAAGAAATTAACAATGGTAGCGTTAGACATATCCAGTCTAAGTTCAGGATAACTTTTGTCGGTATACTTTTAAAAAATCAGGATGATTTATATAAAGCCAATATGTCATCCACATCTATTTTCTCTCCCTGGTATTCTATTCACTTATATTTTTCTCATCTAAGTGGAACACCTCGTCTGTGCTTTTTCTGGGACCGATGATACTGATTACTCTTTGTTTGTATTTATACTAATATTTAAATATTGACTTTTGTATTGTACTGTCTACTTTGTCTATATCATCGGTGTATGGTAACATGCCACTTATAGGCCCATTCTTATGGAAATAAAACTATTATAATTCTGATTCTATTTAAAAGTATTATCGAAGGAGGTCTCTGTGTGACTTTTGGCTGGATCTGTATAAAGATTTGTCATAAACTGTGATCCATAATAATACAAAAATAAATCAGCAATCATTAGCGCAAAATTTGTGCCTATCGGAATACCGATAATCTCAATGTTAAAAGAATCACCAAAATGTTATCAAGCAAACATTTCACAGCCTGAACACATTCAAAACTAGTTCATTAGATTGACGACGAAAATATCCTCAGATTTTTCTTACGAAAAAAATGTTTTTGTGTGCAGATTTGTCAAAGCCCATTTTGAAAGGTAATTAAATTCCTATTTAATTAGATTATGAGGTAGTGTGTATATAAAGTCGAAAAATCAGACCTGCCAACAGATTCATAATAGCCCTGGAACGCATGCAATCAGTCAAATTCATATTTTACAGTCCAGAAAAACTGAATTCCAATACTGGTATTTCGATACACTTTACGTTAAAACAAGATTTTTGATAGAATCAATAATTTGGATAATTTCATTGTTGTACATTGGCCTGATGCAGAAATAAAACGAAATCTATGGAGGTTCTTCTGTAATTTGGGAATCAATACATGGATCGAACTTGTAAAGTCTTAGATGGTGATGTAAGAGCAGGTATGATAACGAGGTGGAATTTGACTATTTTCTGTTAATAAAGTCTGCTTGTTCTAAAAGTACATGAATTCGTATTTTTTAAAAACTTAAATTTTGTATGCTTATAATTCACAATTATTAATTTTTACAAAATGTGAATACATGTATGAATAAATATAAAGCAAACTGGGACGTTTACCTTACCGATGCAATTGGTCCTAAATCCTGGATTTTGAGGAATCGGAGTTACTTCGTATAATATTGTTATTCATTTTTAAAAGAGTTTTGTTTCATGTTGCCTGTTTTTGTCCTGGACTTGTCTTTGGGTTTTGAATTTCGTGTTTGAAAATCTCATTTGATTTTTACATATTAATTTCGTATACATGTAGTTCTCTATGTAGTGATGAGTTAAAAAACCAAAACAGTGTAAAAATCGAATACCATTTTTTTTCGGTTATTTACACATTTTATTACAGAACGATGAATTTTAAGAATACCTAAAACTTTGGAATTGAGGAAAATCCCCCAAAAATGTGGGAAAATGGGCTAAAATTTTAGGGAATTGGGGGGGGGGGGGGGGGTACACAAACGCTATATGCCCTAAAGAAGCTGTGAAGAATAGCATCACGATTTCAAAATACACATAGAATTCGTCATAAAACGGACATCCTTATTATTTTTTTTTCGATCGTTTATCATTTTAAAAAATTGCTCTGCTTTTTTAGAGAATGGGGACATTTTTTATTGTTTTTATAGGATTTCGTGTTGTTCATTGTTTTTTAGTTTTCTGTGTTAATCTGTTGTGCTTGTGGTTGTTCATTTGTCTTCCCGGGTTTGTCTGTCCAATGGATTACGTTTTTTTTTATTGCTCCTTAGGTATATTTGTCCCTTTTATTCTATATAACCGCCTCGGTGGTCTCGTGGTACTGTGCTCGCCTCGAAGTTCGTGGGTCAAACCAAAGACATTAAAATATGTATTTGTGGTTTCGCCGCCAAGCACGCGACATATAGGAGTAAGAGCAAAGCACTGTTTGGCTCGGACAGTATAACGTGTCCAGGTGGGGTGATATGTCTTCCTGCGGCCTGCCAGACTCAGAGTGTCAGACTGTCAGTCTAGTACAAATCGGGGTTCATATTCATATCATAACATGTTCTCGTCATGATATGCATTACGTAATTGACATGCACTGGACGTTTAACATAATCCATCCTATATTCTATTAGTGGAATCCCGGTGGACGAAAT
Source organism: Mytilisepta virgata (assembly GCA_028015205.1). Classification (NCBI taxonomy): domain Eukaryota; kingdom Metazoa; phylum Mollusca; class Bivalvia; order Mytilida; family Mytilidae; genus Mytilisepta; species Mytilisepta virgata. The sequence continues at coordinate 5,597,312 of CM051517.1, forward strand.
ATTAATACGCAATTCCATGCGACTACTTTTTTAAATGTTCCGTCAAGGTAATGCACCTGTACTGGTAACTGTTGAAACACACGGGGAAAATTTTCGTTGTGTGCTTTGATGATTTCTGAATACGTTTGGACCAAATCCCCGCTTTCTACCACACTCAAAAGATACTTTTTTTCAAATCCGTGAGATCTTCTTGTGCACTCAAATACGCATGCAAGAATAAATTGGTCCATGCCCAGACCAAAACAAGGTCCAAATTTGTATTTCAGACAAAGGACGTAAAGTTTGAAGATACATTTGGATTTTTGTGGTATAAAAATCAATGAATTTAGATGAGTGTGAATTTAAAGCATTGTAGGTAAGAATCTGGTACTTCTGAACAAATTACGGTAGCACTTGTATGTTATTTCTGGTAAAAATCATACTGTAGAGACACCATCAATTAACAACGATGTCTTAAGATGAATCAAGATGAAACTTGTTTGTAGATACAAACTTTTATTGTCATACTCATATCTCTCATTAAATCTAGATGTTTTTTATTCGGGGAGCATAAAAAATTCATACTAATACTGCGCCTTTTACGAACTCTTAATGTTTCCAGTTCCCGTGTAGAAATTTTCCTTTTTTTTTGTTGCTTTGGTGGCCAAGTGGTCTAAGTAATTTGTAATGGCTACTATTATTCACTTTTTTATGAGCACTAAGGTTATTGGTCTCATGTTACATCCAACACTTGGTAAAAAGTGAGAATGTTTTTGACTTCAATCTTAACTGACAAGGACTGCCGTTTTTCCTGATGAAAGTTGTGGTTCTCACAACGCAACTGGCTTTCTTTATGAATAAGAACTGGCCTCCATTACAACTTTGTGCCATGATATATAGCCAGTTACACTGAAGGTGACATAAAGCTACTTGTCACATAATATATATGACAAAGATATACATTATTAATATAGTTAATAAAATAGAAAGTTATATTAACTATTCAAAAAACAGAATTATAATTTCATTAATGAATGTATTTTAATTATTAGTATAAAACAATATTCAACATGCTATAATTTTTATTCACATGTATTATACCAGAATACAATTATTTAACATTAAAATGATTAAGGGACGAGATCAAAATTTCAATGTAGGATAAAAAACTTAATTCAAATAGTTTGGGGGTGGGGGGTAAAAATCTCTGCAAGTTTTGTTATACGACATAGATTTTCGGATTGAAAAATACGGATTCAAGTGATGTCCAAGTCAATATACAGAACAAACATACATTTTTGAGGAAAAACAGGACCCATGATACAAAAAGTATACTCTCAAAGCATATGCCCATATTGGTCAATCAATTTTTCCGACAGGGGATGGGGGTCAGTGAAAAACTGTGTGAATTAAGTGTTTTATCTTACATTGAACTTTTGATCTCGTCCCTAAGACAATGCTGTAAAAGAAAAAATGGGAGTGGATTAGAGGTTGATTTGCTTCTCAAATATTCAATAATCAACTTTTACTTCTTTAATTTCCTGTTATTAAATTTGATATAACTTGAAGTCGAAAATCTTAAAACAATCAGAGGATATGCCCAGATTTGGGCTCAAAAATTTTAAAAGTTTGGCTGAATAAATTTGTGGTAACTAATCATTAACTGCTAAGATAAAATCAACTCAATGAAAGAGACCAAAGGACTATCTCAGATATATCATTATCGTGGTATAACAATTATTTTAACTTTATATTTTCGTCTGTAAATTTATAAAGTGCATGATGATCAAAATAAACTTATTTTATGATTAATATGTTGTAAAAAGTCCACATAGACACTTCAAAGGACCTCCTTAGTGTACTAAAGATCACAAAGAAACACTAACAACTATGTGAACACCTGAAATAAGCACTAACATAACTAAGGATACAGTTTTTATTTTCATCTTCTTGTACTTATAAAATATTCTATTAGAATATTCAATCAAAAATGAACTATATAACATATCATTAACAAATAAGTATGTATAGTACGTCTAAAACTTCAGCTTTGGTTTTCAGACATTGATAACAACTTGCATTGATATACATGTAATTTTTTTTTCATTCAGATTTGAATACCTGTTTACTTTTTGAAACTTTTTTATTCTGGACAAAAGCAATCCATCTATTGACATTTTCTTACGGACTGAAAATACATCATCAAAATGAAGATGATTTTTTTTTCAAATTGATTCATATGTTTGCTGTAACATACTTTTTTATTCAGAAAAAAAAAAACAATCAATCTATTGAAACATTCTAGCTTGTTTTAAATACAACAAAATATGATTAGAAACGGATATACATGATTTTTTAAGAATTCAGATTTCAGAATTGTTTTCAATATATGTTTGCTTTATGATATTTTTTGTTATTCTGGGGAAAAAAATCATCTATCAAAGTATTTTTACTGTCTCAAATACAACATGATAGACAAAAGGATGAAATAAACTCGAGAATTCTCTGTTTGAAACACAAATAATTGAATAATAAAAGCAAACAATTATATTTGGTGAACAAAAATATCAAATATGAGAAAATCTACACTTAAAACATATTTTATAATTTTTCTATATAACTTTTTTTTATCTTAAATTCAGTATGGTTAATTTACATAAAAATGTATAAGTATCATTATTAAAAAAGAAAATTATGTATGGCTAACTGCATATGAACATAAATATGTATCAATGTTCAGAAAAGAGATTTTATATTATTTATAATTTTTTTCCAAATAATATTGAATTTTTATATTTTTAGGATTTAAAGAAAACCAGTAAGTTTTATTTTTCATTTTCTTTAATTTATTACTATTTCTTTTAAAACTTTTTATAAAAAGGTAATGACAAAATTCTGAATTAAAGTTAACACATTATTGATCAATTTCCCAATATACCCGGTAATTAATCAGTTCCGTTCCAATGTATATATTTTTTTCAATTCTCAGCAATCTACAAAGTAAAACTATGATAAAATAAACCAATTAAAATTGAAAATTCCTGTTTTTTTCATTAAACTGTTAAATACACTATTGTAAGTGCAGAATAAAGATGTGCATATGGTCTTTAGTGATTTTTTGTGGTCCTTTATGGATAAAGGAGGTCTTTTGCAGTGTTAGAGATTGGTTGTAAATAAGAGTTAACACAAATAGGTAATTCTGTTTCACAAAATAAAATTTTCAAGAATGAGTATCAAATTGCAGTGATATACATGTATCTGTAAGTACAGATTCTTAAACGATACTCCAAATGAGACTAAATCTGAAAATGTCCCAATGAATACCTTCAGAATAAAAATTCAATAATATGCATTGTTTGTACAATATCAAAAACAAACAAAATTCAGAATTTTCCCTGGTGATAGAATAAACCTTCAAAAAATGAAATATGGTTATTTTCAATTAAACAATCATGTATAAAAATGGTTTTACAAATGAAAAGTTGGAATATATCCAATTTTTAGGTCTTCCAGCAACACTCTTTGTTTTCTTTCCACTCAGAAGTATCATCTTCATATATTTCCTGTAAAATCACTCTTTATAATAAGACAAATAATCAACTTTATACTCAGAATATTTGTCATAATAATGCATACCGTTAATTTTTCTAGTTCTAAAATTCTATCTAATCCAACCATTATATGTTAGAAAAGGTCAGTTATTTTAAAGGTTTAAACATATTTTACTTATGTATGAAACACAATAATACACATTAGAAACAAACCCATACAATACTGGAACATAATACAAACTAGAAATTGTGTCAACTTAACCAGAGTCACTCAAGCGTAAAATTTAGGTCATAATGACCCAATTGTTGTATGACTGCTCAGTATTACCGAAGACACATCCACTGATAAAGTTTCATTGATACACTATGCTTAGTTCCAAAGAAATGAACCTAAATGCAAAACTTAACCTGAGTCACGCAAGCATAAAATGTAGGTCATTATCACCCAATTATTGTATGACAAATCAGTACTACCAAAGGCACATCCATTGATGAAATTTCATTGATACACTATGCTTAGTTCCAAAGAAATGAACCTAAATGCAAAACTTAACCACATAGTTCGGATGTACGTACGTACGGACGGACAAGGGTAACTCTATATGCCCCATTCACATTTGTGTGCGGGGCATAAAAACACATGAAAAGCACTTTTATTGCTGTTATTCATCCTGAAGTTGTTGAAAGGTTTTCAACAATTAGCCATAGCTCACACTATACAGAAAGATAAGGAAGCCTTCTCAACAATAAACAATATTGTAAAACAATATGATCTTTTCAACAATCCTATGGCTGTTGTCTAATGACAATTATCATATACCCTAACATTTTAATATATAATGCTATGTACAATTACACACCATACTAAAACTGGTAATCAAATCAAGAGAGAAACGAGAATGGGGATGGTGATGATCGAGTGTGTTAATCCATCTCATAATGCTAATATGAAGGAACAATAAATATATTTGACCTTCTAATAAAGTCAAAAATATTTATAAATGTTTCTTCATTTTTTTATCTGAGAGATCAGGATCACCATAAGTAAAATCATCACCAATAACATCTATTTCATTACAATCATCCACAAACTAAATAATTTTTCCTCTTTGTATCACAACCATTGAAGAAGTCACTGTCTCCATTAATAAAAAATCATGACTATAAAAATATTAGTTTATTTCCCTCTGGCCACCCAAATAAAAACATATTTGTAAAATGTTGGGGAAGGGATAAAACAAAGCCACCCCTAATTCTATTAAACTCAAGTAAACAAACTGATTCACATCAATGCAGAGCAACAATGATAAGTAAATAGAAAATGATTTTTTATTTAATAATCAAGTTTGATAAAAAAAAATATTTTCAAGCAAAAACAAATTCTTAGTTTTCCAAAATTTATATAAACCAATTGTTTCTTATGCTACTAATTCATTTCAGTAGAAATTGACCATTTAATATAGCAGGAACTTCTTGAAACCTGGCATTTGTACAGAGCATGGCCCTGTATAAACTTACGGGTCCTATTCTCCTTAGAAAAATAGATTTATGTTTTGTTGCTGTTGAAAAAAAAATCATAACCTAAACAGCAATATATTCGGCACTTGGTGGACATTTTTTAAATAGACTATAACAGAAAATTCTTGACAAGACTATAGTTTTAAGACCACAATAAAAGCTAAAAACATTTACTGTAATTTTGAGTGACTGGTTATTAAAGGTGTCATAATTGGGTATTTTCACATAAAGCCTGGGGCCTCGGTGGCTGAGTTGGTACAGGTAGTTCGTCATGACTACAAATGACCACTAGCCTGTCTAAACTGAGGTTGCGAGTTCGAATCTCACCTGTGGCGGGGTGTGTTCGACTCCGATCTTAATTGACAGGGATTGCCAATTTTCTTACCGAGGGTCGGTGGTTCTCTCCGGTACTCGGACTTCCTCCACCAATAAAAACTGGCCGCCGTAAAATAGCCAAGTGTACTAATGACCACTAGCCTGTCAAAACTGAGGTTGCGAGTTCGAATATCACCTGTGGCAGGGTGTATTCAACTCCGATCTTAATTGACAGGGATTGTCAATTTTCTTACCGAGGGTCGGTGGTTCTCTCCGGTACTCCGACACCAATAAAAACTGGCTGCCGTAAAATAGCCAAGTGTGCTGAAAATGGCGTAAAAACCCAACTAAACAAACAACCATAAAGCCTGTATTATATCCTCCTCGTACAGTTGTATTGGACCTCGATCAGATTTATAGGCCCGCAGCATTGTCTCAGGTCTGTACAGTTGACCTCAACCCAATATGACTGATCTGGACATAATACAGGCCTTATATGAAAATATACATTTAATAACACTATAATATAAGTACCTTTTTCCATACCGGAACAATAGCTTTAACAGTATCAATGGCATATTGCACAGCATCTAAACTTTCCTTTCTATGAGGAGATGATATAGCTATGATTATACTGGACTCCGTTACAGGAACAACACTGAAAACAGATAAATCAGTCATTAAATTCTGAGGATAGAGAAGACATATTATTTTCTTTGGAATACATTTGTGAACTTGAGATTCCCTGCAGCCTATATCAACTGAATTCAATCTGTAACCAAAAATGATAAAGCACTAAAAGTTTGACTGTCTCAGCCTTCTTAGCTGATGTATGAAGTTAATGAATAAACTGTGAAAAGGGGCGATGCTGTTTGTTTGAAATTGGTCTATTATTTTCAGTGATGAAGATTAAAAGAAAAAATGTATGACACGAAAGAATGTCTTTCATTGATTTTGTGTCAATTTCCCAAGTTCCTGTTGATCAATCCCTGAAAAGTAAAGAATTGTCTCCCTTTTATACAGGGTGACCTATTTACTTCTTGTACAGACTATTTCCTAATTTGCTATTTGTATAAATATATTCAAATTTACATTTTGAATACAAAATATTTAATCAGATATTTCCACCTAGTATTATCATGATTACGGTATATATGTGTAAGTCCTACCCTATTCTATGTTCAATTGCTATTTTCTCTACCTTCCATTTCTCTCTGGTCTGTTGACATACTTCTAACATTTTTTTCTTGGCCATTGGAATATATGCTTCATATTCTAACCTTTTGACCTTTTTACCATTAAAATTATCCCTAGTTGTACCTGTGACATAAATTGACTTATAAAAAATCCAGTTACCTCCCTTTCTACAGTAAACGATTTTAATTAATTAAGTACTGGTTGTCTGGATTTCAACAGGAAATCTTGTACTCTATATTTTCATAAATAAAATTAATAACATGGATGAGAAAACACATCATCCATCAACCATAGATGCTATATATGATGCCAACTACAATTTATCAATAGACATGTGCTAGTTTTTCAATGAATCATTGAAAACCTATGGTGATTCATAACAAATAAAAAAAAATTGTACACATCTAAATGTAATTACAGGATGGCTGCCACATATACTAAGGTGAACAATTTTTTTTTTGTATATCTGGGTCTTGCATAAAAAGAATTCTAATAGTTCTTGTTTGGTAATATCATGATTTATCTCCCCTACTACACAGTATCAGACACTGTTTTTAATTTATTCCCCCATATTCAACAACATAACCAGAATTATTGCAAATTGTAGCATAACTCAGACTTCTTCATTCAATGTTATAGCAATTACATTGGCCTTTATGAATTACTACTGGTGAGGGAGTTCTCATTCTCATTATCAGGCTTTCAATAAAGACACCTTGAAATTATCCTCTTGCAGACATTTTTGTGTACATATCTTACCATGTATTGTATATTAACTCAATATCAACTTTATTATAAGTGTTACAATGTCTTTTACTTGAAATCATTAAAATTCTGATTTTTTGTTTTATCTCTTTAGATAATTTACCAATGAACACAGAGACAGCTCCACAGCTTGGTGATGTCACAACAGAAGTTATTTTTTCCAAATCTAATTTGTATTCTTCTATATCAACATGATCTGCCTAAAAATACATTAAAAAGTAATGATGTTAACAGTATGTTAATCCCTTTTTGCATAGATGTTTACATATAATGGCAAGCCCGATAACAATCAATGACAAGGTGAAGCTTCCATAGATGTTTACATATAATGGCAAGCCCCCCCCCCCCCCCTAACATTCAACGACAAGGTGAAGCTTACTAAATTTTCTGTAACCATTAAAACTCTCATTTATTTCTCTAGCAGTAAGAAACTTGTTAAGCTGGGAAACCTCCTAATATGAGGCACAGAATAAGTCAAAATTATTATTATTTAAGGAGGTCCTCAATTATTAATGGACCTCCACAATTCTATTTCAGGAGCTCCTCAAATATTTCTGGACCTCTACAATTTGATTTCAGAACTTCCTGAATTATTTATGGAGCTCCTGAAATAAAACAATTATTTATGGAGCTCCTGAAATAATTTAGTAGGTCCAGAAATATTTGAGGAGCTCCTGATATCGAATTGTGGAGGTCCATAAATAATTGAGGATCTCCATAAATAATAATAATTTTGACTAATTCCTTGCCTCATATCCTAATATCCATTGACTGATTGAACACCTCCATAAATAAGCCACCAATTTATAGTGACATGATGGACCTCACAGACATCTCATACTACTTACTGTAAGCCCACTGTTGAAAACTGATAAGATGAACCATAAGAAATATTTTCTTACCATGGTAAGACACTATTTATCCACCACTGATTGGAGGAATAACTGCTATCTCATCACCATCATGGATATCCACTACATCATCTGTTGATAAATATTCTTCATTCAGGGATAGGATTATATTCTCAGATATAATTGCTAAACTGAAAAGAAATGCATTATGTCAAATCAGTTGTAAGTTCTCTCTATTTAGTTTGAGTGTTTTAATCCTTGGGTGCTCTCTTTTTAAAAATTATGTCTGGCTGGCAAAGTGACTTCATAGAATAACATTTTATTGCTGATTTTTTATTTATAGTAATAATTTTTAGTAACAGCAGCCATATTCTATTCTAAGTATTAGCTATAGTGATCCATGCAAACTTGTGAATATGATGTTGGACAAGTCCAAGGTTTTTTTATAATGAATATATTCATTATAAAAAACCTTGGACTTGTCCAACATCATATTCATATATACATAACATTTATTTGAAATTTACATAATTTTAAAATTCAATTCTTAAAGCTTATTATAAGTCTGTGATGTATGAACTTGAGGTTATGGTTATTTCTTATGAGGATATTTTTTTCTTTTTCTGATATGTTATTCACCTTCAGACAAGATTTGGAAATCTGATGAGAAAAAGATATGTCAACGGTCATTTTCATGTGCAATTTGATGCCAAAAAGAGAGGATAAGGATTTTGAGACATATAAATAAAATATTTTTCAGACACTTATCATTATTTCATATCAAAATACATTTTTTTTGTTGAGGATAGATATTGCATATTATTGTAGGAGAAATACTTATACACTGGTTTGTGTGTGCTGAAGAAAACTACACATAACTGAATACAATGTGTGGCCAAGAATTTGGAATAAATTGGGAAGATTTATTGTTTTTTAATTATTTCCCATGCTGTGGATTTTTTCATTTTTTAATATGGAACACGTCTTAAATGTAAAAAAATTGTAATATATTCCAGAATTTTTCATCAAGAAATCATTTGCCTAAGTAGGATACACAGCAGTACAGTCCAAAGGTCTAGTGTATAGATAAGTTTTTGGGCTCATATTGCTACTTTACCATGACCCTATCTGACCAATATCATTTATGATCAAAGCAGACTTCTAACTGATAGCATGTCTAACATGTCATTCCTACATTTTTTCATTAAAGTCGGTCTGTCAGTTAACAGTGAAGTAAATATATAATCTTACTAATCTCTCTAAGTAATACAATAATTATACTGCAAATCAAACTTGTACCTCCTGCCATTTCCTATCTTGTTATCAAACCTAAATTTTATGGTCCTTTTACTGAATACAATAGGAAGACACAAAACATGTGTTTAATATTTAATAGGTCATTTGTATTTAATTATCTAACAATATATTCACAATAATGTCATGAATGTTTGAATTTTTTGTATTTAAATTAAAAAAGTACTGTCTAGTTTTGATATAAGATACTATGCTTGGACGTTCATCATAAAGTTTTGTTAATCAAATCTAACGTGTCTAGGAGTAATAAATTACAAATCAACGCTGGTTCAATTAGCAAATTATGATTGTTGGTAATTTATTCTAATTTTATTTTCCTCAAAACTGAACAAGAATAAATCATAATGTCATCTCTATATATCAATGAAATGTAAAGTACCAGTACAAAAAAAAAAAAAAAAAACAGTTCACAATATACTTTTAAAATTTAATCTTTTTATTAATTTGAACTAAACTTGACCAGACTTCTGTCCTTGATAAAATAAATATTTCCTTTTTGATCAAACAAACTATTTAATTCAACAATAAAGCTTTCTAGTGCATGTTTGGGTTTCTGTTAAACAGTTAAAAGAAATGCCGAATGTAAAATATGGTGTTTCTCGTTTCCCGACAATACCTAAAACACATTAATGAACAAAAAAGGGTAAAACTTTTACAATTCAACATTTTTTGTCTTTTTGTATGCAGTTTAACATACTTCTTACAATATAAAAAATTTGTTTTAATGACCAAGGTGAAAAATCTTGGCTTGTTCACACTGCTTGCTGTCAAGTAAAAAAAATCGAACATTTCAAAAAAAATAAACTGTTTTCCCTGACTAGTTACTTAACTTTTTATTTTTTATTTTGATGAAATAGGAAAAATGAAAGTTGGTTAATTGATTTTGGCCTAACTTGGTTCATAATTCCAATATAAAACTTTTGAACGAGGTACAGGTTTTTTTCTAAAAAGTATCTATTACAAGATAAAGCTTTTTAATGGAGACTTAAGTTATTGTCCTCAGATTTCAAAATGAAGACTAGCATTAAAAATACAGATCCCTTGTTTTCTGTATATTCAAGGCACTGAACTTATTTGTGTCAAATATGTCAGTTTTTACACCATTTTGATAGTACAAAAAGAAGCTAGCTGACATACATGATGTATTACCTTGGATAGTGCTTAAGTATAATATTAAGCAGCTGCTGAAATGTACAGGGAGTTGCTACAGTGATCTGTGTACTGTTTACACCACTTAATTCTCTACTTTTAGCAAAGAACAATAAATTAATCTGAAAAAAAAATTATAAATCTAATACCGGTACATTAATATTCCCTATGTCCTTTCAATTTCTGTAAAAAAAACCATAGTTAATATTTTGTAGGTCCTTATCTTAAAAAAATATGATTGACTGCTTTATATAATGTTAGTAAAATATGTGATTAATCTCCCCTTGCTGACACGCTGTATCATGGAATAACCACAAAATGTGCAGGACCGTTTATTTTTATTTTTTCATTGTCAGCTAAATTTTGATAGTATGAAATGCCATGGGGTTTTCCAACACCTTATAAACTCCTGTCTGATTCAATACCATACCACTACATTATAATGTTTATCAAAGGCTTGTGAAGCGAGTCTGTATCACTCACTTGGAAACCTGCCATTCTGTCCCAATGGTTTCAAAAGACAACATTTAGTAAAATTTGAGTAATTCACGGAGCTCTCTCATTGATACTTCATTGAAAATTTAAGTTTATGAAGTTAAAATGGTTTCAGTAAAAAAGATTTTTTGAAATTTTGATAAATCTGACACAAATATTTGCTCCTTCTGCAATGTAATTTATCATACAAAGATGAAACAAGCAAAAGACCTACACAATATTCTAAGATGCTTTGTATTTGAATTTTTGGTTTATTTGGCCAAGCAATTTCGGAGATGAATATTTAACTAGAGGCTCTCAATAGCCTGTATCACTCACCTGGATTTACTTTTTCCACCTTCAGCAGGACTGAAAATTTAAGTGTAGCAGTTAGCTTGGCTGGTTTTCCCCATCAGGTACAATGTTAAACAAAGTTATGCTCAGTTTAGTTTGTGGCTATCTTAGTTGACATTCAAGGTTATCAAACACATTTCTAAAAGTGGACCATTGCTGCCAATAGTTCCAAATGGCCAAGTTTAAGGTATAATTATCTGTAAATTAAATTTTCCCATAGTGTCCTATAATAAACTAAGTTCAGCTTTAAGTTAAGCTTTCGTGATCTTGTTGATTGACAGGCCAGGTCAGTGGCTATAATTCTGAAAGAGGACAATCTAAAGATCATTGCTGCTGAATTCGGTTCCAATTGGGTCAGTAGTTTAAAAAAAAATATTTTTAATGAATTCCACATAGGATACAATGTTAAACTATGTTTGGCTGTGGTGGCCATCTTGGTTGACAGTAGAGGTCATCGGACATATTTCTGAAAGAGGACCATCTAAGGACCATTGCTGCCAAGTCTTGTTCCAATTGGCTCACTGGTTTCAGACAAGAAGATTATTTAATGAATTTTCCCATAGTGTCCTATGTTGCACTAAGTTTGGCTGTGGCGGCCATCTTGGTTGACATTCTTGGTCATCAGACACAATTCTGACAGGGGACCATCTAAGGGCCATTGAAGACAAGTCTTGTTCCAATTGGCCCAGTTGTTTCAGATAAGAAGATTTTTAAATGAATTCCACATAGGGTCCTAAGTTGAGTTTTTTATATCAGCGAATCAGAAACAAGAACTATCCATGGTGGCCATATTTGTAGTCCAATCGTGACAAAATGAGGAAAGTTTGTAAAGAACCTCCCACAGATGCTTCCTGCCAAGTTCTGTTCCATTTCGCCCAGTAGAATTTTTTTTTAATCAACCAATGAGAAACAAAAATTTTCCATAGCAGCCCAGTTGTTTCAGACAAGAAGATTTTTAAATGAATTCCACATAGGGTCCTTTTTATATCATCCAATCAGAAACAAAAACTGTCCATGGTGGCCATATTTGTAGTCCGATCAGGAGGAAATGAGAAAACTTTGTAAACAACCTCCCATATATGCTTCCTGTCAAGTTTTGTTCCTTTGGACAAGTGATTTCAGAGGAGAAGACCTTTTTATATCAGCCAATCAGAAATAAGAACTGCCTATTACAGCCATATTTGTAGTCCAATCGGAACGAAATGAGGAAACTTTATAAAGGACCCCCCATATATGCTTCCTGCCAAGTTTTGTTCAATTTGGCTTAGCAGTTTCAGAGGAGAAGATTTTTGAAAACTCAGCCAATCAGAAACAACAATTGCCCGTGGCGGCCATCCGATCGGGATGAAATGAGCAATCTTTGTAAAAGACCTTACATAGATGCTTCCTGCCAAGTTTAATTCCATTTGGCCCAGTGGTTTCAGAGGTGAAGATGAAAATGTGAAAAGTTTACGACGGACAACGACAGACGACGGATGCCAAGTGATGGCAAAAGCTCACATGGCCTTTGGCCAGGTGAGCTAAAAAGCAAACTGATCAGGCAGAAACAGATATCTGCTATTATGTTAGACAGAAATGAAGTATGAACAAAAGTCATGGAGAACTTTCTGTAGAAGCTACAAAACAAGTCTTATCATTTGGCTAACATTCTCTGAATTAGAATTAGATTCTAAATACTAATAATTTATATCATTTGGCTAACATTCTCTGAAGTAGAACTAGTAGATTCTAAATACTTGTAAGTCTAAATACTTATACTTTATATCATTTGCTAACATTCTCAGAAGTAAAATAAGTAGATTCTAAATACTTTGAAACAAGTATTGGTTTTGTCAGCCTTCTAACTGGGACAAAGTAAGCATGCAGAGATCCTTCAATTGCTGAAATTTTAGTTCATTTGGTCCAGAGATTTTTCTGACCAATGTAACAGAAGTGTTACATACTTTTCCAATTGGAAAAAAAATAAGAAACTTAATAGAGATTTTCCATTGGATGCTTGATATGAAAGTTTAGTTTTGGCCTGACAGTTTCAGAGTACCAGGTAGATTTATATTTCAGAAATAAATATCAGCTACTGCACCATGTTAATTGTCCAACCGGAATATTATCAAGGATACTTCAAAGAGACCATTCCATAAATACATCACATCGGTCTAGATCAACTGGTCCAATGGTTTTACAGAAGATTTTTAAAATTTAAAATAAAAGATGACGACAACCACATAACCCCTTAATTACATTGTAACTACCGTATGTAATTAAATCTATTCCCTGTTATAAATTCATTTATATCATGATGCCATGAAAAATAACCAGATATCCTGCATTTATCACAATATCTTTGCACAAGGTGAAATTCCTGAAAGATCCCCCTTCTACATTATTTAAAGCTACCATTTGCACATTTTAGAATATCATGAGATAAATAGAATATATCCCTGAGGGCCCTCATGCCAAAACAGCTGTAATGTTTGTCATAAATATACATGTATATAAACTTAACAGTTTAAGGGGGCCTTGTTGGCCAAGTGGTCTAGGTAGTTTGCCATGACTACTAATGATCACTAGCCTGTCAAGACTCAGGTTGTGAATTCGAATCTCAGATGTTGTGGGGTGTATTCGACTCCAATCTTAATTGACAAGGATTGCCAATTTTCCTACCAAAGGTCGGTGGTTCTCTCCGGGTACTCTGGCTTCCTCCAGCGCCACGAAATAGCCAAATGTGCTGGTTTTCCCATAGGTACAATGTTAAACAAAGTTAGATGACATTCAAGCTTATGAAATGCAATTCTGAGAGAGGACCATTGCTGTCATTTGTTTGGTTCCAGATGGCCAAGTTTAAGGTATGAGCATCTGCAAATTAAATTTTCCCATAGGGTCCTAACTTAAACTAAGTTCGGCTTTAGTGACCATGTTGATTGATAGGCTAGTTCTGAAAGAGGACCGTCTAAGGACCAAAGTTTAGTTCCAATTGGCTCAGTAGGTTCAGACAAGAAGATTTTTTTAATCAATTTTCCCATAGCGTCCAATGTTGAACTATATTCGGCTGTAGCAGCCATCTCTGTTGACATTCTGGGTCTACACTATACTGAAAGAGGACCACATATGAACCATTTCTGTCAAGTCTGGTTTAAATTGGCCAAGTGTTTTCAGAAGAGAAGATTTTTAAATGAATTTTCCCATGGGGTCCCATGTAAAACTAAGTTCTGCTGTGGCAGCCATCTTGGTTGACATTCTAGGTCATTGGACATATATCTGACAGAAGACCATCTAAGGACCATTGCTGTCAAGTCTGGTTCAAACTGGCTCAGTAGTTTCAGACAAGAAGATCTTTTAATGAATTTTCCCATAGGGTCCTATGTTAAACTAAGTTTGGCTGTGGTGGCCATCTTGGTTGACTGTCTGGTTCATCAGAAATAATTCTGAAAGAGAACCATCTAATGATCAATGCTGCTAAATTTGGTTGCTTTGTTTGGTTTTTTTTTGTTGTTTAGTTGGGGTTTAACGCCGTTTTCAGCACATTTTGCCCATTTCGCTGTGGCCAGTTTTTATTGGTGTAGGTAGCCGGAGTACCCGGAGAGAACCACCGACCTTCGGTAGGACAATTGGCAATCCCTGTCAATTAAGATCGGAGTCGAACACACCCCGCCACAGGAGAGATTCGAACTCACAACCCCAGCGTTGACAGGCTAGTGATCAGTAGTAGTCATGATGAACTACCTAGACCACTAGGCCACCGAGGCCCCAATTTGGTTGCAATTGGCTCAGTAGTTTCAGACAAGAAGACTTTTAAATGAATTTCCTATAAGGTCCGCTGTGGCAGCCATCTTGGTTGATCGTGCGGTTCATTGGACACATTTCTGAAAGAGGACCATCTAAGGACCATTGCTGTTAACTTTGGTTGCAATTGGCTCAGTAGTTTCAGACAAGAAGATTTTTAAATGAATTTCCCATAGGGTCCTATGGTAAACTAAATTCAGCTGTGGCGGCCATCTTGGTTGATCGTCTGGGTAATCTGACAAATTTCTGAAAGAGGACCATCTAAAGATCATTGCTGCCAAGTCTGGTTCCAATTGGCCATGTAGTAACATAGAAGAAGATTTTTGAAATTCATCCCCCTTTTTTATATATTTAGTCACAGCAGCCATGTCGGTTGGAAGACACTTATACCAGACAAACCTTTGGAACGGTGTGCCCCAAGGATCATTCCACCAAAGTTTGGTCCCAATAGACCCAGTGGTTTCAGAGAAGAAGATCTTTAAAGGAAAATTTACACTAGACGCCGTCTTTAAAGGGCAAAAACTTCTATAAGGGGTAAATTAATGATTTCGGTTATGTTGACTGATCTTACTTTTCTGAACATTTTTGCTGTATACAGTTTGTCTCTATCTATAATAATATTCAAGATAATAACCTAAAACTGCAAAATTTCCTTAAAATTAACAATTCAGGGGCAATAACCTAACAAGGGTTGACCGATTCATCTGAAAATTTCATGGCAGGTAGATCTTGACCTGATGAACATTTTTACCCCATATCAGTTTTGCTCTAAATGCTTTAATTTTTGAGATATAAGTCAAAAACTGCAGTTTACCCCCTATTTTCTATTAATAGACATGGCGGCCATGTTGGTTGGCAGGCGGGGTCATCGGACACATCTTATTAACTAGATACCCTAATGATGCTTTTGGCCAAGTTTGGTTTAATTTGCTCAATAAAGGTTCAAGTGAGCTAATAAAAACTGGCTGCCACAAAATAGCCAAATGTGCTGAAAATGGCATAAAACCCCAACTAAAGGAACAAACAGGCAGTTTCAGGTGTCTTCCATTAACAAGAAATACGTGGGAGACTAATCATTTTAAAAATCAATGTATCCAATTCGTTTGGTATAAAGAATGCAAAACAACTTTTTAAAATTTCTTGATTGCTAATTATTGATTATATGCTATATTTTCTATTTTGTCTGTTCTGATTTAAAGTCTGATAATACTGTTAATGTCTTTCGAGGAGACTGTATTTTCTCTTTCATTATAAGAGGGTTAAAACTGTGAAAACTTTGATTTGTTTTCTATAAATTTTTAATGATCAAACAACTTAAATCAATCTTACAGACTAAATTGTGTGAGAAAATCAAATTAATCACGTGAAAGCTAAAGGTGTTAAAAGCTGTCCTTGTTAACAGTAAAATTATATATAGTCTATTCAAATTGGCATTTAATATATAGATAAATAGGAAATGGTTCCCTAATCCTTTATTCTAACTATCCCTGCATGTTGGATGAAAATTTTATTTTTTTCTGTCCATCAAATCGGTCTGTCAAACTGTTTGACAAATGTTTTAATTATTCAAATTACATGTTTTCTCATTTTTAACCAAACAAGATGCTTCCTTTTCCTTATTTTTTTTTGTAATTTCAAATTGCAAATCATGACCTGATGCATGCACTTGCTTTCAAAAGTTCTCTTTAAACATCATCATTATAACATGAATCCTATTTCAATCAGATCTCAATTGTTTCAAGTGAAGACCTGGCTGAACAAATCCAATTAAGGTTCATGTTCATATATAAACCTTCTATTCAATTTTCAGTGAACCAGTGAAGTCTCCTGTCATTCACATATTTCATTTGGCTTTTCTTCAGATAAAAAATACAATTACAGCCAAATTGTCATACATATCTGATGAAAGACTTGTCAATTCACAATTTTTTATGTTGGAACACAATAAATACATTCAATTTATCCTTAGAAGTAACGATTATGATATCACAAAACTTTGTATTGAGAGAGTTAGTGAAATATATGATTTTAGAAAGAAGGTTAAATAACATATGTTTAAAATATGAAGGTAAAAGGGTTTTAATATATATTATATATCTCTTTACTTCCCCTTTCCATTTGATACAATTATCTAGGAAATCATCTTGAATATTTATATACAACCATAGTAATATTAATTGAAACATCATTACTCAGCTGTGATAACAAGTTTGTAGGGTACTATATTTGATATATCTCATGTTTGTCTAATTATTTTGTATGCAATGTTATATTTCATGTGTATTTGATGATAATCCTTTGTTGGATTTTATATCAATAAAATTTTGAACTTTTCATATCGATGCAATATAAAAAAAAATGTCAGGATCAAAGATCTTTCTTTCTACCATAAAATCAAATAGCTTGACTTGTATAGTAATTTTTGATAATGTGCTTGTAAATGTAGGCTCATCAATAAAAAATGTTCTTTTTTATTCTTTCAGTTATATATGCACCCCCCCCCTCCACACACACACACACATAACACTTACTTACCTACCTACCCACCTCTAAATATATTAGTTGGATTACAGCAAACACACATTTTTTAATGATGGCCTGAAATCATGAGCCCTGTGGTTGGGATTCTAGTATGTGCAAAATGATGCAGAATTAGGACTTAAAATCTCATGGCATTTTGCTACCTTAAAAAGCTGTTTAATTGATAAATCCAGGAAAATCTTTTGGAGGTCATTTTCTAGGACATTTCTATAATTGTATTTATGTCTTTAGCTTTTAGTGTCAGTCTAAAAGCAAGTTGATGGTCTGTTTGAACACTTCCGATTTCATGAAACCTGACTCTGGTGTATGGCGTACGGACAAAAAAGTTTTGTATGAAAATAAATGGTAAAATGTTTCATCACCTGAACACTTTCAGTTTCAGTTTCAGCCATGTGAGTATGTGAGATCACCGGTAAGTTTACAGTTTGACGCTTAAGAATTACTATTTTAAACGCTTCAATGACCGAAGAAAGTTGACGTTACCCAGTGCGCAAGTGCACGAGTAAACTTCCTTGGAAGCAGCTGAAAGAGTTCCATCAAAAATTGAGGTTAAAATAGGAATAAGAAAAATCCCTTTTAATAAGTTTTATTAGATTCCATAAAAAACTCCATTTACATTATCCTTTATATTTTACGCCCCTAAGTATATCTAATATACATTGATGTAGTGAATATTTATTTTGATTATACAGGCGGCAAATTTAAAATGAAAAACAGAATTCAGAACTCACAACTGTACAAAATATTAGCTCCCCATTTACAGCAAAGAAAAGTATTATGTTTTGGTACACACAGAAATATATTTATGATGTAAGGGGTCAGTGAACTTTCCAACAGGATGAATGTTAACAAACCAGTATGTTGCCATTGTTGTTGATGGACTAAACTAAAGTAGTAAAGAAGACGATTGCAGTTCATGAGTTGTAAAATACCATTGATATATCAACAAATTTAGAAACATAAAAATTTAATCAAAGTCACTCTACCATAAAATGTAGGTTTTGTGACTCAAATGTAGCTGATCTATGTTGCACTGTGACAGTAATTATGAAATATCATTAATAAACTAGTAACAGCAGCACGACTACATATCCCTGCGATACTCTTTGTGGTTTTGAAATCCATACAATCCAAACTAGTGCTGTTGCTATAGTGATTCCAAATATATATGGTTGCTAAGTAGAATTCACAAATAGTAGTCTTTCAGCGTGTTCAGGAAATTTACTAAAATTGAATCACATATTTTGAAATTCAACTGAGTCCCGATAAAGGTCCAACCCCCCTCCCATTAGTCTTAAAGCTTATATGATCCCAAAAAATCTATAGTTGTTAACTAAAATTCAGATCCTTTTAGGCAATTTACCGAAATTTGAATCACATATTTTTGAAATCCATGAAGTCCAAACTAGTGCTGTTGGTATAGTGATTCCAAATATATATGGTTGCTAAGTAGAAATCACAAATAAAATAGTCTTTGAGTCTTTAAGGAAATTTACCAAAATTGTAATCACATAATTTTGAAATCCAAATGATCCTGATAAGTCTTAAAGCTAATATGATAAAAAAAAATCTATAATTGCTAAGTAAAATTCCAATAATAATAGTCTTAGACACTTTCAGGAAATTAACCAAAATTGGAATCACATATTTTTGAAATCCATATAATCCAAACTAGTGTTTTTGCTATAGTGATTCCAAATATATATGGTTACTAAGTAGAAATCACAAATTAAATAGTCTTTGAGTGTTTCAGGAAATTTACCATAATCTGAATCACATATTTTTGAAATCCAAAATGATCCTGATAAGTCTTAAAGCTAATATGATAAAAAAAAATCTATAATTGCTAAGTAAAATTCCAAAAATAATTGTCTTCTGAAACCTGTAGCACAATCTACATTTGTGGTACAATTACTGAGCGAACTTTTAGTTCTGTATTCCAAATAACGTGAGAGGAGTTGTGTGACAAAGGAATAATGTATCCTAAAGCTACCTATGTAGTCCGACCCCAGAGGCATTATTCAAATTCCGAAATATTTGGCACAATCTACATTGGCAGGGCAATTATGGAGCCAATTTGCAGTTCCATATTCCAAATAATGTGAGAGGAGTTGTGTGACAAAGGAATAATGTACCCTTAGGCCACCTGTGTAGCTCCGCTACCAGGGGCACTATTCAAATTCCGAAACCTTTGGCAAGTTTCATCTTTCTACATCCAGTGGTTACTGAGATTATCCTGGACATTACTAAAGTATCTACATACATATGTGGGGAAACGTGGGGATAATTACCAGGTTCTTTAATAATATACATGTACCTAAATATAAAAATTTAATCAAAGTCACTCGAGCATAAAAAGTAGATTGTGGTGACACTGTGTTATGTTGTACTATATAAAACAATTGTAGTTATGACATACAGTGTATCAATAATACACATAAATGCATAAAAATTAATCAAAGTAACTCAGGGTCGTGGTGACTCAAATATCATCAGACATGATCAGTATATTGCGATAGGTTATTTAAAAATAAACCAAAATGCAAACATTTTAAGAAAAATACTCAAGCATAAAATATAGGTCATTGCAACCTGAATGTTGCTGATTTTTTTTTTGTACTATATAAGATGAATGAATACGTATAATACATGTATCATTGATATAATATCTCAATATATGTTTCTGAGAAATGGATCTAAATGCAAAAACTTAAGGGAGTCACTAATGCACGGTATGTGGGTCATAATAACCCAACTGTTGGAGATATGTATTATATAATGTAAGAGTATTATAACACCAAAGATTGCTAGGATATGAAATTAAAGGCTAAACTTTTATCCGACTTATTCATACATTAAATTTAGGTCAAAGTGGCAAAATGTTGTAGATATTTGTTCAGTGTTATAAGAGGATTGCAATGGTATAATATCATTGTTATATCTTCATGGGTTTCTAAGAAATGGACCTCATGGAAAAATATTAGCCAAACCGCATGGACACAAGGACAAGGGTGAATCTATATGCCCCTTCCACATCCGTGGACATGGTCATGATGGTATAAAAATTGAAATTGGTACAGGTAAATGGATTTGAAAAAATGTAAGTGAGTATCTCATTAAGATAACTAACTAATTGGGATATATTTCAGATTTTTAAAAATTTTACATGCAAATAGGGCTGAATATAAAAAAATAATCTATGTATCAAGTTTTGGCAAAAACATCTGTAGATACATAGAATGCACATGGCTATTGCTCCAAAAAGTCCAATATTTAGACTTTAAATCATGACTTGGTAGAAATGGTCCTCTTTCAGAAGTATGTCCAATCTTCCATTTGTCAACCAAGATGGCCGCCACAGCTGAACTTAGTTGAACATAGGGCCCTATTGGAAAATTCATTGAAAAATCTTCTTGTCTGAAACCACTCCACCAATTGGAACGAAACTTTGCAGCATCGATCCTTGGGAGGTCCTCTTTCAGAATTGTCTGATGACTCAGACTGTGAACCAGAATGCCCGTCACAGCCGAATTTGAGATCCTATGGGAAAATTAATTTAAATATCTTCTTGTCTGAAACTACTGAGCCAATTGGAAATAAAGTTGGCAGCAATGGTCCTTAGATGGTCTTCTTTCAGAATTGTGTCTGATGACCTGGATTATCAACCAAGATGGCCACCACAGCGGAACATAGTTTATCATAGGACCCTATGGGAAATTCACATAAAATTCTTCTTGTCTGAAACTACTGAGCCAATTGGAACTAAACTTGGAAGCGATGGTCCTTAGATGGTCATCTTTCACAATTGTGTCAAATTACCCAGATTGTCAACCAAGATGGCCACCACACCCAAACTTAGTTTAATATAGGACCCTATGAGACATTCATTTAAAAATCTTCTTGTCTGAAATCACTGAACCAGTTGGAACTAGACTTGGAAGCAATGGTCTTTAGATGGTCCTCTTTGAGAATTGTGTCGAATGACCCAGATTGTCAACCAAGATGGCTGAACTTGTTTTATAAGACCCTGTAGAAAAATTCGTTTAAAAATGTTCTGGTTTGATACCACTTGGCCAATTAAAACCATACATGGCAGCAGTCCTCTTTCTAAAAATGTCTCTGATAACCCCGACTGTCAACCAAGATGGCTATCACAGCCGAACTTACCATAGGACCCCATGGGAAAATTGATTTAAAAATCTTCTTGTCTTAAACAACCAGGGCAATTGGAACCAGACTTGGCAGCAGTGGTCCTTAAATGGTCCTCTTTCAGAATTGTGTCCAATGACTATGGCTGTGAACCAAGATGGCACCCACAGTTGAACTAAGTTTAATATAGGACCCTTTTGGAAAATTCATTTAAAAATCTTCTTGTCTGAAACCAATGAGCCAATTGTAAAAAGACTTGGCAGTAATGGTCCTTAGATTCTCTTTTAGAAATGTCTCCATTGACATGGAGTGTCAACCAAGATGGCTGCCACAGAGTTTAGACAAGTAAATCCAGGTGAGCAATACAGTCTCTTGAGAGCCTCTAGTTTGAGTATATTAAATTAATTAATGTATGAAGAGTGACAAAAAGCCAAAATAAGTGTAATGTTATCACAATGTAAAATGTAGATTTTTAGTGTTTTTACCCAAAAACGAAACTGGTGACCCTATATTTATTTAGTATCAATGAAACAGAAAAAATTATAGCAATAACATATCATTTTTATACCAAATTCTAGGGAGTTTTTTTAGAAATGATGATTTAAACTGAAATTATATTTTTTTTCAGGCTGTCTTTATATGTGTAATATACTTTTCTGTTGTGTCGTATTGGATTACACAAACCTTTGTATTGTCATTGTATTTGACTGTACTTTATCCACTAAAATATTGGGGCCTCGTTGGCCTATAAGTGGTCTCGGTATTTTGTCATGACTACTAATGATCACTAGCCTATCAACACTTAGGATGTGAGTTCGAATCTCACCTGTGGTGGGATGGGTTCGACTACAGTCTTAATTAACAAGGATTGCCAATTTTCCTACTGAAGAACGGTGGTTCTCTTTCGGTACTCTGGCTTCCTCCACCTATAAAAACTGGCCGCCGCAAAATTAGCCAAATGTGCCGAAAACGGCATAAAGCCCCAGCTAAAACAAACATAAAACCAATAAAATATTTGAAATTGAATTTTAATATGAAATCTAGAGTAAGAGACCTTTATACTAAGGATTTTATATGAACCTTATTGAAGAAATATAAGAGTTGAATATAAATTTTTTGTATATTTAGATGCAGCTTCTAGTTTACATTAAATTTCATAAAAATTTAATTTAGTGGATTTTAGTACCTTCTACTTTAATGATTTTAATTCTTAATTAAAATAATGCTATTTGAAAAAAATTGTGGGATATATTGCATTTAAATTGAGATTTCATGGACATGTATCCTTTTAATTTGATTATATGTTAATTATTAGCTCACCTGGCTATTGCTAGGGTGAGCTTTTGCCATCACTTGGCGTCTGTCGTCCGTCTGTCGTTAGCTTTTCATTCAAACATCTTTTTCTCAGAAACCATTAAATGGTCAATTCCAACCAAACTTTGCATGAGTGGTGTATGGAAGGTCCTTAACAAAGTTTCCTCATTTAGTTCTGATTGGTCAAGAAACATGGCCACCAGAGGCCTGATATAGGAGTTATTGCCCTTTTTTCGTCAAATTTTCAAAATTTAACATTTTTCGTCATTTATCTCCAAAACTATTTGAGAAAGAAGTGAAACGTAAATTTGAAAAATGTTTGCCATGTTGAGATCTACATACCCTGAAATTTTAAGGGAAATCCCAAAATCCATTTAGGAGTTATTGCCCTTTTTTGTCAAATTTACAAAATTTTAACATTTTTGCATTTATCTCCAAAACTATTTGAGATAGAAGTGAAATGTAAATTGAAAAATGTTTGCCATGTTGAGATCTACCCACCCTGAAATTTTGAAGGGAATCCCAAATTCTGTTTAGGAGTTATTGGTTTGTGTAATTTGAGGTCGGGTTCTGTTACATTTATTTTATGTTCACCCTTATTCCTGGTCAATTTTATCAACTTCCTGCCAGGACTTCCACCATCAGTGAACATATATTAACATTAAACCTTATGAAAAATAAATCTTAAACAAATTTTCCCTGAACAATTGAACGAATTGCAACAAACTTGGTCAAATAGTTGATTTTCCAATGAAAACCAGACTCCTGGTGAGAGATTCAGGCTCTGATGAGCCTCTATTTTTATATCCAATATTTTTCTTTTAAGTGAAGATTTTTTAACATAAAGTTCTATACCATTGACCCTTGGATCTTGATGACCGACAATTGTATCATCCATGTGCTTTGATCATGAGGTGGACTCTTTGTGGATCTTTTAAGATTGTTTACTTCAAAGTAGTTTTTAGCTCACCGGACCCTAAGGGTCGGGTGAGCTATTCTCTTCACTTGGCATTCGGCGTCTGTTGTTGTATGTTAACTGTTACAAAAATCTCCTCTGAAACTACTGGGCCAAATGGAACCAAACTTGACTACAAGCATCAGTAAGGTATCTAGTTTGAAAAAATTGTCTAAAGACCCAACCGGTCAACCAACATGGCCGACATGGCTGAAAATAGAATAGAGGGGTAAACTTCAGATTTTGTCTAGAGTGAGAAATAGGTATTACTATCAAGTGAATCAGTCAACCCTTTGTTGGAAATAGAAAAAAGGGGGATGAATTTCAAAAATCTATGAAACTACTGAGCCAATTGGAACCAAACTTGGCAGTAATGGTCCTTAGAGGTTCTCTTTCAGAAATATGTCCGATGATCCGGACTGTTAACCAAGTTAGGCCCCACAGCCGAACTTAGTTTAACATAGGACCCTACATGTATAGGAAATTCATTTAAAAATCTTCTTGTCTTAAAGCACGGAGCTAATTAGAACAAGACTTGGTAGCAATGGTCCTTAGATGGTCATCCTTCAGATTTATGTCCTATGACCCAGACTGTCAACTAAGTTGGCCGTCACAACCGAACTTAGTTTAACATAAGCCAGAAAATTCATTGAAAAATCTTCTTGTCTGGAACAAGATTGGCAGTAATGGTCCTTAGGAGGTCCTCTTTCAAAAACGGTTCAGATTTCAGGGACTGTGAACCAAGATGGGCACCACAGCTGAACTTAGTTTAACATAGGACCCTATGGGAAATTCACTCAAAAATCTACTTGTCTGAAACCACTAAGACAATTAGAACTATGGATGGTCCACTTAAAGAACTGTGTCCAATGACCGGATGTCAACCAAGATGGCTGCCACAGCCGAACTCAGTTTAACATGGGGCCTTATGGGAAAATACATTGAAAAATCTTCTGGTCTGAAGTCACTTGAACAATTGGAGCCAGACTTGGCAGCAATGGTCCTTCAGAGGTCCTCTTTCAGAAATGTGTCCAATTTTGTGGACTGTGAACCAAGAAGGCAGTCACAGCCGAATTTAGTTTAACATAGGACCCTATGGGAAATGCACACAAAAATCTTCTTGTCTGAAACTACTGAGCCACTTGGAACTAAAATTGGCAGCATTGGTCCTTAGCTGTTCCTCTTTCAGAAATGTGTCCGATCACGCGCATTGTCAACCAAGATGGCGGCCAAAGCCAAACTTAGTTTAACATAGGACCCTATGGGAAAATTCATTTAAAATTAAAAATCTTCTTTTCTGAAACCACTTAGCCCGTTGGAACAAGACTTAGCAGTAATGGTCCTTAGATGGTTCTCTTTTAGAAATGTGTCCATTGACCTGGACTGTCAACCAAGATAGGTGCCACAGCCAAAATTAGCTTAACATAGAACCCTATAGAAAAACCAACCAAATTGACTGCAACACTTAAATTTTAGTCCTGCTCAAGGTGAAAAGTTAAATCCAGGTGAGCAATACAGGCTCTTGAGAGCCTCTTGTTTTGTTGTTGTTGTGAAACGTAACTACATATGTAAAGCAGCACGTTTAGCACCCGCCCTTGATGATCTGTGCAAATTGGATGACTTAATAAAATAAACTTACCCTTTTGCTTAAATCATAAGGAGGACTTTATCTGAGTGCATTTCTATAATAAAAATATTTTTTTGTGTCAAAGTGGTCATATATAGGTTATGTTGTATCCAGTTATCTTACTGTAATTGCTACATTTATGTTGTTTTCTGCTAAATGTTATAATTTATTTTATTATTGTAATTATATATTCATTCTGTATAATCATTGTAACATTTTGTCCCTAGCTGGGCCCTTGGTTGGAAAATAAATAAATAAATATTCTATATGTAAACATTGTATTTATAGAAATGTCAGTGACACAAGAAGCCAAGAACTTAGAGGTCACAGTACTAGTACAGCATTCAAAATGTGACATGTGACAACACTGTAGAACAAGCTCTTGATTGTCCAATATTAACAAGTTTTTTTTTAGAAATTCAGTAGAAACTACAAGATAACTGAATATTCATAAATAACTGAACACTAAGAAACATATACCCACTGACAAAGGCTTCTGATCGCACTGACGAAGGCTTCTGATCCCACTGACAAAGCTTCTGATCCCATTGACAAAGGCTTCTAATCCCACTGACAAAGGCTTCTGATTGGGGCACATAAAAACATGGCAGAGTTAAAATACTTAAATGAGTACTCTACCTTCCCTTTGCACCTAGATAATTATGGGACACATAAACAAAAATAGCAATACAGTAAAAATAGATAAGAGCAACCACAGACTCAATCAGGATGGCACTTTGAAAGACAATTGATTAAAAGTGCCAACTAGTGAGTGCTCACTGTTTACTGACAGCTGGGCCATGTTCTAATTATAAACCACTAACACAGTCCATAGATAAAAAATCAAACTTTCTTACTCAAAACACAAATATTTATTCATTTTAACATTTCTTAGCAAAATAATGTCACTGTAAAACTTAATTATATTTCAAGAAAAACATGATAAACATGGTAAACATGCAAATCCTAATTTGGAAATATTGTCAACCTTGTAGCATTTTTTATGGTTTTATGTTGTTTACAAAATTTATCCCAACAAGAGTGTGTTTAGAACTACACGTTAATGAGATAGTGAAAATAGCTAGAAAGAAATTACGTTTAACCAGACAGGTTAATGAGATAGTGAAAATAGCTAGAAAGAAATTACGTTTAACCAGCCATAATATTACCACATTTTAATAGCAGGTTAATAGACTGCCTTGAGGTATTCTATTTTGTCAATGGACAATCAAAATTAAATGAATGACCTAATTCTACATAATGTTAAGTCTGTCAACTTAATTTTTATCATGTAAAGACATTCGACCGTTGACTTTGTATTGTTTTTATTGCTATTGTGATTTTTTTAAGATGTTCAAGATGTGATGATACTGCGTCTTAGTCTATTATTCAGAAATATAACTTTTAATGTATACATAGTTTATTAAGTGATATTCAAGGAAACCAGTATTCCAGCTCACGGTTTATTTTAAAGGTTTCATAATATATGTACATTACAGTCCTTCTTAAAAGAAGAAATTCCAAGGTTAATTCCATATTGTTTTGACTTAAGTCTCTTTAAGTCAGTTTTCGTCACATTTTAAATTTTCAGTGACGTCAATACTTTGCATGTTGACCTGAAGTTCATTAACTAGTCACACTGTAGGACTCATTATCCGCATGGATAGAAATGTATACAATTCTTTAATATTTCATTTGGAGGAGATTTAAAAGATCTTTAACACATTATTAAACCCCAACAGATCTAATATAGTCAAACATATTTTATAATGTTTGACTCCTGGTTTTAACAAATTTGACAGGTAAGTACAGTATATTAAGAATTTTGAGCGTTATATAGGAGGAAAACATGCCGTTTTAATCCGTATTTTGTTTTTAAAGATATGAGAAATTATAATATACTATTTAGCGGATAATCCCTTTTACCACTTTCGTAATATTTAATCCGCTTGTGTTGTATACCTGTAATTATTTGTAATAAGAATTAAATTATGAAGCCATTTTAATTTGCTAAATGTCTAAAAGTTATGTTGCTGATACATGTTTAACATAACTTATGTAAGTTAAACCGGTTTTTTGGTGGGGTCCATGTTGTTCATATGTTTTTAGTTTTTAATTGTAGTGCATGTATTGTTTTGGTCTTGTCGTCGTTGTTCTCCGAAGTTTGTCAGTTGTTGCGATTTTTCTCTCCTTCGAATATCCCTTTGGTATTTCTTGACTTTACTTAAAATTAACTTAAAATTATCATATTCTTCTGTATTTAAAACACATATAACTCCTATATGAATTTTGAGTTTGTATGAAAATTATTCCAATTCCAAACCCGTACCGTTTTTGAAAAGAAATGAGTGAACGTATTTTTGACCTATATATTTGTAATTTGAGACATTCCATTTAATTGACATTGATCTTGATAACGAAAATGAATACTTTTGTCAACAAACATATTCAGTGAAGAATTCTAGATAACACATTCTCTACAGACAGCGGAATTGCGGGGTAACACAAATTGTGATAAGTGTGGGACGAGTTTAAGAGAACCTATGCGAGGTATGCGAGATTCATACCGAAATGGATCCTCGGAATCCAGATGGTGGGGAAATTAAGAAAAAATGGCATTTCGAAATCTGGCACTTCTTCTGAAGTAATTTTCGGCTTCTGATTTGTCAAATTATAAAAATCTCCACAGAAACTGCTTATAGCATGGAAAGGATTCTTGAATCGCAGGGCAGTGTTACTGATTTTTGGAGAATTCATCCCATTTGATATGAAAACCCCTGATGAGCAATTCAAGCCCAGATCTTGAGCCTTTGTCTTTTATTGCTTCGGTTTTCGTTTGCGGTTATTTATTTATTCACCAGAGTGCCATGACAATATCAGTGCCGGAAGACTTTCTCCTCGGAGATCCGGATCATCACGCTAGCTATGTAACATTACGGTGGTAAAACTATCTCTGCATTATCGGAAGGCTCCTTTGTATATTTCTTTACTTCAGTGAAAAAACTTGCGCTGGTTAAAAGCTGGAAAAAGAATGTTGAAGCAGAAATAAGTGAGAACAGCAACTTGGAAATAAGCATTAAAGAAATAGTTAAAACTATTGCTTTTGACGCAAAATTTTTGACTTTTTGACTTCGCTTGAGAGCAAGTGTCGTATTTTGGTAAAGCAAATCCGTTGATTTTGAAGGAAAGTCGTGGAAAATTGTTACACAAAAGTAGGGTCATTTGTAATCTGCAGGAGTAGACAAATTAAGGGGCGGCTTGGATCCCTGTAGAATTTTTCAGTAGGCCTATAAGGACGTTAGATATATGTTACAGAATGAGAACTACATTATATAACACAATTCATAGTAAACGAACGGATCTTCCTACTTATGTTTGATATTTAATAAAAGTAGGCATGTAATACGGAAAAATAAGTGGCCAGTATGTATAGCCGAATCCTAATGTTTTAAAGTGTCTTGCAATTTTCTGAGAATTTTGCAACCTGCATCAAAAGTTTTTCATTTTCGTGTATCACGAAACTGGTCAGTGGATAAATAGTGTAGCGGGTTACATGGAGGTCTTTTCAGTTTATAATGGTTAGAATGGTTATATGCTAGTACATTTTCAAAATGTTAATCGACTTGGGTCGTGGGGTTCAAAAAGTCACACAATATGGAAAAATTTGGTGTGAATCTGATAGTAGCTTCTAGCTAATGTAAATATATTACCATGCAACTATGTACAAGCACCTGAAGCAACAGTACCAATATTTGGACGAACCAGAGTGAAGAGATATATTTTTACGATTTATTCATTTGACAGAAATAGTTGAAAATTAGACCTATGAAATGCTAAAATCAATGATGTCTAAGCCTATTTAATTTCTTACCTGAACCTATATGAACTGTGACATGTTGACATTATTTATTAATAGAACCATAATGGCATATAGGTATACAAATTAGATCATTCTATAGACGATTCATTCTTGTGTCAGTTATATACACGGTACCACACTTCTCCTACTTATCATTAAAGCATTTGGTATCAACAGACCATAGAATGTTTTTTTTCTGTTTGCAATGTTTGCTTCGCATCACGGTGCGGAGCTATTAGTTTCGGTAGACATACACGCCATCTTGAAATAATTACTGATCGCTGATTGGTTACTTTATGATGCGGCTGAGATACAGCAACAGCCATTGGTTTAAATGAGATAAAGAATTACAGACTTTACTCGTTCAGGATAAGTCATCAAAAGCCGGAAAATTAACTATGTGTACATCAGTTCCGATCAACTGTCATTACATGTTTTTGTAATATTCATATATTCTGAAATTCATTATTGTAATCATTTATTAATACGTGTATATTGGTTTTGTTAATCTGCAATACACACGGTTTGTTTTGCTTAATCGTATACACTATAATCCTATGCTTACAACAAAAAATGCATGATCTCTACTTTATAACTTATGCCAATCTAGGCACACCTCCAGAGTCGTGTCTATTTGTTGTTTTCGCGCGGAAAATTTTACTGGTCAACAGAGAATTCCAATACTAAATCAACAACCATATGCTCACATATTACCATAAATTAAGATACAGCGAAGCAGTCCACAGCTTTTTAGAAAGCTAAAACTTGTATGTACTAATGATCACTAGCCTGTCAACACTGAGGTTGTAAGTTCGAATATCACCTGAGGCGGGATGTGTTCCACTCCGATCTTAATTAACAAGGATTGCCAGTTTTTCTACCGAAGGTCGATGGTTCTCTCCGGGTACTCGGCTTCCTCCACCAATAAAAAGTTGCCGCCGCGAAATAGCCAAATGTGCTGAAAACGGCGTAAAACCCAAACTAACACACAACTTTATGTAAGACAATGATTTCAGGTGATATCCATATTGTTTTATCCTTGACGCTTGGGATCTTGGAGTTTTATGCTGGATGAAGTACCAAAAAATTAAATTGAAACTAAAAAACAAATTTGAAAAATAAACGCATCCCAGTTGTCCAATAAAATTATCTTCATTAATTATATATCAACAGCACTAATAACCCAGGGGTGCATTTTTTTCAAGTTTTGTATATTTTAAATGTAATTCATGGGAAAATTGTCACAAACGATAATAAAACTCTTTTTCATCAAAACTTGATTCGTTGAATATTTTTTTGTTTCTTATTCCAAAAAAGTTTTCGCTATATTCTAGAGATGACGATATTGTGAACACAAGATTTCTTTGGTATATACAAGGAGTCATATAGCTGATTATAGTATGTAGTTTCCACAGCAGTTTTATTTATTTAACCACACCTCTACTGTCATGGTCAGTCACACACAATTAGAGAGTGTTTAGCTTATGTAATATGAAACATGTGTTCAGCATACATTACTCAGACTTTACACATTGAATGAATATATTAAAGAAGTATAATTCCACGTAATCCACGTTACTAACCTTTCCACAGATTTTCTTTTTCTTCATTGCACGATGAGAAGAATTCCAAGTTTGTGTAATCTTAGACTGAAGGAAATTTCTTTTTTCATTAACAAAGACATCATCCTAATGCAACACTCATTCATATTTAGCGGATCGAACATATCGCCGCCTGGTGTGACCTAAAAAAGTCTACCTACGATGCAAACAATTTCTCTTTTGACCTCGAGAAGCAACAAATGAAAATCGTTCATTTCCGACTCGTAAAATATGATTGAATGTTGTCGGGGGGTTTGTAGGAACGAACTTGGATACAAAACCATGACTTGGGAGGATGTAACAAACATTGCGCTTTTTTTGTTGTCCGGGGGGGGGGGACATGGTAATATTATCCGTACGTCCGACCGCAGCACCTTGTGGACGCATCTCCTCTGAAATCGCTTGGTGGATAGCTTCCATATTTGATAGGATTTATAGATGTGCATCCTATTCCGCCATTTTGATTCAACAAATTTTTAAGGAGTTATGGGACTTAGACTATTTTCAACATTTCTCAACAATAGGAGATCTTGTGGACGCATCTCCTCTGAAACCGCTTGGCGGATAGCTTCCACATTTATGAAGGGTAGATGTGCATCCTATACCGCCATTTCGATTCAACAAATTTTGTAGGAGTTATGGGACTTGGACTAGTTTCAACATTTCTCATCAATAGACCTCGTGACCGCATCTCCTCTGAAACCGCTTGGCGGATTGCTGATGCAAAGTGATTCTGCAGCGGCGGGGGACCTATGGCTACTTGTAGCAATCTTGTTCTGAATAGCAAGACATTAATTTTTATCTGATTTTGAATCGGAGGAGACAGATCCTAACTTATCTTGAATACAGATTTATCCGAATGAGGCAGGCATTCATGCAATAAGAATTAGGTCACTATGACCTAGATTTCACTCTTTGGAAAAATCCGGTCATTTGGCGAAGTACAGTGATCAAGGAAAACCAGTTTGCTTTCAATTCGTAAGCTCATTTCTTGTTATCGAATTTATTCTAAAGATTTTTAGCTAACCTGGCCCGAAGGGCCATATGAGCTTATGACATCACTTGGCGTCCGTCGGATCTTCTCCTCTGAAACTACCGGGCCAAATACTTCCAAACTTTACCTCGATGTTCCTTAGGGTATCTTGTTTAAAATTTTTATCCGGGGATTTGATCCATCAACAAACATGTCCTCCACCAATAAAAACTGGCCGCCGCGAAATAGCCAAATGTGCTGAAAACGGCGTAAAACCCCAACTAAAGCAAACAAACATGGCTGCCATTGCAAATAGTAGAACATAGGGGTGAAATGCAGTTTTTGGCTAATATTTCAAAAACTAAAGCATTTAGAGCAAAGCTGACATGGGGTTAAAATGTTCATCAGGTTAAGATCTACCTGACATGACATTTTCAGACGAATCTACACAAATAATTAATGGTGAGAGATTGAGGCTCTTGGGAGCCTCTTGTTTCAGAGAGATATCCATGCCAGACTGAAATTTGGTTTCCATAAAATTTTGTAGATCAAATCATCACTGTAGGCAAAGTATGATTTTTTTTTTGTCTTACAGTTATAATTTATTTTTCTATTTCCAACGAAGTACCTATATTCCCGTCTATTCGAAGAACTAAAATAACTATCCGGCACACAGCACATTATCGTTTATTTAGTAAGAAATTTATATAAAATGAAAGTTTTCAGCAGATATTATGGGTAAATGTTCACACACTAAAAAAAAACATATTTTCAAACTCTGCCATACGAAGGAAAAAACTAGCAGCATTTTAAAGACGCTCAATTTAAAATTGATGTTATATTCTTTTCCAAACAAAATTTCTGTTGACACAGGACAAACGGATCTATTGCGAGACCAAAAACAATACGAACACCTAACAATTGATCGTACAATATATATGGAATCGATCCTTGAATGTATATACAAAAGAAAGCTCACCTGATAATGATACTTTTATGACGGAATCGATTCCTACTTATTTATCGTGTAAATGCAATTGGAAAATGCAACTTCTTTGGGATTATTCGATGTATAGGAATTTCTTAATGACGGGTAAGACGAACGTTTTTGGTTTTTTTCAGATAAAAAAAACATCCGGCTCAGATTTTGTACAAATGAAGAAGGGTGTAATGAGAATTTATATCTACAATATTAAGAGTTAATTTAGATGAAATTTAAATGTATGATTAGTTGGTTACTTTTGTAATGCATTTTTCAGATAGTCAAATATATATATAAAATAAAATAAAAAATTATAAGGGATTCTTTTTATATTGTGAAATCTATATAATTTATTCCCCCGAAATGAAATACATTTTTTTATCTGTTTTATAAGTATTGATAATAACAGTTACTTTTAATCTGATTTTTGTGTGAAAAAGGTTTTCATTTGGATTATCTGATCTATGACATCTATACGTAAGAGAGCACTTCAGTTGAGAGGAATGTTTGTACATGGTTACAAGTAATTCAGTAGCCTTCAAATATTTGTAATTCGAATTCAAATTTGTAGTTGGGATTTAATTAGTCCTAGTTTTTATCCAATTATACTTTAGCTTAACGATTTTTATTTATTACAGTTTTAGTTATATTTCTAAAGTAGGTATTTGAATAGGTTGTGATCAATTTTAAATGGTCGTGTCTAAAACATTTGAATGCGTGTTCTCAATTCCTTAAAACCATTCCATATAAATCCTACAGAACGAAATCAGTCGACCATGATCAATTGTGAGGACTACTTTTATATACCATGATATATCTTTTCAGATTTAAAATACTTAAGCTTCATTTATTCGTTGAGTTTTATTTTCACAACAACGGGGTCCGTTATAAAGTCGGATTTAAAGGAGTGAAACGATAGACAGCCGCGGTTGGATGTAATTTTCCGGAGAGACCTTTACATATTTTAATCTATTAATTTGTTGTCTAAATTGTCTTTTGTCATCAGGCACCCGTGAAATCATTTAAAGATGTTATTATTCTTACACAATGGAAATATGTATATACTTAGCTGACGTCATCAGTTAGGCGCATTTCAGTCAACTGGATAGTGGGTATATCGAAGGATATTCGGATCAGCTGGATTTAGTTAATTTTTTTGCTGTCCGAATTTAGAAAGTGCAAAATTTTATTTTTGGGTAAAAACTTTTCTGTGATATTTCACTATAGAATGGTGTAACACATTTTGAGGAATATATTGAAGACTGTGTAGTTATTGGAAGATACTTATTTTGATTTCTTCATTAAATTTCGTAATACAGTTCTGTTTATTATATAAGCTTGGAGATTTAACAGTCGCTAAGGTAAGAATGGATACTTATAAAATCGATTTCTAGAATGAAAATAACACCCACAGTAAAACAACGCGGCACAGGATTAAATGTCATCTTAGCAGCATTCCTTTAACATAGAAACAGTAAAAAACTGCATCTAAAACTCAAAATACGATGAACAGAGTTATTAAACCTAATAAAGTGAGAATTCCTTTGCCATCCATATTGCTAGATACTCTGAAATAAAGGAATAAAAACATAGAAATGTTTGTACAAGTTACGAATGCATGTTCTTAATAAAATAAAAGATTTGGTCCAGAAAATTGCTCTATGAATGTAATACAAACGTTTACCAATGCCAAGGACGTATGTTAGTTATACGTCCATGCCAATGCCAATACCTTAGCATATGATTTTTCGTAGTTTTGGTTCTATCAGACATATTTTTGAAAATAGTACAAAATGGATGTGGGATAAACTTTTTTAAATTGATTGAATGACTGGTAATTAGTTACCGAGTTCTCTCAGTTTGGATTGTCATTGGTCGTTATTATCTTGCAATATCTCCTGTCGAACTTTCTATTAAAATTTTGAAAAAATTTGAAGCGTTGAAAGTTTATCATGGATTAATAACTACATTAGTATTTTCTAGTACACGTAATTTGAGAATTTGAACATATGGTTAAAATTGTTTGAAATATTTTTTTTCAGGAAGATGTGAGATTGAAATACCATAATGTACAACTCCAAATTGTTTAAAAATTGAAATGCGTAAATTTTTTCCACCGTCAACACTTAGTTCGGTTGGAGTCAGTTGAAGGGATATATACAAGTTTCTCCTGATATGGCCGCAAGTGACAATGGTACTACCAAAAATAAAGATCCTTTCGGTGGTGGACTAGCAAATGCTGCTTTAGCGTTATCAAACCAAAATAAGCCAACTGAAGATGCCCAGGAATGCCCGGCTGAGAAAATCAAGTTGTATACTGAGGAGTCGTGGAAACAACAAGTGGAAAATGAAATTGCGGCTCAGAGAAAATTAGAGAAAACTGGAGGAGTAGCTGAAGCACATCTTGTGGACGGAGAGCTAAAATTTGATGACGATGAAGAAGAGGCAAAAAGGGATCGTGATCCAGAACTTGTGGAAGGAAATGCTTTGCCAATGGAATATTCAGATGATTTTAATAAAGATTATTATGGGAAACCGTTGGAAGAAATTGACAAGTATATCAAAGATAAGGTATGAATATACTTACATAAAGTAGTTTTGTAATGTAAGATTATTTCAGAGATTATAAAGTATTACTTGGGATTAGACAAATCCCAAATAAACATGCACATGGCAACTCTTATAGGGGTTAAAAATAAGGTCTTGAAATAATAAAAACAAATACTAGTGACTTCTATGCCCAAGTTTAATGTTTTTGAGGACATTTTCAACCAGAGACACAACAGGAATAAGAATATACAATACTCGCTCTATAAATTTTATTCATAGTTGACTGCTTAT
Source organism: Mytilisepta virgata (assembly GCA_028015205.1). Taxonomy (NCBI): domain Eukaryota; kingdom Metazoa; phylum Mollusca; class Bivalvia; order Mytilida; family Mytilidae; genus Mytilisepta; species Mytilisepta virgata. Next base: position 5,633,401 of record CM051517.1, read on the forward strand.
AGTCAATAATTATTTTAGTGACTATACGTCCAATAATTATTTTTAGTGACAATACATCCAATAATTATTTTCACTATTATGATACTGTATTTCATGTTGCATGTTTATATAATAATTATGATTTATACAATACTAGTTTGTTTTGTTATACAGAGAGTAGTATCACCATATAGTATGGTATGATATTTACATATAAAAAGTAGTTATATAATTCTGCTTTTGAAGCTAAAGCAGAACCTAATGCTTAGTAGATAATCAAGATTCTCATTGGCCAGAATTTTTAAACCTGTAGATCCTGTTTTGACATTGTTTACCTGAATCAATTTCTTGTATTCACTTTGTTTAAAAATTCCTCAAACCTAATGATCCTGCTTTGACTTTGTTTGCCAGATTTCTAATACCATAGATGCTTTTTTTTACATTGTTTGCAAATATTAAAAATTTATATAATACTCTTTATAAGTTTCCATATTGTTTGTCAAAACCTTGCATTGTCAGAATAAAATTTTCAAATCATTAGATTATGTTTCTACATTGCTAGTCAAAATTGGCTTTATACTGTTACTGGCTGGGTGGCCATGGGCTCGCCATGATCATATCTCCCCGTTCAAGGTTAACATTATATTCATTGTTTGAAATCAACACATATTCAACTTCACAGTGAAAAAGAACTTTCTTCAATATTTTTTAAATTCTTGTGTAGAAATGACAAGTAATAAGATTGGATACATGGTGAAAAAGGGTACCCAGCCAGTAGTATATAAATAATATGTCCATTTTTACAATTAACTAATTTTAATATTTTTTGTACATAAAAGAAAACAGTCTGTGTCATGTACCTTTAATATATTTCTTGTGTAATCTATGTTGGAATGAATCTTCTTGAAAGTTAGTTATTTAAGGACTTTATAAGGCCTAATTAATTCTCGGAAGATTTGATTCTGGAACCAAAATACACTAATATCTTCTCCATTAATACAATGTATCCTAAGGGACAAGATCAAAAGTTCAATGTAGGATAAATTTTCACTGACCCCCCCCCCCCCCCACCCCCCTCTTAACTTAATTTGGGAAAAATTGATTGACCAATATGGCCATATCCGAAAATTGATGTCGGATAACAAAACTTGCAGCGATTTTTACCCCACCCCCAAACTATTTGAATTAAGTTTTTTATCCGACATTGAACTTTTGATCTCATCCCTAAGTGCATGCAGAACAATTATATTTTATGGAACAGATATTTTATTTTTTCATTCCTTTGCTTTTTATCTTACTTCATCTTTCCATCCCATAACAATATCTTTTTAATGCATAGATTAACTTCTTGGCCTATCTCTGTTCTAAGTTCATTAATATTTTTAAATACACATAGAACTTTCTACTATTTCCAAAGGCCATGTGAGCTTTTGTCATTACTTGGCATCCGTCATCCGTCTGTCGTCTATTAACTTTTCACATTTTAATCTTCTGAAACCACTGGGCCAAATGGAATTAGATTTGGCAAGAAGCATCAATGTAAGGTCCTTTATAAAGAATGCTCATTTCGTCCCGATCGGACGAAAAACATGGCCACCATGGGCAATTGTTGTTTCTGATTGGCTGAGTTTTCAAAAATCTTCTCCTCTGAAACTGCTATACCAAATGGAACAAAACTTGACAGGAAGCATATATGGGAGGTCCTGTATATAGTTTCCTCATTTGTCCTGATCGAAATACAAATATGGCTGCCATGGGCAGTTCTTGTTTCTGATTGTTTAATATAAAAAAATCTTCTCTTAAATCGCTTGGCCAAATGGAACAAAACTTGACAGAAAGCATCTATCGGAGGTTCTTTACAAATTTGTCCCAATTGGCAAAAACATGGCCGCAATAGGCAGTTCTTGTTTCTCATTGGTTGATCAAACTGCTTGGCCAAATGGAAAGAAACTTGAAAGTACAATGTAAGCATCTATGGGAGGTTCTTTACAAAATTTCTTTATTTCATCCCGATCAGAGTACATATATGGTTACCATTGGGAGTTCTTGTTTCTGATTGGCTAATATAAAGAATCTTCTCGTGAAATCGCTTGCCCAAATGGAAAAAAAACCTGACAGGAAGCATACTAGTATATGGAAGGTTCTTCATAAAGTTTCCTCCTTTTGTTCTGATTGGAATACAAATATGGCCGCCATGAGCAGCCCTCTGAGCCTCTAGTTTATCATGTTTATTGACATATTTAAAATCTGCATGAAGGAGAATGATGCTGTTTGAATTATAAAACATTTACCCTGGCCTGTAAAGTCTTTGGTCCTTTTTATTGCAGTTGTATTGTCAAAATAAACTGATGATGTTTAATTCATATCTCTGCCTATTTAGATACGTGAAAGATTCATTCCAATTAAAACAGCTATCTTCTAATTGTAATTTAGTATCATTCAAAGCAACATATGACACCCGTATTTACAACAATTATATTGATACCTATACACTTAACATAAATTATCAAATATTTAATGAGAATTTTGATACTTTACTTCACCAGTAGTACCTGGTACAAGGAATGGTACAAGAATTTCAGATTTCATTAATAATGTTCAATATGAAAATTTGGAAAATGGATATTTTGCTAATTGCATAGTCAATATTGTTTGCTTTTTATTCCATTATAAGATCTACAGAAAACTTGTTTGGTTTCTAATTTTCTATTTAAAAATTCAACGAAAATGTCAATTTATAGGCATTTTTTTATTTTATAGCTATACAAAAGTAAAAAGAAACTGAAAAAACCTACCATACCTGATTAATTTTCAGATGGTGCCGTAAGCAAACATGTTTTCTGTATTGCCTATAGAATGTCAGATGGTTTAATGAAATCTGAAGAAGAAATATATAATTTCATAATCAATGTATACTGAAAACAATATATATGCATGGACAGGGTTTGATATTTTACATGTATTGATAGTCATATTTTTGGGTGTTGGTATTGAATCACCTTACATAGAAACTTCAGATTATGGTTGAGGATTTTAACAATTTGATATTTTAGAAAAATGTTTTGTAATTTGACTCTCAATTCTGTATATACTATTCAGTTATTTAATAGTATTGAGGGATATAGCCATTTTATTTGTCCCGAAACACCAACTATTTTCCCGATGCACATGTGTCGAGGGGACAAATACAATGGCTATATCCCGAAATGACTGTTAAATAACTGTTTTATTATACTGAAACACTTTATCGGTCAATAGTTTCCAGTACTGTTCACCGGTCACTATTTACTGGTGATCAGTTTTAGAAACTACTCACCAGTAAAAAAATAGTAAAATTAATGTCATATATATAAAAAACATACTGAGTTATAATAAATATGGCTAATTAATGTCTATCCATAACTGTATTGTTTAATTGTAAAATGAGATGATTTTCTTAATATCAATAAATCCTAAAAACGATTCAGATATAGAATATTCATGTAAACCTTAGGATTAGTTTTACTTTAGTTTAAATGCTTTGGTGATAATGATTTTTTCCAGAGTACTTTTTAATAATTCATAAACCTATTATAACTTGCATTTGTTTAATATATAATTTTTAAACAATTTCGGCTAGTTACAGCCACATTACATGTAAAAAAATACGATCGATTAAACAGGCAATGGGGAATAGATAAATAGATATAGACTGATGTGTTATCTGAATTCATAATGGAAATGAGAAATGTCTTCACTCCTGCACATTGTGCAAAGATACAAAAGTATTTCCATAGATTGCTTTTAAATTTTTATGGTGTTATACCATGTTGTATCCATAAAGTACTTAGAATTGTTTATAATCTCATCTTGTCATGTAAGTTCATCTTTTACTGTTATAGATGGTAAAAAGTACAGAGTTAGAACAGTTTATTCAAATTATCAGGACCTAAAAGACAAAATTGAGATGAATCTCAGAAAAAAAAGGAAGAATTTACCGAATATTGACAGCAGCTGATATACAGTAGAAATCTAAGGGGAAATACTGGGTTGAATGGTTGTGGGACATTTCAAAGTCATAAAATTACCAAAATAAGATAAATATACCCATAAATGCAAACTTCGGAAATGCAATATACTTAGCATATTTTCATAGATGAGCATACAAACAACAAAGTGTGTTCCACATAATATCTGCTTTAAATTTGATATAGGCTGTTTAGGGTCTGTCTTAAAGGATACCTAAAAGACCACAACGAGTATGTTTAAATTTGGTACAAGCTGTTTTGGGTCAAAAAGAAATATATTGGTTTCTTAAAGGATACCTAAGGACCACAATGAATATGTTTAAATTTGGTAAAAGCTGTTTTGGGTCTGTCTTAAAGGATACCTAAGGACCACAACGAATATGTTTAAATATGTACAAGCTGTTTTGGGTCTGTCTTAAAGGATACCTAAGGATCAATATGTTGTAGGGTAATCTACAGAATATAAATTTTAGTGTACAGAACCACAATGTATGACATAGTTCAATATTCCCATTGTGTTTGAGAAATTAGATTTCAATTTACCAAAGTTTTATTCTATAAACTAAAAGAACTATATATATATATATCATGAAAGTAAATGTTTGAATAGAACCATTGGTGCTACAGTACATGTGTAGGCACTATTGCAGTGTGTAAGTATGATTTTTATTTATAAGAAAGGGGTATACATGCAACTAAGTCTGTATCTCCAGTTCAAGTAAATATTTGTACAAAACAAATTAATTCAATACAAAACAGGTTCTCTATATTGCATAATCAGGTGTTTTTGTTGATTTTTTTCATAAAAGTCAATTGAATTAAATTCAAATTTTCCCCCATCTGTTTAAAAACCATTTTATTCTATTCATTTAAAATTTGTTTAAATCTACAATAGAAAAATCAGTAATGTGTTTTATGATAATAATATTTTAGTGATCCTTGACATTCTTAAAGTATATAATGATGGAGTGTATTCAAAACAGACAATACATGTAGATTCAATTTAATTCTACTTTTTTCTTTCAAGGAGAATTCAATATGAATGTATGATGAATCATGTTAATGCATTTGATAATGAAAGGCATACACAATTTTCCTGAGCTTACACATGGGGTGACTTGGCCAATTAAGTTAAAAGTTTTGACATATTTTATACTTTAGATTTTTTGGGAGTGAAAGCAACAGATACTGAAGGATATTTCACAATAACAACTGATCTATGTTGCCAAATGAATTGGCTCTGCCAACTTAAGTTTTCATATTTTATGAATTTCCTCTATATTTTACATTACATGTATTTCATTTTTTTACAGATTTGTATGTAGTTTAAGGCATAATCTTATACCATAACATATAGTCACAATGTACAACCGAATGTTATGATACCTTCAAAATCCATCGGTCACAAACAATCATTTTACCAAATATGGTAAATATAAACATCGTGTATATCTCATGTCTATCAAATTTCTAAAATTACTAATTTTTACCATATTTGGCAAAAACGTTGCTTTGTGACCATGTCCGATGGTTTTTGATCGTATCATACCAATTCGGTTGTACAATGTGATAGGTAAGAATTTTAAATGTTTGCCTCTGAGTTATCATTGCCTTTAAAGCAAATCTATACTTAGAAAATACTAGTACCTATATATTAAGTTGCTTTATTGACTAAGTTAAAGTTCTTGCAGGCATGAACCTTATATAACAAAATGTTTATCAAATTTTTTTAATGACAAAATTCATTGAAATGAAAGAAAAAAATCAGATAAGAATGTTTAAAGGAAAGCTGGAGGGGTGAAATGTTTTTACAATGAAGAATTAAAATTGTAGACCATATCAGAAGAATCTGATTATATTGTATAGTGTCTGTGTAAATATACTGAATGGTCATAAAATGTCATATTATTGCTGAACAACATGATACATGGCATTCTTTTACCAGTAGATATCAAACCCTTCACAACTAAACTAGAAAGAAAAACAATTTATCTTAGTTTTATTCTTATAACCTATGAGGTGATTTTTTATGTACTTCATAATGTGAAAGTTTGATAAACTTATTAAATATTATAAATGTGTTTTAAGTTAGTTTTTATTTCTTTTATTTTTGACAGTTATATAAGAATTAATTCTCGATTTTCTTGTTCCACAATACATCCTACTTATTCATGTATATTATTTAATTGTAATAGTTCTAAATGAGTAAGCCCTACATGAAATCTTTTTCCTTAAATTCCTATTTTTCACTCAACACATAATATTTTAATAGAAAGAATAAGTTGCTGATTACAATTTCAAAAAATTCATAAAATGATTAAAGTTTTGAATAAAATGTGGAGCTGAAAATAAATGTAGGGAAAAAAAATCTGTTAAAGCAATATTTGAAATTGCTGCCAAAATTGTAAGTTAAATCTTCAAACCAGTACCCCAAAATGAGGGAATGGAAGGTTGTTTTACTGGCAAATACATGTACCTCATATCCTTTCAGTATGCCGTGTTAAAAAGGCTTTTGGTTCTAAACTTATATTACCAATTACAGTTCCTGTCAAAATTTTAGCAGGTTTAAACAGTGTTCAAGTATATTAATTTTGTTTCTTGTCAAAATCTGTATGTACATTCACACCTAAATTGTTTTGTAGAAAGTTTTGAAATATTGACAAAACTGTGATAAATCCCAACAATAAATGTTTAATTTTTTTGATAAAGACTGAAATCAAATAAACCCTTTAAATTTCAGCATTAATGAAAAGTGAGATACAATAAAAGTAGTCTTTTTTTAGACAGATATATAAAAGAAAAATCTAGATCTTTAAAGGACATTTTAGAAAGCAGATAACTGTGAATTTGATTGATTCATTTATCGTCATAGTAAAGTTTTTTTATACAAATAATATATTTAAGGATTTTTTTTTATCTCCAACTGCGGTAATTGTATGTAATAAGGCATATTAACCAGAGATGTGTGATATAACCAGAGATATCCGATTATGGATGTCAGTATATTGTTTTGTGGATAATGACTGATCTTTATCTTGGTAATAGATTTTGTCACTAAACTTTGACGATTCAGTCATGCATGACATATTATAAATGGTACAATATATTGACTTGGCATTCAGGCAAAAACCTATAATCCTTGTAATTCTAATTTTTACATCAAACATTTAAAAGTTCATTACGGTTACCTTTGTTAAAACTTCCATAGAGCTATTATCCTGGATTTTATGGTCCCAGTAATTGTCAACAATTATTTGAAAACTGTTTCCAACCGAAAAATTCATTATGTAACCAAATTTTGAAAACAGAATTAGAAGAGAAAGTATTTATGTTGAGTCTTACACTAATGATCTATTGCTCTTATCGTTTTACCTGACACAAAATTAATATGTTTGATAAGTAGGATGTTTTGTCCTTGAATTCTGATTCCGTATATATTTTATCTCTCTTTTGGCCTTTGATCTTGACCTGTAATATTTTCAGTGTCAGCTTGATATAAAACATTAATGTTATTCCCATAGTTCCATGATGTCAGGAAGTGCATGGAAAAAGCAATAAATTTATTATCATTGGTCTTCTACTTGATCACCTATATCCATCTAGGCATAAATAATTTGATGGATATTTATGATCTGGTAAAGAAGACTAAAATCTCTCTCTGTCTATATATATCTAAAAGTATCTTCCTTCCTTTATGGTTTAACTGTTATTCTTCTGTATTTTATGATTAAATATATTGACACAATATAATCATTCTCTGTGAGTGATCTTTATAGTAGAATTCTTCAAAATTTCTCGCTTCAAAACATTATTAACAGCAGTTTGCTTAAAATTTTAATTGATTAATCAAGAAGAGTAGAGAAGACTTTGAAATTATCTTGACAAGTCTGTATATGGATTTTGCATAAAGAATTCAAGTCAAACCAGTGAACTTGTAGTGGGGCGCAGGATATTTTCTGTATTTAAGGCCTTACTGTGACTTTAAGATGAAGCACTGTTCTATTGATTGGGCTTTTGTCAAATACAATACAGTAGAATCTCGGTGGCTCGAACACGGGTCCCTCGAACACCATGGATTTTTCGACCCTTTGTGAATGTCCAGGCATTTTTTCCATCACGTCTATGTAAATTAACTCTCAATTTTTCGAATTAAATTTCTTGTCCGTACAACAGTCATATAACATAATTTACTCTCAGTAACTCGAACATAATTTTTAATTGGCATACATTGTACGCGACAAATAAGTGTGAAAAAGCACAGGTCAGATCATTTATGACAAGCCGAAGGTGATTAATTGTCAATTACAGGTCATTGATAATCCACTTGATGTTTATGGGTTATTTATTCTTAAATAATTAATTCCACATCAAGATTTGATGAGTGGATGTTGTTTTAATGATCGGATAGATAAAAAGTATGTAAATTAAATTTTAAATTTATTGCTGGTTCATAGCCGAAAATTTTCCAGATTTGGATGGCTCGAACTACCGATGCCTCAAACTAATTTTACAGACCCCTTCGAGTTGAGAAATCGAAATTCTACTGTATAGTCTCCAAAATTTTTAGTGGTCATTTGAATAAAAATATGTATTTTTTGCAACCCCTTGATTTAAAAAAGGATGTAATCCCTCATTATTAAACTTGAGTCTTAATTTATAGAATAGTGTTGTCTTTTTATGTATTTGGTTTTTTCATCATTTAATTATAAAATAGTTACAAAGTGTTATGTGATGATCTTTTTAACATACAACCTAACTTGATAGTTTTAATAGTGATTTTTAGATCAATTATTTCATTTCTTTTCCAGACATTCATTGCAGTAGCCCCTAGATTTAAGAAGAAATTCATCTACAGATTTACTGCTACCAAATCTCTGTATCTTTTGACACCGTGGAATCCTGTTAGGAAGTTAGCAATATATGTTGCTACAAACCAGTTCTTTGATTACTTTGTGATATTGACTATCCTCACAAACTGTATTTTCATGTCTTTCGGACCAGACTCCAAACCTGCAGAAACTGCAGAGTAAGTATGAAATATAAGGATACGGAGTGAATGTTATTTACTAGAATACCTAATCAAAACACGGAAATATAGATCGTAGTTCAACAGTTAACAAAAGTGTACTTATCAAGACATATTCTAATAACTTCAGAGGTCTCTGCTAGCTGTTTATCGGACTTTGTTATATGATGATCACTAGCTCCTTAGCCTTTCAAAGAAAATAAAGGTCAAGACATTTTGATGATTATGTTTTTTTAAAATCTAGAATTATGCCCCTTTGAGACTTTGAGGGCATTATATAATTGAAAATCTACTAATAAAATCTACAGTTTAAGATAAATTTGAACCCTGCTTTGTTCCTATCCAACACAGAGAATAAAATCTACAGTTTAAGATAGGTTTAAACCTGGCTTTGTTACTATCCATCACAGATTTGCAATGTTTTTTTTTGTGCTGAATAGGAGTGGTCTCTTTCTTGATACTCCAGCTTTACAATAGCTTAAAACCTCTATTGTGTGTTTCTTAATAATGTCTTAAAAGTGGATTTTAGTACACCGACATAGCTTGCTGCATTCTTGTATAATTGATATTTGTTCAGTCTATGATAGAAAAGATTTATAGGTTACATTGATGAATTGAAACATTAGATAAATTGCTGTATTTCATAATTCTGTCTTAAATGCATCATTTTAGTTCTATATAAAAAGTTGCATTTATATGTATTACAAAATATTGCAATTCTTGACAATGCTTTGTATCTTTTTAATTATTCCCCAGATAACATTAAAAGAATATATTTCTTCTTCCATGTTTGTATTATCGTGAAACTATTAATGTTTTAGAAATAACATATAATTGATCATTTGTAAAGTTAATATTGCATAAAAAACTCTGTAGGAGTTGATTTTATTTGTGAAAATTGTTCTCAAAGAAAGAAGCAATCATGTTTACTCATAGTCCATAAAGATCAAGTTTCTACAATTTGTTTTGAGACCTTTGTTGCAACAATCATGTTGTCTATGTCCCAATAACTTGACCAGGTGAATTGATGAATTTTTTGTTTAATTACATGACTAATTTGATATTTGAAAAACTTTCTAGTCTGAAAATATTATGAAAATTGGTTATTTTTAAGCAATAAACAGAATATAAGCTTTTGACTTTTTTGGTTCACGAGAAACTCAAATTCCACTATTGTCAGATGTTTACTTTTATTTCATTTTCACAGATATGCCTTTCTCGCCATATACACCATAGAAGCCATCATCAAAATATTAGCACGTGGTTTTATAATCAACAAATACACATATCTTCGAGATCCATGGAATTGGCTAGATTTTGCTGTTATAATGTCTGCGTAAGTATTTTATTTATAAAACAGGCAGTAGGGTCTAGTTAGTTTCCTGTATCTGTTAATGATCACAAGGCTTAGGTTGTGAATTTGAAGCTTACCCCCCAACTCCTTGGGGAGGGTGGGGGGGGGGTGAGGGGTGAGATGTATAGGACTCCAATTGTAATTTCCAAGATTGTCCAATTTTCCTGATGAAAGTTTGCAGTTTTTCTCTGTGTACTTCTCTGCCAATGAAAACTGACCATCATGATTGCATTGAAAGTGTTATAAAACACATATTAAGAAACTTAAAGGTTTTTAATTGCCTTTCCTAATGGAAATATCCAGTTATTGGTTTGACCATTTACAGTGGTCCAACCTGATCCAAACAGTGGTGAAGGAAAAGCAAGTTTGTTCAGTTTAACATCTCATTTCTTATTCTTAAATATATATTGTACATGTATGTTACAGATTGTGACATCTTACATGATAAAGCTATGAAAGAAATAATTTAAATTTATTTGGTAGCCATGAGCTGTTTTCTGCTCTTTGGTCGGGTTGTTGTCTCTTTGACCCATTCCCCGTTTCCTTTCTCTATTTTATGTAATCGATCATTTTAATTGGAGGGTAATGCATTTGGGCTTTATACTTGAAGAAACAATGAATGGAAGTTTAATATGACAGTTGTTTACTGTAATTACCGGTAATTACCATGTTTGTAAACAGAAATAAATCTCTGATATTCTTTACCTTTACAAATATATCATAGATATTTGGCTTTTGAAATGAACATTGATTTTTTACCTTGGAAAGAATTTCTCATAGTTTTAAATCAATATAAAGGAAATTAAAATATGAATAAAAGTCATATTGAATGGTCTGCAGCAAATTTAACCCTGTTGTAAAGGATGTTGAAATCCATAATTTCTACATAACTTTGTAGTTTAAATAACTTTTTAACAATGTAATTTTTGTTGTCAGGCAAGCATACATATCCAGAAACATACAAATATTGTTTCAATAAAAACTTTTAGTGGCACCAGTTTTAAAATTTCACAAGTTATTTAGATTTATAATTATTTATATCACAATTCTCACTGATTTTGGACGTGGCTACTTTTGCTTTCCATACATTTTTATATAGAATTTTATATCAGAAGGTATGACATCTTTTATTTGTTGAAGTACTGGAAGGCTGACTGTAAAATATTCAAATAAGGAAATTCTATCAAGATGTTGAAACTTACTGTTATAAAGAAATTTTTGAGAATTTATCAGTCTTATGTTTTGACCAGAGAGTTGATTAACTTATCTTCATTTAATGCATTTTCCTTTGAAATTGACATCACAAATCTTAAAATTGTATGTTGACTGTTAGATTATGGGATTTGTGTTATTTGGCCTCAGTTTATCTTGCACAATTCAGACTTCAGTCTGAAGTTTTAAGATATACTCTAAAGTTTTAAGAAAATGAGGAAAATCTGATTTACACAGAGATCCTATACTAGTTGCAAAATGACAGCTTTCAGGATTGGGCTTATTATGTGATAATAAATATAATGAATAAAGGATATCTGATGACGCTTTTCATTGTCATGGTATGATTAGAATAAATAAAAAGAGTTTTTCTTTCAACCAAACAGATAAATATTTAAATGTTTATATATTTATTTTGTCACTTCTATTTCAGGTATCCTACTATTATTGCAGAGCAAGTGAGTGGTAGTTCTGGGACAAATCTACAAGCTCTCAGAACATTCCGAGTTTTCAGAGCCTTAAAAACAATATCTATAATTCCAGGTGAGAGTTATATATAATTGTGGATTGTTATAGGGATATAGATATATACAGATATACCATTACATATTTATACAATATATTTCTAAAAAACGAAAAGTTGATGAGATATACCTTTGAACCTGTGTAAATTGTATTTTACTTTTTAGAAATCAAAACCCAATCAGCCTCCATCAAATCAATATATACAATACGTTTTTCTAATTGCTATTTGCAAAACTATTAGATTTTTTTGTCCATGTGGGAAAAGATTATAAATTAGCTTTATTTCCTATGTCTCTTGTATGACCAGTGTTAGTTTGTTGACATTAAAAACCTGTAAAAGTTGATATAATATTTTTATTTTACTGTGAGTATGGTAAATTATCCTAACAGTGATACTTTAACTGGACGTTATCATCAGTAATTACTCTCTATAACAAGTCTTTTGATAGTTTTTAATGAAATAGATGAATGAAGGGACGTTATCAATAAAAACCAAATAATATGAAAATTTGATTAAATTGTCAGGAAACCATTGCATGTAAACTGATGATGTTAATCAATAAGATATAAAGGTGTAGGAGATGTTATGGAACAATGATTAAAACTTGTATCAATTTTGCTGGACTTAATTTGATTACAAGAATTGATAACATACCAAATTATTACACCTTTCGGCAAAAGCACCTTCCTTATATTTGTTTTCCTGTTAGCAGTTTTGGGATGAAATAAAAGCTCAAATAGTTATATTGAGAGGATGTTTTGAATAAGCAAACATCTAATCTCACTTTTAAATAGATTTGTATTTCTTCTTTATATAGAGGAAAGAGACCCATAATGGTATAATGTATACAAAAATCAAAAGAGCTAAGCTCATGTCTATGCTAGTATAAAATCACATCAAATTCTGAAATTCAAATTTGATATCCTCATGAATTCAGCAGAATGTATAAAACTGTATATAAACAAAGTAGCAGTAATCCAAGAAAGTTAGTAATTGATTGGTATAAAATGGCTCATTGATATTTACACATGTATGGTTAATGTTACAGAATGGGACATTTATAAAGTTTCCTTCGATAATTTTACAGTTTTAACACTTGGTTATGTATTTTTGCAGTATTAACACTATGATGAAGATACAAATCTCAGTGATGAAATTTTTTAATTCAATTCAATTCAATCTTCTATTAGAAGTTTTGTTCATTTTATCCATGAAAGAACCAGTATTGGCATACAATGACATGAAATGAATTAAAAAATTGTCCTTGTATTTGTTTATAATGACTATTATTTTTAACCTTTACCATAATATGAAAACAGAGGGTAAGTGAAAAAAGTTTTTGTTCAGATTTTAGTTTTATTTTAATTCAAATTATTTTCTATTGCAAAAGAGTTTTTGAAGTTAATGTTTTCTGGTACATAAATTTTAGCCAGAGTTGTGCATATGAAAAATTGTCCAAAAAAAAAAATTCACTTCGCAGGAAGGGAAAAATTTATGAATATATATGGTAGTTAATCACATACAAGGATCCTTAGCGGTGCTGAGAAACTAGGTACTGTTCAATTTTGTGAAATTTTGTTAGAAGTTTGAAATTCCAACTCATTCCAATTTAAGAAAAATTTAAATTTTAGGAATTAATTCATTTAGAATTTATTTCCAATTCATTCCAATAGAAGAAAAAATTAATTTATTTAAAACTTAGATCCATTTACAGTTTGTGTTTACTGGCCAGGGAGTGGTTCTTGCTGAGAAGCAGTTGTCCCCATCCCATCCAATGTGTCTAAAAATAAAGACTCGAGTTTCTGTAAAGGGCAGTTCTAAAGGAAACTCTGAAAATATACTGCTATGAACAAAGATTGTAAAATTAACCTCTGTATAAAGGACACCTGCTTACAGAGGAAATTTTTCTCTGGTCACTTTGGTGGCCTTTATAGAATGTATAAGGGTTTTATGGTAAAAATTACTTAGTGTGAATTTCTTACAAAACTGTTTACAAGCTAACTTGTAATTTGGCCTGCAAGAACTGATTGTGATAATTGGTGTGCCTGGCAAGAAATGTTTCTTGACCAGTATGTATTCCATTTGAAATAAAGGAAGTTATTTGCTTGATAATTTCAGAATTCTTCACCTATTCACACCAGTGTGTTTAATGTTTTAATTGTTTTTTGGAATCTATGTTTTATATGTTATATTAAGCATGAATTACATGTCAGTTTTATTGGTCAAAATCTTTTTTTCTTGTTGAATACAGCTTAATAGTAAATTATCGCCATGTGGTATATGTAAGTTTTATATGGATGTACACTGCCATATTATAAATCAATATACAGTTCACATTTTCTGTGTAATCTTGCGCTTATGCACGACTGTATATTTTCCAACATGCCTTATATGTCTAAGGAACAGTAAAGTCAGTTATATTAGTATGTAATAAACATATCCTACGATATTGATATGGTTAACTTAACTGTTGTCTTATATTGAAAGTACAGTGTTAGATGCTATATCTGTTATATGTCAAAATAGGTTCACCTCAAAAAATGTAGATTTTAGATTGTGTATAAAATTTGTTTTGTTTTGCAGGTTTAAAGACATTAGTTGGTGCATTACTTAGAGCTTTCAAGTTATTATTCGAAGTGATTTTACTGACATCGTTCTGTTTAGCTGTATTTGCATTGTTTGGATTACAAGTTTATATGGGAGTATTAAGACAAAAATGTGTCGTAAATGTTCCTAGTTATAATGCAACAAGTTCTCTAAGTTATGTAGCATATTACAACGACTGGATTAAAAATACATGTAAGTAAATTAATATTGAGGTAAATTTTTATGTTTTCTGTTGATGCTACCAAATCATATAATACAAAATATACACATCCAAATACTATCATTACTGTTGTTATGTAAGAGATCAGAAATACTAATTCAAGAAAACAAAATTTCAAGATATCAACACTAAATATTTTGCAAAATATAGTCTTCTGACCAACACATTATTTTGAGGTATCAGGGGTTTTAGGTAAAACAGTTTGAGGAGACAGAATTATGAGTTATAGGACTAAATAGTTTGAAAGATATTTTCTTTAGGCCAACAATTGACTTTGAAGATATCAACAGTTAGCTTTATCTCAAACTACTGTAAAAGTCTTTTCACCAAAATCTATGTGCAGAACCTTGACTTAATATATTTTCCTATGTTATCAAGCAAAAAATAACTGCAAAATGTTTACCTGCATGCCAAAGTTAAATTGATTGAGATATGCCTTTACCATAAAAGGTCTATATTAGCATGTGCTATTTATTATTTTCTGTTCAACTTTATAATGCAACGCCTTCTCGTAGTAAAATATTTCACTGGTGAGTAACCAAATCTCAATGAAAGTGTGGATATTGCACAGCACATGCTATATCCAACAAGCCTTTTATGGTAATCAACTGCACACCAAATAAATTTAGTATGTTACTCAAGTGACATTTTGGAGAAATTATTTTCAAGCCCATAATTAAAATGTTTTTCCAGTTTTTGCAACAAGGCATTATACATCCTGTCTTCTGTGGAAATTTTACAAGTGAAATTAATTTAAGTAATGTTCATTCGACTTTATAGATCATTTGAATAAGCTAATTCATAAAGGATACAAATTTAACATAGTTATCGGATAATTTATTGTCTGAAAACCTGAGTTTGTGGAATGGAGTTTTAGCAAATTGTTGTTAGCAAGATGTGCTTTTGTGCCTACACTTATTTATGGTATAACAGTTAGTAAAGATGTAAGGTAGGAAATTTTGCAATATCACAATATCACAAACTTTTGTGACAGACAGACCAGTTTGGGGGGGGGGGGGACATAACTAATTGTTTTCATTACTACCATGTCTTGTCTTGTCACAAAAGTTTGTGAAACTGCAAAGTTTCCTTAGTTTTAAATTGGAATGAAAACTTGACAGAATTGCTGTCTACCACGTGTACTTCTGCAAGACATAAAGGTTTCCTATTATATAATATGCAAGAACTCCTTCAATTTACACTTCAATGAAACGAAACTGCTGCCTATGTAGTTGACTAGTTGTACAAGACATAAACGTTTTTCCTGATCAGATTCATTTTTGGGGTTTCCCATTGTAAAACATGGACTTAGTGATTACTATATATGGGGAAGTTTGTGAACACAAAATATTGTACAGTTTACATTAGAATGTGGTTGACAAAAATTTTATCAGGGGTTCACATGGCAAATTGTTTCATTAACATGTTCAAATGAACCTGCATAGTCCTAATTACACTTTTATATACTGTATGCATCCTACTACCATTCAAGGAAGAATTACAGCAGAATAAAGTGGGGAGGGGGTAAAGTCATTTCATGTCAGAGACAAAAGTTTAATTGAAGTCTTATAATAAATTTGCTGTCATAATGTGACAAATTAATGCATACAAATATAATATGTAATATCAGATTATGGAGAAAATAAATCTAGTCGATCAAGACCTTGGAATACACATTAACATTGTATTGCATTGTATCTCTTGGTATATATATTTACAATGTAATACATCGAATCTCTTGGTATATATATTTACAAGATATTTGTGTATTTTATGTAGCTAATTGGTATGAAGATCCAGAAAATGGTGGTACTTATATTATATGTGGTAATGCCAGTGGTGCAGGGTAAGTAAGGTTCAGTTTTAGTTTGCATAAATAGGATTGAGAAAGAACATTTAAAAAAAATGAAGGGATATGGGTATGCATCAATGAAACATTATCCATTAGACTGACCTTCTGGCATTTCAAATTGTCAACATGTCCATTGGCATCCATAACAAGTCTAAGTTACAAAAAAGGCCTACAAGCATATGATTTTTTTGCTGAATCTTTCTACTTTGTACCATTAGGATGAGGTCAAATGACCTATATTTCATGCTTCATGTAATTTAAGTGAAGATTTAGGTTATTTTATAGTACGGTGTATATAAGTGTAGATAAGCTTTCAGTGATGAATGACTACCTTAATGCAGTTAACATTAATGCATATATCCAAGTTGGAACAGTTAACTGATGCTTCATGTGGTTTGTAAGTGAATGCATCTTGACTTACCATTATACTAATATAATTATCAAATAATTCAGGTTAAATTTTGTGCAATGGTTAGTATCCACTGTGTGTTTCAGATAAAAATTCTAATATATGTACTGGTAACTGAAAATAAATTATGTAATAAGTGAATTTTAACAATAAACTAAGTATGTTGCGAAAGAGCTCATGCGACAATAAATAACAAGAAAAATAAATGGAAATGGTGAGCTGTCAAAAGGGGCGTAAAACGACTAAAATGTATGATGTGTTCGACTTGTGTATTTCATACATTTTAGTTGTTTTACGCCCCTTTTGACAGCTCACTATTTCCATTTATTTATCCTGTTATCAATTTTAACAATAGTCTTGTTTTTTTTTTGGTTGATATTCAGTATTTGAATATTATGTATTTTTTTATTTTAAGACTTCCTGATTCAAATTTGTAATGTATGACATTGCAGTTTGGTTTGTATCTGTGTGGAAATTTAATACAAAAAAAGTTCTTAGTATTCAAATTGTATTCCCACATCCAATTTTTATTTTTTTTTTCAAATTTTAAAGTCCATAATGTGTAAGAATAGTGTAAGAATTTTAAATAAGAATATATGTTAATTTAATAATTTTATGTTTTCAAAAATTGAAAAAGAGAAAAAGGTTAATATGAAAATATGTTGGAAAATATTTCCCTGTGACAAATTGAATTTTTAAATCTAATCATATTCTTCTGTTTTAACAATAATGGGATCAATATTTACAATAAACAATTCTTAGCATTCAGATACTGAAAATCTATAATGACTGACCTAACAATACATTAACTATGAAAATTCTGATGTTAGGAGAGAATTATTTGTCTTGTGTTGATAATACATTGTAGATTTTTAGAATTAAAATTCCTAGAGTACCAATATATATTGGGATTATACTGATAAATTGAAAAGATTTAATGGGAAAATATGACAGTATGTAACACGAAATCAATATTTGTATAGTGATGATGTTGATTATGACTATAACCATACCTATTACTAGGTTCTATTTCACTGGTGTAGTGTTATATAATTAGTTAATCTTCATTATGTCAACATGCTGAAATGAGGACTAGAGACCTGACAAACAAGATGACCTGATCTTACCAAGGTTGACAGCTGAGGTCAGGTCAGGACAACAAATAGATCAAGGGACCTCATCTTCTTATGTTGACCCAATGAAGTGTAATTGATTATTTTATTATACCCTTTTAAGAAATATAGGAGGGGTAGAAGTCATTATCTATATGCTGTACACACGAGGTCAATATAAAGCAAGCAAGATCATTAATCACATACTAGGGTATTGGAAGTTTGAAGTAATGGTTCAGTCCAATTTGCAGATTCAATAATAAGATAACATAATAGGTTGTATTATGCTGGTGAATTATCAAGTTAATTTCACTGGTAAAGTATTAGGTTTTTTCCTGAAGAAATAGTTCTGCTTCAAAACAATAAAAAAATATTGAGAAAAATTAAAGAAAAATAATATTGATAGAGAAGGGATTTGATATTGTAGAAGATAATAGACCTCTGAATTTTGATTTTTTTTAGGCAATGTATAAGTGGTTATACCTGTTTGCCAGACATAGGAGAAAATCCTAATTTTGGTTACACAAGCTTCGACCATTTCGGTTGGGCCATGTTGACATCATTTCAGCTGATTACATTAGATTTCTGGGAGGACTCATACAATAAGGTACATCTCATATATTTAACTGTTTTTGCTGTTCCTAAATTTTGAAAACATTCAGCAGTGGTTTATATTGGCTACATGTTGAAGTACCAAGAATGTTATAGTTCAATGTGTCAAAAAAATGGTTACATCTTACATGTGACAATGATGTCCTTTACTCCTAAATTAGTACTTTAAAAGAAAAAACAAAGCTTGAACTTTTCTTGGTTAAGTATTTCAGGACAAGTAATTCAGTGCTTTTCTTTTTTAACTTGTTAGCAACAGTCCTTTGTGTTTATGAAATCATTCTGAATATTTTTTTGTTTTCTTTTCAGATTATACAAGCCTCTGGTCCATGGAATGTATTGTTTTTTGTTATAGTGGTATTCTTTGGATCATTTTATTTGATCAACCTGATGTTGGCTGTGGTGGCTATGTCCTACCAAGAAGAGGCTGTCAGTGCTGGCAAGGTATGCTGACTGTAGATAATCATATAGTTCAAACTTTATTATGTAGAAATAATAGATTCTTATTTTGTATCAGAGTAGTATTATTGTTCCAAATCTTTCCCAAGTTTGTATTGCAAATTTTCAGACTTTACACAATGTTTTTCATCACCTGTATACACTGCTGTTTAGTTTCATTTTTGTGATTTTCTCACATTTGTATCTATATATATCAAAACCTTGTAGTGAATCACATTATGTTTTAGGTCCCGTATTACATGAAAATATTTATAAAATCGATTCTTTTGATGCTATTTTATTCAACAAAAGCCATTAATATAGAATTCATTTTCATGTTAGATTTTACTGATAATCATCTCTTCATGTAAATTTTCAGGTGTGGCGTTTTGGTGCTCGATCCCTGGTATTACATCTTCCAATATTCATTATAAGATCAATGTTCACTTACATTTTTGTATCAACTATCAGAATATTTTATAAGAGAAACTAAGAGTGCATTTTTTTTCATATATTCAAACAGAAAAATGTAATAAGATTATAGTTCAATGCATGTATTTTTATAGTCCCCTACCGGCAATACCAAAGAGGACTATAGGTTTGCACTCCGTCCATCACTCTGTCTATCAGTCACACTTCAGTTTTCCACATTTTTTTCAGAAGATGTTTAACCAACTGATCTTATTTTTGGTATGTGAGCTTATAATCATGAGTTACAGACCAAGATCGGGTTTCATGCTGATCGTATAATTATTGTGAGAGTTATTGCCCTTGGAAATATGAATTATTGCCAAAATAATACTTTTCCTGACTTTTTTTGCAAACCCTTTTACCAAGTGATCTTATTTTTGGTGTGTCAGCTTATAATGATGAGTTCCAGATCAAGTTTGAGTTTCAAGCTGATCGGATTATTATTGTGAGAGAGTAATTGCCTTTGGAAATAGGAATTATTGTCCAAATAATAGCTTTCCAGACTTTTTTAGTGAATGCTTTGACCAAAACAGTTTTATTTTTGTTATTTGATCTTATAATGATGAGATACAGATTTACGCTGATTGGATAATTATTGTGAGAGTTATAGCCCTTAGAAATAGGGATTATTGTCAAATTATTAGTTTTCTTGACGTTTTTAGTAAGCCCTTTTACCAAGTGATCTTATTATTGGTATGTGAGCTTATAATGATGAGATACAGATCGATTTTGAATTTTACGCTGATAGGATAATTATTGTGAGAGTTATAGCCCTTGGAAATAGGAATTATTGTCAAAATATTAGTTTTCTGGACTTTTTTTTTGCAAGCCCTTTTACCAAGTGATCTTACTTTTGGTATGTGAGCTTATAATGATGAGAAACAGGGCAAGCTGATTGTGTAATTATTGTGTACCCTTTGCAAACATAGTTTCAGGATTTTTAGAAGTCACTCTTCCAAAAGTCTTTGCCGATTCACATACTCAAGGATATTTGGCGTGTTTTCTCACAGCTCAAGTAGGTAGGGGACAGCAATACTTTCAGAATGCTAGTTATAGTTGCTTTGTAACTATTTAATTTTGATATAAAGGCTAACTATAGAATAACATTAAAATAATTGATAGAATTATGCACTTTTAGTTTCACTAGCCATTTGGGGAGGCATGTGGTGCATGGCTAATACGTAAATGCTTTGACTGCTTCATTGTCATTGGCATGTTAGACTCTTTGTATAAATGTGTAAAGCTTGATACTTAGCAAATGTTTAAGCTTAGCCTGAACTGTACAGTTGGGTCAAATTAACAGTGACATTGATATGTAGGAAAATTTGACATTATTCATGCAGCCCTTAGACAGGAAAGGTCTGTTTGATTCATTATTTGCAACAACTCTTGCTAGCGGTTAACTTGACTTGTGCATTAGTATTATATTCACTAAGTTTAATATGTATTTCCATGCTAACTTTTTACCCAGGAAGAGGAGGTAGATTATGCAATCTTATAACCAGTGCACTTACAAAAAAATATTAAGCACACCTTTCCCCTAACAGCATACCCTATCTTTACCCAGAATTTATACCACACTGCTTTACTGTTTTATTATAATGTTAAAAAAAATCATTGGAAAAATAGATTTCCATATGGAAAGGCTCTTACATTCATCAGAATATTAGTTTGTGTCAATTTAAATTCTGTAAATATGAAAGCTGAGTAAGAGTATAGAACTTTTACTGTAATATCAGGTAAAACATAGTATATTTGCTTTGTGGAGATACATCAATATGTCAGTTTCAGGCACAATTTAACTCATACCAAATTCATTCATAAATTTTTAATCTGCTTTATCTTGTAAGCAATTCCAATAGATAATGCTAATATTGAGTGTATATTACTGCCTTCTTTTCAGTCCTAGCTTTACTTTTTGTATTATTGTGCATACATAAAAATTATGTATAATTGTTAAGAGGGGAAAAAGGGTTGGAGCAGGGGCTTTAATAATCATTTTGATATGAAATTGTATATGACATTCTGTATTGCGTGACAGAGATAACTTGAATTCATTCACCATGTAAGACCAGTAACGCTGAAAAGTCAGCACAGTTTTTGATTTCTCATTTGATTTGTATTTTAAAAATATATGTTTCTCCTGACGGATTTTGAGTTATTTGGAAAATACATTTCTTCGATGTTTAAGAAGACAATTGGCCTTCATATAAACATCTCGAGATTCCTTGTGTAGAAATGTTGCTATTGATCTGAACATACTATAGTTTTTATACATGCTGAAATTCAGAGAGAGAAAAAATTGTGCTGTCTTTTTTTCATTACCAGTGACCTATTGAATCTCCAGTTTGGAGGCAATGGAAAACAATACAAAATAACAAAATCTTCAAATTTGATTTTTAGTGTAAAAATGTGTTTTCTCCAAGTATCTTTTGGCTTGTATAATAAAAATATATTGCAAGATATTGAGATGAAAACTGGACAAAACATAGCCTGTTTACTGTGGCAGACTTTTTATTATTTCTTTTAATGATGAATTATTTATCTGCTGTTTATTCGATCACATGGTTGAATTATATTCTAAATACTGATTGGATTTTTGTGTATTGTACCTTTTGTTGTGGTAATTGTGTATTGAAAGTGGAAGAAAAACAAGGATAAATTTCAGATTAATTGATCTGTTTTCCTGTGAATTATTCAGATCTGTTTTATCTCAGCTGCAGGATACTAACTTTAAAAAGCACAGTATATAAAAGTCTATTATCATCCTTTATAATGTGAATGAAGATTACTCTCTCTGTCTGCTTCTGTCTTCAGTGGTAATTCAATTAAAGTTCATTGCTGTGTAAATTTTTATCAATAGCAAAGTTCTTACAATGTAGGATGCTTGGTAATTATTGGCAAGGGTTTTATGGCTGCCTTTTATTTAAGAGAGATATGCTTTCAGAAGCTCTGAAAATCTAGCAATTTAAAATAGCGAAACACTTTTTATTATGCCCCGCCACGAATGTGGCTGGGGGATATAGATTTACCCTTGTCCGTCCGTACGTACCTCCCGATTCGGTTAAGTTTTGCGTTAAGCTCCATTTCTCAGAAACCTATAGTAATATATCAATGATATTTCCCCACTACAGCCCTCTTGTATAGTACAACACAGTTCAGCAATACTTGGGTCGCTATGACCTACATTTCATGCTTCATTGACTTTGGTTAAGTTTTGCATTTAGATTCATTTCTCACAAACCTATAGTAATATATCAATGATATTTCACCACTACAGTCCTCTTGTATAGTTCAATGCAGTTCAGCAACACTTGAGCTGTTTTTAGGGCGGGGCACAAAATTGAGTTAATGATAAGTGTTAATCTCTTGTATCACAATTCTCATACTACAAATATTTAATTATCCATTTAAACAAATCTAGCATTTTCATTACCTCCAGAGGCAATTTTGTCAGGAATATAAGTCAGATTTCGTAACCCAGTTTGACCTTCATTGGAAATTGGCATTGTACAATATTATAAATCGAATAAGTTATATTACTTTATTTATTAAAATTTGACATTTGTTACCTTGTTTGCTGCTTTTGGCTACTAGAGAAGAAAGGTTAGTTTCTGTGTTGTAACTGTAGATGTATGACTTTTTAATATTGTTATTTTAATTGAATTAGTTAGATCAGGTTCCCAGAACTTCTGTTCAGTTGTAATTACTTTCATTCCTACTTTTCAGTATAAAAATCACTTTTCTGCTCAGATTTGAATATTCTAAACCATTTTTTGCAAAGGTCGTAAGCTATAGTTAAAGTATTAATATGATACAGCGACTTTTTGGCCCCCCAAAATATCAGTTTTGAAAACTTCCATCCAAGGCATTCTATGAGTTTGTGATGTTATAGCAACAGAGTCTGTAACAGTGAGATGCCTTAAATCACACGATCTTGTTACAGTAACCATTTGCCGGATCATTCTCTCCTCCCCTGTCCAAAAAATATTATGCAGTTAAAATCTAATGATGATATACAACTTACAGCACAATGTTCTTTTTTTGGAACCTTCTCTGGCTCACATCTAGTTTTTGGTAAAACAATGTAAAATTTTATAGGTATAAAACATTTTTACTGAAAATGCCCAACTCTGCAATAAATATACAGGAAAGAAGTCTGTTTCTTGTTTTCATGATAACCAAAGAAAAAAAAAGAAATGTTTTAATAACATTTATATCTTTTTGCTTTATCCCAGCATCTTCAGTAATAAAAACAAAAATGCTGTTGATAACAGGTTTTACATGAGTCAAAAAGATATTCATATTTTGTCCTCTTTTAATATAGAAAGTAATTTGATACAGAGAAAAATTGGAATAATGCACCTTTGATCTAGGTTTTATAAAATGAAATCATGAAAATAAGACATGTTCAGATCTGTTTTACAAAAAGAGAAGTATTATCAATTTGTAATTGTAATCATAGTACCTGGAAATTATTCATTGAATATCATCAAAGGAATATAAATTAAATATTTTGATGTAAAGTTAGGTTTTCTTATGTAATATAATACATATAGCATTTACATGTCAGGGATTTACTATTAAATATATTTTATTTCTCATTTTTCGTTGTCTATTTGTGTTTTGTAAAGTGACAAAAAGACCAAAAAAAAACCATCAAACTCTTTTTTTAAAGTTTTCACTAATCCAAGTTTATTTCATCCATAAAATGGTGTCAGTACAGGGTTTCTACTATTTTCAAAATCAAAAAATATTTTCTTTATGATCAAATTTAGTTGTACATTTGTACTTTTATATAAATTTAAGGTAGATCATACCTAAGGATCTTTTTAGGACATCTTGCAAATTTGTATGTAAATATATATTTTCAATGAACAAATAGTATTTAATATAATGTAAAAATTATATCTTAAGTTTATTTATATAAAAAAATTGATAAAAATGCATAAATAGCAAAATTACAAAATTTCATTCTAAAAAGAACCCCTTTCAGGGAAGATAGTTGGCAGAAAATTTTTCCAATGAAATCTAAAGGAAATTCTAGTTTTTTGAAATAGCAAGGAAAAATGAACATTGACCCCAATTTTTCTTTTAAGAATATGAAAAAATGTCAGATAAGTGTTCTTTTCACAATTTTATAAAAAAAAATTCTATCTGCCAGTTTTTTTATTGTACGAGATAATTGGGTTCTCCCTATATAATCTATATAAAATTTACCAACATTAAGACTCAATTATCTCAAAATCAAGAACTGTGACCTTTCTTTTTTAAATTGAAATTTCAAAGTATATCCATCCAACATCCTGCCTGGAAAAAATTAGGAAAATCTATTTGCCAAAAATATTAGTATTGATCTACCTTAAATATGTTATTTTCAAATCACCAATAAAACCCAAAATGCAGTTTTACCAGCAGTATAAAAAAATGTATAAAACAAAGAGTAAGTCACATTTCATATACTGATGTCTGTTTGTTAAGAAAACAGATTAGCAAAAAAAACTTAGAAAAATAGTACATTTGAATTATACAATTACCGGTAGTATGTGTGTCCTATGGTAGACTACAAACCGTCATTGTCTGTATCAGCCAGACAAATTTATATATTGATCTGCTAACATTTTTAAATTAATAAATAATGAATATTTACTTTATTATCCAAAGATTCCATAGAAAAAAAAATCGATAAAAGATATTTCATTAGTAATGTCTTATATCACTATTGAAGGTATATGTATGACATAGTGACATTTTATATTTTATTGTATAGATTCCTTCACTTTGAAATGTTTGAAAAACAAAGGTGATTTTTTTTAATTGGAACTACATTTTTTATATACATCTCATAAAACAGGTTCAATTAAAAAACTATTTCTAGCGTGTTAACTACTTTAATAAGCAAATATCAAACAAACAGTTTTTAGAAATTGAGCAGGTGATTATTTTTGATAACTACAAGATCTTCAGTTGTATAATTTAAATTTTTAAAAAGAAATAATCCATCATATTATATTAAATTGTCATGGTCATGAAAAGGATATTAATTCTTTCTTTCATAAAAATTCAATTTGTTCTGACAAGTTGTGCTGCTCAACATTATTAAAGGAGTAATTCCCTTCTGTCTTTATTTATTATGTCTCCCAAACGAAGTTTGGAGACATGTTGTTTTTGCTCAGTTCTTATTATTCTTATTATTATTATGTCTCCCAAACGAAGTTTGGAGACATGTTGTTTTTGCTCAGTTCTTATTATTATTCTTTCCGGGCGCGTTTTTTTCGAACACTTGTGTGCACCGTTTCTCATAAACCAATAGACGGAATCGCTTGATATCATACGACTTGCTAGGCCCATATTCCTAGATACGCCTCCCGAAAAAAAAATTTCAATCTGTGGGAGGGAACATATATTTTGGGGGTCTCAAAAGGGGGTGGGGTTTTGCAAAATTTTACTATAGAAGTCTATGGGAAAAGTGATATAACTTGATCATTTGTGATCTTAACTTGGAATTACTACCTGTTACCTTGGATATTTAAGTTTTTATACTCCGCCACACGAAGTGGCGAGGTATTATGTTATACCCTCCATTTCGTTGTCTTAGGGGGGGTCATGCCCCACCCCCTCAAATGACAAAATACTTAATATTTTGAAAACCATTGTGATCCCCACCCTATAACCATATATATTATTACTCCTTATGATAAGACAAATCATTTGGTACCATAGGGGGGTCTGAGGGGGGTCATGCCCCACCCCCTCAAATGATAAAATACTAAATATTCTGAAAACCATTGAGATCCCCAACCAATAACCATATATATTATTACTCCTTATGATAAGACGAATCATTTGGTACCATAGGGGGTCTGAGGGGGGGGTCATGCCCCACCCCCTCAAATGACAAAATACTTATTATTCTGAAAACCATTGAGATCCCCACCCTATGACCATATATATTATTACTCCTTATGATAAGACGAATCATTTGGTACCATAGGGGGTCTGAGGCGGGGGGGGGGGGGGTCATGCCCCACCCCCTTAAATGACAAAATACTTATTATTCTGAAAACCATTGAGATCCCCACCCTATAACCATATATATTATTACTCCTTATGATAAGACGAATCATTTGGTACCATAGGGGGTCTGAGGCGGGGGGGGGGGGGGGGGGGTCATGCCCCACCCCCTTAAATGACAAAATACTTATTATTCTGAAAACCATTGAGATCCCCACCCTATAACCATATATATTATTACTCCTTATGATAAGACGAATCATTTGGTACCATAGGGGGTCTGAGGGGGGGGTCATGCCCCACCCCCTTAAATGATAAAATACTTAATATATTGAAAACCATTGTGATCCCCACCCTATAACCATATATATTATTACTCCTTATGATAAGATGAATCATTTGGTACCATAGGGGGGTCTGAGGGGGGGTCATGCCCCACCCCCTTAAATGATAAAATACTTGCCCAGTATTTCAAACACTAGGAATTCCAAAAATACCCTGAAAGAGAAAGAGCTTCGTTTGGGAGACATTCGAAACTGCATCCAGTTTCAATTATACCTTGTTTATATTATTTTTGTTGATGATAATCCATCTATAATAATTTTGTCCTTGCTGTCTGTCTATCCGTCATACTTTTATTGTGACTTCAATTACTAGTAAAATACATTTATGTGAATGAGGATATGAAATTCTTATTTTTGTATATGTCTATAAGCTTTCAGAATTTTTATGTTTTTCTTTGGTTGGGAACATGATAGGAGCCAAGAAAAGTCAATACTTATACATGTATTATATGGGTGCCTTGAATTCCGTTTAAAAAAAAAAATTCTATAACAGTCGTAGCAACCATAAGTTACATAATCAGCAGAACAGTAACAACTAAATACATGTATAATGTATGGAAATCATAACTTTTTAATTAAATCATTGGTAAATTTCGTTGAAGACTCTCAGACCATTATAATTTCGAATAGTACCTAGCAACCATATATTTATGGAATAAGAAGTTGAATGGGAATCAAATATAAGAATTAGTATTCAGAACACTATAGTTTAACTAAGGTAAATTTCCTGGCATGTTTGATTAAGTGATGTAGGGTAAGTGGGCAAACCAGGATTTCTATCAGTTTGACTTCTCATTTCATTCCTTTTTTTTCAAGTTTTTTTTTTTTTTTTTTTTTACAACGAAGGCTTTGGTTGTCATACTTTTACTTCTTCTGTAATTCATCAGACATTAACAGCCAACATGGAGATCATTTTTCTGGTAGTATATTTGGAATTTACATTAGTGACAAAATACACGAGAAGCTAGACATACTTGCACTCAAATGTTTTACTCATCATGTCAAATAACTATGACCAGTTTGATCATTCTTTAACAGAATTAATACACCAAGAACTAAAATGTTGAATGAATCCTAAGAACTTTGGAGATATAAGACTTAGACCCATTTGCACTTGATGATTTGATAATCAAACATAATGAAATTATGACAAAAACGGATATATTAAAGTTAATATTACATTACAGGAGGAAGAAAATCAGGTAAATCAAAAGTTTGTATGTATCTAATGGTTTTCATTGAAGATGCAAAGCTGATTTTTTGTAATGAATTAAAAAATATAAATTTATTAATATTTTGTCTTGTT
Source organism: Mytilisepta virgata (assembly GCA_028015205.1). Classification (NCBI taxonomy): domain Eukaryota; kingdom Metazoa; phylum Mollusca; class Bivalvia; order Mytilida; family Mytilidae; genus Mytilisepta; species Mytilisepta virgata. The sequence continues at coordinate 5,661,887 of CM051517.1, forward strand.
GTCCTGTGTGTAACAGCTATCATCTCATGTAATAGTCCTGAAGATGGCAATTTTAAGTTAGGTTTTAATGTAAGTGAGATGATTAATTACATTTTATATTGGACAAGGGGTTAGAGTTGAACCCATTATCAGCATATGTATTGGTCATGGTTCATAATGTATGTTAACATGATATCAGAGAGTCTTTAAATTCATTAGTTGAATATGTGTAAGCTGATCTAATAAAGTTTTTGCATGTGTCAATAGATATCAGAAAGTTGTTTCATGTGTAAGCCGATATCAGATAGTTGTTACATGTGTAAGCTGATATCAGATAGTTTCTACTTGCATAAGCTGATATCAGAAAAGTGCTACATGTGTCAGACATGACATATGTAATAACTTTCTGACATCAGCATCAGCATACACATGTGACAACTTGTTACATGTGGAAATTGATGTCTAACATTTACTGTATGTGTAACATGATGACAGAAAATTGTTTGGTAGTGGTAGTTGATATCTGCAAGATGTAATGTGTGTTAGCTGGTGCCTGTGAGTTGTTATTAGACCATTGTTACCGGTACATGCAGTAAGCTAATGTCAGAAAGTTATTTTATATCCTAGCTAATATCTCAAAATTATACATTTGACAATGTGAGAAAGCTGTGACACATGTAAGCTGATGGCAGAAATATTTTCTATATTCAAGCTGATATTAGAAATTTGCTACATATGTAATTGGCTGATATCAGAAAGTTGTTACATGTGTAATTAGCTGATATCAGAATGTTGTTACATGTGTAATTAGCTGATATCAGAATGTTGTTACATGTGTAATTAGCTGATATCAGAATGTTGGTAAATGTGTAATTAGCTGATATCAGAATGTTGCTACATGTGTAATTAGCTAATATCAGAATGCTGCTACACATCTAATTAGCTGATATCAGAATGTTGTTACACATGACAGCTGATGTCTGAAAGTTGTTATGTATATTAGCTGATGTCTGAAATACATGTCTCAGCTTTGTACATTTTTGAGTCATTTTTTCCTGCAACAGATCAGAAAACAGTTTACTTTTACTGATTAACTAATATTGTATAATGCAATGTCAACTATAAAATTCTTATAATAGCAGATAATTTATAATTTGCTCTTGACATCTAATGGAAAACAATTATCATAATCCATACTTCTTGCTATGAATATTCATAAGTTGGAATTAAAAAAACATTTCATTCTATTAATTTGCAAAGTGTATTGATACACAATAATTCATTAGGTGCAGACTACGCGAAATTCGTCGGACCGTCGGACATTTCCGGTAAAAAATGGATCGGTCCGGTAAAATTTTGTTGAATTCCGGACCAAATGTCCGGTATTGTTTTTTGGGTTTATCGTATTTCCGGTAGTATACTACTTCCGTTTATTTTCGTAATGTCAATGATAGGATTAAAATATACTCAAGGAGCCATTCCAGATGAGGAATTTTGCGTTGACTTCCGTTCTGAAGGAGACAACTGGCTTTCTCTTTTCTCTCTTGCAAGAGACTCTTAAACATAATAAAATAAACTTAGTTATTAACTCACTATGCTTTCTTTGATGTGCCTTGTCCCAAGTTAGAATCATATGTTAAATAATTGGCTTTCCAAATTTTCGACCTAGCATACCTGATGAAGGTTATTCCAGAAACACATTGTGCGCAACTTCCATCAAAATATACACTCTTGTCATGATATCATTTCAATGATTGCTTTGTTTTTGTGCATTTTGGAGAGGAGTAGGGCATAGCAAGGCTTAAATTTGTTGTATTTTTGTCGGATTATATATAATCAAGGGTAAATATAAGAATTTAAGTTAAGAAAGAAATTTTGCCCATTAGAAATTTTGGTCTGGTAAAATTACATTCGGTGTGGTAAAGCTAGGTTGTTTACCAGACCGAATGTCCTGTCAAATAAAAAATCATTCGCGTAGTCTGTAGGTGCATATTTTATGTGTGTATAATTGCACAAGTGTTCATTTAGATAAATTATAAATTAATATTTTGAGAATATAATATAATTCATAAGTAGTGGGGTTTTTATCTGCAATAATTGGTTGTTTTACTTATGTATACCTTTCACAATAAAAAATGTTTTTGTGCAATGTTTTCTATAGAATATGTACTTGTGTTTGAATATGTTGTGTTTCCAGTCATCCCCTGTATACATGTATATTAGATTTTGTTTGTGTTTTTTTTTTGGCATCTTTTTTGGGGAGGTGGTGTACGTTTTTTTTTTTAACTTATGCAAATTAAAATTTTCATTAAAATTGACAAATTATCATAAAAAAGGACTTTAGTTTTTAAAGAAAATAGTCCACTGGTTTTTACCTGGGTTTGTTCATAAAATATTATTTACCATTCATCTAACGTGATTGTCATATCCACAAATTATCTCCACTTGTTTTTTGTTCTGTTTGTAATTTACTTTATTTTCCTTTAATTTTGCAAACAACAGCAAAAAGTGGAGGATGAGAAAAAGGTATTTTGAGATTTATGTGTGAACTAATATGTTATTTTTATGAATGATGTCTAACATTTAAAGTTGATTTAAAGTTGATTTTACATTTGTTTTCCCAGCATGACAAATATCCTTTTCCCTAAAACACATTTACATGGAATTTGCTTCTTATAACCTTTCATTTAAGTTTACAACAACCTTTATTCTGCAGAAATTAATCTGTCTGAGAAATGGAGAATAGGTGTATTTTTCAGTTTTGTAATTTGTTGGACAATAAATACAGAGAAAACTTTGTAGACTTCCATTTTCTTTTACATGTGTAATTGGTTTCCATTTTTTGAATTGAATTCAAACTTACAGGTTTCAAGAACTATGCTTTCACTTAAAAAATCAAAGCTATGTGTAATTATTGGAAGAAATATTCTTAAGTCAGATGTGATTAAAATATCTTTGCATTTAGAAATAACAATTTTTTCGATGATTTATAAGATTTATCCTAACATGGTTATATTCATTTTTTTTCAGGAAAAAGCTGAGAATGAAAGAAAAGAAAAGGAAAAAGAAAAGAAAAAGTTGAAAGAATTGACAAGTGCAACTAAAGCTTCTCAAAAATGGAACCCTGGACATCGAAAAAACAAAACAGGTGTACTTAAGGACCAAAACAACTCTGGCAAAAATGACAAAAATGAAAAGAATGAAAAGAAATCAGATACTAGTAATGGCCAAGGTCTAATAAAATATGGTAAAGGTAGAAACCCAATGGTGAAGATGCCAAGTAAAGACAGTGGTTATTCTGTAGAGAGTAAAGGTAGCTCCAACGGTAAAGACACACCGAGGGATGACGGGGATAATCTCAGTCTGGATAGTGATTCCAACTCACGGAAACCAGACTCTGGAACAGGATCACTCAGTCAGGAACCTATCTATGAAAAGAAATCAATAAAATTCAAAACCAGCTTTTCAAAACAAGACATGAATGTAAGTTTTCTTGATTCCTTTCATTTTGATTCAAATGTTATAAGAGATGGCCATATTTTTTGGAGGGTATTAAAATGGTATAGTTGAGTGCTAAAAATAAACTCTGGTATCGTGATGAAATAATATAAATTATAGGCTCCCAAATATATCCAATCTGTAATTATCAATCTAAATCCATAAAATGAATAAAAATGTTGGTTTTTTCCATAAGTGACATCATCTGTAATGTGAACAGACTTATGAGTTTGATTAATTTTATAATGAAGGGGCAATTTACAGCAGGATAGTGTTAGTACAATATTACATTGGAGTTCATTCATTTAAACCTGAAATAAAGACCTGATATCAGCCTGGGGCCAATCACTGGTTATCAGCACTAGGTTGATCCGGTGCAAAGGATTGATTTGTAGCAAGTTAGTTTGCCACCTGTTTTGAATTTTACTTGGTTTGAATACTAGTAATGTAATGATCCCATGATAGATATATTCCTGGGCTGATATCAGTGTGTAGGAATAATAAGAGTGCTGATATGGAAAAATACATGCTTTAATCTACAAATAGGCACAGTCTTATGATTATTATGTGGTATAATTTTGTTTTTATGGTGTCTTTGACTGATATTAAATATAATTTGTTGAGATTTTGTCCTTAAGTGGCACATACCTTCTGTTCGAAATTAAAAAAATAAAATGGATAAGAAAATGTATTTCGGAAAACTTGTTTATGTTACGAAGTTTAAATGTGTAGTTTGGTTTATTTAAGTTCTATGCCACTTTCAGTTATGCAGTTGTCTAATCATGGCAGCCTGTTTATATTGGTGGGAGATGCCAGGGTACTAGGAGAAAACCACTGGCGATCAGGGTTGTTTACATATGTAACTTTGATTCTGCCTTTTTTATTGTATTTAAAATCAGCTGGAGAAAAATCTGCAATAAAAACTAATTATCCAGCGATTGATATTACCACATAGAATACATAGAATATAGAGAATCAGATCTATCCATGGTATTATTATCAGCAAATTAAAGTCTAATTTGTGCCTTTTATCACAGAACAATGGGATACGATGGATTTATTTAATAATTTGATCCTTATAATTTATATGTCTAATTGAAGTATTGACCCAGGATAGATTTATTTTAAATTGAAATAAGATCTAATTTGTTTTATACTACCTACTGATATCAAGATGATAAATTTATAATGAATATAAAGAATTTAGTACAACATGACTTTAGTGTTTTATAAGAGGTTTTTTTATTTAAATATAAAAATATTGCTCTAAAACTGTGTCTTCTTCATAAAAATAAAGCAAATTCAATGAAAATTATCATATTGATGATGATTAGGACACTCCTCAGTTTGAGTTAACTTACAGAAATTTCGAAAGTGATTCAAAAACACCTCTAGATAACTATAGTATTAATTTTTTTTCAGTATAAGCAACCAGAGTTCCATTGAAATATAATTTTACTTATATTATACTTTTTAGTGAAAAAATGTTAAAATTCAAATACCAATAAAAATTTTTGGTAATAAAAGGAAATTATTCAAAGTCTAAGGAAACTAATTATACCCTGTATAGTGCAATTAAAAAACTTAATAAAATACATTTTTCAGGTTTTGGCTGTTCTGTTGTTTCTTTTATTTTTATACCCCCCGCAAAGTTTGGGGGGGGTATATAGGAATCACCTTGTCCGTCCGTCTGTCCGTCTGTCCATATATCTTGTAAACGCAACTCCTCCTAGACCGCTCAATGGATTTCAACGAAACTTTACAGAAAGGAAGTACATCATCCAAAGATGTGCATGAAGAAAAATCTTTGCTTTCCGATATCACACAAGGGAGATAATTGGACTTCTATTTTTTTTGGCTTATACATTATATATGGACCTCGTAAGCGCAACTCCTCCTAGACCGCTCAATGGATTTCAACGAAACTTTACAGAAAGGAAGTACATCATCCACAGATGTGCATGATGAAAAATCTTTGCTTTCCGATATCACACAAGGGAGATAATTGGACTTCTTTTTTTTTTGGCTTATACATTATATATGAACCTCGTAAGCGCAACTCCTCCTACACCGCTCAATGGATTTCAACGAAACTAGACAGAAAGGAAGTACATCATCCAGAGATGTGCATGAAGAAAAATCTTTGCTTTCCGATATCACACAAGGGAGATAATTGGACTTCAAAGCGGGGGGTATCCTTTGTGAGCTTTGCTCACAGTACATCTAGTTTAAAAAACATTTTAGCAATTTGCTAATTAACTAGGTCATAATTTAAATTATAAAAAGGGTTATGTAATTTCTACTATATAACCTGTTTTATATCCAAGAAACATAAATTTGCAAAATCTAAAATTGAAGGTTTAAAGATATATTGTATTCATATATATCAGTTTAATGGTAAACTCTGAGAAAAATATTCAAAATAGATTTGGCTTGAATTATGTTTAAGTGTGGTTTTCATACTAGAATAATTGTGTTGAGAACAAAATAAATGCAAACAGAAAAATTTATTACATTACTTATTACAGGGAGTAAATACACGTGTAAGTACAAGTAGTAGCACTGTCGAGCAATATGTCTGCTTCTATACTTTTCTGCTTCAGCTCTTACAAAATAATTACCATATATGTGTTTTCTCTTGTTAAAAAACACCATCTTTCTTAACATATAACATTATTGTATCAATGTCCACTTATCGTATGTTGAAGTTTTGTCTGTGAGAAAATTGTAAGATGAAAATTGTTTGTTGCCAATGAAAATTGTTTGTTGTCAATGAAAATTGAAGATTAGTTAGTTTATTTGAGTGGTTACATTTGTAGAATTTTTGGTGCTAGTGTTGTGGTACCTTTTTCTAGGAACTGTTACTGGTTGAAGAAACCCTTTGGCCTCTAGATGTTGTCAATCATTTTCCATGTTTAATCCTATGTTGTGTTATCTTATTTACAATTATCCATACCTTTTTATATGTAAATTTATTGTGATTGGTCTAAATTAAGGCAGTTCTAGGCCTTGTTTAATAGGACATTACTAGCAAAAATTAAAATGACATTTAAAAAATCCTCTCGCAATGTCCATCATGTCATTTTTTTCTTGTTTATATTGAAGTTTATAAAAATTTCATATATTTCAATAAAATTCTCTTGATACCAAGTTTGATGCACAAGATGTGCACATTTCATGGATTACGACTCATCAGTTGTACTCGAGGCCTTAAATGTTGAAAATCAAAAAAATAACCCAAAAAGTTGAAGAGCAAATTCGAAAATGCCAAAATAACTAAAAGGGTGAAGCCAAAATCATCTAAGGACAGAACTATGTATGAGAGAGATACTCCTTAGTTTATACACTATCTATACATCTTGTTGTAATTGTGTTGTTGCTTTGTATGTTTGTTGTTCATGGTTGTTTCGTGTTGTTCTAATATATTGTAATATTTTTGCTTTAAGAGTCTATTTTTTGTTTTGCTTGCATTTGAATATGATTTTTCAATTTGATAATCTAATAAAAGACCAAAAAGAGGATAATATTAAATTAAAGAGTATAAATGCATAAAGAGAAGATGATAAAACATTTTGAACAGACTTTAATACAATAAATGTTACAGGATTTGGACTTAGTTGAAATCTCCACCTTATAACAGTTTCTGAATATAAGTAGGACATATAGATTGGTGAAATTTAATCAAGAAGAAAATTTTCTGAAAACCAAAATATAAAAAAGGAAGCAACTTTTCTTTGATGCAATATTATTTATTTTTAATCTAAATATTATGTCATATGTTGGGTTGTAAAATTTATTCATGTTCACATTTTTTTAAGACAAAGTTAAATATTCTATCTATTTATAGAGAATTGATGTTGTGAGTATGATAATGATAACTCACTTCCTTCTGTTACTAACAATAGCAGTGTCCCACATAAGGAATTATTACTTTTTCTTGGATCTCAATTTTATAATAAAATAAAAAAAAAAATGTACAATTCAAACAAAATAAACAAAACCATTTTTTGATGTTTCTGTTTATGTTTAGGTTCACAATTAAATCAAAGATCCTTAAATTTATTCCTGCTGAAATCTATATATCATGTTGAAACCAAACCTGACAATAATAGGTTTGAGGGGAGGGGGTGTACTGAAGAGTTTATTACCCAGATGCATCTGCCAAAATTGCCATTGTTACTTAAAACAGAAAATTAGGCAAGCAATCGTCTCCTATGACTTTTAAGAAATAATTTCATATAGTGTTTTCATAAAATTTCCTGCTCTGAAACGCTTTTACTATCCTAATTCTGTATTTCTTGTCAGCATTTGGTTTATGAAAAACATTTGCGATTTATTTGAAACTTGACATTAAATAGAAAATTCTGTTTCAGTAGAATGATGCTATAAATATAAGTCAACCAAGACTAGATTATTTTACTAACTTAAACAATTTTTTACACTATCAAATTACTGTTGAAATAAACTAATACAACTGATTTATTGATTTCTAGATGTCACTTTTTGTCTGTTCGATTTGATATTTTGTCCCCATGACATTAACCCTGTGTCTGTTCTTTTTCGTATCGAGAAATTTTTCTTCTCTGACACAATATCTTACTGATTTTCTGATTGAGAACATTTTCAAACTAAGTTCACAGTTGCACTGTTAATTTTGTGTGTCACATAGTGACATAGCACTGACATTCACAAGTTATAATATTTAAAAAACTGACATTTGTTTGTCATTTGTATGGTAAACTTGACAGTTATAAGTCATTATAATTGTGAACTTACTACAGTGATTTATAATTACTATGTATACAGAACTTACTATGTATATCATAATAATGATTTACATACTGGTGAATATATTTGCCATTGGATGGCACATACTGGTGAATATATTTGCCATTGGATGGCACATACTGGTTGTTGCTATAATTTTAAACATGCTGAAACTTGGGTATACCATTAAAATTGTAAATTTACTGACAGTTGTATGTCATTGTAATGGTTTACATACTGTAAATGTATGTCGTCATTATGGCAGACAAACTGACACAGACAGTTAGTTATGTGTCATTTAATGGTTTACGTACTATACATGTATGTCATTATTATGGCAGACAAACTGACACAGACAGTTAGTTATGTGTCATTTAATGGTTTACGTACAATACATGTATGTCATTATTATGGCAGACAAACTGAAACATACAGTTATGTGTCATTTAATGGTTCACGTACTATACATGTATGTCATTATTATGGCAGACAAACTGACACAGACAGTTAGTTATGTCTCATTTAATGGTTTACGTACAATACATGTATGTCATTATTATGGCAGACAAACTGACACATACAGTTATGTGTCAATTAATGGTTTACGTACTATACATGTATGTCATTATTATGGCAGACAAACTGACACATACAGTTATGTGTCATTTAATGGTTTACGTACTATACATGTATGTCATTATTATGGCAGACAAACTGACACAGACAGTTATGTGTCATTTAATGGTTTACGTACCATACATGTATGTCATTATTATGGCAGACAAACTGACACAGACAGTTATGTGTCATTTAATGGTTTATGTACCATACATGTATGTCATTATTGACACAGGCAGTTATGTGTCATTAAATGGTTTACGTGCCATACATATATGTCATTATTATGGCGGACAAGCTGACAGACAGTTATTTGTCATTTAATTGTTTACGTACCATACATGTATGTCATTATTATGACAGACAAACTGACACAGACAGTTATGTGTCATTTAATGGTTAACATCAGACAGTTGTGTAATTAGTATTCTGGCAAACATATATTTGTTTAAACTGTTGTGTGTCATTATAACGGAAAGTATGCTGACAGTTATAATGACATTTGTATGTGACTTAGTCAAAATGGTGGTAAACTTAATATCATTGCTTTTGTGCTTAAAAAATATTTGTTGTCTGCATTGGTAGTAATTCTTGCTTTACACCTTTTTCTTGTACATGTGTACAATTTATCCCCATCCATTAAAACATTGGACAACTGGTATATGTGTGGTCATAAAAAATAATTGACTTAATTCCTTGATTTTTCTCAGATTGAGCTATTCCCATCTTGTCACTTTGAAATGTGAACACTGATCTAATTTAAACCATAGTGATTTTGTCTTGAGTACCAACTTCATTTAGTATGAGCTCACCTACTTATCCAGAGAGAGAATCAACAAAAATTCATATCTAGCCAGGGCACTGTTATATTTTTTTTTTCTGAATTCAGATTTTTGGATTATATTTTCGATATAACTTACTTTGGCATATTTGAGAAATGGTGTAAATGACATATTTATTTTTGAGGGCAAATGAAATATAACCTTGTGGCACAAATAAAATATAGCAGTTTTCAAAAATTGACGCAAATTCAATGCACCACTTAATGACAATATCATAACATTATAATGGTAAACATGTAAACAGTAAACTGAAAGTAGTAATTCATAACAGATGCATAGTGTAAGTCTGAATTTACCATGGTAAAGCTGAGCCAGGGATATTGACATGATGATTTAAACAAACTGTTCTTTTTTTTGTCTGTAATAAAGGTTGAAAATTGTTTTTTAAGTGCTTTTATTCTAACATTTGCTATAATTCATTACACAGAAGATTAATATAGGCAATGACTTAGATAATATGAATCAATATGATTACATACTATAGTATGTTGATAACATGCAGGAGTTGTATGGCCTTTAGAACCAGCCCACAGACCAAATTGGTTCCAGAAAATACTGACTTTGTCTGTATGGGAAAAGGTTGACAGTATTGTATCTAATAACATCCTTAATTTTTTTTAGGTGTCCTCATCAGATGTTCAGATAAAGAGTGACAGAAGTGATGTAGTCCATAGCAGTTTATCAAGGGAGGAAACTGTGGTTATAATAAAACGTAAGTAAGGATATCATAAATAGAAAACAAACGATTGAGCCAGGTCTTATTTGCTTCATTTTCAAAATTCACTGTTGTACTTCAACACTTCAGGCATCTCTCTATATGTCCATCTTCATTATAAGCAATTTTATCCCTGCATTTCTGTGTAGATTTCAGTCTAATTTATTTGGACGGCTGCTAGTTGGGTTTGGAATTGAATGTTTTTTTTTAATAATTTGATGGGATTTGTAGGTTTTGGTGATGTTAGATATATGGAAAATTGTCTCATAATGGATGTCAGGGGATGCCATATATTATTATTAACTTGACCATAGTGGGCTTCAGAGGTGTTCTTAGAATTGCATTTAGTTTATAAGGTGTCCTGGCCATTGTAACTGAAAACAGAAAATAAAGAAAACAGTCCAATGGTGGAAACTTTCTCTTGTGGCTAAACTTAAGCTGTGAATACGATCGAGTGTCTGTATGACTTGGTTGACATGCATGCCACTGACTTAGATAATGTAAAAAAATCATTTGAGTTTCCATGAATACTTTTGTCTTTTTTAAAGAATTGACTATAGTTCCTGTATAAAGGATTGAGATGAGGCATATTTAATGCATTGTCTATATGTCTACAGTCAGATGTCGTATCTAGAACAGATAAAACACAATTGTATCAATCTAATTTCCATATGCATTTGTTATATGGTATGTGTCTTTGACCTACATACAAATGATACAATTTGTATGACTTCATGTAAATTTGTCTTTGATTTTGTTCACACATGTAACCTTTGATCCCAGATATAGTTAGCAGATACTATATTTAGCAGCTGTGGTACCAGAGGAATAAAGGTTAAAGGAATAAAAATATTATTATTATTTCTCATATTATTTTTAATTATCATTTTAAATCAATTCTGCATGTTGAATGTAAAATTTAATTGTCCCAAATAACTTAATTATCATATTTCAATAACCATTATGAATATTATTTGTGAACAAAACTCATTACAATAGTAAAATCCTTTCCTGAGAATAGCTTGCTGACGTAGAAATGACGTAAGCAATAGATCAACAGATATTTTGGTTTTAATTTCAGATTTGGAAATTTAAGTCGATAATCGATATGGCTGATTAGGATCAACTATACAAAACTATTGTATGATGGATTAATTACTAATTCATATTGATCTAATATTCTGAGATTAATTTCTTAAAGTTTTCTCTCTTTTCATTTAAATAAGGTCATTTAGAACATTTACAAAAGTATATCCCCATATTAAGTTTACATAACAAAAGGGTTTATATTTGTGTGTCGACAATAAATTTGAGGCCTTAATCATTTGAAACTCATCATATAATCTTGTGAAATATTCTTTCTAACCATTCAAAACTCAATACAAGTTTACTTGTACTTCCAAATATTTATAATTCTATTGGTAACAGGAGAAAGAAGTTCGATATTTACACTTATAAATAATTGATCGGGTTTTGTTGTATAAATTGAGTTGAATAAAATATTGAAAATGAATAATTGTCTATCAGAAAGAATAAATACATTGTTCATTTTCTGTTTTTTATTGCAAAGTTGTGAATTATTTAATAATTATTTAAGAATCATTGAAGTATTATCATTTTTGAAATTAATGAAAATGGAAGAATATGAGGTATTCATCAATGCAACAAAATTTTTTAGTCTGCAAATTTTTTTTTTACTGATAAAATCACCTTCAAAATAGAAAGAATACAATTTCATCATTGAATTAAAACCATTTTTCTCCTCAGTGTGAAAGGTATATATTTTATACAGGTAAAGATTTTCACATAAAATGAATAGGTGATCCTAAAGATGATGCACATGTAAACCCTGCCAATAAAATCTATTCATATTGGTAATTGTGTTCCCAATGATTCATGTGAACACTTAAATAAGAGAAATACATAAAATCCAAGTCCTTTTTGGCTTTCAAGGTTGTGGCTAATGTTTGTTGACGGGGTGCCAAGTAATAGTACAAGCTTTTTCAATAGAAAGGGAAAAAATAGGACATTATAAAAATTAGTTCAAAGAATAGAATGGTACAAGCATGAAATGTATTGTAAATATAGAATTTTATAAAGGCAATTTTTAATTAACTGTTATACATATATTTAAAACTTGACATTTAAATTTCATACCTACAATTCATTTATTATCAATTTTATTCTCAAATTTAAGTTTATGGTATTTTTTAAAAAGGTATTCAGAGGCTCATAATAAGGATTAATTTTGTTTTTTAATTCACCTAATATGTCACAGATATTTATATAATTATCAAAATTAATGAATTATTAGTGGTATTTTTACAATTGATATACTTGACAAAAAAAGAAATAAAAAATATAAACAGAAAGTACAAGAAAGAGAATGAATTACTGTAGTTCGATGGAACTATGAATAAGGGGACACAAATGTTGAAGATTTTTATACATCTAATTTGGTGAGAAAATTTAACAAAATAAAATAAAAAATAGAGGGACCTGGAAGTTCCCTAATATTTATCAAATTAGCGATAAATTTTCTTGAATCTTGAATTAATCATTCCCAAAATTCCATATACAAAAGGTAACAAAGTGTGAAGTGAAGACAGCAAGGAAGTTATCTTGGGATTCAAAAATTTGTTTGTGGTATCCATTAGACCAGATATTTTTTAGTGTGCTGTCACTCAATTTTTTCAAAATAATATACTACTGTTTGATTCCACATGCTAATTAATTAGACTTTTTTCACAAAATTTGGCAGATGATGCTTTTTTTTTTATTTCTTTGTTTTATCCCCATACAATTAAATGGTTGGTCCCTTTGAAATACAGATAAGTTTGAGTGAGGAACTTGTTTTTTACCTTTGCATTTTTTTAATGTATGGTATTGAGGTGGTGATTAGGAGAAGACTGCCAACCTTTTTGTATTGAAACTTTATTACTTATTGAAAAGACATAAACTTCTTTCAGTGGTTCCATTAGCTAATAGACACCAGAAAGACTGTTTACTACCTACTATAATTATGGTCAATGGCTAATTACTTGAATTTCATTACAGGACATCATGTTAAAGTGGATGAAATCAGATTTAATGACATTGATTTAGAATTTAAATTTAATTTAAAGGATTGCTAATTTTTCATATAATGATGAAATCGATGCTGATTGCTAGTAACTCTGTTACTTTTATCATCACTACCACAAGTACAATCAATTTTCTCCTCTTTTAATTCCATATTGTATTGTGTGTTCTCAACTTAAAAAACGATCACACAATAAAATGTTTTGCAGTTGGTCCAGATTAAATGCATGATGTATTGATTAAAAATGGAAAAAAAATTGAACAGTCTTTTCATGAAATTAAAGTTTACTAAAGCTGATAATAGTTTAGAATCAAATTTGAATATAAATGCAGTCATTGATAATATTTATTAAACATGTTTTTTTATGCTTTCATTTCATTGATTATATTTATTACCTAAAGGAAGAATACTTGATTATATCTTTTTAATTTTTTCTTTTTAAAGAAATTTGTTTATATTTTTTGTTATCTTTTTTTATGATTGGAAGATAATATGTAATAAGTCAAATACATATTCATGAAAAATTGTATTACAGGGTGGTATTACTGGCCTTCAACACAAATAACTTTATGTTTAAACCTACCACTGTTTAGTGTGTGTACCAAGTCAGACTATCCCGTCTCTCTGTTGTGTTCTTTTATGGGTTATGTCTGTTGGGTGGTGTTGTCATTGTTAATGTTACCTGTTATACATTTTATTCTTTATAAAATATGACATAAAATTTAAGTCAGTGAACAAATACTGGTAATTTAGATCACTATGAACCTTTTTTTCTTTGTATTCTTCACTCTCTTAAATATGGTAGTTCATATTCTACTATTGTTTGCATTTAAATATGAACTTAAAGGTAAAATTTTACCAAACTATGCTTGGAAACAGTTTAATAAATACAAAAAAAAGTGAATGAATTCTGGCATGAAGGTCCTAAGGTCCAAAGCGTCATAATGATTCGAAGTGGAGCACCTATAAAGTTACATTGATGAAAATGATTTGCTAAGATCTGGCTATGATAGAAATACAGTTGCTCTTATGCACATAATCTTCTAGTACTAAGTGCAAGGTTCACATCTCTTCAAATAAAGAATAAACAAAGCTATATTACGAATTAAAATCTAAGAAGAAATTAACAGATTTAGATATTTCCAATTATATTTTTATCTTTCAGCTGATGAAGACGGAAATGTATCAGTAACAGAGAAAAATGAATTGGTTGATAGGAATTGTGAATGTTGTTCCAGAACATCAATGTTTATGTGTTGGTTGAAGTTCCAGAACTATCTCAATATATTTGTCAGTGACCCGCTTTTTGACCTCTTCATTACTCTTTGTATTGTTTTAAACACTCTTTTTATGATGTTAGAACATCATGGACAGCCAGAGGAAATGACTCGCCTCTTGATAATTTCAAATTACGTAAGTATTTTGTCGCCATGAAGCCAGTTTCCAGGTGATATTTAATGTAATACTAAATAATGTATCATTATTACAAAATTATTTGTTCACGTTTAGAAATAGGACAGAAAGCATAGGCTTGCTGAGCTTTTCTCATTCATAGTGAGAACAAATAAATCAGAAATTTTCAAATACTTGTATATATTTTTTATTTTTGTACTATAATAAAGATCATATTTTAATTGTGTATTCATCTGGGATGTAAATATATTTTCACATGTTCCGTGTAAACATTACCAGTTAGCTCATTATTTGAGCAGAGTACCAGAAGATGACAAGCATGAAGTACAGTAAAATGGCTGATTGCAGGATAAAGTATATATACACATTTATATAGATTTTTGTACTAAGTCTAAGAAATGTAGTAAATCAACTCTACTTTCAACACATACAATCAAGTTACAGGTATTGACATTGTGTTTCTTTCTAAAAGTAAATAATGACCACAAATTGCTTTTTAATGTTTCAGGTCTTTACTTCAGTATTTATTATGGAGGCTTGTCTCAAGATTATGTCTTGGAGCAAATACTACTTCAAATCAGGCTGGAATCTGTTTGACTTCTTCATTGTTATTGCCAGTATTATAGATTTGGGTGTATCAGATATCCCTAGTTTGTCTGTATTTAGGACTTTCAGATTGGTAAGTCAACATTACCAGTGCTATAGATTTGGGTGTACAAGACATCCCTAGTTTGTCTGTATTTAGGACTTTCAGATTGGTAAGTTAACATTACCAGTGTTATAGATTTGGGTGTATCAGACATCCCTAGTTTGTCTGTATTTAGGACTTTCAGATTGGTAAGTTAACATTACCAGTGTTATAGATTTGGGTGTATCAGATATCCCTAGTTTGTCTGTATTTAGGACGTTCAGATTGGTAAGTTAACATTACCAGAGTTATAGATTTGGGTGTATCAGACATCCCTAGTTTGTCTGTATTTAGGACTTTCAGATTGGTAAGTTAACATTACCAGTGTTATAGATTTGGGTGTACAGGACATCCCTAGTTTGTCTGTATTTAGGACTTTCAGATTGGTAAGTTAACATTACCAGTGTTATAGATTTGGGTGTACAAGACATCCCTAGTTTGTCTGTATTTAGGACTTTCAGATTGGTAAGTTAACATTACCAGTGCTATAGATTTGGGTGTACAAGACATCCCTAGTTTGTCTGTATTTAGGACTTTCAGATTGGTAAGTTAACATTACCAGTGTTATAGATTTGGATGTATCAGACATCCCTAGTTTGTCTGTATTTAGGACTTTCAGATTGGTAAGTTAACATTACCAGTGTTATAGATTTGGGTGTACAAGACATCCCTAGTTTGTCTGTATTTAGGACTTTCAGATTGGTAAGTTAACATTACCAGTGTTATAGATTTGGGTGTACAAGACATCCCTAGTTTGTCTGTATTTAGGACTTTCAGATTGGTAAGTTAACATTACCAGTGTTATAGATTTGGGTGTACAAGACATCCCTAGTTTGTCTGTATTTAGGACGTTCAGATTGGTAAGTTAACATTTCCAGTGCTATAGATTTGGGTGTATCAGACATCCCTAGTTTGTCTGTATTTAGGACTTTCAGATTGGTAAGTTAACATTACCAGTGCTATAGATTTGGGTGTATCAGACATCCCTAGTTTGTCTGTATTTAGGACTTTCAGACTAGTAAGTTAACATTACCAGTGTTATAGATTTGGGTGTATCAGACATCCCTAGTTTGTCTGTATTTAGGACGTTCAGATTGGTAAGTTAACATTACCAGAGTTATAGATTTGGGTGTATCAGACATCCCTAGTTTGTCTGTATTTAGGACTTTCAGATTGGTAAGTTAATATTACCAGTATTATACATTTAGATGTACAAGAACCCTGTGGTAAGGTAATCAGGCTTGTCAATTTTTTTTGTACTGCTGCAATTGGAATTCACCTAAAAATGTTAATTTTTGGGGAAAGTAGAAGTCGTGTAAATAAATTATGTGTTTTTACAGTATCAGATTTTGTCATTTTGAAATTTTCTATTAATAAATCATTATAAAATATTTGTTGTTGTATAATTGAATCTGTGGCTCTCTTTTTACCACAAAAAGCCAATAAAATGTAATGAGAAGTTGTTTTTTATTTCAGTTGAGAGTTTTGAAGTTGGCTCAATCTTGGCGTACTATGAGATTACTACTACAGATTATTTTAAGTACTTTGGGATCCCTTGGACCTTTGACTTTAATACTGATTATTGTCATATATATATTTGCTATCATAGGATTACAGTTATTTAGTAAGAGTTACACGGCTGATGTGTTTGGTGCTGATGACATACCAAGGTAAGTTAAAACTTTTGTATGGTATATTATCCATTTGTCTTCTAAGGAACAACATACTAGAAAAATACAAATTTGTGAATTACTGTTGAAGATTATGTTAGATTTCTTATTTTTAAGATGGGTTGTAGAAATATTGTGTTATCAGTATTACAGCAAAACCTTTTTCACTCATATTCTAACTACAATTTTTATGTACATGTTTATATAGAAAATTTGTACAGATTTATTTTTTATGGAAAAAGAATTTGATTTATTGTTTTATATTACCGGTATGATAAAACCTCAATAGTTTGACTTGTTAGTATTATATCATGATCTCAACAATTTGACATTTTGTTAAAAGACGTTTTGATAATAAGTCCCCTAATTGCCTTATTATGCATAAAAAATATCTTTCCTATTAGTGATTTTATGATGATTATTTCAGATGGAATTTCAACGATTTTTTCCATTCTATGATGATGGTATTCCGAGTACTCTGCGGAGAATGGATAGAACCTTTATGGGATTGTATGCGAGCTGAAGGAGAGCTCTGTATGGTTGTCTTCCTGCCTACACTAGTATTGGGAAACTTCATTGTAAGTGAGAATATATCTGTTGTAATGGCAAACTATATTGTAATTTTGTGTCTTATAATGACAAACTAAAATATAGATTATGTAGGAAACCCTGTTTACATAGAACTGAAAATTAATTGCATGGATAAAACAGTTTAAGGTTAACAGTTGAGGTTTGATAATTTGTAATTTTATTCTCAATTTCATGAAATAAAATCATATCATTTGTTAAAATAAGGGAACAAGAGCTTAACAGAAACATTTTGTTTAAGATTCAGTTATAATTTACAGGTGCTGAATCTTTTCCTTGCTTTGTTAATCAATGCCTTTGCCAGTGACAACCTGAAGCATAATGATAAGGATGAGGACAATAAATTGTCCCTGGCTTTCAAGAGAATTAAAGAGCTATGCTGCTGTTGTTTAACAAAAAAGGGTAGGACAGTAGGACCAAATGAGTCAGAACTTGAGGAAGGTATGGAACTCTCTGATATTGAGAGTATTAATGGCAATGGTAAGCACAACTGCATAATAGCTGTCACTAATCCTTATTGTAAACTGGTGGATGTTTGTTTCTCAAGTGTTTATTTTCTACAAGCTGTCAGTAGAAAAATTAATGCCTTATTGAGGATTTGATGGAACCGAGATCTTATTTTTTCTCCTAAACAAGGAAGTTATCAATATAAACTCTGCTTAACATTCAATTTAAGAATTTTTGTAATGAAATACTTTGAGAAACAAACATGATTTTTGATTAACAAGACATGTTCTGTTAAATAGGAAAACATTTATCATTGATTTATGTAGGCCTCAACATTAAGTCATCTTTAGCAGATTTAAGGTCATAATTAATGGATTTTAAATGTACTCAAACATTGTCTTGGAATTAATTGTTTTGTTGATCAGGTCAGGCAACAATGAAGTAATGGTTTCCTGTAAGCTTGAACTTGGTGAAATAGTTAATTAGAGTGCTTGACTTCTTTAATTGCTAAAATTTTCATTTACACATACGTCATATCCTTTTCTGAATGGTAGATTTACTGGTGACCAAGTTGACATTTAAAATCAACATGATGGTGTGCAGTATAAAAATTGTAACCTTGGCCTTTGTAATTATCTATCACAGATCAGACTTAATTAGGACTTTGTCAGGCATTATAGTTTGTCATTTGTGATAGAGACAAATACAATCATTTTGAAGAAAAAAATTAAGACACCAGATTTAATGTGTGTTGGAATTACCTTCATTTCAGCATAATATAAAATTGTTGAAACTCTGGAGAGTCAAATTTTCTCAAGATTATAAGCACTTTAATATTGAAAATATGGTAATTAGGATGTGATAATGATGATCTGTGAAAAATGAGATTAGAAATGTATCCACCAGTTTACAATTGTCTTTAACACTTTTTGGTTATGTTTGTAGAACATTATACTGTTTTTGTTTCTGACTTTGTACTTTTACAAAGCATATAGTATATTTCAAATTTATTGTTAGAAAAATGTTAAATTTGTGAAAACTAAGAGGATCTCCTTCGTGCGTGGATTTGTCCTTAATAGATGGTTTTGGCTTTACCCTTAAGGTCATTTTGGCATTTTGAATTTGCTATGACCGTTTGGATTATTGTTCTGATTTTCAATGTTTAGACCTTGAGGAAAACGAAATTTTCACATTTTGTCCATCAGAATTGGTATCAAAGAATTTATTTGACTAATTTTATTGATATAAATGACTAATTGTATAATTCAGTTTTGTTAAACATTCAGTAGGAAATGACTTTTAAACACACCTGGCCCAAAGCACTTGACATAAACACACCTGGCCCAAAGCTCTTGACATCCATCAACTGTTGTCAAATATTTCCTTTAAAAATCTTCTCTGAAACCATTGGGCCAATTAAAATCAAACTTTTATAAAATTATCCTGGGGATCCCTTCTTTTAAAAGTACATCCAGGTGTCCAGACCTATAACCAGTATTGCCACCAGTATTAAAAACAGAAAATCCACCAAAAAATTTGGGAAATCTTCTGAAACTACTGAGTCAATTAATTAATACAAATGAGTAAACAAAACATTTTTTAGGGCAGCTGTTATTAAGTCCAACAGGACTGTATGTAGTACACATAATCATGATTTTATTCCTAACGGTAAAAGCTTTGCAAAAACTATTCTTTT
Organism: Mytilisepta virgata; assembly: GCA_028015205.1. Classification (NCBI taxonomy): domain Eukaryota; kingdom Metazoa; phylum Mollusca; class Bivalvia; order Mytilida; family Mytilidae; genus Mytilisepta; species Mytilisepta virgata. The sequence goes on from CM051517.1 coordinate 5,681,890, forward strand.
TACCAGTATCACAGAAAACATTATGTTATGTTAAATTTGTCATATCCTAATATTACCAGAATCCTTGATCACAACAATGCATTTTAAGCGATTCAAGTCGTTTAAAGGAACAATTAATCAGTCAATATCCTGGCCTCTGTGCTAACATAGATTACTGCCACAAGAAACTTATTGATATAAATTCATTCCGTTAATTTACACAATTTTAATTTGAAAGATTAATCAAAATTTTGTTATTTGAGGTTAGAAGAAATAAGGAGAAAGTAATGATCTTTTTGTTGTGATGACTAATACACATATGTCACAGAGTAACTAGATTTAACAGGAAGTAGTGGTAAATATTTGCACTGATTTTGTCTCCTATATATACTGCTTCTGCTTGGTGCACCATGTTATTTTTATAATACATTTATATCAACGAATTTCAAACATATTTTTAAATCTTTATTGAAATGTAAACTTTCTGATACATAATCACTAATGTATATTTTAAAACCTTAAACAATGATTACTATATTCTTTTATCAATGCATTATATATGTGAGCAATTATTATTATTATTTTCTATGCCCCTGTCGCCAGGAGAAGGAGGCATTAAGTTTTAATCTTGTCCGTCCGTCCGTTCCTACCTACGTCCCGAAATTGGTTTTCGTTCTCTATCTTAAGTTGCCTCAATCACACAATGCTTATTATCACCAAACACAGATCAAGTTCAAATTTGGGTGGCGTCACTTTTACCGTTCTTGAGTTATGTTGAGAAAAATTACCAAATTTGCTGTTTCAGCACTGTAACTTTACTTTGTCTGATTGTAATCTGCAGTTTATATAAATTCATTTGTCACATTGAAAAGAATTAACTGGATTTTCCAGTGGGAAAATTTGATTAGTTTGACAATGAACAGCAGATAAGCAGCTTGGTCTCTTGCTCCAAATAGTGATGAAATAAATTATTGTTTAGTTAGAACCATTATTATTTTATTAGGGCCCCGCCACTAAGTGATCAGTTTGTCCGTCCATCTGTCTGTCTGAGTGTCCATAACAAATCTTGTCTGCTCTATATCTTGAGAACCTTTATGATTTCAAAGTTTATACTTTGCATAGATATTCACTAGCACCAGAGGGTGTGTCACGATGCATGTACAACTCTGTAGGTGAAGGGTCAAGGTCAAAAACTTGTGTCAAAGTTGAGAACCCCATGTCCTATGGTAATGATTGTGTCCGCTTTATAACTTGAGAATGGTTTGAAGTTAAGTGAAGATACTTGGCATGGATATTCATCACTGTCAAAAGGGGTGTCATGATTATTGTGCAAATCTCTAGGTCAAGTTCAATAACTGAGGTCAAACGTGGGAACCCATCCGTAAAAATTGTGTCCGCCCTATATCTTGAGAACCTTTATGATTTCAAAGTTTGTACTTGGCATGGATATTCACTAGCACCAGAGGGTGTGTCACAATGCATGTACTACTCTGTATGTCAAAGGTCAAGGTCAATAACTGAGGTCAAATGTTTGAATCCCTGTGACCACAAGTTATTTTCGGCGGGGCCCACAGAGATGATTTCCATCTCCATGATGTCTAGTATCAATACTCTAAAAGATCAGTATTTTAAGATTTTATTTTTAAACAATATATATTTTCATTTGACAGACAAAGTTGGTGGTAAAAATGATACTTCGAAGTCTGAAATAGCTGAAACAGAGCTGAAAGGGGCTACAAAACCGGGCGCAAAGTTGAAACTACCACCAATACATACTAATGGATCTGTACAGAATAAGGTTAGATCATAAACTCAGTCAAGTAAGTTAGTTATCAGACAATACATACTAATGGATCTGTACAAAATAAGGTTAGATCATAAACTCAGTCAAGTAAGTTAGTTATCAGACAATACATACTAATGGAACTCTACAGAATAAGGTTAGACCAAAATAAAAACCACCTGGTAAGTTATTGGAGAAATCTCTGTATAAGGACAACAGTATCACAGCTTTCGATTCATGTCATTAAAACATCTATTTTGACCAAAAAAGTTTGTTTTTTTTATTCAGTAGTTTGTACAGGACTCCATGTTTCATGTATTAGATTCTTATAATGGATTTTATTTCTGGTATATTTAAGGATTCAAAGGCAAAAGATATGGATGATGCTTTCAAAACCAAAAGGGACACATTTGCCAGTTTTGATGATGCAAAGAAAGCTAGAGAAAATAAGGAGGCCAAAGACAAAAAAGACAAGGATTCTAAAGATACAAAATCTGACAATGAAGATGACCTTGAACTTGGAGAAGAAGCTTCTACTCATTCTAAAAAGGAAAAAGAGAAAAAGGAAGTTGTTGTAAATGAATGTTTACCTCTTTGTTTAGCAAGTCGGTAAGTGTCTAGAAGTTCAAACAAAATGCAAAAGTAAAATTCAGAATCTAAAAATTTTATGCAGTCCTACTATATTGTATTGTAGTTTGAAACAGTTTCTGTTATGGTAGACTTATATCTTCTATTATTTTTAAGGAAGAAAATGTACAAATTAATAAGATAAGGATGTATAATTCTTTTAGATATGAAATATTCTTACAGAGGTGATATTTTTTAGCAATCCCTTTGACTAAATTGTAAAATCTTGTGTACTTATAAGTCAAAAAACCATGTCATCTTTTGTCATTATTTTGCATCCATCATTTTGTTTTTCAGTCTATATATTTTTCACTTTTCATTCTTTATCAGAAACCAAAGGATAAAAAATCTGAAACTTGTTATTAGCATCTACCAAAAGGACTATTATAAAGTTTGGATTTTTCCAATTGTACAACTAACAATTTTATCAGGAATAAATATCAGATTTTGATTGTTCAAATTTAAAAAATCTTGGCTAAATGTACTGAAATATGATTGCTTCTGTGGGAGGTTCTACTTTAAATATTAAAGTTTGCATATTTTTTTTCTGATTGTACATCTAACATGCCTTAGTTGGACAAATTCTAATGTCAATAGATTGAATTTAAAAAATCTTTCTCGAAACGTTGTGGTCAGATGAACTGAAATTTGATACAAAATTGTTAAATTAGCAAAACTTCAAGGTAAGAAATGGAGACTCTTTTCTCAAGCCTCTAGTTATATGAAGCTAAGTATGAAATGTGTTATTGTCACATGTTATGTTTTTTTTTCAATCTGTAGACTTGAAAGGAGGTAAGATAGGATTGAACAAATTTTGTGTGCTTTGAAATTTATTATCATTTTAACAAACCCTAAATGAAGTAATACACTTTAACCAATTTGTGTGATTTTTCAGTAAGAAATTTAACCTTTTCATGATTCACTCGTACAATGGATGTTCAAAGAATTAATTCTAGTTCTTTGTTCATCACTGATGAATAAATTTCTTTTTTATTTTTAGCTCACCTGGCCTAAAAGGCCATGTGAGCTTTTGCCATCACTTTTCGTCCGTCGTCCGTCGTCCGTCCGTCCGTCGTAAACTTTTCATTCAAACATCTTCTCCTCAGAAACCATTTGCCCAATTCCAACCAAACTTTGCATGAGTGGTGTATGGAAGGTCCTCAACAAAGTTTCCTCATTTAGTTCTGATTGGTCAAGAAACATGGCCACCAGAGGCAATTCTTGTTTCTGATTGGCTGATTTTCAAAAATCTTCTCCTCTGAAACGGCTGGGCAGATTGGATCGAGGCTTCATAGGAATGATATATGACATGTCCTCCACAAACGATCCTCATTTTATATTGATCCAATGAAAAACATGGCCACTGTTGCTAAAAATAGAACATAGGCGTAAATTGCTGTTTTTTGCTAATAACTCAAAAACCGTTACAGATATCGAAAATCTGACGGGGTAAAATTGATCAGCATGACAAGATCTACCTACCCTGAAATTTTGAAGGAAATTCCAAAACCCATTTAGGAGTTATTGCCCTTTTTTGTCAAATTTTCAAAATTTTAACATTTTTTGTCATTTATCTCCAAAACTATTTGAGATAGAAGTGAAATGTAAATTTAAAAAATGTTTGCCATGTTGAGATCCACCTACCCTGAAATTTTAAAGGAAATCCCAAAACTCATTTAGGAGTTGTTGCCCTTTTTTTGTCAAATTTTAAAATTTTTTCATTAAAAAATCTTTTCCTCTGAAACCGCTGGGCCGATTGGTTTGAAACTTAATAGGAATGATCTATGACATGTCCTCTACAAACGATCCTCAATTTATTTTGATCTGACATAAAACATGGCCGTCGTAGCGAAAAATAGAATATAGGGGTGCATGTGTTGTTTTTGGCTTATAACTTAAAAACCGTTACAGATATCAAAAATCTGACGTGGGTAAAATTGATCAGCATGGCAAGATCTACCTAACCTGAAATTTTGAAAGAAATGCTAAAACCCATTTAGGAGTTACTGCCCTTTTTTGTCAAATTTTTAAAATTTAACATTTTTCGTCATTTATCCCCAAAACTATTTGAGATAGAAGTGATATGTAAATTTGAAAAATGTTTGCCATGTTGAGATCTACATACCCTGAAATTTTAAAGGAAATCCCAAAACTCATTTAGGAGTTATTGCCCTTTTTTTGTCAAATTTTCAAAATTTTAACATTTTTGCAATTATCTCCAGAAGTATTTGAGATAGAAGTGAAATGTAAATTGAAAAATGTTTGCCATGTTGAGATCTACCTACCCTGAAATTTTGAAGGGAATCCCAAATTCTTTTTAGGAGTTATTGGTTTGTGTAATTTGAGGCCGAGTTCTGTTACATTTATTTAAGTTTCACCCTTATTCCTGGTCAATTTTATCAACTTCCTGCCAGGACTACCACCATCAGGGAACATATTTTAACATTAAACCTTATGAAAAATAAATCTTCAACAAATTTTCCCTGAACAATTGAACCAATTGCAACAAACTTGGTCAAATAGTTGATTAATTATGCAATGAAAACCAGACTCCAGGTGAGCAATACAGGCTCTGGTGAGCCTCTTGTTAAAATATATAGAAGTTGTGAAATAATTTCATGATAATTCACAAAAGACTTATAAACGTCTGAGATTTTTCACATATAGATTTTATACTAGGTGTTTTTTTTTAGTCCCCTACTAGCAAAGCTGAAGGGGACTTTAGGTTTGCACTCTGTCCGTCCGTCAGCCCGGCATATCAGTTTTCCACACTTTTTTCAGTTGTGCTTGAAGTAATTGACTTCATAATTGGTATATAGTTTTATCATGACCAGTTACAGATCAAGTTTGAATTTTGAAGTGGTCTGATGATTTTTTGCAGAGTTATGGTTCTTGGACATAGAAAATTCATGCAAATAATTTAGTTTTCTGCTTTTTTTCATCATGCTTGAAGATATTGAATTGATATTTGGTTTATAGTTTTACCATGACAAGTTACAGATCAAGTTCTAATTTCATTCCATTAGGATGATTTTTTGCAGTTTGAACCTCAGTTTTGGCATTGAATCTTGAAGAAGTTAACTATAAATAGCACTGATCGGATTATTATTGTGAGATTATTGCCCTTAGAAATAGGAATTATTGTCAAAATATTAGTTTTATGGACTTTCTTTGCAAACCCTTTTACCAAATGATCTTATTTTTGGTATTTGAGTTCATAATGATGAGATATAAATCATGTTTGAGATTCATGATGAATGGATAATTATTGTGAGAGTGGAAATAGAAATTATTGCCTAAATAATAGTTTTCTGGACTTTTTAGCAAATTCTTTTACCAATTAATCTAATATTGTATGTGAGCTTATAATGATGAGCTACAGATCAAGTTTGAATTTTACGCTGATCGTGTAATTATTGTAAGAGTTATAGCCCTTAGAAATAGGAATTATTGTCAAAATATTAGTTTTCTGGACTTTTTTTCGCAAACCCTTTTACCAAGTGATCTTATTGGTATGTGAGCTTATAATGATAAGCTACAAAGCAAGCTAATCGGGTAATTATTGTGTACCCCTTGAAAACATATACTTAAGGAGATTTTGTGTGTTTTGTCATAGCTCAAGCTGGTAGGGGACTTTCTATTGCCCAGCAATAGTTTCAGAATGCTTGTTATTCTCATTTTCTTTTATTTTCACTTTTAAGTAAATAATTTGCCTATAGATATCACACATGAATTTTAGATGCTTATTTTTTCAGTGATTTTAAAATAGCATGTATATCCCTTTATGACACTAGCATTTTTTTCCTTGTCTTCACCTATTATTTGATTTTTGTACTTAAAAAAAAAAAAAAGTCATGAATAAGGTTGAAGTTTGTGACTCCTTCCCATCCAAAATTCAGCAGTTGAGATAGATAAGGTCATTTATTTGACAGAATTATTTGTAACAGCCAGTTCAGTATATCCTAGAAATATTTTTTCAATGTTTGTATGATTTAAATTAATATTGATTAATGGGATATATGAGGTAATGAGAAACAAAGAAAGTGACATACAAAGAAAGTAAGAAAAAAACAAACTATTTAGTGCCTCTCATTTATTAGTCTTATTGTTTCATCCACATCAAGAGTCTGATATTAAAATATAAGAAACTGCTGAGAACAGAGTAGGGGAAAGTTGTTCATAATATATACAGAACATCATAAACATATATTTTAACACTCTTTGTAAGATACAGCAAAGGATTAATTGATGATAAAATGCTGGAATCTTTTATCATGATCATGCATTCAGGACTCTAAATCTTTTCTGTGACATTTTTTTTTAAGATATAAAATTTTAGATTATATCATGGTATTTGATTAACAGTAATTAAAGTTATTCAACATAAGCTATTGAAAGTTTATAAGGAATTTTCTTAACAAAGTCAGATCTTTTAATATAAGACTTACAAAAGATCTTCTGATAACACTTATAAACAGCTATAGCTTAAGTCACAATTATTATAATATTTCAGTAAGAAAGCTACTAACTTTTATGACACATAATTGAAAGATTCTGAAATTATTTAATTCTTTTTATGGATTCTGTTATATTGTGGGACTTAACATGGTTATTACGATACAATTTTATTGGACAGAAATCTGAAAATCTGAAAAATTGGATAGGGAATATCCAAGTGTAACCTATACATGTATGTGAATCCTGGAATATTGTAACTTATATCAAATTCTGTTTTTAAATTTGTAATATATACTATAACATTATATAGTATAGATTGGAAACATTGTCACATTGTATATATTCTATGTAATGGGACAATTGTATCTAATATACTATATTACATTGTAACTTAAACTGTTACATTATATTTATTATCAGATGTTGCACTAAAGGATGGGAACATTTTGATAAGACCAGTTTTGGCATCAAGTGGTATAAATTTCGACGAGTTATGACAATGATAGTTGAAAGCAAGATTTTTGAAGGAACCATCTTGATATTGATAGCATTGAGCAGCATAGCATTGGTATGTACACGTATTGTGCTGAAGATCTAAATTGTTGAAAACCAAAATAACAATCCAAAAAGTTGAAGAGCAAATTCAAAAATGCCAACATGTTGTAAAGGGGTAAAGGCAAAGTCATCAACGGGGAACTAAAACATTCTTCATATTGTAAATTCATAATAACTACTTATAGTGTTCTTTTTTTGTGTATAACAACACATCAAATACTCTCAAATACTGACAAGTTAGGAACAGACATCTGATATTTGTACATTTTCAAAATATGCAGGAGTATAAAGATAACCCTGTCACACAGTACATAAGATATTTATAAGATATGTACAAAAATATGAATCCTCATGGATCCCAAATGATAACTAATGGTAACAGTTTTAACTGATGATATATGTATTATTTTAGGCTTTTGAAGATGTCTATCTGTACCAGAAACCGGACCTTGAGAAGGCACTGTACTATATTAATATTATTTTTGTTGTCCTCTTCACCGTTGAAATGGTGATGAAATGGATGGCTATTGGACTGAATGCTTATTTTACAAGCTTCTGGACAATTCTAGACTTTATTATAGTCGTTGTAAGTATTCTGTATTGTATGATACATGTATACAGGTTGTATAAAGATTTTAAGATATTTGGTCATTTTCTATCAAAGAACATCTAAATATTTGTAATTGTTTATTAAGTTAAACTTTTGATAACAGCTTAGTGTTATTCCTTGTTACAAATAAGTAAAAAGAAAATATTGTGCAAAATTTAATATGAAGAACAATGAAGTTTTCTATGGTATCTTTTGAATACAAATTTACCATTAAGGTAAAAAAAGAAGTATGATTAATGAACATAAAAAATTCACTTATTACTCGTACATATTACAAAAAAGAATTTAAAGATAATCTTATTGCTATTTTTCTGTGAGGGGTCAATTGTAATCAGGGAGCCAAAAGATTATACTGTAATATCAAGGCAGTCTAATGAAGTTATAATTTGTACATGATATTTGCAGATATCCTGGGCCAGTTTTGGAGCAGAAGCTGCAGGGGCTGCTGATATCTCAGCTTTCAGATCTTTGAGAACCCTTCGTGCACTTCGACCCCTTAGAGCCATTTCTAGGTGGCAAGGAATGAAGGTAGATCTTTGGAAATTTTTTTAAATTTTGAATGTACGTCGAGAGAACATAGTGTCATGAATTTACAATCATGACATTAGGGAACAACAAATAAAAAGGAAAGAAAATATATGTTTTCAGTAATGGTCACATGGAATTTGATGATTTTTTTTACTTGAGAATGTTTATTATTTATATGTTGTGATGTAAAAATCAGTTTTGCACTTGTATTTTCAGATTGTTGTGAATGCATTGATGCTGTCAATTCCATCTATCATAAACGTGATCATTGTCTGTCTGGTTTTCTGGCTCATATTCAGTATTATGGGGGTACAGTTTTTTTCTGGAAAGTTTTTCAAATGTGAAGACAGCGATGGAAACAGATTGGAAGTGTCAGTAGTGGCTAACAAATCTCAGTGTTTGGCTAGTGGTTATAATTGGACTAACTCTAAAGTCAACTTCGACCATGTTGGACAGGGGTTTTTAGCTTTGTTTCAAACGGTAAGTTATTGTTTTATGATATTAATAGAAATTGTGTTCTAAACACCAATCAATGTGTGAAAGGTTTGTTTCTTTCATTGTATGTTATGAGACAGAAGGAGACAGTCAGTTTGACTGGTTTCAGTCCGTCATGCAGCTTTGGAGTTTTTTCAAACTTTTATATCTGATTCTTTAGATCATTAAATGTTAAAGTTTATTGAAATTTTAAAATTTACAGATTTATTTATGATAATGTGATCATTTAAAACATTATGATTCCCTATTTCAGGCTACATTTGAAGGTTGGATGGAACTGATGAGAGATGCAGTGGATGCACCTGCTAAGGTAAAAAAGAAGATAAACACACATATTGTATAACAATTTGTATTTTTAGGGATTTTGTTTTGCATTAATCTTTAATAATTATGTTATGTATTCATAAAAACACAGTACAAAAAGAGATATTAGATTCTTTTGTCATGGTTTCTCATAACTGCATTCCGATAAACCAAACAATTGTTATTGCAAAACATTTACACTATCATTTACTTTAATATATTTAACCTATCACATGCAAGCAGATATTTGTTTAAATATATAAACTGAAAAACTTATATTGTTAATTCTCGTCTTGAATGTAAACCTTGTTTTTTGTGCAAGGCTTAGAAAATGAGGATTGTGGAGCATTTTTGCCGTGTTGCAAACTTCAGTATAATGACATTTCTAAGGAACATTTACATTAAGATATGTTTTACAACTATAATCTTCAAATATTTCACATGATATTATGTAATAATCAAATGTTTTTCAAATGAAAATTATTATTAAAAAAATTACCAAAGATATTTCTTTTTGAACAGGTGGATGAACAACCATATTTTGAATCCAACAAGTGGTATTACCTATTTTTTGTTGGATTCATTGTATTTGGATCCTTCTTTACTCTCAACTTAATCATAAGTGTTATTATTGACAACTTTAATGAGCTCAAGAAACAGGTGTGTATACAGAATGATAATTGTCTTTGATTTTATTTCATAAGCTGATGTCATTTGAATTTGGCATTGCAGACAAGGAATCCAGTGCTATAATAATAATAATAATAATAATAATAATAATACTTTATTTCAAGAGGGTAGCACAGTTAGTACAAACTAATCTTCCCTGAGGCCCTCATTTACAATTTAAAGCATATATAAAAAAAACATTACAAAATAATACACAATATTGTCAAAATATTTGCATAGTACAATACATTTAGGCAAATACACAAGATTGAGACCTACTGTTTATTTAACAAATAAGCCTTTAGATTTTGGTAGACTGTTCCATAGAAAAGGCCCAGTGTAGCTGAATGACTTTTTAAACAGTTCAGTTTTTGATTTTGGGACATATAAATTACCGTGCTGCCCTTTTTTGCAGTTTTATAACACGGTTGAGACTATCAATACTGCAGTTTCCCCAAATAATTATACAATAGTCAATTAGCGCAAGAATATAGCCAGTGTAAAAAAGCTTTCTTGAATCAAGATTTAAAAACTTTATGATTTTTGATAGGAGGTAGATCCGACTAGAAATTTTTGAGCATACTTGATCAATTTGATGTGTCCATTTTAAGTTGATGTCAACTTTTATTCCCAACAATTTTTCACACTTAGAATTTTGCAAAATTTGTGAATTTATTGTCAAGACAGGATTGACAGTCTGTGATAAAATTTTTTGTCTTGTTCCAATTACCATACATTTTGTCTTACTGCAATTTACAAACATCTTGTTGTTATTGCACCATTTTTCTATTTCAGTTAAGTCTTCTTGTACTTTGGGTTGTAATTCCCTTATTTCTTTACCAGACAAGTGTATAGTTGAATCATCTGCATATAAATCAGTTCTACAATTTTTTATGTGTAATGGCAAGTCATTTATATACATAATGAATAAGAGAGGTCCCAGTATTGAACCCTGGGGAACACCAAACTTAATGGGCTGTTTATCTGATTGAAAATTTCCAATTTGAACTTGCTGTGTTCTATTATACAAGTAAGATTCGAAGAAAGAAACACTGTTTTCATCACAACCAACTATGAATAGCTGACACAATTTTGGCATCAGTTTATTTATGTAGACAACATGAAATATTTATACCTTAATTTGTATGACTTTAAATATATGTGACCTCTATTTCATGAAATAGTGAAAACTTTTGGTGTTGGATACAGTATATATTTATATTTACATTCATTTACATATTTTTAAGGTCTAAAAAGAGTAAGCTTACATAGTAACATAGTAACTGTTTGTTTTTCAGTATGAAGGTCATGTGTTAGACATGTTTTTGACCACAACCCAGCGTAACTACATGAACACGTTAAAGAAACTTGGGAACAAGAAACCTCAAAAAACAATAAAAAGGCCTAAGGTAAGAAATATTTATAAATATTACATAAAACCCATTATCTTTTATTGGCCTGATTAACATTTACAAACAACCATGAAATTTGATCCTATACAGAACCTGATGGTTTGGTCCTTTCTATCCAGTGCAAAGTATGCTGCAGTGTGTCCGTCATGAATCAGAATATTGAGGTCAAAAATTTTACAGTTTTATTATTTTTTTAAATTATGAAAGACCACAAAATATGGATAATGTTATCATGGCTCTGCCAGGCTCTGAGCTTGAGCCTCTACTGACAACATATTTTGATACTCTGCTGTATCAAATATTCTTTTCTGTTAAAATTTAAACATTCAATATAGGCCTTACTAAAAAAAAACCTGCTTCTGGTAGCACATCTGTTAAAAAAAATATGTCAGTTGGTGGATGATTTTTTCAAATATACTAACAGTATGTATACAATATTTGTGCAGTTAATTAAATCACATTTTGATGCTATAGTTTCTTTCTGGTAGCTGAACCAGCTCTCAAAATAATTTCCATAGTGCTTTTACATTTTATATTTCCAAAACCACTCGCTTCCCAAATATCAATATATTTTTTGAAACAAAATTTACTGCAATGCTGATTTCCCACAAAATTTATTTTGCTGTTTTGCTGTATGAGAAAATAGGATTAAGTTACCAGAGACATAGGATTTTTTTGTTAGGCCTTATATGTGGCTTATCAATGGCATTTTAATCAGGATCCTAACATGAAGACATATTTCAGGGTCCTGGTTTATTGGTAAGTTACCAAGTATAGAGAAAATTTAGAAATAGTCCAGTTGTTTGCTGTTAGGGCAGAAATATGAACTATATACTGATATATAATCTATAATACATTTAGTTTTTTTGTTTGTGAATTCTCATGTAATGATTAAACATGGAATTCTTTCTATCTCTTTTTGTTTTGACAGTTCTAGTGTGAATATGTAGAAATATTCCTAATGGTCTCATATGTATAACAGTTGTTTAATATCATTTTTTTTATTATCTTTTTTTTTCAATCAATGGGATAAAACATATTTAAATGTTAAAACAAGGGTTTTTATGGTCATAAAAGAAATGTTTATCTGTTATTTAGTTAAAAGTTACTGTATCCAGTGGGATAGGTGGCTGTCCACTTAATTATAACCACTAGCCATGCAGTACTGAGGTTCATTCTTTGAATCCTGCTCATAGTGAGAAGCTTTTAATTTGAATCTTGATTGACAGTGATAGCCAATTTTCATGCTGAAGGTGTATGGCTCTGTCTGGGGTCTTTGGCTTTCCCAATCAATGAAAAATGATTGCCATAATTCAGCAAATTGTGCTGAGAGTGGTGTTAAACACCCTGTAAATAGGCTAAAATTTACATTTTTGTCTGTATATATATTTTGCCAATTTGTGAATTAACTGATAAATCTTGATGTCTGGTTATTTTTTGCAGTATTAGAATGTTTCAATTTCTATTTTCTTGAGATTAGAATTTAAATTTGTATGTAAAATTTACCTTTTAATGCCAATGTTTACAGAAGGTGAGATTTTCAGAATATTCTGATTTTTGTATGCATTTTTTCTTATCACTATATCACTTAACTGCATGAATAAGTAGCATATTTGATTTTAATTGTCTAGACAGAGGACAGCCTTAGAGTAAACAAGGCTACAAATACTATGTGAAAGTCTTGGTGTACAAGACCAAAAAAGGAATTACTTCATTCTTAAATTAAATTGAATATTTTTACACCAAAATGCTGTGTGCACACATTTTTATTGATCAAATTTCTTAATTGAAAATTTTTCTTGTTTATTTTTATACAACTCATCTAAGAAACATTTGAGTCACCATAACCTACATTTTATGCTTCAATTACTCTGGTTAAATTTTTGCATTTCAGTCCATTTCTTTATAACTACAATAGTTATTTTTTATGCCCCCGTGACGAACAGTCAGGGGGCATATTAATTTACCCTTGTCCGTCTGCTGTCTGTCCGTCCATTTGTCCGGCTATCTCTTCCTACAGTTTTGAAGCTACAGCTTTAATATTTTGTAGGATGTTTTTACACATAATGGAGGTGTGCATGACCACAGGATTTAGATTTTTTTCAAATATTCTCAAAATGACAGGTAGTTGGACTTAGCAATTTTTTCAAACTAGCTGCATTTGTATAATTTCTTATGGTCAGGCGGGGGCATCATTTGTGTCTTACAGACACACTGCATTTAAACAACTTTGTCCATAATTATCAAGTGTGGGCGGGGGCATATTTCTTTTCTAGTTTTAGTTCAAAACAGATCAGCCACGTTTGAGCCAACATGACCTACATTTCATGCTTGACTGTGTCCGTTGAATTTAAGCATCAGTAACTGTGAATTCATTATTTTTCATAGAATACCAATTAATATAAGGCATAAAAAAATATAGTTGTGTTTAGGGTAACCCGACCCTACCTAATTTTTAGTGCTAACCCTAAATTTTTCATAACCTTTCTTCAACAAGCACTGTTAAAGTCAAGGTGACTCCAGTATACAACCTAACTAAAAAAATTAATGTAAAAAAAAAAATTTCCCTACTACCCTACATAACTTTTTTCAGTGTGTTACCCTAAACACATGTATTTTTTTATTTGGCCTAAGCATAATATAATGTGAAACATTCATATGTCTAATATATTTCTCAAAATAGTTTCCTGTCATAAATAATTAATGGAAAATCACGAGGACAAGACATCTGAGTCTTACAGACACAATCTCTGGTTCAATGTTTATTATGATATGACCTCTTGATGGAAAACAGAATCATAAGTTTGAAAGTATAGAACATGTAAAAATAGTTTGGAAAATGTTTCATCATGCTGTAGAAGATGGCTTATCCGGGGATAGAATTTTCTTAGACAGTTAATTTGGATTTTTAGTTTTCAAGACTCTGTTTACGTAATTAATACTGGAAATGATTACTTAATATAAGTCCAGTAGTGCATATGTCCACTTGACAGTTTCAACTTTCTTGGTTATTTTTTCCATTATACCGTAAAATTGTTTTCATTTTAGCATGACCCAAAATGTCTACCCATGTTATATCCAGAAAAGTTGTTTATTGTTGTTTTTCATCTGACAGAAATTGGGTATGCAGTAACTGCCTCAGCAGGTAAAAAAGTCTTAGGGATAGTTGTTCATAAAATGTTATAATAAGTTATAAGAAAAAAAGATTATTTTTAAATGAAAAAAAACTGGTCACCATACTTTTTCCAAAAACATGTTTGACCTGTTTTAACATAATAGTTACTGTAAAGACATATATCTTGTTATTTCAGAACACTATACAAGGAGTATTTTATGATGTGTCAGTCAGCACCAAGTTTGACTTGTGTATTGTGGTAGTAATATTCCTAAACATGGTTGTGATGGGAGTAGAACATTACAAACAAACAGATATGGTGGCAGACATACTTCAGATTATGAATATAATATTTACAACTATATTCACCTTAGAAGCAGTGATTAAAATCACAGGATTACGGCTGCATTATTTCAGACAGCCGTGGAATGTATTTGACTTCATAGTGGTTGTGCTTTCTATATTAGGTATGAATATTATTTACTGAGTATATTTAATGAGTTTTAGCAACTGATTATAATCTGTGTCAAAAGAAAGGTTTCAATCAATTATAAGTTTAATATATTTCTGCATTAATTGTACGATACAAAACTTTTACAAAATTTCTACATTATTTGAACCTGTTTCACTATAATATGATTTACCTTTTCTCTTTATTGTTTGAAAGACCTTTTTATATAACTTCCGTTTTACAAAATATCAGAAATCTCATTTCAGTGCTACCTGAGGAGAAAGCTGCTTTAAGCAATTTTTTCTAGTACAAGGCAGAATTTTTTCCACATTACAAATACTTTTTTTATAAGAATGAATTATTATAACACAAAAAAACCATCAAAGATCAGTTTGAAATCCTTAATGAAATGAAATTGTTTCTACTGATATATCATAAAGTACAGTAATTTGTGATATTTTTAAAAGAAGTATGGAAAATATTTTGAAAACTGATATGGAATATTAAAGAATTAAATGAATTTATCGGGTGATGTTTCAAAATTTTATGCAAAAAATAAAAGTAATTTTTGGACAAAAAGGGTTGTGTCACCCTGAAGTGTAAGACGTCACATACATTCATGTGGTTAATCAGAGGCATGTATTAAGCAGTTTGACCAGGAGACATAGACTTATCTCCCCTTACTAATGTCATGAAATCTAATATCTATGGTTTTTGTCTTAGTTCTGATACTAGAGGAAACAGGTAAATGGTAGACTGACTAAGTCATATTTATTATGCCACTATCACATGTGTTTCAAGTAGTTAAGTAGAAAGTTGTAGACACGACATAGAGATAATATCAACAATTGTTTTATTTTTTGTCTCGCCTGCGACGAAAGTCGCTGGAAGCGAGACATAGGTATAGCAATCCGGCGGCGACGGCGAAGGCGACGGCGACGGCGACGGCGTTAACTTTTTGTAAAACCTTAATAACTTTTAAAGTATAATACTTACAATGTTCATCTTTGGTCCACAGGTGCATGAAGTGATGACCTTTTCAGCAGCACATTTTTAGATGACCTTGACCTTTTTTTCATGGTTCAATACCCACATAAACATTGCGACATAGTTTTACATTCAAATCCTTTTCTCAGAAACTATAATACCTAGAGTTATTATATTTGGTCTACAGTGAGATCTATATGGGTACATGCCAGTCTGACACCTGTCATTTGTCCTTGACCTCAATTGCACGGTTCAGTGAACTTCGAAAATCTGCGACATAGTTTTACATTCAAGTCCCTTTCTTAGTAACTGTAATGTTTAGAGTCATCATATTTGGTATATAGTAAGATCTATATGGGTACATGGGAGTCTGACACCTGTCATGTGTCCTTGACCTCAATTTCACAGCTCAGTGACTTTGTCAATTTTTTCTTCTAAAGTCCATTTTTCTGCAACTACAATGAATAGACTCATCATACATGGCT
This sequence comes from Mytilisepta virgata, assembly GCA_028015205.1. NCBI lineage: Eukaryota > Metazoa > Mollusca > Bivalvia > Mytilida > Mytilidae > Mytilisepta > Mytilisepta virgata. The sequence goes on from CM051517.1 coordinate 5,698,347, forward strand.
TATAGCAAGATCTGTATGGGTACATGCCAGTCTGACACCTTTCATGTGCCCTTGACCTCAATTTCATGGTTCAGTGACTTTGTCAATTTTTTCCTCAAAAGTTTATATTTCAGCAAGTGCAATGACTAGATTCATCAGATATGGTCTATAGCTAGATCTATATGGGTACATGCCAGTCTGACACCTGTCATGTGTCCTTGACCTCAATTTCATGGTTCAGTGACTTTGTCAATTTTTTTCTTTAAAGTCTATTTTACAGCAACTACAATGAATAGACTCATCATACATGGCTTATAGCAAGATCTGTATGGGTACATGCCAGTCTGTCACCTTTCATGTGCCCTTGACCTCAATTTCATGGTTCAGTGACTTTGTCAATTTTTTTCTTTTACAGTCCATTTTTCAGCAACTGCAATATCTAGACTCGCCATATATATAAGAACTTGCCCACCTCATATTTTCAGATTGATCACTAATGTTTTAATTAGGGGATAGACAAACAGGAAGGGGGGGGGGGGGGAGAAGTATAACTTTGTGTATAAAGTTCCATCTAGTTTTTTCTCTTCGAATGGCATACCTAAGATAATTGATACAAAACTTACATGATTATGTATATAATCTATTTGAGAAAAAGTATTTTGTTGATCATAAAACCAAAGATCTTGTTTATTAAATTTCACACATAAATAATTTCACAACCCTCAATAGCCCCTGGCAAAATTGTGAGAACTACTAAAACATATCAAACTATTGATCTATTGATTCATGACTTTGTAAATAAGTCTGTAATGTAATGTTAATTTTTGTGTGGATGTCCTTTCAATAAGAATATTTGGATTGATATAAATATAAAAAGGATAAGTATATATTTAAACTTTGTTTCAAAATTGTTATATTTGTTGACACAAAATTTTATATAAATATGGGTGGTTCTGAAATTTAAAATTAGCATACAAAAAAGCCATTGATTTATCACTTGAATGCCGGTTCTCGAAGAATTGACATAAAATGAGCGATGGTGCGCGCAGTATGGTGCAATCATCAAAATTTTGAGACAATTTATTTATCTTTTGGTGGTTTGCACGAAATACTTAAAATGCACAGTTTGATGATCCATAGAAAAATTATTGATTGATTAGTTATTGTTATCCCCTCGCCCAACTGAGTTGTGGAGGGTATATAGTATCTCGCCCGTCCGAGTGTCTGTCTGTCAGTCCGTCCGTCCGTCCGTCCAAGTGTCTGTCCGTTTGTCCCACCTCAGGTTAAAGTTTGCATTATCTAAGATACTACATGTGCTACATCAATCATCTTTGGTCAGTAGATCCGTCTTGGAGAGTGATGCTGCTTCAAATGATAATTGGATCACTCTGCCCTACATTTTCTGCTTGAATGACTCAGGTTAAAGTTTGTGTAAAGGTTCATATCTAAAATACTACATGTGGTACATCAATCATCTTTGGTCAGTAGATGATAGCAAATGATAGCATGGTCTTTGATAGTGCATGTTATTCTGGGTCAAGCGCGGACAGGCGAGACATCTTTTAGGGTCCACACTTGTATGGAGTTTTGCTTGCTTTTTCTAAGTTTTCTGAAATATTGCCTTCTAGAAGAAAATCTGGGGGTAATAGTTTGTATTTTGTAATCATCAAAAGAAAGTTTGTATTAAATTTTCAATGTAGTCTGATATATAGGCTATCTAGTTTTATATAGATGTTTGTGTGTGTGTGTTTGTGTGTAGCAGCCAATCCCAAGTAAAGAAAGTGGATCTATCACTAAAAAAATAATTATTATTACAGTCACATGACTATAATTGTTTTTACGTGACAGAGTTGAGGTTTTGGCATTGTGATGTGAAAAAAATTTATCATGAATGTAGTATTACCTTATGTTTAACATTCATCTGTTTGTCTGTCCTAATTTTCTGAAAAGTCTTTATATTGATGTGACTATAACAGAAATAAAAATTTCCTTCATTTCCAGTTTCTCGCATCATTTAAAGATTGTTGAAAATATTAATACCAAATGTGGAAAATAGGTTAATGTCTCCTGGTCTAGATTTAGTCTTTAGATTTTCAATAGGTATAACCTTTATGCTTTACACTATATAAATTACAATGATTTCACTGTTAGTATAGCAATACTTTTGTTTCAGCAAAGATGGATAGTGGATAGTGTTTTTGGTACATAAAAATGCAGGCTTTTGAAAGTTAAAGTAAATATTTTATTGAATTTTATCTTTCAGCCATCATCTTAGAGGATATATTAGAAAGTTTGTCTGTTTCACCAACACTTCTTCGTGTTGTTAGAGTTTTTAGGATCGGTCGTGTGTTAAGACTGATAAAAGCAGCCAAAGGAATAAGAAAATTGCTGTTTGCTTTAATTATATCATTACCTGCACTTATCAACATTGGAGCACTTCTGTGTTTAATTATGTTTATATATGCTATTATTGGCATGTCAAGTTTCGGTAACCTGAAAATTACTGGTGGAGTGCTGGATGAAGATGTCGTCAATTTTAAAACATTTGCCAGTAGTTTTGTTTTGTTATTGAGATTGTCAACTTCCGCTGGTTGGAATGATATCCTAGAGCCTCTTCTTCTACAGCCGCCAGATTGTAATGATAAATTTATAACTCGTTCTGATGGAACTTTATTTGAACAAGATAATGGAGATTGTGGCACACCATGGCTGGCTTATATTTTCATGTGTTCATATATATTAATTATTTTCCTAATTATAATCAATACATACATTGCAGTTATTTTAGAAAACTTCAATCAAGCCCATCAGCAAGAAGAAGTGGGTATTACGGAGGATGATTTTGACATGTTTTATGTTGTATGGGAAAAATATGACCCATTGGCAACACAATTTATAAAATTTGAGCATTTATCTAGTTTTGTGGCAGATCTTGATGAACCGCTAGGAATTCCAAAACCAAATGAAATAGCTTTAGTAGCATTTGATCTTCCAATAGTAGAAGGAGATAAAATACATTGTTTAGATATTCTTATGAATCTTGTGAAACATGTGCTAGGCCGTGTTGAAGAGACTGAAGAATTTAAACAACTGAAGAAGGAGCTTGAACAAAAATTCTCAGAAACATTCCCAACACGTGTCAAAACAACTAAAACATCAAGTACAATGATGAAGAAAAAAGAAGATGTTGCTGCAAAAACATTACAGCGTGCATGGAAAAGTTGGAAAACACAGAAGAGTTTACGGAATATAACACAGCTGGCAAAATTACAGAAACATCAAGAAGAAGAGGCTCAGTTAGCAGCTCAAAAAGGCAACAGTATTGTTAACTTGGGTCGCAGATTGAGTAGTGCTCTAAGTCAGTTTTTCAGCTCGTCGCGACCAACAAGTGCAACGAGTCGCACTAGTGTCAAAAGTACCACTGCATTGACTAATAGAAAAAAATTTGCTAAGAAAAGTACTTTACAAGTTCCTAGTGTTGGTTCTCTTTATCCACCTGCACAACCAAATTCCAACATAGATTTATGATAAATATTACTTCTTTTACTAGTACCTGTAGTGTCATATGACCATTTCAATCAGACATGAAATGTATTTATACTTAAACAAATTTTTAAAGTTTTTAAACAGTGTGTAAAATTAATATATTGATGTTTGAAATTAATTTCTCATCAAGAGTATTATGCATTTCAGTAAATGAGGAATCTATGCAATTTCTAATATAAAATACTACTGTTACCGAAGCTGAAGGGTATAATGAGGATTTAGTACAGTGTGTCTGATTGAAAGTATTCTTTATTATGATATTTATATATAATCTGTGATATTGTAACCCTAATACAACTAATGGTTGTTTGATGTCAAAAAATATGCCAAAACTGTTATTTTGTTGTTTTTTGATAATGTGAAATCCTGTTGTTGATGAATGTGCATTTATGTTAGGAATTTTTTCCTACTAAAAAGTAACTAGTCATTGTCTGATCGAAATTTTGTTATCCACAAAATTATAAAGAATTGTTTAAATAAGAAAATTACTGAAATCTATTTTTAAATGATAAAGTGAATATACATTTATTTTCAATTTTGTTTATTTATTGTTTCACTTGTTAACAGTAAAAAAATCATGACTTTTTGTATATTTCAGTTATACAAACAGCTATTAGCCCTTTTCAGAAAGATCCAATTCAGAAACGATTATTTCAGGGAAATTATCTCCCTTTATATGTATGCAGAGCATTACTGAGAAATAAATTACCTCATGTCTGATAGATTTCTGAATTTTGATGATTTCTGTTCATACATATTCATACACAAAATGTTGAATTCTTTACAATTTCCAGATTTTTGCACCGTTTATACTTTCATCCATGTTACTTGGTCTTACTTGTACACATATTCTGAACATTATATTAAAGTTTGTTAACAAATGTCAGAAGCAAAAATAATTTGAATATTTCTGAATTTATATAAACCTTATAGTGTGCACAATTTAAATTACTTACCCTTAACTCTTCATTGCAGCAAACCAGTGGCGATACTTTTAAAGGGAAATAACTCCCCAAATCTTTTATTTTTAGAGTTGAATTGGTAAGACTGGAAAAAGATTTTTTAGAAAGATTTCAGAAAATGTTAAGGTATACATTCAACGAAAATACTTGCTTAATAGAGCAAAAAACATGATTAATCCCTGTTTCATAAAGGTTTTTTTTGTACTTAGACACAAGCTTCTTTTAACAATTTTGACTAATTTTGATAAAACTTAATTGATACAGTTATTTATTTGAAATGCACGCAGAAGAATTATATTTTGTAAATGAAGATATTAAACAACTTATTTTATTCTCTATCAAGTAAAAATGCTTTGACTATAATCTTATATTAAAATTGTATCTTATAAATTTTTTATGGAATTTTCAGTATTCCAAATCCTGATTCAGTATTATAGGATTAGATTGGATAACAAATTTAATATATTTTTGTGGCTGAAAATCAAAAATTCATATAATTTTTCATCTTTTTGTTCCGTCCTCACCCTTTGCTCAAATTGTATATGCACATTCTAGTATTTTTTTTATTTTATCATTAAGCATTTTATTCATTTAAATTTTTTAAGAGAGATTTTGTTTTTGTTTGTCATTCAGTTTTTAATAGTATTCATTTTAATTTTTTTTTTAAGTTTACTTTTTATTGATGTTGTAGATTTTCTGGCAGTATAAATATTTTTTTTCGAGAATACTACGTTGCCATTATGATAATGTTGAAAAAAATTAATATCACTTTTTTGTACCAATTTAAAAGATATGTATGATACAAAATGCTCTTGTAAGAGTAATATTGCAAAATCACCTACACGGTATTTCAGGGTAGATACATTTGATATTCCAAAATTCCCAATGTGATATTTCTTGGTATTTTTATTGATATTCCAAATTTCTGATTGTGATATTTTATGTTATAACCTGATATTGAGCAAGCTTTTATTTGATTTTTGTGAATTTAAATTTTATTATATACATTACATATTTTTATTTTTGTTGTACATTGTCCATTCATTCGTTCATTCATTCATAAGAAAGATGAAGATTTTATTTCAACCTCTGAATGACTACTCCAAGAATCTTTATTGTTTTAAAATGTGAAAATTTATTTTATATCACTCAGTCTTTTATTTTCTTTTGTGATATGATTTTATTTAAAAGTATTGTGCTATAGTTTTTGGATTTATTTAGTTTTATGACAAAGTTTTAGTTAAAAAGTTTAAATGTTGTAGAAAACTGTGTTGTCTTTGACTCGTAATCATTTTTATATGTAACTGCAATTTAAGTGCTCTCTGATATGAATAAGATAAAGAAATGTAACAAAGTAAAGAGTATATGCTCAAAAAAACACCAAGTGCATATTTGATTAAACTTACATCACATACCAGTATAAATTGAGGTTTTGTGTCAAGAATTATTCCCCGATGCCCCTTCTTTCACATTGTTTTACAAAATACTGAGACCGTACCATACTGTAAATATTCTATTTAGAAATCTTATTTTTGTATTTACCATGACTTAACATCACTTGGTCTCAATAAATTGAAAAATAGATATTTATAAATACAAAAAAATATTTGACTTACACTATGCATTTAGAAATTTACTATCATGGATGTAAAAAGCATGTTTAATAATTGTGAAAGTAACTAATAACAATTTGAGTGTAATATTCTAATCGTAAAAGAATTGTATATACAGATGCTATGTAAATAATAGAAATTCTCTTTTTTAATATGAAAATATGGATTTTTTTAAATTAGACAAAGATCTATATTTACAGGCTTTTGCTTTTGAAGTAAGAACTTTGAAAAAGTCAGAATTTTTGTCTTTATTTTTCTGAGTTCTTTGTTATTGTTGATCTTAGATTTACACACGACGACGACGAATGAAAGGATAAAACTGTATATTGTTTTACATGTTTGTTTCTTAGCATGTTGACACTTGACACATTCCATGCATAATTTTTCAAATAAAATTGTTTTGAAAGTTTATGCTGTTGGTTATTTAAAACACTTATACATATTCCATTTTTGTAACAAAAAAAAAACCTGAATTTGATTGGATGAATGTATCTGAAGTATGAATATTTCTTACATTAAGACATTTGACCTTGCTATGTCTAGATTTTTAATTTTTATTCCTTTTTCCTGTCTACCATATTATTATTAAGTGTGTGATATTCAGGATACAGCCAGTCGAATAACAGAAGGTAGTCAATGAATTCCCAGCAGTTTACTCAGAAACAATGTTATAGATAGATTATACAATTGTTTCCCTTGAATTAGTAAAATATATGAAAATTTGTTCACCCGAGTAAAGTCATGTTTCTTGAGAGCTTGGCCAAGGGAAACGACTTTTGGAGGGTGAACAAATCTTCATATTTAACTAATGCAAGGGAAATTAATGATTTATTCCACTATCCCTAGTGTAGTTTCTGAAAGGGAAAAAAATATATTTCAACAAGAACAAATTTTATGAAAAATAAACAATAATGAAATAACATGATTAACACATGGAAATATTTCACAGATTTTAAGTTATATAGTGGAATAATATAAATTGTACAAAACAGTCCACATTCACATACAATGCAATGCAAATAAGTACTTTCAAAATGCTTCAAAAACTAGTCGCACCAGAAAATGACATTCATTGTGGAAGAAAAACTTGATGTCACACTCAACATATATTAAACATCGCTTCTGTCATTTGTCTATAATCAGTATCTTGGGCATAATAATTGCTTCCTAAACCCCCTCCCCCCCCCCTTTCACAATTTGAGAAGACATCAACAGAAAAAAGTATAACAGAGAAAATGTCAGAACAGGTTTTTACAGTTATTGTTGAGATGTCCTGGCTTATACATTTTAACTGTACATACGACAGCTTCACAAACTGATTTATAGGCAGCTTTTTGGTTGGAAAAAAGCAACATATTTCTTGGGGAAAAATGTATTCCAATTATTATATATCAAGAAATTCCAATGTGATAAAAAGACTTCAAGTAAGTATGCAATATTTTTTTATCAGTTTTGTTATAAAGTAGTGCATTAGTTGGTACAATTAGTGTACAACATGCTTATATAGAAGTTTTGTATTAATAGTTGTGTGCAAATATATTCATTAAGAGAAGATTTGCTTTTAAAGATCAAATAGAATGCTAATATGTTACTTAAATGTGAAAAAGAATTGCACATACGGATCATCAAATTCACAATATACAGAAAGACTAGCCTAGACTGGTATAATGATTAAATCCTCTAACCCTTTATTAGATGCAGACCATAAATTCTTGAGTGTCAGTAATGTTCATAGTAATGATGGGTTATTTAAAAATCACAACAGAAAAATGCACACTAAACCTATAAATTGGATAGCTATTAACTCGACCCAACGTAAAAAGACGGCCTGTGAAGTTTTTATTTTGCAAAAATAGGGGGAAATATATGGTAACCTTGATATTTGTTGTGTTTTCAGAGCATTTACTTCCAGTAATCAAAAATAGAATATTAATAAATTGAATTACATAAACTGTCATAACGTGAACAAGACGTGGATGATTTTGGTGCAATTATTGTTTCCGATGGATAAATTATACTAGTGTAATGTTCTATACTTTGTAAATGAGAAGACCTGTCAAGAGCGACTTGGTTGAGACTGTTGTCAATTTTACATTGTTTTTATATATCTTCTATACTTTGTGAAATGAGAAGACCTGTCAAGAGCGACTTGGTTGAGATTGTTGTCAATTTTACATTGTTTTTATATATCAGTTTGGCTAAATATTAAATTCTTTATTACATTGGATATTCCACTTTTTAAAGTAGTCATTGAAACTGTGCACAGACGAACCTTAAATTGAAATTTGTGAATTTGTAATTAACTGTCTGTTTCTGATTGTTTTATTGTTTTTCAATGTCACAAACATTCAAATGTTTAATGACAAATAAAAGTTATAATTTATTACATTTCGTTTCAGTTGAAGATTTGCAAGAAGCATTTGAAAGTGTTTCGGTATCACCCACTCTTTTCCGTGTCGCCCGAGTATTTAGAATTGGCCGAGTATTAAGACTAATCAAAGGAGCAAAAGGAATCCGAAAACTTATCTTTGCTTTGATAATCTCCCTCCCAGCCTTGGTCAATATTGGTGCACTCCTTGCGTTAATAATGTTTATATATTCTATTATTGGAATGTCCAGTTTCGGGAATTTGAAAATAAGCGGAGGAGCCCTGGACGACGACGTTATTAATTTCAAAACCTTTGGAAGTAGTTTTATTTTAATGTTGAGAATATCAACTTCCGCTGGTTGGAATGATATTTTGGAGCCACTCCTTTTACAGCCGCCTGGTTGCAACAAAGACTATATTACCCGTTCTGATGGAACTCTGTTTAAACAGGAAAACGGAGATTGTGGTACGCCGTGGTTGGCAATTGTTTTCATGTGTTCATATATATTGATAACTTATTTAGTAATCATTAATACATATATAGCTGTCATTCTTGAAAATTTCAACCAAGCCCATCAACAAGAAGAAGTAGGAATTACCGAAGACGATTTTGAGGCGTTTTATATCGTGTGGGAAAGATATGATCCTCTTGCAACGCAGTTTATAAAATATGATAATTTATCACGTTTTGTGGCCGATCTTGACGAGCCTTTGGGCATACCAATGCCAAACGAAATAGCGTTAGTAGCATTTGATATCCCCATCGTTCAAGGGGATAAAATACATTGTTTAGATATTCTTATGCATTTAATGACTCATGTTCTAGAAAATGTAGAGGAAACCGAAGAATTCAAACAGCTGAAAGAGGAACTTATCATTAAATTTTCGGAAACATTCCCAACTAGGGTTAAAACAACTAAAACTTCTAGTACAATGATGAAGAAAAAGGAGGATGTTGCAGCAAAAACTTTACAACGTGCGTGGAAAAGTTATAAAACACAAAAGAATCTTCGCAACATAACAAAAATGGCCAAAATGCTTAAACACCAAGAGGAGGTTGAATTGTCGGCCAGGAAGGGTAATAGTATTATGACTTTAGCTAGAAGACTTTCTAATGCTCTTGGAAATTTTTTAAGATCATCAAGACCAGCTAGCGCCATAAGTCGGAACAGTATTAAACATTCAGTCAAGGAACTCAATACATTACAAGTGCCAAATGTTCGCGCTCTTTATCCACGCGGACAGGGTTCTACGACACATTTATAGGTGTCGAGTCTCTTCTCGTTATAGTAAGAACATTGTGTTTATCTTTAATTTTCGTTATTAGTTGTTACAAAAAGTGTGAAAAGTTAATCCCATAGAGAAAAAAACTACCGTCCACCTGAGCAATATCCAGTATAATACAGGTTGTGGTTAGGTCTATTTTTGTCGCATGTACATTTAAAGTTCACATTGTCATATATATTTTAATTTAGCTTAACTTTATATTTATTTATGATTGTTTTTTTTTTCGTTTTGTTTTCGAAATGAAAAATATATTTTTATGAATTAACCTCACAATTGTATAGTGTCTGCAACCCTTTTTCCAGTTTTACGCTGGACAAGATTTGTTTCTAATTTGGTAGTAAAATTTTTATCTGGTATATATCCAATTTCAGGAAAACCGACAATCCTTTACGGTTAAGATTCGTGTTTGTGAGCCTCACAGATTTTGTATGATAATCCGGTCATGCATACTTAGTACAAAAATAGTTCGTCCCTTTGGGAATTCGCTTTAAGATCTCACCCAACGCAGTCTAATTGGACTATGATAGTAATCTCAGATGAAATCAGGGAACCAACCATGACAGCGAATTATTCCTAGTGTCTGGATGAAGCTTTATATCCGGCTACTAAGAGGGTCTATACATATATGAGAATAAAATATTACAAATGCTGTGCATCAGAATTGGTATTAAAGAATCTTATTTTTACCAATGAGTCAATGCCGCTGATGATTGGTATCCCAAACTCAGTTGCTAGTATTTCGATACAAGCCCGAATTTTTATTTCTGTTACAAAATTGTAAAATTTGTGAAAACCAAGGAGTATCTCCCTCATGCACGACTGTCCTTCGATGGTTTGGGCTTTACCCCTTTTGGTCATTTTGACATTTTTGAATTTGCTCTTCAACTTTTGGATTGTTTTGGTTTTTAACATTTTAGGCCTTGAGCACAACAAACGAGTCGTAAATCGACGAAATGTGCACATCTTGAGCATCAAAATTGGTATCAATGAATTTTATTGTATGTATAATGTCAAGCTTTTTCAAAGAGACGAGACAAACTTGGTATTGTTGGTGTTGGTGTATGCAGGTATACCTCTGTCCGTCCTCCCGTCACAACATGTTTTGGTCGCAAAATTTGTACAGTTATGGACCACAACTAAATCTTATCAAGTCTGAAACGTAACCATGATGATCCTCGACTGTTGAGTTCTGATTTTTGACTTGTGGCTCTATTTCCTGTTTAACGATGTCGCTTTACCTTTACCGTATCGACCATATAAAATTTTGGTTGCAACATTCTCCGCTGCTTCCTGTTTATATTTGCGCCTTATGGACTAGAGAAATTTTTTATCACAAAAGGGTACAACTAATACCGATGCCACCTTAGATTTTCCACCATGTTAGACTACAGAAATTTTTGGTTGCAAAACTCTCATCATATATAGGGTACAATTAAGTCAGTTGGTTAAAGCATGGCTATGACCAGTTGTGTAAAATGAGTGATTTTACATGCCAGATAATTGCATGTATTCCTGTTTAACAATGGGTTTTTCTTATGTGTCTATGAGAGGTTTAAGCTTACAATTTCATAATTCCTTAGTATTTTTATTTCTTTATAAAAATCTAGACAAAAATTTGCTATTTTGTAGTTCTAAACCAGGAATTATTGCCTGGTCAATGGTTTCCACTACAATGGATACCTTTCAGTCAGATTCAATTTGAGCATCAAGCTTTGCTCAATTGAGTCTTAAGTTACTGACTGGATATTTTGGGAATAGCAAGTCCATTGTCAGCCACGCTTTGAGGCAATAGTTAGTACCTCAGGTACAATAAACTTACTATTCCCTTCACACCTAGTCAATAAGTCATCTATTGGTCTGCCGTAACAGGTATTGAATCCCACAAATCCCGAGTGAATCCTCTTGGATTGTGAATATATAGAAATATTTCTTTCTCAATATCAGCGAAATTAATCTAAGTCAGGATAATATTATACCTTATACTGGCTAAGACTTACCTAATATATAATCAAGATAATGTTACATTACCTTTGTGTCCAAAGCAACGACTCGTTTTTTTTTCAGCAGCTTGCCTACTGAATGTTACATCTTAAAATTTTCCATTTCTGAATTTTTATATTACATAATAATAAATAAAATTTTGCTGATTGATACGCCCTCCACTATTAAAAGTTAACATTTAGTTTTCTTGAGGTTTACTTGTAAACCCCACTGTTTACAATAGTTTGACAAATTATTGATGGAATTTTGTAGTCCTTTACTTGATGACAGGACAAGGTCATCTGCAGTTAATTGGGAGCTTCATTCAATTGGACAGGATTTCCAGTATCAACCAAACAGGACTTGAAATCAATTAAGAAGATTTTGAACAAATTAGGGCTCATAGTATCCCCCTGTCGGACACCTACATATGACTCAAACTAGTTAACTTTTATCGACTTTAACATAGTTTAGTTTGTCTATACATGTTTTTTATCAGGAAATAAAATTTGTTGCCTATACCAATCTTTCTTAGTTTGTAAAACAAGCCTTCATGCCATACAGTATCAAAGGCTTTTCTAAAGTCCACAAGGCATGAATACATGGCCTTATCTCCTTTTCTGGTATGTTTATCATCGAGTGTTTTTAAAATAAACATATGGTCTGACGTGCATTTACCCCTAGAAAATCCAATTTGCTCATCACCAATAATACTTCTTTGTAATAAAAAAATGTTCAAACCTAGTATTTAAAATTTTCATGAATAGTTTTCCAACACAGCTGCTTTTTTGTGATTCCACGGTAGTTCGATGGATCATCCTTATTGCCACTCTATAAATGGGACTGATAAACCCTTGGCACCTTGTATATTACAAGATTATATGACTGCTTGAAGGTTTATTTTTGATATCATAGCTGCATACTTCAGAATCTGCAACAGCCCCTTGGAAAATGCAAAAAAATCCACACCATTTTGCATTCAATCAATAGACACACAAACTGCCAGTTACAATAATCTGGTTACCATTTATAAAATCTTTCTTCATAGAAATGGACAGCTTTTCTTTAAAATGATGTTTATGAATATTCCAGATTGGCAAATATAAAACAAAGTTTTATAATTATATTTTATTTTTTATATTATATTTTATCATTTTTCAACATTTTAACACATAAGCACATTTATTCATCAACAACTTGCATTTATCAGAAAAAATATATATAATAACAATAATGAATTTGACTTTCACAATCATGTGAATGTCTATACAATTTTTCTATTCTTAGTCATAAAAGCAACATGTTTAAGGCTTTCTAACATTTCAGTGCAACATACAGAATTTTTTCAAAACCAATTAACTTTTCACTCATCAGCACTACAGATTGTATATAAAAAGCTTGGGAAAATCATATACAGCATCATTTCAATGTAGTGTTATTTCTTCAGAATAATACTAAAAGTGACTTTACTGAACCATAGTAACCAAAATTAAATATACAACTATACAGGAGGTTTCATAAAACATCTCAAATTTGAGAATTCCTTAACTTTTCCTTAATAAGTTTAAACTTTTTTAATTATATAATTAAGAATATTTCCAGTTTGAGAAGTTTTATGAAACTTTTTTTTTATCATATACACCAAAAATCTAGCATTTTTGCCATGCTTTTATCCATATTTGTTTAATTTTTAATTTCTTGAAATATAAAACTAAATGTAATGATCTTTGCAACATGCAGAAAATATATTCTTTCCCAAACCACAGCTAAAAATAAAACAACTGTTACTGATATTTAAAATTAAACAGACACAGCAAAGGAGACAAATCTCTCATAATGGTATGCTTCATAAGTCAGCTTTCATAATAAGATATATTCTTTGCATTAATCACATTTTACTCTCTATGAGACAGACATATGTTATAATACAATGTGTAACATTTATATTCAGCTTGTAATATAATATGGCATACCTGGAGGAGGTGGAGGGTAATTTGGGGGACCAGACATTTGTGGCTGTTGAGGAGAATATGTTACTGATGGAAGAGGAACTGACTGGGATGTTAAATATTGTCCACTGGTTATAGGAGGGGGCATGTTGGTGTAGTTGGGTGGTGGCTGTATTTGTTCTATCTGAGGAGGTGGGGGCATATCCTCGTGCTGCATTCGTGCTTCTGGAGGAGGCTGTAATATGTGATCTGGAGAAGGTGTGGGAGGGGGTCCTGCTATCGTTATAGTCTGTGGTACTGTGGCATACTGTTGACCAGATGACGACAAGACTTCCTGCTGTTGTGTGTAAGGATTAGGAGGACTCTGGGAAGATGATACAGAATACATTGGCTGTTGTGAATACAAATGAGAAGGTAAAGATGAAATCACTGATGGAGGGCCTGGAGCACTCAATGTTGGAGGAGGGGGTGGCATTAAATGTGTCACTGTTCCAGGCTGTTGATCAGGTGAATATCTATACTGTTCTCCAACGGGTTGATACTGGTACCCTGGGTCACTATCAGGTCTATGTTCAGTATATTGGTCTGGTTCTGGATGTGTATATAGTTGTGGAGCATTGGAGTACTGATTATACTGATATTTCCCTCTTAATGATTGCTTATCCTCTTCATCAATGTAAGCTGTAACAAGGAAAGATAAAAAGGACATTTAACAAATATGGTTTTGAAAACAAGCTACTCATAATGAATTTTCTAATAGATTCAAAATTTTTAACTGTAAAGGATTATATGTATCTGTATGAAAAAAGTGGAAATCATTAATATAAGGTTTCCAAACAACTTTTACAAATAAACCTATTAACAAAAATGAAAAACAACACAATGTATTAGAAATTTTCACTTCAAGTCTTCATAATAAATTAATAAATCAAAGTAAATAGGTAAGAAAAGGATATGGTTCATAAATCCATACACATGACCAAATTTCAAGATTTTATTGCAGTTCTTTAACATAAAGTCACAATGATACGTTCAACACGGAGAAAATCTTTACCTCCCTAAGTTAAAGACAGCCCTTAGCACAGGCTTGAATAATTCTTTGCTAAATATGAGTTATGTGACACCTGTATGATAGATGCTTAGCACAGATGCATGGTAGTGTCTACAGAATTACAGGCAAAGATACTGTCATAAACTACATGACAATTTCACAATTTAGGACTCACCATTAGGAGATTCCTTCCCTCTTTTTCTTTCACTTCCACCTGGTTTCTCATACGATGCTCTCTTCAAGGATGCTACAAATATATTTAAACATTTAATATGACATACAAAATGTAAACATAATTCTGTTTTGTTTGTTTGTTTAGTTGGGGTTTAACGCCGTTTTCAGCACATTTTGGCCATTTCGCGGCGGCCAGTTTTTATTGGTGGAGGAAGCCTGAGTACCCAGAGAGAACCACGGACCTTCGGCAGGAAAATTGGCAATCCTTGTCAATTAAGATCGGAGTCGAACTCACAACCCCAGCATTGACAGGCTAGTGATCAGTAGTAGTCATGAACTACGTAGACCACTCGGCCCCCAAGATAATTCTGAGGCATGTTCTTCATATAATATTTAAACCAGCTGTTTGCTTGGTTTCATGCAATTATTTTAACAGTATCCAGAGGTGTTTACCCCTTTCTGGTGTTTTCAGTAATGTTAATGATTTTTGTCAGTAATTTGGGCTCTTTGTCAGTAATCTCAAATTTCAGCATGAAAACTACCACAGAGAAACACGATGACCCACCATCAAAGCATTTTATATTGTGTTATGTCTAGAAACAATCTGAGTACTCATCATCAATGTAGTTAAAACGTTTTTCATAACTGGAAAATCAAGCACATTTACAAAGCATTTACACAACTGGGAATAAAAAATAAAAATGTTGGTACAAAACTGGAAAGCGCAATTTCTGGAGGTAAATCCGTAATCCATATTTCGACTCTAAAATCCGTGACAATTACAGAAATTCTGTACTAGTAAACACCTCTGAGTTTCACTGAAGACAATTTAAATAGGGAGTTGAACAGGCAAAGCCAACATTCAGTTGCATACCTTATCATGTGAAGTGTGTCATGTCCTGCTAACACATTTGTTAACCTTAACTTTCTATGAAAAATCAATGGAAGTTTTGTCTTTATTTATACCTTGATTTCAAACCAACCAGAATTTCATTGTATGTATATCATACCATGAGATGTATCCTAGCAAAACATTCTTAGATCAAAGCTCATCATCAAGTCTTAGTCAACTTTCAAAATTTGATGAAATATCTTCCTCTTTAAGATAATGTAATGTTTTACCTGGAATAGGTGGGGGAGGCATTAATTGTTTATCTGAACTGTCAAAGTTGTAGCCAGATGGCACTGTTGCAGTATAGGATGCATATGGAGAATTTCTGTAAAGATAAATGGCATAAAATTACAATATGATATGTTATGGGAATGAGATCAGTGAAACCTCAGGTCACAACTGATGATGTTTTATGTAAATTAAATTTGAAGTAATCTCCTTATATCATTTACTTTACTTTACACTACGTCAAAACATCAAATTTCAAACCACTACAAACAAGCAAGTCAATGAAATCTACAATTCTGTGTAGGACTGTTATTATCTGAAAAGTAAACTGTTATTTATCAGAGGCTATGGTGGTTTTTGTAGCTTTATTTGACAGTGATTTAAGACTGCATCAACATATTTGTTTTAACTTACACTTGATTATGAAGAATTAAACTTCAGTTATATTTGCAATCATTAACACCCATCTTAATCAATTAATCCACCATTAACACCCATCTTAATCAATTAATCCACCATTAACACCCATCTTAATAAATTAATCCACCAAAGATATTCATATAGTGAGTTTATACAGATCTTTCAGTAAGAAATTATATCTTTGTACTTTGAATGTATAATTATGCCTTTCCCCCAAAAAAATAATTCTGAGCAACTTTTACCGGTCATCTGATGGAGCAGACAATAATGTTGTTGTATAAACAGGTTGTGGAATAGAAGATACTATCTGGGCACTGCTGTACATCTCCGAGACTTGAGGCTGGTATGAAGGATGCTGGGATACTGTGACCTGTGCTTCCTGTAGTGGCATCTGATGTTGCCCCTGAGGACCTTGGTGCTGATTAGGTGGAGGTCCTTGGACCACAAGATTTGCCAGATGTGTCGGCCCATGCTACAAAAAAAAACAAATGAATTAAAACCTATTGTTACTTCTATTTGTTTTAAAAATGCATGATCAGAGTTTGTATAACACTGATAAAGCAATGATATTACCTCATATCTGTCTCAATATAAATGTTCTGATGTATTAATTGGTTTTATCCATCTCAATATAAATGTTCTGATGTCTTAATTGGTTTTATCCATCTCAATATAAATGTTCTGATGTCTTAATTGGTTTTATCCATCTCAATATGAATGTTCTAATGTCTTAATTGATTTTATCCATCTCAATATGAATGTCTTAAATGATTCTATCCATCTTAATATAAATGTTCTGATGTCATAATTGATTTTATCTATCTCAAAAGAAAAATCAATAAAAATCGTATGATTTTCCATATTACCTGCAACCTTTTATCATTTGGAAAACTTACTTCATATCCTAGTAGATTCTCTGGAACCTTTTCTTCTACTTTTTCCTCTGTGAACCTTCTTTTAGGTTCTTCTCTTGGTGGCTGATGGTATGTGTATGTGGTTGATACTGTTGGAGAGGATGACACCACGTTCAATGGAGACATGGCTGGGAGAGTACTACAGCTACTAAATACCTGTCAAATATAGTTATTTAGAAATTAATTCAGTGTTATTATTTTTGCAAAACTGAGACACTACATGTTTTTTTTTCTTGTTAATATTTTATCATAAATTGTAAAGGAAATGCAAAAAGTCTCGCAATATTGCAAAGATTCTAAATAATAAAGAAATTACCACAGACCATGATTTTAAAATTACAGTTTCGATTGCATGTTGTCGCAAATTTTAACTGAATTGTGAAGTATATGATGCGTCAATACGAAGAGTAAGATGATTTACCTGTCCCTGCACACTACTTTGTGGGGGTCCCCATGGTGAACCCAGAGTTGGCTGGGCGACTACTTGTACCTCTGGCTGTATGGTTGTGACAAGTGTAGTACCATCCGGTCCAAGTTGTGGAGGTCCAATAATTTGGTGTGGAGCTGTCTGTGTCTGTACCAGTATAGGTGGGGGTTGCTGTGTTGCTAAAACTAAAATTTATAGATATGGATGTAGTTATAAATCTACACTTGGATCACAGTTTGGTAATACTACTATCTGAGGGTTGAATATCCCCTGAATTCAAAAATCATTTTTCATGGTCACTTTTGATAAAATGTCTGTCAAAAATAAAACCCCAAAAACCTTCTACTTCTAAAGACAAATAAATTTATAGTTTGTAACTATATTTTCTACTGGTAGTTACAGTAAACCACCTATCTTATTTATTATCTTGATCATATTTGCCTACCCGTAAATGTCAACTGTCAATCACCTAACTATTACATTTACGTACTAACTTCAGTTTTCAAGAATCAGTTTACTGCAGAACTCATTACAACAGCAAATTTTCAGTGGACAAAATGTTGGCTGTTAAAAAAGATTTTATTGTTGTATTTAAATGTATTTATGTTCAGATTATCAACATTCTATACACGACATATTTTAAACACAAAACCATTCAATGCCATCAGATTAGAAAAATGCTATAAAAATTCAACGGCTTTGTAAACACGGAAGTTGACATTCAACTTCTGAATATCCTACTAAGCTGATATGGGATGGGCTTCTACACTAATGTAAAACTTATTGTAATGGGAAAGTCCAATCAATATTGTGACTGGTATATCTTACCTGATGGAGCTGACATAGAAAGTCCCATCGATGTTGCCACAGGTACTTGTTGCACAGCTCCTCCTAGTGATGAAGGGACCATTATTCTAGTGGTTCCTCCTATATATAATTAATTCAAATCAATTCATCATTCTTTGCTGAGTACCCTTTCTCACCAAGTAACTGATCCCACTACTGCTATTTCTACAGTTTTTTTATGTTTTAAAGGAAGTTCTGTTACAGTGAGATAGGGTAGCCAGCCAGTTATCTTTTTTACACAATATCCCTCACAAACTTGTACACACTGTTTATAAAATTAAACTGAATTGATTGAAACATTTTTGTCATTTGTCAAAATGTTTTGTGCATGATAAAAGTATTAGCGGGTCTTTCTGTGGAGAGGTTTCATTTTGTTGTGTTATTGGATAAAAATTATGTAAAACATCAAAAAGCATTTTAAAAATATTCTAACTTCATATTTGTTGGAAATTTCATTCCATTTGTGGAAGTCATGCAAACCTATATAAGACATACCTGGACTAGGTAACTGGTGTGGTATTGGGGGTGGAGCCATGGTAGGTACAGGGTTCATTAATGCACCTGGTATACTTGCTGTAGAGGAAGTAACATTATATATAGTTGCATGAAAATCAGTTCAATAAAATACAGAGAAATGTCTGTCAAAAATAGCTTCAATATCATCATATTCATTACTAAGACTTGCAATTCATTTAGGCAATGTCTATGTTTTTTTATACTATACAGGTCAATAATTCATATTTTCATGAGCAGATAATGCTTGCCAAAGTAAACATATTTGATACAATTATAACATTACCATGATTTCTGTATTGGTCATATTATTAGTCTGAGGCTAACTGTTTTGGCCTAACTGAACACTAATGCAGCTAGCCAATGACCAATAACTGGGTTTATTCAGAAATCATTATGTAATTATATCTTTATGGATTAACTTAAATACAAAACTTGAAAAATACAGACAATAGGAACTTCCATTCTACATTGGCCTAGCAAATATTTCTGTATAATCAGTTCAATAACACTATATTAAATGATAAAGTGCCAGTAGTATATCAGAACATAGACAACTTTTGAATGTAAAATTTTTATAACGTGACTAAGTTTCAGGACCATTACTTCTGAAGGCTGAATATTTTCTGAATGTCACATATAGTATTAAATATTCAAATCTTGATATCATAATTAACAAATTCTGATGGTAAAACTGAATTTTATTTCAGTTCATGCTTACTACAGAATCTATTAAAATTCACTGACTTCAGGATTTTTTTCAGACTTTTAAATACAATGGTAATGAAGCCTAGTTTAGAAACTATAAAATATTTGATATAACATGAGTAGTCATGGATTAAGCATATTTTTGACAGATATTTGCATACAATGTATAGACCTTACCTGAACACTAATTATAAAATATCAAAACTATACTTTTGATGTTAAAATCCAGGCTTCAGTTTCTGAAGCTTTTATCAAACATATAAAACATGTGTTTTTTCACTCAACTTCTCTTTTTTAGTATTGAGAAATTTAATTATTTTATTTGAGGAAATACTCCTTTTTTGATATATATGAAACAGAAGCCTGAATGTCAACATCAAAATTTCTCAGCAAAGAATTATCCATCATTTTCCTGCAACAAAATTAAAATGTATATTAAAAAAAACTTATAAATACAAAGTATCAGTTAAACAGATTGAACTATTTGTATCTGTTGATATTACTCTAAAATCAAACTCAAAAATAGACAAAATTAGATTAAATTCTTTTGACAGATAATAGTAGTAGTACTGGTTACAAAACAAAAATATACTGCTGAAATAATACTACTACATGTAGATAGAAAAAATTGTAATAATAGAGTTTTGAAAATATTATTAGACACTGTATTTTAATATGAAATGGAAAGAAAGTGATGTGAGTAGATATGTAGCTTCAGAGAAGAACTTGTAATCACAGAAACTGTTCTAACTACTGTGTTTGTTATAGGAGAGTTGTATCAGTCATAATACTAACTTATGAATTATAACTTTCTTACTCTCCATGAGAAATAATTATTGTGAGGCTTTTAAAAAGTTATAAAGTACTGGTAAATTTGTTTGAATTTTCATTAATAAGATCAATGATGCATCTGAAATAAAACTTGAATAGGTCTGAAAATAGTAGAAATTGTTATCTTAGCTGAAATTAAATGTGGTTTTATTCAAATGAATCTTCTACACAACTTTTTATTTTAGAGTTTTCACGTATGAATTTATTACACAACTCTGTTAAAATAAACAAAGTATCTTCATGGAGCTGGAATTAAAATGCTGAAATAAATACTTCTTTTGCATCTGGTGCAAATTTTAGGTTTGTAAAAAAGCACTTAATGTTCTTATTGTTATACTGGTATTTCAAAAAACATTTGTGTGTCCCTGAAAAATTCAATCATATAGCTGTGAGAAATGCATGCAGTACATAAGAGTATGTAAATCAAACTATCCCCAAAATGACCTCTAGTGTCAATGTTACAATAAAATGTTAAATAAACTGGTCTTTATACTTCTTTACATCACACCTATAAATATATTAAATCTATGAACCCCTTTTGGAAAAGAAAATATCATTGAATTTTTCATACTCTTCATAAACAAATTGTTCAAGTACTCTAAATTCAGAAATTAATGTCATGTTTTTTTATGATCACCAAAAACATGATGATCAATATTTAACTTTGCATTCTTGTACAAAAAGTACAGAATAAATATTAATCAACCATTTAATATTGCCTCAACTAAGATTTTCAAAAATAAATGCTGGCAAATTTCTGAATTTACAGTTAGTGTCTGGCATTAATCAATGTTTTAAACAAATTCATAACAATTATGTATGAATAAAATATACACTAAAACTGTTGTATGGGAAAAAGTCCTTTTATGCTCTGAAACAAAAAACATTTTCTGACAAAAAAATAGTAAACCTTTGGAACTCCTTGGATTACATTAGGACTTACTCTGGTGTGACAGACCTGCTATTAGTGTGGCATGTCCTGTTGGCATTGCCGCCAAAGCCTGCTGAAATTGGGCATAATCTTGCTGCACCTAAAAACAAAGCAAAATTTATTCTCATAATAAAGAAAATTGTATACACATCTATGTCCTTTGGATTTTAACATTTTTTTGTTTTGCATTCCTAATTATTTTTTGATGTGAAGCATTGTATACAAAAATTCATTGTAATGCATTGCTTAAATTGTGAAACAGACTTGTATCATTCACCTGAAAACTTTAATTTTCTTCTTAAAACTATTTCTGACTAGTTCATTCACTTGTCTTGTGACTGCAGGAACTTAATTACATCCTCAGACAGAAACCAATCAGAACAAATAGAGGGGACTTCTTTTATTCCTGAAAATCTGCTTTTCATGCCATATGCGATAAAAAAAATCATAAAAAATTGTACATAAGGATGGATGCAAAGTGAAGTCACTATTGGTAAATAAAGCTACTTTTTGTTTAACTTTTTTTCAGTTTTATATTTTTTATTGTTGTTCTCTATATGTTATTTATCTGATTTAAACATATTAAATTTTTGGCTATAGCAATATCAGACAGATATAAAAAGAGGATACCAGTGAGTCAATTTATTGTACAAATCAATTTAAAAATTCTCTGTCACACAAACATGAATTCCTTGCATGCAGCATTATGAATTACATGGATTATATATTTGTATAACTCTTTTGTCTGTTATAATATTCGACAAAGCTTTCACTGTATTTGTGAAACATGATAACAGCAGGTCTTTCATATAAATTGGGATTCTACTTCATTTTGTTGAAGTGAGTAAAAAGAATAGTTTTTTTTAATTCCAAACTTTGGTTAAAAAGCTTCTTGGTTCCTGCATTAAAGCAACACATTGTTATGAAACCTGTCAACAAAAGTCATCAATGCAAACTAGAAAATAACTTTAATAATCATTCAGATCTTTAATACATACCAATGTAAAAATAATGATTTATTTGCATTCTGTTAGGTAGTTACATTTACCGTACAAAAAAGACTATTTACAGCATGTTAAACCTTGGTCTGTGAAACCGATATTTCGTACTCATTGGCTGAAAGACACACTTAGCGCAGTTGTAACTTAAACAATTAAGACTATATATACAATTCTTCCAGAGAAGCAAAAAATATTTAACTCTTTGTGTGAAACGTTATTAAATTAAATATTACATCTCTGGATTACAATAAATAAAGTCCATGGAAAACTTTAATGATTTTACAAATTTTACGTCAGGTCTGAGTTATTCATTTCCAAATGTTTGAGTACGGTACATTTACTTTTCTATTGAAAATTCTACATTCAAACTTTATTTGCCATATGATTTTCTTGGTATTTTTGTTATTCAACAAGAATAATTTAGCAACAAAAATTATGTTACAATATCTACAATTAAGACTTTCAAAATTCCAATAATTCATTCCAATAACTGAGGTTTCCAGACAGTAATATCTGACATCCTCCTTAGTTCAAAGTGACAAACAGACAGCAGTTTGTTTCAAAATAACTAGTACTCTTCTTCACACAGATCTGTTTGCAATGGTTTTAAAAACACCGTTTCTTCTGTTTCTACTTGATGGCCATTTTCCAAAAAGTACATGGAGTACTGTGGATTCATTTATTTTCGTGGATACCAATTTTCGTGGATAGAGAAAAAAGGGCATTTCGTGGGATACGTAAATTCGTGGATTGCTGGCTTAGAAAAAATAAAAAGTTGTTGAAACATCATATATCATAAAAATACTGCGACAAAACGTGCCGATCAGACTTTGATATTGTACAGTAAAGCACTGATTTTAAGCGCTTATAAAACAAAGTCTAACAAACAGCTTCTTAAAATTTTGAACCGAACAAAGCTTGTCATGAATTTAAAAAGATTAACAATATCCGTAATTATTTACTTGTTAGGTTAACCAGGTGTGAAATATATATCGACAAAATTGCAATCACTTGTCACCAAATACCTCCGGGCATATACATACATATGTTTAATCCGATTACGATAATTTAATAATTTCTGCTTTATTATCTTTTTACAAGATGTTATTACTGTAATTTATGAGAAATTCTGTATTGTTTAGGCCTACTTAGGATTAATGGTTTTCTTGAATGTTTGAATTAAAAAAAAACGGAAGTGAATTGCGCGACAATTTACACAGTCAAAATATTTTTAAAGGTCATTGTTTGAGCGTTTATATGTTACCAAAGACAAAATTACATGAAACACTGTATCCTCTGTGGATATAGCTGACTCCTCATATGTCAGTATCCAAGTACATGCTGTAACAACGCAATTGTTCAATGTTGTCTCGGATAGGTACATCAAAACTCCGTGGTTTCAAACTTGAGTGCAAAAAAAATTAATCTCAAGTAAAAATATTATTTTTCGTTGGATATTTAAATTCGTGGTTTACTGGGACCCATGAAAACCACGAAAATTGGTATACAACGAAATTTAATGAATCCACAGTAATCCAATTTCACTAAGGTTTTCATTTCTAATCCAACAGCCAGATTTTCTAACACTGCTTTTGATTCTTGTCTAAAATCTGTGTAGACCACTCATTTTCCATCTTCTCTATACAAAAATGATACTACATCTCCGATTCTCTTCTTTTCAAATATATAAAGTCACTTGTTTATTTCTTCAATGATTTTAACATAGCACAAAAACAAAGTATATACTGTGATCAGTTATAAAATTAAAGACACAATTATCAAGAACTTCTTAGCACATTAATAATCACTCAATTTCTTGATTTAACATTTTGAAACTGTCTTCTGTAATAGAAGTGTTAAACACCAGCTATACACATATAGATTCTCCTTCAGGTACGAGTGAGTTATGGAATTTTAATTTAAATTTTTGATTTTCAACATGCGAGCTTTAATGATCATGTTAAAATCTAAAATGTAACTATCAAGGGTGGGGAAATTCTAAAAATCTCGAGTAAATTGAAGGAGAATCTGTTTCTCCTATGATTTTCGACAAAAACCTCAAGAAAATGCCGTTGCAACACATTTTGTTTTAAACATGAATGCCATTTCGGAACTTTTCTAGTTTATCTTTCCAATTAACATAAAAGACGGTAGGAATTCGAATGCAGAAATTTAATCACCGGGAAGTGGTTAAAAATATGATTTATTTTTATCCCACCAATTAAACACGTCACAAATAGGATAAATTACTATATACACTTTTCTGCAAAGCTCTCTGTTAACATTTCTTGTTTAAATGTCTTGTCCAAAAATTTTTATCAATTCTGTGTTATACGACTTCGTAAAATGACAAAATAGAATGATAATATGCACTAAATAAGCCTTTTTCATGAAATTTCTTTATATGATACAATATGATAAGCAATCATAAGACCAACAGATTGTGATATTATAAATATTTATTTATACAGTCAAAATTACATTTATATATTAAACATGATTACAAAGTACAAAAGTTGATTTGAGGATAAGATATCTTTCTGTCTGGATTTCATACTGCAAAATTGAATCTCAGGATTAATATATTACTATCTCTTGTTATAACACATACAAAAACATTTGTTTTCTGTAAATGAAATTTAAAAACGTCTGTCTTTTCTTATCTGTCATCAAGAACCACAGACAATCAGGAAACCCCCTGCTCCTGTTAAATCTTCTAAGAATCCAAACAAATCGAATGATTCACAACTGTCAACAGGAAATTTTCTTTGTTTTCACCACCATCACATCACTTCTGTTTATAAACCTGTGAACCAAAAATTCTGCCACACAAGTGTAAAGGCAGTTTGTTTTACTTAAATTTACAAACCATTACAGGATCCATTTGATTGGTCAGTAAAACTGAAATGGGGCAAAAATGATTTTTAGTCTGTTAAATGGGGTAAATAATACAAAATATTTACCGTTTGTATCAAGTTTTCAGCTAACTGTTTGGCTTGGCCAAGCACAACAGGATTAGGATGTCTGAAATAGGAACTTGCAAGTAGTTGACACCATCAATGATTTAACCTAAACCTAAACTTTGTCTTTAACCTAAATATGATAATAAATAAATATATGTATGTAAATAAAAAATATCTTCTTTTAAGCTATAATCTGTTACTGTCACACTGTTACTGAAAAGTTTATGTAATTTCATTTTATAATACCATACTATAAACCATATGAATGATCCATAATGATATTTAATTAAAAACTTACTCTAGGAATACATGCATAGGTTCTAAATAATCCCTTCCTGGTGAAGTGAAATCAATAAATCCTGATCCTTTGCCTCGTACCGTTACTTTAGTGCCCGTTTCTACTTCTATGTGGTGTAAATATGAACTCTAAAATAAACATGTTATACATTACAGGATGTACATATTTTTCTCTTTCTCTTCATTTTTCACTATTGTCAGAAAAATGTAGGATTTTTACCTTATGTGCTTTGTTGTGCTCAAACCATAATCAGTCAGATTTTTCATTAAGCTTTCTTAATGAAATTGAGAAATATCCAAAAGAAGGTAACCATTACCCGAATATGTTAACTAAAAGAGGCAATTTGTAAAAAAGTACATATTCAGACACAAGAGTATCATTCTATCTACCATATTAGATGTAACATTGGCAATATAAATAACAGGATATTCCATTGATCCAATGCACCACGTTTTAGTTTAATTGAACAACAAAAATCAGTCCCAGTCAGACATAAACATATTTAAGAGAATGCAAATGATCTTACATATATATGTATATTTATACCTCTGGTCCTTGTATTTTCTCCTTTACTCCAAAATTTGGAGGTGCATGTTCTAATCCAATGTAAAGCTTTTCCTGTAGTACTGTCACCTGGATAAAATACACAAGATTTCAACTACCAGTGGTACAATATCATTTCTCACATGTTATCAGACATACATTCCCTTCTCATGATATCGTGCTATTCACAATCTTTTTCAACATAAATTTGATGCCTTCTCAGACGAAGATGCTATAAGTTACAAATCTAAATCAGAATGCCTCAACATTGTTCAGTGTTCGGGGTGCAGATGCAGAACTATATTGCACCATCGCTTTCCATTAAAATCAAATGGGAAATATTCATTACTATATAATATAAAATATGTTATACTGGTGGGTGTAAAATGGCCCGATATTGAATACAATAAAACAATATGTGAAACAAGTGTAACCCGAAAGGTGGCATCCTCTTGCCGTGAAAAAATTTGACCCTGAAATTTGTACATGTATAAGTGTTCACAAGGGTGTGAAGAATTTACAAGTTCCACTGTGACATTAACCTATGACCTTGAAAATCAATAGGGTTCTATTTATTCATAAGGACTAAGTATGTGCCAAGTTTGGTCAAAATCCCTTGAAGGATGTTGAGTCTAGAGTGTTCACAAGGGTGTTACGGAATTTACAAGTTCCAATGTGACCTTGACAATAAATAGGGTATTCATAAGGACTAGGTATGTGCCAAGTCTGGTCAAAATCCCTTGAAGGATGTTGAGTCTAGACTGTTCACAAGGGTGTTAGTTCCACTGTGACCTTGACCTTTGACCTTGAAATTCAAAAGGGTTCTAGATATTCATAAGGACTAAGTATGTGCCAAAAATAAAACCTTAATGTCATGTCACTTTCACCAGTGGTTACTAGTTAATGGTTCTGTAGAAATGAACAATGTATTAATTTCAAAACTCACTGTCTGTGGTTGAGGATGGGGTATAACCGAGGGTTGGGAAATAAACTGCGGTGGTGGAGGCAGTCTTGGAGCCACTTCTACAGGATTTGGTCCCATTAACTGTGGTCTTTGTTGTGGAGGATGAGCTGGAGAAAATCTTGTTCCTTTGTTCTTATAGTTCATAATTATTTCATTGATTCTTCCAACTGCAACTGAAATTGTAAGCAGAACAGAAGTATAATGTTTGAATGTATCCTTAGTACTAGGTACATGTGTACTAGATATAGACAAATATATTCACTCTTTTTTTAAAATTCAAAAGTGACTAACCCGTTATGTATCAAATTAGTACCAGAACTCTATACTTCTACAAACATTTGTTACTCATTTGTTACAATAACAAGGTATTAAATTTGGTAAATATATCAAAAGAAATTTCATACTGTTCACTGAAATGAACATTTTGTGTGAAGTAACATTGTTTACTAGATTTATCCACACTCCTCACCAACTAATATGAAATACAAGGAAACACTGTATGTTTTGGTCTATATAACAAACATGTTTTATGGGGTTTGGATGTTCGTCAATAAGCAAACTAGAACCAAGACATCAAACCATGACATTATTTATGTGTATAAATATTGGTTTTTTGAACTTGACACCATTCTATTTTGTCTACCAGGTGTGATAGCCTGTGTATTTATATGTTTGATACATTTAATTTAATATTTATTTTCACAGTAATGAAGCTGATACTTATTTAATTAATTTTGATATTATTATTATTATTAGGTTAATTACGGATTGTAATTAATAATTATTTATGTTGTCATATATTTCATTTGACTTTTACGACTTGGACTTGATGACAATCTGACAAGGTTTGGATAAGTTGGGTTTCACTATTTCTACTTCGGACATTTCCGTTCTATGCTTCATTAGTCCGCAACTTTCTTTCTTTTTCTATTGGTTATTTCCTTTTTGGCGGATTAATTCTTTTGTTCTAACTTTTCCGATCTCTGATTGAAAAGAGATTTGAAAAATGGCCGTTGTGTGAGAAATTTGTTCTGCAAATTCTGTCATTGATATTTGAATTGTGTTGTGGAAAATTCTAATTTACAGGTCAGTTTCTTATACTTCTCTTTACTAATTATATATTAATGGTCCAATAATTAATATTTTACACAGTACGAAAATCTGTATGAAAGCCCGGTATGAATGACTCGAGTGAGAGTTAAGTTTGATAAAAGTAAAGTTTACATAAATAAACTGTAAGATTAACAGATTCGTTATTTTTATAAACAGGATCTATAATACAGTTTACTATTTTTCTAAATAACTGGTAAACTTTATGAATGAAGGACTGAATGCGTGAATCGAGTTTGCCGTATGAATGCTTGTAAATTTTAAAGGTAAACGTAAATAGTAACTGTAAATAGAACTCCGATTTAACTGAGTGAACCAGCATAGGTTATTTATATGTTTTTAGCGTATATGTGATTTTTGTGTTTTGAACTATTTGTATAACCAAACAGTTGGTTATAATAGTGCATATTTTGTTATTCAGGTGTATGTAAACCACACATGCCAAAGATATAATTTTTGATGTAAACTGACGGTTCCATCCATATTACGGAAAACGTGCCTTTGCACTTACTTGTGAGGTAAGGTTGAGTGTATTTTTGCTTTGCTTATATTTTTAGCTTTGTTACGCTTTGTTGTATGCTTTTCGCATTAACCAAGCATGTTGCTTACGCTTTTATTTTATTTATGCTATTTGGACTAATATTTTTGTAGATGTACATGTAGGTGTATTTTTCATATTTTGTACTGCATACGATGTAGGCGTACAGATCATAACACAAACTGATTCAGAAATACGTTTATTGCTTCTTCATCAACAGTATAATCTTGATGATCTGTACAGCATCCTTATTTAACCATTTTTTATAGAAATGCACACGTAGCTAGAGTAGTCTACATATCGTATATATATTTTAATTTAGTACACTAGAAATTAATGTAGTAAATAAGAAAACGTTTCCTTTCTTATTCTGAGTACTAAATATATTGTATCTATTTTACAGGGTATTTTGTTATATTGTTTTCCTGTCGTCTGAATAAAAACACCTACGAAACCCTATGAACAGAGTTGGTTTATTTATTAACCCAGATACATGTGTAATCCCGGTTACACAGGTAAGCCCAAGAATTAAAACAAGAGGCTCAAGAGAACTGAGCCTGTATAGCTCACCTGACAGTCCCACAATCAATCCATTTTATTTCATATCAAGTGAAAATTGTAATGGACCTTCCATAGCTGCTTCATACCAAGTATCAGTTAATTTGGCTATATGGTTTCAGAGGAGAAGAGTTTTAAAAAATTTACCAATCAAAAATAAGAATTGTTCATGGCAGCCGTGCAAGTTTTCTGACCGTGATGATTTATTTGAAAGGACTTTCCATAGTTGTTTCATACCAAGTATCAGTTCATTTTGCTCAGGGGTTTCAGAAAAGATTTTTTTTAAAATTTGACCAATCAGAACTATTTAAATGCTGATGAAAGCCATTTTAGTTTGCAAACTTTGTAAAGGACATTCCATAGATGCTTCATATAAAATATCCATTCATTTAGCTCACTGTGGCCATTTTAGTTGTCAGACCAGGATGATTTATGAAAACTTTGTAAAGGACCTTCCATAGATGCTTTTGCTTCATACCAAGTTACAGTTCATTTGGCTTTACGGTTTCAGAAAAGAACTTTTTTGAATGCTTTTGCTTCATACCAAGTTACAGTTCATTTGGCTTTACGTTTTCAGAAAAGAACTTTTTTGAATTCTGACCCATCAGAAACAAGAATTTGTCATAATGGCCACCGGGACAAAATATGCAAACTTTATAAAGGTCCATGCATAGATGCTTCTTACCAAGTTTCAGTTCATTATACCTGAACTTTCGAATGAAAGTTCGGGTATATTGTCGCTGCGGTCGTCCGTCCGTCCATCCGTCCATCACACTGTCTTATGACGCAAACTCCTCCTTCAATTTTGAATGTTTACCATTTTATTTGTGCCATATTGTTGCTTACCAACTGTAGATGCGCAAAAAGGTTTTGGAATTCCAATTTTTTTAAAAGATTGAGTTACATATATAAAACAAACATGTATGACAAATGTATGGTATATAATATAACCTTGTAAATGTTGCTTAAGTTAACAACTACAAACAAGTGAATTGTATAAGTATAATAACAATACCAGTTTGGAACAGTGTCTCAGGCATTAAGAGTTAAAGAAAACAACAATAGTGGTAGCAAAAGCTATATGGAAAATCAGACCCCATTTGCTGTTATTAAATCATAAATTGAGACCAGTATACTAAAATTTTCATTATTAGATAACCATCTAAATTTTTCATTGATGCTCAAATATTTAAAATTAGCACATGAGGTATTAATTAATTCAATCATTGATTTTCTTAAATGATTGTTGTTATTACACATAAACAAAAAGTGTTTCTCATCATCTATTTCCCCCGATGTGCACCTGACACATGTTCTGTTGCGTCGAAGAATACCCTTATATCTCCCAAGTTCAATTTGTAACCTATGTGCTGATATTCTGAGTTTGGTTATATTTCTCCAATGCTCAAAGTTTTTCAGGATAAGCAAATATTTTTCTATTCCAAAATTATTTTTATGTTGCCAATAGTTCTCAAGTTTCCCATTGGTGTGTTTTGTTTTTTTGAGCTTGCCACGTGTCTAGGTAGTGCTGAAATATCAACTTCTTACTCATTTCTTTAAACTTTGTAAATTTGGTTTCTTTCAATGATTCATTCATTCCCTTTATATTATTAAGTATATATCTTACTGAACTAAACCATGAAGGAATTTTTTTTATCAAATCATGATTTACTCTCAATAAATGCACGATTTAATAATGAGACCAATATTTGACCATAGCTTTGATAATATCAAAATAATATAAGTTGTCCTAACGGAACAAAATATGCAAACTGTATTAATGTCCTTCCACAGATGCTTCATACCAAGTTTCAGTTCATTTCGGTATGTCTTTTCAGAGGAGAAGACTTTTAAAATTTTTCCAATTTGAAATAAGAATTCATCATGGTGACCATATTAGTTTTCCCACCTGAACAAAATATGCAAACTTTATAGAGGTTGTCCATTGAAGCTTCATACCAAGTTTCAGTTCATTTGGCTTAAGGGTTTCAGAGGACAAGATCAAAATGTAAAGATTACAGACGGACGGATGAATGACGCGAAGTGATGACAAAAGCCAACATGGACCTTTGGGCCAGGTGAGCTAAAAAAGAGAACCCGGTTCTATTTATTGTGCATTTTACAACTGGCAGATATTATTTTTTTTTCAATTTACAAACTGTCACCTGCATCCAAAAAATTTCATTTTCCTCTGCTCATAAATGTGAGAACAGTCTAACAGTAAAACTACTCACTGTCTACTGATTCTTTAGTAGGTCCTTGTACACAGAGATATAAGGGTCTATCTCTGAAAAGAAAAGTTTTACAATGTATTTTATTGGTCTTACAACAGATGGAAATCATAATACATGTACATCTGTCCTTCAAAGGAAAACAGAGGTGCTATCATAGCTCAAATATAACAGTTTAACCATCTTTTTATAGCTGTGTTGTAAGAATTTTGTATTTGCTCTGTTATCAATACAAAATAATTATAATATTTTTTTTATTTTGATGGTATTCCATCTTGATTTATTGAAGACCTATAAAAAAAACTTACCCTGTTCCATGCTGCCTTTCATGTGGACTAAGATAACGACCTCGGGTAGAGACACCTGCACCACTGGCTTTAGATATCTACAACATATTTATTAGGTACACAACTACTCTGATATTCCTTTTTTTAATTAATTTCATTATTTTTATTAGCCTTTAAAAGGATACCTTAATAATTATCAGTAAACCTTGCTTTTCAACCCGTTTCTAATAAGACACTTTCTACTTTCTGAAAATGTATATATCTTGTATACACAGGGTTCCCACACTTTTCTGAAAAAAAAATGCCAAGGTTTTTCCAGATTATTCCCCATTTTAAAGGGTGAAAATTAAAATTATGTTACTCATTTTTTTTACTTATGAAAGGGACTATGCATCTCAAATACTCTGTAAAGCAGTGTCTGTTTACCCACCATAGTCATTCTACATATACCAACAAATGTTTTTATGACACAGAAGTCATGAATAGTTTCGCCTTAAAGCAATGTGTCCATTTAATACTACTTAGTATGCCTAAGTTCACTGCAGAAGTTACCAGTCTGAATCTGTAGGGATGAAATAACAATGATCAAAGGGGAGTAATCTATTTTATCTTATGACATCAGGTCACCAAAATTTCTATCCCATGTGTTAGCTGTTTTTTTTTTTAATTTCCAGGACATTTCCTGACCAGAATGAGTGAATTAAAATTCCTGGGTTCTTTTTCCCCATTTACCTGGTTGTGTGGAAACCCTGTATATAAAGTTACTGCATCACAAATGATTTTCTCAGCCCCCCCCCCCCCCTTTTCAAAAAAAAAGAAACAGATGCTGTACCGGAAGCCATAAATTTGCAATGTGTAATGGACAAATCCAAATTTCTTAAAGCGTAAATCCGCTTAAAAACAGAATAAAATCATCCCTGCTGGATGAACTCCCCTACTGACAGGGTCCCCACTCTTTTCTTTTTCCATGACATTTTTTACTTTTCAAGGATTATTTGCAACATGCGCCACAGTGTCAACGTCAATGACTAACACCAAATCATAAATTAAAACCAATCATCTATAAGCGCAAGAAAGATTACGATTTCAGCTCGCAACAAAACGTAATTCGTCACACTATATTTGCCCTCTGTAATAACCATCGCAACATTTTTTCAATTTAATATTTATTTCAGGACATTTCCTGGCTGGTAGCACCAAAATAAAATTCAAAGGTTTGGACAAAAGGTTTGTTTCACTGAAAATTCTTGAAAATAACTTTGTTTCATTCGCGATTCCATAAAATAAGCTATTTTAAAATGTGTGGTACATGAAAGTTCCATGATGTTACAACAGTTTCTAATTGACAGTCAGACAATTTAAATCATTCTAAATAATTGCCACAAAACAAACCCGGAGATTTGCTTTTTTGTGGAAAAAAAAAGACCTGGAAGGTGAAAACAGACCTGGTAGGGTTAGGGCAAACTGACAATCTATTTAATATTTTCTAATTCTATTTGAAATCAGAAGAAAAGATGACATACCTCCTCCTGTGTTGACCCTCTTGTTAGCATATTTCTACATCCAATCGGAACATCATTTATCTCTACTTCAGCAACTGTCATATTACCTGCTGTAGTTGTTGTTGCCTGGATGAAAAAAATTCAAAAATTATACTCAATTCAAAGTTAATAAAAAATGTTTCAGAAACTTACTAAAATATGTAGGTAAACTGAACTGAGATTTATTTTTATTTTATTGTTATTTCATTCTCAAATGTCATTATACATGTAGCAATAGGTGTGGTACATGTAATAATTCATCTATAATAATAATAACCCTGTCATGTTTTTGTTTGGATTTTTGTTGTTGTCATTACACTCCTTTATAAAATCATATCTCGTAAATGCTGATAACAAATCTGGCTCACATATGTTATGATCTCTGAAGCTGTTCTCACCTTCTGTTTGTTTGGTTGTTGTTGTGATAACTGTGATGGTTTTAAGGCTCCTTTAGCAATCAGCATGGCATTAACTTTAGCAGCGGCCTCTGCAGCAGCTTCCAAGCTGCTCTTATCATCTTTATCACTCCATCTACTCATTCTACCACTAAAAGGGATAAACATGTACCAGTATAATAATATATTGTGTTCTGAAACAGCCCATGCAACAATAAAATACAACTAATATTAATTGAATTGGCGATGCATTAAAAGGACAAAGATTGAATTAAACATATAAAAGACATGTAAAAATGGCCTACTCACCCTTTGACAAAGGCTTTGTTTCACAAATTTTAGGACAACCAATATTTTTGTGGGACAGAAAATTTGAGGTAATCGCGACCTCGGATACTGCATTTATTTCTTTCATAAAAGCATGAAAAATGAACAAAAATTTGACAATGAAGGTCGTGTGGTGTTTCAAGAAAAAGAGGGGATGCAACACACAAAAACCTTTTCCCGAAGTGCCTGGGTAAAAAACATGAGATGGCAATATCAACCAAAGGAATCGGAAGTTCTATCAATAAAATTCTGTAAATAATAAAGTCGACTA
The DNA here is from genome assembly GCA_028015205.1 of Mytilisepta virgata. NCBI lineage: Eukaryota > Metazoa > Mollusca > Bivalvia > Mytilida > Mytilidae > Mytilisepta > Mytilisepta virgata. The sequence goes on from CM051517.1 coordinate 5,732,993, forward strand.
TCAATAGAGCTTCTCGTAGAGCTGCTGATAAGCGTTTAAATATAGATTTAGGACAATCCTTGAAAAATGCGTTGCATTCCTGTCGCTTCTCTATTGATAGTCGACTTTATTATTTACAGAATTTTATTGATAGAACTTCCGATTCCTGTGTATCAACAAACACCACCATATCGTGGTCAAGGTTTGGGCCATTGGGGCATCAAAAAGCACGTTGTTTGTTGCTGGGTGTTTAATGGCTGTGGAAAATATCAAATTAGGTTAAGGAGGGGATGCTCAAAAAATCTTTTACTGTTGGTGGCCATGAAAACCTCCACTGTGACTACGACCACCTCTGTACGTCGCCATTACAAATCACGTGACCTTACCTTCCTTGTCAAGTAAACCGGAGGCCCCCGCCAAGGAACTGGGAATGCAGATGTACATAGAGGGGGAGCATTCTCTTTTGATCTCTGTCTAGGCATTCCAACTTAGATTTCGGAAAGAGTTCCATATGACACCCAAGTTGTGTATATCTTAGACGGAATTTATTATGGGTTTGCCAAATGGAACTCTTGCCTAGATTTCATCATTTAGATCTAGAGGACATCGGTTTGAAAAAATACATATTTCAGTTCCTATCTTTATCCGTTGTGTTATATTCAATTTTGACTATGATCCCGACATAAGAAAACAGATGACAAATCCTGCAATTCCAATGTATGCAAAATAGAGGTAAATAAAACATTTTTAATTTCATTATTTTAGGCCACTGATTTTGAGTTCTTTGTTTTTTTTATGACAAAAATAGGTGCAAGCGAGCGAAATTTTAATTTAATTTTTTCCACGAGGACTAGTTTTTTTCAGGCGCAGATCAAATTTACGACGGTGCTGGAATATTGCAAAAAAAAAACAAAACAAAAGAAAAATGGAAAAAAATCCTATTTTTTCCCAAATTTTAGGAGCGGGCGTTTTCATTTTTTAATTTCTTGCAAATGGAGAGTTTTGGGTGAATTTTCAGCATTTTTGCAAAATATAGCTGCCAAGTTTTTTTGTTCTTAAAATTTCCAAAGTCCGAAAATAGGAGCGGCAAAACAAACACATGGCACACAATTAATTACAGTTATTAAAATGTTTACACAACTTCCCATTTCGCCTTAGTGAGAATCCAGGAACATAAGAAATCCACTAAGGCGAAATGGGAATATTTTTAAATATGTAAATACTCAACTAAGGCGAAATGGGAACAAACCTTTTAATTTTATTGTCTTTGTCTATTATTACCTGTACTAAATATGGTTTGTTCCCATTTCGCCTTAGTTGAGTATTTAGTACAGGTAATAATAGACAAAGACAATAAAATTAAAAACATGAATGCTAATTAACAATTCTTCAATTGATAACACATTAATTAAAATAGTGTATATAAGGTAGGTAGTTTGGCATTTTTAGAAATCTGTTTACGAGAATTTGCATTGTAGTATGTCTAGTTTGTCGTCACAATTCAAGAAAGGTTGACTTGCAGTAGAATTTCCAGAAAATTTGTATTAATACTGGCTAAACTGAAATTGACTTGATCACTCTGTTTAGATTAATCCCCATAATAGTTTAGTTTAGCGTCTGGCAAAAAAACTTTATTATATAACTTTAACGGTAGTTTTACTTAAGCAAGACTAAAATGATACAACAAAGCCCCAAAAGTTATGTTTGCTGTTTTCAGGAAAATTAGAAATCTCCCACTTCCAGTTGATCTTCAATTGAAATTATTTGACACTCTAGTCCTACCAATTCTGACATACTCATGTGAGATATGGGGGTTTGAAAATATGTCTGATATTGAAAGAGAACATTTGAGTTTTTGTAAGAAAATTTTAAAAGTCCGAGTTAGCACTCCGAATTTCATGGTTTATGGAGAAGTAGGAAGATTTCCTTTAAGCGTTCATACCAATACAAGAATTGTTGGATTTTGGCTTATGGTGAATTTGAAAAGTTCGAAAGGTTTAACTTTCAAATGGCTTAATTAATTTACGTTGAAAATTTGTGTAATTCTACTGGTTTAAATTATTTTTTCAGTTCAGATGAAATAAGTTTTAGTCGTGAATTTATGAAAATCAAAATAAAGAAAATTTTGCAAGATCAATTTATCCAATCTTGGTATTCAGATATTGAAAAAAGTTCTAGAGGTCACTGATTGCTACTCAAGAAGGGAAAGGTAACAATAAGAAAATCAAAGCGGACTTTGATGTATCTGTAGTATCCTTAATTTGAAGTTCACTGGGGTAGATGAGATGTAGAAAGTCTTGGAATTTATCGGTATTTAGCGACAATAACGAAAAGTGAAATTAAAGGATTGGACTAGTTTCTTTTTGTTTTAGTAAAGAATTAAAAGATTCTGAATAAATTTGATACACCTTTTTTTTCCAGAGTTTATTTCTTATCAGTGTAAATGGAAGGATACAGTGAAAATGTAACATTCGCAAGACGTAAATAAGAATAATTTGATACGTGTATAACCAACAGCCTTTCTGGTCTTCAACAGATCCCTCATGACCAAAGCTTTGTAAATACAACAATAGAGCGTGCAATCAACACAAAATTTTGTAAAACCTGAAAATTTGTAGTCAATAAATGTCAATTACGTGAATTAGAAATATATATTGTTGTTACATGATTTAGAAATCCATATTTTACTCCTTGAAATGCGTCGTATACAGCATAGTATAAATTTACTATATCTAATATTAGTATCTTTGGATTGTTATTTTGAAACTCCTGGGACGATGCCTCTGCAAGGTGGACCCTAGGTCCTCGAGGGTCTTCGCCATCCCAGTCCACAGACTTGTCCGACATGATTATTCATTGATTTGTAATAGAAATTACCAGTATTTAGCAAAATTCAAAAATAATAGAATTACTAAGGGTTCATTTCTTGTATTGCACATGGTAAATCTCCTTACCTGAAATTTGGCTTCCAATTTCGATATTTCTTGAAACACCACACGACAATGAAGGTTTAAAAATAAGTTTGGTGTTTGGTCTTCCAAATGTTTCGATTTTAATGCTGCTGATGAGAGGTAACTCCTTGAAATGCGTCGTATACAGCATAGTATAAATTTACTATATCTAATATTAGTATCTTTGTATTGTTATTTTCTTACGTGAATTAGAAATACATATTTTTGTTCTGTTAGTGAATTTGTATAGATCATCGATAATAGCTGAATTAGTTTGATGAAGGAGCAGAAGTGTTTAAAGAACTATTGGTTATGTCCACATGTATTCTGGTGAAATAGATAGAGGTCAAAGGTAAGGTGTCAGATGTTAAAGTGGTATATACCCACTTAAAAACTTCTATCAACCAAATACCGTGGGTCTCGTTACAAATGTAGTACAGTTGCTGAGAAATAGACTAAATCATGAAAATGTATATTATGTCACTCAAGCATGAAATTCAGGTCAATGTTCAGCTGACAGGTGTTAGACTGGCATTTATCGTATTTCCCTATGGCTATATCGACCTGCTGAGGCCTTCAGAATTTCCCGTATTTCGGCACTGTGACGTCGTAAAGAGTTGACCCGACTCTAATATTAGCTGACCCGAATATATCAGCGACATCATAATGTTTGACCCAACGTTGACCCGAATATATCAGGAAAACATCCGGTTATAGGCGGATGGCCATTGAAAAGTAAGAAATTCCATTAAGATTGCTAGTTAACAATACGATAAATTTATCATCAAGTTTTCTTCAAACAAATATTGTAAAATATAAGCCGCTCGAAACAATATGAAGCTTTTTGGCTCGTTCGCTACGCTCACTCGCCGAAAAAGCTTCACATTGTGTCTCGAGGCTGATATTTTACGATATATGTTTGCAGAAAACCTGATAATATGTACGTATCCACTAAGAACTACCTACAGACCAAATATGATGGGCCTAGGTTATAAAGTTGCCGAGAAATGGACTAATCTCAAAAATATAACACAGGTCACTCAAGCATGAATTATCAATAGACCAAATACGGTGAGTCTAGGTATTACAGTTTCAGGGAAACATACTTAATCGCGAAAATGTGACCCAGGCATGAAATTGAGGTCAAGGTAAAAAGGCATGTGTCAGACTGACATGTACCCACCGAGGACTATCTATTGACCTAATATGGTGGGTCTAGGTATTCTAGTTGCTGAGAAATGGACTTAACCACGAAATTGTGACAAAATCATTCAAGCATGAAATTGAGGTCAAGGTCCCAAGCCAGGTATCAGACTGGCATGTACCCACTAACAACTATCTATAGACCAAATATGGTTGGCCTATGTATTACAGTTGCTGAGAAATGGATTTAACCACGAAACTTGGACGCAGATTTCACATTTATGTTTATGAAGTCAGTGAACCATGAAAATGACGTCAGGGTCATAAGACAAGTATACTGCGACAAACCTTATACAATCTGTGGACCATAAATCTTAATTGTAAGTATTATATGTGCAAAGTCATTAAAGTTTTAAAAAACTTTAGGCCGCCGCCGCCGCCGCCGCCGGAAAGTAACACCTACACGCCTTCGCGACTTTTCGTCGCAGATGAGACGATAAAACCAAACCTGAAATGTGCAGGATCACTAAGTAGACTGTCATAATGACTACAATTGTTATGTCAAATCATTTGATATAGAGCTTTACACGCAGTAGACAATTTTTCAAATCGTATCATTTTTATACTATTACTTTGAAAAATATGAAAATTCCAGCAGAGGAGTGCATTCAAACGGTAGCAGTAAATGTCCATTCATAATAACCCGGCAGTTCTTGACGAATTTACTACATATGGTAATTTCTATCTACTATATAGAAAGCATACAATTTTCATCTCCTTTATTGTTCAATACACATAAATGTTAAAACTGAAATTTAAAACATAACTTCTAAAATGAAAACTACAACCTTATATCTGGTATAAAATGATAATATCAGTACCTCACATATTTCTATCTTTTACTATAAATTAGTTAAAAGAATATTGTTTTTGAAAGGTACACTTCACTCTACAATATTAGTTTAAATGTTCTCCTTTAACATTTATAAGGAGAAATAAATACGAAAAATAAATATAAACATCTGTTTTCATAACAAGATAAACAAAAAAATAATGTAAATAGCACTGTTTTATAGTTCTGTTTCCAACATTCTGAAGGACGATCTCAGTGTCCGGTCTCCTAGCTCCAGAGGAGGACGAAAATTGTCAATGATGTACTTTCCTTCGCATGAGCAACTTTTCATGCACCTTAGCTGACGGAGCTACAAAAAAGATAAAAGATAGTTTATAGACAGAACTTTTTATTTATTCAGTGTGATTTTTTAAAACAGATGTAATATAAGAAAGAAGTAACTAAGGTATTTCATTACGGTAGAAAGAACGGAGAGCAATCTTGTATAAAAGTATTTACATGCAGCAAATCAGAACTATCAGATATTTATTTCAGTCTATTCAACTGGTCTCTTTTCTAAAACCTGTTGAATACATAATATCCTTCCTTTATAATATAATATTAAACCAGAATTGATTGGGGGGGGGGGGAAACATTTACTTATATGACCGTACTATTTCTTTGGAGTTTTTTTTCCAAATTTGCTATTTTTCTTATTAACACATATGATGCTCAAGGTTGTCAGTATGACACTAACAAGCTAGATTTATATAACTAATATTACACAAAAATATGTAATATTTTAACATCACAACAATATGATATTTATTAGCATGTTAAAATTTCTTGGGTAGTTTATGGGTTTAATATTTTCCCATGTAATCTTTTGGAAGGGTGGAGAGTAATTATTTAGACAAGCGCTTTTTATAAGGTGTTATTCTTTTGGTTAAGGAACAACCATTTAACTTCAAGGGGGGGGGGGGGGTATGGTTTTTTGTATTGGTTTGAATTTTTGTTTTGTTTGAGCAATGAACGTAAAAGGTGTATTTATTCCTATGAAATCACTAGCAGTAAAAAAACTGGTATATACTATGAATTTGTTTTTATAATAAAACAATTGCATATACTTTTCATACTCATATACATGTATTAACAAATTTGAAAAAAAATCTTTAATATATCCATTGATGTATTCAGCATATTCTAAAATTTGGCGGTTCTCCGGAAGATTTTTGCATGTTTTTCCCATAGGGCCTTATGTTAACCTAAGTTCTCTGCTGGTGGCACGAAAGTAACAGCACTTGGTCAGCACCTTATGAGGAACATTCAGGCCATGTTTGGTTTCAATCAATACTGCAGTTCTGTACATTTTTGTTATATGCCATAGACATTTTCTGTCAAGTTTGGCTCTATTTGGCCAAGCAGTTTTTTAAATCAACCAATCAGAAACAAGAATTGCCCATGGCGGCCATTTTTGTCGCCTGATCTGGACAAAATGAGGAAAGTTTGTAAAAGCAACTTCCACAGATACTTCCTGTCAAGATTTTGAAATCAGCCAATCAGAAAAAAAGAATTGCCAATGGCAGCCATGCTTGTAGTCCAATCAGGATGACAAAAATTAATTTCATAAAAGAATTTCCATAGATGCTTCATGTCAGGTTTGGCTAACAGTTTTGGCCAAGCAGTTCCGATAAAAAAAAGTTTTTTTTAATCAACCAATAAGAAACAAGAATTGCCCATGACGGCCATGTTTTTTGCCAGATGGGGACGAAATGAGGAAAGTTTGTGAAGAACCTCCCATAGATGCTTCCTGTCAAGTTTCGTTCCATTTTGCCAAGCGATTTCGGGGGAGAAGATTTTTTTAAAATCAGCCAATCAGAAACAAGAACGGCAAATGGCGGCCATGTTTCTGTCTGATCAGGACGAAATGAGCAAATTTTATAAAGGATCTTACATGGATGCTTCCTGCCAAATTTCATTCCATTTGGCCCAGTGGTTTCAGAGGAGAAGATTAAAATGTGAAAAGTTATCAGACGGACGGACGCCCGGACGGACAACGGACGCCAAGTCATGACAAAAGCTCACATGGCCTTTGGCCAGGTGAGCTAAAAAGGAACAATGCTTTTATTGTCATGATTGTTGCTCTTTATCTTGATGGTTAATCACTGAAAGGTCAAGTATGATTGAAAAACTAAGGAAAATCTTTTATTATGTTCAAAATAAATCAAGTCAGGTTTGTATTAAATAATGGTCTAAAGCTTTTCTTGTAATGCTTGTGATTTTTTTAAATCATCTCTCGGATTCAATCATTTTTTTTTTTGGGAAGGGGGAAATATATCTAAACCAAAACATTTTTTTTCTATATTTTTGTAAAGCATACTATTTTTTGGGGCCCTTGCTGCAACAGATTATTTTTTTTCCTTCCCTTTGGAATCAGAATATTTTTTTTTTTAAAAAAAGTTAAATTGTTGTTAGTTTAAACATATTTTATTTGATGAAAATAGCATCAAAAAGGATAAGACACAAGTACATCGTACTTACATGGTCTTCTCCCAACTATCAATACAATTATATCAATGAGCATGCATCAAATATATATATACATAAATTAATACACGAAAAAAACTGTAACATAGGTGTGTGTGTGTCTGTGTGTTATGTGTGGTTCGTTTCAATTCACACAGCAAGGAATCTTTTCGATTTCTTTATATAATCGAACACGGAATTGAAAATCAGCTTATTTTCTCGCTCTGAGAGGCTTTCGTTTCCACAAAGGAGAAGATTGATATCCACTTTTATGTTATTAGGTAACCAGGAAAGACTTTCAAATAAATCATTTCTTAAAAGGATATAATGGGGACATTCTAAGAAGAAGTGCGACTGAGTTTCTCGAATATTGCCACACCGACAAGAAGAATCTGGTATTATATTGACTCTATTCAGGTCATAATTAAGAAACGATGCTTGACATCTAAGTTGCGTTAAGATGATATTCAACTTTCTAGGACCATATGAATAATAAGAGGGGACATGTTTGTTATTTTTCCGTCTCAAAACAGATTTAAATTTAGACAGTGAATCTAAATTTCTGATTGAGTGGTCTAATTTATTCCATTCTCTAATAGTAGATGGAATAAATGATTCACTTGTTAAAGATAATCTTTAATATAATAATTCTTTTAATGGACAAAATATCCCTATTGTTAATTCTCATAAACATTTGGGTGTTACTTTAAGCAATGATGGCAAATGGAATATGCATATTGACAATATTGTAACAAGTGCCATGAAACATATCAATGTGTTGCGGAAAATAAAGTACAAAATTTGTAGAACGACTTTAGAAAAATTATATTTAACTTATATCAGGCCAATCTTAGAATATGCAAGTGAAGTGTGGGATAATTGTGGTATAGTATATACCAATAAATTAGAAAATGTACAATTAGAAGCAGCCAGAATAATAACAGGACTGCCTGTTTTTACAAAAAAGGAAAGAATATACGACGAAATTGGGTGGGAAACATTAAAAGAAAGACGCAGTCGAAGAAAATTACAAATGTTTTATAATATAAACAACAAAATAGCTCCACGTTTCTTATGCGATTTAATTCCCCCTACAATACAAAGTACTACCATATATCCGCTTAGGAATGGAGAGGATATTATATTACCATTTTGTAGATTATCTTTAAATTGTTGTTCCCTTAGAGGAGGTGAAAAAATTATTTCAATAGACTTATGTATGGATGGTAAAGATGAGTACGACCATCCCAATTTTGGTTTAGACATACAATAATAAAAATTACATACTTGTTCCTCTGACATCTCTATGACGTCAGCAAACACGATCCACGTAACACTTTCAAAAAACGGCGGAGTTGTAAGTGATCCTTCATACGTCCAATAATTATTCAATGTAGCTGAAATATAGAAATTAAATTTGAAATAAAAAAGAGCACCAGGATGTTGGCAAAATAAAAAGCCAGATTCAAACAAATAGTGGCAAATGTTTAAATGATAATAAAAATTTAGGCCGCATAAGCGACCGGGAAAAAATTTCTGGCGAAAAAATAGGCAGGATAAAACATTTCATTCTAGCCCCCCCCCCCCCCCCAAATGAAAGTCAAATGGTTGCTCCCTTATTGGTTTGTGTAATATTGAATAATTTTTTCATGTCCTCTAAACGAAATGGCTTGTTAATAAAAATCCTGTGAAATAGGTCAACATAACAAGTTCAGGTAGATGTTTTACAAAGCCAATCAAAAATTTTGAAACTTTCGCGGGACAGAATATCAGGTTTACACTATAATAGAAAACATATTGACTAGACAAACACTTACATGGTAAAAGACGTTTAGGATCAAATTTGTTTTGTAGTTTGACTGATGTGTCCTTGTCACAAATGTGTTTGATTTCATCCGTAAGTTGTTTCAGTTCTCGGTGTTCCTTTCCTTGCTGAAATGAATAAAACGTTTTGATCATTCCTACTCATAAAAATACAAACAAATTAGTCGATGGAATTGATCAAAATAAATACTTAAAATGAAACTACGGTTAACTATTCCTTCTACATTCATCACCCAATTAAAGCCGACATATAATAACAATAGTTTTACCAGGAGATACTACATGTACAAGTATGAATTCAAGCATATTTATTGTTGAAATCCATTCAAAACGTACATAAATCCTTATATTGACTTTTAACGGCTCCTGCAGTCCTTGACTCTTAATTGTTTGTGCAGAAAATATAAGGTGGACAGAACACTTTGTAAAATAAAATATAAATGTTTATATGTATCTTTCTACATACAAGATATAGAATAGAGACTGGAAACGTGGAATGTGTCAAAAAGACAACAACCAGACCAAAGAGCAGAAAACAGCTCAAGGCTACCAATGGGTCTTCAACGCAGCTAGAAAATCCCACAACCGGAGGCGGGCTTCAATAATGCATACTAGTTCAGCAAAATGGACGGCACACTAAACTCCGAAACATACTATATGTATATATTTATGTTTATTTAAATATCATGTCATGTACTTCACCAATACCGTTAAGTACAGAAAAGATTCCGTTGTACTACCTGTATCTTTCTCATAACTTATGTTGATCAAATACCAACATTAATCTTGTACATAATGCCAGATCATGAGCTTTGTGTATAACATAATTAAAGCCTTGCCTCTTGTTAAAGAAGTAGGATTTCCAATATTTTCTGTTTGTGAGGAAAGTGCACACATAGGCAACTGTACAAAATTATGTTTGCATCAGGCCAATAGGTTATTTACCTTAATGAAGAATCCTAATACTGCTAGTCCATCACTTTTGTCCGCAGCTTCTGCAAAGCTGGAATATTTATTTTTATTCCAATGAACCAGATGAAGCTGAAAATATGCATAAATATATAATTTACAGAACATACACAAAATTCATGAGTGAATTTTATACATATAACTGTTAAAATCAGATTTTAATATTTTAATTATTTTTGATTAAGCTATTTTTTGATACATTATATGGGATGATAATGTTTTATTATCATACAGTCACAGTAAATACAGTATTTAACAGTAATCGTATTAATATTGTGACAACCACATAATGTAGTGAATTTCCGAAGCATTATCGGAGATACAGAGTAGTCCTAAATATTTATATACGCCTAAATACTAATCCAACACTGTTAAAATCAGATTATATATATACACTAATAATAGCTTCTGATTTATCCATAAATATTTCATAATCCATATTTTAGATAAGTTACATTTTGACAAGATTAACTTTTTCAAAAGAGACATTTGGTGATCCATATTACCTCCGATGCAAACATTTGCCCATTTAATGTATGTTCTGAACCTTTGTTGCTTGTTGCGCCCCAATGAAAATGAAATTGCTCAAGTCGAAACTTTCCATCCAATGGTCCACCACTGATTTCTGCAAAAATGAGGAAAATATACAATTATATGAACACGAAGCGATTTATAAGTCAACAATCAGACTGCTCTTCATGTATAAACGCAAAACTTGTGTGATGTTATTTTTCTTGTAAAATATTGGAATTTTTTATAAAAGTAAACACTCGTCACCATTTTTTTAATCTGGCATTCGTAAAGCTTAAAATTCAAGTCACCGTTTTAGTTTACTGGATTATATATGATAAATTTCTTCAATGACGGCCCTCAGTGGACAAAATCACTTGCTAGATCTGTCATCGTATAGTATACGTGGACCAAGTCAACGTTCTCAAATGGACCACCTACCATAAATTTCTTAATTTCCTTAAATAGAGCCAGTTACTCACCAGATGTTTCTTTTATATCAGCCCTTACACTGGAACCGGTGTTGACAATGACTACAATTGTTATGTCAAATCATTTGATATAGAGCTTTACACGCAGTAGACAATTTTTCAAATCGTATCATTTTTATACTATTACTTTGAAAAATATGAAAATTCCAGCAGAGGAGTGCATTCAAACGGTAGCAGTAAATGTCCATTCATAATAACCCGGCAGTTCTTGACGAATTTACTACATATGGTAATTTCTATCTACTATAAAGAAAGCATACAATTTTCATCTCCTTTATTGTTCAATACACATAAATGTTAAAACTGAAATTTAAAACATAACTTCTAAAATGAAAACTACAACCTTATATCTGGTATAAAATGATAATATCAGTACCTCACATATTTCTATCTTTTACTATAAATTAGTTAAAAGAATATTGTTTTTGAAAGGTACACTTCACTCTACAATATTAGTTTAAATGTTCTCCTTTAACTTTTATAAGGAGAAATAAATACGAAAAATAAATATAAACATCTGTTTTCATAACAAGATAAACAAAAAAATAATGTAAATAGCACTGTTTTATAGTTCTGTTTCCAACATTCTGAAGGACGATCTCAGTGTCCGGTCTCCTAGCTCCAGAGGAGGACGAAAATTGTCAATGATGTACTTTCCTTCGCATGAGCAACTTTTCATGCACCTTAGCTGACGGAGCTACAAAAAAGATAAAAGATAGTTTATAGACAGAACTTTTTATTTATTCAGTGTGATTTTTTAAAACAGATGTAATATAAGAAAGAAGTAACTAAGGTATTTCATTACGGTAGAAAGAACGGAGAGCAATCTTGTATAAAAGTATTTACATGCAGCAAATCAGAACTATCAGATATTTATTTCAGTCTATTCAACTGGTCTCTTTTCTAAAACCTGTTGAATACATAATATCCTTCCTTTATAATATAATATTAAACCAGAATTGATTGGGGGAGGGAAACATTTACTTATATGACCGTACTATTTCTTTGGAGTTTTTTTCCAAATTTGCTATTTTTCTTATTAACACATATGATGCTCAAGGTTGTCAGTATGACACTAACAAGCTAGATTTATATAACTAATATTACACAAAAATATGTAATATTTTAACATCACAATAATATGATATTTATTAGCATGTTAAAATTTCATAGGTAGTTTATGGGTTTAATATTTTCCCATGTAATCTTTTGGAAGGGTGGAGAGTAATTATTTAGACAAGCGCTTTTTATTAGGTGTTATTCTTTTGGTTAAGGAACAACCATTTAACTTCAAGGGGGGGGGGGGGGGGGGTTATGGTTTTTTGTATTGGTTTGAATTTTTGTTTTGTTTGAGCAATGAACGTAAAAGGTGTATTTATTCCTATGAAATCACTAGCAGTAAAAAAACTGGTATATACTATGAATTTGTTTTTATAATAAAACATTTGCATATACTTTTCATACTCATATACATGTATTAACAAATCTGAAAAAAATCTTTAATATATCCATTGATGTATTCAGCATATTCTAAAATTTGGCGGTTCTCCAGAAGATTTTTGCATGTTTTTCCCATAGGGCCTTATGTTAACCTAAGTTCTCTGCTGGTGGCACGAAAGTAACAGCACTTGGTCAGCACCTTATGAGGAACATTCAGGCCATGTTTGGTTTCAATCAATACTGCAGTTCTGTACATTTTTGTTATATGCCATAGACATTTTCTGTCAAGTTTGGCTCTATTTGGCCAAGCAGTTTTTTAAATCAACCAATCAGAAACAAGAATTGCCCATGGCGGCCATTTTTGTCGCCTGATCTGGACAAAATGAGGAAAGTTTGTAAAAGCAACTTCCACAGATACTTCCTGTCAAGATTTTTTTTAAATCAGCTAATCAGAAAAAAGAATTGCCAATGGCAGCCATGCTTGTAGTCCAATCAGGATGACAAAAATTAATTTCATAAAAGAATTTCCATAGATGCTTCATGTCAGGTTTGGCTAACAGTTTTGGCCAAGCAGTTCCGATAAAAAAATGTTTTTTTTAATCAACCAATAAGAAACAAGAATTGCCCATGACGGCCATGTTTTTTGCCAGATGGGGACGAAATGAGGAAAGTTTGTGAAGAACCTCCCATAGATGCTTCCTGTCAAGTTTCGTTCCATTTTGCCAAGCGATTTCGGGGGAGAAGATTTTTTTAAAATCAGCCAATCAGAAACAAGAACGGCAAATGGTGGCCATGTTTCTGTCTGATCAGGACGAAATGAGCAAATTTTATAAAGGATCTTACATGGATGCTTCCTGCCAAATTTCATTCCATTTGGCCCAGTGGTTTCAGAGGAGAAGATTAAAATGTGAAAAGTTATCAGACGGACGGACGCCCGGACGGACAACGGACGCCAAGTCATGACAAAAGCTCACATGGCCTTTGGCCAGGTGAGCTAAAAAGGAACAATGCTTTTATTGTCATGATTGTTGCTCTTTATCGTGATGGTTAATCACTGAAAGGTCAAGTATGATTGAAAAACTAAGGAAAATCTTTTATTATGTTCAAAATAAATCAAGTCAGGTTTGTATTAAATAATGGTCTAAAGCTTTTCTTGTAATGCTTGTGATTTTTTTAAATCATCTCTCGGATTCAATCATTTTTTTTTGGGGGGAGGGGGGAAATATATCTAAACCAAAACATTTTTTTTCTATAGTTTTGTAAAGCATACTATTTTTTGGGGCCCTTGCTGCAACAGATTATTTTTTTTTCTTTCCCTTTGGAATCAGAATATTTTTAAAAAAAAAAAAAGTTAAATTGTTGTTCCCTTAGAGGAGGTGAAAAAATTATTTCAATAGACTTATGTATGGATGGTAAAGATGAGTACGACCATCCCAATTTTGGTTTAGACATACAATAATAAAAATTACATACTTGTTCCTCTGACATCTCTATGACGTCAGCAAACACGATCCACGTAACACTTTCATAAAACGGCGGAGTTGTAAGTGATCCTTCATACGTCCAATAATTATTCAATGTAGCTGAAATATAGAAATTAAATTTGAAATAAAAAAGAGCACCAGGATGTTGGCAAAATAAAAAGCCAGATTCAAACAAATAGTGGCAAATGTTTAAATGATAATAAAAATTTAGGCCGCATAAGCGACCGGGAAAAAATTTCTGGCGAAAAAATAGGCAGGATAAAACATTTCATTCTAGCCCACCCCCCCCCCCCCCCCAAATGAAAGTCAAATGGTTGCTCCCTTATTGGTTTGTGTAATATTGAATAATTATTTCATGTCCTCTAAACGAAATGGCTTGTTAATAAAAATCCTGTGAAATAGGTCAACATAACAAGTTCAGGTAGATGTTTTACAAAGCCAATCAAAAATTTTGAAACTTTCGCGGGACAGAATATCAGGTTTACACTATAATAGAAAACATATTGACTAGACAAACACTTACATGGTAAAAGACGTTTAGGATCAAATTTGTTTTGTAGTTTGACTGATGTATCCTTGTCACAAATGTGTTTGATTTCATCCGTAAGTTGTTTCAGTTCTCGGTGTTCCTTTCCTTGCTGAAATGAATAAAACGTTTTGATCATTCCTACTCATAAAAATACAAACAAATTAGTCGATGGAATTGATCAAAATAAATACTTAAAATGAAACTACGGTTAACTATTCCTTCTACATTCATCACCCAATTAAAGCCGACATATAATAACAATAGTTTTACCAGGAGATACTACATGTACAAGTATGAATTCAAGCATATTTATTGTTGAAATCCATTCAAAACGTACATAAATCCTTATATTGACTTTTAACGGCTCCTGCAGTCCTTGACTCTTAATTGTTTGTGCAGAAAATATAAGGTGGACAGAACACTTTGTAAAATAAAATATAAATGTTTATATGTATCTTTCTACATACAAGATATAGAATAGAGACTGGAAACGTGGAATGTGTCAAAAAGACAACAACCAGACCAAAGAGCAGAAAACAGCTCAAGGCTACCAATGGGTCTTCAACGCAGCTAGAAAATCCCACAACCGGAGGCGGGCTTCAATAATGCATACTAGTTCAGCAAAATGGACGGCACACTAAACTCCGAAACATACTATATGTATATATTTATGTTTATTTAAATATCATGTCATGTACTTCACCAATACCGTTAAGTACAGAAAAGATTCCGTTGTACTACCTGTATCTTTCTCATAACTTATGTTGATCAAATACCAACATTAATCTTGTACATAATGCCAGATCATGAGCTTTGTGTATAACATAATTAAAGCCTTGCCTCTTGTTAAAGAAGTAGGATTTCCAATATTTTCTGTTTGTGAGGAAAGTGCACACATAGGCAACTGTACAAAATTATGTTTGCATCAGGCCAATAGGTTATTTACCTTAATGAAGAATCCTAATACTGCTAGTCCATCACTTTTGTCCGCAGCTTCTGCAAAGCTGGAATATTTATTTTTATTCCAATGAACCAGATGAAGCTGAAAATATGCATAAATATATAATTTACAGAACATACACAAAATTCATGAGTGAATTTTATACATATAACTGTTAAAATCAGATTTTAATATTTTAATTATTTTTGATTAAGCTATTTTTTGATACATTATATGGGATGATAATGTTTTATTATCATACAGTCACAGTAAATACAGTATTTAACAGTAATCGTATTAATATTGTGACAACCACATAATGTAGTGAATTTCCGAAGCATTATCGGAGATACAGAGTAGTCCTAAATATTTATATACGCCTAAATACTAATCCAACACTGTTAAAATCAGATTATATATATACACTAATAATAGCTTCTGATTTATCCATAAATATTTCATAATCCATATTTTAGATAAGTTACATTTTGACAAGATTAACTTTTTCAAAAGAGACATTTGGTGATCCATATTACCTCCGATGCAAACATTTGCCCATTTAATGTATGTTCTGAACCTTTGTTGCTTGTTGCGCCCCAATGAAAATGAAATTGCTCAAGTCGAAACTTTCCATCCAATGGTCCACCACTGATTTCTGCAAAAATGAGGAAAATATACAATTATATGAACACGAAGCGATTTATAAGTCAACAATCAGACTGCTCTTCATGTATAAACGCAAAACTTGTGTGATGTTATTTTTCTTGTAAAATATTGGAATTTTTTATAAAAGTAAACACTCGTCACCATTTTTTTAATCTGGCATTCGTAAAGCTTAAAATTCAAGTCACCGTTTTAGTTTACTGGATTATATATGATAAATTTCTTCAATGACGGCCCTCAGTGGACAAAATCACTTGCTAGATCTGTCATCGTATAGTATACGTGGACCAAGTCAACGTTCTCAAATGGACCACCTACCATAAATTTCTTAATTTCCTTAAATAGAGCCAGTTACTCACCAGATGTTTCTTTTATATCAGCCCTTACACTGGAACCGGTGTTGACAATGACTACAATTGTTATGTCAAATCATTTGATATAGAGCTTTACACGCAGTAGACAATTTTTCAAATCGTATCATTTTTATACTATTACTTTGAAAAATATGAAAATTCCAGCAGAGGAGTGCATTCAAACGGTAGCAGTAAATGTCCATTCATAATAACCCGGCAGTTCTTGACGAATTTACTACATATGGTAATTTCTATCTACTATAAAGAAAGCATACAATTTTCATCTCCTTTATTGTTCAATACACATAAATGTTAAAACTGAAATTTAAAACATAACTTCTAAAATGAAAACTACAACCTTATATCTGGTATAAAATGATAATATCAGTACCTCACATATTTCTATCTTTTACTATAAATTAGTTAAAAGAATATTGTTTTTGAAAGGTACACTTCACTCTACAATATTAGTTTAAATGTTCTCCTTTAACATTTATAAGGAGAAATAAATACGAAAAATAAATATAAACATCTGTTTTCATAACAAGATAAACAAAAAAATAATGTAAATAGCACTGTTTTATAGTTCTGTTTCCAACATTCTGAAGGACGATCTCAGTGTCCGGTCTCCTAGCTCCAGAGGAGGACGAAAATTGTCAATGATGTACTTTCCTTCGCATGAGCAACTTTTCATGCACCTTAGCTGACGGAGCTACAAAAAAGATAAAAGATAGTTTATAGACAGAACTTTTTATTTATTCAGTGTGATTTTTTAAAACAGATGTAATATAAGAAAGAAGTAACTAAGGTATTTCATTACGGTAGAAAGAACGGAGAGCAATCTTGTATAAAAGTATTTACATGCAGCAAATCAGAACTATCAGATATTTATTTCAGTCTATTCAACTGGTCTCTTTTCTAAAACCTGTTGAATACATAATATCCTTCCTTTATAATATAATATTAAACCAGAATTGATTGGGGGGAGGGAAACATTTACTTATATGACCGTACTATTTCTTTGGAGTTTTTTTCCAAATTTGCTATTTTTCTTATTAACACATATGATGCTCAAGGTTGTCAGTATGACACTAACAAGCTAGATTTATATAACTAATATTACACAAAAATATGTAATATTTTAACATCACAATAATATGATATTTATTAGCATGTTAAAATTTCATAGGTAGTTTATGGGTTTAATATTTTCCCATGTAATCTTTTGGAAGGGTGGAGAGTAATTATTTAGACAAGCGCTTTTTATTAGGTGTTATTCTTTTGGTTAAGGAACAACCATTTAACTTCAAGGGGGGGGGGTTATGGTTTTTTGTATTGGTTTGAATTTTTGTTTTGTTTGAGCAATGAACGTAAAAGGTGTATTTATTCCTATGAAATCACTAGCAGTAAAAAAACTGGTATATACTATGAATTTGTTTTTATAATAAAACATTTGCATATACTTTTCATACTCATATACATGTATTAACAAATCTGAAAAAAATCTTTAATATATCCATTGATGTATTCAGCATATTCTAAAATTTGGCGGTTCTCCAGAAGATTTTTGCATGTTTTTCCCATAGGGCCTTATGTTAACCTAAGTTCTCTGCTGGTGGCACGAAAGTAACAGCACTTGGTCAGCACCTTATGAGGAACATTCAGGCCATGTTTGGTTTCAATCAATACTGCAGTTCTGTACATTTTTGTTATATGCCATAGACATTTTCTGTCAAGTTTGGCTCTATTTGGCCAAGCAGTTTTTTAAATCAACCAATCAGAAACAAGAATTGCCCATGGCGGCCATTTTTGTCGCCTGATCTGGACAAAATGAGGAAAGTTTGTAAAAGCAACTTCCACAGATACTTCCTGTCAAGATTTTTTTTAAATCAGCTAATCAGAAAAAAGAATTGCCAATGGCAGCCATGCTTGTAGTCCAATCAGGATGACAAAAATTAATTTCATAAAAGAATTTCCATAGATGCTTCATGTCAGGTTTGGCTAACAGTTTTGGCCAAGCAGTTCCGATAAAAAAATGTTTTTTTTAATCAACCAATAAGAAACAAGAATTGCCCATGACGGCCATGTTTTTTGCCAGATGGGGACGAAATGAGGAAAGTTTGTGAAGAACCTCCCATAGATGCTTCCTGTCAAGTTTCGTTCCATTTTGCCAAGCGATTTCGGGGGAGAAGATTTTTTTAAAATCAGCCAATCAGAAACAAGAACGGCAAATGGTGGCCATGTTTCTGTCTGATCAGGACGAAATGAGCAAATTTTATAAAGGATCTTACATGGATGCTTCCTGCCAAATTTCATTCCATTTGGCCCAGTGGTTTCAGAGGAGAAGATTAAAATGTGAAAAGTTATCAGACGGACGGACGCCCGGACGGACAACGGACGCCAAGTCATGACAAAAGCTCACATGGCCTTTGGCCAGGTGAGCTAAAAAGGAACAATGCTTTTATTGTCATGATTGTTGCTCTTTATCGTGATGGTTAATCACTGAAAGGTCAAGTATGATTGAAAAACTAAGGAAAATCTTTTATTATGTTCAAAATAAATCAAGTCAGGTTTGTATTAAATAATGGTCTAAAGCTTTTCTTGTAATGCTTGTGATTTTTTTAAATCATCTCTCGGATTCAATCATTTTTTTGGGGGGGAGGGGGGAAATATATCTAAACCAAAACATTTTTTTTCTATAGTTTTGTAAAGCATACTATTTTTTGGGGCCCTTGCTGCAACAGATTATTTTTTTTCTTTCCCTTTGGAATCAGAATATTTTAAAAAAAAAAAAAAAAATTGTTGTTCCCTTAGAGGAGGTGAAAAAATTATTTCAATAGACTTATGTATGGATGGTAAAGATGAGTACGACCATCCCAATTTTGGTTTAGACATACAATAATAAAAATTACATACTTGTTCCTCTGACATCTCTATGACGTCAGCAAACACGATCCACGTAACACTTTCATAAAACGGCGGAGTTGTAAGTGATCCTTCATACGTCCAATAATTATTCAATGTAGCTGAAATATAGAAATTAAATTTGAAATAAAAAAGAGCACCAGGATGTTGGCAAAATAAAAAGCCAGATTCAAACAAATAGTGGCAAATGTTTAAATGATAATAAAAATTTAGGCCGCATAAGCGACCGGGAAAAAATTTCTGGCGAAAAAATAGGCAGGATAAAACATTTCATTCTAGCCCACCCCCCCCCCCCCCCAAATGAAAGTCAAATGGTTGCTCCCTTATTGGTTTGTGTAATATTGAATAATTATTTCATGTCCTCTAAACGAAATGGCTTGTTAATAAAAATCCTGTGAAATAGGTCAACATAACAAGTTCAGGTAGATGTTTTACAAAGCCAATCAAAAATTTTGAAACTTTCGCGGGACAGAATATCAGGTTTACACTATAATAGAAAACATATTGACTAGACAAACACTTACATGGTAAAAGACGTTTAGGATCAAATTTGTTTTGTAGTTTGACTGATGTATCCTTGTCACAAATGTGTTTGATTTCATCCGTAAGTTGTTTCAGTTCTCGGTGTTCCTTTCCTTGCTGAAATGAATAAAACGTTTTGATCATTCCTACTCATAAAAATACAAACAAATTAGTCGATGGAATTGATCAAAATAAATACTTAAAATGAAACTACGGTTAACTATTCCTTCTACATTCATCACCCAATTAAAGCCGACATATAATAACAATAGTTTTACCAGGAGATACTACATGTACAAGTATGAATTCAAGCATATTTATTGTTGAAATCCATTCAAAACGTACATAAATCCTTATATTGACTTTTAACGGCTCCTGCAGTCCTTGACTCTTAATTGTTTGTGCAGAAAATATAAGGTGGACAGAACACTTTGTAAAATAAAATATAAATGTTTATATGTATCTTTCTTTAAGATATAGAATAGAGACTGGAAACGTGGAATGTGTCAAAAAGACAACAACCAGACCAAAGAGCAGAAAACAGCTCAAGGCTACCAATGGGTCTTCAACGCAGCTAGAAAATCCCACAACCGGAGGCGGGCTTCAATAATGCATACTAGTTCAGCAAAATGGACGGCACACTAAACTCCGAAACAAACTATAAGTATATATATTTATGTTAATTTAAATATCATGTCATGTACTTCACCAATACCGTTAAGAAAAGATTCCGTTGTACTACCTGTATCTTTCTCATAACTTATCTTGATCAAATACAAACATTAATCTTGTACATAATGCCAGATCAGGAGCTTTGTGTATAACATAATTAAAGCCTTGCCTCTTGTTAAAGAAGTAGGATTTCCAATATTTTCTGTTTGTGAGGAAAGTGCACACATAGGCAACTGTACAAAATTATGTTTGCATCAGGCCAATTTACCTTAATGAAGAATCCTAATACTGCTAGTCCATCACTTTTGTCCGCAGCTTCTGCAAAGCTGGAATATTTATTTTTATTCCAATGAACCAGATGAAGCTGAAAATATGCATAAATATATAATTTACAGAACATACACAAAATTCATGAGTGAATTTTATACATATAACTGTTAAAATCAGATTTTAATATTTTAATTATTTTTGATTAAGCTATTTTTTGATACATTATATGGGATGATAATGTTTTATTATCATACAGTCACAGTAAATACAGTATTTAACAGTAATCGTATTAATATTGTGACAACCACATAATGTATATATCGAGTGAATTTCCGAAGCATTATCGGAGATACAGAGTAGTCCTAAATATTTATATACGCCTAAATACTAATCCAACACTGTTAAAATCAGATTATATATATACACTAATAATAGCTTCTGATTTATCCATAAATATTTCATAATCCATATTTTAGATAAGTTACATTTTGACAAGATTAACTTTTTCAAAAGAGACATTTGGTGATCCATATTACCTCCGATGCAAACATTTGCCCATTTAATGTATGTTCTGAACCTTTGTTGCTTGTTGCGCCCCAATGAAAATGAAATTGCTCAAGTCGAAACTTTCCATCCAATGGTCCACCACTGATTTCTGCAAAAATGAGGAAAATATACAATTATATGAACACGAAGCGATTTATAAGTCAACAATCAGACTGCTCTTCATGTATAAACGCAAAACTTGTGTGATGTTATTTTTCTTGTAAAATATTGGAATTTTTTATAAAAGTAAACACTCGTCACCATTTTTTTAATCTGGCATTCGTAAAGCTTAAAATTCAAGTCACCGTTTTAGTTTACTGGATTATATATGATAAATTTCTTCAATGACGGCCCTCAGTGGACAAAATCACTTGCTAGATCTGTCATCGTATAGTATACGTGGACCAAGTCAACGTTCTCAAATGGACCACCTACCATAAATTTCTTAATTTCCTTAAATAGAGCCAGTTACTCACCAGATGTTTCTTTTATATCAGCCCTTACACTGGAACCGGTGTTGACAATGACTACAATTGTTATGTCAAATCATTTGATATAGAGCTTTACACGCAGTAGACAATTTTTCAAATCGTATCATTTTTATACTATTACTTTGAAAAATATGAAAATTCCAGCAGAGGAGTGCATTCAAACGGTAGCAGTAAATGTCCATTCATAATAACCCGGCAGTTCTTGACGAATTTACTACATATGGTAATTTCTATCTACTATAAAGAAAGCATACAATTTTCATCTCCTTTATTGTTCAATACACATAAATGTTAAAACTGAAATTTAAAACATAACTTCTAAAATGAAAACTACAACCTTATATCTGGTATAAAATGATAATATCAGTACCTCACATATTTCTATCTTTTACTATAAATTAGTTAAAAGAATATTGTTTTTGAAAGGTACACTTCACTCTACAATATTAGTTTAAATGTTCTCCTTTAACATTTATAAGGAGAAATAAATACGAAAAATAAATATAAACATCTGTTTTCATAACAAGATAAACAAAAAAATAATGTAAATAGCACTGTTTTATAGTTCTGTTTCCAACATTCTGAAGGACGATCTCAGTGTCCGGTCTCCTAGCTCCAGAGGAGGACGAAAATTGTCAATGATGTACTTTCCTTCGCATGAGCAACTTTTCATGCACCTTAGCTGACGGAGCTACAAAAAAGATAAAAGATAGTTTATAGACAGAACTTTTTATTTATTCAGTGTGATTTTTTAAAACAGATGTAATATAAGAAAGAAGTAACTAAGGTATTTCATTACGGTAGAAAGAACGGAGAGCAATCTTGTATAAAAGTATTTACATGCAGCAAATCAGAACTATCAGATATTTATTTCAGTCTATTCAACTGGTCTCTTTTCTAAAACCTGTTGAATACATAATATCCTTCCTTTATAATATAATATTAAACCAGAATTGATTGGGGGGAGGGAAACATTTACTTATATGACCGTACTATTTCTTTGGAGTTTTTTTCCAAATTTGCTATTTTTCTTATTAACACATATGATGCTCAAGGTTGTCAGTATGACACTAACAAGCTAGATTTATATAACTAATATTACACAAAAATATGTAATATTTTAACATCACAATAATATGATATTTATTAGCATGTTAAAATTTCATAGGTAGTTTATGGGTTTAATATTTTCCCATGTAATCTTTTGGAAGGGTGGAGAGTAATTATTTAGACAAGCGCTTTTTATTAGGTGTTATTCTTTTGGTTAAGGAACAACCATTTAACTTCAAGGGGGGGGGGGTTATGGTTTTTTGTATTGGTTTGAATTTTTGTTTTGTTTGAGCAATGAACGTAAAAGGTGTATTTATTCCTATGAAATCACTAGCAGTAAAAAAACTGGTATATACTATGAATTTGTTTTTATAATAAAACATTTGCATATACTTTTCATACTCATATACATGTATTAACAAATCTGAAAAAAATCTTTAATATATCCATTGATGTATTCAGCATATTCTAAAATTTGGCGGTTCTCCAGAAGATTTTTGCATGTTTTTCCCATAGGGCCTTATGTTAACCTAAGTTCTCTGCTGGTGGCACGAAAGTAACAGCACTTGGTCAGCACCTTATGAGGAACATTCAGGCCATGTTTGGTTTCAATCAATACTGCAGTTCTGTACATTTTTGTTATATGCCATAGACATTTTCTGTCAAGTTTGGCTCTATTTGGCCAAGCAGTTTTTTAAATCAACCAATCAGAAACAAGAATTGCCCATGGCGGCCATTTTTGTCGCCTGATCTGGACAAAATGAGGAAAGTTTGTAAAAGCAACTTCCACAGATACTTCCTGTCAAGATTTTTTTTAAATCAGCTAATCAGAAAAAAGAATTGCCAATGGCAGCCATGCTTGTAGTCCAATCAGGATGACAAAAATTAATTTCATAAAAGAATTTCCATAGATGCTTCATGATGGATAGTTGTCAAACCAAGTAACTGGTCCTGTAAAAAAATGTCGTCATTGTTTTAGGAATAAACAAGTTTCCTATTGCCATAAAAAGCAATAGTTTTCCCTGCAATTATTTTCAAGTACGAGGTTAATTTCAATCATTTAAAAAGTTTTGAATTTGTAAGAAATTTTACAAGAGCAAATTCCGGATGAAGTTGGATTTCAACTGTCATTCAATGTAATTGAACTTATCGCTGGATAATTTATTATGAGATAATTTTACTTTTCAAGTTGTCATGTTGGGGTTTATCTTGTCTCCAACATTTTTGGGTAAGACTTCCGTTTGACCCCCCCCCCCCTCCATTTACTCATTCCGTCATTAAAGGAAGTCTTTGTGTATAAAGAACAACTTTCCTTAGATAAATAAAAGTTCGCATGGGGCCTTAACATATAAGCAGCCACTCACAATACAAAACAAGCAATGCGTGGTTCACCAAAAATTTAACACAATTTAAAAAAAAGCATGGAAATTGAAATTATAAACATTGACAAATCCCTGGAAATACCGTGACAGAATGTTCATGTAATGTTTATGGAATCTCAACATTGTATGTCTGTGAAAAGAAACACACACACATACAAACAACATGAATATATGTACTTTATTCATAAATTTTCTAACATAACCAGTATACTTTGAAATTACAAACCACGAAAATGAAAATGGAAAAAGTACACCCAAAGACTCATCAGTGTTAATCGCAAGGTACCTATTTTAAATTAATATTGTTAAATAAATAAATAGGGTATCAGGACATAGACCAGGTTTTATGATGGAAAAAGTAAGACCAATCACATTATGGTAATTATACTCATACATAATGCATGAGATTTTAGTTGATAAAATCTGATTCTGATTTATAAAACAAGAAACATGACTTACCCATCTTTCTCTGAAATATCCAAAGCACTCAATGGTACGGGGTTGAAAGAATAAGTGCAAATTGTGTGGATTTCACTTTTATATTTGATTCATTAACACTGTTCAGTTCCGCATGATTGCTGATTACATGTACTCAATAGTACCATGTTTTTTTCCCTTTATTTTAGGTGATAAAAAAGGATTAATTATAGGATTTTGGTTTTAATTTTTTTTAAATCTATTTAGATGCCAGTAATTCACTTTTTCATCTAACAAAAAAAGACAATAGGTGTAAATGAAGGTATATAGCATTACAGATATTTGTAACAAATAAGTTAATCAAGTACTTAATTATATACTTTTACAGATTATATGACAATAGAAAAATAAAATTTATTGTTGGCGTTAATGCAAATTATTATCTGGAAATGAAAAACTAGCAACTTTCCTGCGTTGCGTAATAAAGGAAAAAAATTGTGTGTTCTTTCCACAATGATATGCAAAGAAAACTCAACTTATTCACTTCCTAAGATATTTGATACTGATTGTAGTAAATGTGAACTAAAAACTCCCTAGTTTGTATTTTTTAAGACTTTCAGACAAATTTTCATAACTTCTTAATAAAAAACTAATTTTACCCGGTTTGTTACAAAATTGTCTTAAGTATATACACAATGATCTCTGATGAATAGTTAGTGGCAAAGATCATTAAACTACTTAGTAGAGATTCAACTTTCGACGAAATAAAAATATTTCTGATTTTTTTCTTTGAATTTTACTATGTTTAATAATTTATTGCAGAAAGCGAGTGACAAGTAGTATCAAGCTTTAAATAATTACAGCTGACATTGGTTACCTATACATATAATTTTGTATCAGGATAATATTTCACTTCCCAGCTTCCATGCGGCATAACTTGGTACTGACATTATTTCCTTGTTAAACGTAACGACTGGAAATTTAAAAAATATGGAAATTTTCAAAAGATTGGGCCACGAGCAAAAGAGCAAAAACATTTAGGTAAATAACGGTTTCTTAGAGATCTATAGGTAGGAAAAACTAGTACAAAATGATATCCATTTTCAATACAGCTCATCTGACAAAAAAATACATTTACGATCCTCTCTAAGAATATTTATAGTTCTAAAATTCAATTATTAAAATCTGTACATTAAAACTATATTCTAGATATTTGTCTAAAGAAAAATCATTTTTAATTGCTTTATCAAAACCAATTCTAGCATAATCATTGAATAAAGCATTCCAGTCCTGGTAAATCTGACCATTTATACGACATTTAATATAGTTATATGAAAGATCAAAATTACCAATGTTGTCCTGATCGAGCCATATATAATTCATACGTAGACTAAATAAAAAGATTCCTTATTTTGGATGCCCAATTAGTTTTTTCCATTTTATGCATCGGCACATAAAACCTTATATACTTAATGAACACTATTTGGTTTATAAGAAATGATTTAATAATTCTATGTTTAAGTAAAACATACACTGGAAACCATCCTAGCTCACGGAATTAAAATACTCTGATTACAAAGGAAGAAAGTGATCAGTGAAACTTATCAATTCAAATTATCCGGTATCCCTTCAGTTACAAAAAACCAATCGTTTTTCACTTTTGTCCAATACTAAATATTGATACCTTGGGTATTAGAAATTCAAAAATATTGACGGACAGATGAATTATTGGTTAACGTCCAGTTGTAACCAGGTGCATATCAGGACGACAAAAATAATGAAGAAATAGTTTAGCAAATATAAACCAAAAGAAAGTACATGCATTTAAGGACACATTTTTTACAAAGGACCTTATAGTGATTTCAACTATAAGTACATTTTTGTCACTCTGTGCCAAAGGGTCATGTGAGCTAAAAACTTTTTTCCAAAGAACTAAAAAATCAAAATTTTGTTTGTCTTAATTATTAACCAAAATAAAAAAAATAAATAAATAAATGTACATTCTCAATGCATCATGTCATGAGATCGTAAAAATTAAACTGACCTTGGTCGGTCTGTACGTTGATTATACGCACAATTTCAATCGATTCAAAATATTCAAATACCGAAGCGGTATGAATTAATTCCACCAGGCGAATTCGTGAGAACAGCGAAATTGCAAATTCATTTAATCAAAAAGAAAAGTAACATTTTTTTTAAGGACAATGAAGACCATCAACACTTTCTGGATATTTTTGATTTCTCCATCGTAGTAGAAATGACGTTAGATGCGCAACTTGACGTCACACATGCATTCGCGTTATTTACTACTAGAAGGAACCCGCGATTCTCGCGGGAGAGGTAAGGAAGTCGATATCTGATAGGTTAAAAAGTGGGGAAAAGCTGAAGTTGGTTAACAATACTGATGCTGCAGAGTAAAAAAAATGTTAAGAGGGAGATTGCCAACAAAAACCTATATCATTGATAGCACAGTTTCAATTTTATGCGACAATCTCGGCGGGTGTCTTTAAGGAGGAGACGACTCATACTTTGCTGTGCAGCTGATTTTTATGGAAGCGAGTTCATTGTGTATCCCCGTACACCAAATATTGCTATTTACTGGGAACCAATGCATTATCTCAATAATAGAGATGTATCGTCAATTGCCGCTAGTGTACAGTTAATTGCAGCCTGTTGCCATTTACGGTACACCTACATGTATAATATTGCAATAGGTACCAGAAAAGAGCAATATATATCTGATGTAAAGGGTTGCACAGTGGTGTTAGTCTTAATGTGGTTTTTCTTCAAGAAATTTGTATTGTCATTATGTCTTTGTTTGATTCCTTAGCTTTGTCCTTTCCCTTGGACTTTAGTCTTTTAATACTTAGGGGACAATCCAGGGGACAACCATTCCATTCTGAGTGTTTATCATGTACACGCCACGTGAAGACCAGACACACCGTACATGTAGGTGTTCAGCTTGTGATCATTTTTTTTTTAAATTTAAATGACAAACTAACATACTGTAAATGTTCATTGTACACAACGGGACCTATTATTTATTTATTAGTCCAGATTATCATGGCGTCTCAAGGGTATAATTATTTTTGATTTTTTTTGGACCCTCATCGATGGAATATACGTCCAAGTAAAAATTTTCCAAGACGGATTAATTATTTGGACTGGTTTATTCTGGCTATTCCAACATTTTAAATTCTAGACCTTAATTAGTAAGAATTTCATGTAGGGATAGCCAGAATGTTTGTATAAACAATGGATTATAACTGTTTGTACTGTAAAAACAAGATGTGATATTTTCATAGGTAAATCTGTGTTGGCATGCATGGTGTTTGGGAATAATTCATTTTTCTTACACTAGTTTCTGAGTCTCTCTATTCATTATAACAAATACAAGAGTAAATTATAGATTTCTTTATTTTAATACAAATAAAATGACATTCAAATTCTAAGCTAGTCTAAGTGGAGAAGATGGGATGCAGCATCAACAAACTGAAGAGGTGTAATCTCCTGGTTCTGTAGGCGGGTCTTGAGTGTGGTTAGTCTTGAGTCGATTTCTCTGTACTTGCGTTTTCTTGGTACACGTTTTCCCCCGGCTTGGTACTAGTAGGAAACTGTAAACTAGTGGGAACATGGTACCTTCAACAATAGCATGGAATGTGTAAAGCTGATAGAATAGGGTCGGACAAGAATAAAATGTGCCGTCTGCGTATACTGTATCTGATGCTGCCAAGTGAGTAAGATTCTGTTGAGTGCTGAAGAGTAGAATGCGTCCAACGGTATTGTCGTCTGCAAGGAGAAAGGGCTCTCCAGTGGTGGTCCGTCTAAGTGTAGGTCTGCTGTAGAAGTGGGTAGTGCGGGTAGTCTTTTGCGTCATTTATCATATGATTATTTATCTTAATCAATTAAAAATGTAGGTAAATATTTGGAATCCAACAAATCTCTGGTAAATTTACCTGTAAAATTAATTAGTGACTAATTACTAAAACAACATAACCCACTACAACAAAACCTATTGTTCTTTGCATGTAGGAATAGCCAGAATACTATTTTTTAAAATGTTGGAATAGCCAGAAGACACCATTTGGACTAACCTATTATGTACCATCGATATTGTGTACACGCCATGTGATTTTTTGGAAACGCGCTGAGTTGTAAATTACACATTAAAATGCTAAAAGATGCACATTGCGTTTCCTGTGACGGTGATCAAATAAAATGTGGGCTTTCATATCTTTAAATCTATTTTACCTACTAAAAATATGTAGTATTTTCATTCAATGTTTGACGGCGGTGTTACTTATTTGGTACGAAAAGGAAATGTAACAGGAGGGTCGGACAGCTATGCGTTTCCAAACCCCGCTGTGTATTAAAATGTCTAGAGTTGCTATTTATTTTTTAATATATACATTTTTTTTAAAAATAATTAACAACAAAAAATAATAACGTTAATAAAACATCCCTTCATGAGAGGTAAAACAGTGAACACAAGATGTAATATATATATAGAGTCACTTCCTAAAGTTAGTAATATACATTGGATGTTGTATATGGAAATACGTTGAGGTGATTGTCTTGGATGTTTCTTGGGTATACCATGGCAGATACAACGGGATTATACACAAATGATGACATCTGCTGGAAAATTGGTGGTAATGCTTGGTTCTGTTGATGACTGTCCATGACAGGTGGTTCATGATGAGATGTATTTGGTGCGCGTGAACCAGGTTTACCAACACCAACGAACTGTGACATCTCAGCCAATTTATTTTTACCACAGGTCTTGATATAGCGTTTTTCTTTCATTCTTCGATTCTGGAACCACCATTTGATTTGTGTCTGGCTGAGTCTGAGTCTTTTGGCAAGTAGTGGGCGGTCTTCAATCTGCAGGTACTTGCAGTTATTATAGTATCTCTCAAGTTCAGCAGCTTGAGCATTGGTGAAAGTAATTCTTGATTTCTTTCTTGGTCGTTCACTGTTGTCTGATTCAACAGAGTTTGGTGAAGAACAATCTCCTGAGTCTAAAGTGTTGTTTTCTGACTCGAAGGCTTGTTTTCTCTTTTGGCTGCTACTTTGAAAGTAACATGGGTCGATCAGATGAATTTGTGAGTAAATTCCTTCGTGATTAAATACGACAGCATCAGTTTTGTTGTCTTCTGTTTTTCTACTGCTCTTTGACAGTTCCTCTATGCTGAATGACATTTTAACTGGATTCTTTGTACTGGTCATTGTAAAAATGTTATAATTTTGAATACTTTACAATTCAGAAGACAGATTGACTTTGAGTAAAACCTGCCAAAATCCTGTTTTTATACTGCTTAAACTGAAATTGACTTGATCAGTTGTAAGTTCTGTTTTAATTAATTCCAAGCCAACCATTCAGAAACATATTATTATCAATCTGCCAGTGATTACATGACAAGGCATAATCATTTGAAACTCAACCAATTAATTAGGGTGATTTAAAAACAATAGAATTCCACTAAAGTGATTTAAAATCTTTGGTGAATGAATTGTTTTTTTAATGAATTTAAATCACTTTCATTGTTAAATAATCTGTGACAAATGGCCAGCCAACTAATTACCCACGCCAAGTCATCTATAGCAAGCTCTGCACTTTGAAATATTATGTAGACATTTTGACGTAAGTAAGTAAGTAAATTGTATTTAAAGTCGACACATATGTACATACAACAAATAACATGAGCTATATTAACTCCTTCGACCGACTATAACATATATACAGGACATGGGAAATAAAAGCAATATTGATAATAATATTCTTTAGGCATTTTGATATATGTAAAACAAACTCGTTCAAAATGACAGACAAAATTTAACATTTGATGTACAATATATCTGAGAATCAACCAAATTACACATCTTTATGACGCGGTATGTGCGTCATAAATATTTATTTTTGCCTAGGCATAAATATTTATGCCTAAGAATAAATCGATTTATTTCTTGCATAAATCCATTTAAGGCTATGCATAAATGATTTATGCTTAGGCATAAATCGATTTATTCTTAGGCATAAATAAATATTTATGACGCACATACCGCGTCATGCATCTTCCGAAAATTTTGCTTAATGAATACCATACAGGAATTGTTACATGTCGAGAGTTTAGTATTAAAGAAAATAATTTGAAGGTAAAGACTGTTTGAAACTGTTATGCTTAGAACAGAATAACTTTATTTGAACCAAATCAGGATATTGTAATTATCGTACGGCTCTAAATGAAAAGGTTGTGCATCGGTGTGAATCTGAAAATTT
This sequence comes from Mytilisepta virgata, assembly GCA_028015205.1. Classification (NCBI taxonomy): domain Eukaryota; kingdom Metazoa; phylum Mollusca; class Bivalvia; order Mytilida; family Mytilidae; genus Mytilisepta; species Mytilisepta virgata. The sequence continues at coordinate 5,764,182 of CM051517.1, forward strand.
GGCGAGTTTCTCAGTTTAATTCAAGTACAGAAAAAGCAATTTAGGAGAAAAAAATATAAATTGGTGAATCGTTTTGGGTTAAAAAGTCACATTCCCGAGGAAACTTATATACACGTTCATAGAATATTCTTTACAATTTCTACGATTTCAAGATATATGTCCAAATATTTATTAAAACAGATTTTCATCGTATCAAGGTGAAAACATTAAATGACAGAAAATGGTCTAGCTTTGACTTACGAAAAACACAAAAACAAAACAAAATGCAAATTTATAAAATTGTTTGGAAACTGCTTATTTTTATTTTTATTATAATATTGTATAATTCAAAAGCTGTCATTTGTCAAAATAGATCACATGGTCAACCTGTAAAAAGCTTGTAAAATAGGTGTTTCCATAAATAAAATTAAAAATGTTGAAAGACTAAGAGTTTCTAAAAATAATTTAGTTGAAAGACCCCCTTATTCCAAAAATAGAATTTAGAAGAACAAATTTATAAAGCGATATTTTGATTGGCTATTGGATTAGTCTAAGGACCAATCAGAATCGATCTTTCATTCTTACTTCGGAAGTTCATTAAATATGTGATATCTACATGTTGTTTTGTTAATATTAAATTGTTAAAGTTTATCATTTTCAATTCAATATCAACATAATGAAAAGGATATAGGGAAAATGTCAGAGATTCAAAACCGTAAAGCACAGATTAGTTCGTTGGTTTATGAAATAGAACATGATTGATATTTTGTGAATTTGAATATTATAATAAAACAATTATAGCCTTTAAAATGTCGGTCGATACATGTTTTATCGACCTGACGAAATTATATCGACTGAGGACGAAGTTTTATCGACCTGACGAAATTATATCGACTCAGTCGATATAATTTCGTCAGGTCGATAAAACATGTATCTTCGTCCTCAGTCGATATAATTTCGTCAGGTCGATAAAACATGTTCGTTATCAGTCGATATAATTTCGTCAGGTCGCGGATAAAACATGTATCGACCTCCTCTAAAGGCTATAATTGTATAATATAATGTTGTTTTGTAAGGTATAAATTATTGTACGATATACTGAATATACATGTATTGTCATTTGTACATAATCATGGTATGTTTTCACCTTTTGTTATGTATACTTCTTTCATTTTGTTTATATATATTTAGATAGTAAATTTGTTTGAAAATAACAATCCAAAAATACTAATATTAGATATAGTAAATTTATACTATCTTGTATACGACGCATTTCAAGGCGTTACTTCTCATCAGCAGCATTAAAACCGAAATTTACTAATTTTGTGAAAAACCAAAGATCCTTCCTTTCACATTATGTCAACGTTAAAAATGAACTTTCTTCATGAATTTTCCCCTATACTACTCTTCATGATATTGAATTTGTGGAAAGAGATTTAGTCATTTCTATAAATAAATCATAATAAATGGGTCATGACATAAAGTTTAATCTTTGCTTTGGAGAAAATCTATCGAACGTGAGGAAGTAAAAAATTCCAGGTTTTATACAAAGTATAGTGTCTGATTCCAGAAAAACCAGTGAAAAGCTCTGAACCCAAGATAATTCTGAACAAAAGACTTATATAGGTCATCTGATGCAAAGTTTTTTTTTAGTAAACCAAAACCAAATACGCACGCAATTGTTATTTTCTGTAATCTATGTTTTATCCTTATTATCCTTAATTTCTTTATTCATTTTTAATTCAGTATCTTTCATATTGCGAAAATATCATTATCTTCTATTCTTTCTATTTTTAGGCTACTATTCTCTATTCTATACACCAATATAAACTCCATAGACCATCGTTCAGCCGATGAAACCTCTGTCTGCACATTCCTTCGCAATAACTAATGTAAATAAAACGGAAGAACAGAAAAACTTTATACCGGCATTAATTAGGACCCCTTGAATTATAAAAACACTGTTTTGTCTATAACACCGGGGGTTGAGTGTTATATAAAATCACCAGGCTTCCAAACTAACGTTTTATTTGATATTTTCTGGGTCATTTTCCGTCCAGCAGTATACATATTCTGCATATTTTTTCATTTTTTATTACATCCAACTTGATAATGGCACAAAAGCGAGTTAGCTAGAAAGCTTTTGAATTCAACAATCAAAACACAAAGGGGTGTTCTAAAATGAATAATATACAATTACGCCCTGTAAGGAGGGGGATATCCAAAATGGTCAACCCTGCTTTGGATATCTCCCGACTCATAGGATTATACCGAACAAATATTTTTGTGTATTATGTGTTATTCACATGCGGGGAATAATAGGGTTATTCATTGGACTAATGAATTTTGTCGAGGTTATTCCCCGGCACCACCGATTATATAGAGAATAATACATGGTAAAATCTGTATCACATGCTGTATCAACCCGAGAAACCAATATCAGCCAGAGAGCCTTGGCCCGAGGGCTGATATTGGTCGAGGTTGATACAGCATGTGATACAGATTTTAACATGTATTATACACTTTATCATATATATTTTAAACAGAGGACTTCAAATTTTCCAAATTAAAGTCCACTGCTACGAATGAAATTGATTGGGGAAAATATTTTGTGAAATAAAAAATAAAAAAAAATAGGGGGGGTTGAAAAAAAGTCAAATAATCGGGAAAAAATTTGAACAACATTTGTTTTTTTTAAATTTACCCCCCCCAAAAAAAACAAATAACAACAAAAAAAATACAAAAAAGTAAAATTGAAAAAAAAATGAAAAAAGGCTATGTGATAAAGGGTAAGCCATGTGATAAAGGGTAGACATGCGATAAAGGGGTGTGATAAAGGGTGCGCATCAAAGTTGAGCGATACGGATTAAACAGCGGGCTATTTATCAAATATTCAAAACTACTGTATTTACTACTAAATATATGATAAAATGAAATATCTGAATTATTCTATGTCAGGTGATCATTTATTTGCCAATAGATTTATTTAATTATACTGTAAGGTATAATAATATAAAACGACCATCTCCATGACGTATATACAACTACAGTCTAACAATAGGTGTAATAAAATGTGCACTGGTCATTTGTTTGCACGGGTTTATTGGGTACAAAGGGAAAGTTGAATCCTAAATAAAGATCATTATAAAGAAAATAGCACGAAGAATCTATTATTTCCTAGATATTATAGCCTCATTTGTACGCCAAAAACAATGATGTTACGGATATCTGGTTATTGTAAAATGAGATAACATCCCAGTAGCATATAGGATTGGATATGAGAAAATAATAACTATATTTAAGGGCGTTGGTGTAAGCGCGACCGGCCGAGGGTTTCCGACGATGATTTAAGGTTAGGTTTGTGGTTTTTATAAAGGCAAAACAGCATAAACCTAGACAGTGGGTAAACTGAGATACTTTTCCAGAAGACAGGATAATGTTTTCACAGTTAAATAAAATAAAATAAATAAATAAAAACGTAGATCTTTTCGATATTCGACCTATTGAAGACTGGAAGTTACAGTAGTGCATGTTAACAAGCGTTATTTTCTATGTTCGTTCATTTGGGTTGGAACAACTGTGTAGTTTAATAATATATGAACGGTGATAAGTACAATGTAAAGCTTGATTAACCTTTTTATTTTTTATAAACATATTTTGTTTAAATACTTAACAACAATAAATAATAACGTTAATAAAACATCCCTTCATGAGAGGTAAAACAGTGAACACAAGTTGTAATATATATATAGAGTCACTTCCTAAAGTTAGTAATATACATTGGATGTTGTATATGGAAATACGTTGAGGTGATTGTCTTGGATGTTTCTTGGGTATACCATGGCAGATACAACGGGATTATACACAAATGATGACATCTGCTGGAAAATTGGTGGTAATGCTTGGTTCTGTTGATGACTGTCCATGAGAGGTGGTTGCTGATGAGATGTATTTGGTGCGCGTGAACCAGGTTTACCAACACCTACGAACTGTGACATCTCAGCCAATTTATTTTTACCACAGGTCTTGATATAGCGTTTTTCTTTCATTCTTCGATTCTGGAACCACCATTTGATTTGTGTCTGGCTGAGTCTGAGTCTTTTGGCAAGTAGTGGGCGGTCTTCAATCTGCAGGTACTTGCAGTTATTATAGTATCTCTCAAGTTCTGTAGCTTGTGCATTGGTGAAAGTAATTCTTGATTTCTTTCTTGGTTGTTCACTGTTGTCTGATTCAACAGAGTTTGGTGAAGAACAATCTCCTGAATCTAAAGTGTTGTTTTCTGGCTCGAAGGCTTGTTTTCTCTTTTGGCTGCTACTTTGGAAGTTACATGTGCCGGTCAGTTGAAGCTGTGAGAAAATTCCTTCGTGATTAAATACGACAGCATCAGTTTTGTTGTCTTCTGTTTTTCTACTGCTCTTTGACAGTTCCTCAATGCTGAAAGACATTTTAACTGGATTCTTTGTACTGGTCATTGTAAAAATGTTATAATTTTGAATACTTTACAATTCAAAAGACAGATTGACTTTGAGTAAAACCTGCCAAAATCCTGTTTTTATACTGCTTAAACTGAAATTGACTTGATCAGTGGTAAGTTCTGTTTTAATTAATTCCAAGCCAACCATTCAGAAACATATTATTATCAATCTGCCAATGATTACATGACAAGGCATAATCATTTGAAACTCAATCAATTAATTAGGATGATTTAATAACAAAAGGATTCCACTAAAGCGATTTAAAATCTTTGGTGAATGAATTGTTTTTTTTAATGAATTTAAATCACTTTCATTGTTAAATAATCTGTGACAAATGGCTAGCCAACTAATTACCCAAGCCAAGTAACCTATAGCAAGCTCTGCACTTAAAAATATTATGTAGACATTTTGACGTAAGTAAGTAAGTAAATTTTATTTAAAGTCGACACATATGTACATACAACAAATAACATGAGCTATATTAACTCCTTCGACCGACTATAACATATATACAGAAAAAGCAAAATAAAAGCAATATTGATAATAATATTCTTTAGGCATTTTGACACATGTAAAACAAACTCGTTCAAAATGACAGACAAAATTTAACATTTGATGTATAATATATCTGAGAATCAACCAAATTAAATTTAGACACATCTTTATGCCGCGGTATGTGTGTCATAAATATTTATTTATGCCTAGACATAAATATTAATGCCTAGGCATAAATCATATTTGCATAGCCTTAAATGGATTTATGCCCAGAAATAAATCGATTTATGCTTAGGCATAAATATTTATGCCTAGTAAAGACTGTTTGAAACTGTTATGTTTAGAATAGAATAACTTTATTGAACCAAATCAGGGTATTTTACCAATTATCGTCCGGCTCTATAATGAAAAATTGTGAACCTGAACATTTGGCGAGTTTCTCAGTTTTAATTCAAATACAGAAAACGCAATTTAGAATAAAAAATATAAATTGGTGAATCGTTTTGGGTTAAAAAGTCACATTCTCGAGGAAACTTATATACATGTTCATGGAATATTCTTTACAATTTCTACCAATTTAAGATTATATGTCCAACAAATTGATTAAAACAGATTGCGCTAGAGGCACTTTCATCCTAGAACTGTTCTGTATCAATGTGAAAATATTAAATGACAGAAAATGGTCTAGCTTTGACTTACGAAAAAAACAACAAACAAACAAACACCAAAAAACGAAACAAAATGCAAATTTATAAAATTATTTGGAAACAGCTTATTTTTATTTATGTTGTTTAGTAAGGTATAAGTTATATAATTATTGTACGATATACTGAAGATACATTTCAATTTCAATTTCAAATATTTTATTGAATAAACAAATGGATTGGACAACAGGCTAAGCCTATACAAATCCTCTCCAAAAACAAGATGGAACATATAAACAAGTACATAATATGGATTGCAAGCAAATAAACACAATATACAGCACAAAAGTATCTTATATAATGTAAAAGCTAAATCAGAGATAATATAGGACATATTAATTAAAATTATTCAATTTGACTCTGAAAATAATGTTATATAGGTAGATAGCAATTGAATTTTAATCTTTACTTTAAAAAAAAAAGTGTTCATTATTATTAACAAAGAGTATTGTTGAATAATCTGGTCTATAAGTTAAATAGTGGTCCATCAATGAATGTATAATTAATAAGATAATTGAAAAAGATATTAGCTTTCTTAAAACAGTACACAACCAAGTGTAGTTATAAAAGCAAGAAAGTATTCATTTTTAGGTAAGGATAATAAGAAAGGAAGTAGCCTAATCAATTTACTTGAAAAAAAATAGAACAAGAACACTTGTGCTGTGTAATAATATATATATACAAACAAGACAAGACCAAACATTGGAAGCAATTACCTAATACATCTTGAGAGCCCATGTACTAATCATTTAAGTATTTGAACTGATTATTATATTATCTTAATATATTTGTATATAAGCATACATGCTATTCTAAAAGTATATATATTCAAGTAAATCTCTTAGTATTGCAAATAAAAGTAAGCACAGCATTTGTTATTTCTGTATTGTTCTCTTGAGACTGAGCATTTGAGCCATGAAGAAGAATATCTAAGTCTATGATATCACTATAGGCTTGTAAATCTGTAAATAATTGTTCACGTTGTCTATTAAATAAAGGGCAGCTATAGAAGAAATGAAAAGTGTCCTCCACTCCACCACCACAGGCACACATAGCATCATCAGAAATATGTGAGAGAAACAAGTGGTGCTTAAGATCACTCACTTCATTTCGTAACTGACAATATATAATATTTAAAGCACGAGTTCCTAACGAGAAGTGTCCAGGAGGTCTCTCCAGGTCCTTATTAAGTGCACGTTTAAACAGAGATAGGGATGTAATATTTTGAATAGAAGTATCCAGCTTGTTCCAAGCATCAAATGAACTTGGAAAGAAGCTATGTTGATAGGCCATAGTGCGAGAATTTGGAATATTAAAATATCTAGGGTTTCTAAGCATGTAAGAGTCATCATCATTTATGTTAACAAACGACAGTACATGATCAGAGATATAATTTGGCAGGAACCCATGCAAGGCTTTGTATATAAATATTAATTTTTGTTTTCTTCTACGCTCATGTAATGAGTCCCAGCCAAGTTCTGAATACAATTTGGACCTGGAGGTGCCTCGTCTCATTCCAGTCACAATACGTGCCGCTTCATATTGAATCGATTCAATCAGGTCAGATTCTTGTTTAGTACAGTTATCCCAAATGATATTTCCATATTCTAATATGGGTCTTACAAAACCAATGTATAATTTTTCAAGGGATTTTCTGTCTAAAGAATGTTTCAATAATCTGAGAATATTGATTCTAGAGCAGGCTCTAGAGTAAATATCATTAATATGATCTTTCCAGTTTCCCTTTGAGTTAAAATTTAATCCCAAATGTTTGTGGTTAGTAGTATTGGCTAATTGAATGCCATTCATGAATAGGTTTGGGACATTGACGTCATATTTTCTTGTAAATAGCATTCACTTTGTTTTTGTGGCATTAAAAGTGACCCCCCAGTCTGAAGCCCATTGGTGTAGTTCCTCAAGGTCAAGGTTAAGGGATGCAGCTGCTTCCTCATGGTCGTCACCTACACAGTAGAGAGAAGTATCATCAGCAAATAGTTTAATTTTGTTACTTACTACATCCACTATGTCGTTCACGAACAGGAGAAAGAGATACGGCCCCAAAATTGATCCCTGTGGAACACCAGCATTGATGGCTTTCCAAGTAGATTGGTATCCATCAAGACATACTCTCTGTTTTCGATCCAATAAGTAATCAGTAAACCAACTTAACAAAGACCCATTTATGCCATATTTTTGGAGTTTATATAATAAACCCTTATGCCACACTTTGTCAAATGCTTTAGACACATCACAAAATACAAATCTAATATCTTTACCCATATCTAAATTTTTCATAATGACGTCATAAATAATAAGAAGTTGATTCACAGTTGAATCTTTATGTCGAAAACCAGACTGGTCATGAGTAATAATCTCATGTTGTAATAAATAATTATGAAGATGCTTAAATACAATTTTTTCAAGTATCTTGCCAAAACAGTTTGTAACAGATATTGGTCTATAGTTAGTAACATCCTCACATAAACCCTTACCTTTATATACGGGAGTTACATTAGCCATCTTCCAGTCACTAGGAAAGGCACCATAATATAGACTTTTATTAAATAATATAGTAAGTGGTTTCACTAGGGACTGGAAGATTTCTTTGAGGAATTTTGGAGGAATATTATCAGGTCCACCAGGTTTGGAGGTATTGAGAATCTGGAACTGATCAATGACTTCACTTTCAGAGATAGATATTTCAGATAATTTTATGGGTGCCAGCGGTGGGAGATCAGGTAGCGACGGCTCTGTATCAAGAGAAGAAACAGAAGCAAAATGGTTATTTAGTGCATTTGCTTTATCTATAGGGTGATAGAAAATGTCACCATTTACTTTAAGGGGACTTTTGACAGTACTGACATTTTTAAATTTGGTAATACCTTTTGCAATACGCCACCATTTTCCTGGTGGTATAGACTTATCAACAAGTGAATTTTGTAAATTTATAATATAATTTTTTTTTGCATTCCTTACCATATCAATAACCTCATTTCGAATATTTCTAAATTTCACCCAATCACTTGCAAGGTTTCTGGAAACAGCTTTTTTGTGCAAACGATTTCTTTTCCTCATTTTGCATTTTATATCATTTGTTATCCAAGGCTTGTCTTTTGGCCTTACTACTAATCTCTTTTTAGGAATAAATTTTTACATAGTATATATTATTTCCCCATTTATATTATCATTTATCAAATTTACATTACCAGATGCACTAAATCTACCAACCCAATCAATACCTTGCAAGTGATGAGAAATAGCCTGATAGTCTGCATGAGCAAAATCCCAAACTTCTTTTATATATGATTTTTCACGTGGAATTGAAAAGTTAATCTCAATAACAGATGGACAATGATCACTACAGAAATTTGGTAAGACGTATTTGTCTTTTACAATATTAGGGTTATTGACCAGAATAGGATCAATGAGAGTAGAAGAGGTTGGTGTTATCCTTGTAGGTTCGGATATAACATTTTGTAATCCCAACCTTTCACACATAATATTAAATCTATGATTAACACATGTAGTAATTAAGTCTACATTAATATCACCAAGACATATAACATTGTCTATACCAGAATCTACACAGTTAGTAAATAAAGTTTCAAAATGATCCCAAGTTACCACTCTTGCATTTGGAGGTCTATAAAAACATGTTAATAAAAACTATTTACCACAGGTTTTGATTTCAACACAAACTGCCTCAATATCGTCAATTTCTAGATCATATCGACGTTTGGCATATAAATTGTTTCTAATGTAAATAACAATACCACCTCCATTATTAATTATTCTATCTTTGCGAAACTGATCAGGGTTTAAAAAATTATCTATACAAATATCTTCACTCTTCACATTATTATCAAGTCGTGACTCAGTAATGCAAATTATATCATAATCACCCAGTTCAGTTTGAACTAGGTCTGTCTTGTGACGTACTGAATTGATATTTAGATTAACAATAGTTATATTTTGGAATGTATGTTTAGAGATATTAGGGCCAGGATTAGGCTGAATGTCAAAACAAATCAATAACATAATCAACGATGTATGCATACAATACACTATATTATTAAAACAAAATTTAGAATCCATAGAATACTTGAGAAGGCGATCACCCATTATTCGACTATCCATTTGGGTACAAATAAGAACAGTTATATTTTAACACAATATCGCCCACCCAAGTGTATCCTACATGTTCATATGAAAAGTACATAGGCATAATGCTTAGATATATTTCACCGTCATGTGCTTCCAACAAAAAACTTATATACAAAATTTTAAAACAGATACATAGACAAAAAAAGAGCATAAAAAATGCATGGTTTTGGGTATTAACCATATTTTAGACTATTGGGATAGGATTGATTAAGTGCTAGGGTTAAGTATTGATAATAGAGGGGACATATACTTGTGGGTTGATATATAATGGAACATCAACTAAATATATGGGCTTTGTCATGTTGACACTCAGCAGAGCTGACCGTGTAGCACAAAATTTACAAATAGATGAATGCAGGAATCAATATAATTTGTACTGACAATGAGAGTATGGAGCTACAATTCAATGCCAATGGTACAGACACATAGTGACATACCTTACCAGAAAATTTATACGATTGGGAAAAAAAATTCAGAGCTGGGATCAATTGTTTGAGTTTTACCTGGATAATCGACAAAGTACAACTGCCAAAATTAAAACTAATAAAAAATATTATTTTCATAATCATAGTACTTCTTCACTTCACACAAACCTATGTAAACAATATGTCAAAGTCAAAATTGATCAAGGTATTTTCAGTGTATGTTTCCCATTAAAAAGTGCAGAACTGACCTAGAATTTTATAATTGACAATCAAATGACTGGTTGATACGGCGGAAGTTCCGTAACCAAACACTACAAAAATATTGGTGAAAGGGGGATAACTCAAAAAGTTCTTACAGTACACAATCAGTACAATTATTCAAAAGAATCAAATATCAAATATTTCATATTTTTAATTGTACACAATATCTTCAACAGTCGTCCACAAAGTCATGTTTCTTGGTGTACAGGAGCAGCAGTTGGTGTTGAAGTAAGAATGTCATGATCGCTAGGCCTGAAAGGAGCTGCACTGGCATTCAGTGTGGTATCTGGTTGGGCCTGTGACTGCACAATGGAGGGTTGACCATTGACATCTTGAATGCGTATATTATAGAACGGCATCAGATCAGCTTCTGTTTTAATGTGGACATTTTGCGTGTCATCTTTTGTACGAATGAGAATCTTTCCATCAATTGTCCAGCAGTTTTTTTATGAGTTTATCATTATAAAGTTTTCTAGTTTTATTAAACAGATGCATGCGTTGCTGTGTGAGTGCCTCATTGACATATATTTTTGAGTCGCTGTTCTCATTTCTGGTTTTCAAATTACGTTTATTAGAATAAACAAGCGCTCGGTGTCTGTACGAAATAAATCTCACGATTATGTTTCGAGGTGGTTTATCACGCAACTTCGGTCCCAGGCGATGAGTTCTGCCAATATGATCTAGAGACAACTTGGTCTCATTATTATGGAGGATGTCTCTATTTATAACGGATAGAACAAGCTCATCTGTGTTTTCACCCTCTGACTCCGGGATGCCGCAAAATTTAAGGCACGTTCGACGTGAATATTGTTCCATTTCTTCAAGCCTTTCTTCAAGCTGATTTATTCGCTTTTGGAATGTGTCAAGCTCAGCTTGGAAACAATTAGAGAGAACAGACTTTATGGACTTGTTTTTCAGAATCTCATTAACTAACAATTTTACAGACTCTTCGTTTTTGGCTATATTTTCTACAAAATCACTAATGTCTGAAAGTGATGTAGAATCCTCAGTCCTTTGACGTTTAAGAGACTGCGAGTCTGATCGCTGACGTGCAAAAATATTTTGATCGTATCTACGGGGAGGGTCATTTTGATCATATCTGCTTTGTCTATAGCCACCGCCTCTGTTTACAACACTGCCATGAAGATACATGTATTGTTATATATGTACATAATCATGGTATGTACTCACCTTTTGTTATGTATACATCTGTTTACTGTTTTCATTTTGTTTATATTAAGATAGTAAATTTGTTTGAAATTTTACTTAAACTTTTGTGAAAAACCAAAGACCTTTCCTTTCACATTATGTTAACTTTCAAAAATGAACTTTCTTCATGAATTTTCCCCTATACTCTTCGTGATACTGAATTTGAGGAGACATTTAGTCACGTCTATCAATAAGTCATAATAATGGGTCATGCCATAAACTTTAATCTTTGCTTTGGAGAAAATCTATCGAACGTGAGGAATTATAAAATTCTAGGTTTTATACAAATGTAGGGTCTGATGTTCATGACCGCAACCAGTGAAAAGCTCTGAATTCCCAAAAGACTTATATAGGTCATCTGCAAAATTTTTTTGGTAAACCAAATACGCACGCAGTTGTTATTTTCTGTAATCTCTGTTTTATCCTTATTATCCTTAATTTCTTTATTCATTTTTAATTCAGTATCTTTCATATTGCGAAAATATCATTATCTTCTATTCTTTCTATACTGAACCGCAAAAGAAACGTCGCTTTTTCAAAATGTTAGCAAAATTCAAAATAAATATTAATTAATGATTTTTATATAATCAGTATTACGATTACATCACCAGGTAAGATTAAATTACCTGTGAATTAAATTTTCGGTTGAATAATTTTCAGTTGATATCGTAGAGCGACCGTATCTAAAACCGCTCGTGGGACACACTTGGCGGTAATTTTTCTTAAATCTTAAATGTTCGTGAAATTCATGCTCCTTTATGGGTATAAAAGGCCGGAGAAAATTAAAGAGTGTTAGTATCAGTGTTGACACAGAAGCTATGCCACGTCTGACTCCACAACAGAGAGAACAGGCCATTGGTCGATTGGATGCTGGGCAATCTGTCAGAGTTATTGCCAACGACTTCAACTGTGCTGTTCGAACAATTGAACGTCTACGGACACGGTACAATGCAACAAACAGCACAAATGACCGTCCACGGAGTGTCCTACAGCAGAATAACATTAATGTTATGGATTGGCCGGCTTTGAGTCCAGATTTAAACCCTAATGAACATTTATGGGACCAAGTTCAAAGACGGTTGAATAATGAGCAGCCAAGTCCGACAACTGCAGCTGAACTTTCACAAGCGTTTCAGAGAGTATGGGCACGTATTCCGATGGCGTTTATTAATCGGCTCATCAACTCCATGTACCGAAGATGTGCCGCAGTAATTGGTGCCGGTGGAGGACATACACGTTATTAACGGACGTGGGAGCACAGCATTGAAAACATGTGACGTTGCGACAATTGTGACGTTTTTGTGAAAATTGTAACCAAAAGACTGTAAATCATTCATTAAATTTTGTAAAAATTAATTTAAAATATATAAATGTCACTTTGAAATAAATGTATGTGAACATCTCATTTTGTGCGACGTTTCTTTTGCGGTTCAGTATATTTTTAGGCTACTATTCTCTATATCTATACACCAATATAAACTCCATAGACTATCGTTCAGCCGATGAAACCTCTGTCTGCACATTCCTTCGCAATAACTAATGTAAATAAAACGGAAGAACAGAAAAACTTTATACCGGCATTAATTATCACCCCTTGAATTATAAACAACACTGTTTTGTCTACCAACACCGGGGGTTGAGTGTTATATAAAATCACCAGGCTTCCAAACTAGCGTTTTATTTGATATTTTCTGGGTCATTTTCCGTCCAGCTGTATACATATTCTGCATATATATATATTTTTTATTTTTTATTACATCCAACCTGATAATGGCAAAAAGCGAGTAAGCTAGATAGCTATTGAATTCAACAATCCAAATGCAAAGAGGTGTTCTAAAAGGAATACTAAAGACGACCATCTGCATGAAGTATATACAACTACAGTCTTATACGAGGTGTAATAAAATGTGGACTGGTCATTTGTTGGCACGGGTTTATTGGGTACAAAAGTTAAATTCCTAAATAAAGATCATAATAAAGAAAATAGCTCTAAGAATCTATTATTTCATAGATATTATAGCCTCATTTGTACGCCAAAAACAATGATGTTAGGGATATCTGGTTATTGTAAAATGAGATGACATCTCAGTAGCATATAGGATTGGATATGAGAAAATAACGCGTTTTTGTAAGCGCGACCGGCCGTGGGTTTCCGACGACGATTTAGGGGTAGGTTTGTGGCTTTTATAAAGGCAAAACAGCATAAACTTAGACAGTTGGTAAACTGAGATACTTTTCCAGAAGACAGGATAATGTTTTCACAGTTAAATAAAATAAAATAAATAAATAAAAACGTAGATCTTTTCGATATTCGACCTATTGAAGACTGGAAGTTACAGTAGTGCATGTTAACAAGCCTTATTTTCCATGTTCGTTCATTTGGGTTGGAACAGCTGTGTATTTTAATAATATATGAACGGTGATAAGTACAATGTAAAACTTGATTAACCTTTTTATTTTTTATAAACATATTTTGTTTAAATACTTAACAACAACAAATAATAACGTTAATAAAACATCCCTTCATGAGAGATAAAACAGTGAACACAAGATGTAATATATATATAGAGTCACTTCCTAAAGTTAGTAATACACACTGGATGTTGTATATGGAAATACGTTGAGGTGATTGTCTTGGGTGCACCTTGGGTATACCACGGCAGATACAACGGGATTATACACAAAGGATGACATCTGATGGAACATTGGTGGTAATGCTTGGTTCTGTTGATGACTGTCCATGACAGGTGGTTCATGATGAGATGTATTTGGTGCGCGTGAACCAGGTTTACCAACACCAACGAACTGTGACATCTCAGCCAATTTATTTTTACCACAGGTCTTGATATAGCGTTTTTCTTTCATTCTTCGATTCTGGAACCACCATTTGATTTGTGTCTGGCTGAGTCTGAGTCTTTTGGCAAGTAGTGGGCGGTCTTCAATCTGCAGGTACTTGCAGTTATTATAGTATCTCTCAAGTTCAGCAGCTTGAGCATTGGTGAAAGTAATTCTTGATTTCTTTCTTGGTCGTTCACTGTTGTCTGATTCAACCGAGTTTGGTGAAGAACAATCTCCTGAGTCTAAAGTGTTGTTTTCTGACTCGAAGGCTTGTTTTCTCTTTTGGCTGCTACTTTGAAAGTAACATGGGTCGATCAGATGAATTTGTGAGTAAATTCCTTCGTGATTAAATACGACAGCATCAGTTTTGTTGTCTTCTGTTTTTCTACTGCTCTTTGACAGTTCCTCTATGCTGAATGACATTTTAACTGGATTCTTTGTACTGGTCATTGTAAAAATGTTATAATTTTGAATACTTTACAATTCAGAAGACAGATTGACTTTGAGTAAAACCTGCCAAAATCCTGTTTTTATACTGCTTAAACTGAAATTGACTTGATCAGTTGTAAGTTCTGTTTTAATTAATTCCAAGCCAACCATTCAGAAACATATTATTATCAATCTGCCAGTGATTACATGACAAGGCATAATCATTTGAAACTCAACCAATTAATTAGGATGATTTAAAAACAATAGAATTCCACTAAAGTGATTTAAAATCTTTGGTGAATGAATTGTTTTTTTAATGAATTTAAATCACTTTCATTGTTAAATAATCTGTGACAAATGGCCAGCCAACTAATTACCCAAGCCAAGTCATCTATAGCAAGCTCTGCACTTTGAAATATTATGTAGACATTTTGACGTAAGTAAGTAAGTAAATTGTATTTAAAGTCGACACATATGTACATACAACAAATAACATGAGCTATATTAACTCCTTCGACCGACTATAACATATATACAGGACATGGAAAATAAAAGCAATATTGATAATAATATTCTTTAGGCATTTTGATATATGTAAAACAAACTCGTTCAAAATGACAGACAAAATTTAACATGTGATGTACAATATATCTGAGAATCAACCAAATTACACATCTTTATGACGCGGTATGTGCGTCATAAATATTTATTTTTGCCTAGGCATAAATATTTATGCCTAAGAATAAATCGATTTATTTCTTGCATAAATCCATTTAAGGCTATGCATAAATGATTTATGCTTAGGCATAAATCGATTTATTCTTAGGCATAAATAAATATTTATGACGCACATACCGCGTCATGCATCTTCCGAAAATTTTGCTCAATGAATACCATACAGGAATTGTTACATGTCGAGAGTTTAGTATTAAAGAAAATAATTTGAAGGTAAAGACTGTTTGAAACTGTTATGCTTAGAACAGAATAACTTTATTTGAACCAAATCAGGATATTGTAATTATCGTACGGCTCTAAATGAAAAGGTTGTGCATCGGTGTGAATCTGAAAATTTGGCGAGTTTCTCAGTTTAATTCAAGTACAGAAAAAGCAATTTAGGAGAAAAAAATATAAATTGGTGAATCGTTTTGGGTTAAAAAGTCACATTCCCGAGGAAACTTATATACACGTTCATAGAATATTCTTTACAATTTCTACGATTTCAAGATATATGTCCAAATATTTATTAAAACAGATTTTCATCGTATCAAGGTGAAAACATTAAATGACAGAAAATGGTCTAGCTTTGACTTACGAAAAACACAAAAACAAAACAAAATGCAAATTTATAAAATTGTTTGGAAACTGCTTATTTTTATTTTTATTATAATATTGTATAATTCAAAAGCTGTCATTTGTCAAAATAGATCACATGGTCAACCTGTAAAAAGCTTGTAAAATAGGTGTTTCCATAAATAAAATTAAAAATGTTGAAAGACTAAGAGTTTCTAAAAATAATTTAGTTGAAAGACCCCCTTATTCCAAAAATAGAATTTAGAAGAACAAATTTATAAAGCGATATTTTGATTGGCTATTGGATTAGTCTAAGGACCAATCAGAATCGATCTTTCATTCTTACTTCGGAAGTTCATTAAATATGTGATATCTACATGTTGTTTTGTTAATATTAAATTGTTAAAGTTTATCATTTTCAATTCAATATCAACATAATGAAAAGGATATAGGGAAAATGTCAGAGATTCAAAACCGTAAAGCACAGATTAGTTCGTTGGTTTATGAAATAGAACATGATTGATATTTTGTGAATTTGAATATTATAATAAAACAATTATAGCCTTTAAAATGTCGGTCGATACATGTTTTATCGACCTGACGAAATTATATCGACTGAGGACGAAGTTTTATCGACCTGACGAAATTATATCGACTCAGTCGATATAATTTCGTCAGGTCGATAAAACATGTATCTTCGTCCTCAGTCGATATAATTTCGTCAGGTCGATGAAACCTCTGTCTGCACATTCCTTCGCAATAACTAATGTTAATAAAATGGAAGAACTGAAAAACTTTATACCGGCATTAATTAGCACCCCTTGAATTATAAACAACACTGTTTTGTATACAACATCGGGGGTTGAGTGTTGTATAAAGTCACCAGGCTTCCAAACTAACGTTTTATTTGATATTTTCTGGGGTCATTTTCTATTCCAGCGGTATACATATTCTGCATATATACATTTTTTATTTTTTATTACATCCAACTTGATAATGGCAAAAAAACGAGTTAGCTACAAAGCTATTGAATTCAACAATCCAAATGCAAAGAGGTGTTCTAAAAGGAATAATATAAAACGACCATCAGCATGAAGTAAATACAACTACAGTCTTAACACGAGGTGTAATAAAATGTGGACTGGTCATTTGTTGGCACGGGTTTATTGGGTACAAACGGAAAGTTAAATTCCTAAATAAAGATCATAATGAAGAAAATAGCTCTAAGAATCTATTATTTCATAGATATTATAGCCTCAATTTTACGCCAAAAACAATGATGTTACGGATATCTGGTTATTGTAAAATGAGATAACATCCCGGTAGCATATAGGATTGGATCATATGAGAAAATAATAACTACATTTAAGGGTATCGTCGGAAACCCACGGCCGGTCGCGCTAACGCGTTGGTGTAAGGGCGACCGGCCTTGGGTTTCCGACGACGATTTAGGGGTAGGTTTGTGGCTTTTATAAAGGCAAATCAGCATAAACTTAGACAGTTGGTAAATTAAGGTACTTTTCCAGAAGACAGGATAATGTTTTCACAGTTAAATAAAATAAAATAAATTAATAAAAAAGTAGATCTTTTCGATATTCGACCTATTGAAGACTGGAAGTTACAGTAGTGCATGTTAACAAGCCTTATTTTCCATGTTCGTGCATTTGGGTTGGAACAGCTGTGTAGTTTAATAATATAT
Organism: Mytilisepta virgata; assembly: GCA_028015205.1. Taxonomy (NCBI): domain Eukaryota; kingdom Metazoa; phylum Mollusca; class Bivalvia; order Mytilida; family Mytilidae; genus Mytilisepta; species Mytilisepta virgata. The sequence continues at coordinate 5,782,150 of CM051517.1, forward strand.
GAACGATGATAAGTACAATGTAAAGCTTGATTAACCTTTTTATTTTTTATAAACACATTTTGTTTAAATACTTAACGACAACAATTAAATAATAACGTTAACAAAACATCACTTCCTGAGAGATAAAACAGTAAACACAAGTTGTAATATATATATAGAGTCACTTCCTAAAGTTAGTAATACACACTGGATGTTGTATATGGAAATACGTTGAGGTGATTGTCTTGGGTGCACCTTGGGTATACCACGGCAGATACAACGGGATTATACACAAAGGATGACATCTGATGGAACATTGGTGGTAATGCTTGGTTCTGTTGATGACTGTCCATGACAGGTGGTTCATGATGAGATGTATTTGGTGCGCGTGAACCAGGTTTACCAACACCAACGAACTGTGACATCTCAGCCAATTTATTTTTACCACAGGTCTTGATATAGCGTTTTTCTTTCATTCTTCGATTCTGGAACCACCATTTGATTTGTGTCTGGCTGAGTCTGAGTCTTTTGGCAAGTAGTGGGCGGTCTTCAATCTGCAGGTACTTGCAGTTATTATAGTATCTCTCAAGTTCAGCAGCTTGAGCATTGGTGAAAGTAATTCTTGATTTCTTTCTTGGTCGTTCACTGTTGTCTGATTCAACCGAGTTTGGTGAAGAACAATCTCCTGAGTCTAAAGTGTTGTTTTCTGACTCGAAGGCTTGTTTTCTCTTTTGGCTGCTACTTTGAAAGTAACATGGGTCGATCAGATGAATTTGTGAGTAAATTCCTTCGTGATTAAATACGACAACATCAGTTTTGTTGTCTTCTGTTTTTCTACTGCTCTTTGACAGTTCCTCAATGCTGAATGACATTTTAACTGGATTCTTTGTACTGGTCATTGTAAAAATGTTATAATTTTGAATACTTTACAATTCAGAAGACAGATTGACTTTGAGTAAAACCTGCCAAAATCCTGTTTTTATACTGCTTAAACTGAACTTGACTTGATCAGTGGTAAGTTCTGTTTTAATTAATTCCAAGCCAACCATTCAGAAACATATTATTATCAATCTGCCAGTGATTACATGACAAGGCATAATCATTTGAAACTCAACCAATTAATTAGGATGATTTAAAAACAATAGAATTCCACTAAAGTGATTTAAAATCTTTGGTGAATGAATTGTTTTTTTAATGAATTTAAATCACTTTCATTGTTAAATAATCTGTGACAAATGGCCAGCCAACTAATTACCCAAGCCAAGTCATCTATAGCAAGCTCTGCACTTTGAAATATTATGTAGACATTTTGACGTAAGTAAGTAAGTAAATTGTATTTAAAGTCGACACATATGTACATACAACAAATAACATGAGCTATATTAACTCCTTCGACCGACTATAACATATATACAGGATATGGAAAATAAAAGCAATATTGATAATAATATTCTTTAGGCATTTTGATATATGTAAAACAAACTCGTTCAAAATGACAGACAAAATTTAACATTTGATGTACAATATATCTGAGAATCAACCAAATTACACATCTTTATGACGCGGTATGTGCGTCATAAATATTTATTTTTGCCTAGGCATAAATATTTATGCCTAAGAATAAATCGATTTATTTCTTGCATAAATCCATTTAAGGCTATGCATAAATGATTTATGCTTAGGCATAAATCGATTTATTCTTAGGCATAAATAAATATTTATGACGCACATACCGCGTCATGCATCTTCCGAAAATTTTGCTTAATGAATACCATACAGGAATTGTTACATGTCGAGAGTTTAGTATTAAAGAAAATAATTTGAAGGTAAAGACTGTTTGAAACTGTTATGCTTAGAACAGAATAACTTTATTTGAACCAAATCAGGATATTGTAATTATCGTACGGCTCTAAATGAAAAGGTTGTGCATCGGTGTGAATCTGAAAATTTTGCGAGTTTCTCAGTTTAATTCAAGTACAGAAAAAGCAATTTAGGAGAAAAAAATATAAATTGGTGAATCGTTTTGGGTTAAAAAGTCACATTCCCGAGGAAACTTATATACACGTTCATAGAATATTCTTTACAATTTCTACGATTTCAAGATATATGTCCAAATATTTATTAAAACAGATTTTCATCGTATCAAGGTGAAAACATTAAATGACAGAAAATGGTCTAGCTTTGACTTACGAAAAACACAAAAACAAAACAAAATGCAAATTTATAAAATTGTTTGGAAACTGCTTATTTTTATTTTTATTATAATATTGTATAATTCAAAAGCTGTCATTTGTCAAAATAGATCACATGGTCAACCTGTAAAAAGCTTGTAAAATAAAATAACAATCCAAAGATACTTATATTAGATACAGTTAATTTATACTATGCTGTATACGACGCATTTCAAGGAGTTACCTCTCATCAGCAGCATTAAAACCGAAATATTTGGAAGACCAAAAACCAAATTTATATTAAGCAAGAAGTACTCAACCAAAAATACCGAAATAGGAAGCCAAATTTCAGCTAAGGAGATCTACCATGTGCAATACAAGGAATGAACCCTTAGTATTTCTATTATTTTTGAATTTTGTTAAATACAGGTAATTTCTATAAAAAATCAATGAATAATCATGTCAGACAAGTCTGACGACTGGGTTTGCGAATACCCTCGGGGACCTAGGGTCCACCAGCAGAGGCATCATCCCAGGAGTTTCAAAATAACAATCCAAAGATACTTATATTAGATACAGTTAATTTATACTATGCTGTATACGACGCATTTCAAGGAGTTACCTCTCATCAGCAGCATTAAAACCGAAATATTTGGAAGACCAAAAACCAAATTTATATTAAGCAAGAAGTACTCAACCAAAAATACCGAAATAGGAAGCCAAATTTCAGCTAAGGAGATCTACCATGTGCAATACAAGGAATGAACCCTTAGTATTTCTATTATTTTTGAATTTTGTTAAATACAGGTAATTTCTATAAAAAATCAATGAATAATCATGTCAGACAAGTCTGACGACTGGGTTTGCGAATACCCTCGGGGACCTAGGGTCCACCAGCAGAGGCATCATCCCAGGAGTTTCAAAATAACAATCCAAAGATACTTATATTAGATACAGTTAATTTATACTATGCTGTATACGACGCATTTCAAGGAGTTACCTCTCATCAGCAGCATTAAAACCGAAATATTTGGAAAATAGGTGTTTCCATAAATAAAATTAAAAATGTTGAAAGACTAAGAGTTTCTAAAAATAATTTAGTTGAAAGACCCCCTTATTCCAAAAATAGAATTTAGAAGAACAAATTTATAAAGCGATATTTTGATTGGCTATTGGATTAGTCTAAGGACCAATCAGAATCGATCTTTCATTCTTACTTCGGAAGTTCATTAAATATGTGATATCTACATGTTGTTTTGTTAATATTAAATTGTTAAAGTTTATCATTTTCAATTCAATATCAACATAATGAAAAGGATATAGGGAAAATGTCAGAGATTCAAAACCGTAAAGCACAGATTAGTTCGTTGGTTTATGAAATAGAACATGATTGATATTTTGTGAATTTGAATATTATAATAAAACAATTATAGCCTTTAAAATGTCGGTCGATACATGTTTTATCGACCTGACGAAATTATATCGACCTCGGACTTCGTCCTCAGTCGATATAATTTCGTCAGGTCGATAAAACATGTATCTTCGTCCTCAGTCGATATAATTTCGTCAGGTCGATAAAACATGTTCGTTATCAGTCGATATAATTTCGTCAGGTCGCGGATAAAACATGTATCGACCTCCTCTAAAGGCTATAATTGTATAATATAATGTTGTTTTGTAAGGTATAAATTATTGTACGATATACTGAATATACATGTATTGTCATTTGTACATAATCATGGTATGTTTTCACCTTTTGTTATGTATACTTCTTTCATTTTGTTTATATATATTTAGATAGTAAATTTGTTTGAAAATAACAATCCAAAAATACTAATATTAGATATTGTAAATTTATACTATCTTGTATACGACGCATTTCAAGGCGTTACTTCTCATCAGCAGCATTAAAACCGAAATTTACTAATTTTGTGAAAAACCAAAGATCCTTCCTTTCACATTATTTACTTTCTTCATGAATTTTCCCCTATACTACTCTTCATGATATTGAATTTGTGGAAAGAGATTTAGTCATTTCTATAAATAAATCATAATAAATGGGTCATGACATAAAGTTTAATCTTTGCTTTGGAGAAAATCTATCGAACGTGAGGAAGTAAAAAATTCCAGGTTTTATACAAAGTATAGTGTCTGATTCCAGAAAAACCAGTGAAAAGCTCTGAACCCAAGATAATTCTGAACAAAAGACTTATATAGGTCATCTGATGCAAAGTTTTTTTTTAGTAAACCAAAACCAAATACGCACGCAGTTGTTATTTTCTGTAATCTATGTTTTATCCTTATTATCCTTAATTTCTTTATTCATTTTTAATTCAGTATCTTTCATATTGCGAAAATATCATTATCTTCTATTCTTTCTATTTTTAGGCTACTATTCTCTATTCTATACACCAATATAAACTCCATAGACCATCGTTCAGCCGATGAAACCTCTGTCTGCACATTCCTTCGCAATAACTAATGTAAATAAAACGGAAGAACAGAAAAACTTTATACCGGCATTAATTAGGACCCCTTGAATTATAAAAACACTGTTTTGTCTATAACACCGGGGGTTGAGTGTTATATAAAATCACCAGGCTTCCAAACTAACGTTTTATTTGATATTTTCTGGGTCATTTTCCGTCCAGCAGTATACATATTCTGCATATTTTTTTATTTTTTATTACATCCAACTTGATAATGGCACAAAAGCGAGTTAGCTAGAAAGCTTTTGAATTCAACAATCAAAACACAAAGGGGTGTTCTAAAATGAATAATATACAATTACGCCCTGTAAGGAGGGGGATATCCAAAATGGTCAACCCTGCTTTGGATATCTCCCGACTCATAGGATTATACCGAACAAATATTTTTGTGTATTATGTGTTATTCACATGCGGGGAATAATAGGGTTATTCATTGGACTAATGAATTTTGTCGAGGTTATTCCCCGGCACCACCGATTATATAGAGAATAATACATGGTAAAATCTGTATCACATGCTGTATCAACCCGAGAAACCAATATCAGCCAGAGAGCCTTGGCCCGAGGGCTGATATTGGTCGAGGTTGATACAGCATGTGATACAGATTTTAACATGTATTATACACTTTATCATATATATTTTAAACAGAGGACTTCAAATTTTCCAAATTAAAGTCCACTGCTACGAATGAAATTGATTGGGGAAAATATTTTGTGAAATAAAAAATAAAAAAAATAGGGGGGGTTGAAAAAAAGTCAAATAATCGGGAAAAAATTTGAACAACATTTGTTTTTTTTAAAATTTACCCCCCCCAAAAAAAAATTTCGCCCCCCCCCCCCCAAAAAAAACAAATAACAACAAAAAAAATTACAAAAAAGTAAAATTGAAAAAAAAAATGAAAAAAGGCTATGTGATAAAGGGTAAGCCATGTGATAAAGGGTAGACATGCGATAAAGGGGTGTGATAAAGGGTGCGCATCAAAGTTGAGCGATACGGATTAAACAGCGGGCTATTTATCAAATATTCAAAACTACTGTATTTACTACTAAATATATGATAAAATGAAATATCTGAATTATTCTATGTCAGGTGATCATTTATTTGCCAATAGATTTATTTAATTATACTGTAAGGTATAATAATATAAAACGACCATCTCCATGACGTATATACAACTACAGTCTAACAATAGGTGTAATAAAATGTGCACTGGTCATTTGTTTGCACGGGTTTATTGGGTACAAAGGGAAAGTTGAATCCTAAATAAAGATCATTATAAAGAAAATAGCACGAAGAATCTATTATTTCCTAGATATTATAGCCTCATTTGTACGCCAAAAACAATGATGTTACGGATATCTGGTTATTGTAAAATGAGATAACATCCCAGTAGCATATAGGATTGGATATGAGAAAATAATAACTATATTTAAGGGCATCGTTGGAAAACCACAGCCGGTCGCGCTAACGCGTTGGTGTAAGCGCGACCGGCCGAGGGTTTCCGACGATGATTTAAGGTTAGGTTTGTGGTTTTTATAAAGGCAAAACAGCATAAACCTAGACAGTGGGTAAACTGAGATACTTTTCCAGAAGACAGGATAATGTTTTCACAGTTAAATAAAATAAAATAAATAAATAAAAACGTAGATCTTTTCGATATTCGACCTATTGAAGACTGGAAGTTACAGTAGTGCATGTTAACAAGCGTTATTTTCTATGTTCGTTCATTTGGGTTGGAACAACTGTGTAGTTTAATAATATATGAACGGTGATAAGTACAATGTAAAGCTTGATTAACCTTTTTATTTTTTATAAACACATTTTGTTTAAATACTTAACAACAATAAATAATAACGTTAATAAAACATCCCTTCATGAGAGGTAAAACAGTGAACACAAGTTGTAATATATATATAGAGTCACTTCCTAAAGTTAGTAATATACATTGGATGTTGTATATGGAAATACGTTGAGGTGATTGTCTTGGGTGCACCTTGGGTATACCACGGCAGATACAACGGGATTATACACAAAGGATGACATCTGCTGGAAAATTGGTGGTAATACTGGGTTCTGTTGATGACTGGCCATGAGAGGTGGTAGATGATGAGATGTATTTGGTGCGCGTGAACCAGGTTTACCAACACCAACGAACTGTGACATCTCAGCCAATTTATTTTTACCACAGGTCTTGATATAGCGTTTTTCTTTCATTCTTCGATTCTGGAACCACCATTTGATGTGTCTGGCTGAGTCTGAGTCTTTTGGCAAGTAGTGGGCGGTCTTCAATCTGCAGGTACTTGCAGTTATTATAGTATCTCTCAAGTTCAGTAGCTTGTGCATTGGTGAAAGTAATTCTTGATTTCTTTCTTGGTTGTTCACTGTTGTCTGATTCAACAGAGTTTGGTGAAGAACAATCTCCTGAGTCTAAAGTGTTGTTTTCTGACTCGAAGGCTTGTTTTCTCTTTTGGCTGCTACTTTGAAAGTTACATGGGTCGATCAGATGAATTTGTGAGTAAATTCCTTCGTGATTAAATACGACAGCATCAGTTTTGGTGTATTCTGTTTTTCTACTGCTCTTTGACAGTTCCTCTATGCTGAACGACATTTTAACTGGATTCTTTGTACTGGTCATTGTAAAAATGTTATAATTTTCAATACTTTACAATTCAGAAGACAGATTGACTTTGAGTAAAACCTGCCAAAATCCTGTTTTTATACTGCTTAAACTGAAATTGACTTGATCAGTGGTAAGTTCTGTTTTAATTTATCCCAAGCCAGCCATTCAGAAACATATTTATTATCAATCTGCCAATGATTACTTGACAAGGCATAATCATTTGAAACTCAATCAATTAATTAGAATGATTTAATAACAAAAGAATTCCACTAAAGTGATTTAAAATCTTTGGTGAATGAATTGTTTTTTTTTAATGAATTTAAATCACTTTCATTGTTAAATAATCTCTGACAAATGACTAGACAACTAATTATCCAAGCCAAGTCATCTATAGGAAGCTCTGCGCTTAGACAAGCAAAATAAAAGCAATATTAATAATAATATTCTTTGGGCATTTTGACGTATGTAAAACAAACTCGTTCAAAATGACAGACAAAATTTAACATTGGATGTACAATATATTTGAGAATCAACCAAATTAAATTTAGATACATCGTCCGAAAATTATTCTTAATGAATACCATCCAGGAATTGTTACATGTCGAGAGTTTAGTTTTAAAGAAAATAATTTGAAGGTAAAGACTGTTTGAAACTGTTATGTTTAGAATAGAATAACTTTATTGAACCAAATCAGGGTATTGTACCAATTACCGTCCGGCTCTATAATGAAAAAGTTGTGTATCGGTGTGAAACTGAACATTGGCGAGTTTCTCAGTTTTAATTCAAATACAGAAAAAGCAATTTAGGATAAAAAAAAATATAAATTGGTGAATCGTTTTGGGTTAAAAAGTCACATTCTCTTGGAAACTTATACATATGTTCATGGAATATTCTTTACAATTTCTACGATTTCAAGATATATGTCCGACAAATTGATTAAAACAGATTGCGCTAGAGCCACTTTCATCCCAGAACTGTTCTGTATCAAAGTGAAAACATTAAATGACAGAAAATGGTGTAGCTTTGACTGACGAAAAAAAAACAAGCACCAAAAAAAAAAAACAAAACAAAACAAAATGCAAATTTATAAAATTGTTTGGAAACAGCTTATTTTTATTTATGTTGTTCAGTCGGGTGTAAGTTATTGTAAGATATACTGAAGATACATGTATTGTCATGTGTACATAATTTCAATTATTTGTTTGAAATTTACTTAAACTTTTGTGAAAAACCAAAGATCCTTCCTTTCACGTTATGTCAACTTTCAAAAATGAACTTTCTTCATGAATTTTCCCCTATACTCTTCATGATATTGAATTTGAGGAAAGACATTTAGTGACTTCTGTCAATAAATCATAATAAATGGGTCATGGCATAAATTTTAATGTTTGCTTTGGAGAAAATCTATCGAACGTGAGGAATTAAAAAATTCTAGGTTTTATACAAAGTGTATTGTCTGATGTCCATGACCACAACCAGTGAAAAGTTCTGAACCCAAGATAATTCACAAAAGACTTATATAGGTCATCTGATGCATTATTTTTTTTTTTTGTAAATCAAATACGCACGAAGTTGTTATTTTCTGTAATCTATGTTTTATCCTTATTATCCTTAATTTCTTTATTCATTTTTTAATTCAGTATCTTTCATATTGCGAAAATATCATTATCTTCTATTCTTTATATTTTTAGACTACTATTCTCTATTCTATACACCAATATAAACTCCATAGACCATCGTTCAGCCGATGAAACCTCTGTCTGCACATTCCTTCCCAATAACTAATGTTAATAAAATGGAAGAACTGAAAAACTTTATAACGGCATTAATTAGCACCCATTGAATTATAAACAACACTGTTTTGTATACAACATCGGGGGTTGAGTGTTGTATAAAGTCACCAGGCTTCCAAACTAACGTTTTATTTGATATTTTCTGGGGTCATTTTCAATTCTAGCGGTATACATATTCTGCATATATACATTTTTTATTTTTTATTACATCCAACTTGATAATGGCAAAAAAGCGAGTTAGCTAGAAAGCTATTGGATTCAACAATCCAAATGCAAAGAGGTGTTCTAAAAGGAATAATATAAAACGACCATCAGCATGAAGTAAATACAACTACAGTCTTAACACGAGGTGTAATAAAATGTGGACTGGTCATCTGTTGGCACGGGTTTATTGGGTACAAACGGAAAGTTAAATTCCTAAATAAAGATCATAATAAAGAAAATAGCTCTAAGAATCTATTATTTCATAGATATTATAGCCTCATTTTTATGACAAAAACAATGATGTTACGGATATCTGGTTACTGTAAAATGAGATAACATCCCGGTATCATATAGGATTGGATATGAGAAAATAATAACTACATTTAAGGGCATCGTCGGAAACCCAGGACCGGTCGCGCTAACGCGTTGGTGTAAGCGCGATCGGCCGTAGGTTTCCGACGATGATTTAAGGGTAGGTTTATGGTTTTTATAAAGGCAAAACGGCATAAACTTAGACAGTTGGTAAACTGAGATACTTTTCCAGAAGACAGGATAATGTTTTCACAGTTAAATAAAATAAAATAAATAAATAACAACGTATATCTTTTCGATATTCGACCTATTGAAGATTGGAAGTTACAGTAGTGCATGTTTACAAGCCTTATTTTCCATGTTCGTTCATTTGCTTAGTATGACTGATGTAAAGCAATCAATGCTGGAACAACTGTAGTTTTATAATATATGAACAGTGATAAGTACAATGTGTAGCTTTTTTTAACTTTATTTTTTATAAACATATTTTGTTTAAATAATTAACAACAACAAATAATAACGTTAATAAAACATATACAGCAAGAGTCACTTCCAAGAGTTAGTAACATACATTAGATGTGGTATATGGAAATAGGTTAAAGTGATTGTCTTGGGTGTATCTTGGGTATACCATGTCAGATACAAAGGGATTATACACAAAGGATGACATCTGCTGGAACATTGGTGGTGATACTGGGTTCTGTTGATGACTGGCCATGAGATGTGGTTGTTGATGAGATGTATTTGGTGCGCGTGAACCAGGTTTACCAACACCAACGAACTGTGACATCTCAGCCAATTTATTTTTACCACAGGTCTTGATATAGCGTTTTTCTTTCATTCTTCGATTCTGGAACCACCATTTGATTTGTGTCTGGCTGAGTCTGAGTCTTTTGGCAAGTAGTGGGCGGTCTTCAATCTGCAGGTACTTGCAGTTATTATAGTATCTCTCAAGTTCAGTAGCTTGTGCATTGGTGAAAGTAATTCTTGATTTCTTTCTTGGTTGTTCACTGTTGTCTGATTCAACAGAGTTTGGTGAAGAACAATCTCCTGAGTCTAAAGTGTTTTCTGACTCGAAGGCTCGTTTTCTCTTTTGGTTGGTACTTTGAAAGTTACATGTGCCGGTCAGTTGAAGTTGTGAGAAAATTCCTTCGTGATTAAATACGACAGCATCAGTTTTGGTGTATTCTGTTTTTCTACTGCTCTTTGACAGTTCCTCTATGCTGAAAGACATTTTAACAGGATTCTTTGTACTAGTCATTGTAAAAACGTTATGATTTTGAGTACTTTACAATTCAAAATACAGACTGACTTTGAGTAAAAACTGCCAAAATCCTGTTTTTATACTGCTTAAACTGAAATTGACTTGATCAGTGGTAAGTTCTGTTTTAATTAACCCAAGCCGGCCATTCAGAAACATAGTTATTATCAATCTGCCAATGATTACTTGACAAGGCATAATCATTTGAAACTCAATCAATTAATTATGATGATTTAATAACAAAAGAATTCCACTAAAGTGATTTAAAATCTTTGGTGAATGAATTGTTTTTTTAATGAATTTAAATCACTTTCATTGTTAAATAATCTCTGACAAATGGGTCGTCAAGACTAGTATATTTTTAATTATCAATTACGCAAACCGAGTCATCCTAAAGCAAGCTCTGCACTTAAAAAAGTATTATGTAGACATTTTGACGTCACAAATACGTTCTTGTAAATTAAATTCATTTTCGAAATGACAGACGACAGTTTACACTATAACAAAGTACAAACATTAAACGACAGAAATGGTCTTTGACTTGCGAAAAAAGAACCAAAATTTATTGGAAACAGATATGATGGTATTATTTATTTTTTCAGAAATTTGTGTTGTTTATTAATAGAGAAATTGTAAAAGGTTTTGTAGGTTATACTGAAGATACACATATTGTCATATAGGCATATAATCATGGTATATATGTACTAATTTTTTTATTATGTACACTTCTGTTTATTAATAAATAAACTAGAACATTTGTTTGGAATCTCAAACTTTTGTCACAAAAATTTTCTACAGGGCATTTTGTGAAAAAAAGCCTAAGATTAAATCCACCATTGTCCATATCCTATGTAAACGTTCAAAAATGCATTTTATCCTATATTTTTCATAATATTAAAACAGAAGAAATTGAGTCATTTCATCACTTGTACCAATAAATCATAATAAATGAAGGCCCATGCATAAATCTTAATATTTCCTTTGGGGAAAAATTGATTCTAACGCGAAGACTTGAAATAGCCTAGGTTTTATATAAGGTGTAGGGTCCCATGTCCACCCGGGGATGTCCAGGGCCTGTATCAAGAGAAGAGCTCTGAACACTACAGATAATATATAAAAGTCTTATATAGGCCAACTTTTTTTTCTTGGTAAACCCATTATACAGTACAAGATTTATTGGCTAGCATTATTTAGGATTACCACTTTGGCATGAATTATGCATCCTTTGTAGAACTACTGTCATTGAAAGTGTTATATATGTATGGTCAGTTGTCGAGAATTAATTCACCATATCCATTCTTTCATATTATGATTTAAATACATTGTATTAAATTTGATTAGACTAAGTATCTGTAACGCTGTATTACAAACACTTGGTCACCATGTTACTACTAGTGAATTTCATGTCCCCTAGTGTACTTCAATGAAATAAGTATGCTTTTTTTTCAAGCATACTTTATATTGTAATTATTTTGTTATTTTACTGATAATCTCCCTCCTTTTGAATCTGACTTTTGTTATCTTGGGTTCAATGCTCTTAAAAATCTATATATAGTATACATACTACTTTTGATATGCAATGTTTGCCTTTAAAACAAAGGAGGAGAAGTAAAATTTCAAACTCTTCATATAGTGCAACACATTTTACTTTGTAACTGATTATAATGTGGTTCATTTGACCAGGCCCTTTCAGAGATTTTTTTTAAACAGAATATAAAAAAAATACATTTGTTTATATAGTAACTGTAATTCTAACATGATATGTCATGTTTTAAAGGGTCTGAAAAATGCTGTATGTCAAGTCCAGGTTATCAAAATGTAAAATGCTGACAGTGACTGGACAAAGTAAAGACCAAAAGCACATATACCTTTATTTGTAGATGCAAATACAATTGTAGTAACAGGTTTTTAAGTTGTAAGTTTTTTCAATTAAGAAATAATTTATTTCTGTCATATTTTATTGTTATTTACATATGGGTAGGCATTATATTCATGAATATTTAACCCCGAGCGATAGCGAGGGGTTAAATCTCATGAATATAATGCCTACCCATATGTAAATAACAATAAAATATGACAGAAATAAATTATTTCAATTCTAATAGGACATTACGGTAATTTTTATACTGGTAAATACGGTATAGATGTGTGATTATCAAGTGGCTGTTCCAACTTCCCAGAATCCAACGACTCAATGATGTATTGATTAACAGAGTTCTGGGGTCTATAGTAATTAATAATTTTGTAGTAACTGCCCTCATGTTCAACTTTAAGTCCAATTTTCAACGGCGTATTCCCTACAGCGGCCATTGCAGACGACAATTCTAATGTGCTTTTACGTGGGGGTATGCTGGAACAGCCACAACAATGTTGTGGAAAAGGTCACGGACATTGAAAATATCACACATTTATGTTTTTAGCTTTAAGATTATAAGATTAGGCTTTTATTCGACGCTAACGCTTAAATTTTCATAAGAATATTGCTCAAATGAAAGTTATGTAGGAAATGTTGAATGGCATCATTGCGCAAGTGCTAACTATATTTTATTGTTGTTTACGTATAGTTTTATTTATATAGCGAATGCAGGGCGTCATATTAGAATTTTCAATAATTGTAATTAAATGTAGAGAATGATAATATGAAGTATATTTTATTAAAATCATGACAGTCTTATTAATGTAAATTCAATTATGTAATGTAGCACCCATCCATTACTCATTACCAAATGAAACACCAAATCGGAAACAACAAACCTTTTTAAAATTTATGATGCCAATGGCAAAATAAGGAATATTTTCTGAAATGTGTGGATAAAATGAGAATAACTTGTTCTTTTGTTTTTAAGTGTGAAATACAATTGGAAGGGATCTTTTAAGTACATGTATTTTCAGAGTTTTTAAAGCCCTCAATGAATGAAAATAATTTCTTAAGAAAATTTTTGATTGATCAATTGTTGCTTAATGTCCAGTGGCAAATATTTCATGCTTCTTCAGGACGAGAACCAGACAGTTCAATTTATCAAACAATTCAAATAGGGGTGGGACAGGACACAAAGGGGAACCAATTTTGACTGCCACTGTATAAGGAGGATGGTTGGGTAGGGTCGGATAATTTAGCTTTCTGTAGCGGCTTTAGCCTACTCTTTTTCGAAAACTACAGAAGGGGTCTTTAGCCTGCAGGGAGTGTGGCATTCTCCAAACACGTTCCCCACTATGGGCCGCGGTCAGGCTTTCCGTATTAAAGTTGTCTATCACTGATGAGATACATGGATTATTATTGTCTTTTGATAAACCAGTATATGTTTTAGGGAAAATTCAGAATGTTAAACTACAGAATTCACGTTTTATGAAATACACCAGTTTATTAATTCAAAAATCTAATTTATGTACTCGAACAATCTTTTCTATGTTCTGATCTATTGGATCTTCTCTCCCCACTTCTCTTAATGAAGCGTACACCATATTCTTACATTTTCATGTTATGTAGAAAATTATTGTTACATTTCAAACACAACAGTATTTTTAAATTCAATCATCATTAAATCACATACATAAACAAAATAATATAAACAACCAATTTAACCTATAAGAGAAGTCAATGATTTTGAATCATTTTGTAACAGATATTAATAATGTGAATAAATCATACAAACAACTATCAACATTATATCTTCCAAAACTTGCATGTCTTTCTTGTATACAAATTCAACAGTTACTATATAAATCAACCAATCACTGCTATTATTTATAATAATGCCACAAAAAGAGCTTTTAACAAAATTATAAAAATAAATTAATACAGATATTCTAAACGAGAGCCAATACAGGATATAAATTGATTTGGTGAAATGACATTTAAAAAAAAAAAAAAAAAATACATTGCAGTATTAATACAATATACATAAATTTTCTTCAAATATGAAATTTATTCGTACAAGTATTCAATATGAAACACATGACAAAAGCTAATTAGAGGTTCAGTCTTCTTCCAGATTTTAAATCTTGTAAAAATAAATTTTATATTTGCTAACAATACATATTTATATGTATATTGTCTATTTATTGTTCATACTATCTAACTAAAGGAAGTTATACTTCATATTGATCTATGTGCACTTGTATAAATAATAAATACAAATAAACATTTATACAACAAATTGTGCAAAATTCATTTCCTTTATAAAAAGTAATGTTCACTAACCATGCATTACCTAATCATGCATTTATCTCCTGAGATGGCTTAGATTTAGGGAAAATTTCTTCCAATTCTTGGTGACTGATTTCATCTATAACATAAGGAACAAATTTCCAGTTTTTGTATTTCCTTAATTTTTCTCCTTCTTTGCACAAGAAAGCTTGAATTTTAAGTAGAGGGACTTCCAAGTCATGAATAAGAAATATTTTCCCCAAAGCCTGTGGACATTCCTGACAATAAATAATTGACTTTTTTGTCATATTGTTAATTTTTCTTTCTTCTTTAACATCTTCTTTTTTCACTCTATTTAGGAAAGCTCTCTCAGCAGCAACATGATGATTATGTTTATACAGTTTTATGTTTCCACCATCTATCTCAGTTTTAAGACATTTTGAACAAACTAATTTGAAATCTCCCCTCTTCTTTGAATTTTCTCTTTCTCTGTTTTTTCTATCCTGGTCTTCCTGTTGTTTCATTTCATTAGATTGCTCATCTTTTATTAACTTTTGAATTTCTTCCTTGCCTTTCTGTTTCAGCTCATCCAATGCCCTATGCATAACTGCTGCCTTTTCCATACTGACAAGATCTCGTCTCAAAACATTGGCATCGCTGATGTATATGGCTTGGCCACCAGCTTTCCTCGTACGACCTACAAGAGATTCAATACCTACAGTATAACTTTGTACATCTTTTTATCTTAATACATTCCTTTTAAGGATGCTCGCTGGTCATGTTTTGGTCTTTTTGTCAGATTTTCGGAATCCTTGGGTTTTATCCATTTCTTAAACATGAAATTTTTTGCCCATGAACCCCTACTTTTTCTTTTATAATTCAATCATATATACCTTAAAATGGTATTTGACAAAATTTTATGAAATCCTTTTTATTTTTTTATACATCTTTGAGAGACTGAAGTTGTCAATGTAAAGACAATGTAAAATCCAGAGAAAACCTATTTCCTGCAAATTTTCAAGGCCTTATAGCCCTTAAATGAGCACATGGACCTATATTTTTTTCTTGCTTATTTGTTTACTATTCATATGTTCTCTCAAACTAAAACACCTTTTTCAAATCCTATTTATTTCCTATTAGACCAGCGATCATCCTTAATATGATATTGGTCTTATCTAAATTAGTGTAAATATCATACATGTAAATCAATTACATTTTCAAACTGGATGTACGTCTAAATTTCATCACTGCTTTTTGCTTTAGAATTATTGGCCAAAGGTAATAGCAGACATCATGCACAGTTTGAATAGAATTTTTAATGTTAAGATAATGAAATAAACAGTAATTTAAAGAAAACAAGAACAGAATGCAAAACTTATAGGAAATTCAATTTATCTGATGTCTGTAGATTGGGAAGAGTATATCTAGTGGAAAAAAATTGATATAGTGGTCATGCAATGTGATATGTGTCATTTCTCTTTTCCATTTACCTCTCACATATTAAACTAACTAATATACTATTAAAAACGAAAACTGCACTTTTAAATGTAGAATACATGTACTGTGTATATGGACCAAACAGTATTTATATTAACAATATTTGCTTTCTTTAATAAAATAAATAAATCATGCAGCAATGCATTTACCTTTCTAGGCCATCAAAAATGTACAAAAGGCCTTACTACAAACGTATAAATTTTATTGAATTTTTTTTGAACTGGTTACAGTAGTTCTCCAAAAATATTGTACGTTACAATATTTTTTCTGGCAAAACACCATGATAAATAGGAACACATGTATAATTATCAATATTACTGCAAAGCTCTGTATGAAGACTCTTTGAATGACAGGGAATTCTGGGGTAAAATTATCAATATTACTGCAGAGCTCTGTATGAAGACTGTTGGAATGATAGGGAATTCTGAGGTAAAATTATCACTGCAGAGCTTTGTATGAAGACTGTTTCCATGACAGGGAATTCTGAGGTAAAATTATCAATATTACTGCAGAGCTCTGTATGAAGATTGTTGGAATGACAGGGAATTCTGAGGTAAAATTATCAATATTACTGCAGAGCTCTGTATGAAGACTGTTTCCATGACAGGGAATTATGCGATAAAATTATCAATATTACTGCAGAGCTCTGTATGAAGACTGCTGAAATTATAGGGAATTCTGAGGCAAAATTATCAATATTACTGCAGAGCTCTGTATGAAGACTGTTTCCATGACAGGGAGATCTGAGGTAAAATTATCAATATTACTGCAGAGCTCTGTACGAAGACTGCTGGAATGACAGGGAATTCTGAGGTGAAATTATCAATATTACTGCAGAGCTCTGTATGAAGACTGTTTCCATGACAGGGAATTCTGAGGTAAAATTATGAACTTTTGTTACAATAGCACAATAAACATTACGATAAAGAACATTAAAATAACAGCATTAATATGGTAACTGTAACCATTGAACATACACAGTATTGGACATTACCTCTCATTTGTATAATGTTGATTTCATTGCCAGAATAGTTATATTTTATCACAATGTTACACTCGGGCACATCAATTCCCTCACTACCAACAGATGTCGCCACCAGTAATTTAATCTTATGAGATCTAAAACTCTCCAGCAGTTCTTTCTTTTCCGTTTCTGACATGCCTGAAGTTACAAAAATCTTAGCAATGTACGAATATGAAAGAAACTATAGGCTTCTGTATTGCTCACCTCGATTAATTTCCCATTTTTGTTAACATTTGATGTCAATGGGCACAGTTATAAAAGAGTAACGCGTATGGTCAATGTTAATTAAGTCCTATTGCAGTATTATTCATTTGGATTTCCAATCAGTAACAAAGTAACAACCCATGGATAGTCCCTTACAATAATCATTCATGACAAATTTCCATCACATGGGACAAGTCTATTCAGAGAAGATAATCTAGGTAAATTTAATTAACCAATCAAAAAGACTTATTTTGGGACCTGGCAGCCATGTTTGCTAGCAGAATGGCACTCAAGTAGTAAAAATTATCTGGGTTTTATAGGTATCACTTCTACCAAATTTGGTATCAATCTATTTAATAATTCTCTGGATGCATTTCCCATAAAGTTGAATATTAACTAAGTCAGGCACTGGTTGCCACCTTTGATTTCCAATTGGCACCATAGTAAAAATTCAAGTACCTTGCAATGATCATTGATGTCAACTTTCAAATCCAATGGTCAAGTGGTTTCAGAAAAGATCTTGCAAATTTGGAGCATTAATGCCATGTTTAATAGCAGAATGGTATCAAAGTATTCACTTTTTTTAATTCCCTACTTTTTCGCCAGAAGAATAATTTTAAATACATCTCCCATATGGTCAAGTGTCCTACCTTGATTTCCAATCTGCACCAAAGTAACACAATTTGGGTAGTACCTAGCAATGATCATTCATGACAAGTTTCATACCTATGCCCCAAATAGTTTCGGAGAAGAAGATCTTCTAAATTTAACCAATTTGTAAAGCCCCTTTTGGGGTTTAGCAGCCATGTTTGTCAGTAGAATGGCACCAAATTAAAAAAAAAGATTATAAATGTCCTCATAGGTATCAAATCCACCAACCTTGATATCAATCTGCTGAATTGTTCTTCAGAACAGGAATTTTTAAGGTATCCGGACCATAATAGATCATGATCGAAAATTGTATCTCTTTTTGACCGTAAATGGCTGAACCAAAAAATTTAAAGCAGGAATTTTGTATATAAATTTACTCAAGTTGAAACACATTTTGTTGCTTATATGCAGAGTCTGTAAAAATAAATTAGTTATATTGGCATTTCCGAAGTGTCGGTAATTACCGAGGTCATTTCAATTGCGTTGTATGGAACATCCAGGAACTTTTGAATAATCACGTGGTCATTTATGGTCCGGATACCTTAATACATATTCCTATAGGGTCCAATTTTAACCAATTCAGTTGCTGGCATCCATCTTTCAAAGTAACAGGACTTGTTAAGGATTTTAAAAGTTTGGGTTCAATCAGATAAATATTTCTTGAGAATAAGTTTTTTCAGAGTTCAGCCATTCAAAAATTAGAATAGGCTCTGGTGACCATGTTTCATGACCTACTGGCACCAAAGTAAGAACACTTTGAAAGGACCTTACAAAAAACGTCTCTGCCAAGTTTTGTTAAATTTTGTCTCAAGAAAAAGATCCAAATATGAAGTTTAAATGGACGGACAACATGCCAAATGATGGCAATAATTCACATTGGCCTTTGTCCAAGAAACCAAAGTGCTTGCCAGTACATCATTTTAAAAATTCATCACATATATTTGAATTTTTAAATTTTTGCTCAATTCCTTTTATTTTCTAAAGTTTCTGGATCCCAAACTAATTATTTCTTTATAATGTCAACAATTATGCCACAATTTTTAATTATTATTTGTTGATCCAGTTTTTACTATCAAAGAATATGAGGCAATAACAAATTAAAAAATTATACATTACGCCTAGTATAAATTATTTGCGACAGTCAAAAATAATTTTGACAACTGTAACTTTGAAATCAAAATAGCTTGATTTATGAGTTGCAAGAAATTATGCCTTTTCTTTGGACAGATAAAACTGTGTATGTCAACAACTTTTTTTTGAAATATTTCAAAATAATAATTTCAATTAATTTATACCGTCATTAGAATCTGAGGACTTTGATCCAATGAAAGGTTTTACATGGATTTCCAATCCATTCAGTTTCTCATCTAAGTACTCTGCTAAAGACTTTGCCGTTGCTCTTGTTTGTACAAATATCATTCCCAGAGATTCTGCACCACCGGCAGCAAACAATTCTTGCAGTTTTTCTTCTATCTTACGGAGATTAGGATTTGGCATAATGTCTCCCTTATTATTGAGTCCGGTGATTAACGCTGTAAATATAAAACAATAAAATGACTGCATCATAAGAAAAGGGACATGGCATATTCCTCACTAAAATGACCTCGATGTACTTAGCAAATACCCAAACAAACAGGTATTATTTTCACTGCTTTTCTTTATTTCATACCAAGTTACATTGAAACATTAAGGTGAAAAAGTTTAATTTCTAATCTGATGCAACTGTTTTTTGGAAGTCCACAATGGCATAAAACAACAGAAAAACCTAATTTTAAAAAAAATTGATCAAATATATGTTTTGATATTAGAGAAATTATGGTAGTACTATCCTTATCAAATATATGTTTTGATATTAGAGAACTTCCTTATCAAATATATGTTTTGATATTAGAGAAATTCCTTATCAAATATATGTTTTGATATTAGAGAACTTCCTTATCAAATATATGTTTTGATATTAGAGAAATTCCTTATCAAATATATGTTTTGATATTAGAGAACTTCCTTATCAAATATATGTTTTGATATTAGAGAACTTCCTTATCAAATATATGTTTTGATATTAGAGAACTTCCTTATCAAATATATGTTTTGATATTAGAGAACTTCCTTATCAAATATATGTTTTGATATTAGAGAACTTCCTTATCAAATATATGTTTTGATATTAGAGAACTTCCTTATCAAATATATGTTTTGATATTAGAGAACTTCCTTATCAAATATATGTTTTGATATTAGAGAACTTCCTTATCAAATATATGTTTTGATATTAGAGAACTTCCTTATCAAATATATGTTTTGATATTAGAGAACTTCCTTATCAAATATATGTTTTGATATTAGAGAACTTCCTTATCAAATATATGTTTTGATATTAGAGAACTTCCTTATCAAATATATGTTTTACTATTAGAGTAATTATAGCAGTATTATCCAGTTTATTTACTTTTCCCAATTTGAAGCAGCTGACGTTCCCTTGGTATAAGTTTTTCCTTGTGTTGACATTCCTCTTCATACCTCTTTTCAAGAAACTGGATAACATGTTTCACATTCATCAGGTAGTTGATATCAAGAGCTTCATGAAAAAACTACATAAAAATATAACAGTATTAAAACTATATCACTGTATCAATCTTATTGATTGACTGATTGTTGTTTGCTAAACATTCAGTAGCAAATATTTCGTGCTTCTTCGGGGCAAGAACCAGTTCAACAATTTATCAAACAAAATTGAAATAAGATCGGGACAGGACACAAAGGGTAACCAATTTTGACTGCTACTGTAAAAACAGTGCATAATTTAGCCTTTTGTAGCAGCCATTAGCCTAATCTTTTTCAAAAACTAAAGAGGGGATCTTGAGCATGGTTGGAGTGTGACATTCTCCAAACCCGCTATGGTTCATAGTCAGGCTTTCCATATTATGACATGACAACTCCCAAAGAGAGTGTCTCCCCTATTCACCATATGGAGACAAGCTAGGTAATCAATCTGTAAATGGTACTGCATGTAATTACCAATAATATGCCTGTGACTCTATCATAGAATACTGTGGATTCATTTATTTTCAAGGATACCAATTTTCATGGATAGAGAAAAAAAAAGGCATTTTGTGGGTTATGTAAATTCGTGGATTGATGGCTTAAAAAAAAATTTAAAGAGTTGTTGAAATACTTAAATTCGTGGTTTGGCACATCAAATATCATGAAAATACCATGAATACTGCAACAAAATTTGCCCATCAGACTTAGTAAGTAAAGTACTGATTTTAAGCGCTTATTAAAAAAAGTCTAACAACGGATTTCTTCAAATCTGTAATGGAACAAAGCTTGTCATGAATTTAACAAGATTAACAAAATCTGTAATTATACTTTTTAAGTTAATCAGGTGTGAAATATATATTGACAAAATTGCAATCACTTGTCACCAAATACGTCGGAGCAGATACATGCATGTCTTTAATCCAATTACGATCAATAATGTCTACTTTATTATCTTTTTACAAGATGTTTTTACTGTAATTAATGAGAAATTCTGTATTGTTTAGGCCTACTTATGATTAAAAATAAAACCAGAAGTGAATACCGCAACAATTTACACAGTCAAGAAAATGGTTTGAGCCTTTATATGTTACCAAAGATTGCTGTCATTAAAATAACTTATTATTACAGAACTCCAGACAAACATTAACATAAAAGAGTACAAAACACAAACATGAAGTGAACACAACAGAGAGTCGGGATAGTCTGACTTGGTAAAAATTATAAAAAATCCAAAAAAATAAACTTGCAAAATAATTTCAAATTTTTTGAGTCTGGAAAAATTATTTACATTGATTATAGTTGCAATGCTTTGATAAATATTCATTTTGTTTAAACCAAACTGCTGTAAAGATATTTGTTTAATCTAATTAATTCAATTCATAAAGATTTTAAAAACAACAATTATCGGTTGTCAATCATGAATGTATTGACTACAGTATTACAATTACACAAGATATAAATTAAACCTCTAATAGCAGTGAGTTTTATTTTTATTTTTTTTATTTGAAAGTGCCAAAATTGAACACAATATTGACACAAACTTCCAAAATTTCATATCCATTTAAAATAAAATGCTCCGCTGGGCGCAGCTAGATACGACCGCAGATGTCGAACCCTGAATAGTTGGGGCAATTATGAACACAACATTCAAGCTTGATACAATACTGAATTTGGATTGTGAATAAATATTTGACACAGCATAGGTTTCTGACACAGAATGAATGTTGTCTAAGAACTTAAAAATTTTTAATTTACCTATTCAAACCATATCAGTATTATTTGTTTTTATATATAAATCAGAAATAACCAATTTAAAATTTAAAATTGGGCACACATATCAATTTCTTGCTATTGCGCAATACTGTGTAATTGAAAATTTCTTCAAATATTTGACACATAATAGGTTTCTGACACAGAATAACTGAAATCAAAGAACTTAAAATTGGTCATATGATTTGAATTTATATTCAATTTTTTGCTTCTTTTGCAATACAATATGCTGTGGAGAATTGCCCCCCCCCCCAAAAAAAAAATAATAATTTACCCCTTTTTTTAGCTTTTGTGCAATACACTATGAAGTTGCACAATGACCCCCCCTCCCCAAAAAAAAACCAAAAAACAATAAAATTTATTGTAACCCCCCCCCCCCTTTTTTTGCTAAAAAAAATTTGAAATTTTCTTTTTAATTTATGAAATATGAAATGAGAAAAAATTACCCCCTCCCCAATTTCTCATTTACCTCCCCCCCCATTTCTTTATACTTTGCAACCATAACAGCCCATTTAAATACACCATAACATATTAAAATAGAAAATGACATCATAGTCATGGATGGCAAATTTTAAATATACATATTAATTTAAAAGCAGTTTAGATAAGATAAACAAAAAAGCTTCATCAGCACATTTTATATTGGCAAATTTCCAATGGAATTTGTTAATAATAAAGTTTTGATAACAGGGCACACATATCAATTTCTTGCTATTGCGCAATACTGTGCAATTGAAAATTTCTTCAAATATTTGACACATAATAGGTTTCTGACACAGAATAACTGAAATAAAGAACTTAGAATTGGTCATATGATTTGAATTTATATTCATTTTTTTGCTTTTGTGTAATACAATATGCTGTGGAGAATTGCCCCCCCCCCCAAAAAAAATAAAATGCTCCGCTGGGCGCAGCTTGATACGACCGCAGAGGTCGAACCCTGAACAGTTGGGGCAAGTATGGACACAACATTCAAGCTTGATACAGCACTGAATTTGGTTGATTGATTGATTGTTGCTTAACGTCCAGTGGCAAATATTTCATGCATCTTCATGACGAGAACCAGTTCAATTTATCAAACAATTCAATTAGGGGTGGGATGGGACACAAAGGGGAACCAATTTTGACTGCCACTGTAAAAGGAGGATGGTTGGGTAGGGTCGGATAATTTAGCCTCCTGTAGCGACCATCAGCCTACTCTTTTTCGAAAACTACAGAAGGGGTCTTTAGCGTGCAGGGAGTGTGGCATTCTCCAAACACGTTACCCACTATGGTCCGCGGTCAGGCTTTCCGTGACCTGACAACCCCCCCAACGAGACTGAATTTGGATTGTGAATAAATATTTGACACAGCATAGGTTTCTGACACAGAATTAATGTGGTCTAAGAACTTAAAATTTTTTAATTTACCTATTCAAACAATATCAGTATTATTTGTTTTTATATATAAATCAGAAATAACCAATTTAAAATTTAAAATTGGGCACACATATCAATTTCTTGCTATTGCGCAATACTGTGCAATTGAAGATTTCTTGCTATTGTGCAATACTGTGCAATTGAAAATTCCCCCCCCCCCCAAAAAAAATAAATAATTTACCCCTTTTTTAGCTTTTGTGCAATACACTATGAAGTTGCACATTGACCCCCCCCCCCCCCAAAAAAAAAACCAAAAAACAATAAAATTTATTGTAACCCCCCTTTTTTTGCTAAAAGAAATTTGAAATTTCCTTTTTAATTTATGAAATATGAAATGAGAAAAAAATTAAATGTGTTTGGATTACCTCCCTTAGCCCACCAAGATAATATCATACATTTCTATTTACTTATACTAAAGTTATTGTGCAAAAACCAAGAAAAATGCTTATTTGGGCCCTTTTTTAGCCCCTAATTCCTAAACTGTTGGGATCAAAACTCCAAAAAATGGTCATAAACCTTGTGTTAAAATTTCATAGATTTCTATTTACTTATACTAGAGTTATTGTGCGAAAACCAAGAAAAATGCTTATTGGGCCCTTTTTTGGCCCCTAATTCTTAAACTGTTGGGACCAAAACTCCCAAAATCAATCCCAACCTTCCTTTTGTGGTCATAAACCTTGTGTTTAAATTTCATAGATTTCTATTAACTTATACTAAAGTTATAGTGCGAAAACCAAATGTCTACAGACTCCGACGGACGACGACGACGACGACGACGACGACGACGACGCCAACGTCATACCAATATACGACCGCAAAAATTTTGCGGTCGTATAAAAATGCAAAATTATCCCTACAACAAATGATCCTGATTTATGGTGAAGTTTTTCAATTTAAATGACAGCAATGTTATTCTAAGTTTGGAAATACTGGCATAATTTGAAAAGATATCATCAGTGGATTTTAATAGAAAACATAGGTCCAGAATAAAACAGAAACACGTACACTTAGATGTGTGAGACAGCACGTCATTTCTCTCCCAACTCCCTTTGCCAATGTTGTGTCACACATAATCTGGTTCTTCAGTTTGATAATGGAACCAAGATAAGTCTTAGATAAGTAGTCTCCTCCTGGCAGATTATTACGTGTATTACTAACTTTGTTATCTGAAAAAAGAAAACCCAAAAAATTTCAATTAGTATTGAATTTTAGTTATAAATCTATTGCAGCCATTTGCAAAGAATAATTACCATTATCATTATAATATCCCAACAGGAAATGTGTGTCATATTGACCAAAAAAAACCAACAATCAATGCATGTAAATAATTTAAACACAATGAAAGAGCTGTAATCTTTTAGGCTTGCAAATACCACTGCTCAAAGAAATTGAAGATGGATGTTAAAGATGGTAAAAAATTTCCATAATCCATACGTTGGATGACTGCATCTTTAAACCCGAAAGTAGATGTGCCACAGGTACAAAATCAGTACCCATCTTACAAATCATCATAGTCATACTATAAAATTTCCTTAGTCCACATGGTGAATGACTGCATCGTAAACAGAAAGTAGATGCACAAGAGGTACAAAATCGGTACTGAGTACCCACCTTAAAATTCATCATGGTTATGCTTCACAGCAATTGTGGAATAGTTGTGGCCCATAGTTACTGAGAATTGTGCAAACAAAAATTTCCATATTCCATATTCGAAAAAATATAAGGTGGCATAATTAAACAGGAAGTAGATGTGCCACAGATACAAAATTGGTAATCACCTCATGGCTCATTGTGATCAAGTTTGACAACAACTATGAAACAGATGTGTTTGACAGTTACTGAGAATTTTGTGACCAAAAATTTCCATAGTCCACATGGTAAACAAGAGGCTCCCAAGAGTCTGAATCGCTCACCTGTTACATTTTGTGTAGATCTTGAATAAATGATTATTTTTGCTATTTAATGTATACTGTTGCATTTTCCCCCTAAATAATGACTTGTGCAGCTAAAATATAGAATCCTGAACCCAAATATATATGGTTGCTAGGGACTTTTTCATCAGTTGCTATGGACTTTTTCAATGGAATTGATTCTTGACTAACATTTTGACTCGTACAGGTAAATTATAAGGTCCTTAACCCAAATATATATGGTTGCTAGGGACTTTTTCATCAGTTGCTATGAACTTTTTCAATGACCTTGATTCTTGACCTTTCTTTTTGACTTGTATAGGTAAATTATAGGGTTCTTAACCCAAATACATATGGTTGCTAGGGACTTTTTCATCGATTCCTATGGACTTTGTCAATGGCATTAACTCTTGACCTTCAATTTTGAATTGAACAGGTAAATTATAGGGTCCTTAACCCAAATATATATGGTTGCTAGGGACTTTCCATTGGTTGCTATGTATTTTTTCAATGACCTTGACCCTTGACCCTGCATATTGAATTTTACAGCTAAATAATAGGGTCCTTAACCCAAATATATATGGTTGCTATAGACTTTTCAATGACCTTGACCCTCCACTTTAATTGTACAGCTACCATTTAATTTATTTCAAGTTATGCTCTTAACATCTGTCAGACCATTATTTTTACTGATATTTCCCCCTAAATAATGACTTGTGCAGCTAAAATATAGAATCCTGAACCCAAACATATATGGTTGCTATGGACTTTTTCATCAGTTGCTATGGACTTTTTCAATGGAATTGATTCCTGACTAACATTTTGACTCCTACAGGTAAATTATAAGGTCCTTAACCCACATATATATGGTTGCTAGGGACTTTTTCATCAGTTGCTATGAACTTTTTCAATGACCTTGACTTTTGACCTTTCTTTTTGACTTGTATAGGATCCGGGGATAGGTAAAAATCGGTGCAAGTTTTGTTATCCGACATCCGTTTTCGGATTGAAAAATACGGATTCAAGTGATGTCCAAGTCAATATACAGAACAAACATACATTGTTGAAGAAAAACAGGACCCATGATACAAAAAGTATACTCTAAAAGCATATGCCCATATTGGTCAATCAATTTTTCCCAAATTATGAGGGGGGGGGGGGGGGGGGGGGGGGTCAGTGAAAAAACTAAGTGAATTAAGTTTTTTATCCTACATTGAACTTTTGATCTCGTCCCTAAGTATCATTCAGACTAAGTATAGCTGTAATTGGTACTGTGGTTTCAGAGAAGATCTTTGAAAAAGTTTACGACGGACGCAGACGCAAGTGATAGCAAAAGCTCACGTGCCGTTTAAGGACAGGTGAGCTAAAAATGAAAGGTATGGTTCGATAAACAGGAACAAATCATCATAGTCATGCTTCACACCAACTTTGAATTAGTTTTGGTTTGTAGTTGCTAAGAATTTTGGCCCCCACACATTTTTGATGGAAGGACAGACAGACAATCGACAGAGGTAAACCAGTATACCCCAAAAAGGTCTGATGGAATTTTGCTAAAAATCTGGTACCCATTTCTATCACTAATTAATCAAGATTCTTAAACACTACTTTGAAATAGTATTATCTCATATGTTTGGAAGGAATAACCTAGGCTGGTACAGATGTTTAGAATGATTGATTATTTAATTCAATATTGAATTATGGGTTGCAAGTTTCCCATTCATTTCACTTCTCAATGTTCTTTTACAAGAGTGCTGCATCCAGAAACTTGTCTGTTGTTGAACGCTGATCTAAAGAAACAAACACCTGCTTAAGCTCAGATTGAATAATACTATTATGTATAATGTAACTGTGAACAGATCTGAGGATTCTTGTAGAACCAATGAAAAATTTCCCAGGTTTGGAAGTGAGTTTATAGTGCAAATAAGAGTTTTATCATTCATATTACACACTAATTTAATATGCTATATAATAGATATGATGCTTAATGCCCTTGATGGGAATGTGAAAATTGTACCAATGCAATTAATTGTATTTCTATGTCAATTTGATTTTTTTAAGATGACATTTCATACTTTTCATAATTTCTTCATAAATTTCCTCTACACCCTTTATTTTGCGCTCAATCATTTCACGACATGGATTTTTGTATTCAACCTCCATCTGAACATGTTCTGAAAACAAAAAAACAAAAAATCAGATCATAACACAGACAAAATAGTTTGAATATTTCCTAATTATTTAAATTGGTTTGCTAAACTGTGGAATAATCCGATTCATTTATTTTTGTGGCTATTTATAGTTTGGAGGATATTATATTTTGTGGTTTTCTAGCATTGACACATTACAAAATGTGAATTTCGTTGGATATTCAAATATGTGGTTACATTTTCTGACAATGTATATATATATTGTATACGTTTAACTGTGATTTGTTTTACCTTCTGTTGGTATAGCAACATATTGCTTCATTTCTTCTTTGTTTCTCTCTACTGTAGATATCTCATCTACATCTAAATTACTGAAAATCTTTATCATATGAGTGATAGCCCCATCTTCTGTTGTAGCAGCACCAACACCTATTGATGCTGTCAATCCTACAATCTAAAAATGATTTGGGCTTAGAAATCTATTTCTTGTTTTCAAAATACAAAAAAAAAAAAATGCTTTCTGCTCAGCTAATTTTTATTAAATACTAAAACAATTATAATTAACCTTTTGAAACCATCATACTTTTAATCTCATGTCTTACATTTGTACTAAGAGAAAAAGAGCATGGTTTTAATTCAAAAGATATTATAAACATGAAGAAATTCCGACTAGCAAATGTTCCTCTTTAGCAAATTATTAATCTTAAAATTTATTTGAAGAGGTAGAAAATAGGTAATTCTATTAAAAGACCCAATTACAGCATAAAAGTTAAATGTTTTAATAAAAAGAGATGTACAGTTGACCTTTGTTATTTCAGAGTCCTTCATAATGCAAAAAAAATTCAAGTTAGATGAAATTTGACTAAAAAGGTGCTATAAATTTTTCATAGTTACAAAGGGGAGGTAATTTATTACTCCAGTAAATCTAAAATCTCTCTACTTGGTGGAGGAGAATGATAATTTACATGTACATGTACTATTGACACCTCAGTTTATTCATCCATGTTCTGATACGTATATAATTAAGGTAAACTGTATAGTCAAACCTGTTTTTAGCGGTCACAATTGGGACAAAGGTAAAGTGGCAGCATAAGACATGTGAGCATTTAATCAAATTTTACACTGAGCGGCAAATCCGGATTCTGGTTTCTGGTGCGGGACGGTCAAGATATTATCATTGTTAAACATAAAAAACATGAAAAATGACCGTTTAATTCAGATAAATGTTCAAGCAAGGATATTATTTTTGTGACCGCTGGCCGCGTAAGAGAGGTGACCGGATATTCAAGTTAACACGTAAAACTCTTTTGGCAGACTCCAGGATCACCGCTGAAGGCATTTGGTCGTTTAATAAAGTGACCGTTAGGGCAGGTTTGACTGTACTTTGTGCAACATTTTATATTAATTTTAAAAATTAAGAGTTGAAGAAAAATTGATTGCAATTGAGCTAGAGATCCAACCCTGAACAGTTGGGGCAAAAATGGACACAATATTCACGCTTGATACAGGTCTGAATTTGGATTGTAATTAAATATTTGACACATAATAGGTTTCTGACACAGAATAACTGTAGTCAAAGAACTTAGAATTGGACATACGATTTGAATTTATATTCAATTTTTGCTTTTTGTGCAATACAATATGCTGTTGCGAATTGACCCCCCCCCCCCCCCACCCAAAAAAATAAAATTTAACCCCTTTTTTTGCTTTTTTGCAATACACTATGCTGTTGCGTACTGATCCCCCCCCCCCCCCCCCCAAAAAAAAAAAAAAAAAAATCATTGTACCCCCCCCCTCCCAACCCTTTGTTTTGCAAAATAAAAATTTGAAGACATTTTCTTTTTAATTTCTGAAATCTGAAATGAGAAAAAATTGCCCCCCCCCCCCAATTTCTTATTTACCCCCCCCCCCCCCCTTTCCCTTTTTCCAAAAAAAAAAATTCTTTCCCTCAAGATATGGTCATAATCCCTATTCAAATTTCTCATGGAGTTTGCAAACATAATTACCCATTTAAATATATCATAAAAGTCTTAAAATAGAAGATGACATATGGACAAAATTAATATTAATTAATAGTAACTTCTAAAAATAAACTGACAGCTATAAATCACCCAAAGACAATCTACATTTCTTTATACATAATTTACAAGCAGTGTAAGGGAGGTAATTGAATCATACACAACATTTTACTTTAAATGTGTTTGGATTACCTCCCTTACACCAAGATAATAACCAAACAAGAAAAATGCTTATTGGGCCCTTTTTTGGAACCTAATTCTTAAACTGTTGGGACCAAAACTCCCAAAATCAATCCCAACCTTCCTTTTGTGGTCATAAACCTTGTGTTTAAATTTCATAGATTTCTATTAACTTATACTAAAGTTATAGTGCGAAAACCAATTGTCTTCGGACGACGACGACGACGCCAACGTCATACCAATATACGACCGCAAAAATTTTGCAGTCGTATAAAGAAAAAGATTTGACAGTCCACTGACAAACCAGTAATCTGTAATGTATATTCTTCATCATGAAGATATTTTGATTACCTGTGGCAGTTTTGTTTGAGGATTTCTGTATTTACTTTTAATGTATTTTCTCATCAAGTTATTGTAAGGTTCTCCTTTGGCAGTATGGTGACATTCATCTAAGATCAGCAGGGTAAAATCTGTTAGTTTCGTATCTCCTTTCTCTATATTGTTTAACAATATTTGTGGTGTAAAGAAAAACACATCATGAAACTCCAACATCTTCTTTAATGGCACTGTTGACTTTTCATCTTTATTGATGATGTGTACCTAAATATTAAAAAAAATCAAATAAGAATAAAAATATTTTGACTATTATTTAATATTCTTCCTTGCTGAGTTTTCATATTACTGGTTAGTTATATCAAATTTTAATGTTCAATCTTATGTGAGAAAGGAAGAAACTAGAGGTTCCCAGGAGCCTGTATTACTCACCTGGATTCAATTTGCCAATCAACAGCCATAAAAGCACGTAAGAAACAAAAGTCTGTATTATTGGACATAATTCTGAAAGAAGACAATCTAATAACCGTGTCTGCCAAGTCTGGTTCCAACTGGCCAAGTGCTTTCAGATTAGAAGATTTAAAAAAAAAAATTTCCCATAGGATCCTATGTTAAAGTAAGTTAAGCTGTGGTGGCCATCTTTGTTGACTGTTGGATCATCTGACAAAATTCTGAAAGAGGACAATTTTTGCCAAGTTAGGTTCAAATCGGCTCAATGGTTTCAGACAAGAAGATTTTATAAATTTTCCCATAGGGCCCTATGAGGTTTTTAAACTAAGTTCAGCTGTGGCGGCTATTTTGGTTGACATTCTGGGTCATCAACCAGAATTCTAACAGAGGACCATTTAAGGACCATTTCTACCAAATCTGGTTCCAACTGGCTTTGTAGTTTCAGACAAGAAGATTTTTTAAATGAATTTTCCCATAAGGTCCTATATTAAACTATGTTTAGCTGTGGTGGCCATCTTGGTTGAGTTAGGGTCATCAGACACAATTCTGGTCATCGGACATATTTCTGAAAGAGGACCTCCTAAGGACCATTGCTGCTAAGTCTTGTTTCAACTGGCTCATATTTCAGACAAGAAGATTTTTAAAAGAATTTCCCATAGGGTACTATTTATTGAACATAATTATGAAAGAGGACCATCTAAGGACCATTCCTGCCAAGTCTGGTCCCAATTCGACATTGTAGTTAAATAGAAGATTTTTTAAATTCATCCCCCCTTTTTTCTACTTTTAGTGACAGCAGCCATGTCGGTTGGAAGGGGGCCATCCATGGACCATTCTCAAAGAACTTTTCTCAGAAATGTAGGATAAATATATGAAAATCTTTTCAAAAAGATCAAAATAATTTCCTTGGGAATTTTGGATTAAAACTAGTAGCTCTCAAGAGCCTGTATCGCTCACCTGGATGTAACTTTTCACCTTGAACAGGACTAAAACTTTAAGTGTAGCAGTCAATTTGGATGGTTTTTCTATAGGGTTCTATGTTAAACTAAGTTCGACTGTGACAGCCATCTTAGTTGACAGTCCAGGTCAATAGACATATTTCTAAAAGAGAACCATCTAAAAAACCATTACTGCTAAGTCTTGTTACAACTGGCTAAGTGGTTTCAGACAATAAGATTTTTTAATGAATTTTCCCATAGGGTCCTATATTAAACTAAATTCGGCTTTGGCGGCCATCTTGGTTGACAATCCAGGTGATCGGACATATTTCTGAAAGGGGACCTCCTAAGGACCATTGCTGCCAAGTATGGTTCCAATTGGTCAAGTGGTTTCAGACAAGAAGATTTTTCATAGGGTCCTATGTTAACTAAGATCGGTTGTGGTGGCCATTTTGGTTGACAGTCCGGGTCATCGGACATATTTCTGAAAGAGGACCTCCTAAGGACCATTGCTGCCAATTCTGGTTCCAATTGGTCAAGTGGTTTCAGACAAAAAGATTTTTCAATGAATTTTCCCATAGAGCCCTATGTTAAACTAAGTTCGGCTGTGGCGGCCATCTTGGTTAACAATCCGGGTAATCGGATTTCTGTAAAAGTTAACGGATGATGGATGACGGACGACAGACGACGACAGTAATGAGAAAAGCTCACTTGACCCTTTGGGTCACGTGAGCTAAAAATAAGTCTTGTGTAGAATTCATGTGATTTGACTGGTCTTAACTTGATAAGGTGGGATCCATTAATAATGGTAGCTTCCTTGATTTTGAGCTCACCTGGCCAACAAGGCCATTTGAGCTTTTGCCATCACTTGGCATCCGTCGTCCGTCATAAGGCATAAACTTTTCCTTTAAAGATCTTCTCCTCTGAAACCACTGGGCCAATTCGAACTAAACTTTAGCAGGAATGATGTTTGTGAGGTACTCTACAAATAGTCCTCATTTCATCTTGATCTGGTAAAAAACGTGGCCGCCATAATTTTAATACATGATAGAAACATGCTAACATATACAAAGTTTGACAAAATATCAGTTTTCATTTCCTGTATCAGAAAATGTTTGAAAACTCAAATTTGGCTAAATGATATTGATTCCTATAATTTCAAATTAAATCCAGTAGATATTTTAAAGGAATGATTGTTTTTATGGTAAAGTACTGAATAAGACATACCGTGTTTTCACCCAGATAATGTTTGAACAGTGTATACTGTTGTTGTACCAGTGGATTTGTTCTAGCCATGAATGCTACTTTTAGTGGTGTTTCTGAATCTGTAATATATATACAATATGTTTCACAAAATTATATAAAGGATATTAATTTTTTGGAACTTAATACAGATAATATACTGATGTTATCCGTAAAAGTAAAGTAAAAAATATGTCTACTATTCCTATTAAAAATCAGAATAATTCAGGTGTTATCTGAAAACAGACAACATGGCATAAAACAAACTTGGAATTTCTTGCATAAAAATAAACTGGATTCTATTGGATTTCTGGGAAAAAACTTTCTCCTAAAAATTTAATATAATTCTGCTGTAAATAGTAAGACTTGCCTTTCTCTAAATGGTGTTTTACTATATGTAAAGCAACCCAGGTTTTTCCTGATCCAGTGTCTGCACATATCACTGTATTTATACCGGTCACTGCTTTTTCTGCCAATTCATTCTGATACTCTCGTAATTTGATCTCTCTGGTCTTAAAATTGTCTTTTTCAGCACCTAAAATATTGGTACAAAATTCTAATTAGAACATAAAAGTAATAATATTCAAACAATGTTTATCCTCAAATGGCCCAATTTAAAATACCATTAATGAAGTTCAGGATTCAGGTACAAGTACAGTAGGCCTACCAGTTACCAGTAACGACTGAGTGGGCATTCAAGCTTTTCCTTGACCTGCACACTTTATAAAGAAAAATCCAATAATTACCAGTTACTCTCCAAGTCATCATCATTTGTTTGATATTTGGTGTAAGTATTATTTTGTTTCTTTGAATGACTGACCATTTAATGGTGCTGGATGGATACTGTCCACTTAACTATATAACTTAACAATAAGCTGACTACAGAAAAATAACTGATGTTTACATAAACGTCTGTTGAGTGAATGTTGCATTAACTAGAGGTTCCCAGGAGCCTGTATAGCTCACCTGGATTTTATTAGCCATTAAAGTTGAAATTTGTCGACAACAGATATATAATTATATAAAAAAAAGATTGACATATGTTAGGTAAGTCGGTTTTCTTAGATTTCCAATCAATAACAAAGTAACAATTCTTGTACAGTACCTTGCAGTGATCATTTATGACAATTTTCAATCCATGGGACAAGTCTATTCAGAGATGCAGCCATGTTTGCTAGCAGAAAAGTACTTGAGTATGACAAATTATTCAGGTTTTAATGTAAGCGTAGTTTCATTCCGGTGTGTTTTGATTCCGGCTAACCATTAATCACTTGTGTGACGTTTCCGTAAATAGTGGGAAAAGGTTTGTTATTAATTGACAAGTAAATATTTATGTTTACGTTTTCTTTCAATACATTATTTAACAAGCTGGACTATTCAAAAAGGAAACCAGTTCAGTTTCTTTAGATTCATTTAAATGTTTTAAAGTATCTATTTATAATCAGAGTAAACAAAATCAATATTGTAAATGAATAATTATACTCACCTGGTGGACAGGTAAATAAAATGAAATATGAAGAATATAGTACACTTGTACAATATATTAAAGATTCCAAATACCCAAACGGAATATCGGATAACGAAAAAAGGAGAATTAGGGCAAGGAAAGATGATTTTAAGATAAAAGAACACGAAGGTGTCGACCTTCTGTACACATTCTGTCTTTATTTCTATGTATATCTATGTGTATATTTATGTTTAATCTCCTGTAATAAATAATATTGATGATTGGTGTTACATATGATCATCTACATGTATTTTATTGGGAAGCTAGCTATCTGTCTTGAATTCGCTTCAGAAGTTCTTTTGCTCCTCATCACAAACTTTTTATACTTTAATTTTTAGTTTCGTGTACCATTTATATCACATTAATGTTACGACTGATAAATTTTCTTGCACAGTCATAGCATTGCTGTTTCCTCAGATGTTAAATTATATATGAATGAATTGGTGAATGTTTCTTGTAAAGAAAAAAGGTATTCCATCAGTGAATTGATTCTGGAAGAATTAAATCCCTAGTGAAAAAATTCCAGTGATCAAAAATCACTCAGGTACTATGGTTTTTATTATGTTTTCAGTGAAAACTTCCTTATTTTAGATGGGTGGAATTTTTTCACTGGACATGGAATAAAAACACTAGTGATTTTTGGTCAGTGGAATTTTATCACTAGGGATTTGTTTCCTCCGGAATCAATTCACTAGTGGAATGAAATCACTGTTACATTAATACATATCACTTCCACAAAGTTTGGGGGGCCTCGGTGGTCTAGGTAGTTCGTCATGACTACTACTGATCACTAGCCTGTCAACGCTGGGGTTGTGAGTTCGAATCTCACCTGTGGCGGGGTGTGTTCGACTCTGATCTTAATTGACAAGGATTGCCAATTTTCCTACCGAAGGTCGGTGGTTCTCTCCAGGTACTCCAGCTTCCTCCACCAATAAAAACTGGCCACCGCGAAATGGCCAAAATGTGCTGAAAACGGCGTTAAACCCCAACTAAACAAACACAAAGTTTGGTATCAATCTAATCAATTGTTTTTTGGAAAATGTATGCATTTCCCATAAGGCTCAATGTTAAACAGCCAGGCACTAGTGGCCATCGTTGATTTCTGATAGGCACCAAAGAAAGAATTTGTGGGACCTCATCCGGTCTTGTGGCCATGTTTGATGGCAGGTTGCCGAAGGTTGATAAAACCCATCTTGGACTTTGATTGGCACCAAAGTAACAACACTTGTTAAGAACCTTTATAGAAACATATTTATAATGTTTGGTTTAATGGGGTAAATAGTTCAGCCTATTAGAAATTAAAATTGAAATGGCCATGTTTCTTGACCAATCGGCACAATGTAACAACACTTGGAAAGAACCTTACAACAAACATTCTCTGTCAAGTTTGGTTAAATTTTTTCTTTGGTTCTAAAAAAGAAGACCAAAATGTGAAAATTCAATGGACACATGACAGACAGGGATGCAAGTGATGCTAATTGTGTAATTTATAGTCTGAGAACAGTCAAATTAAGTCACGCAATGTATTCGGTAAAATTACATAAAATGATACATGTAGAATTCTGATGGTATGCTCAGAAAAACTTCTTCTTCTTTCTTTGATCCAAAGTGCTTTGCATTAATTTAAACACAAAGTTCTATGGTTATATTAAAGATATAAATTCTCTATTTTTGAAAATATACATGTAAGTAGCATTCATCATTTAAATTTACCCTCTTTCAAGTATTTTTCTTCATCGTAGTCTGAGTCAGGGTATGCAACATCGCCATCATTATCTAAAGAAACCTCATCCAAGCCATAACTTATTTCATCAACACCACTTCTGCTTTCTTCTTCAACTGTCTGATTCTCAACCTATGATTAATATAAAAGAGGTTGCATAAGTGGGACATAATATTTAATGATTTGATTTATTAAGGAGGATAAATCATGAATTAATTGATAAACATATTTCAAATTTGAAATCCATTCTGAATTTAGAAATTTGTAACAATGTGCTAAAAGTTCAAATATTTTGGTTAGAATGTAATTATTGAGTGGAAACCTCAAATTTCGGAATTTTTTTTTTTACTAAACCTCAATGTGAAATGGCAAAATTTGAAAGCAGCTTATGTGTAATACTAAATATCTTTTTAAAATATTTGGTTAGAATACATCTATATAAGGTTACGACCATATTATGATCTGGATATCACAATTATCAGCTTGTAAAAGGTTATTTTCATGAAGGACAACCTATGAGAAATTACCTTTATCAAGAAGTGTATCTCAAATATGTTGAACAAAATCAACAAGCAATTAGTTCCTGACACTCCAAATAAATATTATTATTTATTGTATTTCTTATGATGAAGTATTTAAAAAAAATCATCAAAATCAGATAAGAATTAAAAAAGTTTCAAAAATTAAGGAGTGTCCCTTTATAGGCCCCTTATATCTAAGAAATATTATGAGATAGTGAAAAATATCTGTCACAGAAGTTTATTATTTTCATCAAGGAACATCAAAAGCCAAAAATTATAAAAATCGAACAAAAAGTTACATAAAAATAAAATGACCCCCAGAAAAAAAATGGAGGGACCAGATTTCCAAAAATCAATCCCAACCTGTATTTCTGATGGGGAACCATTGTGGTAAAATATTATAGGGATACATCAATAGAACAAAAGTAAATGAGGGGAAACCTAACTGTTTACGGAGCCCAACAGCAGCAACAGGCTCATACCATAATACATCCGCAAATATTTGTGGACGTATAAAAAATATAAAACAAATGTTTACCACTTTTACTTGTGTTTCATCATCTTCAGTCCTAAGATTACCCTCAATACCTTTAAAAGACAAGATTTTTTATTATCATCACATTTATAGTTTTCAATCAGAAAAAAAAACTACAAACAATATGTCAGTATAATTCAACTTTCAATTATTGTGAGTTCGAATCTCACCTGTGGTGTGTTCTACTCCGATCTTAATTGACAAGGATTGCAAATTTTCCTACAGAAAGTCGGTGATGTAAAACCCCAACTAAACAAACAAACAATAAATTAGAGTCACCCCTGAAAAATGCTGCTCCACTAACATAACATGAAAAATTCCAAAAAAAAAACATCTTATCGGGTAATGTTACCATAAACATAATAGGTAAACATCAAAGTTCTATGATTAAAAAATCTAACATTAGATTACCTTCATTTTGAACAGCTTCTTGACTGCTGGAAGGAACAATAATACCAGCTCTCTCTAAATCCTCTACAATGGAAGAGAAAGATTTACTTATATTTTTTTAACACTTAGGTTTTTTTACTAGCACAAGTTCCAATGGTGAAATTTTAATCCAAAAATGAAGTTTGATAAATTTAGTCCACACCAAATTGCTTTTTAGTTGTTTATATCTTTGGATAGCAAAATTTTCATTGTACTTTTTTTCATGAGGACTAGTCTTTTCAGGCAAAGATCAAATTTATGTGCGGCACACATTTTTTAACTAAAATATTGCAAAAATTGGAAAAAACACCTTTTTTGCAAAATGAAGTGTTAAAAGGTTTTTTCTTAAAATTTATATTGTCCAAAAATCAGGGTGCCACATCCCAAAAACTAAACATCAATTTGTTATGGCCTTGTTTAGAAATGTGCATTTAAGACTTATGGGTTAGTTTTAAATACAAAACATCGTTTGAATTTTCCTACCAAAGGTCGGTGGTTCTCTCCGGGTACTCCGTCTTCCTCCACCAATAAAAACTGGCCGCCACGAAATAGCAAATGTGCTGAAAACGGCATAAAACTCCAACTAAACAAACATACAAAACATCGTTTGTGGTTTGTTTGTTTGTTTAGTTGGGGTTTAACGCCGTTTCAGCACATTTGGCCATTTTGCGGCGGCCAGTTTTTATTGGTGGAGGAAGCCGGAGTGCCCGGAGAGAACCACGATCTTCGGTAGGAAAATTGGCAATCCTTGTCAATTAAGATCGGAGTTGAACACACCCCGCCACAGGTGAGATTCGAACTCACAACCCCAGCGTTGACAGGCTAGTGATCAGTAGTAGTCATGTATCAAATTTGATAATGTTTCTGGTGGTAACAAACAATAAGCTCAGGACAAATCTTGTATTGCTTCCTGACAGTCTGACCCTATAGTATGGTGGCTGATTTGTGCAATCTCGTTTTGTTGTTCTGTCGCAGCAACAAAACGACATAATAACAAAACGAGAAAAAATGCCATTTTAGTGCAACAAAATGATATAACGACAAGAAGACACTTAAGGGCGACAAAACAACATTTAAAATGCATAAAAGACAAAAAGACGATACATATTTTCTTATCGTCTTTCATTATCTCGCCTGGCATCTTTTCATTTTGTCGTTTTGTTGCGTCTTAAATGACATTTTGTTGTTATGTTGTTTTGTCGCTGCAACATCTTGAGCAGGACTAAAAGTTTAAGAGTAACAGTCATCTTGGATGGTTTTAAAATAATGGGTACTATGTTAAACTAAGTTCAGTTGTGGTGGCAATCCAGGTCATCAAACACAATTCTGAAAGAGCACCATCAAATGACCATAGTCTGGTTTCAACTAAGATTTTTTAATTAATTTTCCCATAGGGTCCTATGTTATTAATTACTTTGACTGTTAGGCAGCCATCTCAGTTGACAGACTGGGTCATCCGACATAATTCTGAAAGAGGACTATCTAAGGTCCATTGCTACAAAGTCTGGTTTCAATTGGCCTGGTGATTTCAGATAAGAGGACTTTTAAATGAATTTTCCTATATCCTACATGTATGTCAAACTAATTTAAACTAGAACTGTGAGTGACCTCACTGAGTGTTACCCCCCGCTTTCAAAATACATTGAATGGTTTAGGAGGAGTTGCATATACAAAGTACAGGGATGGATGGACGGACAAGGTGATTCCTATATACCCCCCAAAACTTTGTTTGTGGAGGGTATAATGATGGTGGCCTTTTTAGTTGATAGTCTGGGTCATCAGACATAATTCTGATAAAGGAACATGTAAGGACCATTGCTGGCAAGTCTAGTTCCATCTGACTATTGTTATGATATTGTAATTATTATATTATTTATCTTGGCCTAATTTGTTTTGTGTGGCCTGTATAATATGTTTACATAATACTTAGTTGTTTACCAAATAATGTTATAACTGCGCAGTTTAGAAATCACTGGAACAATAATAGATACTGATGGAATGACTAGAACTTTCTATTTGACTTACGTAATAATTCTGGTGTGATTCGAACTTCTACCGTATTCTAGAAGTTTCCGTTCTACAGTATATATATGGACAAGAAAGTTAGACTTTCAGAGCAGAAGATATCGGACCAGACTCAGCTGTTGGATTGACACACTTCTATTTACGTTTCACACATCGTACTTGACACTTTTATTTAAATTACATCATACTAGATTGTGACTGATTGGATATAATATTCCGTTTGGATTCCCGCAACAGTGACGAGAAGAATTCCGGATTAGGAAAAGACGAAGGATTTTGAACAGTTAAGTTGACATTTTAGTTTGTGTAATATTTTTTTGTAAACTTGTATATAATAAATCTTGTTAAATTTTATTATTGATTTGTGTCTTTTGTTGGCTACAATTTAAAGGTGATTTCGGCCGTAACACTATGAAGATTTTTTTTAAATTCATCCCCTCATTTTTCTATTCTTAGTAATAGCAGCCATGTCAGTTGGAAGTTGGGGATGTCGGGCATAATTTTGGAATGGGGCCATATACCTTTCCACAAGAGTTTGGTCTGAATTGGCCAAGTGGTGTCAGAGATGTTTAAAGGAATGTTTACGCCAGATCTGGATGAGAAACGACAGATGCCAAAATAAAGGATTGTTCAGGGTGTCATGTAATTTATCTAATACTGGTAGTCTATCCAGTGTCCAATAAATTGTACGAATCATAATCAGGTCATTAAAAAATAAAATAACTTAAAAATAGCCCATATACTTTTCAGAAGTACTTAACTTTCAAATTTATTTTTCTGAGAAAATTACCTGGTGTAGCTGAAGGATCCATCTTTTGTTTGATGAATTCTTGTCGAGATTCTTTAATTGCTTCAAAAAATAATATTGCCCATTTCTCTTTCCTCTTCCTTGCCCGAAAAAATAATTCCTGACATGCTGCAAATCTACCTTTCATATTCTTTACTTGATCAATAGCCTCTTTATCACTACTTTCAATGCAGCCATTTTGATATAAAATCCCTGAAAGTTCTATGGGTTCTAACCGATCAATTAAATCTCCTTTCATAATACTTATTAGAAATCCAAAGTATTTTTGACTAAATTTATCTCCTCTATCTGGGTACACATCATTTATTGGATCACTAAATCTCTGATAACCTGAAAAAAAGAATGTTTAAATAATACTGTTCAACAACCGAAGTGAACTGAAGACTGATAAGGTACCTCTTAAAGACTATTCCATCAAAGTCATGTCTCAAATGACCCATTGGTTTTAAAATTTATTCTTTTTAGTAACAGCAGAAATACTGGTCTAAGGTCCAGGACACAACTTTAAAAGGGTTAATACAAGAATCATTGTATCAAAGATTGGTCCCAATGTACCGAGTACTTTCAGAGGAGATAATTTTTAAATATTTCATATTTATTTCATTCAGTTTTTGGAAATGGTTGTCATTTTTGCCCAAGGACTTGTAGTTGATTTTACTATTTTTAATAAGTCTTGAACTGGACCCTTAGATAAATTTTGAAAGGGGATCAGTCAATGACCATTCCACCAAAGTTCTTAACAGAGCAGAAGTTTGTAAAAGGAAAGTTTATAAGAATAGGATGAAAATAACATATTAGGGGGGAAAATGGGTCACTTGTTTTTATGATTAGTATTTCAAACACAGAGAATTCTTCGTCCTGAGTCAATTACTGTAAAACTCCAAATTTTTAATATCAGTAGAACTTTCAAAAGTTACAGTAGAGAAATTTCATCATACATACCACATTCTGATAAAGCCCATACAAACTTAGGCAGTAAATCTTCATTTGCTTTGATCTCATTTATCAAACACTGCACAGCTATTATTCTACCCTTTGAATTCTCCATATCCAACACTTCTTCAATAAATTCATCTGAAGTAAAAATCAAAAATTTGGGATAAAAAAAAAGTTCTGGATATAAAAGGATATTTTGATTGACTAAAATTTGTTAAAAATATCATTGTTGGTGTGGTATTTGTGTAAAATTTTGTAAGCCAAAATTTGTTCCTATGAAAAAGGTTCCATTGGAACAAATTTTATGTGATATTTGTTCTGGGAGAATTTATTTCATAAGATAATTCAAATGAAAATCATTCCACAATGTAAAATTTGTTCCATGATTTCCCTGGTGAAATATGTTCCACTGATTATGAAATTTGTTCCTTACCTGGTGAAATATGTTACATTTGTTCCTTTACCTGGTGAAATTTGTTCCATATTGTGACATTTGTTCCACTGGTTAAACTGGTTTGTTTTCATGCAATTAAATTCTATGAATATGTTTAAACTTACCTTTTTTGTGTTAACATCATCATGGGTGAGCTTGATTATTGTTTACATTGCTTAAATATATATCTTTAAAATGGATCCTAATGAATAGAATGTTCTATGAAATTATTGTTAACATTAAATTAGATTTGTAGTTAATACACATGAAATATTATTTAATTTATTAATACAATATAAAATTGAAAGGACTTATTGTTGAAATATACTATACTACACTAAAACAAATATATTAAAGGGAAGGACAAATTTGGCTCCAGAATTAAGATACCTATTGCAAAGATACTAAAATATGTTTGTACAAAACGTCATTTCAATATCTACAGTTATAAATGTGTATTTTAACAAATTGTTTTATGAAATGAAGCATTTGATAGTCGGCCATCTTGCCGACCAAAATGTAGGTGGTGACGTCACAACCTACAAAATCTATCTTAAAATTGATGAGGAATTTTACACAGTATGCTGCCATTTACATACGGGCATTATATTGGGAAACTGGTCGATAATTACAAAATTATAACGATTATATCACAAGTTAATCCGTTTCTGTTATTAATTCAAATTCAGTAAAAAAATATTTACCTTATATAATTCATATAATTATAATTAAGTAAAGAAATTAATTCAATAAAATAAAGAATTAAAACAATTGTAATGCAATTCTGAATTTCGGGAAAAAATTTGAAAACATTTTGTAACCTCTCACAGGTAACGCTGAATATTTACATTTGAATTAAATTATAGGAACAACATACCCTTAAGGTGATAATTGCAGGTAAATGACCCCCCCCCCCCCCCCCCTTCCTAATAAAATTATGATTAAAAGTACGGTGTTGTTTATTGATGATTGCTAATTAACACCATGAATGAGAAATTTATGTAGATTTTAAACGATACACCATTTATTTTCAATGGAAATATAATAAGAAGAAAACAATAACGTTATAAAACCATCGATATCTCAGTATTTGATTTTTGGGATTGTTCATAGTATTAAAGTAATTTTTTTAAGTCTGATAAAAATGAAAAGTTTGAATTTAATTACTTAAGCAACTTTTAATTTATCACCTTTTATAAAGCAATAATTGAATAATTGAATTTAAATACCAACAATGCGAACTTAATAACGGCAATTAACCGAAGAATCAATTAATATGCCAACAATTAGCAATTTTATTTTCTCAAATAAATACACCTTTCAAACCACTTCAGTTTTAACATATTAAAAAATACCATTCTAAAAGATTCCCAATTTTTTAACTTGAAAAATCAAAAAAATCGGACGAACATCAACCATTGTCAACTCAATACACAATACTGGACCATAGTTCCGAATTAACATGTCATTATATAAATATTTACAGCAGTTTAGAACTAGTTTTTTTTACAAATAACTGAAGAATTACTCCTTTTGCCAGGTGTTCATAATTTTTTAAAAAAAAACTTAAGTATGTTGCGAAACAGCTCATGCGACAATAGATAACAAGAAAAATAAATGGAAATGGTGAGCTGTCAAAAGGGGCGAAAAACGGCTAAAAAGTATGAAATACACAAGTCGAACAAAACCAAATATA
Source organism: Mytilisepta virgata (assembly GCA_028015205.1). Lineage (NCBI taxonomy): Eukaryota > Metazoa > Mollusca > Bivalvia > Mytilida > Mytilidae > Mytilisepta > Mytilisepta virgata. Next base: position 5,826,065 of record CM051517.1, read on the forward strand.
AAATCGTAAAAAATCAACAACAAACTAAAAAGTTAAAAATACCCAACGTTTCGACCAATATGGTCTTGATCACGAGCATGTAAAAAATAAAAATAAAAAGGTGTTGACTCTTTGAAACCCAGAGCGAGACTGAGTCCGTACATAAAAGGTAAACAAAAACAAAAAATTATTTGACATGGGTGTCGATAATAGAAAATATATAAATGGCAAGGTAGATAGTAAAACTATACAGTAAAAATAAGTAAAATAATATCTTAGACGTTATGATGTATAGAAAACATACCATATATAAGATAACTGTACCGCAAAAAGTTAGTGTGCATACTTAGTTGATGAATTGAAATTAAGAAATTTTTTACATTAATTCCATTGGGTCGGAGTGTCCCAGGCTAAAAATTATTTTCTGCTCAAGGCGTTGTCTGTATTATCTTCCTCCGTTAACTGTCCTTAAAACAGTTACGCGGACGTCTGACGAGCTGTGACCAGGCAATCGATAGTGATTGCCCACTGGACAATCAGTTCCATTCTTTATATAAACGCAAGTGTTCTGCAAAGCGGTCGTCAAGGCGACGACATGTCTCTCTGATATATACCTTATCACAATTCGTACAGACGATTGCGCAAAGCATTTATATCAATACAGATATACCCATTTTGAATTATGTATTTGTTGTCAGGGCCCAAGATCTCTTTATTACCTATTATGGACTCGTTTTCCTGTGACTAAATTTTCTATTAAAATTCAAACAGGGACTTACATTACTAAACAAAGTCCAGGGGACACATTTTACTACGGGACTAAATTTACCGTTCCATATTTTTTTTTCCAAAAGGAAAACGTACATTTGTACATTGCCGGAAAGAATCCACTGTTACTTATAGGGCAAAAGCTGCAAATAAAAAAATTGTTTGTTGTTACGACTCGAGATTTTCACTTTCAGACACATGTCATGAAACAAATTTATGTGATCATATAACAGCTCATTAATATACCATCTAATCCTTGAATTTTAAAAATGATATCCGATGGCTTCAAAAATTTTCTAAATTCTGTTTCGAGTGATGTTATTCTATTTTTCAAATCTTGACAGTTATCCATTCTTTGCCTTTACTTTGAAGAAATACCCAGCAAAGGAATTTCTACTTTCACTTTCGTTTATATACAGTTACTTTTGCATGAACACCGCTTACAAACTTTATCATTTTTATATTTATGTGACCGGATGTTTGAATTTTTTTTATTGATGTACCATAAATTGATTTTTTTCATATTCATTTTATTGTTTTCATATTAATTTCATTATTCATTACATGTGTAACGGTTGTGTTCATTTCAGAAAGAAATAGCCTCCCTTGTTTGCTATTGATTTGAAAATTATTTCTTATTTTATTCATTATTTGATATTTTCTTAAAATGTACAATTTTAGTCATCTAAAAACTATTTGTTTTTCACTATATAAAATTGTTGAATGTTGGAATAATTTAATATTCAAGAAAGTGCAGTATTAAATAATGTTGTATCCATACAAAATTGCATTTACTTTATAATATAAATTATTTTATAATTCCATTAGATTATTATATGGTGATAGGTTACCATGTTCAGTTAAACTCACATTAGATAATAAACCAATAACCTACAAAAGTGAGGTCAGATTCCTAGGATTAATCTTCGATCGTAAACTGACCTGGAATAAACACATTCAACATATTCAAGAAAGGTGTAATCCTGTATTAAATCTAATGAGATATGTAAAAGCCAATAATTTCTGAAACACTACTCACACTCTATAGGACATTACTACGTTCAATAATAGATTATGGGTGCCAGGTGTACAATTCAGCCTGCAAAACAACAAAAAATAAATTTGATATAATACAAGCCCAAGGTCTAAAAATAGCCCTCGGGGCATTACCATCTACCCCGACCGAATACCTGCTAATAGAAGCTGGCGAAAAACCACTCCAACTAAGACGGGATGTAAACAAAATCCTAAAAATCCTGCCAATGAACTGCTTAACGATTGTGTTGAATACAGGGCTAAAGCTCATTAATGGAACGAACACACTGTCCCATATGGTTACCGAGTATCCAAAGAACTAAAGGATAATCAATTAAATGATATAAATATAGTTAAACATGAAGCTCCACTTTATCCTCCTTGGGTAATCAAAACAGCTAAAGCCTCATGTGAACTTAAAAATCATATCTAATATAATCAAGAATCTTACTTTACAACATCTGGACACTAAATATCAAGATAATTTAAAAATATATACTGATGGTTCAAAAGATCCTAACTCGGGTAAAACTGGAGCAGCCTATATAATACCAAAAGAAAAGGTAAAATTTCATAAAATAATAACCGATATAATTAATGTATCTGTGTACACAACAGAAATGGTAGCAATTTTTCAGGCATTAAAATGGGTCCACAACAATGAACACACACACGATAAAATTGTAATCAGACTCTTTAAGTGCCGTTAACTCTATACAAAATAATAAATCAAGTAGACCAGACATACTGGAATCAATCCAAATTTTAGCTTTTAATCTCAAGCAAAAAAATATAAACGTCATAATAGAATGGATACTAGCCCATGTAGGTATCCTAGGCAATGAAATAACAGATAAATTTGCCAAACTAGCACTTAAAAATGATAGAGTAAACATCAATATTTCACTAAGCTCAGGCGAATTTAACGCACTAGTCAAACAGATGTATAATAACCAATGGCAAAATATGTGGGACAAGTTTAAAGACTCCTGGTATTATAATCTTAATCCTAATATTAATAAAAAAAATTCTTTTTATAAAGGTGGTAGATATCACACCAAAACTATCACACGATTAAGACTGGGACACACCCTTTTGGCTGGGCAAATAGGGCAATATATACGGCAGGTCTCACCATTATGTACAACATGTGGCGTAACAGAAAACATAGAACATCTTCTGCTGCACTTTACAGCGCACGATCCAGCTAGACAAAAACTTAGTGAAGCCCTGTATCAAATTAATATAGACAACCTTAACATCCAAATATTACTTAATCCTGAAAAGAATAATCAGCAATACGTCTATACACAGCTGGTAAACTTTATTACGGAAATAGATTACCATAAATACATCTAGGTTTCACATTGAGATTCAGTGTGAGTGGGGCTGCTGCCGGTCCATCTCCCTTAAAATTGTCATCCTTAATACTTTACTTGTTTCGTCAGTTAACAGTCCAGCGGTCTTATTTGCACTCAACTGTGTGAGTGGGTCTACTGCCGACTGCGCCTAAATTTCATCTAATGACATATGACAGAGCAAACGGACGATCGTTATTCGCCTGCAAGACAGGAGAATAACCATACTGACGGCTTGACAAAACTGCTTTTTTAATAACATACATTCCATATGCGCGCCCTTATAACCCCCCTAAAGTAATACTAGTCAATAAAAAAAAATAAATAAAAAAATAATGAAAATAAGATAATGTAACATTCTGTTTCATTCTACAGTTTGGCTTAAATCTGCAGATAGTTTAGTTTTATTTCAGGGACTACGTAAGAAAAAACGAGAATCTCCTGTCAGACAACTAACTTTCTGTTTCAGAAAAAAACAAAAAACAAAACAAAAACAAAAAAATAAAATAAAAAGTTCTATGTCAGGGACGACGTGAGAAAAGCGAGATCTCCTGTCAGACAAGTAATAACTTTCTGTTTCATTCTACATTTTGGCTTAAATCTGCAGATAGTTTAGTTTTATTTCAGGGACTACGTAAGAAAAACGAGAATCTCCTGTCAGACAACTAACTTTCTGTTTAAAAAAAAAAAATAAAAAATAAAAAATAAAAATAAAAAAAATAAAAATAAAAATAAAAATAAAAATAAAATAAAAAGTTCTATGTCAGGGACTACGTCTATACAAATTTAAAAATAACAAAATTATATCCAAAAAGCTGCTAGGTTGCTGACTAGTTAGAATTTCAGGGTTTCAGACCACACCATTGTCAACAGAACCAAAGACATAGCCGTTAACGTCGTATATCCATTCATATCTTTGGAATACCTTTTATACCACCGTTCCTAAATTCAAAATTCCGCTCCACATCAGCTTTGATACATCTCATATTCTAAAATCCGTACACACTTTTGGCTTACAACTCAAATTTCGTTTGTCATCAGTTTGGAATATATTTAGGCCACCGACACTAAATTCTAAAAGCTGTCTTTTTTTTTTTTTTTGGTTCAATTACTACTTTCTGAAATAAATTCATAACTTATGTTAATTAATATAAAATAAATCATATTATAATAAATCGTCCGTGCGAAACCTAAATAGGTAGTCAAGGACGTTAAAAACTTCCCAGCCATTGTATTATAAACTATGTCGTCCGTGCGAGACCTAAATAGGTAGTCAAGGACGTTAAAAACTTCCCAGTCAGTTGTATTATAATTACATTATTTAAAAGAGGACAAATATATCTAAGGAGCAATTCCAAAAAGCTTAATCCACTAGACAAACAAAACAATGAACTACAACAAGAACAACAAATAAACACTGAAAATTGAAAAACAATGAACAACACGAACTGCTATAAAAACCAGGAGTGAACTCAGGTGCTCCGGAAGGGTAAGCAGTTCCTGGTCCGTATACGGCACCCGTCGAGAAGTTCAACAAAGTCAATCCGGTGGTAGCACAAATCGGTGGAGGTACATGAAATGTTACGACAGTGGGAACAGGTCCAACATCATCTTAGATATTGGAACACTGTTACGGGCAATCAATTCATGATGACGACCATAAAATTTCCTAAGTGATGACATCAACTTATCCCTGATAAAACCCTGGTTAAGAAGCTTTTGTGACAGCAGTAATCCTCTTTGTCGAAAGTCATGGTAACTCACGCATGCCCTTGAATATCTGATAAGCTGAGAAACGTAGACGCCATATGCAGGCGATGCTGGTATATTGCTGCTCAAGAAGGGAAAGTTAACAATAGGAAAGTCGAAGTCATGACGTTTGTCATAAAGTTTTGTCTTCAGACGCCCTCATTGTCTATTTCGAGAAACAAATCCAAATATGAAGCGGACTTTGATGTATCTGTAGTATCCTTAATTTCAAGTTCACTGGGGTAGATGAGATGTAGAAAGTCTTTGAATTTATCATTATTTAACGACAACACGTCATCTATATAACTAAAAGTGAAATTAAAGGATTGGGCTAGTTTCTTTTTGTTTTCACCTAGAAGCCCTTGAATGAAGTCCGCTTCATATGAGTACAGAAACAGATCGGCAAGGAGAGGAGCGCAGTTGGTTCCCATTGGAATGCAGATTGTTTGTTGAAAAATTCGACCGCCAAATTCAACAAATATAATGCTATGAGAAAATCAAACATGTTTGTAATTTCATCTTCAGAATACTTTTTGTCAGAATCAGTTTGGTTCTTAACAAAATAGGCATTTTCTCTACCTAAAACTAGAAATTTATACCTGCGTGTGCCATTTTTCTTTCAATCGATATTTTAATTGAGAATGTGGTATTGTAGTATAGTGTGTAGAGAAGTCGAATGTTTTTATACTGTTGCATGTCGCCAAAGATTTTTATTTTAGATATTGTAGTAATTTTTTTGAGTTTTTAAGAATCCACGTCTGATTGACGCCACTGGTGGAATATGACTTTCACAGTAATTCTGAAGGCCCTCTTTAATACATATCAATATGAGTGTTAAAATATTTGAAAGAGGTTTCGTAGAGCAATTAGCTCAACCAGCAATGTACCTTTGTTTAAACAGATTCTTATATAGTTTAGGAATCGAATAAAGAACAGGAATGTCCATTTCTTCACGAAAAAATTCGTATTGTTCATGTGTAGATTGTCAAATTGACCATTGTTTAAATAAGGCTTGACTTTTAAATATAAAAAAGACTTGTTATATCATGTATTATGGATATCAAATTTAGTCCAGTCAATCTATCAAAAATGGACCCTAACTCAAACTAATTTCAACAGAAGAAATTAGTGTTTTTTTTGGGTCAGGAAATTTACAAGGATTAACCAAGAAAAAAAAAATCCCATGTAATGAATGCAAACAGATAAAATTACAGCTGAAAGAAATTTCCTATGGGAATTTGTATTGAATAAGAAAGATAACTCTGTAAAAACTGCTTGAAAGTTGGCCAAAATCACAACAAAATAATAATAACTGTTTTCCATTATTTATTGAAATTATGATGAACATGATTTTATATTTGATTCGACTAGAGAAGACTACTGATGTTTTAATCGCTGATGCCCTCCATATATCTAAAGCCCTATCAAATGAAAACAAGAAGAGCTGGTATGGCTATATTCTTTCACTGATTGTAAAAATAATAGTTTTCCTTACTTTTTCAGAAACCGTTTAATCAACTGATCTTATTTTTGGTATGTGAGCTTATAATGTGAATTACAGACCAAGTTTGAGTTTCAGACTGATCGGATAATTATTGTGAGAGTTACTGCACTTGGAAATAGAATTTTTGCCAAAATAATAGTTTCCCGGACCTTTTTGGCAAAACTTTTTACCAAATGATCTTATTTTAAATAAATTATTTAACAAATTTTATTTACATTATTTGGACTAGTCTCAGCAAGTCAGGATTGCATTATTAACAGTTTGTTGTGATTTATAATATACATAAACTAGAAAAACATGCTGACATTTTTTCGAAATAATGTAGATGAATTAAAGTTTAAGTATAATAATTCAAGAATAAAATCATGATCCCAATTGCATTTGACAGCATCCATTTCCCCTCCTTTTCATAATGATATATTCATCCCTATAGTTCTCTGGTTTCACAAATTAAATCTGTATAGTCTGAATATTTTGCCACCTATACCTGATTAAACAGGCAATTTGTGAGTACAACTTCAAATTTACAAAATAAAATGACACATTTTAATCTAAATCTAAATATTTTTCATATTTGGGTCGTTTGAAAAAAAATGTGCCTTTGTTACATTGCAAGATTGAGAAAAAACTATTTGCTTGAATCATCATATTTATTAAACTTGCAAAATATCATTGATACTTCTTGAACAAAATACTCAAATATGCAATCTTAATGAGATAATATAAAATTATTATTGTCACATTTTCGACTGATGGTGCAAAATTTTGTCTACCCTGTTACCATATTTATGAGAAATTTTGACTATCAACAGGCAAAAATGCAAAATGTGAAAAACATATTGTTTATTTCTCAAAAATACGTAAGTGAGTGTTTCAGAAAACTATAACAGTATATTTAATTTCTTTGCATTAACAAGATAAAAATATCACTTAATATTGTGTCCTGAAAAAACTAACCAAAATTGACTTTCAAATGCTGCAAAAATTACTAAAATCAACGCAAAACCAATTGAATTGAAGCACTTCCTTATAGTCGGCTTATATTGGATTTTTGAATCAATCAAACACTTAGTTCTTTGATTACATATTATTTGATGATGGATGAATTATTGATTAACGTCCAGTGACAACCAGGTGCATATCAGGACGACATATTATTTGAGTAAAACTCTATTTTCTATGGTAACAGGAACGGACATCGAATGTTTACAGATGCATATTTGTCTATCCTGTTACCAAGTTGGGATAACAGGACACAGTAACACAATAGACAAAATTATGTGTTTATTGATTCTATTGCAAAGCAACAGCCCCCCTTTCATAGTTGTTTCTTTTTTGTTTTTTGTTTTTTTGTTGTTGTTGTTTTTTTAAAAAAATATATGTGGAATATCAAATGTTTCATTTCATTTTCAAGTATTTCATAAGGTCTACAGATACTTAATTGTTTATTCTGATACTTAATCTGTCTATCCTGATACTTTATTCAAGGTAACAGGATAGACAGTAACAGGATGAACAAAATTATATTTTTACTGATTCTATTGCGAAATAACAGCTCCCCTTACAGCTGTGTATGTTTCTTTTGGTTAGCCTTCTTTGTTTCCAAACAGTTAGTGACCCTTTTAAAAACGCATGGGTGTGGTAATGTATACATTTGTTGGTAACATGATAGACATTTTAAAAGGGTATACTATCAGTTTGACTTATTTTTCTGGTTATAACTTCGCTTCCGTTTCTACTAACGTTATATTGTTATGGTTGTAATTTGGAAAACTTGTGTACTTGTGTACATTTGATTTCATTATAGAAGATATTCGTATTTCCAGGCGAAATTATTGCTCTGCCAATTTTGCACCGGTAACAGGACAGACACGCATTTCATGGACTCCAGAATAATTTTACTTTTTTATGAGCAGATATATAAATATCTTCAAGACTTTACTTTCTTGTTAAAATTCAATAAATGCGATTCAAAAACATAATTTTGCCAATTTGAAAACATACAAAAAATCATTGAAAAATAAAGTGCAAACATTGTTTTCTAAATCCGGACACTCGTAAATTGCTCAATATTGAGCTTCAAAATCTATTTTGGATTGCAAGAAAATCGTTCTCATTCTAGATGTGCCGATTAAAAAAAATTGTGAACTTTTGGTTAAGCACAAAAAAATAATGCCATTGTGTCTGAATATTTTTTTAACATAGGTGGACAGGAAATTCGACTTTTTTTTAAATGACACATTTAAAACGTTACTGAAATAATATTTACATTATTTCCTAAGGGAAACTTTCGTATCAGACCCCATATGTAGGTTCAACCTGGGGTCCAACCCCCTAACTAGTACCTATACTGTACTGTTATATTTCGCCTTTATTTTGAAAGAAGACTCCCCAGGAAAAAAAGACACGAGAGTTATTTCCCATTTAAATCAAACATATCTGGAAATTTACAGCGTTCTTTTTACAGCTAAATATAGGACTTATTATTATGGGACCAATGAAATTGCTATAATAAACCTGTGGTGTCTGATACTTTCGACTTATAGTATTTAATTCGTATTAATAAAATTTGCTCGAAACTTTTACTATATTTAAATCATTAAATACAATATAATGTTACAGTGGGTTTTTCACAACTTTATAGATAAACCAGGAAGAATTTACAATTGGAGGCTCCTACGCCACTGGGGCCGCTCTTGTCATGTCACTAGCTACTACAAAAATTCACACTGCAACCTGCCATGCCAAAAGTTTAAGTCCCCAGTGGTACAGTTGCCTCCGTTTTTTTCGAATTAAAACTGGGTTATCCGGCATAAATACCCAATATAACCCAATAACTGTATAATTGTTCTATTAATATACCAAAATTGCATATTATCCATGGATATTTATAGCCTTCCTTCATCTTTTAGATTTTTTCATCGATGATTAGTGTATGTTTAATTTCTATCATGATGCCATCTACTTTGATCAACAACCAGTAACCAGGTATTTTATTCCCGATTTTACTATACAAACCAGAAATCTACGATAACAAAGTTCGCCTCGTTCCCCAACTAATTTTGGTGGGAGGCTGTTACTCACCGACACCAAGTACATGGTGTAATATGATTTTAGGTCGTTTGGTACCAGAGAACTGAGCTCGGACGTAAAACTTAACCTAAGACAACGAAGCGTGATAAGTAGGTCAGAATGACCTAATTTTGGTGGGAGGCTGTGTTGCTTTCCAGGATGCACCCTGATGATTGTAGGTCCTTTGGTATCGGAGAACTGAACTCGGATGTAAAACTTAGCCTCAGTCAATGAAGCGTGATAAATCGGTCAGAGTGACCTTATTTTGGCGGGAGGCTGTCTTACTCCCTGAGATGCATCCTCACACCAAGTATTATGATTGTAGGTCCCTTGGTATCGGAGAACTGAACTCGGACGTAAAACTTAACCTTAGCCAATGAAGCGCGATAAGTAAGTTAGAGTGACCTTATTTTGGTGGGAGGCTGTGTTACTCCCCGTAGTGCATTCTCACACCAAGTGAAATGACTGTAGGTCCCTTGGTATCGGAGAACTGAAAGTGGACGTTAAACTTAACCTAAGTCAATGAAGTGCGATAAGTAGGTCAAAGTGACATAATTTTGGTGGGATGCTGTGTTACTCCCCGAGATGCACCATCACACCAAGTAATATGATTGTAGGTCACTTTGTATGTTAAAACTGTTTTTTTCACATAAAACTTATGTCACATGGTCAGTCTCTTCAACGTGCAACTTTGTTGAGGCGAACTAATGACAATAGAATACAAACGACTCTCGTCAGACGTCCGCGTAACCGTTTTAATGACAGTTAACGGTTATTGCCTCAATACAGACAAAGCCTTGAGCAGAACATAATTTTTAGCCTGGGGACACTCCGACCCTCAAAATTCTTCCTAGTACATTCGCGCACTCTCTTAATCCCCCCAAAAAATATTTTTTATCGATATATATATATATATATGATTTTTTAGCATAAAATCATAAAAAAATAGATTGCTACACGTCCCCCGCCGCAGAGAAAAGTCGAAGCCCCACAAGATATACAAATGTGTATTATTAAAATGGCGGCATATGATCAAGTACATGTGGTGACTAAAAATCCTACAAAATTTGAACAAAATCCGATCAGCGGTCTCAGAGGAGTTGCATCCACAAAGTGTTCCTATAGTGTTGAATGCAGAAAAAAGTGAAAGTCCCATAACTCCCGTAAAATTTGTCTAATCTAAATCGTGGTGCGACAGAATCAAGTACATATGGTGACTAACAATCCTACAAGATTTTAACAAATCCTATCAGCAGTCTCAGAGGAGTTGCATCCACAAAGTGTTCCTATATTTTCACGTGCACTAAAACGTTAAAGTCCCATAACTCCCGTAAAATTTGTCGACTCAAAATCGTGGTGCGATAGAATCAAGTACATATGATGACCAACAGTCCTACAAAATTTTACGGGAGTTATGGTACTTTAACGTTTTTGTGCATGCGACATAATAGGAACATTTTGTGGACGCAAGTCCTCTAAGACCGCTGATTTGAATTTGTTCAAATTTTGTAGGATTGATTAGTTACCATATGTACTTGATCCTATGCCGCCATTTTATGCGGCGGGGGACATATGGTTACGTGTAGCAATTTTGTTTTTTCAGGCTCGTGATCAAGGACATATTGGTCGAAACGCTGTGCAATTTTTTTATGATTTTGTATTTGGTTTAGTTCGACTTGTACATTTTTTACATAAATCCCTTTTGGGATTCTGTGTTCGAAGCTACTTTTCTGACTTGGGTGGCCAAGTTAGAATTTAAATAGCTCCTGACACAGAACCCCAAAAGAAACCACTGGGACAATTGGAACAAAACTTGGCAGTAATGATCCTCTTTCAGAATTATATCCGATTGGAGATGGCTACCAGACGGAACTTAATTTAACATAGGACCTAATAGGAAAGTTAGATAAGATAAGAATAATAGAAAAAAACTTTATTTAAAGTCGGTTCTATATATAACAACAAACGTAAGTTCTGCAGAGATTTTTAACGAAATAAATAACAAAACAACACATAGTATCTGTATCTGTATCTATATTTGACATAACACAGAGAAATATGGACATTTACATACAAACATACATAATACAAGTTTTAGCTTTCTAAAAAGCTGTGGACTGCTTCGCTGTATCTTAATTTATGGTAATATGTGAGCATGTGGTTGTTGATTTAGTATTGGAATTCTCTGTTGACCAGTAAAATTTTCCACGCGAAAACAACAAATAGACACAACTCTGGAGGTGTGCCTAGATTGGAAGAAGTTATAAAGTAGAGATCATGCATTTTTTGTTGTAAACATAGGATTATACAATCTAATAAAAAACCGATCTCTCATCGCTCCAGTTTTCTGATATGTCGCGTTGAGATATCAGAAAACGGGAGCGATGCGAGATCGGTTTTTAATTAGATTGAGGATTATAGTGTATACGATTAAGCAAAACAAACCGTGTGTATTGCAGATTAACAAAGCAAATATACACATATTAATAATTGATTTCAATAATGAATTTCAGAATATATGGATATTACAAAAACATGTAATGACAGTTGATCGGAACTGATATACACATGGTTAATTTTCCGGCTTTTGATGACTTATCCTGAACGAGTAAAGTCTGTAATTCTTTATCTCATTTAAACCAATGGCTAAAGTAACCAATCAGCGATCAGTAATTATTTCAAGATGGTGTGTATGTCTACTGAAACTAATAGCTCCGCACCGTGATGCGAAGCAAAAATACAGTTAGGTTTAAGCAGCGAGAAAAATAAAATTTAAATCATATTAAAGTAGCAGAAAAGCACATGCAGTGTATCAGACTGTCAGTCAAGATGGACATAGTCCAGGTGAACGATACAGACTCCTGGGAGCCTCTAGATGCTTTAAAAATCATGCAAAATATGCCAAAATTTTATGTATGCCCCATTCCAATGCAAAAATGTGCATATTGTGTGCTTAGAATCCAAATTACATGCTTCTTGCACAAATATGGGAAAAACCAATTTTTTAGCTCACCTTGCCTAAAAAGTCACGTGAGCTTTTGCCATCGCTTGGCGTTTGTAGTCGGTCGTCGGGCGTAAACTTTTCATTTAAGATCTTCTCCTCTGAAACCACAGGGCCAATTAGGACCAAACTTTGCATGAATGAGGTCCTCTACAAAAATTCCTCATTTCATCTTGATCGGGCGAAAAACGTGGCTGCCATGGGCAATTTTTGATTCTGATTGGTTTGAAACTTTAAAATTCTTTTCATCTGAAACTACGCGTGCAAATAATTTATAACTTGGTTCAAATGATGTCTATGAGGTCCTTTATAAGATTCCTAATTTCGTCCCAATCGAGCAAGAAATATGGCCGCCATGGGCAATTCTTGTTTCTGATTGGTTTATAAAAAAATCTTCTCCTCTTGGCCAAATGGAACGAAACTTGACAGGAAGCATCTATGGGAGGTTTATAATAGTTTCCTCATTTCGTCCCGATCGTGCAACACAAGTGGCGTCATGGGTACTTATTGTTTCTCATTGGTTGATTAAAAAATTTTTTCTCTCTGGAACTGTTAGGCCAAAACTGTTAGCAAAACTTGACAGGAAGCATCTACGGAAAGTCTTTTAAGAATTTTTTTTCATCCTGATTGGGACCCAATAGTCCTTAGGTGGTCCTCTTTCAGAATTATATTCGATGGCCTCGTCCACTATCCAAGATGGCCGCCAGAGCCGAATATAGTTTAACATAGGACCCTATGGGGAATTTACTTAATCTTTTTTGCCAATTGGAACAAAAGTTGGCAGCAATGGTCCTTAGTTGGTCCTCTTTCAGAATTATATCCAATGACCCTGTCTGCCCAGAGAGGAACTTAGTATAAGAAAGTTCACTGAAAGATCTTGTTTGAAACCAATGAGCCAATTGGAACTTGCCAGCAGTATTCCAGGCTGTCAGTGAAGATGGACGGGTGAGCGATACCGGCTCCTGGAAGCCTCTAGTTTTTAGGGGAAAAAGGAAATTGAAACTAGAGGCTTTCAAGAGCCTGTATTGCTCTGCTTGTTAACCTTGACAGGACTAAATATTTAAGTGCAGCAGTCATCCTGGCTGGTTTTCCCATATGGTCCTATGTTAAACTACGCTCGGCTGTGGCGGCTAACTTGTTGACAAACATACAACAATGAACACACGAATTCCGCACCATCTCATGTGATACGGTATAGATCTTGATCTGAAAGTACCACTTTTGGTCATTTTATCGATGTTTAACAGCATTTCGTATTACAACTCGTTGTATCAACCTTTGTTTCTAGGTCAAGGTTCCGTTTACTGAAAAAAAAAAACGTATAAAATATTGGTTTTCGTGGGTAAAAAGTAAATACGGATGACGGGAAAGCATGTCTGAGACAAGGACAGGCGACAGTTACTCTGAAATCGGGTGGGTTATGGTAAAATTTTGAGTCAAAGCCGGGGTTCTCTCTATATTTTGAGCGGTTGTTGCTTACTTATAGTTCTTTTTCAGTAAGGCAACTGGACCTAGAAACAAAGGTTAATACAACGAATTAGTTGATCAAAAATGATACTTCCAGATCAGGATCTATACCCGTATCACTGGAGGGGGATTTTGGGAAAGGGGGAAAGGGGGGGGGGGTCTGGAAACTGAGTGTCTGTGACAATGAACCCTCTTCCCTATGGGAAGGATGGGTGGTGACAGACTCAAAACACTCTTTCCACTGAAGAAAGGGAACAAGAGAGTGATAGACATGCATGAAAGACCCTCCCACTTGAATCAAAGTACTGAAGTACTGTTTAGTCAGATGGCCTCATGATCTGATGGCTGATGAATTAATGATAGTGATATTAAACCTAAATGTATATATGGTACAAACTGTTGACAGGGTTATATGTTTCACCTGTATCCAATTTTGATAATTCAAATGTTGAAATGAATAAGGCATCTCTTAAACATGTGAATAATGCAACACTTTCAAATGTTGATTGTTCCCCATAGACTTTCACAACATGTGCAGTATAGTGAAGATTCATAGTCACTAGAATATAACTGAGGGGGCCAAACCAAATAATTGCCATGCAAATGCTAATACAACTGTGTATCAAATTCATTGACTGTCTATATGTGGTTCCCCAGTAACTGGCCTAATCACCAACTATTAAAAAATTGATGATGTCGTATGAAACAGCACATCTTTATGACTTTTGTGAGGCAAGGCAAAAACTGTAGTGATATAGCACTTTAGACTGGAACTAGAACACTTCCTGTTGTGTTTACTGTTTATGTCCTTAATATAGTAAAAGGGTGATATTTTGTGCATAAATATATTAACTATTTAGATAAAATATAGCAAGAGCACAAGTTTTAACATAGGCATGACGGTTATAGATATGCACAGTATTCTCCCATTTTTTTCATATATTTCCATGCAAACAGGGATAATTTGAATACCATTTCGATTCCAGATATTTTTTAATAAAAAAATACACTGCAGTATTCTCTATCACAATTCTTATACACTTTATGTTTTAAACTTTAAAAATGTAGTCATTTCAGTGAGAATAAATATTTGGCATGTGTATTGATACATGTATGTTTTTCTTCATAGTTTTAGACATGGGATATATGTACATGTATAGCAACACCCAACACTTCCTTAATAATAGCAACACTTGACACTTCTGTAATAATAGCTGCAAACGGCATAGATCTGTCAAGTATCATCTCAGGGTATGCATCCTCATTGTCGAGGATCATCTCCGGGGTAGCATCCCCATTGTTCCACATGTTGATCCTGCTTGTCTTGATATCTATTACACATTAATCTAACAAGCAATTCAGTATGAATTTGTCTTCTTCTTGTTCATAACCTATTAATCGGCAGAAGTGTGTTTTCTCTGGAGGGGATGTCTCAATCTATAAGTAAAGATATATGTATAGTCTCTCAACTAGAAGTATTCCTGGAGAAAGTAAGATAAAAATATGGTCAAATTATGTTTGTCTAATTATATAGCAATGATTAACATGCTCACCTTATACAAATGTACATGGGTAACCTAATTATTGCTTTCAAATTGTCAATACTCAACTTTGCTCAAATATATAGCACTTCTCATTGATATATACATGTAGTGTAGAATCAATACAATATATCAAGGCTAAAATTCTCCGTGAAATTATCAAGGCTCAATATAACTCTAACATTATATAGCACTGATCATCTTTAACATAAGCCCAAGTCAGGATTGTTTCAATATAGTTTAGCATGCTCATTTTATATCACATTATTGCTCTAATATATGTCTCACTTTTGCTCAAAATATATCACTGATCATCTTCTCAAATATATGTGCTCAATTTAGTTAGGCTTGACATGCTCAAGTAATACATCATTATTGCCCTACATTAAAAAAGATTAATTATGAGTTAGCTCTTATATAGCACTGACCAACTATACATATGCTGAATTCAGGTTCTCTCCCAAAATATATATATTTATATGCACATGTATTCCAGAATATTAATATTTAAGTACTATAAATTTAACTTGCATGTACATAAAATATTTCTGGATTGTTACATATGTAGGAAACTAACCAATGTTACCATATATATGCTGCATCTGCACACACAAACATTATTTGTGCATTATGGACCGATTATATAACTGAAGATATTTTAAGAAATGAGTAAATGGCCAGGTATGGTACATCACAATTACATATGTATTATTGTTAATCTCAAATAACTGTGTGATAATGTTACAGCTCTTTTCTGATTAAAACAGCATTATATTCGCTAATGAAAATCATTAAGAATTAACATGGTTTCGAAATCTCAAACGGAGGAGACTGTTGTTAACTTATCAGCTACTATCCAAGATGAGGACACGGGATGCCGAAAGAAAAATTGTACCTGATTCAACAATTACTGCTCTCCTTTGACAATATCTTGTTAATATATATTATATTAAACTATGATTAATTCTAAAACGATTAAATTCTATCGAGTATAATATTTACCTTTCTTGTGTTAAAATAGTTACAGATCACCTCTCATTTCCTCTTTGTCTAACCTTTGACCCCTGAAGCTGATATGCATCACCAATTCAGGAATCCATCTGCATTTATTAATATATATTATTCTCGGTACAAAACATGTTGATATATAAAAACATGTTATAATAAATATGTTCATGAAATTGTTTTGATAACAAGTTTCAAATATATGAGTTGATAAAGAAATCTATGTTGCACTAGACAATGTCAGCATATTCACACAATAAATAAAATGCTCCGCTGGGCGCAGCTAGATGTCGAACCCTGAATAGTTGGGGCAATTATGAACACAACATTCAAGCTTGATACAATACTGAATTTGGATTGTGAATAAATATTTGACACAGCATAGGTTTCTGACACAGAATGAATGTTGTCTAAGAACTTAAAAATTTTTAATTTACCTATTCAAACCATATCAGTATTATTTGTTTTTATATATAAATAAATAATAACCAATTTAAAATTTAAAATTGGGCACACATATCAATTTCTGGCTATTGCGCAATACTGTGCAATTGAAGATTTCTTGCTATTGGGCAATACTGTGCAATTGAAAATTTGACACATAATAGGTTTCTGACACAGAATAACTGAAATCAAAGAACTTAGAATTGGTCATATGATTTGAATTTATATTCAATTTTTTGCTTCTTGTGCAATACAATATGCTGTGGAGAATTGCCCCCCCCCCCAAAAAAAAAAAAAAAAAAATAATAATTTACCCCTTTTTTTAGATTTTGCGCAATACACTATGAAGTTGCACATTGACCCCCCCTCCCCCCCCAAAAAAAACAAAAAAATAAAATTTATTGTAACCCTCCCTTTTTTTGCTAAAAAAAAATTTGAAATTTTCTTTTTAATTTATGAAACATGAAATGAGAAAAAAATTGCCTCCTCCCCAACTTCTCATTTACCCTCCCCCCCCTAAATTTTGTTTTCAACCCCCCCCCCCCCCCCCCACTTCTTTATACTTTGCAACCATAACAGCCCATTTAAATACACCATAACATATTAAAATAGAAAATGACATCATAGTCATGGATGACAAATTTTAAATATACATAATTTAAAAGCAGTTTAGATGAGATAAACAAAAAATCTTCATCAGCACATTTTATATTGGCAAATTTCCATTGAAGTTCATTAAACTAGAGTTACTGGCAAATTTCAAATGGAATTTGTTGATAATAAAGTTTTGATAACAGGGCATACATATCAATTTCTTGCTATTGCACAATACTGTGCAACTGAAAATTTCTTAAAATATTTGACACATAATAGGTTTCTGACACAGAATAACTGAAATAAAGAACTTAGAATTGGTCATATGATTTGAATTTACAATACAATATGCTGTGGAGAATTGCCCCCCCCTCCAAAAAAATAATTTACCCCTTTTTTAGCTTTAATTTTGAACCCCGATTTGGACCAACTTGAAAACTGGGCCCATTATAAAAAAACTAAGTACATGTTTAGATTCAGCATATCAAAGAACCCCAAGAATTCAATTTTTGTTAAAATCAAACTAAGTTTAATTTTGGATCCTTTGGACCTTAATGTAGACCAATTTGAAAACGGGACCAAAAATTAAGAATCTAAATGCACGGTTAGATTCGGCATATCAAAGAACTCCAATAGTTCAATTTTTGATGAAATCAAACAAAGTTTAATTTTGGACCCCGATTTGGACCAACTTGAAAACTGGGCCCATAATAAAAAAACTAAGTACATGTTTAGATTCAGCATATCAAAGAACCCCAAGAATTCAATTTTTGTTAAAATCAAACTAAGTTTAATTTTGGACCCTTTGGACCTTAATGTAGACCAATTTGAAAACGGGACCAAAAATTAAGAATCTAAATGCACGGTTAGATTCGGCGTATCAAAGAACCTCAATAGTTCAATTTTCGTTGAAATCAAACAAAGTTTAATTTTGGACCCCGATTTGGACCAACTTGAAAACTGGGCCCATAATAAAAAAACTAAGTACATGTTTAGATTCAGCATATCAAAGAACCCCAAGAATTCAATTTTTGTTAAAATCAAACTAAGTTTAATTTTGGACCCTTTGGACCTTAATGTAGACCAATTTGAAAACGGGACCAAAAATTAAGAATCTAAATGCACGGTTCGTTTCGGCATATCAAAGAACCCCAATAGTTCAATTTTCGATGAAATCAAACAAAGTTTAATTTTGGACCCCGATTTGGACCAACTTGAAAACTGGGACCATAATAAAAAAACTAAGTACATGTTTAGATTCAGCATATCAAAGAACCCAAAGAATTAAATTTTTGTTAAAATCAAACTAAGTTTAATTTTGGACCCTTTGGACCTTAATGTAGACCAATTTGAAAACGGGACCAAAAATTAAGAATCTAAATGCACGGTTAGATTCGGCATATCAAAGAACCCCAATAGTTCAATTTTCGATGAAATCAAACAAAGTTTAATTTTGGACCCTTTTGGCCCCTAATTCCTAAACTGTTGGGACCAAAACTCCAAAAATCAATCCCAACCTTCCTTTTGTGGTCATAAACCTTGTGTTTAAATTTCATAGATTTCTATTTACTTATACTAAAGTTATTGTGCAAAAACCAAGAAAAATGCTTATTTGGCCCTTTTTTAGCCCCTAATTCCTAAACTGTTGGGACCAAAACTCCAAAAAACAATCCCAACCTTCCTTTTGTGGTCATAAACCTTGTGTTAAAATTTCATAGATTTCTATTTACTTATACTAGAGTTATTGTGCGAAAACCAAGAAAAATGCTTATTGGGCCCTTTTTTGGCCCCTGATTCTTAAACATGTCTCGTTCCCTTTGTCCAAGCGGTTTCAAAGAAGATTATCAACTGATGAAAGACAAGAACTGCCCATGATGGCCATGTTTGTTGCCTGATCGAAATAAGGAAACTTTGTATAGATCCTCCCAATTAGATGCTTTCTGTCAAGTTTTGTTCCATTTGGGCAAGTGATTTCAGAGGAGAAGATTCTTTTATATTTACCAATCAGAAACAAGAACTGACAATGGTGACTATATACGTATTTTGATTGGGATGAAATAAAGAAATTTTGTAAAAAACCTCCCATAGATGCTTCATGTCAAGTTTCGTTCCATTTGGCCAAGCAGTTCAAGAGAATTTTTTTTTTACATCAACCAATCAGAAACAAGAACTGCCCATGGCGGCCGTATTTTCAGTCAGATCGGGACGAAATGAGGAAACTTTATATAGGGACAGAGGAGAAGATTTTTGTGGTTTGTTGGTTTTGAAAACTCAGCCAATTCCTGCAAAGTTTAGTTCCAATTGGCCCAGTGGATTTAGGAGAAGATATTTAAAGGAAAAGTTACGCCGGACACTGGACAACGGACAAACAGATGACGCATGCCAGTGATGACAAAAGCTCACATGGCCTTTGGCCAGGTGAGCTAAAAAGTCTGTCCTGGATTACTGATTTTGACTAAAAATTATGCTCATTTGGGTTGTTGAAATTATAAAGGAACAAAAAAAAAAACCAACCTTCCCTGTCTTGCTATGGAAAAGAACAGGGGTAACAACCGTCCCTGTCTTCCTGTGGAAAAGAAGAGAGGTACCATGACATGCAACAAATAGTATTCCTTATACTGGAATGGGAGTTGCAAGACATGAAATGCAGTAGAGAGTAATTGTCTTTAAAAGAAGCCATAGCATGCGACAAAGAGGGCTCAGTACAATAAGAGATTATCTTTTCTGCAATTCCCATTGATATTTCAGTTAATTTACTGGTAAACTGAAATGGTTTATTATACCTGGTCTGCTCAGAATTAAATCTAACCATTTTGCTTTATGCCAAGAATAAGTTGTATGTTTCTGTTTTCTAAGTTTGATTCATCGGTATATTGTGAATTTTCAAGCCTAATAAATCTTTTTTGAATTGTTTACTTACAATGTTTGCCATAAAATTAGATGTCTTTTGTATGTATGTTAGTCAACCAATGAAAAAATAATAAAATCTATGTAATTTTTCCCATTCTTTATTTTTTCTTTAAAGTAGATTTTATAAGTCTGTCTTGATTAGCATAATACAGGTACATTTCTACTACAAAAATTGTATCATCTATCTGAATCTCACTGTGTTCTAACCTGAAATATAACAGTATCCTCTATATGGTATTCTTTCAAAATGAAAATAACACAATAAAATATTTGTTTTTATCAGTGTCAAAAAGTAGACAAAAATATTTGGTTTTAAATAAAAAATGTCACAAAATTTTAATGCTACTAGATTCATTTTTAACTGTGGTTTTATAGTAAAATTTTTTTTTTTCATAAAAGAATTCCTAATTTTGTGATTCAGTAATTTTACCTTTTTTACTGATGGAATTACATAGTGTTTTTATCCTAAGTTTACCAGACATTCTAACTTCAAATTTCTGTTTTTACCTTTTTTTCACTGTGGTATTGTAAGATCAGGTGTATTTTATACATTAACATTCTAATTGTTATTTGTTGGTGGTTTTGTATATTCTATTATTATTATATTCAATTTCCTGTTCTTTTCATGGTATTCATTACTTATTTTTCTGTTGGTTTTATGATTTCTTTCACCACAGAGACGTGATCTTTGCAAAGTATCCAGACATGTCCTGTTTTAGTTTGTGTTATCATTAAGTAGTATCTCATATACTTAAATACATCTGTTTTGTTCTTTTGACTACTAATTTGTTCTTTTCTGTTGGTGCACTTTACTTCACTAAGAAGTATTTGAAATACTTACATCGGGACTGTTCTTTTGACTGTATTAATTTGTTCTTTTTCTGTTGGTGTAATTTACTTCACTAAGAAGTATTTGAAATACTTACATCGGGACTGTTCTTTTGACTGTATTAATTTGTTCTTTTTCTGTTGGTGTAATTTACATCACTAAGAAGTATTTGAAATACTTACATCGGGACTGTTCTTTTGACTGTATTAATTTGTTCTTTTTCTGTTGGTGTAATTTACTTCATTAAGAAGTATCTGAAATACTTACATCTGGACTGTTCTTTTGACTGTATTAATTTGTTCTTTTTCTGTTGATGTAATTTACTTCACTAAGAAGTATCTGAAATACTTACATCTGGACTGTTCTTTTGACTGTATTAATTTGTTATTTTTCTGTTGGTGTAATTTACTTCATTAAGAAGTATCTGAAATACTTACATCTGGACTGTTCTTTTGACTGTATTAATTTGTTCTTTTTCTGTTGGTGTAATTGTTTGTTCTATTTCCTCTTTCTGTAAATGATCCCCACCTGCTTGTTCTATAGAGGCTATAATGGCATCTACTCTCTCTTGTTTATCTAACAGCCTCCTTATATTTGGAAAGAAAAACAATTCAATATGTTTAATGTTAATATAAAAATTACATGTAAAAACCAATGAAAAAAACTAATAACATCCAACTATTTTTTTCAAATCCAAATCAAAATACAAAATGATTTCAATTTTAACATCTTCATATTCAAATTTGACACTGGAAAACACTAAAGCTCTCAAAAAACTCCTAAATGAATGGATTTGTATCTGCTGTGATAATCTTATTGTTTTAATTAAAAATTGATTTACCTGTGCTCAGTTAAATCACTGTCCTTTCTGATCATTGCATTGGATAGTGCCTAAAAACAGATCGCAAATTTACGAATTTCAAAACTTGAGGACCTTTTCTCTTTTTACTGAACAAAATACTTCATGTCTACTCCAATATCTTCATCAAGTTTGAGTGTTTTCAGGATACGTCAAACCATGATTTTAAACATTTAAAGTTTAAATTCTACCTTGAACTTACTTAAATACATGATTCTTTATATAATTTTGTTTCAATGGTCAGAACAGAGAAAATTTTAATGATATGCTCAATAAAGTTTTCTCAATGAGAAGAATATTACAAATTTAAAAGGCCATTAACTTTGGCCTAATTAAAGGAACATAAATTGCTCTTTCCAATCACAGTAACAAGATGTTATATGCACGAAAAAGACCATTAAAGATCAGGATTTAAACTAAACATCCAAATAATAAGGGCCATATCACTGATAAATTATTGCTTTTCATTTTTTTTCATTCTTTTTTTGAGTTTTACACAGAAAATAATGAAAATAGTTGAAATTTGGGTTCTGTGATGTTTAAGACAATACATGTATTTCACAAAATTATACATTTGGACAAATATATATGTTTGTTTGTTTAGTTGGGGTTTTACGCCGTAAGGGACAAGATCAAAAGTTCAATGTGGGATAAAAAACTTCATTCACATAGTTTTTTCACTGACCCCCCCCCCCCACCCCACCTCTTAACTTAATTTGGGAAAAATTGATTGACCAATATGGGCATATGCTTTGAGAGTATACTTTTTGTATCATGGGTCCTGTTTTTCCTCAACAATGTATGTATGATGGCTTTTATTTGCTTTAAAAGTCATAACATATGTTGGGGCAAAACTTGAATCCGCACTTTTCAATCCGAAAATCGATGTTGGATAACAAAACTTGCAGTGATTTTTACCCCCCACCCCCAACCTATTTGAATTAAGTTTTTTTTATCCTACATTGAACTTTTGATCTCTTCCCTAAGCACTTTTGGTTATTTCCCGGTGGCCAGTTTATATTGGTGGTGGAAACTGGAGTACTCAGAGAGAACCACTGACCTTCAGTAGGAAAATTGGCAATCCTTGTCAATTAAGATAGGAGTAGAACACATTCCACAACAGGTGAGATTCGAACTCACAACCTCAGTGTTGACAGGCTATTTATCATTAGTAGTCATGACGAACTACCTAGACCACTCGGCCCGACAAATATATATATTTATACAAACCTTATAAGATCTTTCTAATACATGTTGAGCTAGTTTGTGAATGTCTACTTTAAAAAGGTAGAAAGTCCTAGATGGAGCATGGTCTGGTGTTTTGGATATCTCCTGAAAATGTTTAAATTAAGCATTAAAAAATAAAATATTTAGGAACTTCAGATACTAATTTGCATGGGTTTTACTTCTAATTCCTCCTGAAATTAATTTTGACAATCCCATTAAATTTGAGAATACAAGAGTCAAATATGAAAGTGACAGGATATACAGTATATATAAATTCTGAGATAACATCCATCAAAACATGTGTAAAAACTGATTTAAAAACACCAATAGTAAATAAATGTCATGTAAAAGTCACTACTGTAAATTCAGATGTTATTGCGTGCATTTTTTATTGCGATTTTGTCATTTTATACCAATATTGAGAAAAATCACATTTCATTCATATAAAAAAATTCCAAAATGCGAATTTAAATTATTGCGATTACAACCCTGTTTATTTATCGCAATAATTTCAGAATTTACAGTATATGTAACAGAATGGATAAGATAAGCAATTGTAAGAATGGCTCTGGTTATTATTTTATAAAGTAAATTTTCTCACCATAAAACTATTCAACTTATTTAATAATTCATTAAAATATATTATAACTCCTTACAGAGGTTGTGATAAAACTCTGTGAAAACATTTCATACAATAATTCTTTGGCTTCTTTTGCTGATATCATTGCATAATCTTCAATCTGAAATAATTTATTACACGACATCCATGTTAAAGTACCAAATGGGAAAAAGGATATATGACATAAATGTTGAAGAGACAAGAATGAAAGGTATAAAAAGATGTCATCAGACAGCCTTCAACACAGGGTAAGTGTACACAATGCATAACATTCTGTTTATTTCTTTTATTATGGACAAATTTAAAATTCAAATTGGGGGCCTCGGTGGCCGAGTGGTCTAGCTAGTTCATCATGACTACTAATGATCATTAGCCTGTCAATGCTGAGGTTGTGAGTTCGAATCTCACCTGTGGCGGGGTGTGTTTGATTCCGATCTTAATTGACAAGGATTGCCAATTTTCCTACCAAAGGTCCGTGGTTCTCTCGGGGTACTTCGGCTGCCTCACCAATAAAAACTGGCTGCTGCGAAATAGCCAAATGTGCTGAAAACGGCGTAAAACCCCAACTAAACAAATAAACAAAAAATCAAATTTTTCAATCTTGAAGTTATATAAATCCTGTTTACAATAATGTTAATTACTTCACTGCTTGAGAGTATACTTTATTGTTTTCTTTGAATTGTTTCAATAGAAAGACTTTTATGTTTAGTTTAAATATTATTGTCAAAAATTTATTCAGGAATTAAATGATCTATCATGCTCATAATACTAAACCTGTTTTTGTTCTAAATGTTTCTTCAGTAACAGAACTCGGAATATTCTTAGACCTTTAGACCCAAACCTAAAACATAATCAATCTTTAAGTAGTGTGTATGTTGTAAGAATCATATAAATATACACACAGATTCTACCACAGTACCTTGCTGATTACATTATCCATTGGAGTTTATTGAATTTCCAACTCTATGAAATTCAGGCCAGCTGAGCATTTTAAAATATTGAATTTAACTACTGACAGTGGATGAATTGCAATGTGGTAGAATTTGATCTTCTTATGAAATGCTGAGTGTTATGTTCTCAACAGATATGACTAAAAACTACATACAACAATTTACTCAACATGTG
This sequence comes from Mytilisepta virgata, assembly GCA_028015205.1. NCBI lineage: Eukaryota > Metazoa > Mollusca > Bivalvia > Mytilida > Mytilidae > Mytilisepta > Mytilisepta virgata. The sequence goes on from CM051517.1 coordinate 5,851,151, forward strand.
GTCTATCAATTTTATCAAACAGATCAGGACTAGACATATAGAACTGGACAAAATAATATAATTACTACTAGAAAGAATGAACCATGAATGATTAGTATACCTCAGTATATATATTCTGTATAAATAATAACTTTAGATAAATTTACCATTTTTTAAAGAGCATTATTCTATATGACTATTTCCCTAGGGAAAATAGTCTTTTTAAACATCACACATTTTTCTGTGAAATGTCATTCGAATACTTCTAGTTTTATCCCATTGTAAAGAAAGAATCAGAGAAAATCAGACAACGACCAACTCCAGTGAGGAGCGAATTGCTTTTACAAGATATATTAGATGACAGGGATGTGAAAAACCCCAATAATGGCATCAGTAAATTGTCTTTTGGTATAATAATAAAACACTTATTGCGGTCATATTCGGGGAATAGTAAAGTTTATTGTACCCTCGATACCCAGTCTATAAGAATATACTATAACCTAAGTCTTGCCTTTCTAAGACAACTGTTTCTAAGTCTTACCTTTCTAAGACAACCGTTTCTTAGTCTTACCTTTCTAAGACAACTATTTCTTAGTCTTACCTTTCTAAGACAACTGTTTCTAAATGAGATGTGGCTATTTGTGTAAGAGCTTTATATATATCTAATAAAAGTTAAGGAAACATTTGTAAATTATATATGTATCTTACCCCATTCATTCTTTGTTTGAAATAAATCACAATTCTGTTATTATGAAATACTTGAGAATCCATCAATGAACTGTTTATATGATGAAAACACTAATAAGTAAAGTCAAGAAATACCAAAGGGATATTCGAAAGAGGGGAAAATCGAAAACAAGTGACAAACTCCGGAGAACAACAAAGACAAGACCAAAACAATACAAACACTAAACTTAAAAACTAAAACATATGAACAACATGGACCCCACCAAAAATAAGACATGGTATAAGAACTGATTCATAAGGAAGAATACACTGGCAAAAATGTATTGTGTTAAATCAGTATTCAGGTTATATACTTGATCAACAATGAAAATTTTTTTTTGCTATTGGACTAAAAAAACTTTTTGTTGTGGACATGGGTCATTAAGTAAGGCCACAGAAAACAAAATCTTTATGATATATGCAAAAATGAGGTTTTTGTTGACAAAAATTTAAAATTCTGACATCAGTTAGGATTGAAGCATATTTGAGGCATGGAATATTTCTAAAAGAAAACCACATTATCAACTTGAATATTACAAATATTTTAAAATTGATATTAACAATATTAAATGCAAACCAAAAGTTTTAGAGAAAAAGACAACTAGCCAATTAACCATTTTTGTTAAAAAATTGTACCCTTGACTATGAATTTCAAAATACAAAACTTTGGTTACTATCAAAGATTTTCCATTTTAAACACTAAAATTTAACTATTGAGGGTGGAGAAATTCCATAACTCACGAGTAAATAGAAGGAAAATCTGTTTCTCCTATGATTTTCGACAACAACCTGAAGAAAATGTTGTTGCTATGTAGTTTGTTTACATAAACGTTATTTGGGGACTCTTTCCAATAACTGTAGAAAAAAACGACGGTAATTCTCATCAAGAAATTTAATCACCGGGAAGTGGTTAAAAATATTATGTATTTTTATCCCACCAATTAAACATGTCAAGAATGGGAGAAGCCCAATTTTCTTTTGACAATATTTATCTACCAGATGGATGAATACACCAATAATAAATATCAACAAATTTCATTTAAAGTGACACAGAAATTTCATTTTTCTACAAGTATTAATTTTAGCTGAATGTTTGTAAATGTATTATACTATTGTGTTTTCTTGACCATAATGGTTGTTATCTGAAAATAAATCCTTATTTATTTATGATGTTTAGATGGGTTATAAAGAGGCCTGTAATTTAATATTTCCAATGATATGAAGAGTATGTTTCTGATTTGCTTCCTAGGTATATTTGTCCTCTTCTAAAGTTTTCTTGGGTCCAACAGCCAAAAATCTCTAATAGATGCATTTATTTCTGACAAATTCAAGCAAAAAAAAAAGCTGAATTCAACTGTCTCCATTGTGTGGACCTGATCTTCAATTAACTGTACACTGCCAAACCATAAAAGGATTTTTCTGTTGCAAAATTGAGTAAACAAGGATACTGACAACATACATTCCTCCCCCACTCTCATCTACTTTACTTATAAATCCAGTCTGTAAATATAAAATAAATATTGTAAACTGAAGAAACAAGTAAAAGGAAAATGATTACTGGTAAGCACAACACCATATTTACTTGGCATTTACCAACACACCAAAGATCCAAGGCCTAGGTCTTTCGACAAAAAAGTTACAAAAATGATCTATTTATTGACCTTGAGATCAACAGTCAAGGTCAATATTCTTGGTATGCGACACATCATCTTGAGATAACCTACCTACACACCAAAAATCCACGGCCTAGGTCTTTAGACAAAAAAGTTACAGGCCGGACAGGAAGATGATCTAAAATGACCTATTTATTCACCCTACGGTCAAGGGTCAAGGTCATAGGTCAACATTTTTGAAACATGACACATCATCTTGAGGTGACATATCCACATACCATAGATCTAAGGTCTAGGTCTTATGACAAGAAAGTTATAGGCCAAACATGATTAGTAGCCGCCCACCCGCCCGACCCCCTGCCCGACTTCACCAATTCAATAACCGGATTTTTCCAGAGGAAAACACGGTTAAAAATCATATGGTGGTTGACTTTTTTTTTCGCTACGGTCATTTGAAAGTACCCCATTTTTGATGATTTTCCCATTTTTCATAAATTTTTACCCATTTTTGGGTTATTATCATGAAAAAAACCACAGTTCCTCTATTATACTTTTTTTCATACTTTCCCTAAAGATGAAGTGGACCAATCTGAATAAATTTAACTTAAAAAACTATAGGTACGTGTTAATATAAGAAATTTTTATAAAATTTTGTTGTTTTTTCATGTCAAAATTACCATTCAGTCAATGTAGTAAATTTGTGGTTTTTCTCATTTTTTTTTTAGAGGAAAGAGCATATAATTTTAACTTCTTTGTTATAGATGATTGAAAAAATACATATTAAAGAATTTTAAAAGAAAAAATTGATATGAGATGTACATATTTTTGGTAAAATCATTTCTTTGTATCCCTCACCCATTTTCTCATAATTTTGGCTAATGACACTGACCAGCTGATTGGCTATAAAATTTGAAAATTTTATTACTCAAAAACTGCTGATTGTAAGTACACAATTTTGTCACAGAATTTAGTAAGATTATAATATTTTTAACTTGTATCACATAACTTGGAAATAATTCCTGATCAAGATTTCAACGGGCCTGAAACATCAGAAGTATACATCCTTAACATTATAAAATAAACCATCTCTGTCGTGTTATTTAATGCAAGAGTCAGATTCATTACTATTTACTTTATGAGCTATCCATCCCTTCACCAATACAAATGTTTTAGTACACACCTAAATTACTTACCGAGTCTTCACTTATCATAGATAGGTAAATTTCTAACAGTTTTCTGGTAAGTCCAAAATCTTTTGGCAGTGCATTAAATATCTACAAACAGAATATAAAAAATCACACCCATTAAATATTATACTGTCCTGTAACAAAGGCTCGTTTATTATTATATCCAAATTAAACAACTCCATTTGATATCAAGCGATATCTAATTCTCACTCATTATGAAACCTATAATAATTGAACTGAATAAATACATCTACTTACCTCAGTTAGACTGATAGCATTTGTTACAGTATTGATTGGATCTGATCTTAATTCGCTGACTCGTAAAACCGTTCTTAATACTTCACCAGCCTTCTGTAACAATATAACAAAATAAGTAACAAACATGAAAGATTCTGCAACAAACAAATTGTTCAAAGGAAAGAAGTAATATGTTGTTATTCAACTCAGTTTGTAAATTTGCCACAGCCATTTTCAAGTAAAAAACTTAAGGTCAATTGAGCTACCTATAACAGAAACTTGAAGTTAAATAACTATACACTATGCATCTCTCTAACAATGTTTTAAGTTCATTCACAGAAGTTTATATTCTTCCGAACTTAGATTATCATAGCTACCAGCTCTCTTTTTGTTAGTTCATTGGCTGTTCAAGCAACCTTAGTTCTACTGTATTTCAAAATTATTTTTAGATTTCTCAACCTCTAATGGTACATAATATGAATTACCCTGTCAATTTTACTAGCTACAGCAGAAATTATAAGTTGATCTCTCATGTATTGATGGAATCTATCTGTGTTGACCTTCCAGTATATACCATCATCATCAGGGATCTGAAATTATTTTATTATGTCAGTTTTGTGTTGTAATTAAAATACAAGTCAAGACAACATTGTTTCCCTGGAGTATTTCAAACAAGTGTCTTCATTACCTTCTAAATTGACTCTTGATCATTAGAAAATACTGGTTTTTCTTCTTTATCAAAATTGGAAAATTTTCTTTTTAGAAAGACAACGCCATGTAGTGGAAAATGCAAATCAAAAACAAAGTTTTATATCAATTGTCATGATACTTTATGAAATGACTTTTACTGTGATAGCATAATATTGCATAGAGTAAAGAAAGTTTTAAAACTTATAAAACAGATTATGTAAAATATAAAGCATATTTTAAAGTCTTCGGCTGCTATATTTCCTCGCTGCGTTGAAGACCCACTGGTAGCCTTGAGGTGTTTTCTGCTTTTTTGTCGGGTTGTTGTCTCTTTGACTCGTTCCCCGTTTACATTCTCTATTCTATAGAGTAACAGGAGATATTACCTCTTTTTCTGGTGAATCAAGGATTCTCATCTTTTTTACAGTTATTGATTTACCATCTGCTGAATGTTTCCTTTTTCTACTACCTAAAACATATTACATAAATATTAATCTTAATGTATTTATTATGTCACCAATCTTTCATATATCCTAAAAACTGCTACTTTAATATATAAACAGCCACAATGAAATCTTCACTACACCTTCAGACCAAGGATCCGGAAAGCCTTCTATTTTCCGGACATGACAGGATAAATTTTTATTTGTCTGGTCATAAAAAGGGTCAAACGGACATCCAAAATTTCTATTTTTTAATAAAAAGATGTACTGAAAAGTCGGGATGCCAAAATTTCGAAGTTCGGCAGAACGGTTACTTCATTCAGGTCATTTCCTCTCGATAGTTGACTGATCTTTTCAAACTATTTTTACAGCAATTATTATTGTCAATACGGTAATTTACAAAGGTGTCTGTGTTTTTATGACTCTTAATTATAATTAATGTAAACATGTCAACAATTTCCAAAAGTTCAATTGAGGTCATTCATCAGTAACGATCAATCAGGCATTTTTCACCCCTTTCTACTTTGAAATTAAAAAAAAAATCATTACATGGTATGTTTTGGACTATCTAACAGTTCACAATCACAAACTTGAGAAGTTAAAACACCTTGGTAGTTTTAACTCGGCAAAACTTGGATATTTCCACATTGTTGCCATTTTCTGCACGTGTAGTTTATAGTAAATAATCATTGGGCATGCTCGAATCGTCGAAGTTAAATATGAAACAGTATAAAAATTTCATCTTTTGGGAAGACTTTCATATACTGATTTCAAAGTTTTTTAACTTGAATTTATTTCATCCATTTATTTAGTTCATTTCTAATCCATTGTGTCGTCCATTTCCATATCGATCTATTTATATGTACCAAACATGGACGTCGAAGAAGACACATATAACATCGAAATTATCAATACACAAACAATGCTGCACAGAATGTTGAGTTGATACACACGACATTTATTTAAGGTCTTACCCAAACATTTATAAATCGTGCATAACAATATTTGTATGAAATAAGGTGCTGTGTTGAGATTGCTAAAAATAGTGTAAACTAACAATTCATTTCTATCAAAAAAATGTCCGGCAGAGGCTGATGAAATTTCCGGATCCCTGCTTTAGACTACAGAATCTGACAAATACTGTTAGTTTTGATACTAATCATACTGATGCATCCTAAAATACTATATTTTGTTCATTCAGTGGGAAAATATAACCTAAGAGTAATACTATGATATTATTAATTGACAATTTCCGTATTGGCTTAGTTATTGGTCCGAGGCTTGCTGTATTGGCCTGAGGCGAAGCCGAATGCCAATACAGCAGGCCGAGGACCAATAACTCAGCCAATACGCAAATTGTCAATTAATAATATCTTTATTAATTAACTTTTCATAAACATTACATAGAATTATCTTTTAAATATAGTCTGTGAAATTGAACCACAATTCTTTAAGAGCTCAAGGAAATCTAATGCATGAACGTGAAGTTACGAAAGTATACTTTTTGTAAAGAATGAAAAAAAATCATCTATTTTCTAGTTAAACTTTTTGAGACAAGTAAAATGAATGGTCACAAGTGGGGTAAAAAATGAATAGTTAAAAAAATCTAAGTAGCTTTTTGCACAATCGTCCAACAGTGCGACGTCCCTATAGATTTGCATGTGTGAAAATCCCCGGATGTCGGCCAATACGGGAAAACTCGGCCAATACAGACCGGAAGTTCGTATTGGCCGAGTTTTTCTATATTGGCCTTGTTCGATTATCTGTATTGTATAGACAGATTAGCTGTTATTTAAGCAAATAACACAGTAGTTAATTAATAAAACAAAATATCATTCTCAAATCCATTGATTTACAGATGTGAGAAACTGCTTTGCTTGAACAGGTTTAAAATTTTAATATGGTGATTTTTTAAGCATTATCATGAATAGTTCAAAACACTACCAACTAAGCTGGTGGTGCATTTTCATCATGAATTTAATCATCCAGTAACAGTAAAAATTTGATACTAACTTAGAAAAGTGTTATTTGATTTAGAAATAAAATTAAACCTGATACAGGAATTTTATACAAGTCTTCTGATGTCTCCTGTTTATCAGCATTATCCGTTTTCAATTTGCATCTTTGTAGAAAGTGTGTGCTGACTAGGCTATTGAACTTTTCTTGTACAAAACTACTTGAAATCTCAGGATGTCCTAAAAATTATAAACTCTTTAAATAAACTGAAACAATTTTTTCTTCATTTTGCAGAAGTCATTACAGTAAAGAATAAATAAGAACAAATTGAATAAAACACAAATTGCACCCCCCCCCCCAATTCCTCCACAAAAAAAGCATTTCCAAAATATAGTACAGAAAATATTAATTAACATTTAATGGAAAAATAAACATAAAGTATTATATATGTGGGTATTATAATTTGTGCATGGACCAATTTCTGCTGAATTCATCTGGATTTTAGACTTGTTTTTATGATATTAAGTTTACCGGTATATTTTTTTTTTTTTTACTACTTTCAGAATGTGAATCACAAATATTACCATGTAAGTACACCATGTAATTATATCATGCAGGTATACCAAGATTCCTTTATTGTCAACAACCTACCTGCATTTATAAGAGCTTCATTTAATTTATTTGTCACATTTTGAACAACACAAGACATTATCATCTGTCCATTCTGCAAAATATCCTCAGTGAGTAGTTCAGCAGCATCTCCATACAGTGTCTTAGCACAGTATATATACTTAGGATATCTGACACGTTTCAAAACAGCATCACAATCTATATAGTATTCAGGAATGTCTTTATTCTCTGTTGCACAGCAACAAATGTTGTGTTGTAAAAGGACACATAACACCTTTTTTGCCTGAAATGCAATATAACAGAGTTTTAACAGTGAAATTTTTTAGGCCTGTATCTTTTCTGCGAGTGTAATAAAAAAAGTTTTTATGAGGCATAATGTTTTACTAAATCATTTTGGAATAAGTAAAGTAAAAAAGTCAAGTGTTGTTGGAATGAAGAATCCCAGCACCCTAAATCAAACCTGTAAAAAATTGTAACAAGAGGCTCACCAGAGCCTGTATCGCTCACGTGGAGTCTGGTTTTCATTGGACAATTAATCAACTATTTGACCAAGTTTGTTGCAATTGGTTCAATTGTTCAGGGAAAATTTGTTGAAGATTTATTTTTCATAAGGTTTAATGTTAAAATATGTTCCCTGATGGTGGTAGTCCTGGCAGGAAGTTGATAAAATTGACCAGGAATAAGGGTGAACCTTAAATAAATGTAACAGGATCCCACCTCAAATTACACAAACCAATAACTTCTAAATAGAATTTGGGATTCCCTTCAAAATTTCAGGGTAGGTAGATCTCAACATGGCAAACATTTTTCAATTTACATTTCACTTCTATCCCAAATAGTTTTGGAGATAAATGCAAAAATGTTAAAATTTTGAAAATTTTACAAAAAAAAGGGCAATAACTCCTAAATGGGTTTTGGGATTTCCTTTAAAATTTCAGGGTATGTAGATCTCAACATGGCAAACATTTTTCAAATTTACATTTCACTTCTATCTCAAATAGTTTTGGAGATAAATGACGAAAAATGTTAAATTTTGAAAATTTGACAAAACAAGAGGCTCACCACAGCCTGTATCGCTCACCTGGAGTCTGGTTTTCATTGGACAATTAATCAACTATTTGACCAAGTTTGTTGCAATTGGTTCAACTGTTCAGGGAAAATTTATTTGACAAAAAAAGGGCAATAACTCCTAAATGGGTTTTGGGATTTCCTTCAAAATTTAAGGGTAGGTAGATCTTGTCATGCTGATCAATTTTACCCCATGTCAGATTTTTGACATCTGTAACGGTTTTTAAGTTATAAGCCAAAAACAACACATGCACCCCTATATTCTATTTTTATCTACAACAGCCATGTTTTATGTCAGATCAAAATAAATTGAGGATCGTTTGTAGAGGACATGTCATAGATCATTCCTATTAAGTTTCAAACCAATTGGCCAAGCGGTTTCAGAGGAGAAGATTTTTGAATGAAAAAATTTTGAAAATTTGACAAAAAAAGGGCAACAACTCCTAAATGGGTATTTGGATTTCCTTTGAAATTTCAGGGTAGGTAGATCTCAACATGGCAAACATTTTTCAAATTTACATTTCACTTCTATCTCAAATAGTTTTGGAGATAAATGACGAAAAATGTTAAAATTTTGAAAATTTGACAAAAAAGGGCAATAGCTCCTAAATGGGTTTTGGAATTTCCTTCAAAATTTCAGGGTACGTAGATCTTGTCATGCTGATCAATTTTACCCCGTCAGATTTTCCAAATCTGTAACGGTTTTTGAGTTATTAGCAAAAAACAGCAATTTACCCCTATGTTCTATTTTTAGCAACAGTGGCCATGTTTTTCATCAGATCAATATAAAATGAGGATCGTTTGTGGAGGACATGTCATATATCATTCCTATGAAGCCTCGATCCAATCTGCCAAGCCGTTTCAGAGGAGAAGTTTTTGAAAAAGTTAATGACGGACAACGACGGACGGACGGACAACGAAGGATGCCAAGTGATGGCAAAAGCTCACATGGCCTTTTAGGCCAAGTGAGCTAATAATATGAGCCAGACAATGTCCCATCTACATGGTAAATGAAATTTTATAGAAAAATAAAGAAATGTGTTAAATTAAACAGTATGCATGAAGCTGCTGTTAGTAATGACCAGGTGAGACAAGGCATGTGAAGAACCGACTGACAAGAAGCATTAAGAACCAAGAAAAGGCAACAAGAATACATAAAATTGACACTATCTTCTTCAAATATCAGGTTCGCATACTTAACATGTTTTCTCAGTAGCAATAATACAAACCCTGAGATACTACTTTATTTTAAGAAAGTCATAATACCTATGTGTAACTGACCTGCTCTCATCATGCTCTTAGAGAATATTAATATGCTACACAAGAACCAAAAGTGCTTGCTAAGCTCAGTTGAGTCTATTTTGAAACATTGTAAAATAGCTGGTTTAGATTCTAATATATTGTATAGACCTCAGTTGAGTCTATTTTGAAAAATTGCAAAATAGCTGGTTTAGATTCTAATATGTTGTATAGACCTCAGTTGAGTCTATTTTGAAAAATTGTAAAATAGCTGGTTTAGATTCTTATATATTGTATAGACAATTAAAAATTTCCAGTATCAAAAAGTATTTGATGAATGTATTTGTAAATTTATGGAAAAAGCAACTGAGCAATAGTGACAAATTAAGTTCCTATAAACTTTTTAAAAAGATTTTTAAATTTGAAAAATATCTAAGTTGTGTGGTAAATGATAGAGATTTTCTTTAACTAGATTTAGAACCAGTAGTCATTTATAGCTGTTACGATGGCAATATTTTGTAAAATAGTAACTATGATTGCAAATTTTTATGGTTAGTGAGAAAGATAACTTATTTTGAAGAAATATTGCAAAATGCATTCAAAAATGCTTCCAGCTCAGGTCTAAATAGATCTTTTATTTTGAATAGTTAAAGTACTTTCAGCATGTTGTATATTGACGGAGTAATGATTTTTTAAAAACTATTGTTAGTGGAAAAAATATTAGACCTGTTCAAGGGAAATTTTGGTTTTCGCAGCAATATATCTCAAAGTGCAGATATTTTCCTTCAATAGGAAAGAACCAACTGTTTCGGTGATCTGTCCGAAATTATCTTTTAAAATGTGTTTGCATAAATTCTTTTTGGTGTGCGACATGATCTTTATTTTTGGATTAATCTAGAGACAAAAGATAAACCTAGAAAAGTTCCGAATAATAAAATAAAACCCGGACCGAAAGTCGGACATTTTTATAACAAAACAAACGAACAACAAAATAGACAAAAGGATTGTAAAATAGCTTCTACAGAAATAGGTATATAAGACAAGACAAGATGATTTATTGCAAAAAAAGATATGCGTCCCAAAAGGAGCAAATGATATACAACACGAGAGTAAACAAAAATAAAAAATACAAACAATAATCAGATCGACACCTTTCAATATATAGCCTTATAGGCAGAGCATATATATATAATATATACAGTTAATTATGCCACACTCTACAACAGCAAGGGCACGGAGAACCACAATTACAAATATGGGCTAAGACATATCGCAAATAATTCCAATTTGCACTTACCGTAATAAAATAATTATAATAATAAAGAGAAGCAATGACTATATACTTTATTGTAATTATAAGGCTCTTGACTAGTTAATTGGTAAAATACCTTAATCTACAAGTTTCTTTTATAAAGCAGCCACAGTGTTGCGGATATGATTAAATATTTGTATCCCCTTGAAAATAAAAATTTAGACATATCCCATGTACAGTCACATGTCACAGGTTATAGAAAAATTTCATAACTCCAAGCACAGCCACACGGACCCGTATCTATACATTCAAAATAATTGAAGTTTCAAATGCAATTAAATCTTTAAAACCTGGAAAGGCTTATGGTTTTAGTAAGATATTAAATGAAATGATAAAATATGGATAGTATATACTGTGCCCACTTATATCAAAAGTCTTAAATGAAATATTTTCACAAGGAATCTATCCTAAATCCTGCTTACAAAGTTATGTAACACTTTTGCATAAGAAAGGTTCTGTATGTGATCCTTCAACTTACAGGGGTATTACAATAAGTGACAATGTCAGTAAATTATAAAATAAAATTTTAGATTTTAATAGACTAACAACATACTTTAAAAAACATGATATCATATGCAAAGAACAAATAGGCTTTAAAGCTGGTAACCGAAATGTGGATCATTTGTTTGTATTAAAAACTTTACTGAATAAATATATTCGAAATAATTCCCAGTCATTATATACATGCTTCGTTGACTTCAGACATGCTTTTGATTCAGTACCACATGCTGGTTTATTCTACAAGCTGAAACTTGCAGGGGTTGGATCCAAATTTTATAATATAATCAAATCGTTATATATAGAATAATGTACTTTTTGTTTTTGATACTGACTTTATCACGTGCAATATCAGACGAGCCCGTTAGGGCGAGTTTGATATTCCACGTGATAAAGTCAGTAACGGGCTCATCTGATATTTCACGTGATAAAGTCAGTATCAAAAACAAAAAGTACATTATTCTTTTTATCGGTAATTTAAAATATATATATATCATGATGAAAATAAAAAAAAAATAATACACACTATTTCATCGGCATATAATAGCGTGCGTAATTCGGTCGCCATTTTATTTTGAAGCGGGAGAGAAAGGACGTTGATCTGAACCTTTTCAGCATTGACATGCATTGTAATTTGTACAGAAATCATATTTGTCGTGAAAAAAGTAAGTAAATTCATTGTACATCACTGAATGTTTCATAAAAATGATGCATTCCGAAAATATGACTGTAGGGGTCCATTTTCTTGAATTTTTTATGGAAGCAGACGACGGGGGTTGCCGTGTTGCAAAAGGGGAGATTTACGGGAGGTCGGCTAACAGTTTTATTGACTATAAAAAATATGATAATTAGTCTCGATCGCGTTTACAATTTTTATATGACTTATTTAACTCGTTTGAATGTAAAAACACGCTCAGCGACGAGCGAAATTCACCTTGGGGCGACGTGACAAATGTGATCTTCATTCATAAATTGCACTCACTCGCTTGGTGACCCCAACGTTTTTGATTGGATAACACTGGAAGTAGATTCTTACGTGTTACGTCGCGCATGTCAATTGCCAACTGACCCATTAATTTCTTGTATCAAGACAGTTCACGATTACTGATTTTATCGGTCAGTAGAGATCAAAGGAAAATGACCCAAATTACAGATAAATAGTAATATCAGTCTATGTGTTGAAATAGGAAACAAGAGAACTGACTTTTTCTCATCTAACATTGGTGTTAGGCAGGGAGATAATCTTAGTCTGAATCTGTTTAATCTATATCTAAGTGATTTACCATCACATTTTGGTTCTTCATGTGACCCTGTAACATTAAATGATGTAAATATTAATTGCTTTTTATGATTTAGTGTTAGTATCAACCAGTAAGAATGGCTTACAAAATTTATTAATCTGCCCACCAATGGACACCTTGAATGGTCAATAAAGTTATCTGTATCTGTATAAAAGTGGGTTATTCTGATCTTAACTATATGTTTATCTGATATATTTTATAATATGCAATTATTTGCTTCTTTTTATTTGTTTGTCAGTCAGTAATTTTAATGTTGTATTGTGTGTTGCCCTTGATAGGTCAATAAATTTGTATTTGTATTGTATATTTTTTGGTATTTAAGCTGTTAACAACCTTTCGAGACTGGGGCGGCCTTGATCTACTATACCATAGCATAGAAGTTCGGTGTCGCCCCAGTCTCATTAAAGGTTGTTAAATACCGAAAAATATATAGATAAGACTCCCTGTGCTCCCAGCCCGTGTGTAAACAGTAGTGATGAAAGTATGATATAAATCTTGAAGACCAAGGTCATAAGTATATCCAGAGCTCTAATGATGACTGACTCAGCTGAAATTTTTTGTGTTTTAAAAACTAGATTGCATAAATAATTTCATTCAGACAGATTGGCAAAAAAACGTTTGACTTATTCAATGAAATCATGAATGGTCTTTTCATGTTGTTTTTTCTACTCTATATGTAGAGTGTAGTGAAATACACCACAAAACAAGAGAAGTGGAGTGTACATTCAAACATCAGGATTATTTCATCAATTCCACACTGTATAAAAGTAAACAAAAAAAAAGAGAAAAACTTGTAAAAAAGAATTTATATGAGAAACTAACTGAAATGATATACCAAGGAAATGTTCAATATCTTAAATCTGAATTCTTCACAAAATATGAGTTATTTGTTGCAATCCTTAATGAACTGTAGTGTTCCTTTATATAAAACTATTAAATTAGTAGAAATACTTGTACTAAAATTTCTTTGAATTGAATTACAACTAAGAAGAGGACTGGTATATTCTTATCAAGTTTAATGCATGTACAAAATTTGGGAAACAAATAACGGATTTCAGCATATTGCAGTATTTACTAAAATTTTACATTTGAGTATTTGGCCTAAGCTTTATTGCAGAGTTCCCTTTCTGTCTCTGTTCTTCATATCAAACTGAACATAAGCAAAATACTATATTGAAACTTATTGTTTTAAGCATATTTTGGTATTTGTATATCACTTTATTTTTAAAACACCTCAATTTTGTAGAACTAATATAAATTTTACAAATTAAGACAATATCTTTTACATCTTAATTAATGTCTGTGTGTTGTGTTTATTTCTTATATATAGTGTTACATTGTTTCAGTATCTTTCCCTGATGTCTGTTAATTATGCAGAAAGACTTTCACCCTATGAACACAAAGGACCATGTGGTCAGGCAGAACTACAAGATACAACGGAGGAGGTCGATAGAAAGATAAAAGAATTGGTAGAACTAATAAAATACAGTAAACATATGATAGTTATTACAGGGGCAGGGATAAGTACATCAAGTGGAATACCAGACTTCAGAGGACCAAATGGTAACATGTACTTGTCATATTTTCACAAATAACATGAATAAATAGAGATAAAATAAATAGAGATAACCTAGTACAAGAACACAAAGATAAAAACAAGAGAGTCAGGATACAGACACTTAGCAGCTTAGTTACATGTACAGCTAAACAAGGTCAGTTCTGTTTGAGAACTTTGGTTACCTTTGGTTATTTTAACATAATTTATATATTTCATGTTCATTTTATATTGTGTTTAACAGGAGTATGGACATTGGAAAAGAAAGGTATAAAACCAGAGTTCAATGTAACATTTGAAGGAGCTAAGCCAACTCCAACACACATGGCTCTTGTAGCACTTGAAAGGGCAGGTAATTTCTTTATTTCTCATCAATGAAAAAGGACTGTATTTTTTAAATGAATATTGTATTGTAAGTTCTTGCTGATTGTCATGTTATAATTTTAAAAAGAGATGGTAATATTTTGGTTAATTATGTTAAAAATGACACTTAATCATTACCAGAAATAATGGAAAATTTTTTAGAATGTCATGTAAGAAATAAACTGTTAGTGAATGTATAAATTAATTACTGTATATGTGGTATTGAAAAAACTTCATTGTCCTAGTTTGTGATCTTTATTATGGTAGCCTGTCAGCACTGAGGTTATAAATTTTTACTTACTTGTGGTTTGGACGTAAGCAGAGTTTGAAATATTGTCCCGCACAACAGCCTTTTTTTCAATGTGGACGGGTAAAAAATTTAAGTCACCTGCCCATTGTTGGGCATGTCATGTGATATTTGTTCCTTCATAATATTTGTTCCTTGGAACTTTTGTTATGTTATAGATGTTCTCTGTGGAACATATTTTATATGATATTCATTCCATAGTCAGAATAAAAGTTTCCAACTATAGGTATGAATATTATATAAAATATATTCCACAGAGAACATCTATAACATAACAAAAGTTCCAAGTAACAAATATTATGTAGGAATTAATTTCATGAAAATTGATATATGGGCAAAAAATATTATATTCACTGTAATTCATTTATAAACAAGTTCCATAATATTATAATATTATTTCCTGTCATAACATTATAACATGTTGTGCTATAATATCATAGTATCATATTATTTCATATTATAATATATTGTGCCATAATATTATAATATCATGCTATGTCATAATATTATAACATTTTGTGTCATAATATTATACTATCACATGATTTCATGATATTATTATACATTGTACCATAACATTATAATGACAACATTGTTTCATAATATTATAACATGTTGTGTCATAATATTATAATGTCACTTTATGTCATAATTGTTATAATTTATAAATGTGTGTCAAGATTCTCATATATGCTCAGAGACTAGTCCAATATTTTTCAACTTTGTATTATATCTTTCTTTATATTCTTTAATATAAAGAGGGGTGAACAAATTTTCATGCATTTTAATTGTTTATACTCATTGACTCTTGAATAAATAGCTTATAATTATATTTCTGAGAATAATGAATTAATTGAAAGCATCAACATATTTGCTTACCTTCATTGAACTTTCCTTCATTTAAAAACTTTAAAATTTTGTTATACTCTTCTGCTTCCATGGCAAAACACCTTCAATTTTGTTTACACACTATCTGTTCATGCATTTAATCATGTTCATCCAGGTAACATTATCATGTGACAACATAATCACCAAAATGTTTTAAAATTGCTGAAGTGTGACACAGGTATAATTTTATATACAATAATATAATTTCTTTGACTTTTTGGGATATTTTATTATAAGAAGAGAATTTATGTTCTGTAATGTTTATTCTTTTTTAAATATATAGCCATAATATTATTTTCACATAGAACATTTATTATAAGGAACAAATATATATTGACAGGCAGACATGAACAATTGTTTTGGAGTTTTCCCTTTAAAATTTGCTGGAAAATACCTCAAGGTAGATGTAGATGTTTATTTTTCGGACGGAAAAAAACCAAACACAACTAAAAACATAGCATATTTGTATTAAGATATTTTATTGTAGTAACAAATCAAACACATAGCACAATTAACAGCTCACAAAAATTGTAAGATAGGCTGAAATTGTGCAGGACTGGCAAGTTCCATAAACAGCCAGCCCTGTGGTCTGGTAGCTATTCCAAAGAGTTTCAAACCTTGTCATAAGGGACAACGCTTACTACTTTTTCCTGCCAAAGATTAGTGCTTTTAAGCAGTTCAATTTTTAAACAGAAAATGTCAAACCGGTTTCTTTTTTTATCAATTATAGGAATACTAAGATATGTGATTACACAGAATGTTGATGGATTACATTTACGATCAGGTTTCCCAAGAAACAGATTATCTGAACTACATGGTGATATGTTTGTTGAACAGTGTGATAAATGTAATACACAGGTATAAACATCACTTTAGATGTGTTAAATAATTTGATAAGATGTTTAAGGTTGAAAGGCATTAATAGATTCATCATCAATTTTCATGATAGTTAAAAGTGTATATATTCGTAATTGTTCCCTTAATTCTTTTCAAGAAATATACAAATACAAATATTTTAT
The DNA here is from genome assembly GCA_028015205.1 of Mytilisepta virgata. Classification (NCBI taxonomy): domain Eukaryota; kingdom Metazoa; phylum Mollusca; class Bivalvia; order Mytilida; family Mytilidae; genus Mytilisepta; species Mytilisepta virgata. The sequence goes on from CM051517.1 coordinate 5,868,159, forward strand.
TGGCACAAACTCATTTACAATAAATGGCAAAGGCCCATTATTACAATATGATGTAACACAATAATTTCAGAAATCAAATCAAATTACATTGTTTCTAATTTCAAGGCAGTTATATATAAAGGAGGAAAATAATTTAAGAAACAAAGCAGATTCATTATTTAAAATTATTTTGAGTCTGTTGCAGTCATTTTTTGCAGATTTTTCGATATTTTATTTAATTTGAACATAAATTCTGTTTGTTGTGTGGTAAATTCATCACACTTTATTAAAAAATGTACTTCATTTTCAATTTAGTTTGTTTTATCCCTAGGAATATTGAGATATCTTCCTCTTTCAATCATAAATTGAAGTGCACTTATGCATAGCTTGCATATAGCAGATCTGTCACATCTATAAGTTAATAAATCAACATTAGGTGGACCTTGACCAATGTTATATACACTATTGAAAAAACTTAGTTTTTATGAGAATTACAGATAATTGAATTTTGACCCTGTAGACACTGATCTTGAATTTGTTTTATATTATTTAAATGTGGTTTTAATGAAAGGTGTCTTCCCGATTGTCCAACATTTGAAAATTACAGGTAAAAAAAGGTAAAAAAATGTTGGACAATTGGGAATGTTTTGATAAGAATTATACATGTTGGTTAATTAGAAAATGTTTTGATAAAGATAGTTTTGAGGTTCTTTAAGGGGTGTTCATTAAAAGAAAAAAATATACTAGTGTTTCTTTAGGTTTATCCCTGATGTTTGTATTCAGATATTTTTATGGAAATATGGCAGCATGGCAACATATTTGCACTTTGATTTTTATAAATGTGATATACTTTTAACAGAAAATAAGAGAAAATACTTATATTTAAATGTTTTATTTTCATATAAATAATCAGTCCAAATGCAATGAATAAGAGGCAATGTCTGCAAACTGGAACACACTTATTTCTTGATTCTGCAGTCGAACTTTCAGTTGCTGAAGTCGTTGGTTCAGTTGCGTGTATTTTCTGCGTTCACTGGTCGTAGCCCTCCTGCTGCGTACTAGATGAGGGGGACTTCATTGACTGCCTGTTCTAGTTTCTGATGCGTGAGTAGGCGGTAGATGTTTGGGTGTGGAACCTGGATGGTCTTCTTCATACTGCTATGCCAACCCTCGAGGTGGTTTGTTGTTCTCGGTCCCTCTGTCTGGTGGTGGTTCCACAAGTGTCTATTGGTTTCATTTTCTACGAAGGAAACTTGCAACTGTGCATTAGCCATCTGAACTGATTATGATATAAATAGTAGTAGTAAGTGAGTTTGGAAGGCGACTTTCCAATTCTGGAAATTGCGCCTTGAATATGTTATAATCTGTATTTAAATAATACACTGTATATCTCTTGTGTTTAGTTATTTATTATTACGTAATTTTGTGGAGGTTTTGGTGAGTTTTTGAGTTACCAATTTTACAATTCTAAGATTGAAAGTACTTATTTAAATGATTTAATTGTAAGAGTGTAAGGACTAATTTATTTATATGTTTTGTGGAAAATTTGTGATGATATTTTATCAAATCAGTATCACATAATTTGTGTGGTGTGTACTATATACTTTGTACTGGTGACAAACTCTGATATGATACAAATGAGACAGTAGCCACCTTATATATCACTTGTGAGAAGTGTTCTGTCAGCATCCTATACTCAGTTAATCATATAGCTTGGGCTGCTTAGTCTAGAACAGTTGTCATTTTTGTTGAATGAAACATATCATTAAGCATATTAATAATTATTAATATTATTATTTATTTTGGAGTGCTACAACTCATTAAAGAGTACATTTCATATATTATATTTGAATTATGATTTGCTTGAATTTATACTTAAATCAAAATCATTGTTAATTTATATTGTATTTGATTCCTAAAGCATTAAAAATACTGGATATTTAAAAAAATATATTAAATATTTTTCTTTTAAAAAGTGTGATTTGTTTTGATAATATTGTTTGCTTCAGATTAAAATATCCAAAACAATATTATAAGAAATAAATATATATTTCAAATTAAAATTATCTTTCATCTATTTTAAGAAAATTTTTATATTTAATCTGTATTAATATTTATTTATTATTTATTTATTTACAATAAAAACCCCTTGCTACCCTCAAATTATAATGATTATCATACATTGTTTAATTAACAACAATTAATGTAGGACAATCAGAACTTTTGATGTTGGACAATCAGAACTCTATAATTTTAAAATGTTGGACAATCGGGAATAAACCTAATGAAAAATTTAAATCGGTTAGGTATAAGAACCCTAGGTTTTGTAGTAAGATCTTGATTTGATTAAACCCCAGGGTATTAGTTTTACAAAATATATCATACACTAAAGTGTTATCTGATGAAATTATATGAAGTAAGTAGCTTAAGTTAGAGAAAACATACAGTTATTAATTCCATCATGTTATGTAGATTCATTGGGAGAAAACTGTTTTGGTTTTAAAACAAAACAGAATCTAGTAGAAGGTAAATACATGGTTTAATTATCTCTCCCATTTTTCAGGGTCTTTAAATTTTACTTCCATGGCCAAACCATAGATTTTCTAATTCATAAATAACTTACAGACCCGGTTTATTTCTAGAAAATAGAGAATTCCACGTAAAATTAAGTATAATGTATTTTGCAGCAATATCATCAATTTTGAATGTACATAGCTTGGTGGATATTTATTTGTGCTTGATAAAGATCTAATGATATCTCACTAGATCATATGTTTTATACTCATTTTTGAATTCAAACCAACCAATCAAATCTTGTTGCATTGTCATATTGTTGTAATGATATGATATAATACATTTTTGATATCACATCATTTCCTGCAATAGAATAATAACCAAATCAAAAAATTTTCACATCATTTTTTGACCATTGTTGAAACAAGTATAAGTCATCTGTATTAAAGTTGTTAAAAAATTATTTTGAAATATATCCAGTGTATGATGAAAAACAGAGAGAGAGAAATCTTTTTTTATAAAATACTTATGTTTTTAACAATTTTCTTCCAGTATATTAATTCCACAGCTGTTCCCACTATGGCTTTAAGACCAACAGGGAACCCATGTACACAGCGAAAGTCTAGAGGACTCTGCAGGTAAGTATATTTTAGTTAAGAGGTAACCAAGTTATTTGAAATTGTTACTGTACTTACTCTATTTATTCGACAATAAAATACACCTATTTTTTAGGAAAATTGGAAAATCGTCGAAAAAATAGAGTTTTCTTATTTCTGTCCACATCGTTGTCAATTTTTGACTCCATATGATCGACCTGGTCAATGTACTTTAAGTATAGGCAATCAAAATAATGGTTCATACTTTTGGTATTGTTATTTCATTTTGCTTTCATGATTTATCTTTTTGTACCTTCAAATTAATACTTAATTAAATGTTGAAGACGAAAACAGTAGCAAACTTTAAACGACCCGCCATGTTGTTGACTAATATGTGAACATCTCACAAATAGTTTTTATGATCTGGATTTGGAGCATCTCACAAATGATTTTACAACACTTGTTACGTTTGTAGTCTCATTGTATTTTTAGAACATATTATAACTATTACATTTAAATGTCTAATAAACAATGATAAGAGGATTTATTTTGTAAAAACATTATTCATTTCATTTGAAAGTTTTTAAATTTATTTCTCTGAGAAACATGAATACTCAATTCCGTTCTGAACTTGTTTTGGATTTCTTTTCGAAAGTTAACTTCCAGGTAGGTAAAATTCAATAAATTTACTTAAAAATCGATCTTGTTTCAATCAAATTTATTAAGATAGATAGTTTAAATGGTTTAGAAAGATGAAATAAACACTCGATGAGGACTGAAAGTAATTAACTTACCTAAGAAGTTAAAATTACTGACTGTCACCACCTGAGAACAACAATCGTAACTTTGACGATTTTGAAATCGTCGAAAAAATAGAGTTATCAAAAAATTCAATTTTCCTTGAATTTTAAGAAGTGTCAAATAATTAGGCCGTCCAATAATTAAAGTGATTACGGTAGGTATTATTACTGTGCCCAAGTGTTACAGTCACTTCACCAAAATAACATTGGTCTTGTTGTTTAAAAGCCTTTGTTATCAGTCATAGATTTGTTGCAAATATACCATTACTGCAATATGATCATAATTGCAGTTTTGTACATAAAGAATTTTTATGCCCTATCCATGAATATGGTCGGTCATATAGATTTACCTTTGTATGTCCATATGTCTGTTGGGAATGATTAAGTTTTTGCTTTTCAATTTCTCAGAAACCCATTGAAATATATCAATGATTATATATTACTACAATCCCATACAACACTGAACACAGTACAGTAACACATTTGGGTCACTTTGACCTACATTTAATGCATGGGTGACTATAGTTTGGCATTTAGTTTCATATCCTAGGAATCGATGGTGTTATATCAATGATATTTAATCACTATAATCTTCGTACATTATATCATTGATTTCTCTAACAATTGGGTCATTATGATCTACATTTCATGGTTGAGTGGCTTGGTTACGTTTTTGCATTTAGGTCCATTTCTTAGACACCTATGGCTACATATCATTGATATCACACTATTTCATTCATCTTATATATAGTACAACAAAAATTAGAAATTTGGATTTCTGTGACATACATTTTATGCTTGAATGAATTAAATTTTTGCATTTAGGTGTTTTCATAGTAATCATTTATGATATTTTACAGCTACAATCAACTTATATAGTACAAAGTTACCTAGCAAGTTTTGAGTCTCCTTAATCTACATTTTATACTTGATTGACTTTCTTAAATTTTTGAATTTTAGTCCATTTTTCAAAAACCTATGATGATATGTCATTGATATTTGAAAATTAAAGTTTTCCTTCAGCACAAAACAACATATGAGACAACTTGACCTGCTTTTCATGCTTGAATTATTCTATTGAATTTAAGCTTCATTAAGCTGTCCATTAATTATTTTTCATTGGATACCAATTAATGTAAGCATAACATAATGTGAAACTTTCATATATTTAAAAATATATTTAAAATATTTCTCAGAATGATTTCCCATCAAATAGTAGATGGCAATGTGGAAATTCTGTGTGCAGGAGGATGGGACATCCCTGTCTTATAGACACAGTCTCTAGTTAAGTAAAACATGCTTCCTTTTAGCAAGCAGTAATGTACGTTAACGCCATATAACGAGTATTCTTGATAAATGTAGTTCCATAGCTTTATATTTCATTAATTAATGAAGACACTGCATTTTCTCCACCACAAGAACTAATTTGTCAATATACTTTTGCATTCTGTAAGTAAAAGATTCCTCTTTGTAAGAATACAAAGTGAAAGTTAAAATTTTAAGATATACACCCCCCCCCCCCCCCCAAAAAAAAAAAAAAAAAACAAACAAAAAAAACCCCAGCAAAATGAAACTAACATATTAATATGAAAGTTGACAAAAAATATAAGTTTTCAGATTTTAAACCATCATTGTTCAATCATTGGTATTACAACTTTTTTATTTCATCTGGAGTCTATCAAAAAGTTAAAAAAAAATTTAATGGGACAAATATATTTTCATACAGGGGGAAATTAAGGGATACTATATTGGATTGGGAGGATGCCTTACCAGATGAAGATTTCGACAGAGCAGATCTACATGCTAGGTATTTTTCCTTCTAGTTGGTGATTCAATTATTGTATTTGAAAATGAAGGGTTATTTGATATGCATAACACTCTGAATGCTGTAATTAATAATTGTTTGTAACAGTAGATGTCATTTCTTATATAATAAGTAAAATATCACTTTAGTCTTTATTTATTGAGTTTTGAAGGTATATGTGGGTTTCACTATTGATAATTGAATTTCTGAAGTGATTGGTACATGTAGGCAATAATTTATAGCAACAAAATCATAACTGTACATGGGTAACTCTTGAAATACAGTAATATAGTCTTTAATACAAATTAAACCTTAGCGTGGAAATAATACTTCACTGTGAGCTATGAAAATCAAATGTGCTTGAGGCAATCATCAGATTTCTAGAAGTATTGGTTATATTTGTAATGTCAGCTTACCCTCTTAAATGCAGTAAATCAAACCTTTTGTTCATGCCTTGATACAAATGTACACCATTAAACATTTCTTTCATGTCCTAGTTAATTGTCTTTTGCAGGAAATCTGATCTTTGCTTATGCCTGGGAACATCATTACAGATTTTACCATGTGCTAATCTACCTCTTCATGCAAAACGTAATGGTGGAAAGTTTGTTACTGTGAATTTACAGGCAACTAAACATGAGAAGAGAGCTAATCTTAAAATACATGAACGTGTTGACAAAGTTATGATAGAAGTATGTAGACAATTAGATATTGAAATTCCTGAATTTGAAAAACCTGCTATCTTTTTACAATCAGTTCATACACAGGACTCTGAAATCAATTCAAACATTGTGGTAAAAGATGGTCTTTTATTAATAAAAGTAGAAGATTTTCTCAGAAAAGAACATCTAAGACTAAAAGATCAATACAATGTGACAAACAATGTTAACCCTAAGGATGAAATACAAAGCATTGAAATAAAGGATACTGTAGATATTAAAATTGAAAAGGAAAAAACAGAAAGTTCTTATGAAAACAACACAAGCAAAATAAACACAGCTGATGGAGATATTATCAAAGATGAAACACAAGACAACATGGATACTAAAGATATAATGACTGAAGATAAAAAATTGCAAAGTTCTTGTGAAATCAATACAAGAAAAACAAACACAGTAGATGAAGATATTATCAAAGATGAAAAACAAGTCAACATGGATAATGTAGATATTGAGACTGAAGATGAAAAATTACAGAGTTCTGGTGAAAACAATACACCCAAGCACAAAACTAATTCATATATGTGGGAGACAAAAACAAAAAATCTTGTCATCTCTGATGTAGCTTCTGAAACCCTTGACAAAAATGAAGAGGAAAAGGAAGTTGTCTTATTATCTGTAAACAATGAAGGAAGGGAAAATTCCGATGGAAAACCAAACATTATAGAAATATCTTCAGTTAATAAAAGCTGTAAATTTTTGTTACCTGGGTCATCATCTAGTGTTGATTCAAGTAGTAGTGAAAGCATGATAAACCAAATAAATGATAGTTGTTGTATTCCAAACAAAATAAAAAAGATGTCTTGATAAAAGCTATCTTGTTTTCATCAAATGAGCCGAAACAAAAGTTGATATTTCTCGGACATTCCTTGTTTACTCTTGGAATGGGTGCATGTGTATGTTTATCCCAACTTTTATACGAATATTTCAAAAATATGTTATTGGCATAAAGAAGGCACATCCTTCACAATGTACTGAGGTACATTTGTAGAGTAATACAAGTACCTGATTACAAAACTGAGGAGCCCTTTAAGAAAGCTGTTTATACTTCTGACACATATATACATCAAATATCAATTGGTACATGATTTTGAAACTACAGGATTTACACCCAATATCTTAATTCAAACTACCTTACATAACTTGTAACCAATCCAATTGTCTTGTTGATTGACAATAAAATAAGTTTAAACTAATTATCTTTTAATGAGTGATTACTTAGTTATCTGCATTTACCCCAAATTACACAGGGGAGATAATCTGAAAATAAAATCATCTCCTACAGGCCTAATGACCATTTTATTTTGGCAGCTTGATTAAATGTGATAATAGACATGTTAAAATTTTTATTTACAATCTGAAAATTTAATCCTATCTTTAAGCCTTGATAAACCTGTTCAATACAAATCACTCCACCATTTAAATGTATGTCTTATGAACTAAACATTCTAAGAAATTCAGCAATTGTTTGGAAGAATATTTGAAAAAGAATAAGAAAAGAGTTTATGCAGTATATTAATCATCATTTCATAAAAAAATACGTCCTTTATGCTTTACTAATAAATGGTTGGAAAATTGACGTACTGAATGTGTACAGTAATTTGTGACTTGTAGGGGATTTTATGCCTCCGATCTGTGAAATCTTATGACCATGGAAAATTCAAATTGGTTCAATTGTGACTTGTGTCAAGAGCAGTCAGAAGATATTTTGAGTGTACATAAAAAACATGAAGTATTAATAATAGGAACACATTATGCAATTCTTTTTTAAGCTATATGGGAGATAACTCCAGTGTATATCAGGTCTTGTTATACACTTTCTGGTCAAGTGGCCACTGAGCACCACAGTTCTTTAAAAAGTTGAACTTTGAAGTAAATTTGTTTGAGTAAATTAATACAATACTATCATGGTAAAAGTAACATTGAAGGGCTTAAATGAAAGCTGAGAATATTTGTTTTAAAGAAGAAATTAAGAGATATCAAATTTGGTGAGGACGATTATCGTTTCTGTGCTGAATTTCCTAGAATTTGCTTATAATTCAAATGTCCTAAAAACAAATATGAAACCTTTAAGAACAGAAGAACCTAAAACAGATATGAATAACCTTTTGCATGTATATATGCAACCTGATTTTGTATGTACATGTAAATTCCACAAAGCATTTCAATATAAGTTCATAATTCGGGTCACATGAAAATATGTCGTCCTGAATATGCGGGGGAATCAGAATTATCACGACTCTATGTACCGCAATACATTTTTAAATTGGGACAAATTTTTAAATCGGAAAAAAGGTAGAGCAGCTTTATCAGCCATTCAAGCTGATTGTTCTAAAACCTGAAAACAGTGTTGTGCACAAAATCTTCACATTCCCGCTTTAGAATTTGTCGATATATATTTTTTATTTAATTATTTAAACAGCTCTAATACATTATTTTGGGCAATGGCTTAGACACAGACATATAGAAACAAAGTTGTATGCAACTTACCACCTTTTGGTGGATTTTATTCATTATTTATGTATATTTTACATTCTAGTTGGTTTTTTCAAGTTATTCAGTCTTTTTCATTTGTCTGTATATCTTGTGTATACAACTGGTCAATCATCTTTTAGCAGAATTGTTCATATTTTGTATATTGGTTGCCATCATCTGGACATGTGCATATTATACCAACTTTACAGTAAGAGCTATAGCCATTTTAATGTTTGTTGTCTTTCATCTGCTCACTTGTTCCATAACTAGTTATTTATCTTATGGCAAATTTTGTGTACTCAGTTGTCATGAATTGAGGTTGTGTTTATGTTAACAATTTCATGCTTGGTTAATTATTTTTGCAATTTTAGATCTGACTCTTTTGATAGTTTTTTTTTTTATATTAGGTAATTTGGTTAGGAATCACTGATCATTTGCATATATTAACAACTTTAGGGTCTTGATTTTTTCCCCAATTATAGCCATTTTCCAGGTCTGTTATCCTTCTGCACTTCTTGTGTACAACAATCACACAGTAAATGAGAGTTTCGTTGCACATCACCTGCAGATTCATTTACATTTTGATCCTCTCCACTGATACCAATGGTAAATTTGAAGCAATTTACTTGGAAGCAATGATATTATACAGTCAATTTCAATTTAATTGAGATCATATGGAAATTTCACTGCAAGATCTTGTTTAAAATAATGCTTGAAAATTAAGATGTATATGAAACAATAGAGGTAATGAGAACCAAGTACGGTCTTTAAGTAATCCTGTTTCAGAGTTTTATTGGATGATCAATGACAGTGACTGGTACTGCAGTACTTCAATCTTAAATTGAACCCTATGGGAAATTTCACCTGAGGTCATCTTGTCTAAATCCATCAAGCCAACTTGGAATGGTAAGTACATGTACCAGCAGTTATCTCTCAAAATTGTAATGGAAGACCCAAACTACCAACTAAGATGGCTTACATAGAACCAAATGAAAAATTCACCTAGAGATACTCTTTTCAGAAGTCATGCTGTTTGTAGCCATAATTGGAAGAAATGCTTTTCAAGATTTATACCCAATGGCCTGGATATCAACTAATATAAGCTTAAATAGTTTTTGCTGATTTCTCTATTTTTAGTACTGGTAGTGTTTTCATACTAATCCAAGTGTCTCTAGAATGTGCACAAAAGACTACCGCCTTGGTCAAATGGTTTCAAATTAAAATGTAAAAGCCTATGGATGATCTTTGATCCAGGTGAGCTAAAAAAAGTAAATGATTTGTTGGATGCATTTAATTGTTTGATAGAAAATAAAGAGTAAAAGCCAGTGCAATATAGAAAATCAAAATGCTGGAAAGCAGTGGTGGAAAGATTGCAACTGTAGTTGTGTATAATTTCAAATTGAATTTTATCACAGATTTGTTCTTTGTTATGTGAGATCAATAACAGTGAATGTATACCTTTTGTTCCTGAAATATTGTGGGTTTTTTTCAAAATCGATGTACATTCCATGTTATGGAAACCAGGACATCATTTTCAGTAAGAGTTCAATGTGTATTAAGGTTTAGCTTTTAGCAACAGTCAAGTTTTAGTGTCAATATTTGAAATCTTAGTGGAGGTGTTGAATGTGAATGAAGTGTGAAATTCAAGTGAAGGTCTCAGACAGCCATGTACCCACCAAGGACTATCTATAGACCAAATACAGTTGGTCTATGTATTGCAATTGCTGAGAAATGGACATTATCCCAAAACATGAAACAAGTCACACAAGCATAAAATTGCAGTCAAGGTCAAAAGGCAGTTGTCATACCAACATGTACCAACTAAGGACTATCTATTGACCAAATATGGTGGGTCTAGGTGTTACATTGCTCAGAAATGGACTTAACTGCATAAATGTGACAAAGTCAATCAAGCATGAAATTGAAGTTAAGGTCCAGAAACAGATCTCAGACTGCAATGTGCCTACTAACAATTACCATGCATGGTGGGCTTATAATTAGGTCCTATAGTTTCTTAGAAATTGACTTACTCACGAAAATGACACAGGTCACTCAACCATGAAATTGAGGTCAAGGTCAAAGGCAGGTGTCAGACTGACATGTACCGACCAAGAACTATCTATTGACCAAATATGGTGGCTCTAGGTATTATAGTTGCTAAGAAATGGATTTAACCATGAAAATGTGATGCAGGTCACTCAACCATGAAATTGAGGTCAAGGTCAAAAGGTAGGTGTCAGACTGATATGTACCCACAAAAAACTATCTATTGACCAAATATGGTGGGTCTAGCTATTATAGTCGCTGAGACCACGAAAATGTGACAATGTCACAAAAGCATGAAATTGACGACTAAGTCCCAAGCCAGGTGTCAGACTGGCATGCATCTACCCATTTAGAACTATCTATAGACCAAATATGGTAGGCCTAGATATTACAGTTGCTGAGAAATGGATTTCACCACGAAACTGACTTCATAAACATAAATGTAAAATCTGCATCTAAGTGAACCATGAAAACAAGGTCATGGTCACCAGACAAGTAAAATGCGGCAAACTTTATACGATAAGGTATACCAAAAATCTTTATTGTAGGCATTATGTGTGCAAAGTTATTAAAGTTTTTTTAAAAGTTTACGCCACCCTCGCCGCCCGGAAGTAATACCTATATCTCGCAGTCACGACTTTTAGTCGCAGGCGAGACAAAAATTGTATTCAAAACATTTTTTTATTTCGAAAAAAAAATATAATGGAGAGTAATTGTTGATTCTTGCTACAGTTTGTCTTGAATATTGTACAGAATGTAAACAAACAAAATAAAGTCAAACTAGCAAATCCTACAAATGAACGTATGAATAAACAAATATCTTCCGCACTAAATTTGCAACAGAAACTAAAGAAAACAAGGATATGACAACCCTTTGAACTTTCTTGTCACCAACACTTTCTGTTATTAAATCATAATTTTACTTCACTTGACATAAAAGTAATTTACATTAAAGGTGTCTGTGCTTTTATTATGCTTAAATATAATTACTGTACACCTTGTGACCAATTTCCAAAGTTCAATATTGAGGTCATTCACCAGTGACAATCAATCAGGCATTTTGCACCTTTCTGCTTTCAAATTAAAAAAAATCCATTACAAGGTATGTATTGGACAATCTAACAGTTCACAATCATAAACTTGAGAAGATTAGAAATGCCTTGGTAGATTTAACTCGGCAAAACTTAGCGATTTTCCACATTGTTGCCATTTTTTGCATGTGTAGTTTAGTAAATAATTGATTGAGCATGAGCGAATCTTTGCAGTTAAATATGAAAAAGGAATAAAAATTTCATCTTTCAGGAAGACTTTCATAGACTGATTTCAAAGTATTTAAACCTGAATTTATTTGATTCATTTATTTAATTCATTCTACGTCGTTGTGTGGTCCATTTTTCTATTGATCATGTTGATCTATTTATACGTACCAAACGAGGACCTCGAAGAAGACACCTTTAACATCAAAATTATCAATACACAAACAATGCTGCACAGAAGGTTAAAGAGTTGATACACATGACATTTATTTCAGGTCTTACCCAAAACATTAATAAATCTTGCATAACAACATTTGTATGAAATAAGATCGTGTGTTGAAATTGCTAAAAAGAGTTAAAACTGACAATTCATGTCTATCAAAAAAATGTCGACAGAGGCTGTTGAAAATTTCCCACCCCTGCATAAAACATATAGTTTCCGAATTCCATGTCTGAGTTATATTAATCGAAGCGGCCACACTTTCGGTTTTGGAGGCCGATGCCATAGAAATCTTTCCAAAAAGAATCAAATCTTGTTAACATGTTAACCAGGGTATGAAATAAAAACACTAATTTCTTGGAATGAATAAAAATTTATTTTTTTTGAAAAACTACTCCTCATCTCCCCCTCCCCCCTCTTCCTCCTCTTCCACTGGAGATGCATAAATATCAGGCTGAAAACTATTGTCATCTTCTATCACAATGTTCAACAAGCCACTAACAAATGCATATCCAATCATAGCTGTCAATGCAAAAATACCAGCCAATATCATATTTCTAGTTTTATTTGGAAATTCTAATGCATCTGTTTGTTTACTTTCTTTTATCTCTGCTTCCCTTTTCCTTTTTTCCTCTAAATCTATGGAAAAAGAAAAAAATAATATTAAGATGTTTTTAGCTCTTATGTTCTATCTCTAAAAGAAAAGATCATAAAAATATAATATTCAGACATCAATGATATTACATCACTTCAATCGGCAACATCTGAGTCACCAGGACCTATATTTGTCACCCGCCGGAGGGACCTGTCTGTTCATCAGAGTTATTTGTGGATGTAACTCCTCTGAGACCGCTGATCGGATTTCGTTCAAATTTTGTAGGATTGTTAGTCACCTTTTGTACTTGATACTACTGCACCACCATTCTGATTCGACAAATTTTACGGGAGTTATGGGATTTTAACTTTTTTCCGCATTCGACACTATAGGAACACTTTGTGGCTGTAACTCCTCTGAGACTGCTTATCCGATTTCATTAAAATTTTGTAGGACTGTTAGTCACCATATGTACTTGATCCTATAGTACTATCATTTTGATTTGAAAAATTTTACAGGAATTATGGGACTTTAACTTTTTTGTGCATGTGACACTATAGGAACACTTTGTGGATGCATCTCCTCTGAGACCGCTGATCGGATTTCGTTCAAATTTTGTAGGATGGTTAGTCACTACATGTTCTTGATCCTATCGCACCCCAATTTTATTTCGACAAATTTTATGGGAGTTATGGTACTTTAATGTTTTTGTGCAAGTGACACTACAGGAACACTTTGTGGATGCAAATTTTTATTTGTATTGTACTTCCATTTTTTTAATTATGCGCTGACATCCATACTGTGCCGCCATTTCAATTATACACATTTTGTATATCTTGGGGCTTTGACTTTTCTCTGCAGCAGGGGACATATGGCTTGTTTATGCTTGAATTACTTATGCAAAGTTTTTTGCATTAAGATCTATTTCTCCAAAAAATATGATGATATTTCACAACTAAAAGCTTTATTTATAGTACAACACAGATCAGCAACATTTTTAAGTGACTATTACCAACATTTCATGTTTGTTTCATTAAAATTTAGCATTTAGGTCCTTGTGTAAGGCAAAATATTGTCCTGTGAAATTTTGTCCCCTGGACAAAATATCATGATTATCTATCATTAAATTTTGTCCTCGTCTATGAAATTGTGTCTGCAAATAGACTTTATTTCATATGTAATTTTGTCCTTTTGAGACAATATCTCACAATGTGATTGTTATGAAATATTGTATGGTTAAAGGGCAGTAATTCAAATTGATTTTTAGGACAATATTTCATGACTGATTATCATGAAATTTTGTACCATCAATCTAAATAACAGCAGAGTCATTAAAACGTTTTATTTTATAGGAAACAGAGTTATCGAAAAAAAAATTTCTTGTCAGACATTGGGTCTGACAGTCAGCAAGGTCTTGTCAGACCCACAATTTTTAAAAATTTTTTCTAGTTGTGTTAACTTGTACTATTCATGCCATGAAATGCTTGGAAAATAAAGCATGTTTAACAAACATGTATTTTTCAGCAAGAAATTTTACTAGAAGTCCAATTCGGTACAAATATTTTTGAAAGTAAAGAATGATATTCAGCTTCGCATCAGCGGAGAATTTTATTTTCCAACCTCCGGTATCCATTCTATCGTAACTGGAAACTAAGCTGAAAAAAATTATATGGGGAACCAGTTGCACAATTGGAAGGGAGACAACTGAAATGTAAACAAATGACGGGATCGGCTTGTTTTGCTGGATCCAAGCCCCATTTTTTTGTGTCGGACATCAGGACCGGCAGAATTGACAGTCGAGTCGGACCTACTGGAATCTGGTTGGTCGGGACCGACAGGTCCGACGATTTTCGACAACTCTGAGGAAATAAACATACATGTAAGTAATAAACATCAAAATTGTACTATCCACAATAGATGGCAAGCAAAAAAAATTTTTTGTGGTCATGGTCAAGAATGTTATTACATTGGTTTTAACACCTGAAGTTAATCACTTTAATTATATTAACATATACATTTATTACAATGTCTTTATGAAAAACACTTATTTATACATAATAGTATCTCGCTATATTGTGCTACTTAACGACGTGAAAATGGTGTCAAATTTACTTACATAAAGAATGTGATAAAATGTCTTTACCTACTTATTAACTGAAATGAAGTTTAGTTATTCCGACTGAGGGGATTATTATACAGGAATTTAGTGACAGATAACCGTACACTGGTTGTAAAAATTATTTAACTCTTTTATTTTTTTATTTTCTTAATTACAAATGACCACAAGAACTTATTTTATGTTATATGTATGTTTGATTTATATGAGATTTCCATAAACTCACTGTAGAATAGAATTAAGAAATGTTTACATTTTGTAGACACTTTCTCACAACCAAATACTTTCAACAGAGAATGGTCAAAATTAATGGCAAAGGACGTTATTTCATAATGAAATTTTGTCCTGGACAGTATTTTACTATAAAAAAACTGTCCACAGACAATATATTACAGTGAAATATCGTTCAGACTGAATTTACAAAATTTCATGGTGAAAGACAATATTTCATAATGGAATTTTGTCTAGGACAGCATTTCACTGTGAATTACTGTCTGCGGACACTATTTCATATGAAATTTTGTCTGGAGGACATTATTTTATGTTACACTTGTCTCTGCATTTAGTATCCTGGATTCACTATAATTCATGGGATACCAGTTTTTGGAGATTTTTTGGGTAGTGGGAAACCATGAATTTAAATACTCCATGAATACAATTATTTAATAAGCAAATGATTAAAGAATGAAATTAAGATTCCTAAAGACTTTATTTTTTCACAGTCCACAACAATAAATACATCCACAGTACATGTATACTTATGAATTATCACTAAAATCCTCTTATGTAAAAGATTTCAAATAGGCAGGATATAATATCTGACTTACATATATTTAAAATAATTATCAAAATGATTCCCACATAAATAATGAATGGCATTTGTATATTAATAAGCACAGGGCATTCTCTATACATTGAATTTATATATTGTATTCTTTATAGAGCTGTTAAAAAAAATTTGGTAAGGAATGCTGGATGTGATTCACTCCTGATTTAATCTGAAATTTCTTTTCTGTGTCTTACTGGGAAGATAAAAATGTCAACAGGCACTAAATCTGAAAGTATCTGTACATACCTTCTGGAGACATTGGGAAGTACTTCATCATAATACGATTACACAGTCCACTCAAATTCTGACAACCTTTCACATGATTTGATAAAATACTATTGGGTAAGGATGCCTTTAATAAGGGTGCAACAACACCAAATACCAATGCATCTAATGACGATGGTCTGTAACAAAAATATATGTAAGATTAACACCATGAAGATGGTTATCAAATCTGACATAAAATTTATAATAATTTAAGATTTCTTGGGAAAACACACCTTTCTATGAAATAACTACCTGCAAGAACACCCTACAAGTATGAATTTCTGTACTTTTATGAGACTTTAAAATAAGACAAGACAAGAAAATCTTCAAAATGACATTGCGTATAAAGTAAAAAATTTAATCCATAAACCAAGAAGAAAAATTAGATACTAACTAGATGTACTGTGAGCAAAGCTCACGAAGGATACCCCCGCTTTGTCTTGCCCAGGGTAAAGTTTCATAAGATATTTGCATCAATTTAAGCATATAGTCAGTTATAATGGAAATGATTATATTGTAAGGGGACCAGGGGTCTTGTCAGGATAGACATCATCTTCTGTTTACACTAGCCAGGGTGCCAATTCTAAAGTCTCTGATTTGATCCAGCCTGTATTTATTTTACTATATAAAATCCAGGGAGGAGGAATTCCAATACGGTAATTTTACCAGACCAAAATCGCCAATACATGCACACTTGACTGCAGATGATTGGAGCAACCATTTGTTCAACCTTGGTAAGTTTTCATGTATGTATAATTATCAACTAGATAATTTCAGTTCCATCTTGTAGTAAAACAAAGATAAATCACAGGGCAGTATAATTTATTAATCTGTTTTGATCTATTCTTTTTCTGTTATGAACAAAGTATAACAATATAACATATTCTTAAATATTATGATCCACCACCTGGCAAAATATTGTGCTGGCACATCCAAATTACAATTGGCACATCCAGAATATTATAACACTAAAACTGGATGGAACTATGGTCGAAAAATACTAATCTGGTCCCCTATTTGTGGAAAAACATGTTATAGGTCGATGTGATGGGGAATAGCTGCTAGCTGTTTCTACTTTTAATTTTCATACATTATTCTGGAGGTCTCCCTGGAAAAGGACTATTTATTGAAACCATTTGCTGAGTATAGGATTTCATTATTATGAAATATTTATGTACCTTTCCTGGTTACTGTTCTGTTAACTGTAAATAAATAATACTCTGCGAAAATTTCAATTCTGGAGATATGTCTCTAGTTTTGTATTTACCGCTCTTGGCAGCTATTTGCCATTTCTGACAGTTGCCCCCGCTTATATAGGAAAATTCTGGGTCACATGACGCCGATTGACCAATCGCGGTAATCGTTATAAAAATATCTCGAGGAGCAGTGCCAGGATTTGGGATGAACTTTCGTGTTTACTGAACTAATTATTACATGTCAGCTTGCCAGCTTCTTGCCAATTATTAGCCATGGCCATATAGAAATTAGGTAAATAGGTATGAACATGAGAAAATATTAAAAATGTAACCGGGCAAGCGTAAAACCATTTGCCAGGCAGTGGCGGTATAATACAAAAATGGCGTAGCAGATTGTAATTTGGCTGTCTGCAAATAATTCCCACAAAACGTACATTTTATCAATAAACTTCACATGAATAAGTATAACCAATAAGATTATTAGCGTTGCAATGCTTTGAAAATAGACATTACGTATTTTTACATGCCCTAATAATTATAGCAGACGACTTTTGTCGGAAACGATAAAACTTTGTAGACGACGTTTGTTTACATTTTGAAACTTGGAAAAACGTGAAATATGTGCCTTTTTCTAGAATAAAGTGATCAATTATCATTATAAAACATGAATTCATTATAAAATACGTTAAGCACACGAAATTTGAGCCCTGTGAAATTTTGGAAACAATTATTTCAACATTGTAACTGACAACAATTCTCAATATTGTAAAAATCCTAACTTCCATTGTCACACTGTGACAGAATTAATTAACAACTTTTATTGAATAATTATTAATAAAAACACTATTAACTTGGTTTAAAGAGAATTAATTTAACTTGAAACATTTTAACATTATAAAAATAATTTGGAAACATTGGAAATAAAAAAAAAATGTTGGGCCTTAGGGCCCTACCTCTAACACCCTCCCCACCTTAAAAAGGTGGAATTCTCCTGAATTCAACAAACAGAATTTACATGACCAGCATTCCCATATCATAATATCAGTATTTTCATGCATAAGCATTGTTTTGAGAATCTTAACTCAATTTTCAGTTGAAAATTCAAAAATTTAAACTTTACTTAAAAAATATCAAGTTAAGCTTTAAGGCAGTACTGTTTTAAATTATGCAACACTTTAAACTTGATCTTTAAGCGTTTTTTTTTTTTTTTTTTTTTCAAAAATTATTTAGATATTGCTCGCCTGAACAACAGACACGATTATTTAAAAAGGTATTATTCAACCTTTCAAAATCACACTTCAAAAAAAAAAACATACTGTGCAATATGTGACCTTGTCACACATGTTTTACAATATATTTAAAGTCCAACCACCCTCCCCCCATTCAAGTTACATTCATAACATTTGTATAATAATAAATGTCCATAAATATTAAAGTCCATTAAAACTTAATGTCCATGAATCACTGAAAATGTTCGTATCATCACTTTACTTTGTTCCACCATACTGTAACGGTAACAAGAATTTTGAAATCCACCAAGGTATTTTTGTTCCACCAGGGTATCTTTGAATATCAAATGTTCATGTCCTGCATAGATATGACTAGCATATTAGTGTCCAGCACAATTAGAATAAATGTCCAGCAAATTATATCTCTTGCATAATAATATAAGTGTCCAGCACAAATTAATGTCCAGCATCACTGACATCTAGTCTTAAAGGAATTCCTGCCTTGTCCATCGCCTCACATATGAAATCAGTGGTTTTATCACGTCCAGCGCTTGCTCTCTCCAGCATGTCCAGCATTATGAAATTATCCCTGTCTGGTTTTACTTCTCCAAGTGCCAGCACCCGGAGGCTTTCATACAAGTAAAAACGGCTCTTGAGGAAGGTCCGGCCTTCCTCCTTCTTAGATTTAGCATGGGGAGCAGTGCCAGGCAGTGCAAACATGTTGTATTTGTCCAAAAGTCCAGCTCTGGTTGGTGAATCAGCACTGCCCGACAACTGCTCATACTGAAAGGAAATAAACTCCCACTGTAGTTTTCTCTGATCCACAGATAATTCCCTCCAGTTCTGGGGAGGCCATTGCTTCATAAAGATGTTTCCAGGAAGCTGGACAATGGCCTTCCCAGCCCAGTCCCGCCGTGCTGGAGGGAAAAGTGGCATACATCCCTTCCTTAATAATGATGTTGCACGCTCAGCGGCTGTCTTGTTAAAGTGGACCGGCCTTGTAGTTGGTGGTGGAATACTGTCCAGCAGTTGTTTTGGTGTCGGGATGTATACCGGTGCAGTGAGAGGTGGAGGCGATGGAACGTACTTCTCGAAAGTAACTCGTTGTCTTTTTGGTGGTGGTGGTGTGGTGTACAGATCAGACCTGTCTGATATGGGTGAATACATTGGATTTGTTGAAACTGTTGATGTTGTGAATGTAGTTGTTGTTTGCAGGCCAGCTGTTGAAGTTGTTGGAGTTTTTGGTGGGGTTCCAGAATAGGATGTGTTTTCAGAACCAGCTGTTGTTGTCGTTGTTAATGTAGATGTGGAACCAGCCGTTGTCGTTGTTAATGCAGATATGGAACCAGCCGTTGTTGTTATTGTTGCTGTTGTCTTCACAGAAGAGGTACAGACTTTTGGTGTTATTGTAGATTTAACGGTGGGCGCCAGGCCAAACTTGTTGTCCATTCGATGGATTGCAGTAATGTATTTTTCTGGAACCCCTAAGACTTTCGCTCCCTGCGCTACTCGTTCTGCATAGGTCCTGCCTTTCAATCGGAATTTCTGACCTGCAGCTGGTCTTCCACCAAGAGGTATGGCTAGCATTCTCCTCGAGATGGAAGACAGATATCTGGGATCTGCCAGCAGGGTGTCGGCCAGCCGAAATCTAAATACTACTCCATCACACTCTGCCTCAGCTGTTATGTCCTGTGGCACCAGTGCCACATATGTCACGCGCCAGGCGTCCGGATTTGAGAGCCTGCTCTCTTCCCTGGTTGTGGTGGTGGTGGTGGTAGAGGACCCAGCCTCATCCCCGGAGTAAATGGGCACGAAATCTTCTTCCTCGGGGTCTCTCTCATATTTCGTGCCCTCCCGCCAGCCTCTTTCCCAGTCTTTGGTATTCTTGAAGACCTTTAAGGATGTCTTTAGCCATGCCTGCATGGCAGTCTTCAGCTCCCGGGCTGATGGGGAATAGAAGCTGGTGGGCTTTACCACCCTCCTATATACCTCAGGGTGTATTGCGAGGTAATAGGAGTTACCCTCTGACAGAACATCTGAGCGCAGCTCCTTGAGTTGTTCTTTATGGTGTTTGGTACTGTGTTCTTTCAGTTCGGAAACCCGCCGATACTTGATTGGTCTGTCAGGGCACCAGGGACACACAACTTCCATTAAACCATGTTCCTTGCCAGCAAGGTGGTTTTTGAGCTGTTTGGTTGTATCAAACTCTTTGTGGCACAGCCAACAATTTTTTCCCATCATCTAAAAAAAATATAACACCAATTTTTACTTGTTTGTTGATTATGTTCCATATCATACAACACTAAATATCTAACTTTTATGTTTTATTTTACAGGTGTGAAGATCCAACAGTCTTCTTAGCAGGGTAACAGTGTACATGAAGTTTAAAGTATCCTTTGATTAGTCTCTGCACTAACACAATATATTTTCTTTATCACAAAATCTGGTAAAATTAAAAAGTTTCACATGGTACTCCATCTGTACTTTATTTTTAAGATCTTTGTCTCACTGACATAGAAATTTACTTGCTCAGAAGTGAACATCAGTTTGACTTGGAAAATTTTTATGAACACATTTTCTTTGTTGAAATGGTGTTTTCATCAGGCACATACATGTAATCAGGCATTATATGAATGTTAATAACACACACAATTGGTTAAATAACAGTAATTGTACTCAGCAAATGGTCACACTTTGGCATATAATAATCTCATTATCATTATAGTTATCAGGTTTCCCTTCCCTTGACCTTGGCAAATTTTTAGTTATTTTTCAAACAGAAAGTCTTGGTTTGGCATTCTTTTGTTGAAAATTTAAACACATTTTCTAACCAGATCCAGGTGGTGCACTTCCCCTAACCATAGGGATATTCTTTTTCAACTATTGAATTCACAATTTGGGTTAACCGTAGGATGGCCAGTCCCTTGCCTTAACCCTTAAACACTTTGTTTTTGGTTGATCAACCACTTCCTCCAATAATGCGTCCATCTATTGGCAACTAATGTATATAGACCCTCGATCTTGTAAAAAATTCTGACAATGCATCCATTGTTCAGCTCTAGTGTAAATAGACAATCTGTCTTGTATAAAAACATTAAATCCACCCTGGTCAGTTCTCTTATCACAACATGGAAATCCATTTCCACAAATTATTCACAACATAGAATAACAGGTTAATCTTCAGTTTTATTTCAACAATGCAAACCTTCTCATTACAACAGTTACATTTTACACATTAATGAAAAAAATAACACTAACTTCAAATTTTCTTGAACCACTTTGGTCGGTTCCTGCCAAGGTAAGGCATTAGCCTGTCAACATGGTAGGCTTTTGCCATATGTTTTGCTGATTTTTGTATCAAATAAGTGGTACTGTCAATACACCTGGTTACAACATATGGGCCTTTCCATTTTGCACACAATTTATGACAAACACCAATTTTTCTCGATGGATCATTCAACCATACTGGTTGTCCAACTTCAAAAATCCTTTTCTTTGATTTTACATCATAATGTTTCTTTTGATATTGTGTGTTCTTCTTCATATTATTACGAGCAATTTCATGAGCATTTTTCAATCTGTTTTGCAGGTCAGCAACATAACTTTCAAAGTTTTCTGAATCATTACTGGATGACTTTGGTTTTCCAATTACTGCCTGAAGTGGTAGAGTTACCTCCCTTCCAAAAGTCAAATAATTTGGTGTAAATCCTGTCGTGGCATGCACCGATGATCTATAGGCAAGAAGTACTTGAGGCAAATATTCGTCCCATACACGCTGATCTTTTACACAATACATACTTAGCATTTTGATCAAAGTGCGATTAAATCTTTCAACACATCCGTTGGATTGTGGGTGAAAACTTGTAGTTCTTGTTTTGTCAATCTTCAGATAATTACATAGTTGTTGAAATACACGAGATTCAAAATTTGATCCCTGGTCTGAATGTATTTGTAGAGGTGTACCAAACCGGCACACAAATTCATTCACCAATGTCTTGGCTACTGTGGTTGCTTCTTGATCTGGAATTCCATAAGCTTCAGTCCATTTTGTGAAACAGTCAGTTAGTACTAAACAGTATTTGTTACCATTTTTAGTCTTAGGGAGGGGGCCTAATATGTCAATAGCCACCCTTTCCATTGGAGCACCTACATTATAGGTTCCTAATGGGGCCCTGTTTTGCATTATTACTGGTTTTCTTGAGGCACAGCCATCACAAGCTCTGATATAATCCTTAATATTCTGTTTCATTCCAGGCCAGTAGAAAGACTGTTTGACCTTTTCATACATTTTCTCTGCTCCAAGGTGGCCAGCTGATGGTATGTCATGGTAATATTTAAGTACAACACATTTGAGAGGATCTGGAACCACTAATCTTAGATATTCATGTTCAGCATTAATAAACCATTTCACATACAAAACACAATTGTGAATCTCAAATCTGTCCCACATGTTCCACAAGGTTTTTAAATCTACGGATTTATCCGAAACTGAATTCCACTCTGGTTTAGTACAACCTTCCTCAAATTTGACCAATAAAAATCTGATATTTTTATCTTCTAATTGTAATTTTCTAATAGAAGGAGCATCCCAACCCTGGAGTATAAACTGGTTTCTTGTTGAAGAGGAACTAGTTTGACTTCTTGTAATTACTCTTATAAATGATGTTCCTTGCTTCTCATTATCTTCATCCTCACTTTCAGAATCAACATTGTGATGTTCTTGTCTACAACATGCTTTGCATGGGTTTCTGGAGAGTGCGTCTGCATTTCGATGTTTTAATCCAGCTCTGTGAATCACTGTCAGGTTGTAAGTTCCAAGCTCTTGTAACCATCTTGCAGTCTGACCTGTTGGTGTTTTAAGGCTCCTCATCCAGCTTACAGCAGAATTGTCTGTTCTCAGTAAAATTGGTTGTCCATAAAGGTAGGAATGGAAGTGTCGTAATGCACATATGACAGCAAGGAGTTCTTTACGGGTCACACAGTAACTCTGCTCATGTTTATTCATGACTTTACTCATGTAAGCAATCACTTTTTCCTGTCCATCTTGTTCTTGGGAAAGTACTGCTCCCACTGCCTTATCACTGGCATCTGTGTCCAAAATAAATTTTAAGTCTGTTCTGGGATATCCAAGTATTGGTGGGGTTGTAAGAGCTTCTTTCAATTTATTAAAAGAATTTTCACCTTCTTCAGACCACTGGAAAACCCTATTTTTCTCACACAGTTGATGAAGTGTTCTTGCAATATCTGCAAATTTAGTTACAAATCGCCTGTAGTATGAACACAATCCAAGGAAACTTCGAAGTTGTTTTTGATTCTTTGGTTTTGGCCAATTTTGAACAGCTTCTGTCTTCTCGGGATCAGTTTGAATCCCATTTTCCGAAACAATATGTCCTAAAAATTTTACACTTTTCTGGAAAAATATGCACTTTGAAGGTTTTAATTTCAATCCTGCATCTATTAATCTGATAAAAACATTTTCCATTCTTTCCAATGACTGCTGAACTGATGATGCAGGTACAATAATATCATCAAGGTATAATAAGCATTCTTCCCACTGGAGTCCACGTAGCACATTCTCCATTAATCTTTCAAAACTGCTTGGTGCATTTGCAAGTCCAAAAGGCATCACACGAAACTGGTAAAGTCCCTGGCTGGTGGAAAATGCAGTCTTTTCCTTATCTGAAGTTTTCATGGACAGTTGCCAGAAACCACTATTTAGGTCCATACATCCGTACCATTTCGCAAAGGACAGTGAATCCAAGCATTCGTCTATTCTTGGGAGGGGGTAAGCATCTTTCACAGTTACATAATTCAATTTTCTATAATCAACACAAAATCTTGTGCTGCCATCTTTCTTTGTGACCAAAACTACTGGTGAAGACCATGCACTTGTTGATGGTTCAATTACTCCCCTCTGTAACATTTTCTGTATTTCTTCTTTTTCTATCTGTCTTTTTCCAAAAGGTAGTCTCCTTGGTGGTTGTCGAATTGGGGTTGCATTTCCAGTGTTAATGTAGTGTTGCACTAAATTTGTTTTTCCAAGGTCATCGGATGATTTGGAAAATGCACTTTTATACTTTATTAGTAACTTGGCAAATTTTTCACTTTCTTTTTGTGTTAAATGAATAAAACTTCTTGCCCATAAATCTTCTAAATAATCTGGCACATCTTGATTTTCACTATTGAAATTTTCATCAATTTCAATATGGCGTACAGGTACACTTTCTTTTTCATAAAAGGATTCACAGATTCCTAACTTCATTCTTGGATACACAGTCACATCATTCTCACTATAATTATGAACACTAATAAATTTAATAGTTGCTGAATTCTTTATTAAACCAGGCATTACTGTGATATTCTTTTCTTCAAACAGGTGCGCTGAAGGTTCAACCACACAATTTTCGCTTAGCTTTTCAGAATATGGAATCTCTACTGGTATGAACATCCTGGAATTGGCAGGGATGGTAATCTGCTTACTTGCTTCCACTCGACATACCATTTGTGCTTCTCCAGCTACATAACACTTAATTTCGGTCTTTGTCGTTTGCAAAACCATTCTTTCATAATCAATTTTCTTGACATAATTTAACAGGAAATCTTGCCCAATAATAGCATCTGGACAAATATCACACACAATAATGGTTTGTGGAAAGAGTATTCCATTAAAATTAATATTAATGGTATACTGACCGTAATTGGTAATTTCATTACCATTTACATCTCGGATACAAAGCCTAGAAGGCTGCAAACTAAACTTTTGGTTGTCCGAAAACTTATCAAAAATATGACAAGACAATAGAGAAGCAGTTGATCCAGTATCAATCAGAAATTCAACATGTTTACCAATTATCTCCCCCTTGGTATAAAAACCATTATCAAATTTTCCACCAATCTTTCCCAATTGTCCAATTCTTTTATTATATAAATCAAATTCACAATTTTCAATATATTCTGCTCCAGGCCTGTTTTGGAACTGTACCGTCGATTGTCGGCCCTTTACATCGACGGTTTGTAGTTTCCCTGCATATTCTCAGTTGTGGCTTGTTTGAATTTAGGTTGTCTGTCAGACAGCTGCATACACTTTTTATAAACTGGACAATCTCTGTACATATGGTTACTAGAATCACAAACAAAACACTTGAATGGTTGTCTCTTCTGGTACTGAACTTGTTTATTTTGTGTACTATTGGGTCTGTTGGTAGTCTGTTCAAGTCTGGCAATTCTGGCTGTCAGATGATCAAAACCTGTAGCCTGGTCTTCTTCATCTCCAGTAATTTTTCTAATTGTTACTTTCTTTTTGTCTTGGGTCTGAGGTTCTCCTAGTATTGCTTCATACCGCTCAATCACTTGAATAGCATCAAACACAGTTTCACATTCTTTATCAATGCATTTGCACTTCATTTCAAGGGAAATAGATTTATACAACTGGTTCAATGCAAGAGCTTCCTGAGCTCTAGCATCCAGGTTGGCATAAGCTTTCTGTGAAAGCTGTCTTAGGTCATCACCTAACAAGGCAATAGATTCGCCTGGCAAACGTTTTCTTGATTCAAATCTTGAAAGCCAGCGGTTTTGCTTCCTGGTACATCCAAATCTCTGCTGCAATTTTTCTACAAGGACATCATAATTTCTTCTTTCAGCTTGGTTAAGGCTAATGTAAAATGTGCGGGCAGGACCACGTAAACTGGCTGCTAAAGTAAGGACTCTATCTTTGTTAGTCAATCCTCCAAGCTCAACACAATCTTGAAAATGAGAAAAGTATTCTTCCCAGTCTGTTCTACCACTGTAGGACTCTGGTTTGATGTAAAATCTGTGATTACCTCCCTTTGGCCCATCATTTATGTCTCCTCTATCTCTTCTAGGTAGGTGCAAAATATCATCTTCATATATCAGATTCCTGGTCACTTTGGGCATCTCTGTCTCCCTGGCCAACTTCAGGGTTTGGTATGTTAAATTCTATTTCATTGTCAGGAGTCTGTGCCATTCTTATCCTTTATTTCAAAAATATGGTAACAGTTAAAACATCACAAAAAAAATCATGCGACACAATTTCAACTTTCAACATAAAGTTTTAGGGAATTTCACCATCACATCGAGCTACAAATTACTTAGGTTCGAATCACTGGATTGTCCTGAAAATAGACAATCCCACTTCTCTGACACCAGTTTGTAAGGGGACCAGGGGTCTTGTCAGGATAGACATCATCTTCTGTTTACACTAGCCAGGGTGCCAATTCTAAAGTCTCTGATTTGATCCAGCCTGTATTTATTTTACTATATAAAATCCAGGGAGGAGGAATTCCAATACGGTAATTTTACCAGACCAAAATCGCCAATACATGCACACTTGACTGCAGATGATTGGAGCAACCATTTGTTCAACCTTGGTAAGTTTTCATGTATGTATAATTATCAACTAGATAATTTCAGTTCCATCTAGTAGTAAAACAAAGATAAATCACAGGGCAGTATAATTTATTAATCTGTTTTGATCTATTCTTTTTCTGTTATGAACAAAGTATAACAATATAACATATTCTTAAATATTATGATCCACCACCTGGCAAAATATTGTGCTGGCACATCCAAATTACAATTGGCACATCCAGAATATTATAACACTAAAACTGGATGGAACTATGGTCGAAAAATACTAATCTGGTCCCCTATTTGTGGAAAAACATGTTATAGGTCGATGTGATGGGGAATAGCTGCTAGCTGTTTCTACTTTTAATTTTCATACATTATTCTGGAGGTCTCCCTGGAAAAGGACTATTTATTGAAACCATTTGCTGAGTATAGGATTTCATTATTATGAAATATTTATGTACCTTTCCTGGTTACTGTTCTGTTAACTGTAAATAAATAATACTCTGCGAAAATTTCAATTCTGGAGATATGTCTCTAGTTTTGTATTTACCGCTCTTGGCAGCTATTCGCCATTTCTGACAGTTGCCCCCGCTTATATAGGAAAATTCTGGGTCACATGACGCCGATTGACCAATCGCGGTAATCGTTATAAAAATATCTCGAGGAGCAGTGCCAGGATTTGGGATGAACTTTCGTGTTTACTGAACTAATTATTACATGTCAGCTTGCCAGCTTCTTGCCAATTATTAGCCATGGCCATATAGAAATTAGGTAAATAGGTATGAACATGAGAAAATATTAAAAATGTAACCGGGCAAGCGTAAAACCATTTGCCAGGCAGTGGCGGTATAATACAAAAATGGCGTAGCAGACTGTAATTTGGCTGTCTGCAAATAATTCCCACAAAACGTACATTTTATCAATAAACTTCACATGAATAAGTATAACCAATAAGATTATTAGCGTTGCAATGCTTTGAAAATAGACATTACGTATTTTTACATGCCCTAATAATTATAGCAGACGACTTTTGTCGGAAACGATAAAACTTTGTAGACGACGTTTGTTTACATTTTGAAACTTGGAAAAACGTGAAATATGTGCCTTTTTCTTGAATAAAGTGATCAATTATCATTATAAAACATGAATTCATTATAAAATACGTTAAGCACACGAAATTTGAGCCCTGTGAAATTTTGGAAACAATTATTTCAACATTGTAACTGACAACAATTCTCAATATTGTAAAAATCCTAACTTCCATTGTCACACTGTGACAGAATTAATTAACAACTTTTATTGAATAATTATTAATAAAAACACTATTAACTTGGTTTAAAGAGAATTAATTTAACTTGAAACATTTTAACATTATAAAAATAATTTGGAAACATTGGAAATAAAAAAAAAATGTTGGGCCTTAGGGCCCTACCTCTAACACCATACATGTAGGTTGACTGGAAAAAATAGAAGTCCAATTATCTCCCTTGTGTAATATCGGAAAGCAAAAATTT
Source organism: Mytilisepta virgata (assembly GCA_028015205.1). Taxonomy (NCBI): domain Eukaryota; kingdom Metazoa; phylum Mollusca; class Bivalvia; order Mytilida; family Mytilidae; genus Mytilisepta; species Mytilisepta virgata. Next base: position 5,896,684 of record CM051517.1, read on the forward strand.
TCCTTCATGCACATCTTTGGATGATGTACTTCCTTTGTGTAAAGTTTTGTTAAAATCAATTGAGCGGTCTAAGAGGAGTTGCGCTTACGAGGTTCATATAATGTATAAGCCAAAAAAAATATAAGTTGAATTATCTCCCTTGTGTGATATCGGAAAGCAAAGATTTTTCTTCATGCACATCTTTGGATGATGTACTTCCTTTCTGTAAAGTTTCGTTGAAATCCATTCAGCGGTCTAGAAGGAGTTGCGCTTACGAGGTTCATATAATGTATAAGCCAAAAAAAATACAAGTCGAATTATCTCCCTTGTGTGATATCGGAAAGCTAAGATTTTTCTTCATGCACATCTTTGGATGATGTACTTCCATTCTGTAAAGTTTCATTGAAATCCATTGAGCGGTCTAGGAGGAGTTGTGCTTACGAGGTTCATATAATTATAAGCCAAAAAAAATACAAGTCGAATTATCTCCCTTGTGTGATATCGGAAAGCAAAGATTTTTCTTCATGCATATCTTTGGATGATCAACTTCCTTTCTGTAAAGTTTCGTTGAAATTCATTGAGCGGTCCAGGAGGAGTTGCGCTTACGAGGTTCATATATAATGTATAAGCCAAAAAAAAATAGAAGTCCAATTATCTCCCTTGTGTGATATTGGAAAGCAAAGATTTTTCTTCATGCACATCTTTGGATGATGTACTTCCTTTCTGTAAAGTTTCGTTGAAATCCATTGAGCGCTCTAGGAGGAGTTGCGCTTACAAGATATATGGACAGACGGACAGACAGACGGAAGGACAAGGTGATTCCTATATACCCCCCCAAACTTTGTTTGCGGGGGGTATAACTAAGTTATTACTAATAAAAATTTAAAATAAAATTTAACTTTACTTACTGGTCACCAAAATAAAAGTCTTTATCACCAAGTCTGTATGACAAATGATTCAGACACTCCTTTGCCTCTTTATAAATCTGAAAACATTTTATTGAACTTTGGAATACAATCTCTTGCAAAAAAACTTATTTTTTTCTTTGAGTACAATTACACTTATTTGTTCTAAATGGTCAGTGAAATCTCATCACATGTTGATTCGGACATTTTGATTTGAGGTTGTTACAATCTTTCTTATGAACAGAATTTTTGCATCCTCAGAGAATTTTATCAAACGATACAAAAGATTTCTCATCACATAGTAATAAGTTTCTCAGACACGCTCACATAAACAGTAAGTTCAGCCCATCCAGACAAACAGTCCCATTTTCTCTTTTATGTCTGATATTTTTATACAAATTTATGTTTGTATTCACAAACTTCATATGTTCTTCATGTATTGTATTTTGTGTCTTGTTATATGCTAAAAGGAAAAGGCCTTGTAAGTTTGTGTTATATGCTAAAAGGGAAGGCCTTGTAAGTAGAAGGCCTTGTAAGTTTGTGTTATATGCTAAAAAGGAGAAGGCCTTGTAAGTTTGTGTAATATGCTAAAAGCAGAAAACCTTGTAAGTTTGTGTTATATGCTAAAAGGAGAAGGCCTTGTAAGTTTGTTATATGCTAAAATAAAAAGGCCTTGTAAGTTTGTGTTATATGCTAAAAGGAAAAGGCCTTGTAAGTTTGTGTTATATGCTAAAAGGGAAGGCCTTGTAAGTAGAAGGCCTTGTAAGTTTGTGTTATATGCTAAAAGGAGAAGGCCTTGTAAGTTTGTGTAATACGCTAAAAGGAGAAGGCCTTGTAAGTTTGTGTTATATGCTAAAAGGAAAAGGCCTTGTAAGTTTGTGTTATATGCTAAAAGGAGAAGGCCTTGTAAGTTTATGTTATATGCTAAAAGGAGAAGGCCTTGTAAGTTTGTGTTATATGCTAAAAGGAAAATGCCTTGTAAGTTTGTATTATATGCTAAAAGGGAAGGCCTTGTAAGTAGAAGGCCTTGTAAGTTTGTGTTATATGCTAAAAGGAGAAGGCCTAGTAAGTTTGTGTAATATGCTAAAAGGAGAAGGCCTTGTAAGTTTGTGTTATATGCTAAAAGGAGAAGGCCTTGTAAGTTTGTGTTATACGCTAAAAGGAAAAGGCCTTGTAAGTCTGTGTTATATGCTAAAAGGAGAAGGCCTTGTAAGTTTGTGTTATATGCTAAAAGGAGAAGGCCTAGTAAGTTTGTGTAATATGCTAAAAGGAGAAGGCCTTGTAAGTTTGTGTTATATGCTAAAAGGAGAAGGCCTTGTAAGTTTGTGTTATACGCTAAAAGGAAAAGGCCTTGTAAGTCTGTGTTATATGCTAAAAGGAGAAGGCCTTGTAAGTTTGTTATATGCTAAAAGGAGAAGGCCTTGTAAGTTTGTGTTATATGCTAAAAGGAAAATGCCTTGTAAGTTTGTGTTATATGCTAAAACGAGAAGGCCTTGTAAGTTGGTGTTATATGCTAAAACAAGAAGGCCTTGTAAGTTTGTGTTATATGCTAAAAGGAGAAGGCCTTGTAAGTTTGTGTTATATGCTAAAAGGATAAGGCCTTGTAAGTTTGTGTAACTTGTGTCTGATCCTTAATATATCTTTGTTTGAACAATAAAATAATTATAAACTAAAAATTATTTAAATTATACTTCATGTCTTTTAATTTTGATTTGATATAAACCTATATGCATTCTTCAGTACCAGAGCCTGTAAAACCCTATTAATAACCTAGAGTCTCAACTGAGCCTTTATTGATCACCTGGCTTCTATAAGCCCACTTGAAAGTATCCACAAGGCTGGTAAAGAAACACAAAATGTCAAAGTAACCTTGATATTTGACCTTTGACCTAAAAAAGGTGGATCATTTGCATCTATCCTACCATATGAGATTCCTGCCAACATCGGTTAGAATCTGCCCACTACCTCATGAGCAAATGACAAAGAAGTCCTTTCCCATATGGTTTCCACATAAACTTTGAACAGCTGATGGGTGAAAAAGAATCTCAACCAATGGATCATTTGTAGAGGATATTGCTGTCAATAATCCTGCAAAGTTTCAAAACATTTCATAATGTAGTTTCAGGAGACGATTTTTGAAAATAGGCCAATCAAAATCAAAGATGGCCTCTGGTGGCCATGTTGTTCATCAAACTGGAACCAGAGGTGGGTCGTTTGTAGAGGTTTTTCCATATATCATTCCTGCAAACTTTGGTAACAATCTGCCCATTAGTTCCTGAGAAAATGACAAAAAAGTTATTTTTAAATGGTTTCCATGGAAATTTGTGCAGCTGTAGCAGTCGGGTGAGGGGATTAATCTAAACTAATTACTACTTTGTAGAGGGTATTGCTGCCATCAAGCCTCCAAAGTTTCAAAAGTTAAATTTCATTATGTAGTGCCAGAGGAGAAGATTTTTGAAAACTGGCCAATAAAATTCAAAGATGGCCTCTGAAAGCCATGTTTTTCATCCAACCGGAACCAAAGGTGGATCGTTTGTAGAGGCCCTTCCATACATCTTTCCTACCAAGTTTGGTTACAATCAAAAAAGTAGTTTCAGAAGAGAAGCTCAAAATGGATGCAAGATGATGACATAAACTCACATGGCCTATAGAACAGGTGAGCTAAAAGGAAGATATGTTTATAGAATGAATATTTAAAAATCTACTCAGTATAATGAAATTATAAAATGCTCTTGATGTTAATATAAAAAAAAATATTCTTCTCAAGATAAATAGAATGCTCTAAGCGAAATGTGAAAACATATCTAGTAACAAAATATGTTGCCAGGTGATGGTCCATTGTCTATTTTCATATAACTCACCAATGCCTCTACATCATTTTTATTGATGACATCATTAATTCTAGGTCCATAAACTTGTTCTGTAGCTGCCCTACACATTCTTCCTGGTACATAGTAATTTAAAGGAAATGGTGTTGCTCCTGCATAAAATGGTCTTGTAATTTCAATATATGTTTGTTCATCTACCCACCACTGATGTAGCTGTAACGAAAAAGTAAAAGTCTTAGTTAGGTCAACTGAAATTAAGTTTTGGATTCTCATTCCAACCCACTAACATCTCATCACTTTTCTGTTGACTGAGAATTTAACATAGATTTCAGAAGCTGCTAATTGCTTTTGAAAGACATCAACATCTTTCAGCAAATGTGTGGACGTTCAGAACAAAACTAAAGATATAAATGGGAAATTTCTGGCTTAAATCTTTCAAATTTATTTCATTAATAGCATGAGAAAAGAAAATAGATAAAGAAGAAATTTGGTGGATAAATTTTTGAAATAATATCCAAAAGTGCATATGACATAAGTTCAAACAAAGGAACAACACTTTCATTGCTGCTCTTCATCGTGTAGTAACAGTGTTACAGTCACAGGCTTCCAACACCCTATTGTAGTAACAGTGTTACAGTCACAGGCCTCCAACCCCTTATTGTAGTAACAGTGTTACAGTCACAGACTTTCAACACCTTATTGTAGTAACAGTCTTACAGTAACAGGCTTTCAACACCTTATTGTAGTAACAGTGTTACAGTCACAGGCTTCCAACCCCTTATTGTAGTAACAGTGTTACAGTCACAGGCCTTCAACACTTTATTGTAGTAACAATGTTACAGTCACAGGCCTCACCTTATTGTAGTAACAATGTTACAGTCACAGGCCTCCAACACCTTATTGTAGTAACAGTGTTACAGTCACAGGCCTTCAACACCTTATTGTAGTAACAGTGTTACAGTCACAGGCCTCCAACACCTTATTGTAGTAACAGTGTTACAGTCACAGGCCTCCATCACCTTATTGTAGTAACAGTGTTACAGTCACAGGCCTCCAACACCTTATTGTAGTAACAGTGTTACAGTCACAGGCCTTCAACACCTTATTGTAGTAACAGTGTTACAGTCACAAGCCTCCAACACCTTATTGTAGTAATAATGTGACAGTCACAGGCCTTCAACACCTTATTGTAGTAACAGTGTTACAGTCACAGGCCTCCAACACCTTATTGTAGTAACAGTGTTACAGTCACAGGCCTCCATCACCTTATTGTAGTAACAGTGTTACAGTCACAGGCCCCCGTCACCTTACTGTAGTAACATTGTTACAGTCACAGGCTTCCAACACCTTATTGTAGTAACAGTGTTACAGTCACAGGCCTTCAACACCTTATTGTAGTAACAGTGTTACAGTCACAGGCCTCCAACACCTTATTGTAGTAACAGTGTTACAGTCACAGGCCTCCGTCACCTTATTGTAGTAACAGTGTTACAGTCACAGGCCTTCAACACCTTATTGTAGTAACAGTGTCACAGTCACAGGCCTTCAACACCTTACTGTAGTAACAGTATTACAGTCACAGGCCTCCAGCACCTTATTGTAGTAACAATGTTACAGTCACAGGCCTCACCTTATTGTAGTAACAATGTTACAGTCACAGGCCTCCAACACCTTATTGTAGTAACAGTGTCACAGTCACAGGCCTTCAACACCTTACTGTAGTAACAGTATTACAGTCACAGGCCTCCAGCACCTTATTGTAGTAACAGTGTTACAGTCACAGGCCTTCAACACCTTATTGTAGTAACAGTGTTACAGTCACAGGCCTCCAACACCTTATTGTAGTAACAGTGTTACAGTCACAGGCCTCCATCACCTTACTGTAGTAACAGTGTTACAGTCACAGGCCTCCGTCACCTTACTGTAGTAACATTGTTACAGTCACAGGCTTCCAACACCTTATTGTAGTAACAGTGTTACAGTCACAGGCCTTCAACACCTTATTGTAGTAACAGTGTTACAGTCACAGGCCTCCAACACCTTATTATAGTAACAGTGTTACAGTCACAGGCCTCCATCACCTTATTGTAGTAACAGTGTTACAGTCACAGGCCTTCAACACCTTACTGTAATTTTAAGATAGCCACTATCTTTGATTTGAGCAGAATTATTTTTACATTAATTTTAATGATGTCAGATCTGTATATTGAAAGATACATATGAAAGGCAATGCCAAATAAATCTTAACCAATGTTAGAACAATTAGTATGAGTTTTTCAAACATTGAAACAAAGAAACATATAAACAATTTCCCTGATTTTTTTCTTTCCAAGTGTTAATACTCAAATTAACTATTTGAAAAGACATGTACTAGTATTTTAAACTCAACTGGGATATTCCTGAAAACAATCTTTCAAACATATTTTTTTTTATTTCTAATAGCTATCATTCCTTTGAAAATAATAAAGTAATTATTTTTGTGCCCACAAATTGTCAGTATTTCACTGATATTTAGATGAAATGTCAGCATGGCAGGACTGGCAACTTCAAAAGATTATCATTTCCATATTGGTTGGTCTTCTCTACTCTACAATGGTGGAAATTAATTTCTGTCAAGAAAACTAAATTTTGAATAACAAATATTTAAACATATTTGAGATTTCTTTTTGTTTAAAACCATTAGTAAAGAGACAGAGTACTTATTGGTAAACATACATAAGCTGGTAGTAATTTCTCTTCTATCAAAGCAGTAAAGGCTGATATGTCTGCCAATTCTTTGTTATCAAGTCTTTCATCTATTCCCTTGCTCTGAAAAAGAAGAGGACAAACTGTTCGATAATTATTCACAGATTCTGAAAATTTAATTATGATCAGACAAATTTTTTTGTTTTTGACATATATAATTAAACCTTCAAATCCTTGGTCCCTTAAAAAAATTAAAGTAAATTCCTCATATTTACCTTATCAAATAGGTTCAGTACTAAAATAGAGATTAATGTAAAAAGCTACAAAGTAAAAGGACAAACTTGCTGATACATGTATCTTACTCAAAGTACTGTTAGGGTGATAATAAAAGACTAGCGTGTGTGGTTTGTTAAAAATATATTTCTCATAAAATAATTTCAATGTTTACAAAGTAATTATTTTATAGGACTTGACTATATATAACTCAAAACAAACTAGGATTATGCAATTTGCCCTTAAAATTCCTTTTTTGACAAGACCTGTGCAACTATACTTCCCACACAAATCAATATATAAAGTAATAGTGTAATGTTCAATGATATAATTTGGTTAATGTCGAGTACAAATAATTTTAAAATCCTTGTTGGCATATATACATACCTTACTTCTAAGATAGGATAATATGTTTCCTATTTGAGATTCTGTAACTGATTTATGACGTAAAACTGGTAAATTATATCTAGCTGAAATAATTATAATGACATGTATAATAGAGATCCATCCATATATATTAAAATAAAATAATTTTGACAATATACATAGTATATGATTCAAATATAATCCACACCACCATTAGCAAAGTAAGGTAACTTACTCTTGTGTCAATTACATCTTAATCTACTCATACATTTATATATGCAGATTAATGTAGGTACAATTTTGATATTAAATGGAATAAGTCCATGCATCTTTGATTTCTGACCCAAATTCTCAAAGCCAATGAGGAAAGCCTTATGTTATACATGTTACTGTATATATCCTTTTTACCACCTTGCTGTATATATTTAGTAGTTACAACACTATAACATACAAATTTTAAAGTACAATTCTATATATAATGTATATAAAGGTAAAGACTATACCTATTGATGACCTGAAAGCATTAACCTGGTGACTTTTCTGTACTTTAGTTGGTAATCCAGAAAATTTACAATAAGCCTGCAAAAAAAGAGAAAAACATTACATTTTTGTATTATGTGTCTTTTCGTCAACTGCATGCCAATTTTTGGAATAGCTCAACCATTTGTTAAAAAAGGTGTACCTTTCGTTTCCAGTAGTAATTATTGCCCTTTTGCATGCTGAAATGAAAAATTCCTCAAGAGCATAATTCCATTTTTTTGTATTTAACTCATTGATTTTTGAGTAAAATAGATGAAGTTATCAGAAATGAATTTGACATTGTTAGGTATTTGCAACTTTCACTTCCAAAAATTTGAACATGCTGACTGTTATGACATGCATAATTGTTATCAAATTGCAATAAAGAGCTCTACAACATTTTCACAAAAAAAAAAAAAAAAAAATGATAAATTATTTCCATATTGTCTGTAAACCTTGAGTTTATGGAATGGGTTTTTGGCATTTTAAAGTCTAAGTGTAAGAATTATAAGACAATCTTTTGTTGGTTAATTAACCTTATTAAGCCGTTCAAGAAAACATAAATATTTTTCAGAGTATATTTGTACACCTTTAAAAATGATTCTGAATGGGGAATTTTCAATAGCAATATAATGCACCTGAAAATTTGAAAAAATTAAAAATTTGAATTGATCAACTCAAACCTATCTTAAAATGTGTAAAACCTTTATTTTAAATATTTTTAATGCATATTTTCTGCATATTTCATTCAACACAGGGTTGTAATAATTAATATTTATAAAATCTAATAGAAAGAGTTATCTCCCTTTCTATTAAAAAATGAAGTCAGAATTTTTTTGTTTCTCTTTAAGACATATGGTTGAACAAATCAGGTAAGTTCAATCGTTTCAACTTAGCTAATTGCAACTTACAACCAAGTGATTAGATAAGTCAGGTTTATAAAGGTATTAAAATTTTGAGAAATCCATTCCGTAGACTTAGCTTTACAGACAGTAAGCATGTGGGACACAAAATAGTCACTACAAATTATATGTCACTGAAAGTCAGTATGATTATTTTTTACAAAATCATAAAATATAAATGTACATGTATCTGTACCAGTAAAATTCTAATCAGTGTTTTAAAACCCTGTAAAGGTGTAGGACAAATTCTCTCACTATCTTGTTTTTATAAATAACTTGGCTCAATGGGTTTAGAAAAAAACATCTTTCATTTTTTCAAGGGTTATATGTTGATTTTTGTTGGTGGCTCTAAGGGACATCAGATTTGACTTTGGTTTATTTAAAGACAAGTCAAAATCAAATAGGACCACATGCTTATAATTTATCGAATGATCTCAATAGTTCCATTCAGGTGGAGAAGACAGCTGCCTCCTCAAACTATTGAGCCAAAAGAACAAAATATATAAATAAAGTGAAGAAAGAAAAAAAAAATAGCTTGATTAAATACAACATTAAGGCATCTTATGTAAGAAAGTCTTGACTAAAAGTAATTTCAGACATAGAAGATTTTAACAAGCGAAACCATACATTTACTACAAAACTTCTATTACATGGTTATAGATTTCAGAAGCTGCTATCTTTTTTGAAAGTGCTTTTAAAAGACATCAACATCTTTCACCAAATACCAAGCTTCTAGAAAAGTGCTTATCATGAATGGGTTTCCCATCCTACTTTCTACTGTAAAAAATCTCTCCAATAACCCACAGAAACTTGGAAGTTACTCTAGATCTTTTCACAGTAAGGGCTACAAATATGAAATTTTAAAAATTGCTCTTTCTCCCAATTACTTGTGTAACACAAAATAGTGTCTGCCTGGAAACTTTTTCACAAAATTATAATATTAAATAAAGTCCATTATATCTCTTAAGTGGACAGAATTTACCACAATAATTATGAAATAGTGTCCTCTCACAGACAATATTTCATAGCAGTTGTTACAAAATTCTGTCCTCAAAGGGAGGTAATTTGAAGGTTATCAAAATGTTTAATTATACATGTTGTACTTGAATTTTAACTAATTAATAAAGATGTATTTGAAATAGATAAAGTAAAACATAAATACAATGGATGGCAGTGAATACTGACAAATTTACAATTATCTAAGTTTAAAGAAATACCCAGAAAAGTTCAAACTAAATGGAGGCAAAACATGTACAGTATCTATGAATATTTCTATTGATTTTATCATGTTTATAATTAAGTTATAGAATGTTCTAATATGTACGTTAGACAATGAAATACCGATTTCCACTTTAACTGCTCTTTGATTGATTTGTTTGTTTGTTTAGTTGGGGTTCTACACTGTTTTTAGCACATTTGGCTATTTCGCAGCAGCCAGTTTATATTGGTGGAGGGAGCCGGAGTACCCAAAGAGAACCACCGACCTTCGGCAGGAAAATTGGCAATCCTTGTCAATTAAGATCAGAGTGCTCTTTGATTGAAAATTGTTATGTACATGTATATACATATTTGGAAATAATGAATTCATGTTTATACCATGCCTCTCTCTCAGATTTCACTTTTTACTTTATTTTAACCCATATTTCCTAAACTGCAGATCTAAAATGAGTTCACCTTCAAAATCTACACTAATTTGTATGAAACACAGTTACAATTACTTAGGTACAGGCATAAAAGAATGTCAGAATTATCACATATACTGTTCAAGGACCAAATTTAATGGTAAAAAGTGACCAGTGATAGGATGGACAATCTTTCATAGCCTAGGACATTTTTTCATTGGTAAATTGTGTCCGGGACACATTAAAATAAGTAAATATTGTCCATGGACATTATTAAATCCTAGTGTTATTTCAGACTTCTTTGTTTAATAGAGTGACAGTATCCTACCTGAAGCTATGAGAGCCTCATCTAATTTTACTATTAAAGCAAGCACATTCTGATCCTGCTAATTTTTTCAGTTCTAGCAAGCAGTATGTAACCTTGTTGGTAATCATACTTTATTGGCTTTTACAGTATGTTTTATACACCAGAGTGTCAGGATAGATAAGAGGGAGGTTTGGGTACCTATAAAACTTATGTTTGTGTTTTGTGCACTTTTATGTCATTTTTTTGTAAGCATTGATTGAGTGGTATGTCATTGTTGACCTTTCCTGTTATCCATTTTGTTGTGTTATGCAAATCCTACAACATACACATGTATGCCTTACTTTGGGAAACGGCCTTTCCAGTGGGAAAATTTTGTCATCCAGCTGCATGCATGGTACTCTTGGTTTGATGGACAAGTTTTATTATTTTTCCTTATAAGGGCAAGAGTCCATTTACAACCATGTTTTTGTATTTTATCAGGCCAGTAATTAAGTGGTTGAAAATAAATTCCAATTTTAAACAAACCTGAGTTACTCCTCAAATGCCGCAATGGGAGATAACTTTTGTAAAATAACCAAAATGCAAATTAAAGCAGAAAAACCTCCTCGAACACCATCAAAAGACAACCTTAAGAACTGGTTTGAGTGGAATTCTTTGGTAATCAATGAATGTATGTTTTGTTCACTGCAAGTGTTAACACTGGAGTATATACATTTACAGTTAGACTTCTTTGAACTTTACTTTTTTAGAAAGCAAACATTTGATTTTTTGAGCAGGGGAGAAAGGGTCAAATGCAATCTTAGATCCTCGAATTTTTTTTCAGCATACACTGTATACAACTGTGCCTTACCCAAACTGTAAGGCATTCATGATCAAAGGTTGGCAAATCCCAGTTCCCTTTCCAAACTTCAAGGTGAAGCACGTCGTCTGTCATGTTTACAATGAAGCGTAATAATACACAACGGAAATGAAAAATATATTTTTTAATTACAGTTAAAATGACAAAAATGTTAATGATACCTTTGGTTGTACATAATAATCTCGAATAATCATGATTGTTTTATTGGTTGAATAATTATCCTCATTCCCTCTTCCATTTTATTAAGCACTATTTTTTTACGATTAAACTTCCGGTAGTGTGTTGTTCGGCACCGGCAAGTGTTGAGGTTGTTGAGGTGGCAAAATGTTTCCTAAAACTCTTTCTGTATCATTGGTAGCTATTGTTCTGGCTGTATTGTATTCAAAATGGTATCCATCAGTGGTTGAGATAACAAACCCCACAGAAACAAGAGTTGCCATGGCTTGGAAAAAAATAATAAAACCACCTAGCAGGAAATTTCAAAAACTTGTTGTTGGGTCAGTAAAAATCATACAGAGCTGTTTTAAAATCGCCATACTTTCAAGACATTATATGTTGATCATCATCATACTAATAACATATTTATTGTGTATTAAAATTGTGTGAATTAACAACTTCTCCAGTATCAGTTTATTACCTCCCTTAATTTCTAATCATTTTTTTCACTGTCCATTATTTTGATTGTTAAGCAATATTTCTGTACAGAATTTTCCATGGACACACAAAGTCATAGGATTAACCCAACAGAAAATATCCAGTTCTCCGTCATAATCTAGGAAGGGAAAATTTGAAACTGAAAATTGTGGTTAACTTTTGAACAACTGGACCCTGTAGACAAAGCTGAGTGCAGAACTGGGCATTAATTGAAAAAAATGTATTGGATTTTCCTGTATCAATGTATAAAACATGTGGAATAAAAAATATAATGTCTAAATATCCATAGGCAATTAATCCAATACAGAAGGGCAAGTAAAGTTGTTTACTGCCAGTATAAACCCTAAGTTTGGAATTATTAGATTTGGATACATGTCAACTCGTACCTTCAACTCATACTCAACCAACTTGTACCCTATTTTTACCAACTTGTACCCAATATTTTATTATTATATATATACATTATAGTTGTTATTTTCTTTCATATATCATGATAATATAGCAACATACAAATAAATTAAAGTATAACTTTGATTGGTAATATCATAGTTGTTTCAAATCTAATTAAATGCTAATCATTAGTCATTATAATTTTTTGATTATATGAAATTGTTTAACGGCAATTTATTTGATAATTATAATCATAAAATATACCAATCATTGATCATTAGCGGATAATAGACATACAAAAATAGAATGGGTTTGTGTAAATAAGAAATAAAAACATAGAGAAGTGTATAAAAACACAAATTTCGGTATAAATGCGGCACTTGAACATCAAAGTCTGTTGATTTATACTTGTACAATCACCATCCTCCCCTAAAAGAAAATGCATGGCTTTTACGTTGTAAAAACTCACATGTCCGACGCAAAAATTAGTAAAAAATGGTAAAAAATATCCTTTTCCACTATTCAATAAGCTTGAGATGATGTTCTATATGTTCTTATTTACCAACAAGTTTTAAAACTAATGAATTCATTACTTCACAATTAAATACTTATGCTGCATTTAAAAGAAAACATGTTTTAAAAAAAAAACATTAAGACAAATCATATCAGTAGATCAATTACAAAATAAAAATAAATTAAATTGTCTGTATAACCTTATAAATGAAACACAATCATGCTAAAAAAAATATTGGGTACGAGTTGGCGAAGGTACAAGTCGTGTACCCTTAGATTTGATAGCTGTACATGTAGTTAGCAGGGGCTACAAATTGGCCTGTACATAGTTCCTGTCTGATATCATGAACAATGTTGTATTCATTTTTTCCACATAAGAAAGTGCTTTAATTCATATTTTGACATTTTATGTATTTTTTTTAACAACAACGGAATGTGTTATGCAAGGGTAACTGCTTGATTAGAAGGCTGGGCTTGATTGAACTTTAATGCATACATCAAACTTTATTTTGTATTCACAAGAAAATCCTTGAATGCAACTCATTGTATATATTGAATAATCATAGGCAAATGCAATATACAACATATTTTAAAACAATTTTCTTTATGTAAAGGCAGAGAACAACCATTTTTTTCATGTAAAAAAGTTGTGGATTTCTTTATATTCTTGGAATCATATTTTTTTAAATTTAGTAAAAATCTGAGGTTATCAAATTTTGTAGTAATAAATTTTTATAATGATGTATATTAACTTGAAATTTAAATTATTAGTTCATCATGTATACATAAAAAAATAATGGATCTGCAATAAAATAGAATGTTCTTCTGAAGGTTCTCAGAAAGATCATACAATAAATGTGGTTCCTCAACTTTTGATATGACTGACCATAGAAGGAGTTACCATATGGCAATGGAAACAGGCTATAAAAGAATAAGTGGTGAATGGCAATAATTTATTCTTTTTCAAATGGAGCTGAATTCATAAGTCATATAATCATAAGTAGCTGTATTCATTTAATTCATTAATAAATCGGGAAAGTTTTGCTATAATATAGCTTCAATGTTTTGATTTTACAATCTCATTCATAACTTTTTTATTTATAATCAGTAATTATTATAACATTTTTTTTCAGGTGCAACTCAAATGTAGATTATATTGTGCCAGGAGTAGTCCTCTTACAGGCTTTAAATATTAAAGCTGGAGAAAAAAGGAATCATGATTCCCTGTATTCTTTAGAGCATCTCCAGGAGACATTTTCTTATTTCTTTTCAAAAGGAGCGGCAGCAGAAAGGAGTTTTATGGATAAAGATGTGTTCAAACAAATTACAGATGCTGCTGAGAAGATACGGATCTCTCAGGTATTAATTTTTTAAACCAGTGTTTTATCTGTGGTCCATAGATATAAGGGAAAAGTATATAATGTTATGTGAAAAAAAAATTCTGCATTGAATCATGAAAAGAAATACTGGTACATAATGGCAGTATATATATTGTTATAAAAAAAATTTCAGTTGCATTTTGTTTTTTTTTTTCTTTTAAATTAAATTTAAGGTCAAAGTTCAGTTCATTTACCTTGTGTAATGAAAAAGTAGGGAATAAGGACCTTTTTCTCTTTAAAATAGATTACTTTGACATACCAATGTTCATTAATTTAAATTTTTACTGGGAGTTAATTCTCAAAGAATAAAATCAAAATGATATACAACTTGGTCTGAAATTGAATCCCCAGAATTAGGTCATTTGGCAAACAGTGACTTTAATACAGTTTTATTAATTTGAAATTCATTTCTGTAATGATAAATGAGAAACTACAGTAAGTCCATGTCACGGTGACCTTCAATACAACGGAATATTCAGTTTATGACAAGAATCTGTTGGGAACAAATGTATGTACATGTAAATTTGACACAGTACAACAAAATTATTTGTTATACGACTCTGACAGTGAATTCCGGTAAAAAAATGTTATACGTTGCGTAATTTAAATCATTACAAAGACACATCGGTAATTTGTCAACCATATGATGTACTCTGTGATAGATTATTGATTATTTTATGTATGCACAAATACTAAAAATTGTCAATCATCTATTTACCTAGTTTCGGGCAAGTATAATAGATTAGACTTTACGACATCAAGACTGCTGGGTTGATTAACAATGATTTCATTAAATTTTTAATTTGTAATAACAACCCAGCTTGGGAAAGAACCTCTTAGTATGAGGATGGCCCTTCATGCTACTTAAAGTTTTATTGGTGCCTGGGTATAGAAATCACTTAACTTTGCATAGGGTTTTATTTAACACTGATAGACATTTGTAGTGCTCCTTTTGTAACTTTCTATCTTTTTTGACAGTGCTAATTGTTTACTTTCATAGTAAATTATGAAAAAAAATTTGTAACACAATATAAATGTATTTTATTATTCTATTTATATACCTATGAACAAACAAAACAAATATACATTAAAATAGTCAAAATACATTGTGAAGCAAGTAAGCAACACACAGATAGAAGTACTAGTCTCAAATTAAATATGCTGTAAAAAAATATAAGAATAGGTAGTGTCATTACAACAGCAAATTCAGTTAAATGTCAGTGCTGGGTTGAAACCAACATGGTCGTTGTAAAAAGGGGGTTGACTGTACTATGCAACTTGGTGCAGTGATGGATTTTATTTGTACAAATATACTATACAGGGTAATCATAGATACATGTAACTTATTTTCTATACAGCTTATGCTTACAAATTGTGCCTGAAAATTCATCAATGATTGTTTTTTAATTATCATTTTCACAGGAACATAATGATTTTTTTTTAATTTTGATTTTCACAGGAACATATAGGAGGTAATGCAGCACTGATGGCAACAAAAATTACAGAAATGTTTCCTGATGTTAAGGTATTTCAACATCAAGAAAACTATCACTACTCATGTGTATGATTTGCCTCAAAAATATATTACAGTGGGGCAGTTGTGTGATGTGTCTTTATATATGAAAATATTATGCTTGAATATTTGCAGTAAATTTGGAGAATTTTTGTGACCGTATATTATTTTCATATGTTGTCCACAAATAATATCTCAAGATTTATTAGTGGGATTTGTAAACTTTTGAAAAGAAATTAACGAACAAAAATAAAAATTCAAATTTTAAATTAATTGTGATCTCCATCTAATCCCATTTCTAGCAATAATTGAACACCACATTGATTTTAGAACTCACCCTAGAGAGACAAATATGTGACAGTTTTCATTATATGTACAACATACAACATTCAATATAATATATAGGTAGATGAATATTATTTTGAAATGAAATGATTACATATATATACATTGTTCTACATTTTACTTGAATTCAGCTAACTGATGACAAAGATAATTTTCCAGTGTCTTTTTATAGGTAAAATATATTGGACTATTTGACAAAAATGTCAGAAATTATTGTTTTTTTTGTTCTTTATTTATACATATAGATACAGTATATTGGACCAGTGGGACCAAAACTCAAGAAAATGTTGCCTCAGTCTTTAACCATTCCAGAGAATAGTCACATTCCAGAAGATGAAATCCATCTGATTATGGAGTATAAAGTAGGTGAAACTTGGGGAACTCATATTGCTCCAGTGGCAACCAGATTTATTACAAGTTATGATGAGTCCAATTCAAAAGTAACCATGTTAGAAACATTTTTTCAAAATTTGGAAAATTTTGATGCAGACCTGATATTGCTGTCGGGATTACATATGCTAGAAGGACAAAGTGAAGAATTCTTCTCACAGAGATTAGGAGTGGTGAAAAATGGTTTGAAAAGTCTACCCATTTCACTTCCTGTTCATTTGGAACTAGCCAGCATGGCTCACAAAGATTTTGTTAGGAAGATATTAGAAGAGGTATGCTTTACTAAATAGGTACCCTCTAATTATAGTTAAATCTTGTTTTCTGAAAATCTTTTATCTCATATGTTCTGATATTCAGGAATTAATGTATTGGTCCAAATTTAATACTTCACACTATATTGATTCCCAATAGACCGAAAGTCCTGTTATCTAAAAGTATTCCGGTGTGACAGCTGGGAAATATGATCCTTTATTGACTAACTTGTCCAATATGTACCTGGCGAATATAGGGTTAGTCGATTTTCCCTGGACTTTAGTTTGAATACATACGGAATCTCCTAAATATTAACATTACATATATTACCTATATCTTAATGTATATATGGGCTGTAATTAAAGAAAAATGCATGATCCTATTGGAAGGTAGGTGCTTCAAAATCAATAATTATAAGTTATTCATTATTAGCTCTGACTGAAAATATCTCTCATTACATTTTCCAATTTTAAATTGCCAATATACTTGCAATTTTTTAAAGAGTTGATTCATAAAAAAAATCATCAAGAATATTCATTGTAAAAAGTAGTTAATTAATAAAGATATCATTTCATGGTTATTTTTGTATTGGCCTTCAGCTCTGCGCCCGGCCAATACAGCAACTCTGGGCCAATAACAAGGCCAATACAGAAACAACCCTTATATCATAATATTATTGTTATTTTTTTTTATATAGGTAGCACCTCATATTTCATCTTTAGGATTGAATGAACAGGAATTGTCGTTCTCATCTCATGCAATTGGTGGACCACATAAAGAAGACTTTGAGGAGCGAGAAGGACAACCTGAAATACATAAAGTTAGTGATATGATTTTGTGGACACTAAAGACATTTGGATACTCAACAAATAATCCAGATAACAGACTAACTAGGGTTCATTTTCATTCCTTAACTTTCCATATAATTGGAACAGTAAAAGGAGCATGGCATAATAACAGGGAAGCAGTAGCAGCAGGAACCAGGGCTGCTGGAGAACAAGCATGTGATACAGACATTATAAACCCAGATAAAGTCAAGTTACAGATACCAGGAAAATTTAGGCTATTTACAGATGATGAAGAAAGAGAATTAGATGAAAATAATCCAGTTATATCATGGGAATTAGAAGGTTATCATTTTGTTTTCAGTCCCGTCTTAGTATGTAAAAACCCATTAAAAACTGTTGGATTAGGAGATTCTATATCATCTACTGGGCTTATGTATTCTGAATATAATCCTGATTATAGTAGTTGACGAGATTTTTTTTATAGGCACTAATGATAGGGAATAATAATCTCATTCCAATTTACGTACTCTTAAGTACACATGTATTATTTTGTCTCTTATAGTGGGTCCAAATCTTAAAATTTTGAAGTATCAGTAAGGAGAAAGTCAGATCATAAATAAAGTTTTCTGTTTTATACAAAATATATTTTTCAGTAATCTTATAATATATATAGATTTCCTTTTTTCCAAATATTGGTTATATGCAATTGGACCACCACATTATTTTATAATTGTTTCATATATGATTTATTAATTTAACTAAATTATCTTCTGACAGTTCATATGCTGCAAATCATTAACACAAAAGAACCAGAGTTCATGAAAAGTGCTTATAATCTGTAGAATATCAAATATCACACATTATAATAGCTGCCAATAATATGATACATGTATCTTAGGCTAAATAAATTGTTGTTTTTTATGCCCCGCCCACAAATGTGGATGGGGCATATAGAGTTACCCTTGTACGTCCAAACTATGTGGTTAAGTTTTGTGTTTAGGTTCATTTCTTTGGAACTAAGAATAGTGTATCAATGAAACTTCATCAGTGGATGTGCCTTGTGTAGTACTGAACAATCATACAATAATTGGGTCATTATGACATACATTTTATGCTTGAGTGACCTTGGTTAAGTTTTGCATTTAGGCTCATTTTTGGAACTAACATAGTGTATCAACGAAACTTCGTCAGTAGATGTGCCTTGGATGGTACTGAGCATTCATATATGTACATGATGACCTATATTTTAGGCGGGGCATCCATGTCTTACAGACACAATTTCTAGTTTTCAATTTTTGGAAAAAATGGAGAAATTACTTATTTTTATTATGATTTTGTTTTGTTTTGTTTGTTTTTTTTAATTTTTGTTTTGTTTTATTATTATTATTTTTGTTTTGGTATATTATATCATTTGTGTATCAAGAAAATTGATAACCGCTGGATTTATCCATTTTCCCAAATGTTCATTCTTATAGGATGTTGCCTAATTAATACATATCCTTTCTTATTTATGACATGAAGTATATAAATTTATCATAAAAACTTGCTTCAGCGATAGCATAAGAAACATTTTGCTTCTGCTAAAATACTTATATTAATGCTTGTTATCTTACTTTCTTCTTACGAGTGGTTAAGATTCTATAACAATTGTTTTTGTTATCACCACATTTGTAAATATTAAGATACATGTATATCAACTGTATTTTTATGTAATTGTGCATTGCAGCAAAAGGTTTTTATTCGAATTATGTTTCCTTTTCAATTTTATACAAAATATTTATACATTAGAGTACGTCTTCTGTTGCTGAATTGATTATGATAATTTTTTTATTTACTATCCTAGGAATAAACAATCATCTTGAATCATGTTATAGCTACATATTTTGCAGTATGATAGACTTGAATGCTGATTTGAAATTCCCTTTATAATGTCTGTTTTGAAATTTAAATAATATATTATTAATGGTCAGAGTGAATAACAGATAAATTACTTTCTCCTATTCTTGACGTGTTTAATAGGTGGGATAAAAATACATAATATCTTTAACCACTTCCCGGTGATTAAATTTCTACGTGGGAATTACCGCCCTTTTTTCTACAGTTATTGGAACGATAAACTAGAGAAGTCCCGAAATGACGTCTATGTAAACAAACTACATAGCAACGACATTTTCTTGAGGTTTTTGTCGAAAATCATAGGAGAAACAGATTCTCCTTCAATTTACTCGTGAGTTATGGAATTTCTCCACCCTCAATAGTTAAATTTTAGATTTTAACACGCTCGCTGAAGGCTCGCGTGTTGGAAATAGAAAATTTAACTATCTCGGGTGGATAAATTCCATAACCCACTCGTACCTGAAGGAAAATCTATATATATATAAATCCAGAAATTACTATCTGTACTTTAAGTATTCAGTTCTGTCAAATTTGACTGAAATGCAACACCGTCATAGTTTATTGATATCAAATATGCACGATTAGCAGGAAAATACAGTTTTTTAGTCTTGGACCATGACACTGTCACACTTTTAGCTGAAAACATTGTATTGTTTCCTAATTACAGTTTTATGGGGATTTTTTTTTTCAATTTATGCTCCCTAGAGTGTAGCTTATCATAACATTTCATTTAGATTAAAATATGTAAAATAATACAAAATTCTTGAATTTACAATTTGCTGCTTTAATGTACTATGCATTTTTATTTAGAAATATTTATGGTGCTTATATTATAACATTGAAATAAAATTTGATAAATTACTCATTTTCTTTTGATGTTTTCAGAGTTTCAAATGAAATCCGTCTTTTTAGTTATCAGAAACTAATCACTTACTACATGTATGTCAATAACTTGATTAGGGACGACATCAAAAGTTCAATGTAGGATAAAAACTTAATTCACATAGTTTTTTCACTGACCCCCCACCCCCCTCTAAACTTAATTCGGGAAAAATTGATTGACCAATATGGGCATATGCTTTGAGAGTATACTTTTTGTAGCATGGGTCCTCAACAATGTATATTGACTTGGACATTACTTTTAAAAAATATTGGAAAAAAGTGATGTGTAAAAGGCACTGTTAAATTATAATTTTATACATATAATTCAAAATTTACGATCGCTAAAGTGTTTGAAGGACGTAGATACTATGATTGATTTCGCCCCAATACCCTCGGGCAAAAATTTGCTTTCCAGCACGATTTAATGGCTTTTTTTGTCCTTAAAACACAAAACATATGTTAGGGCCAAACTTGAATCCAAATTTTTCAATCTATAAATCGATGTCGGATAACAAAACTTGCAGCAGTTTTTACCCCCCCCCCCCCCCCTCTTCCCCTCTCAAACTATTTGAATTAAGTTTTTTATCCGACATTGATCTTTTGATGTCGTCCCTTAGGTAAATTGCTGATTTATTTTATTTAAGTTTCTCAGGTATTTCATAATTTTTCTTAGAAACCATATGTATCATAGTGAATACTATCTCAACATCATAATATTATATTTTGTAACATTTTACTTGAACAATATTCATAAGATTTTGTGCAATAATCTTGTAATATTGCACTGCAACAGTGTATTCCCCGTAGAATGTCACCAAATAATGGCATATAAAATTCCAGTGTGCTGTTGCATGAGAAGTATGAGGTTACATGAATAGGTAGACATTGTTGAAAGTTTTACCATGTAGCAGTAAAGATTTTATGATGAAAAAAATTATTTAACATGCATGTACTCTTCGGTAAATAATGCCTATTCTGGATTTTCAAGGGAATATTAATTATACTTACAAGCTTGTATAGTATATCAGTTGCACCATTGCATTTGTGCACTTTTTTTTTTATCTCACCTGACCCAAAGGGTCAAGTGAACTTTTCTCATCACTTGGCGTCTGTCATTGTCCGTTTACTTTTACAAAAATCTCCTCTGAAACTACTGGGCCAAATGGAATCAAACTTGGCCACAAGAATTATTAGGGTATCTAGTTTAAAAAGTGTTTGATGACCCCACCATCCAACCAACATGGCAGACATAGCTAAAAATAGAACATAGGGGTAAACTGCAGTTTTTGTCTTGTATCTCAAAAACTAAAGCATTTAGAGCAAAACTGGAATGGGTAAAAATGTTCATGAGGTCAAGATCTACCTGCCATGAAATTTTCAGGTGAATCGGTCAACCCTTTGTTTGGTTATTGCCCCTGAATTGTACATATTAAAGTAATTTTGCAGTATTATGTTATTATCTTGAATATTATTATAGATAAAGACAATCTGTAAACAGGAAAAATGTTCAACAAAGTAAGATCTACAAATAAGTCAACATGACCAAAATCATTGATTGACCCTTTATAGGAGTTTTTGCCCTTTAAATATGAGTTTTGTTAAATGTGAAAGCGGAAAAACGAAAATGAATTAACTAATTCAAACTAGTATAATGTGGGGAAATCTAGATTGAATTTTACTCACTAATCCTTCATTCACATCTTATTGGCTATGTGCAAATTTTAATCCTAATTCCACCTCCCTGTTGGTAGAAGGAGGCAATGAACCTTGTGTTCGGCTAATGGAAAAATTGTTGAAAAATATGTAATGAAAAAAGTGTGCAAATGTAATAAAAAAAATGCACAAATGTAATGAACCGATAACTCTACTGTATTATGGAATTGTTATATAATATGTTAGGTAGTATGTATTTCTTGTGAATTACTTGAAAAAATGTGACGACTTGTATTTTAAAATGTTTATTATTTTATACCTTTGAAAATGTAAACATGAGCATTTAATTCTAAATAGGTCCTTTTAGTCACGGATGTATGTTCAAACAAGAATTACATTCATGAATAAAACATTAATAATCAAATAAACAGAATATAAAAAATAAGCATAAAAGTAAAAAAAGTCCAGAAAGTTGAGGGGAGATAATAGATAGAAATATTATTGCACACTTATCAATTAAAATAATTAGAAAAATGGATTTGAAATGCATTAAAAAATTGTAATTTTCCAAATTGGAAAACAGATTTCCTGTACATGAAAATCTATAATATACATGTTTTAAAAATGGTATATACACACCATAGTGAAGTCATTTAATTGTTCTTAAGTCCTAGATCTTGCAACACCGAATTGACCCAATTTCAAATTGTTTTGCAAATTAACCTACCTGATTTTTGTCGAGCCTGCGCTTTTTGTTGAAGCGAGACATAGCAATCCTACATTCTTATATCGTCATCGACGGCATCAACATTTACCTTCAGTCTGTGGAAAATTTTGTAATAATTTTTTTCCATTTTGCCGTACTTTATTTATAATTAGACTGTTTATCTCCCTGTTAACATTACATACAGTCTGCAGTTAAGTTTTAAAAACATTTATTACATTCTTGAACCATCCTGGATTTTTACCAAACTTGGACAGAAGCTTCTTCATGATAAAAAAATAACATGTGGAGAAAAATTATGTACATTCTACTATTACACTGAAAACATAGACAACAGCGAAAACCAGTCAAGACACTGGGTTCTGTGGCACTCTTACGAATTTTTAATTGTGGCCATCAGATCTAATGAATGTATTACAATATACCAGCTCATGTTGTTTATTTCTGTGGTAGACAAGTTACCCTATTCACTAGCAAGATATCAGTTGGCTAGGTCTTTTTTCATATCATGGCTCTGATATTGATATTTTATACAATTGTATAAGTAAAATTCTGGATGTACATTGCAAGTAGTTAGAAATCAGGGGAGGTAATTGTTCAGTTTTAAAGTGATCAGTTAATGAGAGATAACTCTAACGAAAAATACTTTTGTTTGTCCTGAAAAAATTATAATTAGTATTTTTTTATTTTTTACTTGAAAAATTTCTGAAATTACACATCTGTTGGAATGTTATATGGTTTTTCACATTGGTAATCAATATTTTATTTTAGTTTGGCACGTGAATCAAGGGGAGTTGCCTATAACAATCTATGTTTTATCTTTGAATTTGCCAGTATAATTTAAGCAATAACAATAAGACCTTTGACATAAAGATGTTGAGCATTATTACAATCAGAGACCATTGTTCAAGATTCAGGTAAAAATATTTTATATGACCATTTGTTTACACGGCAGTTTATTTACATGTTTTTGCATAGAATATTGTTTATGTCAGCTCTGTAATATTGTTAACAATATATTTGGTTTTTTTTCTTATTATTCCATTGAATCATGTAACTGCAAATTGATTCCTTATTTGTATATTTACCTTTATTTTCTTTAGGGGACCCATACCTTTAGGGCTAGGGATTGTTCAGGGTTAGGGTTACTAAAAAATACCCCAATATGGAGTGGGCCCCCTAAAGTAAATGAAGACCAAGATATCTACGTTAATTATCTTGTATGTTGTGAATATTTTTCATGTTGCACAAGTTTATAATTCCTTTGAAGAAATGTATAGTATATGATGATATCTTTATTTGCGTTTTTGCATCTTTTTAAAAATTATTGAAATTGAATTTGGAACTTTAATTTTGCATTTCTAATATCATATATCTTGAACATTGTATTTCTAGTGTCGAGTATTTTGAACAAACTGTTGTTGATTAAATGAATTTAATTTGTTAATGTTATAGTTAAGAAGAATGAAATTTCGCTTGCTATTTTGATCACCTATGACTTACATATTGGAATAAAATTTCACTTGCTATTTTGATCACCTATGACTTACATATTGGGTACTGTAGATCAGTATTATGTTGTTTTTGACATTCTTGTTCAGGAAGAATGTTCATTGGAAAAGTTGTATGAATTTAATACATCATTTATTTGATTATGAATTAGAATAAACCATTTTTAACAGAAATCATGCTTTGCTTGTGCTTGATGGCCAATTGTTTAATGCATTATTTACACACTTTTGTCCAACTATTTAAGAAATAATTCATGGCGGTCATATATTCATTGGAGATTTTAATATGGGTAACATTGTTTGATAAAATTTTATCCCAGTTGTCTGCGAGGGTTAGAATTTAAGCAAATTATGTTACCCATGTCAAAATCTAATACGAATATATGGCTCCCGTGAATTATTTGGATTCTAATATGACAAGAACAGAAATTAGTTAAAAAAAAGCAGTACTGATATGTCTTTTCATGTAACAGCCATTTTAATTTTGGAACTTCTGAAACAGAAATCGAAAACTGTAGAAAAGTAACACCTAATAAATTTGATAACAACAAAACTAACCTTTCATTTGATCTTATTGTACCTTGGAGCAAAAAAGTCCACACAACTGTAGTATTTCACCATTCTGACAGTTCTTCTGGTGAGATTCAAAAGAATGGTGGTGTGATTTGGACTATGACGTCACTGCCCATAATAGATCAGAAATTGTGATACACTTTGTTTGCAATGGGAAAGCAGCATGCCATATTAGAATAATATTTCTACATAAGACTTAACATGATAAACATGAATAACATGCCTTATATGGTTTAATTTCAAGTGTAAGCTTGCAAAATGAAAATGTCCATTATATGAAAATATATTACTCCAAATTAAAAAATATAAAGATGTTTCAAGGAATACTATATATAAAATTTTTTTATTAATTCGTCTGAAAGTTATGTAAAAGGATGAAGAAACTTTATATACAGAGAATTTTTTATGATAAATTTTGCTTCATTGGCCCTTAGATTCTTAAGAAGAGGAATTCTTAAAAAATGACCATTTGGAAACGATACAACCTAGGCCAAATTTTATATATTTTATGGAGATCCTAGCACAGATGATTCTTCAGTCACAGATTATTTATAACCTGTTCAGTCTGAAATGAGAATATTCTTATAGGAGCCATTTTTAATACTAAATAAGAAAGAAATGAGGAAATTTATATATTTTCCAGAGATGCATCACATGAATATAAGAAAAGTTTGTAAAAACCTTGCCATATATGTCAAGAATGATTTTCCTTTCTTTTGGCCACAAATGATTTTTTAATGCATGTATATCAACATATTTAGTAACAAGAATTGTCAATGGCTGTCATTTTAGTTGTCTGAGTGAGTCAAAGTGCAGTAACTTTATAGAAACTTTCCATAGATGATTAACTTCATACCAATATTCAGTTTGGCCATTCAGAAACCAGAATCAGCAATGATGGCCATGCTTTTATTGCATCAGCCTGTATTTACTCCTTACATTTACAATAACAGAATTTAGAATTTGTCCTCTGTCAAAACATTTTTCATTTCCTATCCATATGAGCAATTTGGTATGTTTAGAATTTTTACTGTAAAACTTTGGAAACCAGAGTATGTCTTATTATAAGCTCTATCCTTATTGACTTGAACTTGCAAAGCTGAAATCTCTCCATTCAGTGGCATTTCCAATAAAACCTTTGATTTCAATTCGGTTGAATACAAATTAGCTGCCGTAGTGATAGAAACCTGCATATGTATTTTGAATTATGTAAGGTGTTTGCAAGTTGGTCTCATAAACAAAGGCTCTATAGGCTATAAATCTTGGCAGTATTATTGACCACATTTCTGTTAAATTAAAGATCTCTTCGTATTTTCGAGATCAATGTATTCCTCCTGTGTATTACTGTAACATGAACATCCGATATTTTTCATTACCAACGAGCATCTTAATCAGTCTGTTAACTCTAATGACCAAACTGCTCTTGTTACACTTCTCCCTTCAATGTTGGCCATCTCTTGAACAACCTTCGTCAGGCACTAATTTGTAGGGTGCCATTTCTGGTTAATTTTACGCATTGACATTTAGCATCTGAGTTTATTTTCTGTTCTTCATTTTTATAGAAAATCGGAAAAACATCATGATATTTACAAAGTAAAGTCAAGAAATACCAAAGGGATATTCGAAAGAGGGAAAAAAGCTTCCATCTAGGCAATGTGTTTCCCGACAAGGATAGTATTCGGTTTCCCTTTACAACCTTGTCTCATTATACTTTATTAGACTAACGACACTCAACCACTTGACCTAGTTTTACCTTTTCTGTATATAAAAAAATATGATGTAGGTCCAATCTTGCTACTATGAATAAAAACACATAATGAAAATACTGAAATATTTTTCATCATGCAGAAAAGGGAAAGCTAGGTCCAGTGGTCAAGTTCCTATCTTGCGCTATGAATCAAGGATTTAGAGGTAAAATTATTACATTTAAGGAGGTCCTCAAATATTCATAGACCTCCACAGTTCTTTTTTAAGAGCTCCTGAAATATTTAGGACCTTCACAGGAGCTCTATAAATCGATTATGGAGGTAGATCTAAATTCGATGGCTGTTCTGAAATTGATTTTTAGAGCTCCTAAAACTATATAGGGATCAAGGTCATAAAACCAATTTATGGCTCTGCTTAAATCGAATTATTTATAAATTTATCAAGACGTCCTAAATTCGATATACTGGAGTCAATGAATATTTGAGAACCTCCTTTATTAAAATAATTTTGCCTAATTCCTTTTCTCGGCTTCCAACAGGAGGTACAAATATAACTTCATGTAATTTCCGTAAAACATAATTATAATTTATAACTCCTAATATTCTTTATGACAAGGTCAAAATGGGAACGCAACCTCTACATTAAGTATTGAGGAGGTAAAATTGCTTATTCAATATAGGCTATTCACTAGGGGTAAGCACAATCCCTTATGCCAAATATAAGAAGTTGGAACTGATAATTCGAATCCTTATTGTTTAGTTTTATAGAATAAAAATACTTTATCCACTTACAATTCAAGAGGGTATTCACAATTATATGATAAGAGACTATTGTACGAGATTCAGTTCAGAGTGAGAATGTGGAGCCAGGATAAGAGGGTAAAGTTCCATCATGGCCATGTGTTCATTATATTTGAAGTAAAAACTTGTATATTCAGAATATTGTAAGATTCGTACTTCATTCTGAAAAAGTCAAACACTTTTATGTCGTTAAAAGATGGAACAAATAAAATTAATTTAAAATTTATGATTTGAGATGTTTAAGGAGCACCCCAAAATGGACATATCTCATAATATCTAAAACATTGCAGTTGACATAAAAACAAGGATGAATTTAACATATTTTATTTTTTGTATCAAAATCTAACATATTAACTATACAGATTTTAAAGACATAAAAACATAACAAGATTACCCAATAAAATCGTAATATAAGCAGATTATTTATTATCACATCATTAGACAATATAAATTTACAATTATTTTATTATTTAGAAAAAAATGGAGGTTGCTTTAATTTTCATTTTCCAACTATCACAATCACACAATCTATTATCAGCAATTATTTCTCAACGCAGATAAATAAAAAAGTCGGCTATTTAACAGACAGGAACTTCGATCTTTTTGAGTTTTCTCCCTTTTACAGGACTGATATCTTGCTTCTTGGTATTTAGGCAATTATATTTTCCGAGCCTTGGTCAAAGGCTTGCCATATGAAACAAGATCTTGGCCTGAATGAAAATAAATCTACTAGATTTTATGAAAAAAATAAAAAGAACATTTTCTTTTTCAATAGAGAAAAATATTGCACAGGTATTGGGTGTAAATCATAAATTGAAATTGAAGTAAGATATGGGACAAATGCTTATAAGCCACTAAAATCGAACCTGAAAAGCATAAGAGGGTATGACATCCACCCTTCTAATATCCAACAAATATAAAATAATCACATCTCATCTGGAATTTAATTATACATTATTTTTATAACAAATAAATGCAGCCAGCTGCATGCTCATATTAATTAAGAAAAAACATTTAAGTGAATGGATGAAAGCTTCATATATACAACTTGACATTTTGAAAAATATATTTATGATTTCATACTAAATTAATGTCTGTGATTTCACAATATTTTAAACGATTCATTACGCTCTGTCTAAGCCTTTTCATAGATCTGTCAGAGGAATGCCTTCCTGTAAATATAAATAGAAATTGTTTTTATAAAAATACCATCTTAGCTCATTTGACCCTGTTTTGTATTTGCATGAAATAGATGAGTTAGTATTTGCCAACTTTTTGAAACCATGCAGACCCTCGTTAGGTCTATCCATAGATAGTTTTGGCTACACATGCAGTCCCTCGTTAGACGGTCTATCCATAGATATTTTAGCTACACATGCAGTCTCTCGTTAGAAGGTCTATAGTTTTGGCTACACATAAAATTATTTTAGCATTATTTCAGCGTATTGTTTCGTGCTAAAATGACACTTATGTGTCCTTTAAAAAGGTTTTTCCTTTCTGTGAAAATCACGTAGAAAATAACAGGGCTGAATTCTGCAAAAAAAAAAAAAAAAAACAACTTATGCCTGAAGAAGATAAATTTTCTCAGAGTGTCATTTAAGAATGTTTCAGCATTTGACTGTTTCAATTAACTATACATTTCCACAGTATTACCAGTGTACATAAACATAAACAGCAACCCTTGTAGTATTTTATACGAGTCTTTACTTAAAATTACCATTTAAAATAAAATCATATTTTATCTTAACTTCTTTTTGCGTTTCAATATAAAACTTACAGCACTTCTATATGTTTTAGTTCCTTGAAATTCCGCCATCACAGGTAAGTTTCTTTTTATCACTTCTTCGTCGCTCTCAAATGAACCATTAACGCAACCAGAATCTGTGTCTAGAAATTGAAAGAATTATGTGATAAAGAAAAGGTTTTTTATTTGGATTTTTCACTTCAGTTATTATTTTGATCAGTGTAAGTGTGGATGTCTACTAGAAATAGACTTGACACTAACGGATCTGTTATGGACAGTGCCCATACTTGAATGACCTTTAAACCCAATACGTCGGTAAGCAAAACTATTAAAAAAGACACCAGTGTTGTTTTGCTGTCAAATGCTTTCTATTGTCAAAGAATTTCTCATAAAGTTATTATTATGGAAAAAAAGTTTCTATTTTTCACAGAATTTCACAAAGACACTGAATGTATGGAATTGCTTCCAAAATTTATTAAAACCGCCTCAGTGGTCTCGTGGTGTCGTGCTCGCCTCGAGTTTGATTTCCTGCCGGGTTGATCATTGAAATTGGTATTTCTAGGAGTAATAGCAAAGTACTGGCCAGCCATTATTATGTGTCCGGGATGGTTGACATGTTTCTGCGGACCGTCACCTCGAAAGCTAGCACATTAAAAACGCGGCTCTAGTACAAAGCAGTTTTCATATTCATATCATATCAACATGTTCTCGTGCTGATATGCATTTAATAATTACTATTGGACGTTTTCATTTATCCAAAATTACTACATAAAACAAGAATTAATTAACGAATTTGTCCTTATCAAACATTAGCAAGATTCGCATCGAGTATGGTAGATGTGGACGAGACTACATTTCTGAAAATGAACGAAATGTACAGCAATCATCAACAAGAGGCATTTGCTATCACTCTAAATCAGCAATATAAAACTGAATGTGACAGTTTAAAGACTAATAAAAAATCTTCTTAAACACAGTTAAATATAATTTGCTATTTAAATTCCACCCTTTTAAGCAGTATGTTAAGAACAACAAACAACTCAATTAGTTTTGCAGCTGAAACAAAGATAAACAAAAAGATGTAGAATGATCCACATCTGAGCCGACAACTAGGTACAGTTGTTAAAATCACGTTTTCTGACATAAAATGTGTATATTAACACACTTTATTGTTCCCATGTGGATTTTTTTTACTGGAGCTATAGCCATGCTCGATGTAATGTAGACAGAATTTTTACACTGGAGGTATAGCCATGCTCAAAGTAATGCAGACAGAATTTACAAGAAAGAATGTGTTTTGAAAAAAATGTTAGGCATTGGCATTATCTAAGAAATATTATTTGTTATGGCACCTGTTTCAGGTATCTGTCATGTTTTTGCTAAACATATATTGATATATGACATGTACAATTTTAATGCAGTCGTACAAGTGTCCATGAAACGTGAATTGTGGTTTCATACTTTAAACTTTCAAACTCTATTAAAAATTAACTCCCTACCTTGCATTTTGGTACTTTCCAGATCGTTGAGTTTGTTGGATGGGGTACGTGATACACTTTGTCCTCCGGGATACGTAGTAACAATGGATTGGGTACTTTCAAGTAATGCTATAGCCTTTTTGATAGACTCTCCTTTCACACTCTTGGATCTTTGTATAAGAACTTTAGTGTCAGGGTCACTATCAAAACTTCTTGAGCCGACTTCACTATTAGTTCTTTTAACCTCGAGTGAAGGTGTTTTGACATGACAAACATTTTTATAAATAGATTTATTTTCACTGGATACTTTCCTGTGTTTTGTTTCTATGACAGCGTATGAAATATCACTATCACGTTTTTCATTGGCTGGCTCGGACGGTGCAGGAGCTGTCATTGACACAATATTACTATTGGTTTTGATAGTAGATACAAACTTTGGTGATTTTTCTGTTTGTCCAGAAGATGCATCACTTGGTAAATGTCCATTGCTGATTGTTGATGAATCTATATACAAATAGTTGAGATAAATTGTAAATTTCACACATTATTATTGAATCAATTTGACAATAAAAAAGTGACAGAATGTTAAGTTTTTCAATGCATCAATTAAGGGAGATTCTGTGTCTGTTTTGTTCAGTTTGAATGTTAGGTAACATTTGTTTTTGGCTTTTATGGCATCTGGAATTAATAAACTTAATCTTAACATTTATCAGTAAATTAAAGTTTAATAGGAATTTTTTCTGAATTATAACCCCAATAGTGGTTCATTTCGTATTATAATATAATATTCCTTCTTAAAAGTAAAATGTAAAGTTTTAATAATTTTAAAGACAAAATAAATTATTAGCTTTTTTAAGGTTTGGATTTCCTTTTTAGCGTTGAATAGGCCTTTAATCAAAGGGGGGCAAACTTTGGACTTTTATTTACTAAATTAAAGAATAAAAAACTGTTTTTTTTGTACTGAGTAAATGCCTATGCTGGTGGACTCCATTCCCAGAGGATATCACCATTAAAGTACCTCTTTTAATACTGGAGTGAAAACAGAGCTTACTCGTTTTATTTTTAAAGACAGTAACTTCTACATGTATAGCTCTGTCCTTGGATGCTTTTTGATCTTATCTGTTTGAGTAGTTCTGAGTTTGAATCTACTCCTACAACATAGTGACTCTCCAAATGTTTTACATTTATGACTGCTGATCATAAATTATTGAAATATGCATAATACTGCATTGAAATTGGTATCATGAAATTATCTTACCTGGGTCATCTGATGCCCTCGTGTGAACAATCACATCATTTTCATACAATGAATTTGATCCAAATTGTTTACGCAAATTATCAATCTCTCTCTGAAATAGAAATGAAATACAGCAATGTTGTTGTGTAAGTTTACTGACCAATATGCTCCATGGAAAAAATAGTTCAATATCAAAGATTTAAGGTATCAAAATTTGAATTTAAGAATGTACGTTTTTTTATTGCTTCCTCTCAATGGTTGAAGGTGTAATCTTTTTAATTTTGTAATTTGTATTAAAATCTGTTTTAAAACTTCTTGAAATAAAAAGGCATAGCTTTCCAATATTGTTTTAGGTTTTACCATTACATTTTTGGTTATTTTTTTTCAGCTACCACGTTTTGGGTTCTTTGTTAAACTACCACGTTTTGGGTTATTTATTCAGGTATTACAATTTGAGTTATTGATTCAACTGTTAGATTTTGGATTATTGGTTTATTCATTCGGATGCCATATTTTGTTTTATTGGTTCGGCTGTCACTCTCGAGATATTAATCGGCTGTTACTTTCGAGTTATTGGTTCGGCTGCCACATTTTGAGTTAATGGTTCTGCTGCCACTTCGACTTATTGGTTCTGCTGCCATTATTTGGGTTATTGGTTTGGCTGCCACTTTCAAGTTATTGGTTCTGCTGCCAGATTTCGTGTTGTTAGTTCAGCTACCACTTTCGAGTTATTGGTTCGGCTACCAAATTTCGAGTTTTTGGTTCAGCTAACATTTTTTTGGTTATTGGTTCAATTCCCACATTTGGATTATTTCTTAAAGTCCAACCAGTTGGCATATATATTCACCTGCTACATTGCGGGTTATTAGTTTAGATGCCAAATTTTCAGAATTGA
Source organism: Mytilisepta virgata (assembly GCA_028015205.1). NCBI lineage: Eukaryota > Metazoa > Mollusca > Bivalvia > Mytilida > Mytilidae > Mytilisepta > Mytilisepta virgata. Next base: position 5,929,253 of record CM051517.1, read on the forward strand.
GAAGAACTGAAGATATATAATAAGTCACAACTGTCTATCTCTTATTACTCTCTATAACATACCTGTTGTTTTTGCACTGTATTAGCAAGTTCTTTAGAACGTTCTTCTGCCCTTGACTTTGCTTTAGTAAGATAATGGACTTCAAGGTCCATTTTTTCAACAAACTCTTCTTTCAGTACTGAATATTACAATAAATCAACATTATAAATAATGAATATTTCCTTTCTAGGCAAACAAGTTTTTGAAAGATGGGAAAACAATAAAGTTCGACAGTGACATAGTACTAAATCAAAAGCAAATCTTCAATTCCATGAGAGCTGGCTAAACCTGGATTGTGGTTACCAAGGTGAAACCCTTTTGAAACTATTGCTAACGCTTTTAGTTACAAGGTAACCAATAAAGGTTAGTCCGGATGCTATAAAATGTTTGTTAAATCAATGAATTAAGAAATATGACAAAAGTACCTTAAAAGCAGTCTAAAAACTTACTTCACAGGGACATATAAACAAAATGAATATAGAATTTCGTTACGTATAGTTTTTCATGAAAAAAGCCAAAAGATACATCAAATAAAACACTTTTCTGTTTGAAACTTCAATTACCATACTTCTACGTAACTTTTATGATTGAACGTTCGGTAAATTCATTATGTTTCTATGTGACTAAAACTCTCGAATCAAAATGTGCGTAAATAAATAACCATATTCAAGGTAAGGTCAAAAGTGATTTTATATTCCAAGGACGCAAAACTGATACCACAAATGAACATCAGAAAAATTTCTTTAAGAATCGAAGAAAAATCAAAAGATATACTATCCAGATCAACATCAAAATAAGTATTATAAAACTTACCACTACATGCTTTAGGAATACGAACTAATCGTAAAGCTACAATATAAGTAACGATTTCTATAGCCAAATGAAAACACAAAGCTTGCTCCCAGAATACTGTAAACATCACTTCTATAGCAGCAAGGTTAAATACTGTAAAGGCATCTATCAACTATAAAATAACAATTTTATGTAAAATATTAATTGCATTAATTTTGGGGTTATTATTTAGGATTTATACAATTTCAGTCATGAGCTCTACTGACTGGACATAACATGCATAAAAAGTATTAAAACGTGTACCATATATTAGAGTTATATGATACTCTAGCGAGACTAATGGATAATAGATAATTTTCAATCAACCTTTCAGGATGGGGATACAATTATAAAAGTTCTCGTACCACATAAATGCATATTTTTTCTGTTTCAACTTTTTAAATGGTTGTGAACGTGCTAGCATATTATGAGTCTTATTTTGTGGTTGTAAGAGAGAAATTAAGGTTTCTTGACTTTAAATTTTGATATCGTACCTGAATAACATCTTTACACATTTTTGTACATCCTGTTAGCAGGCGTAATAACAACTAAAATAAAATAAAAAATGTTATATGTTTCATATAATGATATTCCCAACAAATAAAAGTATACAGTAATACAACTAAAATTGTAAAAAATTAACAGTATTTGATTTAATCACAATTTCTTATTGAAAAATATTGAAACAAATATGGGGTTTAATGTAGTGATATAATCCCTCTAACCATCAGATATAACTATTATATCGTATTTTCCATGTTGACAATGTTAAAAATTTAATAAGATTTTATATAGATAACATTTGAAATGTTTAATCTACAAAAAGGAATTGTTCAAATAAGTGTTTGCCCTACGAACATCATGCAAAATTAATGAAAATGAAATGCAATTCCGAGAACTATATCATTGATTTGTATCTTTTTGAATACTTTTTCCTTCCTAGTATACTGGTTGCCATTGTTCTTACCTCAATAAAGAATACTAAAGCTATTATAAAACTTATATAATGTGCAAAACAATAAACAGCTCCTATGGGAGTTAAGAAGTCACACTTCCGACAGCCACCGCCAGGATCAATATTATTTTGTGTTGTTGTGTTGGCGGTCGGGCTCGTAACATCATTATTAACTGTATTGTCGGATGGATCTGAAATTTAAAAAAAAAAGAATTACTTTCAATAACACTTAAAAGAGTGATACACTCGACGTATTGACCCTAGATCCTCTGTAGAAGCATCATATCTATTTATGTACATGTATAGTCCTATAACACAGGACCTCGAGGGCGATATTTTTTGCACCTATTTGTTTTCTAATGTTTTCTTTTTCTTTTCAAAAAAGAAAAAGAAAAGAAAATGATAATATCAGTATGAAAACGTTAAAGATGGAAAAAGAATGCGAAGCTATATGTTAAGGATTATGTTTATGTATATTTAAGTCTAAAGAATAGATCCAAAAGTATACACAGTAGAAAAGTCATAGGTTTTAATGCTGTTACTCTTCTGTAAGTCTTAAAACTTGAATAGCAATCCCCTCTATATTCTGATATAATCTATAGTAAATGATTTTCAGAAAATGAAATATGAAATATGTGTCAGTATCTTGTGATACTTTATCAAACATCAAATATTTACAATTTGTTCATTCCCATTCACAAAAAAATCAAGATTTTCATTCGTTTCAAAACTATTTTTAAAAATTTTACCATTCTTTGAAGATTCACGGGTAGTTGCGTTTTTGTAAGAATATTTTTGTTCATAGTAAAAATTATAACATCATGTCTAGAAGCGTGATGCATTTGTAGAACATAGAACTGAAACTGTTTTTAGATTGAATCTAGTGGACTACACGTCGATTTTCACAGAATGATAAAATTAAAATGGTTTTGAAACGAATGAAAATCTTCATATTCTATCGTCATCTTGTGAATGGGAATGAAAAAATGTTACGAGTAGAGATAAGTTCTAATTATAAATGTTTGAGGTTTGATAAAGTATCACACGATACTGACACAAGTCACATTTCATTTTCTGAGAATTATTTACTTAGATTGGAGGTATTTCCTAATGAAATTGATACAAAAATAGTAAATAATTAACTAAAGCTATCACTTTTTATTTTCCTTTAATTTTTAAATGCTGTTTATGTTCAAATATTTCGTCCCAATTTTCTAGTATCCATCGCAACAACTGAGCGACCACACGTTTCTGTGTTTCTGAAATCGATGATGTGGTCGTGACAAGAACAGAAAACAAAAATATAGCAGATACCTGAATGGTAAACAATAACATACAATGAATCCGGAGAATACGTCTGAGGAACGTTTAGTCGAAAAAATTCTATGATACGGATTAGCTTGAGGCAACAAATGCACATTTCATAGCCTTTGTCTCGTCGGTGTCGCTCAGAAAAACCAAAAATGTAGAAAATGAAGACACACAATAAGCAGAAACTGAAATTTCTAAATGATTAAGTTCCAAAATTTTATATATACAGACCAAGAAAACGTTTTTAACATTTAAGTTTTAAAGTTTAATACATCTTCTACTATTTTTTGTAAATATCGCACCCTCGTAAATTATTATCGAGTAACAGGTTGACATGACATACTACCACTAAACACCAAGTATTTTGTAAGCCGTATTTTCCGTTGTAAACTACAGACGTATTTTATAAATTAATGCTGAATACCGCGTTTTTTTTAGGTTTTATTCTAACACGAAGCTATTTTATCTATAGTCATTTCACTCTTTCAGAACTTTACCCATGACAAAGGCAAAAAATAAATTTTGATAGTATACCATAACAACAACCATATTACATTGTTTGCAAATGTTTTTTTCCCTTATCAATTAAAAAGAATGGAAATATCAAAAACATTTCATTTCCCTGTCCACAACTGCAAATGTTTTTGTTAGGGTAAATTTACATTTAAAAAGGTATATTTTGGAATACGAAAATTCAATGAAATGTGTTTAGTTTGGTCAGCCTTTTAACCGTTGTAAGAAAACATCTTTTGACTTTGGTTGTAATTATGGAAAACTATCAATTTCTTCACAAAAATTTACGAAATCGCGTCAGAGCAATCCAATAAAGGCAACATATATATTGTTTGAAATACGCTAATAAAAGCGTGTACACCTAACAGACACAGTATGAACTTTACCATTAATCATTTATCTACATTTGGTGCCAAGAGTTATTGCTATGGACATTACCCAACATGAGGTATGAAACATACTATATATAATTGGCTTCTTTGGTATGATTTTTTTGTTTAAGAAGGGTCCATGTGGTTCTTGAAGAATGTTTATATATGATCAAGTCGGGTCGGTATAGGGACTTGAAATCTGATGTTGAAAGAGTACCACTTTCTCTACTTGAACAAAACCTTCCAAAAACTCTTCGGATTGCTGATAATACCAATTGTAATTACTTTTTATCAGTTCCCTCAATTCAGGCGGGTTATCCAATATATTACAGAAATTTCCTAATTGCATGTCTAATTGTGTCCTGGTCTAAAAATATGGACATAAGATACAGACATTCTTTACAACTTCGTTTGAAACATTTCCATCATATACTCAATCCGTATTAGCAAAGAACCATCTTTACCTTTTAATTTTTTATTTCTCTTAGATATAGCATCTTGACAAAAATGTTATATGTATGACGGCTTCATCTGTAATCCTTTCCAACAATTACTTATTTGTTTTATCATGTCAGAATCTGATTCTTACCTTGAAGAACTTCTGCTCTGATCAATAATTCTATTGTGATGCAAAATATGTCAACAATTGTCAATGTTATTATGCTGCACTCCATACATAATCCTTTCAGGAATGCTTTTAAAGATCTGCAACACCTGTGGGGGCAAAGAAACATTGGCATATTGAAAAATAATCGAATAAGATTTTAGTCCTTTTAATATGGACGAAGGCAGAATAACGTTAATAACTTTAGTCTGCAATTAAAAGTCGATAAATTTTTACAATAAAATGTATTTATTGTATATATACTTACAAATATATCGATGGCGCTTACAGACCACAAAAATCATAAAAAATATTTTTACAGTTTGAACTTGTATATATTCATGTCTAAATCAGGATGTATTTACAGTGATAGAACATGCTTCTGCTCTTTGATCGGGTTGTTGTCTCTTTGACACATTCCCCGTTTCCATTCTCTATTCTATTTGTATAGTACATTTGTTTACAAATTGGGACATATATTCCGGGCTCTGATGAATTTAAGTTGTTGAAACGTATTTTTTAATGTTATTTAGGGAGCAACCATTTGATTTTTATGGGGGGCATGGAAGTAATCTTAAGTCCTGCCTTTTTTTCAGGAAAATTTTGGGACTGCCTTTTTTTTTTACTACCTGGTGTTGTCCTGCCTTTTATGTATCCTGACTTTTTTTCACTGCATTTATCATCCTGCCTATCCTGCCTTTTTTCTGAGGATATTTGGTCCTGCCTTTTTTTGTTCACCAAATTTTGCATCCTGCCTTTTTTCAAATTCCTTCCATACCCCCCCCCCCCCTCTTTCCCCATAAAAATCAAATGTTGCTACCTTATTACCTTAAGACAATGATATTTGATATTTTTTTAATGTCACGATGAAATAATCATGTGTAAGTGTCAATGGACAACATTCTAATAAATTAAAAAAGTCGTATTTTGAGTATTTTGTCTTCTATTCACTTTGAAATGAATTTTGTTTTCAGATGCATGGTTCTGCATAAAACCGTGTATGAATATTAAGTTATTCTCAAAACCGAAACAAAGTACACTCAAATACATATATATATATTAATTCTAAATTTTTGTAGAATTATTTTCTAATGTAAAATTCACAACTAAGTGTCTTTAAATTTTTAGAAAATGTTACTTGGTGCCGATGACTTATTGAAACATATTTGTCAATCAGAAGGAAACATCAAAGTACATTTAATAATAGATTTGACTTTAAATTAGAAATGATGCAAGTTTATTGTATTTTCAGATGCATATGCAATTGCCCAATATTATTTCTGTGTTTGAAATGTCAATGCTAGATATTCAGTGGGCTAGTCTATTACGTAAGTAAGAAGTATTTAATATCATCATCACAATAATATTCGCATATACAAAGCACCCTTTTATACCAGAAAACAAATTACTGCATTGCACATGATCAGTATAACAAAAAAGCCGTTCCTAATATTAATCAGATGTTCATGCATCCCATATGATTACACCAATTTTAGCACGTAAGGTATTCAAGTATGCTGCAGTAAGCTTTAGCCAAACATTCTGTCAAAACTAAGCTTGTTATTAAGGGTATGAAATTCGTATAAAATTAGACAAACACAAAAAGTTTTTAATCTGAAATACAGACGGAGTACACTATAAGGGACAAGATCAAAAGTTCAGTGTAGGATAAAAAACTTAATTCACATAGTTTTTTCACTGACCCCCCCCCCCCCTTTTAACTTAATTTGACAAAATTGACCAATATGGGCATATGCTTTTATGCTTTGAGAGTATACTTTTTGTATCATGGGTCCTGTTTTTCCTCTACAATGTATGTTTGTTCTGTATATAATTGACTTGGACATCACTTGAATCCGTATTTTTCAATCCGAAAATCGATGTCGGATAACAAAACTTGCAGCGATTTTTTACCCCCCCCCCCCACCCCCAAACTATTTGAATTAAGTTTTTTATCCTACATTGAACTTTTGATCTCGTCCCTAAAATATAATGTACTGATTTGTCATCATGCAGTGGTGCTGGAGCCAAATGCTGTAAATGTTAGTGTATGACAGTATAATCAAATGAATGAAATTCGGAGAAAATCAAGAACCATTTTTTTCATATATATAAGTAACTACATTAAATATGTTTCCCTCTTCTATGGTATTGTCCATCCTTTTAGAACCAGGTTTAGTACTTTATAGTTTTTTCTATCTTTTAAAAGGTCTGAACTGATAGTTGGTTCAAGTTTTGTCTTCGGCGCTATAAATTATTCACGAAATGTCGCCACTGGTTATCAATAGATGGCCTCGATTTATTTTTACATCGAGTTTTCCTTACAAAGCGATGAAAAATGACAAAGTGTTGATGCATCGATGTCGTTTTACCCTTTATATTGCCTTTAATGAATGATAATAAAATCATTATAGGGTCATATTTTAAGAATAACTATAACGTTACAGGGTTTGTCTCATGTGAAGGATTTTTTTTTTTATATTTTCTTTGCACTACATGAATATATGGCCAATAGGGAAAGCTAAAAAATAATTAATGCATTTGTATATGAAATAGCAAATGTTTTATATCGAGCTATCTTCTTTATAATTGTTATTTTATCTTACAAGTATGTATTTTTTTTTTATCAAAGTCTTCTTTCATTTTCAGTTTATCCTTTATATCATAGAATATCCTTATTCTATTCTTTCTTTTTTTAGGTAATTATTTTCTATTCTTTGATTTTCAATTCCATTATTCTCTATTCAGTAATCCCCATCCAAATCCTTATATATGCGAGTGTTTAAAAACAAGTGGCGAGGATAACATTGGTTTTATATATCTGAAGTCGTATTAGATGAAACTGTAAGACTTGTGTTTTTTATTACAGCTGGGTATGTTCCCAAGTTCAGCATGTGAAAACTTCGGGAACAATTTTTTATCATATTGTCTACCTACTTATTGATACAGATAGAAGATAGACCTCTGGTGTGAACTTGTTTTATAAATTAAAGGTGCATATGGCATAAAATAATTAACATGTCACCAAACTGGTGATTATACCAGATTTTTTTACATAATGTCATTACACAGGGAAATAGGTGTAAACAAAGAAGATGGTTATCATTGTTACTGTCACTATAATATTACACCTGTCAGGTGAAAGATAAAAGACAACAATGTGATAATAGTCTTGTGACTACATTCCAGTCTAAACAGGTGAAAACTAACATATTTATGTCCATTTGTTTAATGGATACTAATGAATATTGTATGAGAATGTTGAATGTCTCTATTAATTATATACATGTGATGTTTCTACTGTATATGATAAGTAGATTATGTAATGACCATATTGGGAGTCCACCCAATCAAATATAGCATAACTCAAGTTCACAAGGTTACTGGTATCACCAGCTGAGTTGTTATTATTTCAATACTGTCGTATTAAAGATTGATACAAAATATTTACAGTTATTATATTGTTTATTTTTTAACTAAGGGGTATATCTCCATAAACCACAGCTATTTAATTTTGGCTTAACTTTTTTTTAAGCTTTTGGTAACTTATTGTCTTTCCTTCTGTTTTTTGGCCTTGTTGATGAGACATTACAAGTACAACGGAATTTATCTCATCAGATCTATATAGGCAAGGAAAAAGGATTATACGAATGCTCACTTCAAGCTCATTTTACGTGAAGAATAACTCATTATGGTAGAAGTCTGCAACGTAAAACCAAAACACAGAGAATGTTATACTAAAAGGAAGTACCAAAACTTGCAAGTTTCCATCTACCCATTCAGAGTTACTGCATGAGAGTCGACTGTATTGATTTTATTGGATGTCTACTTCTATCTGTAACTTTCTCACATGTTTTATGTAATACAAATGAGGTCGATATGAGTTTTTATTGACTTGAGGATAGATTAAATAAGGTATTCAAAAAGCAGTAATGAATCAAATTCCACACAAACAATTCTATTAAAGTTTTAAGAAAATATTGTCATTTACTGACTTTTAAATGACCAGGAAATGTAGATACACGATACACATATGTAATTAAATATTATCAGAAGCATAAAAATGACCAGCTTTGTTAGAAAGCTTGTAAAACATACTGGTTTATTATACATATTTTTAATATGAAAGCACCGTGACCTGTTATACCTTCGGGCAGTTTGGTCCCACAGTGAGTACACGAATTGTTCCTGTAAATCTGATGTACCGCTCAGTACCCTTGCGTCATGTTTACTCCCAGCACTAATGTAGAACAAATACGAAAGCGTAGTTCATTAGTTAGAATGATACCCATTAATTTCCGAAAAAACCAATTTTGTTCCACTTCAGCGAAGTATTTTTTACTTAAAAAGACAGCGGCTATTTTACCTTAATGAACAAATTTCACAAACATTATGTTCTACTGAAATGAAAGCTTTATTTTTTTTTTTATAAAAAGTCCACATTCGATGTAAAATTTTTTCATAAAGACACACTAGTTAGACTTAAACACAAGATTGAATACTTTATACAAAAATAACCCGGATGTCAAAGAAACTGGACTTTGATTGATACTTTATCATTTCGTTACATTGTAAACAGTTTGTAAAATTGGAGATACCATTCAAATTTTGGATGACATGAAAGAGCATGTTCAACCTTTGTTTTCTATTAAATATCAAACTGCAGAACACAGGTTCAACAGAAAATCTTTCGGTAGAGATAGAAATTAACAATGACATTCAAATTTACTCAGTTAGCGTGCTTGTCCTATAATGATAACATCAACATCTTTTCAACAGATAAGACACTTTGTTGTTTTCAGAATGATGACTTGGATACTTCCTCAAATTAACCATGCATACATTTCATTTTATTCCCATAAACATGTTAAATATCAAATTGCGTTTAAACGATGTTATTTCTTGAAATTTATAAATAATATAAAGAATCTTGAAACAATGAATTTATACAAGTATATGATACCATATTATATATAGATCTACGACATTTTTAATAAGATAGTTTTTTAAGGAAGAAACATACACCATTATTTGCAAACAAAGGCAATTAACAAAGAAGTTTCCTCTATCGATAAATTGTCCATACCGGACATTCCGGTTATCATGTTTAGTATATGTTTTATAGCCCCACTGAACATAGTAAAACTAACATTTTATGTGCTTTATAATAATGTTTATTATCAAGTTAATGACTAAGTTGGTTACTATTATATCTGACCGTTTGCTCATTCTTTATTTAATGTCAGATTGTTTTATTTTATTGCAAATAGTATTTTTTTTTATATATTTTTTTCGTAGTATTAATCTACTGTCTGCACTTACCAAAAACGGTTCTGCAGTTCCTTTATGAAGAACTCAGAAAATGTAACAGAACGAAAAAATAAAATGTAACGAAATAAAACGAAAGTGGATGACCTTAATTTTATGAAAAGAGTTACTGATACTTATTCTATATACTTAATCTTTATACAAGTCCACTGTAGGATATTTCAAGATTATAGTTCGGATCGAAACAACATATAAACATAACCCCATTAAATTTCTGAAACTTTGGTACTAACTTCAGATAAATTTTCAGTCGATAAGTACTACCAATCAATATGCACAAGATATTCTAAAACGAATGCAGATTAATTAAAATAATGGAAGACTACCATAGAATAATATTATTTTATACAAATACATGATGCTAAGCAACATGAAAATATAAATTTCGTATTTAGGGTAATTTTGTGCTTAAAATCCAAAGAACACCATAAGGAATAATGTCTAAAATACTTTCTTTCTCTTAATAAATGACAGATTTACACTAAGTTAAATACTTCACAAAATAAGTTATTTTCTGAGAATGTTGTATTTCTAATAAAACTAATTATATGAATTAATTATACTGGTGGGTGTATGAATATAAGATTCACGGATTCCTATGAAAATTGAATCTTTGTATGAAATATTTAAAAGACAACTAAATTCAATAACATTTACATGATGAGACAGACATTTTCACATTTTTTTTCTTTTTCTAGACTATGAGAAATCTTACCTGTTGTGTTTCGCCATATTGATATTGACATCCTTTTCAATTATCGACACTGTTGACCCCTGACCTTACGATCAAATTACCTGGCAAATTTTGTGCATCAACGCCCAAGTTAATCAGTCGAATTTTTATCACTAATCTATTTTATATTAATATGACAACATTGATAATTCTATGTAAACTTGTTGTATTCTGATTTTAATTTTCACTTTACCTGTATATAAATTATTGATTTGCATAACATCTGCTCTTGTTTAACAACGACAGACGTAATTTCATCGATTTTAAGATTTTATCTTTTCATCAATACTGATTACAGGATGCAAAAACTGTCACACAAAGCAAGTAAAATTTATAAAAAAAATAAAATATTTTTAGAGCCTTATACAGCATACATGTTCAAAAGCAGAAGGTAAAATTAACGTCTCCGACGTCAAAATAACGACTTTTACAGGCTAACTAAGCACTCATTCATTTATACCTACTGGTGTTGTACTTTACATGTATATTTCATTATTTTATATTTCATCAGTAGTGCGCAGACCTTTGATGTGTAACACTGGTATAATAAACAAAAAATGTGGAAAGCTGAAATAACAACAAAAAATGTGGAAAGCTAAAATAACAACAAACTGTGGAAGTTGAAATAACAACAAAAAATGTGGAAAGGTGAAATAACAACAAAAAAATGTGGAAAGGTGAAATAATAACAAAATGTGGAAGCTGAAATAACAACAAAAAATGTGCAAAGCTGAAATAACAACAAAAAATGTGCAAAGCTGAAATAACAACAAAATGTGGAAGTTGAAATAACAACAAAAAAATGTGGAAAGCTGAAATAACAACAAAATGTGAAAAGATGAAATAACAACAAAAAATGTGGAAAGATGAAATAACAACAAAATGTTGAAGTTCAAATAACAACAAAAAAATGTGGAAAGATGAATTAACAACAAAATGTGGAAGCTGAAATAACAACAAAAAATGTGGAAAGATGAAATAACAACAAAATGTGGGAGCTGAAATAACAACAAAAAATGTGGAAAGCTGAAATAACAACAAAAAATGTGGAAAGATGAAATAACAACAAAATGTGGAAGCTGAAATAACAACAAAAAATGTGCAAAGCTGAAATAAATGATTGAATTTTTGATCGACAACATATTTGTTCAATTTTGTGGACGTGTTTTCCAACAGACAATTGGCATTCCTATGGGTACTAATTGTGCGCCACTACTGGGCGACTTGTTCCTTTACTCATATGAGGCAGACTTCCTTGACGGACTTGACGATATTTTATCACTCAAAAATTCACGTTTTCGGAATTTCTTACATCTCATATATCCCAATGAGATCGAAATTAAGGATACCACAGACACTGCCAAGTCTGCATCTTATCTTGACCTTCACCTCGAAATTGACACCAGAAGAAGGTTGAATACAAAACTTTACGACAAAGGGGATGACTTTGACTTTCCAATCGTCAACTTTCCAATATTCCAGAAGCGCCGGCGTATGGAGTATATATTTCACAACTCATACGTTATTCCAGAGCTTGTGACATATACATTGACTTCCTGGACAGAGCCCGGCTCCTGACAGAAAAGTTGCTCAGACAGGGGTACGTTACTTCTGAAGTCATCCTTATTAAAGTTTTATGGGCGTCATCATGACTTGGTTGACAGGTATGAAAAAATCGTTTCCCAAATGAAAATGACCTGTTCCATTGATATTATCCCTTCCTTACACCGGATTTGACATGGGCAGCATGGCGCGTGTCCTGCAGGAAGCAGAGACGGCTTACTCTTCCGGAGCACCTGAGTCTACCCCAGGTTTTTTTGGTGGGGTCCATGTTGTTCATACGTTTTTAGTTTTGAATTGTAGTGCATGTATTGTTTTGGTCTTGTCTTCGTTGTTCTCCGGAGTTTGTCAGTTGTTACGATTTTTCTCTCCTTCGAATATTCCTTTGGTATTTCTTGACTTAACATAAAAACAAAAAATGTGGAAAGATGAAATAACAACAAAAAATGTGGAAAGCTGAAATAACAAAATGTGGAAAACTGAAATAACAAAATATGGAAGCTGATATGACAATAAAAAATGTGGAAAGCTGAAATAACAAAATATGGAAGCTGATATGACAATAAAAAACGTAGAAGCGGAAATAAAGACTACCTACATCTTATCTATCCTGGTAAACTTGAATTTAAAGAGACCACAGACACACAAACCTTTGCTTTAAACACGTACTAGTATCTGGACATGTACTTGTACATAGGCGACATGGTCGATTGAAATCCAAACTTTATGACAAACGTGATGACTTTAGCTTTCAAACAATGAAACCCCCTTTCTTACCAGTTGCATTCTTATGTTGTGTACATTTCACTTGATTCGTTGCTGCCGTGCATGATATATATAACGACTTTCTCGGCAGAGCAAGATTGCTGTTGCCTAAACTTCAAAGACAGTGTTAAGTTCAATCGTTGTTGATTTCATGACCCCAAACATTTTACTGTCGTCACCACGAATTGACTGCCCGATACGAAGTTTCTATCTCCAAAAAGAGAATTGATATCAGGCTTCAGCTAGAATTCATGTATTCATGGAATACTCACTGGCAATGTGGCGGGTGGCGTTAACAGATCAGGAAATTCTTACCATTCCGGAGCATCTGATGAAAGGAGGACAAACGTTCCTAAGGAGCAATCCAAAAAAACGCAATCCATTAGACAGACAAAACCCGGGAAGACAAACGAACAACCACAAGCACAAACAAACAAACACTGAAAACTAAAAAAAATGAACAACACGAACTCCTATAAAAATCAGGAGTGAACTCAGATGCTCCGGAAGTGTAAGCAGTTCCTGCTCCGTATATGGCACCCTTCATGAAGTTCAACAAAGTGAGTCTGGTGGTAGTCACACATCGGTAGAGGTACATGAAATGTTACGACAGTTGGAACAGGTCCAACATCATCTTAGATATTGTAAATCCCGCTTTATTTCAAATTGCTATAGTTTCTGTGTTGTCTTGTTCTAATTTTGTTTAGTTTATTATATATATATATTTTTTTAAATTATTTTAGTTATACATGTATCTTTGTGGCATTTGTTTGTTATGTTCCATTCTCATGGATTTCGATCTTGCGTAGTTTTTTCACTGTTTTGTCGCTTCGTGTCGCTACTGTCGATATATACAATGTACAGACATTAATAAGGAAAAGTGGTGCGAAAGGTTTTTTGTTGCTTTTTTATGTCGAAAAATTCAAATAAGCACGAATATTTAAATTAGTGGCAAAATGCCTTTAAACTGTTTATGGAGAAGTTATCATAACCACCATTTAAAGGTGTGATATTATTTGACCAGCATTTATCACGAATGACTGAGCTGGTCTTATAGTGAAAACTGAAGCATATCTTGACCATCAACGTTAACTTTACCATTTCTAGCTTGTTTATCACATTGTTGGTAGTTAAATTATGTTTGGTTATATAGTGTTAAAAATACTACAGCTTACAGATAGATCATGAAAAGTATTCATGAAACCATATTACGAATTTCCCAGGTCTGTCTGTCCTGCCTGAACATTGAGTTTCTTTATTATACGCCCGTTTTACGTTTCGGAGTTATGGGACTTTATTCATAAAAAGGAGGAAAGGGGGTTCCAGTTTTCGGACAATAACTCAAAAACGCTTTGATCAATTTTCATGAAACATTGGTAACTTGTTTATATCTATTGACTTAAGCCTCCTTTTGTTTTTGTTTTTTTTAATATAAATTCCCGATATGACATTTCGGTGTTATGGAATTTTATTCGTTAAGAAATCGTGGAAAACTGTCAATTTTCACACTTTGGACGGTTATGGAATTTTATTCCTTATATTTCGGAGTTATGGAACTTTGTTCATTAAAAAAGATGGAATTTTTCACATGCCACGCTGTATCTTAAGAACGTATTGTCCGATTTACTTCAAACTTTACACAGTTGTTTGTTGTGATAGTCTTAAGGTCTATATACTTTTTGGTTAAATTTCGATTTTCTGTTCCAGAGTAGGATGTGACTTATTCATCAAAAATAAGAAACAAAATCAAAGGGTCTATACGTTAATTGGTGAAATTAAATTTTCTGGACGACGGGCGTATCATACGCTCATAGCACAGCTGTTTATTTTTGTTCTGTTCTGCATGTCATTGTTTATTTTTCCTGTTTTTGTTGTTGCTCTTTGGAGGGTTGCGATACAGCGATTGGTATGTCATTGTTGACCTTTTCTGTTCTTTTGTCGTTGCTGTTTGAAGGGTTTTGATACAATGATTTGGTATGTCATTTTTGACCTTTCCTGATTTTGTTGCTGCAGTTTGGAGTCATGCGATATAGTGTATGTCACTGTTGACCTTTTCTGTTATTTTTGTTGTTGCTCTTTGGAGAGATGTGATACAATGCTTGTGGTTTGAAATATCCTCACCGTGACAGTGGATGTTGTTTAGATGAACACCCTTTTTGAAATAGAAACTTGCACAAAACAATAACAATGAAAATGTTCGGGAGGGAAAATTCACGAGAATACTAACACGGTAAATTCTACAGGACAAAAATCAAAATATAGGGAAAATTCATGAGAACACTAACACGGTAAATTCTACAGGATCAAAATCCAAATATAGGGAAAACTCATGAGAACATTAACACGGCAAATTCTACAGAACCAAAATCCCAAGAAAAGGAGAATTCATGAGAACGCTAACACAGTAAATGCTATAGGACCAAAATCCAAAGAGAAGGAAAATTCGTGAGAAAACTAACATTGTAAATTCTACAGGACCGAAATCCAAATATAGGGAAAATTCATGAAAACACTAACACGGTTAATTCTACAGGACCAAACTCCAAAGATAGGGAAAATTCATGAGAACGCTAACACGGTTAATTCAACAGGACCCAAATCCAAAGAAAAGGAAAACTCATTAGAACACTAACACGGTAAATTCTACAGGACCAAAATCCAAAGAGAAGGAAAATTCATGAGAACACTAACACGATAAATTCTACAGGACCAAAATCCAAAGAAAAGGAAAATTCATGAGAACACTTAGACGGTAAATTCTACAGGGCCAAAATCCAAAGAAAAGGAAAATTCATGAGAACACTAACACGGTTAATTCTACAGGACCAAAATCCAAAGATAGGGAAAATTCATGAGAACACTAATACAGTAAATTCTATAGGACCAAAATCCAAAGAGAAGGAAGATTCCTGAGAACACTAACACGGTAAATTCTACAGGACCGAAATCCAAAGATAGGGGAAATTCGTGAGAACACTAATACAGTAAATTCTATAGGACCAAAATCCAAAGAGAATGAAAATTCATGAGAACACTTACACGGTGAATTCTACAGGACCAAAATCCAAAGAGAGGGAAAATTTATGAGAACACTAACACGGTAAATTCTACAGGACCAAAATTTAAAGACGAGGAAAATTCATCAGAACTCTTATACGGTAAATTCTACCGGACCAAAATCCAAAGAGAGGGAAAATTTATGAGAACACTAACACGGTAAATTCTACAGGACCAAAATTTAAAGACGAGGAAAATTCATCAGAACTCTTATACGGTAAATTCTAGAGGGCCAAAATCCGAAGAGAAGAAAACTTCCTGAGAACGCTAACACTGTAAATTCTACAGGACCAAAATCCAAATAGAAGGAAAATTCATGAGAACACTAATACGGTAAATTCTATAGGACCAAAATCCGAAGACAAGGAAAATTCATGAGAACACAAACACGGTAAATTCTAGAGGACCGAATTCCGAAGACAAGGAAAACTTACGAGAACACTAACACGATAAATTCTATAGGACCAAAATCCAAAGAGAAGGAAAATTCATGAGAACACTTAGACGGTAAATTCTACAGGGCCAAAATCCAAAGAAAAGGAAAATTCATGAAAACACTTAGACAGTAAATTCTACAGGGCCAAAATCCAAAGAGAAGGAAAATTCATGAGAACACTAACACGGTAAATTCTATAGGACCAAACTCAAAAGACAAGGAAAATTAATGAGAACACAAACACGGTAAATTCTAGAGGACCGAAATCCGAAGACAAGGAAAATTCACGAGAACACAAACACGGTAAATTCTAGAGGACCGAGGGAGTGAAAAAACATATGGCTAACCAAAGAGAATCAGAACAAGACATGCACTTGCAATGTGAACTCCCACCATTAAAACTTGAGTGACACCAGGTGTTTCGAAAGGGAAAGTATGTCCTGCTCCGTTAACCATGTTAACAGCATCCGTCACACTTGTATCAAGTCTGGTGAAGAGATAATTTTAGTAAGACATCAAACTGAAGATATCTATTCTCATTTGTTAGATAAAAACTTCGTATCGGCCATTCAAGTCGTGATGACGACTGTAATACAAATACCTTATTCAAAAATTCTCAATAGAAAAGTATTGGAAGTTAATATTACATTTAATTCTAGTTGAATTTCTTTATAACATTTTACGCGGTTTGAAAAAATAATGAGTGAATTTAAGGAACATTCGGAAAGGTCAAGATTTATACCCAATTCTATTAATTACATTAGTCATGATCCTTATAGAAGGAAACAAAAACTGCTGGCACAAAACAAAAATAAAAAATCATCTGAAAGTCAGTAATGCGTTGGTCTAAAGTCGGGACCCTGAATTTTTAGTAGCTGTCTCTGGGCTGCTTAGTGTATTATATGTTAATTGCTTTGAAAACTGTATTTATTTATCGTTTTTTGTTCTTGTATCCACCCGCCCGACGAACTTTCGGTTGACATCAGTTTTTTGTTTTTGTTTTTTGTTTTTTTGTGTGGGGGGTGGGGGGGGGATAGTTGTTAATGTCTTTATACATTAGCATTTCATCTGTTGATGAACAATAAGGTTTTAGAATTTTTATTTTTTTAAACTTGGTGTAGGATTTCATAAATTGTGAACTTAAGCTTGTGACCTAAAGTCCTCTTACTTGCTCGATGTATGCATGTTATTTCTTTATAGTATTGTCTTATACCCTAAGGTTTTAGAATTTTCGAAAAATTGGATTCACATTGGTCAAAAAGTTAAGATTGGAATCTAAACTTTTTGTCATTTTTCATTGGGTGTAGAGATTTAATCTCTTAACAGAACAGTAGCAAAATATTCAAAAATACTTCCTTTAAATGTGCAATGGTCGGTTAGGGTTAAACTGTATTTCTAATTATTAAAAAGAAAAATAACTTTTTTTATTTAAATTTCTAATTTATCAGGACCTTGAATTTCAGTTTTTTCCTCGTGTCTACTTTTTCTTATATGTTTTGTATATTTACCCATTTTTATATTCTGTTGTATAGTGGATACTTTGTATGGGCTTTTTGAATATTTTGATTCAAGTATGCTCCCTACAATTTACCGTTAAGCTTATTAAATGGGCGCCGTGGTGTAGTGGTTAGCGCATTGGACTACGAAGCCAGAGGTTCCTGGTTCGATTCCCGCTCGGGATGAAAATTTCAGGGATCAAATTTGCAACGCCCTATCGACACCATTTGCGAGGTTGGTCTCGATAAACGATGCTAGTCCGTCGGATGGGGACGAAAAATGGCTGTCCCGTGTTAAGCAACACCCTTAGCACGCTAAAGACTCCTCTGTAGATGTGGAAAAAGAGTAGGCTAAAACGCTGCTACATGGACCGCTCTCGCACCCGCCAAGTGGAGAGGGATTAGTATAAGTTGGCATAACTTGTTTCCCAATCCACTATAAATAAATAAGTTTAAACTAAATTAAATGGTTCAGATAATTATTGTTTGTCGCAGTAGAGGATTGGATAGAAACAAGTAAAGGTCATGTTATGGCAACACTCTTTGCTAAATTTTAACTCTCGTTTCATGTACCTCCTCAACAAAATCACTATCGAAATGTTTGACTATACTGGAAAGGAAATCTATCAGATCGAAAAATGTTTATTTGTCTTCTGATTTTTGGCTTCCTATTTCGGTATTATTGGTTATGATTACTTCTTGTTTAAAATAAGTTTGGTTTTTGGTCTTCCAAGTATTTCGGTTTTAAATGCCGGTGATGAGAGGTAACTCCTTGAAACTCCTTGAAACGAAATTAAGTACCCGAGAATATGCTATTTCTCCATGTTCTCCCAAATCGACGATTTATGTCAATGAAAATAACTCAATTCACAGTAAGCGACGAATTTTATGCAGCTTAATTTCGGATACATGTAATTAATTATTGCTAATATTCACAGATTGTATGTGTATTGATAACTGAAAATATAGCTCTTTTTGCGTAGCACTAAATGATGAAAAATAAAAAGATATATAATAGTATGCAGGCATTTAACTTTATGCGTAGCAAGAAAACCTCAAGTCAGCCCTTTATCAATATAATGGCTTTTCAACATGTCTTGACGGATATACTATTTAGCAGCAATCCTGTCGTGGGGATAGAAATAAGTGTGAAAATAAGTCTTTTAGTACAAATTAGCCCGCTTAGAAAACCACAAAATCAAGATCTCAAATAGTAAATATGACGATTAAACTTTAAAAAAATTGATCTTGAGGTCACGGTAGGGCTCTGCGTATCACACACAGAACAACATGTCAAATTTTGTCATACCAACACAGTATGGTAGTCTGCAGAAATTTAAAATGGCATAAGGGGGGATTATTATCCCTCGTTTGTTAGATTCATGATTCCACTAAGTCGAAAATATCGTTGTCCTTTTATTTTTATATATTTCCTGTTATTACTTGTTTATTATTGAATTATTTGTTCTTGAGAAAAGATACATGGATTAATTGGAAGCCTTTCAGTCAAAACTTGGTCCAAGACATTAAAATGAAGATCGTTCCTTATTATTTTAACATGGATTAAGTGCTAAATTCATAGGCCATAAAAGCAAGTGTGACTGTTTTAATTTTTCAATAAAGACGACACAGTGGGCTATAAAATTCATAAGAGTATCAATATGAAAAATATAGCTCTAACAAGTAATGAAAAAATACCATCTCCATAAAGAGGACTCTTTATACATTACATTCAATATTATTTCAATAACATTCATTAATATTTCAACATATTAAGAATGATAATTAAAATTTTTCTAAAAAAAATTAATCCGTTGACATTGAACCCCCAAAAGCATTCGTTATTAGGTTTTTTATTTCTAGTGAAATAAGAAAATTGTTAATTATTAATGAAGGTCATTCTCCTGCTTTCCCCCGAAGGAAATTAAGTAATTATACAAATGATATTTACCTATATTGAAAACAATTATATTAGTGACTTTAAACTCTGTTTAGTGTGCAAATAAACAGCATCACAACATGCCACTTTTCACCATTTACCAGAGAATTCCATTTATGGTCAATGTAATTGTTGGACCTGTCATATCTTATCTAACCATATTAATGAACATTTGCATATTTTTGGCATTGTTTGACAAAAGTGTCAAATCGCCTGCTACCGTTTTGATGCAAGGACTTGCTGTGGCGGACGCACTAACAGCACTATGTACATATGGATTAGAACCAATATTTGCAAGAAATTACGAAGAAATCGGATTAAACGATAAAAGTGACACAGTTGAGACCATACATTTTTTAGGAATAATGAGCTGGGCAAATAAGAATTATTCCGTCACAGAAACAAAACAGTTGGTGGATTTGCCATTTCCCCATTGTGTACTCCATTATTATGTGACTCAACTGGCGGACAGTTTCCATCTGGTATCGGTACTGTTGACTAGTTCTCTAGGACTTCAGAAGCTGATTGCAGTTGCTTGTCCAATATGGAGCCATACAAAAATGACAGAAAGAAAAGCCTTTGTTGTCTGCTATACATGTTTTGTAATCTCAATGACGATCAACATCCCAAAAATGTTAGTAATACGTTTGAATTCTAAAGAAAATGAGAGCGCCTGTTTCATTTCGTTACCAGATAAAAGTTTGGAAAAGTACACACTAACTTATCATCCCATTTTATTCACTATTGTTTTGACATGTGCTGTGGTATCTATATTAATGTCAACTTGTTACATTACTTTCACACTTTTAATGAGGAAACATGTTCGAGGGCACAGATCATCTTCAAAATATGAAAAAAGGTCATGTTCTTTAATTTTATCAGTGATGATTGTATTTTTACTCTCAGAGACTCCCCGTCTTTATCTTAACATGACCCTATTCAACACATATAGAACTGAACTGAAGAATGAAAACATTGCTTGGAACAAAGTCCAACGAGAAATAGAAGGGCGGACTATGGAATGTTATACAGAAAATCAGCGGAACTTTTTAAAGAAGACAATGTCAAATGTGAATATATCTTTCCAGGATTGCCAATTTGACTATCATAATATATCATTATTTTCTAGGAGTCATTTTGAAAAAGAACTAGAATTTTACATCTATTTTATTTACAATATGTATGGTGAAAATCTGAAAGAAACAATTAAACCATTTTATGGAGAACTTATTACTGATATCATGCACAAGATCACTTCATTGTTAGACAAATCAGTGAAGCAAGTTTATACAAATTGGGTAAAAATACAAGATTGTGCCAATGACTGGCTAGTAGATGTATTTAAGTGGGACTACGAAGAGATATTTTCTCCTTGTGACGATACTGTATTTACAATGCTTACAGAGAGATTTCCCTTTTTAATACTAGGATCAAGCGCATACAGTGAACCAATGAACTACTATCTTAACATATTTTGGGGACAGTTGGATATAACTTTACCGCAGTTAAAAATGATGGTAGAAATTTTGAAAACCGCTACAATTGTAGGATGTGCTTCAAACTTTATTATATATATCGCCATGAGTGAAAAAATGCGGAGGGTTCTTGTTAAGAAACTTAAAATTTGGACATTTGGAAAAATAAGTAGTAAAAGTGTACAGGCTACTGAATAGGAAAAAATTAGACACTTTGTAGAAACTGTACAAACACAAGCCTGACAAATGTAATAACAACTCATTATAGGAATATAAACAATTACATTACCGTTTTCATAGAAGATTTGTGTTGCTTGTCAAGTAAGGGAAATACTTTTTCAAAATAAGCAAACAATATGGTAGATTTTTAAAATTTTGGTTTTTGTATAAATATCACTGAAATACTGAATCAAGATGCGATATTTGTGATTTTTTTTCACTACTGGTATATTTATTTAGCTGAAAGATGTAAATCTTATCATTCTTTGAAGTCAATTAACCACAATCTTTCTAAGTCTCGAAGTTTTTCGTCTTGTCTTTCGTCGTATATTTTAATCTTTTTGTTCTATCACCAAAATGATTTTGTTTAACCCATGATAAGAAATTTAGCAGTAGGATTGAAGACTCGAAAATATGTTTAACGGCATATTATATATTTATTCAAAACAAGAAATTAAAAGATATCCAATTTGGTGCGTAAGATTATCGTTTCTGTACTGAATTTCCAAGGGCTTGCTTATAATTCAAATGTCCTAAAAAACAAACATGAAACATTTAAGAACAGAAGGACCGTAAAACAGATAAGAATAACCTTTCGCATGTGTATATGCAACATGATTTTTTATGTACATGTAAATTCCACAAAGCAAGTCAATATAAGTTCATAATTCGGGTCACATGAAAATATCTCTTCCTGAATATGTATTGCAGGGTGGTACCGATTGTGCCGAAAATCCTTTCGCTAAGATGGAGTCAGTGATTCCGAGCTCGAGGCTGACCTTAATTTAGCCAATCGCAATTGTTAAATACGTATAGCTGACCTAAATCAGCTCGTCTCACCAGTATTTTCTTATTAAAGGATATATAATAAGGGATTCCATGAAAGGTGAGCGATAAAAGCAAACTGCATGATATTCTTTTAGAAAAATGAACATGGAGTCAGAAAAATACACACACACAAACGCAACAGCGGACCTGGATAGACTGCCTTACAACAGGCACTAAGACTGGAGCATAACATTATCAACCGAGAACTAAAATAAAATGTCTGCCTTCATTATACGATGAAACTACAATAATTACCAATACAGTGACCGCTATATCTGTTCCAACTCATGACGATGCATTTTCCTGCTGAATAGGTAAAATTATATGACAATTTATGGTAAGTGTTCTTAAAAATTGAACAACCGTTTCCAGGGACAATTTAGTACCTGTTTTAAGGTGAGGTGCTGTCGTCGTTGATGGGGATAAGTCGATTCAATAGGTGTTGTAATTATTAGTCATTTTAATGTCGTTTTTTTATCATTAGCGAGTAACAATATTTTAAAATATTTTGCATATGGTGTATCAACTTAAATTTGGTATCTTGCTGTATTTTCTAACAGACATGCAAATTTGTGTCAATATTACAAGATCTCTGTATATTGCATGTATGATTCTTTTATATATGTTTGTTTCTTTAATCATGTTTATGTTCTTGTTTGTTATATTTTGGTGACAGTCCTTGTGTTTTGGATTTTGGACCAATAAATATTCTGGTTCTGATTCTATATAAAAGACTGTGACAGATGTTGTAATTATTAGGCATTTTAATGTCGTTTTTTCATTTAGCGAATAACAATTTTTTAAAATGTGTTGCATATGGTGTATCAAATTAAAGTTGGTATCTTGCTGTGTTTTCTAACTGATATGCAAATTTGTGTTAACATTAAAAGATCTCTAGTCCATGTATAAAAAGACTGTTAAGACGTTTTCATTGAAGTTCGTTCTCTCTTACATGCCGTTGGTGGTTTCCATTATTGTCAAGCCATGAGTGTAGATTATTTTTTAAGACTTTCACTGATAAGTAAGAGGTCAAGAGAATGTCAAAATGGAAATGATTTACCAGGAATCACTGGTTAAACGTACTGTAAAAAATAATTCAGGAACGCCGGTGATGTGATTTGCATGGTTTACATTCTTGATTCACACTGTTCGTCCATTTTAGCGTTTCAACGACGTTTAGTTCGGTATTTTCGGTTTTCAACATTTTCGCCTATAGTACTGCCGATGAGAAAAAAAGAAGGAGTATTCGTGGGTCTTGTTAAGTATTCTTAAGACTAATTTTGCAACAACGTTATTCATAACAGGAAATTTGGTTCTGTGCATGTACAATGTGTGCTATGAATGAGTTAAATAATATTACAATGCATACTTTACATATGTGCCTCCACCAATTTGTGACTTCCACCGGATTGACTGTTGAACTTCACGACGTGTGCCGTATACGGAGCAGCAACTGCTTACCCTTCCGGAGCACCTGTTTTTATAGGAGTTCGTGTTGTTCATTGTTTTTTTAATTATCTGTGTTTATTTGTTGTGCTCGTGGTTGTTTATTTGTCTTCACGGATTTGTCTGTCCAATGGATTACGTTTGTTTGGATTTTGTCCTTTTCAGTGTATAATGTCCAAGACCTATATACGAACAAGACAAAGAAAAACGTTTTTTATGTAAAGTCAAGAAATACCAATGGGATATTCGAAGGAGGGAAAAATCGAATAACTGACAAACTCCTGAGAACAACGAAGACAAGACCAAAACAATACATGCATAACAATTAAAAACTAAAAACATATGAACAACATGGACCCCACCAAAAAACCGCAGGTGCTTCGGAAGAGTAAACAGTCTCTGCTTCCTGCAGGACAGCCGCCATGCTGCCCATCTCAAATCCGGTATGAGGAAGGGATAACATCAATTGAACAGGTCCTTTTTCATTTGGAAAACGGTTTTTCATGATGACGTCCATAAAACTTTAAAAAGGATGACTCCAACTTAGGAACAACATACCGCTGTCTGCGCAACTTTTCTGTCAGGAGCCGGGCTCTGTGTAGGAAGTCAATGTATATGTCACAAGCTCTGGAATAACGTATGAATTGTGAAATATATACTGCAGACGTTGCCGCTTCTGGAGTATTGCCGCTCAAAAATGAGAAGTTGACGATTGGAAAGTCAAAGTCATCCCGTTTGTCGTAAAGTTTTGTATTCAACCTTCCTCTGGTGTCAATTTCGAGGTGAAGGTCAAGATAAGATGCAGACTTGGCAGTGTTTGTGGTATCCTTTATTTCGAGCTCATTGGGATAGATGAGATGTAAGAAATTCCCAAAGCGTGAATTGTTGAGTGATAAAACATAATCTATGTAGCGGAAGCTGAAATTAAAGGTACGGGCTAACTTCTTCTGTTTTTCCTTAAGAAGCCCGTCAAGGAAGTCTCATATGAGTAAAGGAACAAGCCAGGAGTGGCACACAATTCGTACCCATAGGAATGCGAATTGTCTATTGGAGAACACGTCCACCAAATTGAACAAATATGTGGTCGATCAAAAATTCAATCATCAGGACAATTTCATCCTCTGTATATTTTTTGTTAGCTTTAGAGTGGTTTTTAACAAAGTTTGATTTATCTCTACCAATGACAAGGTATGTGCATCTGCTGTTGCTATTTTTATTTTGAAAGAATCTTTCAACTTCTCCTTCAGTTGTGAATGAGGAGTGGTGGTATAGAGGGTAGAGAAATCAAATGTTTTTATGCTGTTACAGACTGAAATGGACCGTGATCGTTTAATATTTTACCTGTTTATAAAAGACAATCGTCATATAACATCAAAATTATTCTAATAAAAGTACAAAATATTTTATTTGCCATTCAAGTACACAAGACATTCCTTATGTACACAGGACTATATCTTAGTCAGGCCACAGTTCAAACTAGTGGAGTACGATATTTCTCTGACGGCTTATATTCGAGTTGATTGGAGCCATGGGACGTCATAGAGCACATATATATAACTAGGAAATACTGCAAACAACTATTATCAATGGTTTTTTAATTTAAAGTTGATTTTCCGCAAAGAAAACTTATTTAGTTTCAGGCCTGTAGCTATTTGAATAATTATCTCAAAAAAGTATTTTCTTCAACTTGGGATTACCGTTTGTAACAGGCAAAATAAAAGAGGATGATCGAAAATTCGCCATCTTTACCCAGCAGTTGTCATTTACTAAATTCTTAATAATAAGTAGACATTATCTAAAACTATAAACTTTATTGAAGAGATAAAAGGTTATAGAGGTGAAACTTAGACTGTGTTCGTGGTAAAAAATAAATGTATTGGTGGTACAACACTGATAAATGCCAATTCTGGATCGAAACTTTCAAGTTTTATATATATGGAGCACGAATCTCTGACTAATGCGGATATTGGTACAATGCGGTAGTATTAGTATATTTTGCAAACAATGAAAATGTATACATAATATGTATGCTGTAGATTCACAAATAAACAACAAAATGGATAATACACACATGAAAGGTCAATATAATGACACACAGGTCAATCAACGCCAGACAGAAAAAATAACATAAAAGAGAACAAAACACAAACATAAACACGACAGAGTCAAGATAGTCTGATTTGGTACAAAAGTGTTTTATGGACACCCCTTACCTAACACGAGCCCTTGACACTCTGGTTATACAAGCCAGTACAGTATGATTACCAACAATTTAACGTTTGCCAGAACCCAGGAAAAAAAATGTTGTACCGTACATAATTTAGATACTAGGTCGGAATGGATTTGTTTAAACTGTAAAACAAGCTATGGCTCTCATTGCTACTGGTATACTAGTATCTAGGTCGGAATGGGCTTGTTTAAACTGTAAAACAAGCTATGGCTCTCATTGCTACTTGTCTGATATTGTCGCTTTATTATACGAAACAGTGAGAAATACTCCCATGAATTCGAAAAGATTCGACAGTAAAGTATTTAAATAATATAATGGTATAAGTACACATAATTAACATGTAAACATTTATGTTCAGAGATAATTTTGTAGTCATTAGTTCAGTCAATGCTGTTACATTCTTAATCGTTTCAGTACAATTTATGTTTTAAAAAAGTCTACAATAATAATTTAGTCTTGAGAGCATCTATGCTAAGTTTGTTTTTATGTCGATGTTACATATTGAGATAAGAAGGTATAAATATAGAAAGAACAGGCTAAGTTTGGTTTTATGTTGATGTTACATATCGAGACAAGAAGGTATAAATATAGAAAGAACACGCTAAATCAGACGGTGCTTCACGCCCTGTAATTTTTTTCTTTTTAATCTTATATCTTTTATGTTGTCATATTTCGTGTAATTTTACTAAAAAATGAAAATGAAGTACATTGTACATAAATAAAACAAATTAACACATTTTTGCATTTGTTTTATGATTGAATTAATGAAGCGTTGAATATAGCTATTTGGTAAAAACATTTAAAGAATTCGATACTCTCAATTCTTTTTAGAACCATT
This sequence comes from Mytilisepta virgata, assembly GCA_028015205.1. NCBI lineage: Eukaryota > Metazoa > Mollusca > Bivalvia > Mytilida > Mytilidae > Mytilisepta > Mytilisepta virgata. The sequence goes on from CM051517.1 coordinate 5,956,227, forward strand.
TTTCGGAACATTGATGTCCCGTTAAAAGTTACGTATTGCATTACCTTTATTTTAAACCTTGATTCCATGGTTTTATAATGATACAAACCACGGAGAAGTGAAAATTACAACAGAATTCTATCAAGAATAATTGATGTGTAGACAATATGTGACTTTATGAATTTTTCAAATATCTAAACGGATAAGCCATGAATAAATCTGCTGGCAAAAGTCGTTCCAAGGGAAACAAAGGAACGGTTGATGATGCGGTGGTAAAATGTCCGATATGTACAGATAGGTTTACTAGTCCAAAGAGTCTGCCGTGCTTGCATACTTTCTGTCAAAAATGCTTAGCGACTTACATAGAGAGATACACACAAGATAACGACAATCCAAGACCAAATTCCTTTCCTTGTCCACAATGTCGGGCAATAGCTATTCCGATCGATTCTACAGTTGCTCCAGCTATGTGGGCCGAACAACTCCCAACCAATGGATTCATTATGAACGTAATGGAAATTATGTCTTTTGAAAATAAGGAGAAGACATGTGAACCATGCAAAAAGCAGAATAAAGAAAGTGTTCGTGCAGACGTCTGGTGTAAGCATTGTCGAATATGCCTATGCAAAACCTGTATCAATTATCACAACGCTCTTTTCCTAGACCATGAGACTATGCCTGTGGATCAAGCTCTTCGCCAACCATCTATCCTGACCGATGATGAATTGCGATGTAGTCGTCATAACCAAAATATGGAACTCTTCTGCTTGGATCACAATACTCTTGTCTGCTCGGTGTGCGTTGCATTGGAACACCGTAGATGCGTTCAGGTCCTTACAACTGAATTTTATGCTAAGGAGTTGAAAAATACGAGAGAAGTAGAAAAGCTTGTTGAGCAGTTTAACGAATGTTTGGATTCCTTAGAGGAAATTGTAAACGAAAACATAAAGCAGCACCAAAACCTCAACAACAAAAAGGATGATATAAAGAAAAAGATGAAAACATTTAGGGGATCAATATCCGGACACTTAGACAAACTGGAAGAAAATTTTAGTCAACGCTTGACCAAACTTCACAAAGAGGAGAAAGATAAGATACAAACAAGAATACAGGACGCCAAAGTTACACAATCGGCTGTTGAACACTCAAGAAAAATGATTCAAGCTACAGCGAGTTACGGCAGTAACGCTCAGTTTGTTGCAACGGTAGCCAAGGCACGAGAGAATTATCTTGAATTTAAACAGAAGGCGATGGAGAATTCCGCAAAATTGGAAAGTATTGACATAAAATTCAAATTTAATCCTAAAGCCAGAGATTTGCCAGCAACTATAATGGAGCTAGGAGAAGTCAAAATTTCACACGGGAGACCTGAAGCTCCAAAGCCTGTGGCAGAAATGAAACCTATGATGGATAAACGTGCAGTTCTTATTCGAGACTTCCACATCAGATTACCATCAGACACGAACGACTGTGTCATAACAGGTGGAATATACCTACCCGATGGAAAGGTCATACTATGCGATTTTCACAACAAAACCGTTAAAATGTTCAAGGACACTGGAATATTTATTTCGAAAGTACTCTTAACATCGGAACCGTTTGACATATGTCAGGTTGATATGACAACTCTTGCCTGTACTCTTCCGAACAACAGAGAAATTGCTTTGCTCAATATGACAGATGAAAGTCTGCTCCTACAAAACACCGTTTTCGTAGGGAAGGTCTGTTACGGGGTCGATGAAATAAGAGGGAATCTAGTTCTTCTGTTTCCTCTGGATAAGCCAGTTCCTTCTATGAGCGTCATCGAGGTAGACGGTCACGTATTGGACACTGTTCACAGAAGAAGCAGTGGCAAAGCTATGTTCGAAAATCGACCTTTCCACCTCGCAATTAATCAACGTACAGCGGAAATTGTTGTTACACAGAAAACCGTAGGAATCGGCGAAAAGAGGGCTGTTGTATTATACTCAGACCTCAATGTCCGTCTATCAATTGAACATGACAGTATACGCTGGGCAAGAGGTGTAAGCATTGATAGCCAAGACAACATATACATTTGTGGACAAAATTCCTCTAACGTACTGAAAATGTCATCTGATGGATCAGACGCACGCGTGCTGTTAGACGCGACAGATGGACTGGAACATCCGGCAGCCATTCACATTTGTGGAGATAGATTTTTCTTATCAGATGTCGGTTATACAAACAGAAATGTTGTCAAAATTTATGAAATGGTTTAAAATTGACATCTGGCTTACTAAACGCAAGGCCACTGAACTTACGATTAAAAAAAAAATTAAAGGAGACAAAACTATTTTTGATTGAGAAGAATGTTCAGTTCTAATGACGTTATATAACAGCTGACTGTTCCAATCCATTCGAGGAAGTTAAGTTAAATAACAGTATTTTTTAATTGCTAATGTCTTTCTTAACGTTGAATTTGAATTCTGTTTTTCTGCATATCTGAACTTTCCTGTATATTTTATTAATATATCAAATGGAATATGGGATACATAATTTTAGTATAGTCATTTCATTGTATAATCTTACTTGTACATAAGTGTGTTGCCCTGTTATGTTTGTTTTGCTTACCGAATTATGTTATTAAAAAACTTGCATAGTCATACTGTTCTTTAAATGCAATCTTTTGAAATATATGAACAAAATGTTGATTGGTTATCCAAAGGTCTTCAGGAATAAATAGTCCTTTGGTTCCGCAGTAGAGTTTTATTTCTTAGATGCATTCTTTGGTGAGCGTAAGCATGGGATTAACGTTTTATGACTCTTGTGATTTTCCAATAGATCATCACTGAAAAATGAGATGAATAACTAATTATACAGCTTTTGATTTCAAACAATGGCAAATATTTTGATAATAACAGTATTTTATTGATTTATTGGTATTTTTGTTGAGATTTTTGACACCACTGTTACCTTGGCAATTTAGTACTTGTCTTTTGGTAGGGACTGTTCTTACTTGGTGAAAGTCACACGACGGCACCTGGATGAAATCAGTTTTTCCCTTATCTAATGATATAGGATACTTACCACATATCCTCATATCTTAATATTAAAACGCATTAATTTGTTCTATCAAAATCCTACATGTATGCGCAGTTTCTAAAATAAACTCATCTTCAATGATGCTCGATGCATTGGAACATTTTGAAATTCTTTTGAAAGAACAATTTCTTTTCCCTGTAGTCCTTTTAATTTAACTATCCACAAAGTTTATAAGTTTCTATCTTTTCTTGGCTTTCCAAAGTTTTGGAAAGTAACTGATTAAGGTCAATATTAACATTCGCACTGTATATGATATTATTTGGACAATGTTTTGAATGTCATCCTACATACATATTACAACAACGAACCATACACTTTTGGTTTGTTAAAGCATAAAGATGTAACAAAATTTTACAATCAATACTTTAGGGAGAAAAAACTCATTGTATAATTTTATATGTTATATTCAGTCTCTTAATATCACCACTCCTTAACATTTTACAGTCGTCATCACGAATTAATTGGCCGACACGACGTTTCTATCTCACGTATAAGACTGGATACCTTCAGTTAGATTTCACATTCTACTGGAATTGACAGTTCACTGGCAATGTGACGGGTACGTTAACGGAGCAGGACATGCTTACCATTCCGGAGCACCTGATGTCACTTCCGGTTTTAATAGAAGTTCCCATTGCTAGTGCTTTACTTTCTGTGCTGTCTTGTTCTATTTTTGTTTAGCGTATTAAATTTTTTTAAATTCTTTTAGTTATACATGTATCCTTGTGATGTTTGTCATGTTCCATTCTCTTTACTTCATCTTTTCCTTGGACTTCGAATTTATAGACTTTTCCCACTGTTTTGTCGCTTCGGTATTCTTTGCCGATATTTTATTTATATTAAAGTAAGCTTTTTAGTAAACAAATAGACCGGGGGTAACTCCCTATCCCTATATTTTTCCGGTATGTTATTCACAGGTTATTTAGTATTTGCTCGGGTACCTTTTCTTAAGCCATTTGAGCACCCCCCCCCCCCCCCCCCCCCGCCCCCTCGTAAAAAATTAAGGGGAATGCGGTTTGATTTTCATATGTATATGTTCAAAAAAACTTTATAGGCTGAAGCTTCCATTGTTTTATACAAGTTTATTGACATGTTTTGAATACGACTTTCACAACAATTCATAATTATCAGAGCAGTTCACTGAACACAATGGATACAAAGATCATGTCAATCTCGTAGCAAATCTATACAGGCGTAGTATTACCTTTGTTCAAATTGTGTATTGCGTTTTGTTTCGGAATTTACATTGAAAATTAATCTTTAAAAATCTTAGTGGTGGTGCACATAATACATGTCCTGTAGTTATATTTACCCGTACCACAAACACATTCACAGACAAACATGTGTACCTATTTAATTATACTGATGACAACAATTTACGATAATTAAAATTTACTGTTACAAAATTGTTAAATTTGTGAAAACTAAGGAGTATCTCCCTCGTGCATACACCTGTAGCTCTGCCCTTAGATTGTTTTGGCTTTACCTCTTTTGGTCATTTTGAATTTGCTCTTCAACCTTTGGCAAGACTTCCTTTTGGCACCCCTTGCGCATGTGTGTATGCTTATTCCGTCAACCAAGGGGTGCCAAAAGGAAGTCTTTCCCAACCTTTTGGGTTGTTTTTGTTTTAAACATTTTTTGGCCTTAAACACAACTCATTGGTCGTAAATCGACGAACTGTGTAAATCTTGTCCATTAAAATTGGTATAATTCTATTTACATTATCTAGTACCGCTATCGGGTATCACGATTTTGAATTCGATAGCGTTTCCAATATAATAACAATATAATTGAGGCTCTTTCGTAGTTCGACGTTATAAAAATACCAAACATGCCTCTATATATTGGAGCATAGCTTTTATTTTATATATCTTGTGGTTCTCTTTAAAAGCTGTATCTGGTAAAAGTTCGGCCGTATTTTCAAATTATTTTTAATGAGGTTGTTTATACCAAAAATGTGGAAAACTGAAAAATTAACCATAAATATCATAAATAGTTTAATGCCATTTTACAAAAGTTAAAGTCAAAATCTTCGAAAAATAGTGCTATGTACTACATATACATTTTTATCCAAAAGTGCCTTAAAATGTTATATAATTAATTTTAAGAACTAAATAGTACAGCATCCAAGATATCGACGTCATCTTTCACCAGCAGAGACATCCAATTAACGGTAGTTAAATTTGGAATATAACATTTTAATACAAAAAAAAAATCAGTATACTTGACCCCAGTGTGCTAGTAAGGTAGGTGATTAGACATAATTGCTGAATTCAATCTAATTAAAATTATAGATCTACTTATTGCTCCTTTAAGTCACTGCATGATGTAGATGAAAGGAGTAATAAGTATATCTAATTTCAATTAGATTGTGCTGAATTTAAATGCCTTGCTGACTGCCACGCTAGTATTACGGCACTAACTTAAGATTGATAGTTAGTATAAGGTTGTTAGAAATATATATCTAAACAAAGACTATGTCCTTATATTAACAACACAATGGGTAAATCAATTATTGAGGAGGAGTATCTCCCTCGTGCATAGCTCTGTCCTTAGAATGTTTTGGGTATTCCCTTTTTCTCTTCAACGTTCTGGATAATTCTTTTGGTTTTCAACATTTTAGGCTTTGAGCAAAACTGATGAATCGTAAATCGACAAAATGTGCAATCTTGTGCATCAAAATTTTGTCCCAATTGGCCCAGTGGTTTCAAAGAAGATCTTTAAAGGAAAGTTTACGCATGACGCCGTCTTTAAAGGGCAAAAACTCCTATAAGGGATCAATCAATGATTTTGGTCATGTTCACTTATTTGTAGACCTTACTTTGATGAACATTTTTGCTGTTTACAGTTTGTCTTTATCTATAATAATATTCAAGATAATAACCTAAAACTGCAAAATTTCCTTAAAATCAACAATTCAGGGGCAATAACCCAACAAAGGGTTGACCGATTCGTCTGAAAATTTTATGACAGGTAGATCTTGACCTGATAGACATTTTTACCCCGTCAATTTTGCTCTAAATGCTTTACTTTTTGAAATATAAGACAAAAACTGCAGTTTACCCCTATGTTCTATTTTTTATCCATGTCGGCCATGTTGGTAGGCAGATGGGGTCATCGGACACATTTTTTAAACTAGATACCCTAATGATGCTTGTGGCCAAGTTTGGTTCCATTTGACCCAGTAGTTTCAGAGGAGAAGATTTTTGTAAAAGTTAACGGATGACGACGGACGACGACAGACACCAAGTGATGAGAATAGCTCACTTGACCCTTTGGGTCAGGTGAGCTAAAAAGGACAAAACCGTTCAGAAAAGTAATAAAAAATTTTTGCATAAAATAGATTGTGTAGCTTTTCTTACCCACCCCTGAACAAGACAGAAAAATCTCACCCTCTGAAAATGCTCTGTACAAATCTCACAATAAAAACAACTACCTATGGAAAGAGTATGTTTTATTTCACCATAAAATAAATGCTTCTAGCATGTCTAATGTGTATGAGAATTGGCAATCAGTCACATATGTACAAAGAGGCAATCGCTGGTAAGAAACAAAGAATAAATTACTTTTATGAACAGCTTTTTTTTCTTTAGATATTTCCTTTCTGTTGGTGATTTGCTGTAACTGAAGTGATTTTCATAGACCAAGACAATTCCAAGCACTGGTTAATTAAGATTAGAGTTGTACACAACACCACATTTCAACTAGTAGTCACTGGATCTCCCTATACCACAGTGTGATGGGGATTTCATTGTTGCAGTATAAATGGCAAATGTGAATATTTCCATAGGATTATTTTCTCCATGCCTGATCACCATAAGAAAAATTTAACTTAAAAGTTGTTTTTATTCTTTTCTTGTTATTATAAAATACTTTCATATTAAATAAGAACTAAAAACAAAAAAAGGAAAATTTATTTAAAAATAAATGTGACAATATGTTCATATACATTTAAAATTACTACCACAATCAAAAACTGTATAATAAAGCCAAGTATACATGAAACTTTTAAAAATAAAATATAAAATATTCATTTACTCATATTTTAATTATTTATCCATTAATGACATTAAGTATATGTATTTGACATTTCATTGCCAAAAATCATTAAAATTTAGTTATGACTCAAAATAAAACCACAAAATTTAATGTTTCATTATTTTAATTAAAAAATGAATTTCTATAGCAATAATTACAAAATATGCAAAAAAAAAAGTTTCTGATCTGAGACCAAGGTAGAGTTTGTTTTTATTCATGTTTATCAATCCAAACTAATTGTTATCTGACCAAATCTTAGCCTCAACAAACTTTAAATACTTCTCAGGGGCAGTGAGGGATTGTCTATATATGTAGGTGCTTATAAAGTGTTTCTCATTATAACAAATACAAGAATGGTCATACTGTAGTCATCTCCTGTAACATAACTGCACTGTTAGTAATCCAAAATATGTCTTTCTTCACCTTTCCTGGAACTGTACTTGCATGTTTGAACATTGTACATGCAAGTTATTCAATGTTATTACATTGATGATGTTGATTTATTGTAATTTCCAGTGAAAATAAATTCGATATTTTCACTCAGTGAAAGATCGGTTTTTATTTAACGTCGTCAAGGACGTTACTAACAAATGACGTTTGTGACATCGAAAGATTCAGGAAGGGATCTAAGGAAAATATGACACTTTTGAAGCATAATTCGGGAATTAAGGTGTTTTTCGGTCACTTGCTAAATATTTTTCAACATTGAAATTAGTCATCCTATAATTATTTAACTAATGTCTCAGTTATAGTTTCACAATAATATAACAAACAATTGTTGGTCATGTACAGACAAATATATTCATGGTCAGTATTGAGTATAATACAAAATCTCACTAAATAGCATAAAATTTTAAACTAAGTAACAAGGAAGACATGTGTTGCCTGCGGATGTCAATTTTTACAAAAGATATTAAAATTTTCTAAAAATGAAATACATTAAAGTTAATGCACAGAGAAAGTTTCATCAAATTACTTTGAGCAGTTATGGAGTAGTTGAGGATAGAAGTTTTAAAACTCCCCCCCCCCCCTTTTTTTCCAAAAATGTCAATTTTTACAAAATTTTTTTAAAAATTCTCTAAAAATGAAATATATATGCACTACTGTGCATTAAGGTTAATGCATTAAGGTTAATGCACAGAGAAAGTTTAATCAAATACCTTTGAAGGGTTATGGAGTGGTTGAGGATAGAAGTTTTGCCCTCCCCCCTTTTTTTTCTTCAAAAATGTCAATTTTTATAAAAAAAAAAATTTAAATTTTCTAAAAATTAAATATATATGCACACCTGTGCATTGAGGTTAATGCACTGAGAAAGTTAATAAAATTCTTTTGAGCGGATATTGAGTAGTTGAGGATAGAAGTTTTGAACCCTTTCAAAAATGTAAATTTTTACACAAAAAAAAATTAAAAATTTTCTAAAAATGAAATATATATGCACACCTGTGCATTAAGGTTAATGCACAGAGAAAGTGTAATCAAATTCGTTTGAGTGGTTTACGAGGAGTTGAGGGTCGAAGAAAAGTGTGATGACGCAACACGACAGATAGTGATCCCTGTGTGTCGACCATGCGTTCTGCAGGCGACACAAAAACAATTATAGATCTAGAAATTAAAGGATAACACTATTGTTTAAATGCAACCAAATTCAAATGCTGATATTAAATACATTCTTTTGTAACATGATAAATGACAAATTTTAATTTTTAAAATTTATTTATGAAATTCAAGAGACATGAAAAAGAGAGAGGTCTATATGACTTTGGAAGTCTCTTTTAAACACATATGTAATATGATATTTCTTCCATAATATAAGTAATGTCACCTCATACAAGTCACAATGTGATTGAATGACACATCTATCCATGAATAAATAAAATTAATATTGCACGCATTCCATGGCATTTAGTTAAATACTCTCACATCTGTCATCTTCATTAAATAAATCGTACTGCTATCCAAGTAGTAACTTCAGTCCAATAACAACTATATTGATGGCAATCAGTGGTACTGGAAAAAAAAGGTACAAATTAGCACATCGAATCAAGAATACACTCAACAATTATGACAGCGATAACTTGTGACCACAGGAACCTGTGTCACTCATTTGAATTAATTTGCCTTTTGAAAGCCATAAAAAGGAACTTAACAACATCCTGAAAAGGAAGTCTCATCAGTGCCAATTTGATGATTTTTATTTTCAGCAAAAGCAACCATATTTGTACAGGGTCTGATTCCTGTGAAGTTATTTTGAAAGTGACAACTAAATGACTATTTTCATCAAAGTTTTTCCAATTGGTCATAGTTTGGTAGGGGGAACCCTTTCAAATATTTTTAATGAATCTGTAGGATACAATCATGATGTTATATGACTTAATTCAGGAAATCTGAATGTTGAAAGATGGTACAATAACCAAGGTAAGACTAAAATGCCATAATTAATAACATATTTTTTTCTTACAATGAACTATAACATTTACATTATTGTGACATTAACATGTACATGTATGTTTGGTTACAGAACCCAGTGTATTCCATAATTGTATCTTGTTGTTTTATGTTCATTTTAAACCTTCAGATTGATGTACATACTGAAACCAGTTGTTCAAGTGTCATGTTGTCCATATCTTATGGTTTCACATTTAGCTTGCTTTTAAGGGCAATATCACAATCCCTTGGTATTTTTTTTTAATTTTTTGTTACATAATGATTTAAAACCCACACAAGATAAGGACTACATGTAAATATTAATTAACAAAATATTAATTTAAAAAATTTAAACACAGTCACTAGATATTCTAAGGGAGAAACCATTTGATTCTTATGGGGATGGGGTGCACTAGTTTAATCCTGCCTTTTTTTCATCAAATTTTTGGTCCTGGATTTCTTTTTTATTTAAACCAAAAAATTTCCTGATTGAGACAGGTTTTGCATTTTTTTTTTCACACCTAAAGTGATTGTCTTTTTATTTTGCCAAAATCCTGCCATTCTTGGTCCTGCCTTATTATTTCAAATTTTCTGTATTAGACCTGTATTAATGACCAGTTCCTGTTTTTCTGTATAAAACCTGTATTAATGACCCGTTTCAGACACATGGGATTTTATTAAATAGACAATTTATAATGTATTTTAAGTCATTGGTTAATAAAAGTACTGTAATTTAAGTCATTAGTTAATAAAGGTGTCATAAAATGGGTGTTTTTATATAAAGCCTGTATTATGTCCTCGTACAGTTGTATTGGGTCTCGATCAGCTGTAAAGGCCCGAGGCATTGCCTTGGGCCTATACAGTTGACCTCGACTCAATATGACTGACTCTGATATAATACAGGCTTTATATGAAATACCCATTTAATAACACTATATAATACAACTAAAACTGCTTTCAATACAGAATCATTAACTCAACCAATATCGAAAAACTGGCCAATATTATTGATTTGTGCTGTATTGGCCGACTTGTACCTGGCAAATATAGGGCGAGTCGATTTTCACCAGACTTTATTTGGAATACATATGAAAACTCTGAAATGTTTACATTATGTGCATCTAAGTTTATACATGGGCTGTGATTATTCAGTGACAGCTCTGACTGAAAATATATTTCAATTTTTCAATGAATGTACATTTTCCGACATTCTTAGGAATTTTCAACGAGTTGATTCATAAAATTCATCAAGAATATTCATTGTGAAAACTACTTAATTAATAAAGATATAATTATAAGGTTGTTTCTGTATTGGCCTTGTTATTGCTTCTCGGCCAGCTCTGCTTCAGGGCAATGCAGCAAGCCTCAGACCAATAACAAGGCCAATACAGAAACAACCTTGTAATAATATAAAATTATTCAACAATAAGTACCAGTAGATCAGGGTTCTCACTAAGAATTTTTAATGATGAGTCCTTGGGCTCATCATTTTTCAAAATGGTGAGTCACAGGACTTATCGCCACCTTTTTTAACGTACATACCTGAATGATTTTGACCATGGTAGGCCTATACAGTACTATTGTTAAAGTTTAATCAAAATTATGTCCTGACTGAAAATACTAACTAATAAAATTTCCCAAAAAATAAATTGAAAATATGCAAACTTTCTGTTACAGATATGAGCAAAAAACTTATTTATTAATGTCATTATTTTATCTTGTAATATTTACTTATCTATGATCTTTAAATTATTTTCTCTCAAAAATACTCTTAATTTCTCCCATTGACCTTGTTTTAACACATTAGTAATCAATATTGTCAAAATTTTCATTTGTACACAGATAAGTCAAAGTCCGCTTATATTTATTTTTAAATGAGGTCTACATATTGTTACCAGTCGGTAAAAAAAAACTGTGGCCAATGAAAAATCGTGAGAATTCTGATTGCTGTCATTTTCTAGCTTACTTTTTGACGTTTCCTTCCCCATCCCCTTTAATCTCCATGAAAACAAAAAATGGCGGAACAAATTTTTTGATAAAAATTACGGTCTTTGGACATAGCTGATTAAATCTACACTCGTCCCAGGGTCGCATGAGTATAAAGGATCATGCATCCAGTCCAATTTTCATGCATCCAGGACTTATGTACGCACCTTAGCAAGAACCCTGTAGATAATCACTGAAACTATATTCCAGACTCGGAACAGGCATACATAAATTGTTGCAAGTTTATTACCCATGCCTCATATAAAGATGTACACAAAGAATAATAAATTCATACTTCTCATCACTGTTCTAATAGATCTAATTAAATTCAGTATCTGTGTTTTCATGCCTGGATCTTCACCAAATCCTCTCTGATCTGTACCCCAACCAACTAAAGAGAAAAAATTATTGTATAATATTGAAAATAAGTAATTTTTAAAATTCCCACAATTATACATAATTTTGTGACAAACTGTTTCCAAAAATTTGCATTTTTATTTTATTTATCAATATACTTTGAGAAAAACTCTGCCATGAAAAGGGAATACCATATTAAATAAATTTTAGAAAGATAAATATTGTATTAACATACTGCAAAACAATATTTGTGATAACATTATTTCTGACAACAATCTTCTGTGAAAATTTCTAATGTTCTTTTCCAAAATAGAATTTAGAGGATATGAAAGGTAACCAGATATCTCAACCCTCTTATTAGACTTACTCAGAAGTGTAGGCATTCGTTTTACACAAATAAAAACCCCATACACTACATTCTATTTCCAGTTTTGTATATTAAGATTTGATACACACGCTCTCAATGGCTAATTGCTCTTCAATTATGGAGACAGAAAACAATCACAGGTATTAAAACTGAATCGACAAAACCGGAAGTAGAATGTTTTTTACTCCATTTATTTCTGAATGAGATTGATAGGCCGTGAAAACGAATGCTAATACACAAGGGGACCCCATGTTTGGGACAAAACGATGATGATGGATGGATGGATGTTGTTTAACGTCCAGTGGCAGCCACATGCATATTAGGCAAGAACATGTTGATATGATAATGAATATGATCCCTGCTCTGTACTAGACCGACAGGCTGAGCCAAATTTCTTATGTGCTAGCTCACAAGGTAACTGTGCACAGGAAGACATATCACCCCACTTGGACACATTATACGGACTCCAAGCCGACCAGTAGACCTTTGCTCTTACTCCTAGATGCGGCATGCTTGATGGAGAAGCAGCAAATGGGTCAGGCCGCGCAATTGTTTTCCTGTTACAGAAGTCATAAAATAATAGGCTGCCATTAAGTCTGTACGTTTCGTTGAAACATGGGAGATGGCTCAAAACGATTGCCATACAATGGCACATATCCAGTTAAAATCTCGGGGTGTGAAGTCAGTCTACTTTTTCCGTAATTTGAGAAATCACGAGCCATGGTAAAAAAAGTCTCCTTCCGCAAAGTAAAATGTACCTCTTTCATGCTCTCCAAGTAGAATAAAAATTTTCTTGGTTTTATTCATTTAATCCTTTCAATATTTCTATGTCAAATGTCTCAGGTAAATACGGCTTTAAAACAACACTAGTTATTCAGTTATCATGGTTGGTTTTGTTACAGTAGGTCCATATATCATGGTGCAATTATAATTTTTTTAATGGACTTCTTTCGTATCCATCAGGTCAAAATTCATTGCATGTCTTGAGCCAAATACCAATTTTAATGTCTTTGGTTTGACCCGGTCGGGGATTGAACCTGCGACCTTCCGCACTCGAGGTGAGCACGCTACCACGAGACCACCGAGGCGGTCAAAATGATAATAAGTCATCTTGATTAACAATTCCGCTAATGAAATAGGTCAGATAAGGATCAGGGAAACGTCATTTTAATAAAAATATCAAAGAAAAACCACTTGACCTATATTCCCAAGCCCCCCATATTTAGTTGGATACCTTGTGTTGTATAGTAGTGTATGGGGCTGTTATTTGCATAAACGAATGCCAGTGCTCAGCCTCAGAAGTAAAAGAAAATTTGTTGGTTTTTAAATAGAATAGAAAGAAAGAAATAGCTTTATTCCAATTAAGGGCCCTATAATAGAGCATACAATTACATATAAATGATTATGACAATTTGTGACATTTAAATACAATTATAACAGATTTATTATAATATAACAACCTGATATTGTGACTGGGGCAGAGCCAAGAAGTACATTCTGTGAAACAGTTACATGTATTGAAATATGCATGCATGTATAATGAACATATTATTATTCAAAATAATTCAGATCTTGTTATAAGCAAGTGACATACATTTGTAAAGTTATGTAACAATATTTGATGATCTTCTTAATTGAAGGCTTTGATATACATAATTTCCAAACTCTCTGAGCAAATCTAAATCTTCTTGTATGAAAATCCAATTAAATTTTAAACTGTTTTGTAAATTATTAAAATTGTTACAATAATGTAAAATCTTATTTGAAAAAATATCTCTAATTTCAGCATATAATGGACATTCAATAATAAAATGTAATTCATCCTCTGTTTTATTCATTGTACAATATTGACATTTTCTAAATGATCTTTCAATATAATTTTTTGAATATCTATCTGTCTCTATCCTTAAGGGATGTGCACTTATTCTGATCTTGCATAAAGCTTGTCGAAATTTAAAATCTTTTAAATTCAAGTATTTTTCAAATCCAAATGTAGTTTTAAAAGAAAAATATGTATAAAGTTTCCCTTGCTCAGAGTTTACAATCATATTTTTATAATCTTTCCAAAATTGTAGAAAACTATTCAATAACTTATCTTTCACTTGTTTGATAAATTGATTAACACTTAGTTTTTTCATTTGGTTATAACATATATTAAGTTTTTTCAAAATATAATCTATACTAGAATACCATGTGGTTGTGTTATTTTGACAGAGATTTTTACTGCAAACAAATGCATTAAATAGTAGCCCATCTTCCATATGCTCTAATCTATGACAATATTTTAACATTGACAATATAATGGAAAAATACATAGGATATCTTCCAAGTTCAGACATAACTGCAAAATTGCTAGAGCGTTTATTTACACCTAATATATATTTCATAAATTTTAAATGTGATTTTTCAGTTACATCTTTTTCAAATATTTTCTCAAACAAATATTGTCCATCATTTTTACTAGCTGAAGAGGTTGTTGAAAACATACCCCATATTTCACACCCATATGTTAAGATGGGTTTAATAGTATGATCATACAAGTGAAGTAGTGTTTGTACACTGGGATTAGAAGATGACATGCACTGTTGCAATTTAAAAGAAGCTTTGATAGATTTTTTGTATAATTCTTCTTTGCACTGAGAAAATTTCCCACTTGGTGTAAATGTTATGCCCAGATATTTGTAACTGTTGGTACAATCAATAGATTGTCCATTCAATTGAAAATGAAAGTTTAAATGTTTTCCAGTTTTATTAAAAACCATAACCTGAGTTTTTTTTAGATTAACATTCAAACACCATTTGCTACAAAATGAGTTAAGCATGTTTAACCTTTGTTGCAATCCCTCTTTTGTATGTGAAACTAATACAATGTCGTCAGCATACATTAGACAGTCTATGCGATGACCATTTACATCAACCTGGTCAATGCAACAGGAAAGATTATCAGGGAGATCATTTATAAAAAGATTAAATATATTGGGACTAAGAACATCTCCTTGTCTTACACCTATTGAGGAATTAAATAAAGGAGTAAGCTGGTGGTTTAACTTTACACATAACTTACTCTTACTGTACATATCTTTTATAATGGCATAAAATTGCCCTGCTATATTATTTTGTAAAAGTTTATATCTAATTCCAGCATGAACAACTGTATCGAATGCCTTTCTTAAATCTACAAAACAGGCAAAAAGTTTTCCATTATTTTTATTAGTATATTTATCTATTAATGTTTTCAAAACAAAAATATGATCTGCTGTTCTAGCCTTCTTTGTGAAACCGATTTGATATTTATTTATAATATTGTTCTGAACCAAGAAAGTATCTAGTCTATTATTTAATATACTGTTAAATAGTTTTCCAATACAGGAATTTATAGCAATTCCTCTATAATTTTCTGGTTTATCAGGGTCCCCAGATTTAAAAATAGGGGTTATGTATGCTGACGACCACTGCATTGGGTAAGAGCCTGTCGAAAATACAACATTAAATAGCTTTTGTAATAACGGAACTAAAATTGGTGATCCTGCTTTTATCATTTCAGCAGGTATGCCATCAATACCTGAGGCTTTTCCATTTTTAATTTTTTTTATACATTCTGAGATTTCTTTTGGAGTTATTCTAAAATCTAACTCACAAAACTGTTTAATTTTTTCAAGATTATTGACATCAGATAAAATTTCTTGTAGTCTATTTTTGTAGACATCTGGAGTTTTATTCAGATCAGTAAAATATTCATGCCATATATCTGGCTCGACTGTCTCTAAAGAATCATTGCTGTTTGACTCTTTTAATGAATTGATAAGCTTCCAATATTTTTGGGGGTCTGAATCCCTTAATTGATCTAATTGATCAAGTATTTGTTGTTTAAAATGTCTTTTTTTATATTTCCGCATTTTATTATATTCTCGGTAGCACCTGAAATAGGACCCTCTTATAATAGGATCAAATGGAAATCTGGAAAGAAGTTTTCCTTTATCAATCAGAACTTTTCTCTTTCCAATCAAATCAGAATCAAAAAAATTTTTATTTTTTGTATGTTTTTTCTTTTGAATTCTTTTTCTAGTATTAACGCATGCTTTGGACGCAGCTATTTTAATAATATCTGTAAATTCATTGGCTGCTTTTTCTGAATTTAAATCTTGATTTAAAAAAGAGTTAATTTTTTCTTTACATAGAGGGTGGCCAAGTGCATCCTTGAACTTATCTGCTGAAGAGTTAGTCCAAATGAATCCCTCGTTACAGTTTATCATTTTAATATTTCTCTTTATAACACTTTCAAAAGTGGCCATAATATTAAAACTTAGTTTACAATGGCAGTCAGAAAAATTTGGTATAAAATCTGATACTTGGAAACACAGTAAATTTGTTAATAAATTATCTGACATAATAACATAATCTACAACACTAGAACCTGCAGGTTTATGGCATGTAAATTGACCATTAAGATCACCAAACACTCTACCATTAATTATTCTCAAATTAGTAGAAATACAAAATTCTAACAGCTGTTTACCTCTTGCATCAATTTTCTTATCAAAGCTACATCTTAATTCTTGTACATTATCATATTCATAGTTATTACATATAGGTGTATGCTTGTCATAAAAATCATTTTCAACAAAATCTGGCTCTGCCCCTGACCTGGCATTCAAATCACCACAGAGTATAATATCCCCATTTGTCTTATACTTATTAATTATATCTCGTTCGATTAATTCTAAGACATCGTCATCAGTCTGATGTAAATAACTAGATGAATTTGGAATGATGTATGCTAAACATAGAAAAATGTCTTTAGAAAAATTAAAAAATAATTTATCTAATTTAATCCACTGGAAATCTTTACTTGTGTTTTCTAAAATTTTAACACCTTGTCTGATATTTTTCTTAATTAATATACCAAGTCCTCCATAAAATCTTCTGTTAGATGATTGAGCTCTACATACAGGAAAATAATTATACCCTTCAATATTTACTGCTGTACCATATCCAATGTGGGTTTCACATAAAAGTATAATATCATAAGTATTAATTTGGCTAATAAAATTGTTATCTTGGATCTTATTATAATTCTTTGATATTAGTCCACCCACATTCCACACACAAAAAGTCAAATTATGAGACCTAATTGAGCCACTTCGAATTGGCATTCTTTTTTTTTTTTTTAAATATACTACTATATGGCTCCCTCTGATAAATAAATTGGATTATTTTTTCCACTGCAAAGCAATTACAAAAAATAAACAATGAAACAGTCATTCAAATGGCTGAAGAGCAGTATCTTTTGTTTGTGATTTCATGGAGACATATTGAGACACATGCTGATGAACACCATGTGGAATAAGTTTAGAAATAATACTTTTGGCAAGAAAACGTTCTTCGTGTAAAATGCAGACTGCATTTAAACACAGGATAACGGATTCAATTAAAGAATAAAGGCCGAATGCCATTGTGCACTTCAGTCTGTGTCTCGTTGGCAATATTTTTTTCAATGTCAAATTTAATGATTGGTTGCAAGCCGTTTTTACCTTATTGGTAAACACTCGGACGACTAGTGTCGATACAACATAAAATCCTACCTCAATTCAGGTAGAATCATGAATTTTATCCGGAAAGCGTACAATTCTAACTTTTTTATAATCAATTTAGTAAAATAATTATATATAAAGTCCATGATTCAATTCATTTTTTTTAAACATAAATTTTAAAGAGCGAAACCATACGATTACTAAAAAACTTCTTTTACATGGTTATTGATTTCACTTACAGATTCGGATGGGTATGTACCAGTTGAGAGTGAAAAAAGTATGCAGACAAGAACATGAAGAAAGCCAATGAAAACAAATCGGAAATACCCTCCCCAAATTTCTACTAAACTCTCGCCTTTTCTATGAGAAAAAAATGATGGATATAGTGACGTAGCTTGCATCTTTCTAAAGGTGTTGCCAAAGTTTCCTATATCTTCAAAAGGACAAGGACTAAATTATAAACTAATCACAACAATCACAAAAATAAATAACTGAATATTAAAAGTTTTCTTGACTCAAATAATTATCCAAAAACGTTTTTCATCAGAGGCTTTTATAAATTTAATTCAGTAAATAATGGATTTGTTTCATTGTTCTTTAAATAAACATTCAGTGGAGGTAAAGATTAATCAGTATCGCTAATTTTCCCCCCTGTTAAGATACATTTGCAGTCGGAGTAGAAATTTTGCAGGAAATATACCATTTCTGGCAAAAGATTGCCATGCATATGGTGGAGATATTTTTTAATGAATAATTTCATTTGTTTGACCTATAAACTTCCAAATGGGAGAAGTTTGAGCAATTTCCATGAAAAAGAGCTTATTTGGGGAATTTTACCATACTGTAAAAAATATTTATGAGGGTCTGGATGGGGGGGGGGGGGGGGGTCTGTTATTCTGTAAACATTTAATTTTCAACCCTTTTTTCTCTAATCTTCAAAAAATTAGTCTATTCTTCAAAAGTAATTTTTTATGCATTATTCTCTAATTTTTTCCCCAGTTTTCTTTAATCTTTAAAAAAAAGTAAAAAACATTCTTTTAAATGAATGAGAAGGGTGATTTCCAAACAACAGCAAGGTTTTCATTTGTTTCTCAACAATGACGTGTTGATGTGTATTGTTCTGCATGATTTAAGTGCTAGTTCCTTGAAGTAACAAGTCCAAGTTCTCATCAGTTCTTTCCAGTGATTTTGACCACATATAAAAAAGAAGATGTGGTGTAATTACCAATGAGACAACTCTTCAAAAGAGACCAAATGACACAGAAATTAACAACTATAGGTCACTGTACGGCATTCAACAATGAACAATCTCTCCTTCACAGATTTTTCATTCGAATAAAAGCTAAACACACATGGAACAACAGAGATTTTCATCAAATTCGTCTGCTATGACCTCTGACATCTTTAAAGATAGACGATAACATTCGAAATAACCCGAGTAAAAGTATGAACCGAAAAGATCCGAAATCCGAGTAGAAGTATCGGAAACCAGTTAATAACATTTACCACTGGAAATGGATTAGAGTTGAAAATACACTGAATGATTGTGGTTTTTCTAATTTCTGGTTGTCATAAAATGTACCGAAAAATTTACAGTTAGCTAAAAATGTAAAAACAAGATTATGTGACCAATATAAACAGTCATGGGTTGATATTATATTTAATTCTCCAAAGTATTTGAATTATAGAATATTTAAGAAAGAGCATAAATTTGAGAGTTATTTAAATGCTCTTCCATTTGACTTAAGAAAAGCTTTATGTAATTTTAGACGTGTTAATCATAAGTTACCAATTGAAAGAGGTAGATTTTGGAATATAAACCGTGAGGATAGAAAGTGTGATATCTGTGATTGTGATTCTCTCGGAGATGAGTTTCATTACTTGTTTGTATGTCCTTTCTTTAGAAATGAGCGTAGAAATCTTTTGCCTTATGATACTTATGTAAAACCTAATATTGAAAAGTTCTGTACTCTATTTAATACGGATGATTACCAAATATGTTCTAAATTAGCACGATTTTGTAAAATTGTACTGGCTATTATAAATTAAGGTCATTGCCTTCCATTTATTGTGAGTTTATTTGTATCATATGTTATCTGTTCAATTGTTGATTGTATTTATTCACATACCCCAGTTGGGGTCTTGATAAATAAAAACTTGAAACTTGAACTTGAGTTCACATTGACTGAATCCTATAGTCTGTTATCATGAAACCAAAAAGGTTTACCAAGTTTGTTTTCACTTTTATATTTTTACAATGATAATTTTGATAATTTTCTTTCAATTTTAAGAAGGGAAAATTCTGTAAACACTTAATTTTTAGCGTTTTCTTTTATTAATTATTCAATATTCATTATATTTTTAGACCACGTATTTCTCTAATCTTCATTTTTGTTGCCCGTTATTCTCTAATCTTCATTTTTTAAGGGCATTATTCTTTAATCATTTAACCCCATCCAAACCCTAATTTATATAAGTTGATTGGAAATTTTAACATTTTCAAATTTTGTTTATGTGAGGTAGCTGTTTCATTGCCTCATTTGAATCTACGCCACTGGGATATACCCCTAAATACATGAAATAGTGAATTCTGTCAACAAAAACAATTTTTGTTCTGTATCATTTAAAATCAGCAAAATCAATCAGAATAAAAGGAGAACCTGTTTCTTGCTTTTCAGGGGTAAATATTTTGTTAACATTGATCAAAATGATTTTTTTAAATGTAAATTTCCATAGAAAGTGGAAAATATGAAGTGACGGAATATTTATGTCTACTGACTGTATATAATATACCTATCTATTTATTTCTCTTGTCTACTTGCGTGTTATATGTTTTATGATTGTGTGGAATTCTGTGTTTTTATAGGATTTGTGGGTACTTTTGTGGTAATAGTATAGTTTTAAAATGTTTCTCGGACCATTTAGTGCTTTTCTCGTGGCATACAACCACATCGTTTTAAAAAAAAGCGGTAAACCTAAATTTTTAGTGTAACCTTTTTCCCATAGTAACTATTTTTCCTATTTTCGTGGCCTTTTAACCTCAGAATTTCATGGCCGTAAATTTCACGGAGTGGAGGCAGTTGCCACGTCCAAATTTCGAACAAAAATCAAAATTATTTTTTAAATTAAATAAACATATAAAGAAAAGAAAAAAGCCTTATGCATCTCAAGTCATCAGGAAGTCTTGATTTCAGTCTCTTCAAAGGTTCGCTTTAACTTACTTGATCACTTGTGACATGAAATCCCTATTCTTTTGTTAATTAATATTTCGTTGATTCATTGTGCTCACTGGAAATCAAGCTATCCAAATCCTGCTCTGTACTTAGGAATACACGACGTCCAGTTAAGTCTTTTTTTTATGAATTCCGTTTATTTGGAAGGTATCAGTATACAATGTTTTTGCACCATACTTGCTGAAATTCTGGGGGCCTATGAACCAGACAGCACCCGATTTACTGGCTCCTCCGGAACAAGCGGCAATTTACGGTCATGGAATAATACCTGCAGTTATAATTCCCTTAGTAGGACCCCTGTAACTCTTAGTGTGGACAAATGCGTCACCCAGTTTTGTATTGATGACAGTTGCACACCTATTGCTTTGTCCTCGTGAGTCTTTAGTGCCAACGTTTAACTTATTCCTGTATTTGATAAGTATATTGCTATATTAGTTTTATATTAATCTAACTTGGATTCTTGGTAAACATTTGTAAACATTACATTGGTCTATTATATTATTACTTATATTTTGTCTGTACTTTTACCCATTGATGCATCACCAAATTACCTTACTTTCACATGGAAAGGAGAGCATGGCATCAGCAGTGGCCATCAAGGTGAATATGGAGTTATGTCAAAACAGCAACAGGAAGTACCAAGAATTACAACTGGGAACTAAAAGTGGAACACATGAGAGCAAAGATGAATGTTCAATCTAATACTGTTTTGATTTTTACATCTCTTATTTTTCAGATGAAATCATAAGAAGACCAAAAATATGTATTCCCTTGCAGTCAATCAGTATTCAGTAGGATTTGCATTGCCTGAAATTACCTTTAAAGGGATAAAAATCTAAAAGTTGTAGGGCTATTGATCTTTGATATGACTGCAGTCAAGACTGTCTTACTTGAGATGTGTCAAAATTCTATTTAATCAAGCTTGTTTTTTCTTCTTTTCATTATTTTTTATATTCTTTGCTCTAGAGGTTGAGGAGGTAGCTACCTCCTCTGACTTAATAGAATTTATGGAAAAAGGTTTGTGCAATAAATGAGACCAATACTGTAATAACAAAATGCATAAAACTTTTCAGACCCAAAGGACAGATATCAAAATCATTCAGAGCAAGATGCAACAGAAGATGCAACACCTAGAAAAGTTGTACTGTAACAGGAGAGAAAACAAGACATAAGTAGGGAAACAGAATAGCTTATCATATCAAACCCCTTTTTAAGACGGTTATATTATTATACGACTTATACAAAACTGGACTCTTCCCTAGATTCTGGGGTCGATTCAGAATTATTTAAACATGCTTCAAATTTGACATTCGTAGCTTGATTTCTTAGATTTGTAATGGGGTGGATGCAATTCTTCTTTCTTTAGCTCTTGATTCTTGACTAAACTCACCAAACCTCCTTCCCCCAACCTTCTTCCTCCGATAAAACTGACTAAACTCACCAAAACTCCTTTCCCCAACCTTCTTCCTCCTATAAATCTGTCAGTTTCTATCCCCATCATCTGTTTGATGTCCCTTTATCTCCCACTTTATAAGGTCAAACTCCCTTTCAAACCACCAATTAAACTGTTCATGTCTGATGATTGCAATTAAAGTGTTGAAATGAAGAATAACATATACGAGTAATGACATTTGACAAGTTTAATACAAGTTTGTATATATAAAATTCTCATTTCATTTAATAAATAAAAAATCAAAGTGTTATTAAATTAACTACTGCAATTATAGAAAGACTGAACACTCTATAGTTCTGTACTTTATATTAGCATATGACCAGGAAGATATCTTTAACCAGCAATCAAGCAATCTTTATTGGTGGTCTTATTCCAACTTTAATATCTCAGTTACAATAAAATGTACATATGTAATAGCGCTACAGATTTTATGATAACAATTTTGATGCACAAGATATGCATATTTCGTCGATTTAGGACTCATCAGTTGTGCTTAAGGCCTAAAATATTGAAAGTGAAAACAATAACAACAGATTCAAATACCAAAAAGGTAAAATGAAAGTCCTCCACGAGGGTGATACTCCTTAGTTTCCAAAAAATGCATATCTTCAAGCACCATTTCGTGCTAGTATAAAAAAAAAAACTAGCAACTGACCTGTTGATGCCCTCGGGACCTGGAATCCACCAGCAGAGGCATCAACTAAATGGAAATAATACATATGCTGTGACACAAATTTTGATGCCAATTTCGTCAATTCATGGACTCATCACTTCTGTTGGGGCCAAGACTGTTGAAAACCAAACATTGAAAAGCAGATTCAAATACATAGACAGATGTTGGATTAATGCCCATATGATACATGTATGTACTAGAATACAGGAGTTTTATTGCTGTTTATCATCTGTAAAGTGACTATAATCTCACTCTTACAGTAAGATCCATATATGACCCCTTGTTGACAGTAAAAGCAGTAGTACATACCATTAAACACTACATATGCCTTTATAATTTGACACATGTATATTAGTAAATCATAAAATACACAAATGTATACATCGTATGGATTCTTAAACAAATAAAATTCTATTCTGTTCTGTAAAAATAATAGACATTACATAATTGCACAGAACACCTTCTTTTTTTTAATCTAAAAATGCAACTGAACTGAATAAAAAAAACCTTTATGTATAACTGAATTATATTTGGATATATTAATAATGAAAATGTTTTCTTTGATATTTTAAACTGATATTATCCTGTAGACATAGAGTTTCAATCACGAGTGTTGTAAAAATGGAAGTTGCAACAGATGTACAATATATGACATCTTTTTTAAAATAAAGGGCTTTGCAATAAAGCACAGCATGATGCGATTGCACCATGTTGGCAGGTAAACAATTAAAGCAGATGTGGACACACTATAATGCTTGACCCCATAAAGTGTTGGGTATATCGTAATAAACATCGCACAGAAATATTTGACCTACCACAAAAACCAGATCAAGAACAAAATTTAGAAATCCCCTTTAACACCCCATATCTCGAAAACTGTAAAAGATGGGAAAAATCTGTTGAATTACTACTAAAAGCAGTCATCAAGATCAATTAAAAGAAAAAATCTCCATTGAAATTCGATGAAAAAGTAAAATTTTATGTTATTTCCAAAATTACTAACTTTGATCCCTTGTATTTCAGAAACAATAAAAGATAAAAAACATACTACAGGAAGCGCTCATCAAGGTGAATTTAAAAAAATCCCCATTGAAATCAAATAAAAAACAAATATTTTAGGTGTCTTGCAAAACGGCTAATTCTGGCCCCTTTAATCCCTTTTACCTCTGCAATGTCAAAATTTACACAGAAACGTGTGGCGTAACTTTTATTTTATTTCTTAATGACAAACCATCTAAAAAAAAAATCATCAAAATCGGATAAGAAAAAAAAAATTTAAAAATTTAAGGTGTGTCCCTTTTTGCCCTCGAAAACAGTAAGACATAATGGAAAAAAGATCTTAAGAAATTTTTCCATTTTCGCCAAGGAACATTAAAAACAAAAAATCATAAAAAATAACAACAAAATTATCAAAAAACCTTTAATGACCCCCAGAAAAAAAAAACAGGAGGGGTCAGATTTCCCAAAATCAATCCCAAACTGTATTTCTTATGGGGGATCATTGTAGTAAAAAAGAATAAGGATATCTTAAATAGAACAAAGGTAAATGAGTGGAAACCATATCTGGACATTTTGAAGAATTATGTGGTCAATAATAGTTCAGATAACTTAATCACACATTCAAATATCTTTTTTTCACCATTAAGCAAATAATTGCATTTCTAGGATATAGCACCTAATTAGTAATAAATATGTATTTTAGTTTCTTGCATTTTTTAGAAGTAAAGAGATAGTCATTATTTCAGTTCAAAAGCCCTACCTTATAATGTGATTTAACCAGACAAAACTTTATCATAAACAAATGCTTTCTAGATAATCCAGTCTAGATACCTTATTGTTTCGAGGTGATTCATATTCCCAGGTGCATGTACCATCACCTCCAAATAGCATGAACAGGTATGTATAAAATAAACCAATAATTAATCTAATCTCATGAAGAACTTACTTAAGTTTCTTGAAAATTATATTTATTTAAGATATCAAATATATAAAATGGGCAACAGTTCAAATAATTTGTTTTTTGTGGTTAAGGAAACATGTTTTTTCACCAGGATTCTAAAATTTGTAGTTGTGCCTATAGTTTTTTCATGGAATAATTGAATTCACTCATTGAGTGTATACAGGAACCACGACAAATGATATTCAATTAAATATAAATTCACAATAAATACAGTAATACTTTACCAATGAAACCATGAAAATCTTACATATACAATTGTATACCTACATTTAATACGTTCATCCAATGAAATTTTAAACACTTTTTAAATATAAGAAAAATAATATAAAACAACAAAAACAACATAAAAATTACACACTGACAATCTAAAAAAAAAATTGCACTTTTAACAAACAAAAAAAAAAAAATTACCTTACAAAATTTACAATTAAACAATGTAACTTGGATCATTTTTATAAACACAATGAATTGAAAATAATAGTTTTATATGGACTAAAATATCATAATATTACACCACATCATATGAATTTGTTGGAAAATCTGCAATGCTGAATTAAAATACGGTACTAAAGGCTCTCAAGAGCCTGTATCGCTCACCTGGATTTAACTTTTCACCTTGAGCAGACTAAAAATTGAAGTGTTGCAGTCAATTTGGCTGGTTTTTCTATAGGGTTCTATGTTAAATTAAGTTCGGGTATGGCAGCCATCTTGGTTGAAAATCCAGGTCAATGGAAGCAGGTGTGGACACACTATAATGCTTGACCCCATAAAGTGTTGGGTATATCATAATAAACATTGCACAACATTCCTTAAAAAATTAACAATTCAGGGGCAATAGCCCAACAAAGGGTTGCCCGATTCGTCTGAAGATTTCATGGCAAGTAGATCTTGACCTGATGAACATTTTTACCCCCTTGTCAGTATTTTGAAATATAGGACAAAAACCGCAGTTTACCGCTATGTTCTATTATTAGCCATGTCTGCCATGTTGGTTGGTAGGCGGGGTCATCAGACATACTTTTTAACAAGATATCCTAATGATGCTTGTTGCCAAGATTTGTTCCATTTGGCCCAGTAGTTTCAGAGAAGAAGATTTTTGTAAAAGTTAATGACAGATGACGGACACCAAGTGATGAGAAAAGCTCACTTGACCCTTTGGGTCAGGTGAGCTAAAAAGTGTTTCAAAATGGTCTTGCACTTGTTACAAGCATGTTTCTTAATTTTAAAGTTGAAATCTGGGAGCTGAAATATTTTTTTCCATTCGATATTAAGTACAATGTAATAAGCTTGGTCTACATAAAGTTAGAAAATTCTTAATCTATTGTTGAATGGACAGTTTGAAAACTCATAATGAATAACAATGAGATGCTTGATTAATGAAAAGCAATGACGTCTTAATTGTAAGTTAAGGGCCACTGTTCTTCATAATGAGTTCTATGATACCAATTGTGCCCATTTACTTGATTAATGCTCATCAGCTCTCCTTGAAGCCTAAAACAATAATCCAAAATGTTGATGAATAAATTCCAGAAATGGCAAAATGACAGGAAGGATAAAGCTAAAAAAATCTTAAGGTCACAGTTATACTCTGTTCTTGATAAAAGTTTGAGACTTTCTTTTGATTTATTGTTTTTTCTATATTCTAGTTGTATTCACATTAAATAAATAGTGGAGTTGTAAACAACAGCTACTCCTTTATTCATTTAACTTGTATTAGCGTTGAATGGATTAAGCAATGTTTATCAATTAAGACTGGAGTAGAACACAACACACCTCGCCATGACGAAATCATAATTTTAAGTGTTGACAGGCTAGTGAGCATTAGTAATTACTATGGACCTCTTGGCCACCAAGACAACTTTCTTAAGAAGCACACAGAACACTGCATTAGAAAGGCAAACTATAGATGTTGATTTAAAGCAATAATTTCATGTGAAGATCAACCACAAATTCAATCTCACCTGTTATTATCAAAACTCAGTTAAAATCACATAAAATCTGACAACAGTCTAACATAAGTATTTGTATTGTCATTTGTTTATGCTGCCCAACTGCTGCTACCTTTCATCATACTATTATATAAAGTTTTGTACGTAAGAAGCTAATATCTAAGAACACCTTTAAATACTAATTCACTACTGATAAAAACGTATGAATTATAAAAATGCATAAACATTTCTATGAAATATACATACATGTACTTAAGTTTTGTTATGGTTTTATAAGGCCTTAAAAAGACAAGACATAGAGACATTTTTCTACATTAAAAGTACCACATCAGGTTTGTTTACTATGAAAGACCCAAGGTAAAAATATCACAGTCCAAAGTAATATCTAATTGGTGGACATTCTATATCCTCATCATTATCACCCTGTAGACACACAACTAAATCTGCATACTTCTGACCAGCATGTGGCTTCAATAGTTTCTCCATGCTGAAAAAAATAATAATAAAAAATTAAACATTTCAATCCATACTTTCAAAAGTTTTCACATTAAAACAAATATGACACCTACTTGTAAATATTCTCAACCACAAACAGCATATTTTCCATTCTGTTGACAGACAACACTGTATTGTAAGTACAATGTAATACATAGGTACATCTTAACATTTGAAACAAGTAGTCATTCTGCCAAATTACATGAGTGAAAGTAAACATATCAGCACGGCTATCTGATATAACCATATCAAATGTATTTTGTACAACATCAAAGAAAATAATTTATGCATTTCGGCACCTAAAATGTAAATTACAGTCTAAGTCTTTTATTAAGTTGGGTGCAGTTGTAATTAGAAACATGGCTAGAAAAACTTGTTTTATTAATAATTATAGATATTACATATCGGCCCTGGTATCATCCTGAGACTCCCATATCGGACTGAGGGCCGATATGGAAAATTAAGAATTTTAGATTTTTAAAAAATGGAAAAAAAAACAAACAAACAAAAATATGGATTTTCGAGGGCCAATATAAATTTTCGAAGGCAAATATGGATTTTCGAGGGCAAATATGGACTTTCGATTGCTAATATCGATATTGGCCCAGAGGACAAATAACCGACTCTGACTTCTGGCTATTATTGGACATGCAAAAAGGTACATATTAGTACAAAAGATGTGATAAATACATTTATTTTATGTTAACAAAAGGCTCAGGGATAGAAACTATAGATCTCACCTTACAGTTCCTACTATCTATTTATTTAGACTTCTATTTATTTGTAGTTCCTTTTACCAAGCATTTTCAGAGAACATTTTTGAAACTTGGCCAGAAGCAAATACATGTGTATGTAATTTTTCTTTTAGCTAATAATAAAACACAGTTAATTTCCCATTTACTTTGTTCTAAAAGTCTGATAAATTTATTTTCAAAACTAAAACAAGAACTTGTATTTACGTTTGGGTTAATCTTTTTGAATGTCCAGGCATGAATGGAACATAAACCATCTTCACACCATGTCCGACCATTGTCGCTTCAAAACCATACACATCCTGTCAACAATATATATTCAATTTTAAAACATTTTGTATAATCAATTTTATCATTAATAGATTTTTAAATTTATCGTTAAGAGATATTTTCATTTAAAGAATTACATGTGTTTAAACTTCTGATTACACTTAATGGTATTTGGTATAATTTTTCTTTAAATTCCTAGTATATTTACTGGACAGAATAAAGGATCTTACCATGTACATTAAACAAATCTATGAAATATGTCGTAATAATTGAATAGTGTCAAAGTATATTTATGTCCCGCAACGAATGTGGCTGGGGCATATAGATTTACCCTTGTCTGTCCGTCCGTACTTCCCGATTCAGTTAATTTTAGCGTTTAGGTCCATTTCTCAGAAACTTAATAATATCAATGATATCTCACCACTACAGTCCTCTTGTATAGTACATTGCAATTCAGCAACACTTGGGGCGCTTCGACCTACATTTCATGCTTCAGTGACTTTGGTTAAGTTTTGCGTTTAGCAGCAACACTTCGGTCGCTACAACCTACATTTCATGCTTCAGTGACTTTGGTTAAGTTTTGCGTTTAGCTTCATTTCTCAGAAACCTATAGTAATATATCAATGATATTTCACCACTACAGTCCTCTTGTATAGTACAACGCAGTTCAGCAACACTTGGGTTGCTATGACCTACATTTCATGCTTCAGTGACTTGGGTTAAGTTTTGCGTTTACGTTCATTTCTCAGAAACCTATAGTAATCTATCAATGATATTTCACCACTACAGTCCTCTTGTATAGTACAACGCTGTTCAGCAACACCTATATTGTTTTTAGGGCAGGGCTTCTGTGTCTTATAGACACATTTTCTAGTTTTAATAAGTTTTGACTTACTTTAAAATGCTGCAGGAATTGTTGTAAGAGAAACGTCTTGTTTCCTTCAACTTCCCATTTATCCCACATAGTCACAGTTAATCCTTCTCTATAAAATCAAAGATAACATTATAAAACTCTAGTTTGAGTTTCATCATACAGATTCTTTAGAGTATATAAAAACCTATAGTTTAGTAACACAAATGTAAAACCCACGCATAACTACCGTGAGTCTACTTACTACACAATATGCTTTAACAGTATGGTAAAACTTGTGATCTATTATGTTAAATACATATTGTACCAGTAGTGATTTTTGCAGACAGGGAAAATAAGTAGAAATCTTGTACCGAAGTCATTTTTTCTGTCATTATAATTAAAAAACCTTAACAGAGATATCTAAACTGCCAAATGCTAAATTCTGCTAAAAACCTGAAAAAATCATACCTGTTGTATTAAACGATAACTAAATTATATTAATTCATTTTAATTTTTTGTTTTTTGAAAGATAGTACAATTCAGTGGTTATTTCAAGTCAATATGTTTTATTGTCTTAAATCAGTTTATTCTTAAGATGGATTTTACTGGAAAGTGTATATACGTCTAACTTATTTTATCGAAGAGGAACTTTTAATCTATAAATGCTAATTTTATTTCTTAAAATGTCTCTGTTTTTTACAAACTTTTAACAAGATCTCAATTGCTTTAATTCTGTTCATTTCGAGGTGTCCCAAAGCTGGGTTAAATCAGAAGGTAAGAAGAAGAAGAAGTGATTTTCTTTTGAATATTTCTTTGACAGTATTCCCCATCTCAAGTCCTCAGTCACATTTTTTGGTTCCATTTTGCATGTACATGATAGAGAAATGTTTCAATAAATTGTACAAGATGTCTAATATTTTTACAATATTTTGAATACTTACTTAATGACATTTTTTTCTACTGCTCCTGGTTCAGATAACAATAAAACAGGTAATGCTAAATTCATGAAACAGTTCTTGAAAACATCTATTGGTTGATCTTTATATAACAACTTAAGTAACTCAACTGACACCTATGAAAGAACAATTCTGAACTCATACACAACTTCCTAATATATCTCTTTTTTTTTGTTTTTTTTTCAAAAATCTTCATAGTCCTTCTTTTAATTTTACGTAAACAACTTTCATTTTAAAAAATTACGTAAACAATGCCGAATTCTGTATCCAATACATCCAATATCGATCAGTAAATTATTCCCAACTCTATTAAAGTTTCTTATTAAATATTCTTTGAAATCAATTTTGATGCACATGATATGCACATTTGAATCCATCAGTTGTGCTAAAGGCTTAAATCATTGAGCTACAACAGTTGTATTAAACAGAAATTTGAAGAAAAAATTATTTTCCCAGGCATCTTCTAATCAGTACTGCAAAAGCAATAATATATGTTTCTACAACACTCTCAGGGCCATCTCATACATGTGAACCTCCCGACGGGAGTACAATAATCCCGTTTTCAGGGTTCCCCTCCCGTCCTTCCGTTGATGAGAAAAAAATCCCGTGCAGAAAAAATTTCAGTCGCCATTTTTACTCATCTATTTTTACTATTTTGTTTACAAAATTTATCATTGAGATCGTAAAAACACGAGTTTATCGAACGTATCCGGAGTAACTGACATTACCTGATTACGCAACATGTGGAGATTTTAATCCTTGCTTAAGGCTAATTAACAAGTGATAATTGTTTGATTGAACAATCAAAAGGTGTTGGTATATTAATTACTTCTGTTTATGGCACACGCCAATGATGATTAAAGGTAAATACCGATAAATACCGGCATTGATAGAAAAATGGAATGTTGTTGTCTAAACATTTATCGGAAGTTTTTGATGCCGAGGGAAACATTTATTGTATATGAAAATACTGGGAAAAACTTTGAGACATTATTGTATTACAATGTAAAATTGACAGTGCTTTTAACATATTTATTGTGAAAGAGTTTAAACAATGACAATGTTCAGTTTTCTGTCATCATTAGTGCTTTAAATCATGCATACCCATTGTTATTCTTTGTTAATTTATTATTTATTTCTTATGTAATAAATGTATAGCATATTTCTCTCTTATATCTTAGTTTTACGATGAAAAATATGTCGATAAAAAACCTCCTGATCTGAAGTCCAAACTCCTGACCAAAATTTCCAAATCTCCTGATCTGAATTTTACAGTCCATCACATGTATGCCATCTCCGGACTATCCATTACACTATGTAGCCAAAAGACCTTGATATCTGACCCAATCCCAATCCTATTATATAAATGTCTTACCAGTCCTGCAACAGCAGCTGTTGTCGTAGCTATTGCAGGCACAATTCTACCAGCAATCCGCTTCACTTTCAGTCTGTCAGCACATTCAATTCCATACATACTTGCCCTTAAATTCTTCAAAGAGTACAAAACATAAATTAAAATAATTTCAAATAACACTCAGTAAATATTCAAATTTGAAAGGGAGGTTATGGCATATTCTTATAAAATTTGATGGGACCATAAAGCCTATTAAAAATCATAATTTTTGTTATGATTAAACATCAATAATTCTATATTGACTTTAAAAGGCATATTAAGTGGAATACAGGTTGAAGATAAATCAACATAACTTACTGATGCTGCAGTGATGAAATCTATGTGGCCGTTACTGTCATCATCTTTCTCAAACTCAGCTATACACATATTTGATACAACTGCAGTAAACAGAAATTTTAAAATTAAAAACAAGATTTCACAAATTTTCCAAAATAGAAATATAAATACATCAGTAGTATTCAACAAACCAAATTATTATCAAATTTAAAGGTTTTTAATAAATTTATTTGGGTTTTTTTAATTTTTAGATTAGCACTTAGGTATTTTACATAAATCTAAATAACTAATTCATATCTCAAAGCAAATATGGTCTTTCAAATGATATATTTTGGGCAATAGATAACATTAAAATAGTCAGCAGATAAAATGTGGGAACTAGGCCACAAAATTAAATTCCCAGATTTTCATCCAAACTAATGAAGAAGAAGCTGTCTAACTGATAGCACACCAGATTTTATTTTGATTAGAGCTGCCTGCCAGCCATTCATTGCCAAACTACATGTAATAGCAACATTTTTTCTGATGAAGGGTGGCACCCTTTTTATTTTAGGTTTTTCTGTTTCTGAACTTTTTTCTTCATTTGAAACAAAAAAAAAATTTCTGTAAAATTACAAAAAAATATATGAAAAACAGCAACTTGTAAATATAATGCTATAAGAATCTGTGAATTTGGTTTTTCTAAAAAAAAAAAAAAAAAACAAGAATATGTGTCCACAGGACATGATGCCCCCTGGCACTACCAAAACCCCAATTTAACATGCAGTTGAGACAGATCACATAATAATGAACATATATACAACTTATCCTAAACTACTTCACCAAAAACTTTAACCTGAGAATGAATTGTTTCCACACCATCATATTTCTATGTTCAGCAAACCATAAAAATGGGGTCAAAACTCTCTTATTTGGCATGCAAATTAGAAAGACCACATTATAAGGAACATGTGAACTAAGTTTCCAGTTAATGTGACTACAACTTCACCCTAAACTACCTTCGCCAAAAACTTTAACCTGAGAATGAACTGTTTCCACACTATCATATTTCTATGTTCAGCGAACCATGAAAATGGGGTCAAAACTCTCTAATTTGGCAGGAAAACTAGAAAGACCACATTATAAGGAACATGTGTACTAAGTTTCAAATTGATGTGACTACATTTCTACATGTATGTTCAGTGAAGCATGAAAATGGGGGGAAACCCAAATTAAAACTTTAACCTCAATCTGAACGGATGAACAAACCGATGAACCGACCGAAAAACATAATGCTCCTCTACTATCATAGGCAGGGCAAAAATCTTTTTTTTTAGAGTACCGTTCGATATTATACTTCCTTTAGAACCAATCTTACAGCAAATAGACAATGTATTAAATAAAAAATTTGAACCTTCATTTGGACTTTTTGATTGGTTGATAACAAGTTGAATTCTATTGGCTGCATCCTGGTATTCATCATTATCTGTCGATACCTCATCAACTGGTTTAGAAGCTGACTCATCTGTCACTATCCTCTGAAATAATTCACAGATTTCATATACATGTATTTTATGCTATACATGATGTCAATCAATAATAATATTATCTGAACTAGGTTATTGTCCAAATTGGGGAAGGGAATCTTTATACAATCCCTTTTCTGATGATGCTATATGATATAATCTACTTTAGTCAGTTTACTCTGCTTTGCTGTTTATGAAGCGTAAACTGCCTATAAAAAGGTTATATCATAATTTTAAAATTGAAAACATTCCTTAAATATTGTTAAATTGCTTTAGTGTCTAATGTCATACATGTATGTCAATCTTGTAATGATTTCAACTACTAATTACCAATTTTATGCACTTTATTAATACTGATGAATAGCCAAATTCACCTCAATTTGTATTTGTCTGTTATAGCTCACCTTAGATGATGGTATAAAACTAGGAACATCTACTGTCTGTAGTATCCCAATCACTGTGTCTGTACTAATATCCTAAAATATCCAAATATTACACTAGTACAAAATATAAAAGTAGTCACATGAGCTTCAATTTATTTTTATTTAGTTGGGGTTTTATGCCATTTTCAGCACATTTGGCTATTTCGCGGTGGCCAGTTTTTATTGGTGGCAGAGTACCCCGAGAGAACCATGTCCTTCCGTAGGAAAATTGGCAATCCTTGTCAATTAAGATTGGAGTCGAACACACCCCACCACAGGTGAGATTTGAACTCACAACCTCAGTGTGGACAGGCTCGTGATCATTAGTAGTCATGACGAACTACCTAGACCA
This sequence comes from Mytilisepta virgata, assembly GCA_028015205.1. Lineage (NCBI taxonomy): Eukaryota > Metazoa > Mollusca > Bivalvia > Mytilida > Mytilidae > Mytilisepta > Mytilisepta virgata. The sequence continues at coordinate 5,990,535 of CM051517.1, forward strand.
CTCGGCCACCGAGGCCCCACATGAGCTTCAATTTTTAGTACTGTGTTGTTAACTCTTGAATTAAGAACAATTTATTAAAATGTAAGGATATTGGGTATAAGTCAATGAGACAAAATAAGACAAGATTAATATGAGAAAAGAATGATAACATTTTGGGGTTGCTTTGTGGTCTTCAGCAATGAAAAATAGCCAACAGAAAACATGCACAAAATGTGAAATCCAATTATCAATCATTGGATGAGTTCAAAATGATTAAAGATGTAAAACCATAAAATGCTGTCGCCGTAATATTGGCTGCAATATCGCCACCTCAGCGTTAAACAATATTCAATCAATCATAAAATGCTGCTTTATGATAACCCATCTCCCTAATTACAATACTGAAATGAGTAAGTCAAAGTTATACATTGATTATGTACCTGTGTTGATTTTGGAATGTTGGCAGCATGGGCATACAATCTGGCAGTACTAGTCACAAAACACATGTGTCTACAAAAAAATTTTCATTTCAATTTAAACACAAATTAAAAAACAAGGATCCAGATATAACATAATTTTTTTATGAAAAATAAATAAAAAACAAGATTTGAGCTGTCAAAATTACAGAAAACTAAATTTTTCATCATCTTGTCACTTTAAACAACATAAATTGTATTCAATTTTGAAATATATGTGTCAAATGCTTGCTTGGAAACTAATAAAAAAAGCATGGCTTTGGAATGATAATATTGATTGTAGAAGCCATACTACTCCTTTACTTTGCATTATAAATAATATAATGAAATTTAAAAAAAAACCCAATCTATCAAACACTGAGTTGTAACATAAAAGCCATTATCCTTTCAAACAAGTGGACAACTCTAAAGAGAAAAGCAACAATCATCAAAGTGGATTAAACTACATCTCTGCCCTTTCATACCTTTATATATGTTACGTACGTTTCATTGGCTGTATCAAATTCTTGCGGTATAGGTGGTCTCTTTGGTGACTGCCAAAATAATGCTGTAATAATATCCAAATTAAATTCTGAGAATTTGTTTATTTTCATGGGTATCAATTTGTATGGTTTAGAGAAAATTCATTTTGACAATATTAAATTTTGTGATTTTCTTATTTCATAGTATTAACACATTGTAAAATAAACATTTTATAAAAAAAAAACCCACAAAGTAACAGAATTCGTTTTCTATGTCTTTAACTTCTACTGGAAAGTTTACATAAGTAAGTTGCATAAAAATCCAATTTGCTTCTATAGGAGAATTCTTTATCAAAAACCATTACTTACTGATATAGGATTCACTGCATGTGAATGATATTTCTGGTGTTTTAATATTGTTAATTTTGAGGCTTCACTGTACCTTTCTGCAAATGTGACATTCTTTTTAATTTCAATGAATATTCTTACAGATAATCTATCTTAAGATTCAGATACCTACAATCTACAACTTACAAACACTAATGAATTCATAAATCTGAATCATCAATTTTTCTTTCAATAGAAAGTCAAAGTACAGTTAATTGTTGTTACCTTAAACTCTTTTATTTCAAAGCCCCTGATATCTCAAAATCTTTCATTAGTTACAAGTTATACTTATCACTATATTACTCTTGATATCTGAAAATTTCAATTAACCCAAATTATTTTTGACTGACTCAACAACCAACTGTATTTTCATCTGCCAATGTAATTATCTACTATTACTTTACTTACAGCCATCTGTATGTTTTGTATCTAGAGGAAAATGATGAAGTAACTGTCTTGCCTGTGTAAAAAGAAATAATATTTCACATCATGCCATATATATAATCTGTTCTCTAATACTACTGCAGGGTTTCATTTGAAAGCAAACAATAACTTTATTCTTTATCTTTGAATTTCAAAACAGGTTTTAGTTTTGAAAATGGGAGATTAGTTCAAAAGAAATGAACCTAAATGCATAACTTAACCACAAAATTCAGATGTACGTACGAATGGACGGACAAGGGTAACTCTATATGGCCCTTCCACATTTGTGGGTGGGGCATAAATACATTGATGGGTTTAATTTTTGGTTGTGCTCTCATAGTAAATTGGAAATTCAATAGTTTTTGTGTATGTTAAATGATCTATACAATAGGAACAGATTTTGTGTATGGTAAATGATCTATACAATAGGAACAGATTTTGTGTATGTTAAATGATCTATACAATAGGAACAGAATTTGTGTATGTTAAATGATCTATACAATAGGAACAGAATTTGTGTATGTTAAATGATCTATACAATAGGAACAGAATTTGTGTATGTTAAATGATCTATACAATAGGAACAGATTTTGTGTATGTTAAATGATCTATACAATAGAAACAGATTTTGTGTATGTTAAATGATCTATACAATAGAAACAGATTTTGTGTATGTTAAATGATCTATACAATAGGAACAGAGTTTGTGTATGTTAAATGATCTATACAACAGGAACAGATTTTGTGTATGTTAAATGATCTATACAATAGGAACAGATTTTGTGTATGTTAAATGATCTATACAATAGAAACAGATTTTGTGTATGTTAAATGATCTATACAATAGGAACAGATATTTCTAAGCATGGATATAGCAAATCTTTAAACAACAATTGATTACTCAGAGAAGGATATTTTTCATGAGGATCTTTACCAGAAAACTGTTGCCAAATAAAGACCTACAACAAATATCCTCCTTACTACTTAAAAAAATAATTGACCCATGCCCTAATGTTTAATAATGAACTAAATAAGTCATTTAAGGACAAGCATTCGATATTCTGAGTGACCCCATGATAATATTATTTTGCCAGGGTTCTCACACCTTTTTTCCCCAAAAATAAATGACTTTTCCCTGACTAATTCAGAATTTTCCATGACTTTGTGATATGAAATTTTAACCTGTCAATGCTTTTTACCCAGGGTTTTTAGTTTTAATGTGCAATATGTTACTATGTGACATTTATGACAATGAGAACTGCTAATATTTTTCAACTTATTGCAGTAGTGCTCTAAAACAAAAATTTATGTGATTTTTCATGACATTTTTCATTTTCATATCTTTTCAAGGCCTTTCTTAATAGTCCAAATTAATTTCCATGACTTTTCAAGGATTCCATGTCCTGTGAGAACAGTGTTTGTTAAATTCATTGCTATATAGGTTAATGTGGTAATTTCGTACTAATTTTACCTTGACCTTTGACAAAGAGGATTACTGCTGTCACAAATTAACCAGGGTTTTATCAAGGATAAGTTGATGTCATAACTCAGGAAATTTTACAGTCGTCATCACGAATTGTTTGACTGTTACAGTGTTTCAATATCTAAGATGATGTTGGACCTGTTCCCACTGTCGTAACATTTCATGTACCTCAATCGATTTGTGACTACCACCAGATTGACTTTGTTGAACTTCATGACAGATGCCGCATATGGAGCAGGAACTGCTTACCCTTCCGGAGCACCTGAGTATACTCCCGGTTTTTATAGGAGTTTCAGTTTTTATTTTTCAGTGTTTATTTGTTGAGCATGTGCTTATTCTTTTGTCTTCCCAAATTTGTCTGCCTAATGGATTGTGGTTTTTGGTTTGCTCCTTTAGGTATATTTGTCCTCTTAATTGTGACTTACTTTATGGTTAAAATATTTTTCAAACTTCAATCTAGCTAGTTGAATACAATCCTTCCATTCTGTAGGTCTGTTGTGTAGTATTTTACTAACTTGTATTCCACCATCGACAGCTGATCCATCTAATAGTTTCTATAACAAATTAAATATTCGTAGCACTACAGTGAATCCAGATATAGGTCAATCAGGCAAAATAAACAACTGATAAATAACAGAGCTCTAGTTATGTGCAGGTCATATATAATAATTCATTTTTTTTTAAATGAAGAATTCAGTTTCTTTTCTGTACATTTATCTATTGATGTCAGTTTTTTTATTCATTATAAGTTTAAAGTGATTAATATTGAACAAAAAATCATCATAACATTTCTATTTTGTTATTAAGGAATATAAATACATGCAAAAAATTATCTAAATCTTGGAATGTTTATGTTTTTTCACTAGTTTTATAAGGAAATGCCGCACTGTTTATAAAAGCAATTGTCCATAAGATAATTCTGAAAACTTTTCCTGATGAAAATGTTATGTGCTTATTTAATTCATGAGTTTCATCCAATATTTTGACTAATAGATTGTTGAAAAGCAAGAAGTATATTAAAGGTACTTAGAAATATATTGACCTAATCAAAGGGTTTTATTTTGTTACAAAACACCTTATATTGTTTACCTTAACAACCTCTTGTACATCACTATTACTGCACCAAAACTTATTAAACATATTTGGTTTCTGTACAAAGGAACTCTCAAACTGTAATTATAATGAAGAAATCCCTGTATGTGGTTTACATAATTACCTCAGGAATTAAATCTAATCAAATCATGCAATTAATTCTTTCAATAGGTTTTTTTTTTACATTTATCCCATATCATCACATTTTTCTATATAAATATATATACTGTTTCATTATAAGTGAACATATCAAATTATATAAAATTAGGCAAATTTCTTCATAACAGGAACTGAATATTGCACAGAAAAATTTAAGTAAAACTTCAAATCTAAGCATGATGGAGCTTTTAAAGCACAACTTTTTTTAATTTTTATGAATACAAAAAATTTGAAGTTCCTTCAAACCTAAAATAGAATTACTTCTGGAAGAGTTCTTACCTTGTCTCTTGCCCACTGTATACAGTGTTCTATCGTTGCTGGAAATGATTTTAGTGTACAATACGGAACATCTTCATCTACAGGATCTCTCTAAACAAATTATAATCATTAATTATTTACTACATATAAAGTCAGCTTGAACTCAGATGACATGAACATATTTTTCTACGTTAATTAAGTTTTGATCAGTACTAGCTTGAACTTATATTTTTGGACCTAAGAATAATAAAGCCATGTACTTGAACTTTCGACAGTCCTCTGCAAATCACTGAAGAAGTCAAATACTAATTTATGTACAACTGCAAGCCAAGATATAAGAGTTTAAAATTAATGACAATGATGGAATTGTGACTATACTGTTTAAAAGTCCATTTCACTCTACTATTAAGAAATTATAATTTGTCCTAAAAAGAGTTTTTATTGGAAACAAAAAATATATAAAACATTAGTGGTGTAACGATTTACCGATGGTATTGATCTCACTCTCCAATACTGGTTTCCGTTTTTTTTTTTTGTGGGAAAAATTTCAGTTTTATTTATTGCAGCTACGAACAGCTTTAATTGTAACTTTTCAGAGTAAAACTTCTGTGTTGTACAATATTTCTCTATTTGTGAGTTAATTTTGAGTGACAAAGTAAATAACCAATGAATCGTGATATATTGGTATAGCAAGTAAATATCATGATTCGTATCATATCATGGGTTTTCTCAGGCGTAATAAACATGATAGCTTACATTTGTAGTACATTAATCTTCAGATAAATCCATGCTTTTCTTGGATTTATCATTTCCATATTTTTTTGTTGCCTAATGGCTCTAAGGTAAAATTACAAATATTTAATCTCACTACTGTCTCTTGATCATGTATTATTTATAGTATAACTACTTTTGAAATTTGAATACCTAAAATCTATAAAGAGTTGCCGATCAAAACATTCATCAGGGTTCTCACTAAGAATTTTTCATGATGAGTCCTGGGACTCATCATTTTTCAGAATGGTGAGTCCAGCTGATTTTGAGGAGTCCCAGGACTCATCGCCACTTTTTTAACGTACACTCCTGCTTGATTTTGACCATGGTAGGCCTATTGTACTATTGTTAAAGTTTAATTAAAATCATGTGCTGCCTTAACATACTGACGAATATAATTTGAAATTTCAAAAAAAAAAAAAAAAAAAAATTGACTTATGCAGGGGTGCTCCGAACTTGGAAGAAACCTTTCTGTTACAGATATGAGCAAAAATCTTAGCACCTTTTGACACAACTTATTTATTATTGCCATTTTATTTTGTAATATTTATTTATCTATAATCTTTACTATTATTTTTTCTCAAACATACTCTTAAAATCCTCCAATTGACATTGTTTGAACACCTTAATAATCAATATTGACAAAATTTCCATTTGTGCCTAGACAAGTCAAAATCCGCTAAATTTATTTTTAAATGAGGTCTACATATTGTTACCGGTTGTAATAAACACTGTGGCCAATGAAAAATCACGAGAATTCCAATTTCCGCCATTTTTTAGCTTACTTTTTGTCGTTTCTTTCCCTTCCCCCCTTTGATCTCCAAGAAAACAAAAAAATGGCGGCTCAAGATTTTTAATGAAAATAACGGTCTTCAGACGCAGCTGATTAGATCTTCATGCATCCCAGAAACGCATGAGTTTGAAGGATGACGCGTCCAGTCCAATTTTAGCGCGTCCAGGACGCATGTACGTGCCTTAGCGAGAACCCTGATTCATGATTGTATAGTTTGGTCACAAGTTTTTTTATATCATTTTCAAGATTAGTTATGGAAAAGACTTAATGAGAAAATACAAGGCATTATGTTTTTAAGGCACTGACGTTTGTTCAATAATGAAGTTAGAAATAGCTATTGTTACTTCACTTGACTTCATAATATGAAATATAACTTTTCTGTGCACTAGTGAATTACTGGATTCCAAATATTTCTCTGTACGATGTAACAAAAAGAATTATTTCTCCTCCCAGTCTTTTAATATCCAGATACTGCTTTCTTCATAAAATTTATTTTAGTGTTAAAGAACAGGTCATTGACTGAACATTTACTTATATAATATACTAATTCATCTCCTATGGGAAATTGTTTTCAATACTTTTAGACATACTAAACAAATTTCAATAAAATAATCATAGATACAAACATTGACTATGACAGAAAGCACAGTTTTACAAGTACATTATGAATGTTCAAGATACAAACATTTACTATGACAGAAAACATGGTTTTACATGTATCTGTTAAAGAATGTTCAAGCATTCTACTAGTTTGACCTGCAGTATAGTGAAACCTGTCTGAACTGAAAAGTCTATACTGATCTCTTGAATCACTTTGACTAGATTTAACTGTATTTAAAAATAAAATGGACCACAGCTTTATGCTCCTACCAGCTCTGTCTACATAAACCTACCTGACTTCCATATGATTCAGTTAAATGTGGGACAATGACCTGTACATGACCTTTGGTTCCCATGGTACCTGACTCCAACAAAGGTTTTTGATTGGTTACACATCGGCTATAAAGAAATTTACTTTCTCAGATTAAAAAAATAATTATGACATAAGTAATTTAATACATAACAAGAAAGAAAGTTAGAATTCTTGTTGATTAGAAATGTTTTTGTCATTTTCTTTTAAATTATAATTGGTTAAAATTTTAGTGTGATGAAGGCAAATGGGACGAGTTAACATTATTGTGCTATATTTACAGTAATGTATAAATACATAGACATGATTTGTCTTTTCAGGTTATACATCATAAACCTGTTAATTTTTAAGGACTTGTATCAGTTTCCATTTAAAAAGAATATTTTTCTAAAGTATGCTGTATTTATTCCGTAAAATTTGGTATAACTATGTATGATTAAACACACTGACTGTCATGTCCGGATACTTGATGAAGCAATTTGTGCAGATCATCTAGAGTAATTATTTATAAGCCAAACTTTATCAAATCTTACCTATCTACATATCTTCTAGCTTCTACATTATCTAATGCATTTACTATGAGATCTTGGTATTCAAAGAAACCATCTGGGTAATTGGATTCTTCTGTCTGAGGACAAACTGATAATACAAATTTATAGTAACTAGATTGGTAATGTAGGAAACAATTAACACTAAATATACTAAAAATAATCACAAAATGGGTCAAAGACACAAATGGCCGGGTTGCTCTACTGGGTGTTTACTTAAGTGGTGACAAAGGTGATTACAAGATCATATTGCACATTGGCAGTCATGAATATTTATACAGACAAAAGTCAATCAGAAGTGATATCACAAATTGTATCCTCGTTTAAAAATGGGAAGAAATCCTTAGTGCTTGAATAATGAAAGTCTTCAAGAATTGCAAAAAATTTCTCAAAACATATCCATAAAGTGAAGTGCAAATCTTCAATATATATAGAAACATTCTTTCAACTTTCAAGGATGTGGGTGATAAACTGAAGGAGGAGTTGATTTCGCAAAATAGGTACCCTCTATTGAAGATGTCAATAAGAAACGACTAAGTTCCAAAGTTTGGAAAAATGGGAAATAATTCCTGAAATAATTCCATAAAGTGAGGTGCACATCTTCAATATATATAGAAACATTCTATGAAGTTTCAAGGATATGGGTGAAAAACTGTAGGAGGAGTTGATTTCGCAAAATAGGTACCCATTTTCCCCGCCCACCCGCCCCCGCCCGACATTCACCATACTATAACCCGGATTTGCACTCTGTGCAACCCGGCCAAAAATCAGGTAAAAATTTGTTAGTGGGTGATACAGAAAAATTCATAATTAATGATCTGATTTCTATATCATAAAATGTTCCAGACAAGCATAACTTTTAACAGTTTTCTTTTCACTTAATTGTTCTGAAAGTACTGGACCAAGTATCTTCATTGTTGCAAGTTCAGAAATATATGCATCATTGCATGGTTTTATCTATCACCATGACAATAATGTCAGATTTATTAACACAATAAATGTAATTGCTTCAAGATTCATCCTTTAATATTTTTCAAAAACAAATTACTGTCAACTAGTCTTATTATATTTGCATTAAATCTTCAATCAACATTCAATATTAAGGATATATGAATGTACCATAGATCCTATATGTAACAATTATTTAATGAATGAATTTTTCCATACAATCCTACCTTTATATTGTTGAGGTTCAATTTTCAGATCTGAAATATATCATCAAAAAATTACAACATCTTTCAAACATGTGTGATTGTGCATGTATAATGTAAAAATGTAGAAGAGATGAAGGTGTATAACATATGAGAATTTTGATTCTTGTTAGATCTTATAAAGTAACATTAATACCTTCAACTTTGTTGTCTTCAATGAATTCCATTTTCATAATTAAATCCACTAAGAAAAAAATCTTCACCTGATGTTTACAATGCATAATTTTTAAAATTCACAAAATACCCCCACATTCTGTAAAATTTATAATGTTCAGTCTGTTACAATGCACTTATTGGTTCTTGAGATAGGAACTGAACACACAATTCCCCCCTATCTTTTAATATTCGTACATACCCTGCATGAATAAACTGTTTCACCTTAAAAAAAACTTACCTGGATTTATATCTAACACAGACTGTGCTGCTACTGTACTTTTAGGGTGCTATAATGAAAAAATAGCATGGAATCACAAGATAACTCAAAACAGTTTTTATCTAGCAGATGTAATGGTTAACAGTTTACTTTATCAAGCAGATATAATGGTAAATGAACAGTTTACTTTATCTATGAGATATAATGGTTAACAAACAGTTTACTTTATCTAGGAGATAAAATGGTTAACAAACAGTTTACTTTATCTAGGAGATATAATGGTTAACAAATCGGTTACATTTATATCATTTTGTTACTTCTTTACCACAACAATGTCAGCTTTATAAAAATACAAATATTTTTCCAAGAGCTTTGCTTATGAAATCCCTTTTTTCCATTTTCTCTTTGACACTGTTATGCATAAACACCCATTTTATTTTTCTCAAAGTTAAATATATATAAGTATTTAAGAATTCACTTACCCGTATATGATGTGGTCTAAACAGGAATTGTCTGTTTAAATTAGATTTCTCTATAAGATCATTATCTGTAATAGTTATCTGTAAACATACAACATTATAACATTTATTTTGTTTAAAAATCTGGTTAATAAAACACAGCATAATTTTCTAGATAGACATTATTATTCTTTTCCTGTACTTTAAATGGTAAAAAATTAAAGGAAATAGTTTAACTGACCTTTCCATTACTACCAACTCCTAATAATGCATAATTCTTCAACATTTCACAGCCAATAGCACCACAACCAACCTGTAAATGAAATAACTTTGAACATGTATAAAATATTTCATCTCGTCATATTGAAACAAATAAGTTATGAGATATTTTTTGCATTTTAATGTTCAATGACATGTCAAATATGTCAAATATTGATATTTAGGTAAGATCTGATAAATCAGTCAAAGTTGTTTTACAGTATATATTTATTTGGAAGAGATTTGTTATACTTTGTTTATACAGTCTTATAAGCTTTTTTTGTTTGTTTTACAATCCCTAAATGAAAAAGTGTCTGTCTTGAGAGACCAATTCTAAAAGGCTAAAGGATTTTCTGTAAAAACATTTTTTACTTGAAAACATTTGTCATCATGAAAAATGGGAAAAAGCTCAAAACTTGTTACTTTCCACATTTATATTTTAGATTTTTAAAATATTTCTGATAGCTTCCCCATTATATTTTTAATACATTTGTTTTGATTTTTACAAAATATGATCATCACTTTTAGATTATACCTTAAGGTCAAGGAAAAGTTATTGAAAGTATCCTACAGTTTTCTATTTTTTTTGTCATGCAGTATGTAAAGCTATTCGAAATAAACTTGAATATGAAATAAAAAAGGGGGATACCTGTGCTTATTTTGTTGCTTTAACCCTTTGAAAATGCGTTCTGAATTAAACTTTTAATATAGGATATATAGGGAAAACATCAAATTTTCAATTTTTTTGTCCGAAAAGTCTATAAAAACCTTTATGTTAATCCTACAGTTTCTTGAAAAACTATTTTTATATTGCCTGATCCACAAGCTGTCTGATGATATAAAAATATTTGGTGGTCCCTGTGCTGGATTTCATGGTATCTGCTGTTGAAGTTAAGATCAAGGTACTAATTTGATGATTTTTTTTCAGGCAACGTCGTGACGTCCGGCGTTCGATAACATTTATATGTATTGCAGATGATTTTTTATTTAAATTTGTTGGTGGGGGGTTTACCCAAAATGTAAAATAGTTGGTGGGGGTGTGTTTTTTAATTTAAATCTATTGGTGGTACCCCTAAATTTCATGGGCATTCTGCCCCCAGGAGACACTTTTTTCTCGAATAGCCCTTAGTTAACATGTGTACTTTTATGAATATTTCATATTGTGACGTGTTTTTCTTATTTTATTTAGCAGATAATCAAAAAATAAAATTTAAATAAAGTTAAATTATACAGCTTTGAACTGATAAAGAATATTATATAAGCAATGTTACTACCCACTTTGCAAAAATCTCACACTTATATTTTTCAAAGTGTTCTAAAAATTGGTCAAGCTTAACATAATTTGAAAAAAAAATCAAAGTTCCTCAAGTGGACCAACTCCACATAATTTGAAAACAGCCTTTTTCATTTCAAAGTGCTTTAAATTTACAGGGTATTGTTGTTATCACAATATGTGTCTAAGTTTGAAAAAATGTGGCTTAAGGCGTGGTAATACCATGGAGGTAGTAAACTGTACTTTATAAAAAAAACCTAAAATTTAAACTAAACAAATTACCTGGATAATATTTAATATACAAATCACAACACATACCTGTGATTCTGAAACGAATTAGTCTAAAAATGCGTTTTAGCTAAAACATTTTCGAAACGTTTTGATAAAGAAGAGACGTGTTAACGCAAAATGCGTTTTGAAGTGTTTGTGTTGCACAATAAATGTACGTCTGAACACACCATTATTTCAACCTTGGGGCGACGCAATTGCCTCCCCAGAGTCAACGTCATAACGACTACGATGTCAGACAATCAGTCGGGGATGTAATACAATAAGGGGCTGTTACCCTTGAAATGGTAAACAAATGAACACTAGATGGCATTCAATTACTTGGCTTGACCTTAATATTTTCAACATTACCAGAAAAGTTATCCCTACCTCTGTACCTTTAAACCTTTTACTATCAGACATACCATAAATAATTTAACTTGAGACAATTTTTGACATCCATTATCACCTATACATATCCTTAACGGATCATATCTGTCATTTCTGGAAAGACATAAAATCATCACACATATATATAATAAACTGGAGCCACTTTATCTTTGAATAATGCTAACATATAAGTTTATCAATATTAAACATAAGCCCCAAACCTCAACAGCCTTATTATACATTTGATTATGTTATTAAAAACAAGTAGTATTAACATTTGATAAAAAAAAAAATTCTAGAACATATAACAAAATTTCCAAATGTTTTTTCAATGTTTAAATTTTTATTCTGAAAATGAAAAGGAATATGTACCTTAGAAAAACAAAAATTTTTCTATTAACATCATTTCAATATAGGATGTACTGTAATTAAAATAATCAATGATAATATATTGTAAACATATCAAAGTGTACATACCTTGGTTGAAATAAAGATTCATTTGTACGATCTTCTCTATGTATAACATCTACTGCGTCTAAATACATCTGAAATTAATTTGATGTTCATTTTACTTATCAAAATTATATATAAAGTAAATAAAGATCTTTTAACCATACTAAATTTAAAACAGATCATTGCATCCTTATTTATAGAATAAAATAAACACCTATGAAGTATTTGCAATTTATTGAAATTAAATCAATCATGAAAAATGCCAGCAAAGTAAACATTCAACATAAAATTTCAGATATTTTGAAGAAGTGTGAAATGACTTATTTCATTTCATATTCTGAAAGCAATCAGTCCTTTTTATTATAGATTCTTTATACCAAGTTTCTTACAAGTAGGCAAAACACATTACCACATACAAATATACCAAGTTTCTTACAAGTAGGCAAAACACATTACCACATACAAATATACCAAGTTTCTTACAAGTAGGCAAAACATATTACCACATACAAATATACCAAGTTTCTTACAAGTAGGCAAAACATATTACCACATACAAATATATCAAGTTTCTTACAAGTAGGTAAAACACATTACCACATACAAATATACCAAGTTTCTTACAAGTAGGTAAAACACATTACCACATACAAATATACCAAGTTTCTTACAAGTAGGTAAAACACATTACCACATACAAATATACCAAGTTTCTTACAAGTAGGTAAAACACATTACCACATACAAATATACCAAGTTTCTTACAAGTAGGTAAAACACATTACCACATACAAATATACCAAGTTTCTTACAAGTAGGCAAAACACATTACCACATACAAATATAACAAGTTTCTTACAAGTAGGCAAAACACATTACCACATACAAATATAACAAGTTTCTTACAAGTAGGCAAAACACATTACCACATACAAATATAACAAGTTTCTTACAAGTAGGCAAAACACATTACCACATACAAATATACCAAGTTTCTTACAAGTAGGCAAAACACATTACCACATACAAATATAACAAGTTTCTTACAAGTAGGCAAAACACATTACCACATACAAATATACCAAGTTTCTTACAAGTAGGCAAAACACATTACCACATACAAATATACAAAGTTTCTTACAAGTAGGCAAAACACATTACCACATACAAATATACCAAGTTTCTTACAAGTAGGCAAAACACATTACCACATACAAATATACCAAGTTTCTTACAAGTAGGTAAAACATATTACCACATACAAATATACCAAGTTTCTTACAAGTAGGCAAAACATATTACCACATACAAATATACCAAGTTTCTTACAAGTAGGTAAAACACATTACCACATACAAATATACCAAGTTTCTTACAAGTAGGTAAAACACATTACCACATACAAATATACCAAGTTTCTTACAAGTAGGTAAAACACATTACCACATACAAATATACCAAGTTTCTTACAAGTAGGTAAAACACATTACCACATACAAATATACCAAGTTTCTTACAAGTAGGTAAAACACATTACCACAAACAAATATACCAAGTTTCTTACAAGTAGGTAAAATACATTACCACATACAAATATAACAAGTTTCTTACAAGTAGGCAAAACACATTACCACATACAAATATAACAAGTTTCTTACAAGTAGGCAAAACACATTACCACATACAAATATACCAAGTTTCTTACAAGTAGGCAAAACACATTACCACATACAAATATACCAAGTTTCTTACAAGTAGGCAAAACACATTACCACATACAAATATAACAAGTTTCTTACAAGTAGGCAAAACACATTACCACATACAAATATAACAAGTTTCTTACAAGTAGGCAAAACACATTACCACATACAAATATAACAAGTTTCTTACAAGTAGGCAACACATTACCACATACAAATATACCAAGTTTCTTACAAGTAGGCAAAACACATTACCACATACAAATATACCAAGTTTCTTACAAGTAGGCAAAACACATTACCACATACAAATATAACAAGTTTCTTACAAGTAGGCAAAACACATTACCACATACAAATATACCAAGTTTCTTACAAGTAGGCAAAACACATTACCACATACAAATATAACAAGTTTCTTACAAGTAGGCAAAACACATTACCACATACAAATATAACAAGTTTCTTACAAGTAGGCAAAACACATTACCACATACAAATATAACAAGTTTCTTACAAGTAGGCAAAACACATTACCACATACAAATATACCAAGTTTCTTACAAGTAGGTAAAACACATTACCACATACAAATATACCAAGTTTCTTACAAGTAGGTAAAACACATTACCACATACAAATATACCAAGTTTCTTACAAGTAGGTAAAACACATTACCCCATACAAATATAACAAGTTTCTTACAAGTAGGCAAAACACATTACCACATACAAATATACCAAGTTTCTTACAAGTAGGCAAAACACATTACCACATACAAATATAACAAGTTTCTTACAAGTAGGCAAAACACATTACCACATACAAATATAACAAGTTTCTTACAAGTAGGCAAAACACATTACCACATACAAATATAACAAGTTTCTTACAAGTAGGCAAAACACATTACCACATACAAATATACCAAGTTTCTTACAAGTAGGTAAAACACATTACCACATACAAATATACCAAGTTTCTTACAAGTAGGTAAAACACATTACCACATACAAATATACCAAGTTTCTTACAAGTAGGTAAAACACATTACCACATACAAATATAACAATTACCATTTGATTAAGTGGTGTGAATTTTCCAGTGATTGCCTTGAGTCCTTCCTGTGCCACAAATCCTCCAAGAGCAGCACACAGAGGAGCAAAACATCCTCTACATGTGTTAGACATCATGCGTATAAGGTCCTCATCAATGGCTAATACCTTGGTAACCATTTTTTCATTCAGCTGTTTTGCTAAAGATATCACTACTTCTGCATCTGTTTTACACCTAAAAAAAAAAAAAAAACAACAACAATCATTTATCATTGTTCAGCTTTGATATAAATTTACCAGTCTTCACATAAATTATTATAATGAATATTCAACTTTATAATTACAGATGTAACAGTCTTATTTCAGATTTATCAACCTTAATAATTTATTTGAAAAAAAAATCAGATTATTTATTAATGATTTCAACTTAGAATACATAATCTACCAGTACTTTGTGTACTTTTTAAAGATAACCTAAGACAGGATCTATTGAACCTGAGTAAAAACAAAAATTAGGTAATAGAATAAACAAAAAATAAAACTGAAAAAGATACATACCACACATTTGGCAGCCTGCCATTTTCTTCTCTAAATTTATGCACTGATATAAATCCCAAATGAATCATACTTGGTGACTGAAGAAATAAAGCAAATGACTGCAAATATTTCATATACATTTGTATTTTATAAATAAAAAGTCTTTTTTTCTTTTCCTATTTTGACAATACATTTGAAAAAAGATTTTTGCTTTTTGTGCACAGTATTTGTGCATCATATATATTATGTCAAACAAATCTGACGTTGCAGAATATGTGAAAGTTTCATTTTCCAAAAATTTGAACAATAATGATTTTTAGGATATATGTGTACCTAACTGATATTAGAATGTTCCAGAATTGTATTAACCTGTGGAGTTTTCAAAAAAAAATCAATTGTCAAAGAATGTGGGACACACAATAGGTGTGTTCTAAGGCCAAGTAAAAAAAAAATTAGATTCTGGTTAAATCAAGATAAAATACTGGGTAGGTAGGCAGAATTTTTTTTTTATTTTACAATTTCATTTTACATTGAGACTAGGGGAGAGACATTCTGACTTTAATAGTCCTTATTGAAAAATGTCCAAAAAAAACTTTTGGATAGCTGCAAAAGAGGTTGAATAGGTATGGTAACCGGAATCACATATTTTTTTTTTATTTTGCCTAAGTAAATTTATATTTTTTCATGCATTTATACTTACTTCAAATTTACTAAGATCACAGATTAATATTTTCGGATCTAATATCTGTTTTTCTAGACTTTCCTAAAAAGAAAAAAAAGACAGTCATTACATAAAGAAAAAGATATTCTTGCATATTATCATGTTAACTAATGTTAAGACATAATATTAAATAACCGTGTAATGCTAAACAATTTTTTCATAATTCTATGGTACTGTGAACTCGAAACACTATAATGTTTACACATACATGTAGATATAATATTACAAGTGTTTTAATTTGTATGACTCTACCACTAAGTGTACAGTGTTTTTCATAGAAATGTTTTGAAGCATAGGGGGACTGATTGAAAGGATGGTAGTCATGAATTCTGAAGGAGGGGGGTAAAAAAAATTATATAGTGTTATAAGGAATTTAAAAATTTCAAGCATGGGGACCTAAAATTACTGTATGGTGGTACCACCCTGCATAACCCTCCAGGGAAAACACTGATTAATATGAGGAAATAACTTACATAACGTAATGACACAGGTGTTTTAATTTGTACAGCTCTACCACTATGAGTATACGGAGAAAAATCATCTCCACTCGTATCACAGTCTATAGTAAAAGTCTGAGGAGTCTTCACTGAAAAATAGATTTAATATATCAAATGATGAAAGACAAATTTAGCAAACAATGTACCGAAAAATCTCTAATTTCTCGTCACTTTTTTAATTTCGTGGAAAAATGAACTTTTTAAAATATTTAATTTTTCATCACTTATGAAATTTTCAAATGGTGATCGTTGTGGGATCAAAATTTAAAAAATGATTTATGAACTGGATAAGTTCTAGTCATCATCAACTCTTTAATTCCTTTCAACAAACAAGTTTATATATCCAAAACATGAAAATAAGTGTTATAAATTCAAAATTTTGAACAAATTTAATTGGTTTTTTTTTGTAGCTGTAACTGTGGTTATGAAAGTAAAAACAAAATCAAGTACAGTATAATTACACTTCAGATTTTGCCTTATCTAACAACGAATAATCTAAATTTATATTACAATATTAAGTACATTTCACTTCTAACTTCCTTTTCTTTAACCTATAAATTGTATATTTACTACAAACAGCACAAAATAAGTTTTAAGCATAGTCATACAATATTTTATGAAACATAGGCCTGCTTCAAATGCCCAATATACCATTCAAAAAGTACCTGTAATTCTAAATTTTTTATCATTTATTTCAGTCATTCCTTGGACTTCTTTAAATGTCACTATATCACCATCTTCAAGACCATGTATTTTTTCCCGTACATGTAATACTTGAACTAACGCTGGATTTTCCTGGAATAAATAATAACTTATCATCATGTTTGACTTTGCTTTTAAACATTTTACTAGTATTTAAAAAGTGGACAGCTTTTGTTATTCATAGAATCTGAAGCTTTCAAAGTTATTTTTTACAGCTGGGTACTACAATAGGCTGTAGTGGCTTGGTTGGATTGTTGGACCATCAGATATAATTCTGGAAAATTACCACCTGGGAATAACAGCTGCTAAGTTTGGTTTAACCTAAAATTAAAGAATTTTAAGTACCACAAATGGAACGATTAAATTGGTATCTTTGTTCCTTGCTGACAACTACACCAAGGTGTAATCAATTGTTTCCATGTTCAATCCTATAGATATTTAACTTAAACCCTACATACTAATTGATGGATGTTTCTCATATTGACCTTTGATCTATGTGAACCAACAATTAAAGATAAACTTTGAGTTATCATGTGTTTTCTTACCTTCGAGATACTTTCAATAAATATATCTTTAGGTTCCTCTCCATTTATATCTGTAACTTCAAAATTATCACCAAAATCACAGAAAACTGAAGAAAACACACCATACACATCACAGCTGATAAACTAAAAACAAGATAAATAGTTACAATCAATAATTCAAACTGACTTTATTAACATTTTTAATCTTAAAATATTCTACATACTGCCAACATAAAATGTACTTTTAAAATTTGGTATAAATTTCTATACAAGCAATAGATAAACTGTGACAAGCTTTTTATGATAATTATTATTTTTCATTATCCCATTATGAGTTAAGCGTGGCTCTTTAAAATGAAAGCACATCACAATAAAGTGTCAGATATGTTTACTTACATTGTAATTTGAATAAATATCAGTCGTATAATTATGTACTTTTATGTACAATTATCAGCATTAGTATTAGTTGTTATATGATATCAAATATTATCATTTTAAAAAAACTTACTCTGATCTGTGGAGTTTGTTCTCTACAAAATTTGTTTATCTTTAACTGCAGGTGCAGTGGTAACTCTGTAACTATTATACACTAAAAAATATTTTAACATTTATCAATATACTTATGTTTAAAGTAAAAATATTCATCATACATTTTAAATAATACATATCCATAAAGTAAAAACAGTCATGATATCCCCACAGTTGCTTATCTTCTTTTTAATGCATTATGTTTGTTTAGTTGGGGTTTTTATTCCGTTTTTGGCACATTTATTTCATGACAGCCAGTTTTATTGGTGGAGGAAGCCGGAGTATCCGGAGAGAACCACCGACCATCGGTAGGAAAATTGGCAATCCATGTCAATTTAGATTGGAGTCGAACACACCCTGCCACTGGTGAGATTCGCACTCACAACCTCAGTGTTGACTAGTGATCATTAGTAGTCATGACGAACTACCTAGACCACTCGGCCACCGAGGCCCCTTAATGAAATAAATAATTAACATAACACAGTCACAACATAAAGATATAATTTCCTCGATTTTTAATGGATGTGATCTATCAAATCACGTTTGAAAAAAGTAAAATTGTAAGTTTTAATGGATGCAATAAAATACTTTTTAAAATACTTTTTAACTGCATGCTATATTGGTAGCAATATCTATTAACGTCCTTAGAGACCTGAATGTAAACTAATCACCTAAAGACCTGTTTACCCCTATTGTCCTGTCAGAGTAGTTTTCTTCCTTGGCTAACTCTTAAGAGAAGTTTTAGTCAAAATCACATTTCCCAAGAAAATAGGTACTTTATGATACAGCTTTTTGTTGAATATGATTGTTTGTTTGAACTTGTGTGTAATGTTTAAGTGTAGGATATACGATGGTCCAACAGGATATAATGTTTAAGTGTAGGATATACGATGGTCCAACAGTATATAATATGAATTCAATTGAAAATTTGTGAACAGTGCAACATATCTATTCCAACTTTTTAACATAAAATTCAACTGCATCAACGACTTAACTTAAAATATCATAAAAACACAATAAAATAAAACTTTAGTTTCATTGTGGTGATTACAATCAAATCTTCCACCATGTGCACATGAAAAGTCAATCTGACAGAAAGTACAATGCACAAAAGTATCCCCTTTGTTGATGGTTTGAGGCATCTCCACACTTCCGTATACTCTTGATAAACCGTTGGCAAGGCCTTTTCTTTTCATTTGCACCTGCTTCTTCAAATTCAAGCTTGTTTTCGTCCCGAAAGAAATGCTGCCATTAAAATCTTTCACATGTTACACCAAAGCGTTTGTAAGGAGCATCAATAATAGAATGATTTCAAAGCGTCTAAGTGACTTAGACTAAATTTTGCATTTGGCTAGCTACCATTGAAAACAAAAGTACTTGCTGCTGATTTATTTTTAATTTTTGCAACTTGTAAGCGTAGAAATGATTTAGGGGAGCGTAAGGCATAATTGAGGGGTGAAAAATTGTAGTGGTAAACAGGGTTGCACCTCTGCTCAATGTAGGTCATTTGTTTGTCCACCCTGGTCACCACGATAACACTTGGAACAACTGATACCACTGTAGACCTCCCATGCTGTTTATTATAATACTATATCTTACCTGGTACCGTTTTATATATTCAAGATCTGTTGAGTTTTCTATACAGTATGAAAGGACGTCCATATTGACATAGGGGTTCAATTCACTTAATCTAAGTACACTAGCCTCTGCCCTAAAATGTATGGCTTCATTATCGTAATTCTATATGCAAATTTCAATCTCATGCAGAAAAACATATGGTAGCAAGAAATGTATTGCTTTCTATTACATATTTTCACTTTTAATAAATGAATTACAGGTTTGGCCATGTATAAGCTTGTCAACTCATATTTAAACATTATCTTAAAACCTTCATTCTCATGCTGTAGATATGTCAATAGTTTCTCTGTATCATCACACCACAAAATTAGTGAAAAACATAAAAATAAATAATGACAGTCACACAGTAAAAAAACTAATGATATACATAAATTTATGACAAATGCTCCAATTTATTCCAAGCCAAGTTAGCTAAAGGCAGATGACATGTTTTTACTTTTATAATGTAATCCTACACATATTTCAATTTACCTGTTTCTCTGTTGCTTCACATCCTCATCTCTTAGAAAGAATTGTGTCCCTAAATCCTCAACTGTACATCTTTGTCCATCTTGAACCGTCATGGCCTATAATATTTATGCACAACAGAATACTAATTTACTAAAAGTTTAGTATTAAAAAATTATCTTATGATTGACCAGTATTATCTAACTCTCGGACGGTTAGGGAAATTTGGTATCACATCATGTAATATGAGATAAAAACTCATGATATAAAACATCTGCTCATTCGATTGGTCAACATCTGATTGTGTAGGAATATTAGTATATTTTGATTGGTCAACAAATTTGCTACACAATGGCACCATATTTGAAAGCCATCTTTGCATAGCAACATTTGATGTCACAGAGATATTTTTATTTAATTTGGATATAATAATGAACATGCCAAAGGCTTGATTATTATTATATCCAAACTAAATAACAATATAACTGGTATCAAGTGATATCGAATTCTCTCTCATTGTGAAACCTATAATTATCAGAACAAAGTTTCAAATACAAATGAAAAGATGTAAGTGGTATATACCACAAACCTGAAACAGAACTATAAATACACATAAATAACTTTTCATGCATATATAACACAGATAGTTATAATGACCACTTGTTGATGCTTATTTTTTTATACATTCATAGTGGCTTAATCATAATGTGATCAACAAAGTTATCTGATATAATGCTACATAGACTGAACTCATATGAAGCATTGGATGTTGAGATAACACTTAAATTATTACACTGAGTGTAGTGAAATACCGGGATTCCCGAGTGAATCAAATTCGATAATTCACCCAGTGAAATCGAAAGTAATATTTCACGCTAGGAAAAACACTAATAATTCACTTGTGAATTAATGAGTCTTACCACACTGCCAGATAATATATACAGGGCTTTTTAATTTTTTTTAAAGTTAATTGAGTAAGTGTTCTGTATACATGGTATAAATATATTTTGATATTTTGATTTGAAACCATCCTTGAAAATGATAAATATTTTCAAATTTTTAAAAAACCAATAAAGTAGCCTATGTATATCTTCTTTTTTTGTTAAATTGAAATTAAACAAAATTTTCAAATCTTTATGAACTGAAAAAAAACCCACAACATTTTATATACATACCTTCACACCAGCTAGCACAATATTTTTAGCTGCAAGTAAAAAGATATGTAACATAATGTCCATGGATTGAAAATGTTTCTGCACAATATTTACTCTGCTAATAATATATAACTACATTTAACCCATAAAAGTTTCTGCAGTCAACAGATGATCCCATAATGTTGTAATCATCCTTATCTATGTAGTGTATTTGGCGACTTGAGGCTTAGCAAATGATCAGTTTATTTGTACCTGTGGCGAAACAGGTGAGAAATGCTTAGTAAACCTTAGGATTTTTGAAACACCTGTGCGTATTTCATCTGTTCATTAAAAGCATCATCAGATGAAAATGTATATAGTTCTAAATTTTGTAGCTAACCTGTGTGGTTCCTGAGAAAAATGTGACAGAAATTTTTCTATCTCTGAAATATTCTAAGTTCTGTCAAACAGGAAGAGGGCATGTGACAGATTTCAAAATTCCTAACACAATACAGTTTTCCATACTGATACTCTATGCAAAATATGAGAATGCTAACCTGGTTGCTGAGAAAGTTGTGAAAGAAATTTTTCTATCTCAAAAATATTCTTAGTTCTGTCAAACATGAAGTGGACATGCAACAGATTTGAAATTGCCTTACACTATATAGTTTTCCATACTGATGCTCTATGTCATATATCAGGAGGCTGGCTAAGTGTGGTTCCTGAGAAATTATTTTGTGACGCCGACATTGACAATGCCAGACAACAGATAGTGATCCCTATATGTTGCTTCTGCAAAATTAGGTCATGTAACAAATATAAAGAGGACAAACATACCTAAGGATCGATAAAAAAAAAACGCAATCCATTAGACAGACAAAACCCGGGAAGAAAAACCAACAACCAGAGCCACAACAAACAAACACCGAAAGCTAAAAAACAATGAACAACATGAACTCCTATAAAAACCAGGAGTGAACTCAGGTGCTCCGGAAGGGTATGCAGTTCCTGCCCCACATACGGCATGCATTGTGAAGTTCAACAAAGTCAATCCGGTGGTAGTCACAAATCGGTGGAGGTACATGAAATGTTACGACATGGGAACAGGTCCAACATCATCTTAAATATTGGAACACTGTTACCGGTCAATCAATTCGTGATGACAACCCTAAAATTTCCCAAGTGATGACATCAACTTAACCCTGATAAAACGCTGGTTAAGAAGATTTTGTGACAGCAGTAATCCTCTTTGTCAAAAGTCATGTTAACTCATGGATGTCCTTGAATATCAGATAAGCTGAGAAACGTAGACGCCATATGGAGTTGATGCTGGTATATTGCTACTCAAGAAGGGAAAGTTAACAATAGGAAAGTCAAAGTCATCACATTTTGTCTTCAGATGTCCCTCCTTGTCTATTTCGAGAAACAAATCCAAATATGAAGCAGACTTTGATGTATCTGTGGTATCCTTAATTTCAAGTTCTCTGTGGTAGAAAGTCTTGGAATTTATCGTTATTTAACGACAACATATCATCTATATAACGAAAATTTAAATTAAAGGATTGGGCTAGTTTCTTTTTGTTTTCACATAGAAGCCCTTGAATGAAGTCCGCTTCATATGAGTACAGAAATAGATCGGCGCAGAGAGGAGCACAGTTGGTTCCCATTGGAATGCTGATTGTTTGTTGAAAAATTTGACTGCCAAATTCAACACATATGTTGTCTATCAGAAAATCTAACATGTTTGTAATTTCATCTTCATAGTACCTTTTGTCAGAATCAGAGTGGTTCTTAACGAAATAAGCCTTTTCTCTACCTAAAACTAGAAATTTATACCTGCGTGTGCCATTTTTCTTGAAAAAACATTGATGAACTAGTTGTTTCAATCGATATTTTAATTGAGAATGTGGTATGGTAGTATAGAGTGTAGAGAAGTCAAATGTTTTTATACTGTTGCATGTAGCCAAAGATTTTGAAAAATTGGAAATAGGTATATTGTGTTCTTTAATATTAATCTTTTATCTTCCATAAATACATTAATGTTTTAAACTACAGCTTTATTTTAATACCATGTAGGGAGAGGACTTCTGGATAATGTCAATTTTAAAGTTTTTAAGTCATGTATCACAGATTATAACAGGTTCACACACAATTTTTGAACAGAAATTAGTGGAGTTTTCAAGGAACTTTTAAGATGTTTCTAGTAATTTTTTAGATTATTTGCTACACAACACCTGGCCGGGCAGGGATGATTTCACCTCTTTTCAAATGTCTCTTACCCCTCATCCCTTCCATCAAATTGTGAATTTAACATCACAACAGCTGAAATTGGAAACAAGAGGCTCACCAGAGCCTGTATCGCTCACCTGGAGTCTGGTTTTCATTGGACAATTAATCAACTGTTTGACCAAGTTTGTTGCAATTGGTTCAATTGTTCAGGGAAAATTTGTTGAAGATTTATTTTTCATAAGGTTTAATGTTAAAATATGTTCCCTGATGGTGGTAGTCCTGGCAGGAAGTTGACAAAATTGACCAGGAATAAGAGTGAACCTTAAATAAATGTAACAGAACCCAACCTCAAATTACACAAACCAATAACTCCTAAATAGAATTTGGAATTCCCTTCAAAATTTCAGGGTAGGTAGATCTCAACATGGCAAACATTTTTCAATTTACATTTCACTTCTATCTCAAATAGTTTTGGAGATAAATGCAAAAATGTAAAAATTTTAAAAATTTGACAAAGAAGGGCAATAACTCCTAAATGGGTTTTGGGATTTCCTTTAAAATTTCAGGGTATGTAGATCTCAACATGGCAAACATTTTTCAAATTTACATTTCACTTCTATCTCAAATAGTTTTGGAGATAAATGACGAAAAACGTTAAATTATGAAAATTTGACGAAAAAAGGACAATAACTCCTAAATGAGTTTTGGAATTGCCTTCAAAATTTCAGGGTAGGTAGATCTTGTCATGCTGATCAAATTTAACCCATGTCAGATTTTCGATATCTGTAACGGTTTTTGAGTTATTAGCAAAAAACAGCAATTTACCCCCTATGTTCTATTTTTAGTAACAGCGGCCATGTTTTTCGACGAATCAAAAATCCCCACATCAGTTCTATGCAAGGTACCCTAAGCAACAATCTTATCAAGTTTCATATGATTTTGAATAGTAGTTTCAGAGAAGAAGATTTTTGAAATAATAACATAAAAAAAAGCCAAAAATGTGAAAAAAGGGCAATAACTCCTAAATGGGTTTTGGAATTTCCTTCAAAATTTCAGGGTAGGTAGATCTTGTCATGCTGATCAATTTTACCCCATGTTAGATTTTCGATATCTGTAACGGTTTTTGAGTTATTAGCAAAAAACAGCAATTTACCCCTATGTTCTATTTATAGTAACGACAGCCATGTTTTTCGACATTTCAAAAATTTTAAACGATAGAAATTTTCCAGATGCCCTAAAGAACAATTCTGCAAAGTTAGGTTGAAGTCGGTCCAGTAGTTTAGGACGAGTTAACGTTTGAAAAAGTTTACAGACGACGACGACGACGACGACGGACGCCAAGTGATGGCAATAGCTCACATGGCCTATGGCCAGGTGAGCTAAAAAATGAATTTTGCTCACCATTTTAATTCTTACATTTTCGCTGTGTTAAATGAATTAAGAATAACACTGTTGAATTATGGGAAAACAAATTACATCATATTATATCAGTTTCAGGTAAAAAGCTTTATTGCAGTTTCTGCATTTAAATCATATTTATCACAAGCTTCTCTAAAACCTTTCAGGGGAACATAAAAATTAGACACAAAAATTAAAATCTGATTTTATGATTTTCAACATGAATTTAAAACTTCCTTTCTTCATATTAATTTGTAGAGTACAAAATTCCCCTTCATAATTGCTTTTATTATATACTACATGATAGTGTGTTTTAAAGCTATGTGTTCACCAATTTCAATGCCAACTCCACCCATACCATAAACCAACACAGATGATGAGGCCATCTTCTTCATCGCATGGTCACCCAATACATATCTCTGGCGACTGAAAAATAAAAACAAATAACTTGTTATGATATATTTTTACTGAAGAAACATGTCTAGATTTACTAATTGGCAGTATTAGCTCTTCATAGAAAGTTCATTAAATTAATTTGTTGTTGCTATATTCAAATGCAAGAGTTAAATATTATACATGCTTAGGCCACAGTTTTTTAATTTCTTGGTTTACAGATTTTCTTGCACAAAATGTAGGGTCGGTAGGTCGAAATAAAAAAAAAAAAAGGTAAAATTACAAAGTCTGTATATCATTTTTATTTTCTGTTATATATTAAATAATAAAACATTCTACAAATGTATGTGTTTATGTTTTCTTCAAAGGCAATTCCTATGGCCATCACATTAGCCATTGATCTATATTTATGTATAAATGCTTCGTTATCATAAACTTTAATAAGTTGTCTATCTCGTTTATTTTCCATGGTTTCATTGATTATAATCACGTTTGTTTGCGACGACATTCTCAAAATGCTCAAGTTCGTAATCTTACGAACTAAGGTAAAATGTGTTATCATATCTGGTAATTAATGTATGTTTTGTTTCATAAAAAAGATTTTGTAATATATAACTGTTGTCACCTGTGACCCGAATGATGTCAGTCGAAACAAAAGATATAAATAGAAATGTTTGTTTACCAGTTTAAATACGATTTAAAGACCATACAAACTATGCTGTGCCATTATTTTTTTTATTTTCAAACAGCAAAAATAATTTTTTTTTCTCAAATTGTGAAAATTCAGGTCAGTGGATCTGTAAACCAAGAAATTAAAAAACTGTGGCCTTATGAAATTGTAGTCTCTTTTCATTGTAACTAAGAGATTCAAGTATCATAATGATCTGTATGACAACTTTCAAACTTTTCAGTACATTTCATGGATCACCACAATAAAAACAAGGGAAATGCTGTCAAAATGACAGCAAACAGGGTTTTCTCAAATATTTGTTGTTGAAACATATGCATTTGTAAGGT
Organism: Mytilisepta virgata; assembly: GCA_028015205.1. Taxonomy (NCBI): domain Eukaryota; kingdom Metazoa; phylum Mollusca; class Bivalvia; order Mytilida; family Mytilidae; genus Mytilisepta; species Mytilisepta virgata. The sequence continues at coordinate 6,017,480 of CM051517.1, forward strand.
GCAAATCTCTTGTTTGTTTTTGGCTTTCCAAACTTTTGGTCTCCAGTGTACCCGATAAGAGCTTTTAGAGAAACATCTGTAGTAAATTATGTTTATAATATACAGTTAAAATGGTCAATATTGAACTTGGCCTCCATTTTATCATCGGGAACAACAAAATATAATTTGAAAATCATTGCTTTATTGGTTCATCAGTCATTGCATGGAAACTGTTGGCAGCCTTCTAAACCGTACTTCACCAAATTAATAACTGGATTTTCCGTTAGAAATAGAATAGAGAATGGAAACGGAGAATATGAGAATACTGATCATTGTTTGGTTGTATTTTTCTAACATTAAATTTGGCATATTGTTGTCATTGGTTCTGATCTATCTATTTCATGTTTACTACTGATATTATGGAATATTAGACCTTACAGTCATTAAAGTTTTCCTGTTCTATAGGAAAACAAAATTGCTGTTGTCAAAAATGTAGCATGGAACTGAAATATTTAAGGATGGAATTGAAAATTTAAGACCCCCATGCTTAAATAGGTCATGGTGATCCCTGCAATTATATAGCTACCTGTACAGAGAGTCATCTATTTCCATATCAGTTGCCATTTCTTTCTGACACTTGTTATAAATCTGTAATAGAGGAAAAAAATTAACAATGACCACTACCAGCAGTTCATTTCAGACTTCCTTAGAAATTTCTCTTTCCATTTCAAATATGATCTGAATATTCACTATAGGCTCATGTTAACAACTGTTACTTATGTTATCCATTGTAATGTAGTGTATGTGTTTATGTGAACTCTGTTTTCTAAAAATATTTTACTACAGTGAATTGTAACAATGTTAACTGATGGCCTGTCACATGTAGACCTAGAGTACTTATCATAAAAGGGAAAACTAGGTTCATTGTATTATTTTAGGCCATGCAAAATTGATAGCTGGTTCCCTAAACATGTGAAAATGTCTAAGGGTCGGTAGGTCAGAATTTTAAAATTTTTTTGGGGAACTTGCACATGTGATGGTTTCAATCTGTAAAGAATTCTGTAAGGCCATAAGAACATTCCTAGATACTCTTCCAACTTTTTTGAAAATTTGGGGAGGGGGTGGCGGCAAATTTTTATTTTTTTTTTTTTTTTCATAAGAGGAATGTAGCTAAACTAGACTAGGCAAACATTAAATAATGATTTAATTCAAGTTTTAAGTTTTATTTGATTTCTGGTCAACAATCTAAAACATAAAATCAACTTTTAACATGTAAAAATAAAAATGTCATATATTGTATGACTAGATATTGTGGTTGAACCCTTTTTTATTGACAGAAAGGTAAAAACCATGCGAGGTTTTTAATCGAAAGTTGTCTAACATGCAGTTTTGAAACTGAAGTCCAGGCAAGGCACAAATGTTTCCTGATTTTGGTACAATGTTTTTTTTCACCAAAAAAAAAAAAAAAAAAATAAAAATAAAACAAATTGGGGCAGGGGGTAAAAGTAGAGGCATACAGGGATGAGAATCTAAGGATTTTTTTTTTTAATATGACCTGAAATAAATTCTTTTCATTAGAAATTTGGACAAAAGGTTTGTTCCATTAACAATTCCGTAAAATAAGCTATTTCAAAACGTGGTGGACAAAAGTTGTATGATGTTAAAAAAGCTTCTGATTGTCGCCCAGACAATTTAAATCATCTTAATTAATTGCCACAAAATAAACCCTTAGATTTGGTTTATGTATTTTTTCATTTGTGGAAAAAAAAGAGTTTGACCCAGAAGGTGAAAACAGACCCAGTTGGGTTAGGAGAACCAACAATAAATTTTCCATGGCCTAAATGTAATCACAATGCTTCAATAACTATGTTCATGAGTACGGATCAAAATATAGATGACTAAACGGTTCAAGTTAACAATTTTAGAAAAGAGGATGTTGAAAACCACATATAATAAAGTACTAAATAAGCATCAAAAATAATTTGAAAGGGATCAAATAGCAACAATTATAATTATTTATAAAATTTAAAGCCGTAGGCATGAATCATCTGACTGTAATCGATCTGACCTTGCTGTGCCTTTTAGATCAACTCAGACCAAATACTGTCACTGTCGCAGACACAAGAGTCTTCGAGAACTAGATTACCATATCGGAGTTAAACAAAAGAGATTTAATCATGGGGTGTAATCATTCTGAATTGGAGTGTAGTCAAATTAAAAACCATAAGATCGTTTTTCATTTGTCTATATTCTGTCACACTGTTAATACCAGTTGACAGCATGATCCATGACAGATACATGTACTGAGTCTGAGATAATTTTGTGGATTTAATGTTCAGTGAATTAACCAATTATTTATTTGTTCGTGATTTTCCAGTCAAGTGTCTAAAAATGCAATCCATGAGAAGGGAACTTACATCTTAATATGGATAAAATTTCATAAAATCGATCAAAAGAGGTGTAATTGGTGTAAACTCTAACCAAAGCAGAACCATATCCAAGGGAAATAACTCTTACTATACCGGAAGTTATGAAAGTCATAGCTTCAATTCTTTGTAATTTCCTCCGTAATTGGAGCACATTCGAAATAAAATCCACGAAATGACTAAATCCATTCATCTTTTTATTTCTTATATATATGCACATCTTACTATTTATAATGATATTATCTAAAAAAAAATAAATGAAAACTCTGGACTTGCATTTCGATAACTATTGATCTGAAGTTTGGAGGGATATCTAATCCCTGCCTATTCTAAAGGGTATCGGATCCGTTTTGCCCAGGGTCCGTTCGCACATGAAAAAATACAAAATTTAAGGTCAAGAGGAAAAATTTAATTCATATCAGGACGAGAACATGTTGATATGATTTTAATATGAACCCCGCTTTGAGTTAGACCGACACGCTAGCTCACTAGATAACAGTCCGCAGGAAGACATATCACCCCACTCGGATATAGTATACGTAATCCGAGCAGACCAGTCCTTTGCTCCTGCTTGGCGGAGAACCAGCAAATACAATTTTATAATGTCTTTGGTTTGATTCCTGTTCTGAAGAATAATCCAAAAGACTGATAATAGCTTGGTGGATTTGATACCAATGAGGACACGAATAATTCTTGTTACTTTGGTATCATTCTACCAGCAAACAAAAGCCCATTTCGGATCGGTTAAACCTGGAAGATCTTCTTCTTTGAAACTTTCTTTATAAACATTGCTCTCTTAAGAAATGTACATGCATTTAAAATTCTTCTTCTGACAAACAATTTAATGGAATGGTATGAAACTTGATGCAAATGATACTTATGGGGAGCCGAACAATCTTCTTTTTTTTTACTTTGTTGCCATTCTGCTATCAAATTTCACCACAAGGCCCCAAATTTCAAAGATCTTCTTTTCTGAAACTACTTGACCCATAAATTCAAAGGCCATGCATGATCACTACTTCCTAAGAAATGTTACTAATGTGCCAATTTGAAATCGAATATTGTCACCAGTGCCCGACTTAGTTAACATTCAGCCGTATGGGAAATGCATTTAAAATTCTTCTTACGGAGAACACTTAAACAGACTGATGCCAAACTTTGTTGAAGTGATACCTATTAAGATACAAACAATTTGTTCTTCTACACGTAACAAATATGACTGCCAGGTTCCAAAATGGGCTTTTCTGTTTAGTTAAATTTCCTAGATCAACACTCATTTTCCCATGGGATTTAAATTTATCATGAATGATCATTGCAGGGTACTATTTTGTTACTTTTTTCAAATCCAAGATGACTAACACTGCAACTTGACATTGACCATAGTTGTTGCTCTTTTATAAATGTCTCCATTGACACCAAATTTTTACTTCGATGTAAAAAAATCCAGGTGAGCATTACATGCTCCTGTGAGCCTCTAATTTTACTCATAGTAGCTTGGTTGGACCTACTTCAAGAAAATAGATTACAATGTCATATATTCGACGCATTGAAATGTTGAAAGTGAAAGCAGAAAGGTGAGAAACTATGGTCCAGTGGTCGATTGCCTGTATATAATTTTTTTAATGTTTAAATTATGATTGTGTGCTTCAAAGGTATGTGGATTTCTGTAGCTGTAAACATCTGAAAAAATATGACAAAATCTCAGTGTTATGTGAACAGCCGATAGCTTCCAATTAAGAACAGTTAGTGTGGTATCTTTACGTTGTTTTATACTTGTACATGAACTTGTATTAGACATTTTGCAGAAGAAAATTTAATGATAAATTTAATAATATGCATTATTTCATACCGTTTTTATATCAGCACAAACAATTTTGGGATATCGATTTCAGGATTTTTGCACAAAATGAACGATGTCCTCCTAAAAGTAACACAGTGCACGTTCGAAATATGTGTTGTTTCTTGAGCTTTTTCAAGCTCATGTAAATTCACCACTGTATATGATTTCTTGTATTCCCGTTTAAGAAGTCATATATGGATACATTATAAATTTATATTTCAGCTCTGATATTTTGCATTTCGTCTTTGAAATAGCATATAATCACCTACAAAACTGTTAAATATAGACTATCATAAATGTAGAGCAAGGGAAATGTTGACTTTCAATAAAAGGAAATTAAGTTATTAATTACATGTAACTAGTGGGCAATATAACTCTTCGTGTTTATTATTAAGTTTGAAATCTAGGCTATTCTAAATTCTTTTTTTATGTTTATGAAACATTTATCGTCTTTTTTATTTCATTGTGAGAACTTGTCATAGTGTTATTTTTTCAAATTTAAAGAATTTTTCCGCTACTAGAACTACCGAAATATCTAGTATTCTATTTTCCAGTGTTTTCTTTAAAATAAGATAATTCATGAAATATAAAAGTTATATCTTCTTAAGGTATTAATAAGAGTAACCTTAAAAAATGTTTCAATTTTTCATATCCTTCAATTATTCTTGACATATTAAATGGTCATTTTGGCTTTATTCATAAACCTATAAAAAATAAGAGGATTAATCGCATGATAAACACTATATTTTGGGGAAAGATGAAAAAATCAAACTAGCCAAAAGAAAAGTTGGGTGTGTTTTAATTATTTTTTCCTCCCTTTTTTCTAGTTAGGTATTTCGAGACAATTTGTTCAATTTTCTTGGGTATTTCGAGACAATTTCTTCACTTTTCTTTGTATTCCATTTGATTAGTCCAAGAACCCTGTTGGTACCCCATTAATGAAGCGGAAGGAGAGAAATCAATTACGCATTATCTCCCTTGTTTTCATTTCGCTGCTGACCATGACATCATCGAGAATCAAATGATATGAATGTTGACATTTTCAAAATGGTACATAGTTATATTTAAGTAACATCGTTTCAAATCTGGTTTACAAATCAAGTTAAAAAATAAGCGGATATTTTTATTTCAAGACAAGAAAAAATGTTTTTTTTTGTTCGGGAATTGCTCACATTTTTTTCTGTCAAATCCCACAAATGACACTTAAAACCTAGCAAAATCTTAATATATACTATGCAATATGATCTGTTAAATTCAATTTTAACCATTGTGACAGGTGTTCTAGGGTTAGCCTAAAAATATGTAACCTGTACCAGGAGGCAAGGTTTGTTCTCGTTCTGGCCACTTTTAAAAATATTCCCATTCTGCCCACTTGACATAAATATGTACGGCTCATAAAATTTAGCCTACAATGGCTACATATACAGTGTAAAAAACAACCGTGGAGACAGGACATATTGGAGATGTACGATTAAAGATTGCCCTTCCACACTCAGTACTCACAACATACCAGTTGGCTTTGGACGTCATGAACATAACCGCCGTCAGAACCAGGCCAACATCAATGCAAAACAAATAATAGACAACATACACAAAAGATGCATTGATGAAATAACACCAATGGCTACAAATTATGATGAAGAAGTGACCAAACTCAGAGACAGCAACTGGAATGATGACACCAACCAAACAGTAGAACAACTGCAAACTTTTGAAGCTTGCAAATCTGCACTTTACAGGGCTAGATGTAAAGTTACTCCAAGATTACCAACTACCAGGGCCAACATACAACTAGAAGGTGTCTGGACACAAACAACTATGGGGTATGAGTTTCTTCTGTTCGATGACGACGACAACCCAGATATGCGCATCATTGCTTTTGCAACATCAGAAAATTTGATTCAACTGTCCAATGCTAACACCTTATACTGTGATGGAAGTTTCTCTGCATGTCCATCACTTTTTCATCAGATATATACTGTACATGCCATGGTAAATGACCAAATGTATCCACTACTATATGCCTTACTACCAGGGAAAAGTACTGACATCTACTCAAGGTTATTTACCCGACTCAATACTTCCATGGAACAACTTCAGCTACAACTACAACCAACTTCAATTTTTATGGACTTCGAGACAGCCGCCCACAATGCAGCTACAACCGTATTTCAAGGTGTGATCATAAAGGGCTGTTTTCTTCATTATACACAAGCTATACATGCTATATGGAGGAAAACTCAACAGACTGGACTACAAATGCATACAAGGACAACATCAACGTTCAGCAACTGGTCCGAAGAGCAGCCGTACTGCCACTCATACCACTAGACCAAGTGGACGATGTGTGGTTTAATGCCTTAAATGACCTTGAGGAAATCAAAACACCACCTGGAACCACAGCATTTAGTGACTATGTTACTACACAATGGGTAGAAGGTAATCTGCAGATATGGAATCACTATAACACCGAGGGACCAAGTACAACAAACCATATTGAGGGCAGGCACAGTAAATTGAAGAAGAAAGTCAACAATGCACACCCAAACATTTACACTATCATTCGTATTTTCAAAGAAATTCAAGCTGCAAATGAGATCAAACGAATCCAACAAGACGCAGGGGGAACCATCAGACCAAAAACCAAGAAATACTGTAATATTGACAGAAGATTTATACAACTGAAAGAGAGACTCACAGGTGGAACTATCACAGTACTTCAGTATGCTGACGCTGCATCACACCTACTACATCTAGAGTGATATGTGACATTTCTATGAACATTGTTTATTTGTGACTTTTCAGTTAATATTTTGTGTTAAAAATTTTCTGTGACTGAGTTAAAGATATGAATGTTTAACATGTTTAATGTTGTAAAGTTATGAATATTTGTGCTACATCAACTTCATAAATCACAGTTAATTTGATTTATGTGTGCCTGTTTTTAAATATTATATTATGCTTAAGATTGACTAATAAATTATATTTCTAGAAAGTTCTTTTTCTCTTGTGCTTTAATTGAATGAAATACTTCAATAGTTATAGAATCACAAAGTTTTCCAAATCTTAATTTTGGAATAATTACACTTTTACAGTATCAACAAAGGTAGAACAGGCTATAGCTGATCATCTATTGTTCACTAATTAGTGTCATTACATCAACATTCCCATTCTGCCCACAACAGTTTTACCTGTAATTTTTAAACGTGGGCAGAACGAGAACACACCGGAGGCAATACCCCACTTCCACATTACCCAAGTTAAGATTTTCTACAGATCTGGTCGACCACAATTTTCCATTTAGGATACATGTCAACTCATACCTTCGCCAACCAACCAACCAACTTGTACCTTATTTTTACCAACTCGTACTTCTACCAACTTGTACCCAATATTTTATTATTATATATATACATTATAGTTGTTATTTTTTTCATATATCATGATAATATAGCAACATACAAATAAATAATGTATAACTTTGATTGGTATTATCATAATTTTTTCAAATCAAAGCTAATTAAAGCTAATCATTAGTCATTAGAATTTTTTTATTATGTGAAATTGTTTGAATGGCAATTTATTTGATATGCATCTTAAATAATTATAATCATACAATATACTAATCCGTGATCCTTAGTGGATACTAGACCTACAAAAATAGAATGGGTTTGTTTAAATAAGGAATAAAACAGAGAAGTATATAAAAACACAAATTTCAGTATAAATCCAGCGCTTTGAACATCAAAGTCCGTTGATTTATACTTGTACAATCACCATCCTCAACGAAAAGAAAATGCATGGCTATTAATTATATATACATTTACACGAAAAACTCACATGTCCAATGCAAAAAGTCAGTAAAACTAATGAATTCATTACTTCACAATTAGAGACTTATGCTGCATTTAAACAAAAAAAAAACATGTTTAAAAATAACATTAAGAAAAATCATATCAGTAGATCAATTACAAAATAAAAATAACTATTAAATTTTCAATATAACCTAATAAATGAAAAACAATCATGCTAAAAAAATATTGGGTACAAGTTGGCGAAGTTGAGTTGTCTTGTACCCTTCTTGTCAACTCACCAATGCAAGGAAACAATCCCCTCATTTGAACTCTCCTATTTGAACAACAGCATGGTGCCTAAATAAATTTTACATGCATTTAAAAAAAAAATAAGGAAATGATTTCATATCTTAAATGGGGCCTCGGTGGCCGAGTGGTCTAGGTAGTTCGTCATGACTACTAATGATCACTAGGGTGTCAACGCTGAGGTTGTGAGTTCGAATCTCACCTGTGGCGGGGTGTGTTGGACTCCGATCTTAATTGACAAGGACTGCCAATTTTCCTACTGAAGGTTGGTGGTTCTCTCCGGGTACTCCGGCTTCCTCCACCAATAAGAACTGGCCGCCGCGAAATAGCCAAATGTGCTGAAAACGGCGTAAAACCCCAACTAAACAAATCATATCTCAAATAAAAAATTGCAAATAATTTTCAAATCCAACTACAAACAATGTTATTTTGAAAATAATAAGTAAACTTCGAATAATATAAATTTATCTTTTTCAGGAAATACACGTATTTACACTAATATTGCACAATCAGTACTGTTTATTTGTTTATATTTTTCTGCAGGTTTGAAGAATGGCTTACAGATCATTAGAGAGAGAAGCAAGTTTTGGTAAGAAATATGTAAACCAACATGGCAATCATTTGCATTTTTTGCATTCATCGAAATGTTGACATTTGTCAGAAATTTATTTTCCTATGTTAACTTTCCTTAAAAAATCTCTGAAATCACAGGGCCAATTGGGATCAAAATTTGTTGAATGGTCCTTAGGTAATTTCTTTAAACTTGTATGGCCCTTTTAAAATTGTCTTAGTTTCGACCAAGAACCAGTATAGATGCGGTAACTAAAAAATAGAGAAATTAGTAAAATAATATTTAAAAATCTTGTTTTAAACGACTTTAGTTGTCATAGGTTGTCCTCTTGGCTTTAAAGACTTTTTTCGGGGATGTATAAAAATAGAAAATAAGTAAATTAATATTTAGAAATAATTTCCTCTGACATGTACACTATTATGGCAGTTGAGACCCAACTTTGATGGAATGGTCGTTGGGGAAACCCATTTCAAAATTTGTATAGCATTTGGACCAATACGGCCATGACAAAAAATAAAAAATCAGCAATAAACAGTGATGAGGTTTTGTTTTAAATTGCTGTAGTTTAATTCCTTGTAGTGCCTTTGGATAGCAAATTAAATGTTGGTGAGCAACATAGGCTCCTAAGAGCCTCTAGTTTACTTTTGTACATTTTACATCAAGGGAAGATGAAAATTGATAGGATAATCAATAATAAAACAAAAAAAAAATAGACTGGGATATTTAATTTGACCAATCAGTTTGCCTTTGTTTTACCATTTATTTTTACTCTTTTTATTAATGTATCGCTACTTGTATTCTTTTTATTCTCTTTGAAGCCTATGGATCTAGCTCATCATGCCTTGATGGTGTACCATTTACCATTAGCTCACAGTTTCAGATACCAAATAAGGTAAATATAAATTTTATCAAATATAAACCCACTAACAGTAAAAAAAAACAGTAAAACAAAGCATATATAAACCTTAGATGGTTTTATCTCCGAAAATGAAAGGATATTCGGTATCAGTGCAACATCATTACAAATCATAGACGAAACATGGTACTCTCAAAGTCATAGGACAAAATGTGCTAAAAACAATTTTGTGTATGAAATTTACAAAATTATGAAAATTCTAAAACTCTTACAACTACGATTATTCATAAGTGTTATCAGTCCTTAGCTCTTATATGTATATGATTGTGTCACACTTACAGTTGATCATAATCTTTGTGAAGAAGTCACAGGGTATTCACAAACTTCTTAAGTATTTAGAAACAACAACTAAACCAAAATATTGAAAAAGTAAGATTACAAATTAAGATTCAAAGAGGCTTTAAACTGGGGCTAATTTACCAGTAGATGATTTTGTATGGCTCAGTGTATTAATGTATTTTGTAGGTGAAAATTCAGCCAGATTTTATCAAAAGTCCAAAGCATGCAAGAGAAGAGGTAATGTTATCCTATGGTCACCTGCAGAAATACTGGTGACATGTGATATAGTTTTCAATTTATAATATTCAAATATAAATAAATAATGTCATACACTCATTTACATGTGTATTTATGATTTACAGATTTTTCATTTGTTTGATCCTGAAATCTGTTTTTAACTATACATATAAAACCTTACAGTTAAATTTCTTTGATAGTCTTTTCCTTCCATTATATCAGCCTGCTGGGTGGCCTTGTCTTTTCCTTCCATTATATCAGCCTGCTGGGTGGCCCTGTCTTTTCCTTCCATTATATCAGCCTGCTGGGTGGCCCTGTCTTTTCCTTCCATTATATCAGCCTGCTGGGTGGCCCTGTCTTTTCCTTCCATTATATCAGCCTGCTGGGTGGCCCTGTCTTTTCCTTCCATTATATCAGCCTGCTGGGTGGCCCTGTCTTTTCCTTCCATCATATCAGCCTGCTGGGTGGCCCTGTCTTTTCCTTCCACTATATCAGCCTGCTGGGTGGCCCTGTCTTTTCCTTCCAGTATATCACAATGCTGGATGGCCCTGTTTTTTCCTTCCATTATATCAGCCTGCTGGATGGCCCTGTTTTTTCCTTCCATTATATCAGCCTGCTGGGTGGCCCTGTCTTTTCCTTCCATTATATCAGCCTGCTGGGTGGCCCTGTTTTTTCCTTCCATTATATCAGTCTGTTGGGTGGCCCTGTCTTTTCCTTCCATTATATCAGCCTGCTGGGTGGCCCTGTCTTTTCCTTCCATTATATCAGCCTGCTGGGTGGCCCTGTCTTTTCCTTCCATTATATCAGCCTGTTGGGTAGCTCTCCACAATTCCTATCACACAAGGACAGTAGGACTTATCAACAGATTCTTTCATTGTTTTAACAAGATTTACTGCTTCAGTTTTAAAAAAATTGTTGAAGAATAACTTTGCGATTTTTCATTCTTTTAAAATGTTTGGTTTAATAATTGATATTAATATATTCATATATGAGACAACAGCAAAATATGCTTTTCTTCAATGTAAATAACATCTGCTTTGATTACAATCATACATCTGAATGCTTTTCATTATTACTCTTGGAAACCTGATCTGGATTTGAAGTCAAAAGAGATAAATTTTATGTACAATAGATGTAATTGTATTAAATTAGACAATGTCTTATCTGTGTTATATGTAATGCAGACACGTTAATTTGACCAACAGTTTGTGGCTGAAATAGTTAACTGGAACAGAAATTTTGACGAATGAATTATTGAATAAGATAATTTTTCACCTAAATATTGTTATGAAAGGTATTTTTAGGATATTAATATCCTCATTCAGATAACATTCACCTTACATGCCGTAACAAAAATATTCTGTTGAACTTGACATAATGACTGAGAATCAACCCACTGTACAGAATATCACACTATGCCTTCTCAACCCAAAGTTAATATTCAGGCTAATGGGATGATATTTCATAGCATCTCATTGTCAAAATCCAGGTGCTATGATAAAGAATTTTTCTGTTGCTTCTAGCTTTTCAAGAACTTTCAAGAACATTTTCAATTCAGAATAATTACCATATTTCAAAACTTTTGTTTTTGCTACACAACAATGATAGATGCTTGGTAAATCTTTCATTTATAAATATAAGGCTTATACTAAATATTGTTGATTTATTTCCACTCATGTCTACATAATTTAATGATAGTAAATGTATATATAATTCTGAGGATCATGATACATTCAATTCAAATTCATTCATCTCATAGACAAACAAATATATTTGCCATTTCAGTATAATTTTGAAATAGAGGAGGGTGTTATGAAATGGGCTCAGGAAAGAGAAAGAGCATTAGAGCGTGAAAGACAGTTACAGGCTCAAAGACTTGAGGAGGAAGTCAAAAGTGGAAAAGTTAAGCGTGGACCAATCACAATTACTGAGGAAGGCAGTGATTCAGAACCTGAAGATGTTTGGCTGAAAAATAATGTCCAGCCTACTGCTTGTCAAACAAGTACACACGTAGTGGTGCCAAACATCGTAAGACAACGTCCAAAACCATCTCCTCGACAACCTCAACCAAGAGGCCCAGTAATAAGTAATGGCATTTTAACACCAGTTCCTATCTGCCCAGTGAACAATGAAAATAAAATTACATCTGGAACAAATAAATCAGTTGATGTGACATTGTTTGAAACTGAGGATGATCCCTTTGATATGTTTGAGAGACAAACACTTAATGATATGGAGGAACTGAAGAATGTCTTTCAGTGCACAGATCAAAGTTCAAATGTTACCACTACACAACCTTTAGACAGTACACAACAAAGTCTTGGTAACACCAGTACACAACTAGTAGAAAATACAACTCAGAACACAGAAAGTGTACAAAACTTAGATATATATGTTCGAAGTAACCAAAAAATAAGTGATGTGTCGGGTGGTGCTAATGTTAACAGTGCATTTTCAGTCAGTCCAGAACCGTCAAGTGATATTGGAGACTATGTCACATTGAAGGACGAGCATAAACCACAACAAATAGACTTAAATAAACTGCCTCCTATACCACCAAGAAGGTTTCTGGGCAACAATGACCCACTCCCTCCAATAAACTTTCAAAATGGCAGTAGTGCAATACCCAGTGAAACAGTTTCAAAAGAAACTACAAACAATTCTACAAATTATGAAAATGTAAATATTTTGCAGTCAAACCCATTCTTTACTGACACTTTTACGAATGCTCAGCCATTGACACATGAAAATGTGACTAAATCGAATTTTAAAACTGTAGATTCAGATATTCCACATTATGAAAATATTGATATACAGAGAGAACGAGTGGTGTTTACAAAAAAGAATGAGTCTTCTTCATCCTCACATGAATCGTTATTAAAATCAGCGAAAGACACTAAAAATTCAAATTATGTTAATGTGGCTCCTGGTCTACAATTTGCTGAAAATGCAATTCGTAGTGCTAAGAGCAACCCAGATATTGTGAAAACAGTTAATGGTGTTGCAGATTCCTCTGATGTGTTTGACAAAGCACCATTTCCGATATCTAGATCTCCACCTTACAGACCTTCGTCTCGGCAGGTTGGTAAACAATTAATACCAGTAGTTTAAAAACTATGTTTAAAGTTGCCTAAAAATAAAGGCAAAGTAATTCATAAATTTTTATCCCTGTCTGTCCTTGCATTCCTCCTCTTCTTATTATTTTTTGGCATGTTATACAGAGAGAAAAGTTCATTTTCTCTTAAGAAAAAAATGCCGTTAAAAAGGAGATAAATTTAGATTAATAATCTGCCCACAGTCCAAAGTTTTTTGTAAGAATTTTTTTGGTGACCTGATACATGTGTAGCTAAGAGTGACACAAATTTCCATAAAAAATGTCAAAAGAAGTTGACGTACTCTTTTTGCACTTATTTTTCAGAATAAAGATTCTCACCTGAATTTTTATTTGTATGAAATTTAGTTGAACTGTATATACATGCTTTGATTCTACATATGTACCTTAAAAGAAAATACATGTACATGTTTGTATCAAGGAAAGTTCAACAATGAAAATGTCAGACCATGTATATATATTTATACAATGTATATTCCTGATGTTTCAGAGTTCTATTTTAGCTTTTTTCACAATTGATACATATTGTGTTTTATAGGATATTTCAAATTCAAATTTATTTGTTGCCTTACCTGTAAGTACAAAAAATTATGCACAAACAAAGTTTGCAAGATTTATTCTGCTCTGAATGAAAATTATAAAAAATCCTGTAATAACCTTGGGAAATAACAATTTTTATATTTTTCTTTGTTAATGTTATATTGTATTTATAATCACAAGTTCAAAAATGGGTATGTAGAGTAGAAAAATCTTGCTGCACAATAACATAGAAAAAGATTAATATCCCACATCTGTACATTTTATGGTCTAAGAATACCCTACAGTACTTCTTCTGACATATGTAGACATATTAATACATTGTTATATACATATATGCTGCTAATGCATGAATTTAAGTATATATACTTCTGTATTCTAACTTCCTCCCTTTAGTACAAACAGAGCTTCAATAATAACTTCAACAAAATAGTTGATGCTAACATTGGTGGAGGTGTATTCCATTTATGACTTGTTCGTATTTAATGCATATTGTTTTTTCCATAAACTGATGTTTAAAACCAATATAAATACAAAAGGTACATTTTCCTCAAATTTATGAAAATTGAGACACTTATTACATGTTACCATTTTGTATACAAGTATTTACCAGTCCAAAATAGATTATTAAAAACCAGTTGTATATTGGAATCTAGCACTGTTGACATTTCAGTCAGCTATGTATATATATTTTAAGGGAGTTGCAGTTTATAATTTTTTATTCCTGTACATGTATTTGTATGTATGAATTAATAGTAGCTAATTACATGAATAATGTGCAATTTTGATTTACCGGTAGTTGGGATCATATTTTTAGCTCACCTGGCCATAGGCCATGTGAGCTATTGCCATCACTTGGCGTCCGTCGTCGTCGTCGTCTGTCGTCGTCGTCGTCGTCGTCTGTAAACTTTTTTCAAACGTTAACTCGTCTTAAACTACTGGACCGACTTCAACCTAACTTTGCAGAATTGTTCTTTAGGGCATCTGGAAAATTTCTATCGTTTAAAATTTTTGAAATGTCGAAAAACATGGCTGTCGTTACTATAAATAGAACATAGGGGTAAATTGCTGTTTTTTGCTAATAACTCAAAAACCGTTACAGATATCGAAAATCTGACAGGGGGTAAAATTGATCAGCATGACAAGATCTACCTACCCTGAAATTTTGAAGGAAATTCCAAAACCCATTTAGGAGTTATTGCCCTTTTTTCACATTTTTGGCTTTTTTTTATGTTATTATTTCAAAAATCTTCTTCTCTGAAACTACTATTCAAAATCATATGAAACTTGGTAAGATTGTTGCTTAGGGTACCCTGCATAGAACTGATGTGGGGATTTTTGATTCGTCGAAAAACATGGCCGCTGTTACTAAAAATAGAACATAGGGGTAAATTGCTGTTTTTTGCTTATAACTCAAAAACCGTTACAGATATCGAAAATCTGACATGGGGTAAATTTGATCAGCATGACAAGATCTACCTACCCTGAAATTTTGAAGGAAATTCCAAAACCCATTTAGGAGTTATTGTCCTTTTTTCGTCAAATTTTCATAATTTAACATTTTTCGTCATTTATCTCCAAAACTATTTGAGATAGAAGTGAAATGTAAATTTGAAAAATGTTTGCCATGTTGAGATCTACATACCCTGAAATTTTAAAGGAAATCCCAAAACCCATTTAGGAGTTATTGCCCTTTTTTGTCAAATTTTAAAAATTTTAACATTTTTGCATTTATCTCCAAAACTATTTGAGATAGAAGTGAAATGTAAATTGAAAAATGTTTGCCATGTTGAGATCTACCTACCCTGAAATTTTGAAGGGAATTCCAAATTCTATTTAGGAGTTATTGGTTTGTGTAATTTGAGGTCGGGTTCTGTTACATTTATTTAAGGTTCACCTTTATTCCTGGTCAATTCCTGCCAGGACTACCACCATCAGGGAACATATTTTAACATTAAACCTTATGAAAAATAAATCTTCAACAAATTTTCCCTGAACAATTGAACCAATTGCAACAAACTTGGTCAAATAGTTGATTAATTGTCCAATGAAAACCAGACTCCAGGTGAGCGATACAGGCTCTGGTGAGCCTCTTGTTTCCATATACCCGTACATGTACAATATGATTGATAATATTCTACATAAGTAAATTGCATCAGATATCTTTAGAATTAATGGATACACATACTATAATGTATTAAATTTCAGAAATATTGAATTTTTCAGTCATGGAACAAATATTCTCCGTTGCCTTCTCCATGTAGTGTGTCAAAAAGTAGTAGCACCAGTGACTTTGCTAGTCCATCAGAAGTAGATCCATATGTCAGACTTACTCCTGAAGGTCAAGAGGCTGTAAATAATCTAGTCAGTATGGGGTTCTCTCGACCAAGAGTGGCCCGGTCCGTTGAAAATTTTGGCTGTGATGAAAAAGAGGTATGATTAACATATAATTGAAGCTATCACCAATTACATTTGTTATTTTCTGTTTCTTCTGACCTTGGGATAAGAATGTAATGAAGGTGCTATATGTTCTCAGATGACATAAAATTTACCAAAAATCAATTGAATGTTTAAAGAAATCATTGAAAGACAACTGAGGTTACAAGAGTGAAAAAAAAATGAAGCAGTGGCTGGGTTTATATTTCTTTTGTGCTTGGAGATCAGTGAAGGCATTAAAATTTGTACTTATACACTTTCAATACAATTATGTTTTTAAGGTTAATATGTTTACTTGTCTACAAATAATGTTGAAAGATGTTTTATTCTGCGCAAGTCTTCAAAGATTTTAAGTTAGGGCCAACTAAAATTAATTAGTAGATTTTCATCCAACTATTTGAAAAAAATGGGGCGGGTGGGAGGATTTTATTTTTTATTTCATATGAAACTATTTTGTAAGGTGTTATTAATATGTAAACGTTACAAAATGGCTTATATATGCTTTTATTCCAGAAACATGCACAATAGAAATTTCAACTCCAATCTCTGCAGACTTAAGCTGACCAAAAGACATCTAAAGGTCACAAAAATAGTCGAATCACGAAAACCATGTTGAATTGTTACAGGAAGTTAACAAAAAACGAAATTATTGACACGGCTACCAGTAACGGAGATGAACAAAATCCGGAAATCGTAAATTTTAGAAAATAAAAAAAACGGGGCGGCACGATTTTCGAGGGGCGGGCGAGGATGAAAATCTATCAATTAATTTTAATTGGCCTAGTAATAAAGAGGTAGAGAAATCTAATGTTGCTTCTCTTTACAAATAAATGATATTCATTGATTGCAGATACAAGTCTATATTTATAGTAAAAGTTTGAATACATTTTCATCAAATATTCAAGAATAAAAGAAATAGATCAGAAAATAATTTATCATGTTATCCAGGTATCTTTGTTTATGTTTTCAGATTGTAGAACATTTATTCATAGTAGATAAGATGTCTGAAGCTGGCTTTGATACTTACCAAAGTGAACAGGCATTAGTTATCTTCAAAAATAATAAAGATAAGGTAATTTTTTACTTTTATGTACAATTATTTATTTATGGTTGCTAAGTGGGTAACTAGGCACATCTGATTGAATTATCAGGTTGTGGAAGAGGACATCCTTTCATCTGGGTGTTGTCAAGTCGTGAAACAGAAATGTTGATCATATTGGATGACCTCTTAGGAGATTCTCATGCTGTTTGCATGTAGCCTTCAAAAAATGTAGGCTGATAGCCACTGCAGAAGGCTAAGTCTAATTATTTACACCTTACAAAGGAAAAATTTTGTTTTTTAGTGGAATTCTGGTTTTGCACCCCAGATTTGTCGAGCTGATTGAAATTGTCAGTTTCCAAATGATATGTACTAATTTGGCTACTGGTACAGTCAAAATAATCCCAATTTTCCAGGTTGAAATGAAAATTTGTTTCCCTTTGTGTTCAGTTCTTTGTTGTATTTACAGATTACCTGTTGAACTGGTTCTAATTCTGATGTGATATTTGGCACTGAAACAACAATCAATTCATTTCTTATATAGTTTTGTGTATTCTTCCCTTTTCTTCATTTTTACCACTCTGGATAAGTTTTACATTATGACTATTACTATACCACAGGCATATTATATCGAGATGAAGTGACAAATATTGATTCACTTTAAACTGAAGTTAAATACCAGTGTGTGAATAAGATGTTGAAAATTTTATTTATTGCAGGCTGAAGTATATTTAAGAATTTTTAAACAGTTCCAGGAGTTAGGATTCAGTACAGACAGAATCAAAGAAGCTTTAGTCAAATTTGATAATGATAGTGATAAAGCACTGGATTATCTTACCAAATGATGTTTTCCTTAAGTTACTTAACAGATGTGTTGGGCTGGTAACCAGTTGAATGAATAGACGAGGCCCTTACTTAGGAAGGATAATTTGTGTAAAAGTCCTGAATGGATTCAGAAACTATTATTCTACTGAATAAAAAAAGTAAAAATAAGGAAAAAATATCAGCCAAATGAATTAAGCTGGATGAGAAAACAGTATTGCAAATTCAGAATAATAGTTGGCCAAATAAAATATGGTACATAAATTGGATTCATTGATTATAAATATTTCAAACATCATGATCAATATTCATATTTCATTACTATGTGCACAATCCAGCATTTTTCCAAGTATATTGAAATCCCCTATTCTGGGCCTCATGTTCAATATCTGTGATTTTAATTTATTCCAGTGTATGTATTCCTGATATTGTATATGTGTTGTCCTTTGTGTCATGCTTTAACAATGCAAAGCAAACTATTTATATTAATTTTTATATACAATTTCATACTTTTGGGTACACTAACATATCATTAAGGTAGTAACATTCAGTTGTAATGCAGGTTTTTAAAGCCAATTTGTGCTGTTCTTTAGGGACAACATAACATACTAATTTACGATAAATTCAGATGGACATATACATGGTATGAAATATAATTAATGTTATTTTCATTTTCTGCCTCATTGTTTGAGATAAATATTGGCTAGAGGACATAGCTTAAAAATGATTTATTTTCCTATACAAACAAGTATTTCTGTTGTTGAATACTTTAGGACATCTATTGAACAAAAATAATATTGAAATTTTTACCTAGTATGTAATTAGACCATAATGAAAAAATTCTCATCCAACTTTTTTCAAAAAAATTGGGATGGGGGTAAAAGTATGTGTAGGCAGGGATGAGAATCTAGGGATTGTTTTTATTATGGCTTGATGGTATCATATACTTAGAACTTCCTAATAATTGAACTGAAGAATGTACAGCAAACTTCCTCCTCAAATACAAACTATTTTCCATGGTATAGTCTGTTATGCAGAAATTGGCATAAACCCAAATAAAAACTGAAAAATGTCAAGCAGAATTTCACACATTTAGTAGTCTTTAAATTTGTCCTATTTCATATGTTTAAACAGTGTCAGTGTATTCACTTTTAAAAAGGTACCTAGGCATGTTTTTATATGGGAACATTGAGAGCTTGTGATACAGCAACTGCACATTTTTTATCTTTTTAAAAGACTTGATTTTGACCTCTTTATTGTCAAAAAGAAGTGCCTGCAAAAAGTCAAGCTGTGTTTGTCGAAGTTAAATACATTGTATTGGGATTGGTTTATATGAGCACAGGCATTTTATGGTTGTACAAGGGGACTCCTTCTTGTAGTAAATTAATTCACTGGTAATTAATCTCAAAAGCATGGATAGTGAAAAGCTTGTTCGATACAATAAGACTTCTTTGGTAATTGTCACTGCTCTCTTTTTACTTCCATAATTCATCTCCAAATTTGGCACTTATTTTTGTCCTGTCAATATTTACTTTTCAGATTCTTTTTCAGGATTTTTATCTTGTTGACATTGTATTCAATACCTCCATTTTGTTTAGTATTGATTTAATGGCATGACAAACATTGCCAAAAAATACAGAATGTCATATTACTTCAGTGTTCCAGCTAGGATTTTAGGGCAGAGGGGCATATATTGAGGTTAAGGGGCATTTTAACACAATTCCAGATCTGAAAAGGGCAAACCAGATCAAGTCAACTTTGAAGAAACCTATCTAATGCCCTATAAAGAGCTATTAGTTTCTCTTGTTTATTCAATTCATGTTAATGTATATTAAACAAGGTGTTTTATTGTATTTTATATTACACATATACACTTATTGCAGAGGACAGAAGGGTGCATTGGAAAAGGGGCAGGGTGCTGCACTCCTCTATTTTATACTAGCTGGAACACTGTACTTGTTACGAAGAAAAAATATATAGTTTTGCTCAGAAAATTTTTGAATTAATATGTCAGTTTGAAATTTTTGATGGAAGTGTCCTTGAGGATATGCATATTTACTCTGTATTTGTAATGTTTATATACTCCTTTTTTCAGCACACAATGTATTATTTTTTGATTAGATTTGTCTATTTTATATTGTTTCTTTGCTGTTTAATGGAAACGACTAAAATCTCAGTGTAAATGCAGGTTGCTTTTTACCATTAATTGTTATATTATTGGCTGTATCATTTATGGAGTCTAGCTAAATACTACAAAATATTGCCAAGAAAGAGGTAAAATTATCATGTTATCGTTATTAAGAAATTAAATATATGAAATTGTTACCGAGTCTTTAACCAGAGTAAAAAATCTGGAAATTTTAATTTGTTATTTTTTTGTCCTTCTTTTCATGTTACAAAGCATCATTGGACCATCAGAGTACCTAGAATCCAATTTTCAACAAGAAATAAAAAATATCAATTATTCTTGGTATTCAAAACAACAAGTAGACTAAAACATTAAATGACTTTCCTTTGCAATTTGAAATTAAAATTCTTTGATACCAATTTTGAAGCACAATATGTGCACATTTCATTAATTTACAACTCATCAGTTGTGCTCATGGCCTAAAATGTTGAAAACCAAAACATTGAAGAGCAAATTCAAATATGCCAAAATGACCAAAAGTGCAAAAAAGGGTGGGGGGGGGGGACAATAATTTTTTTTTTTTTTTTTTTGGAGGGGGGACAATACGCAACAGCCTCGTGTTTTGCACAAAAGCAAAAAAAGGGGCAAATTTTTTTTTTTTTTTGGGGGGGGGGTCAATTTGCAAAAGCAAAAAATCTAAACCATCTAAGGACAGCTATGCACGAGGGAGATACTAGTGAAATGGTAGCTTAATTCTGGACACAAAATTCCTACATAAACCCGACAAAAGTTAAAAAAGAATAGTTGATTACTTGCCAATCTTCATCTTAAAGTCATAATAATCTCTTCAAAAGAAGAAATCATGAGTTACTTAGGCATTCTGTATGTGATGTCCAAATGCAGAACCTTGTATTTTCAGTGGTCTTTTTAATTTTCCTTTGATAATTTCAATAATTTGTTTGTTTGTTTAGTTGGGGTTTAATGCCGTTTTCAGCACATTTGGCTATTTCGCGGCGGCCAGTTTTTGTTGAGGAGGAAGCCGGAGTACCTGGAGAGAACCACCGACCTTCGGTAGAAAAATTGGCAATCCTTGTCAATTAAGATCGGAGTCGAACACGCCCCGCCACAGGTGAGATTCGAACTCAGAACCTCAGCGTTGACAGGCCAGTGTTCATTAGTAGTCATGACGAACTACCTAGACCACTCGGCCACCAAGGCCCCGAAAAAAAGAAATAACAATCAATGATCATATGTATATGGTATGTAATAATAAGCAAGACCCAAATCAGTATTTTGAGTCATTGACGACAAAACTTTATGACAAACGTGATGACTTCAACTTTCCTATTGTTAACTTTCCCTTCTTGAGTATCAATATACCAGCACCACTTGCATATGGCGTCTACGTTTCTCAGCTTATCCGATTTTCAAGGGCATGCATGAGTTACCTCGACTTTCGACAAAGAGGATTACTGCTGTCACAAAAGCTTCTTAACCAGGGTTTTATCAGGGATAGGTTGATGTCATCACTTAGGAAATTTTACGGTCGTCATCACGAATTGATTGATCGTTATAGTATTCCAATATCTCGTAACTTTTCATTTGCCTCCACCGAACTGCTTACCCTTCCGGAACACATGGGTTCACTCCTGGTTTTTATAGGAGTTCATGTTATTCATGTTTTTTAGTTTTCAGTGTTTTTTGTGCTTGTGGTTGTTCATTTGTCTGTCCAATGGATTACATTGTTTGATTTGGTCGCTAGGTATATTTGTCCTCTTTATTGTACCAAAAACCTAATATGTTTCTGAGAAAAGTTCATAACAATAGCATTTAATTAGTAATGACCTTTATTTAAAAAGATCTTGAGTAAAACTTATTGCAAGGATGACCTACTGCAGAAGCTTCTTTTGTATTACATTACCCACAAGTATATTGCATCGATTTCGTGTTGAGGAATACACACAGGCAGAATGAAAGCCATTTGCGGTTTAAATTAGTACTTTATTAAATTTTGACACCAGCTGAATACACCATTTACAGTTTAAACCCCAAAAATTAATTCATCCTTGAATCGAACTCGTAGTAATAAGCAGTATGATATCCTTTAAACAAAATGATAATTGCGAAATTTCGATTCCTAATTATTAACTATTCTATTTAGCTCTATAGCTGTTGAGTACTACATCCAGCTTTATATGAAACGGTAAAACTTTCTTGCATCATGTACATATTACGCACGAGCTATTGTTTCTAGTTTGCCGCTTTCTAAATGGTAAACACATTTTTCAGCGCTAGAAAAAGCGTGCGAGGTTTAATCTACAATAGGCAAATAGCTTTTACCCTAAAAACGTAAAAAGGAATTTGTAATCATTTCTGTCCTATTATATACATATTTACGACGACACTATTTTTAAAAATGTAAGTGGAGGGGTCCATAATTACATTAAAGATGTACATTGTAATTTCTATAAAAATAGAACCAACTTAACAAGTATCCAAAATATTATTTAAAATTCGCTGAAGTGTATCCATTTAAGTTTTGGTTCGTGTAATCTGGCAAATGTAATTAAATATATTACAAGTCCAATGATACGAACCCGAGGGCGGGGAGTTAGAACGAAATGTTCCGAAAAAATTAATAAAAAGGGTACATGTACATACACTAAATATTTTACACATTTCTAGTAGCACATCTTAAATAAAAGGTTATCCGTGCGTGCATACAGTTTTAATTTCCCTAAAACGAATTATATCTTAATTGGGTTGCAATACTTACTTAAGCAAAGAAAGAGATATTACAAGCCCACATTTCTATCCCAAAAGAAGAAGTTTGAATAAAGTAAGACTATCTACCACCATGACATCAAGTTATGTACTGTTTGGAGATTAAAATTTATGTGCACCCTTCCTATATTCGGTGCCGAGTCGACCGTTTTAAACAAGTCAAACTAAGTACTAAAAATAAATTCAACTATAACATGTATACGTTGTATATTTATAAATACTTCGGCGTGTTAATATTTTTTGGTATTCTTCCTGGCTCATAACTACTCAGTCTACCATAAACTAAAAATAATATGTGAATATATGTGCAAACTGCTGTATTTGAGCACCCACACACCGTGAGTTTGAGGTATGAAAGTATATCAGTACATATAAAAACACTTTTAAACTCCAATATTACTAGAGAATTCCAAAATTCAGAAAATGGGACAAAACATGGCCTTAAAATACACTATTATTTTGAGTCAAGTAGGCCAAATAAATTCCCCATCAATTACACAGCCAGATCATATTAGTTGTTGGAGTATTATTGTAGGTCAATTGCAAAGTGTAAAAAAAGAAGAAAATAACGAAGCACACCCCAACATAAACAAATTTAAAAAAATTAAATAAAGAGAATAAATAAATAAAAAGATATGATAAATAAAAAGATAAAATAAAAATAAAAAATCCAAAATAATACAGAAAAAACCCATTATGCAATACACTTTTGTTTGTTCTCATCTTGATTAAATATATTCTAACATTCAACTAAATCTAAGTGTGGCTCAAATACATTAGCAGCTTTAAATGTCATTTTCCATCATTAGAAAAGAAAAGACTCATTGAAAAATTAAGAACTAGATAATAGAAATATAACCATATTAATAAATATTAACCCTATTTTTGACAGGAAAAAGCAAAATCTTTGTCAAGTAATGTGTAAAATGTTCGTACACAAAAACTAAAATTTACACAGAAATGTTTGTAGCTGTTTCCATTGCATCTTGT
The DNA here is from genome assembly GCA_028015205.1 of Mytilisepta virgata. NCBI lineage: Eukaryota > Metazoa > Mollusca > Bivalvia > Mytilida > Mytilidae > Mytilisepta > Mytilisepta virgata. Next base: position 6,041,676 of record CM051517.1, read on the forward strand.
GTCGGCTCATTCTGTTGTTCATTGCCAGAGTCAGCACTTGCACGTCTTTGTAGCTCATTTCTGTAGCGCCTTTCAAAGGCATGGCGTAATGTTCTTCCCGTTGCGAATCCTCTCCTGTTAAATATAGCACTATGTCGTCTGCGTATGCATTTTTTACCGTTTGTTATGTCTACTGAATGATATGATGGTGGTGGTCGTGATATACTGATCGATGAACCTGAAGAATCCGTATAGAAAGTAGATGATGCATCATCTTCGTCTTCAAAATCATCACCTTCGAAATCTGCATATGAATCATCATAGTCCGGTTCTGGTTCGTTTTCGATATTAATCACGCGTTGCAATTCCATCGTCCGTGTGATAATTTCTTGAATTTTGTGTTTTTCTGTGAACTGTTGAGAACACGATATGTCTGTTATTGAGAGTACATGTAAAATTGTTCCCCAGCGATGAGAAAGCATCCCAACAAATTGAAAAATTAAAATTGTAGCGAACAATGCAAGAAACATCATTCCCAAGGGTTCAAAGGTCAGTTCCTTTTTTGAAGAATCAAAATTGGGAATCTTAATAAACAGAGCTGTGTCTTTAAACTCGTCTTGTAATAACTGAAGCTGCATAGTAAGAGCTATCCATAATGCGCTCGTCATAAAAAAACCAAAAACGACATTGTTTCGCAAATTCTTCAAATCGGCTGCAACTTTTTCTTGATGGATCTTATCCTCGTTGATCGGAAATAAATACTTCTTAATTAACTGCTTCCAAAATATACGCTCCCTTTCTGACAAACGTTTAATCGGACCTTCTCCACAAGAAACACTCGTTAACCATCCTGGGTTTTCCGGATCTTCATTTCTTAGCCAGATGGGAATTGAATCTGTTCGGGCAACTGGCATGTTATTTGGAGCATTTATTTGCTTGTCGGAATCACTTGGGCGATCTCCTTTGTCTGTCATAGTTGAAGAAGACCTCTGCCTGGGTGAAGATAATTTCAAATCTTTGCTCTGTCGTATTTCTAAAATTAGTTCTTCCAGCAATTCATCGGTTTTCGGCTTAACGTCGGTTTTATCAGTGCCGGCAGCCCTTCGAAATTGTCTGAACATTTCCACAGTTTCGTTAATAACAGTCTCCAGACCTAACCACCCAAGGAACCCCTTTCGTTGTTCCTTTTTCTTTTTCTTCTCTTCCTCAGCTCTCTTTTCCGCCTCTATTTCTTCTCTTGTTTTTCTTTGTGGAACCTCGCGAGTACCCCATGACACTATATGTAGATTACATAAATAATAAATAGTCAAAACAAGGTATCCAGTTGGAATACATATGAAATATAAGGCCCCAGGAATCAGACACGCAAACTCCTCCGGGTGGAATAATGCAGACATGAAAAATATAAATACAAGTAACAAAAGGAAAATAACATTAGGACTGGTTAGACCACCTTCTATTCCTGTCCCAACTGTTCCAACCAACACTATAGTCATTACAATTGCATAACAGGCACTCATTATTGTGGCTACTGTTATCTGAGTGGATGGCTTAGTTAATATACAAGCAACAATGAAAATAATTGCAGGAACTAAAGAAATGGCGTACGATTCTACTATAGTGGTTTTAAATACAACTGTAAACGCACCAGCCATCATCAACAAGACAGTCGCAGGACCAAGAACGGTAGACACTAGAAGTAGAAACTGATAAAGTATATACGGTGTACTGATATTGTCATTCAGACGAACTGTGTTCTTCCAATCACCAAGCAAGTCGCAAATATTAGCTAAGGTAGAAGGTCCCCATCGGCGTCTTTGGTTGAAGAATTCCGAAAACGTTTCAGGTGCGTGAGTCAATGCGTCGGCGGCAGCACAATAATCTATTCTATATCCTTGTTGAAGCAGGAGAGTACTTAACCATCTGTCTTCACCTGCAGACATAAAATACACTCAGTGATATGAAAGTAAGAAAGAATGGCTCAAATATATATAAAAAAAAGTTCTCGGCCACCAAAAATTATTGGGTCTCGATATTGCTGATGAATATAATTTATCGACATAATTTACTGAACCAACTAATTCATCAACATTTATTAGCATCTGATACTGTTTATTAGACAACTGTTTATTCCACATTACACACAGCGACTTTACAAGGCAAATATGCAAGGCAAAAATTTTGGTATTTTATATTTCTATTTTGCTACATCATGTACATGTCAACACCATGAGTTGTGTCAGTCAAAGAAATAAATATAAAATACATAAACGTCCATAAAATTTTTATCCAGTTTTGACTGATAAAATTTAAAATGCACCAAAACACTCTTAACACTCGTTATCCCAATTATTGTATTCCTGATATCTTCTGCATCAAATTTGGTATCAAAGAATTGTATCTAAGCGTAAAGCAAACGATCATATGTTTATTCTTGATATCTCAAAATATTTGTAATGTAGTCTCATCGATATTGAGGTTAAGAGTAATTATAGATATGACAACGAATTTGCTGGTAATGACACAATCCATGTTTTCATTTAACCATACATTTCGTTAATATATATCATAATGCTGATTTTTATAACTGCATATATCATCAAATCGTAACAAGTATGAAAGCAAAAGTCAAGTTAACAATTAAAAGAGAAAATAACAAAAAAGTGAGCAAAATACAAAAATTAGAACAACAGTATGTTTGCATTAATAAATTATACTTTTACAAACCTTGATCATATTGTACGTATTGACCAGCCTCTGTTGTTCTTATGGCATAACTTCTAGCAACGTTATCATCCATAATGGCCGATCCACGAAACAAACTGAAACAACCAGGGGCACACAAAACACACCCAAACACATGTTCTGTGGCTTTCTGCAACCAGTGACCAATGGCATATTCAAATTCCTGATACCATAGAATTGGCCCTGAAAGAAACAGTTATAACAGGACTTTTCATATTAACCCATATAAATTACTGCATACATTTTTTTATCCTAAAAGTTTTATTAAGGTTCTGAATACTGTTTTCACGAATTCGCCTGGTCCTTATGGATTTTTTTACTGCTTTGCTGAGTTATGACATAAGCTGATAGAGATTGATATGATGTCCTCCCAGAAGAGTTTTGTTTTTCACTATCATAACTCGAACCAACATGACAATATTACAAGTACAGAAGGATATGGGGATTTAGGAGGAAAGGATATAGCACATTTTGACCATAAAATATTAAATATGATTGACATATCTTCAGTGTAATGTCCATCATGTAATTAAAACTGAAGAATGGTATTTATCGAAATTTTGAAAAAGGCCATGTTGCTGTATTACTCCATCAAAAGGAAAATAACACACACATTACCTGCACCAATTGGATGTATTCTTCCACAAGCTGCTCCAACCTTTTTGTTTTTCTTTAAACGATCCACCAACAAACGTACAGCGTCTGGTTTAAAATCCACATCTCCATCCAGACTTAGGATAAATGTATTTTCCGACTGTAAATACACACAAACGAACATCAGTATAACCCGTTTCCATTCTCTATTCTATTTGAATTTGAACAAAAACGTAGAAGATCATCTCTTTAATCATTGTTTTGTCCTGCGATAGACATTCTAGTGTTTGGATCTGCTCAATAGGATAATTTGTAAAGTCAAGAAATACCAAAGGGATATTCGAAAGAGGGGAAAAATAACTGACAAACTCCGAAGAACAACGAAGACAAGACCAAAACAATACAAACCTACACTTAAAAACTAAAACCATACGAACAACATGGACCCCACCAAAAAATTGGGAGTAGACTCAGGTGCTCCGGAAGAGTAATCAATTTCTGCTTCCTGCAGGACATCCGCCATGTGTTTGTTTCATTTTTCCATATTTATCACTTTCGCATTAACATTGTTGACAAAATGTTGAAATGTGCATATGTTGCGCATAAAAATTGGTGATGTCAAATTATTATTGAACTTAGGTATGGTACTATGACAACTGACCGGAAAGAGAGAGACATTTTTTCTCTTTATATTTTTTAAGAATCTGTAGGAAGTGTCGAAAAATTTTATTTTTACAAAAGACTGGAAAGAAGTTTACCTGCGTATGTACTTCTTCACTGGTGTAATTAAATATAACACTTCGAGTGAAATGCGAAGCTTTTCGTCTGCGTCGTAACTGCGTTTCAGTTAGTCTCACCCTGGAATTGTCAGAATCGGGAGTTTCAGCTCTGTCAAAATCTTTAAGCAGAAGGTTTTCTGGTTGAGCTAGAATTCTGTATCCTAGTAAGTAGTACATGTACATTACCTGTAATACAAAATCTTCTTTTCCTACTACGTGTATAAATTATGCCTTAAAAACTATATTTCACACAAGCCAGTTTAAATAACATTTAGCCATTGTTAAAAATTGACTGAAAAATCCTTATGCTATTAGCGTAGCCTTCAATAATATACAATAAATTTAACATTTTTTTTCTCAGATAAGTTCCGTTTTTCCACCCAGAAAAAAACATCGAATTCTAATACAGCAGCAATTAATTTTTTTTCAATATGGGATACTCTTTAATCTAATAATACTATACAAATGAACACCTTTACATTTTCATATCTGATAGATACCTGTGACCATCGCTTTTTGTGTCGAATTTTGTGTTTGTCCTTTAGATGCACAACGAGCTTGGTGCCACCTGGAAGTCTCCATGTTAGCCGACCACCATAAGGCGTGGGTGTTCTCACGGGTGGGCTAATGTACATCTGTCTCTCATGAACAGAACTGAAATAAAATATGGGTAAATGGTAACTCACCGAGAAAGAGATTATAAAATTGTTATGAACATGTAAAGTGGAAGTCAGGTAATTTAAAAAAAATTAACATCAAGTTTTATATTCGTAACACTTTGTTAAATTTGTTTTTTTTTCAAGCTGAGTTCACTTTTCCTAAACAATATAGACCATAACATTATTATTTTATCAATAAAGAATTCTAATGAACAATAAATAAACGTAAAATGAAACAAAAATATGTAGGAAAAGATAAAGTACCTTAATGCATCCTCAATACAGTCAATGAGATTGACAACAAAGATGTTTGGTACCAACAAATCGTCCTCAGAGAGCTCCATCGCATCATCAAAGAAAATATGCGCTAGAATAGATTAAACAATGGTAAAAGGTTAAATAGGTATTAATATTTAAACATGATTATTTACAGCGTTTTATGTTTTGATCAATCTGATTTCGTACCTTTTCATACTTGGTATAAGCCACTGCAACATCCTTTCCTTATGACAGACGTGATTGCTTAACACAATCACTGTATTACATACAGCCACCTACTCTCTTGTCAATATTTTTTGCAGGATCATTTAATTAACTTAAATCTGATCAATCACATTAAACAGTTTGTATGGCAATAATTATAATATATAAGATATCTTATATAATCTAGTTTTTATAAAATATCTTATAAATATTTTTTATATAAGATATCTCATATAGTTTATAAGATATCTTATAAAGAAAATTATATGAGATATCTTATAAATTATATGAGATATCTTATAAACTATATAAGATATCTTATAACCTATATGAGATATCTTAGAAAGTTTATTAGATATCTTGAAGTTCGAAAAAATAGTAAAACGGCTTGCCATAAGTTTGTGATATCTATTTGATGTGATTAACGCAAGAAACTGAACATAAATATATAGTCAAGCTCATTAAGTGGCAGTCACAAGCCTTACAAACCAGCAATTACTACTCCAGCTTATTACATATGGAAAATTGAATTATGTTGTTACCTTGACCTTGAACACAACTGAAAGGTCGTATTTCGTCCAAATATTTTGTTAATCCAGTACGACCAGATACTGTGAATAAGCACATTTCGACCCTGCTATCGAAATTCGACACGTCCACCATTTCTTCCCTATAGCTATTTCTTTCTAGCTAGCGATTGTTCATTATCATACAATTGTGGTATTTCGTATGATAGTATGATACCAAAGTGTCCGGGTGGTCTTTTTCTTATCTATATCTAAATTAGACTATCCTAATCTTGTTCTCGTGTTTGTGTTTGTATTTCCTTCACCGGGTCATTTATCTGAGAGATAGTCCTTTTTATTGCTTTATTATACTGTGAGGAATTATTCCTGAGGTAACTAATCAGGTGGCTCGGTTTTCGATATATAAATTATGGCATCATTCTCTGATACTGGTATCACTGCTATTCACTGTCTGCCAAAGTTAGGATTTTTTTTGGCTTCGAATTATTACTATGGAAAAATATATAATGTATCACATATTTGATTTTAACAATTTTACCTTCGAATTCATAATAATCTGGATCTTTGATATCATAAAATTTCTGGGCAAGATATCGAGCACTATGGTCTATATCCATCCTGCAAATATAATGTCATTCTGCTAAGAAAGTGTTAATATACATTTATTAATTTCACACCACACACATATATATCAGTATTTAAAGAATGCAAATCTTTGTTATACCCACGGTGCTCTCGGGGAACTGTTTTGAAAAGTTACGGGGCGGAAGTGGGGTTGGGGGTGGGGTGTCGATAAAAAATCGTAAACAGAAGATAATAATCGCTATTATAGAAAAAACATGTGCTGATCTTGAAAAGATCTAGGCTCTAGTATTCTAGAAAAATAAAAACTAAATATCCTGGATTCAGGGTAAAAAATCAATTGTCGCCTACCTGAAAAGTGATTTCAACAACTGTGTCATTTCACTTCTTGTTTCGTGCCACATTGTGGCACATGCGTATATCTGTGGGACAACATCATCTGCCTTATGAACCTCTTCGTCATCATCAAAGAAAAATGAATCATCTTCATCGGCGTTAAACAGTGCAAAGTCCCGGTCATTTGTACGTCGACGCAACATCATGCTATGGTCAAGCAGGACACCACAACGTATTGGAAGTACAAAAAGTCTACCAGAAAAAATAATTATTGATATTAATTTGAATATCCAACAATGCTTTTTGTTTAGTAAATAAGTACATTGTTTTTATTAAGGTCTGTATCTGCATAAATCAACAATTTATGTCTCATCATGATTGTTTTCGCTCGAATTCCTTAATGAGACTTAAACGCCAAAATGACTGACAAGGATATAAATAAACGCCATCCAAGAAAAGGGCTATGTAGAGTTAGATACTCCTTAGTTCCTAAAATTTTAATAACGATGAAATATACGATGACTCTCGGCAGACCGAATTTGCTCTCACATAAATTCAGAGCCCCAGATAATGTTTTGGTATCAGGGGGTACACATTTCAAGGTTTTAAGACAGATGAGTATTTAACCTCCAAACAGCAGGGTCAATGGTAAAAAGAAAAACAAAAGACTAAAATGCATCTTGCATATTAGCAAATTATATGAATTATTAATATTAAGTCATTATCAATTCTGTTTCCACCCATATAATAATTCTTGTTTTCCGTATAATGTCCTGCAATGGCGACTTCTGAAAACATTATGTATTTTGATACTGTTCAAGGACAGAGGCAAGATTTTGTCAATGGAAGAATATCATGCCTTATGACACATAAAAATATCTAAGCAATAACCCTAAACCTGTGCGTAGTTGCCTCAGACTGACCGTAACTTTGACGGCCAGAAAATATTTCCCAAGAGTATCTGCCATTTTTTTGCGCAAATGACGCCGGTACGCACGTTATCTGGGGCTCTGCATAAACATCTAAGACAGGGTTATGTTCAGTTTATGTTAATTTCATCACTCCAAAAATTTAACGGTCATCATCACGAATTGATTGGCCGATACGAAGTTTCTATCTCATGTATGAGACTAGATATCTTCAGTTAGATTTCACGCCCTTCTGGAATTGACACTTCACTGGCAATGTGTAATGTGGCGTTAACAGAGCAGGACATGGTTACCCTTCCGAAGCACCTGATTTCACGCCGGTTTTGGGAGTTCACATTGCTAGTGTTTTAGTTTCTATTCTGTCTTGTTCTTTTTTTTTGTTTAGTTTATTATATGTATATGTTTTTTATTTGTATCATTATGGCGCTTGTTTGTTGTCTTTCATTTTCATAACTTTGTCTTTTCTTTGGATTTCGAATTTACGGACTTATCGCTGTTTTCTCGCTTCGGTATTCTTTTGCCGATATTTAAATCAAGGACTGTTCTTAGCATATTTGTTGAAATAATAATGGAATGTCACCCAAGTTGGAAGAAAACAGCCTGGACACAAACGTTATAAATATGACAATGTATGAAGTATACTTTGGTCTTTTAGCTCAAGTGCCACTGCGAAGAGGCAGATTATCATATATTGTTTGGTGAAAGTATAATAATTTAATTTTCTCCCTTCTTGTAATTCTGAATGATAAATTTCAGTACATGTCATCACAGAAATACAAGAAAAATGAAATTACCCCTTTTCGAGAAAGGAATCACTTTTTAATACTATCATAAATAAAGAAATCAACCCGAATTATCAAAAGGAACTGTAATGTCGGTGAAAAAAAAATGAAACTAAATTACTATGTATATAATATATATATACATTCCTTATTTCTTAATATATTAAAACTTTGAAACGAAATAGTGGAGAAATTCTATTGCTTACCGTGGTAATAACTGGACAGAAGAATGATATTTTGCTTGTGAAATGCGTGTATCTTCCGCCAAGTATATGCAGATTTACTTACCTATCAATTTTGGACATTCTTCCATTTTTTGGTGACCATATATGTGACGTAACAATAACTTGTGAAATCCACAGCACTCCAAACCATAGCAAATGAAAATAGCGCACATTGCCATCCTTTTCTGGGCATATCCAGACATACAAATATGATGGTAAAAACCTTGTGTAGGACTGGGCCACAATTAAACCAAGAGTTACAGGTGTTGCTAAAAACAACGGAATTGTAAATCCGAACGTTTGCATGCACAGCTTACACGCTAAGCTACCAAAATACGACATCAATATACTTGCTATCAAGTGCAAATATAACGGCCCATAATACTGAAAGTTTATTTTCAGCGACTCAGGAATTGAAAAGTGACTAGGAATGACTTTCTCTGCAAATGGTATGGAAGTAGCTGAACCGGATGGATTAGAAATGGTAATTATTTGAGGAGATATCGTGCTCAATACTTTTTGATACTGTTGGTTAAGTGAATCGCTCGATAGGTTAGTTACTGCACTAATTCCTTTGGAATTAATTTCATCAGCTATGGATCGTTTCACCCTAACGTTTCTACCAGAACCGTTGTATCCTAGCGCCGTTGACTCGATGTTTCTTGTTACGGTTAAATCGGGTATTAGCGTTGTAGTTAAATTATGCGGAATTGTAGACATCGCATCTATATCTGAGTATTGTTTTCTCACTGAATCTGATTCAGGTTTAGTAAAATTAATATTAAAACTAAAGCCAGGAAGGAGTAAAACTGCAAATACCATCGTCCAACCTATTTTCCAGATTCCAGCGAATATATACAGTCTTTGTCTAACTGAATGTATTTGTTTCTTCCACTCCAATAAAGGTATTGTTAGTGAACCAACGCAGAAGTTCCCATAAGCAAAATTTTCCCAGTACGATATGCTAATGAACAATAAAGCAACTGGAATTTCCCACATTATGCGATCATCAAACGTCAAACTTGGTCTCGACACTATGTGTACGATATTTTCATTATTTAGGACGTGTTCTTTCAGTGTGTTTTTCTCCGTTTCTGTTAAAGGAGTACTGAACATAGTCGAAGCTGCCAAATTACCTAGCTGTATTAAAAATGCTAAACTATTGATAAGTCCAAGTGAGCATCGTTTTAAACGTGACATGTTAGAATCACAGGCCATGCCTATTGTTTTGAATAAAGCTGGTACAGTGGACACTCCACAAATGGCCAACAATCCTCTGGCCATATCCATTCTTGGTAGAATATGAAAAACTAGCAAGGATAATCCAAAACTATGTAATAGTTCCAAGAAGAGGGTCTGAAAAATAGAAAGTTTAAAATGATATTAACAAGACAATGTGGTAAAAATGAAGTTTTAATCAGTGGGTTAGATTTATTTGCTACTCTTTTTAGATTTACTTGCTGTAATTTCTTTCAGTGTTGTAAATAAATTTTTAAACTTTTCAACGTTTTGGTAAGGCGTATATCTAATTATATTTAATCCAGAAATACCTAAGAAACTTAGGTTTGATAAGGTCAACAATGACATAATAATCAAACAACACCACCCAAAAGACAGAACCCCGGAAAAAAAATAACATAAAAGAGCACAAAACTCAAACATAAACACAACAGAGAGTCAGGATAGTCTGCCTTGGTAAAGATTTTATTTTAGAGATATTATGATACAAATCGAAAATGCAAGTTTGATTTTTTTATGTAACAAGGCACAACACGATTGAAATAAAAAATATTTGAATACAGAATCCCGTATTATAGTTTTTGTTTGTTTAGTTGGGGTTTGACGCCGTTTATAGCACAATTGGCTATTTCGTGTCGGTCAGTTTTTATTGGTTGAGGAAGCCGGAATACCCGGAGAGAACCACCGACCTTCAGTAGGAAAATTGGCGTATTATAGTAGACCAATGTGGACATTATATTATGTACTCACAATAACAACCATTCGAAATGAAGGCCAAGCACTGCTTCCAAATAAAGACTTCGCCGAATAGCTAATCACCCAAAATATATATGGTGAACAGATTGCAATTACCAACATGGTATATGCCGGAGAATCTGCATCATTCCTAGTCTTTGGGTCCTAAAAAGAAATCGTGTCTCACAATTATTACTTCACTATTATACGGGAAAAGAAGGCAATTTTCACGGAGTAATACTGAATTGCCACAGGACGATATTGTTTAAAGACGTCAAATTTATATAATATTGTCTATTACACTTATCATACAACTTTCATCACCCCCCTCTCTCCCGCCGAAATTTTTTTAAAAGAAATGAAATTCAATACCAGTTACTGTTTAGCTTGACGACAGCTGCTATAAAACAACTAGGAATTTCTACTGATCTTGAATTTTGAAGGTATACATCTTTGCGGTCAATTGTAAATTTGTTTATGGAGGATATCACATTTCAAGGTTCTGTTAATGTCTTGTAATAATATAGGGTTATTGCACGAATACTGGGACATATTGTCCCGAGTAGAATGTAATATTGCACGAGTTTGCGAGTGCGATATAATATTCTACGAGGGACAATATTTCCCAGTTTCGTGCAATAACCCTTTTATTGTATGGCAACATCACCCAGATCCCGGAAATAATCCGAAAAAACTATCAAAGACATCATCCTTACAATGCAATATTGCCCTCCGTGCAATATCGGCAAATATTGCACGCGAACTTTTGGTTACGTTCTACAGGGAATATAGCGTTGCTATACAATAATACATTATAAAATACTTAATTTATTAGATACATCATTTGGTATTCAACAAATTACATGTATAGTGAATTATCAGTAGTATATTTTAAAACAGAACTAAAGTAATACCTACTTTTATAATACTAGATGACATTATAAGTATGCACATCTTACTGGTGACAGCTGATGACAAAACAACTAAGAAGAGTATTAGATAACAGATAAACTTAAAGACTTTTACAAACGGCCGGATTGTGTCACTGGTGGAAATTCGTTCACGTGGTATCATTTGAAATCTGTCCCATAGACGTCTGAAAAAAAGTTTTTTCTCCTTATTTGTATATAAAATAAGCCTGTTAATTGATATGTTAAATATTTTTAAAAATTGTTATACTGTGAGAAAGTTTGTTAAAAATGAAATTAGAGGCTCACCTGGTCCTATTTTTCTCACCTGGCTTCTGTTAGCCCATTTGAAAATGTAAGCTCTGTTGTATCCACAAGGCTGTTTAAGAAGTGCAATTGTCAAAGCGACCTTTAAGTTTTAGCTTTGACCCCAAAAAGGTGGATCATTTGCATATATCCTTCTATATGAGATTCCTGCCAACATCGGTTACAATTTGCCCATTTCCCATATGATTTCCATGGAAACTTTGAACAGCCGCAACCGTCGGGTGAGCGGCTGAATCTCACCCAAACATGGATCGTTTGTAAGCTGTCATCAATCATACAAAGTTTCATAATGCAGTTCCAGAAAAGATTTTTGAAAATCCAACCAGAACCAAACGTGGACAGTTTGTAGAAGCCCTTCTGTACATCATTCCTGCCAACTTTGGTACAATCTTCCCATTAGTTCCTGAGCAAATGATAAAAATTCCTTTCCATAAAGCTGCAGCTGTCAGTGTCGGGTGAGCGACTGGATCTCAACCAAAAGTGGATCGTTTGTAGAGAGTATCGCTGTCATCAATCCTGCAAAGTTTCAAACCATTTCATAATTTTGTTCAACCAACCGCAACCAAAGGTGGATCATTTGTAGAGGTCCTTCCATACATCATTACTAAGTAGTTTGGTTACAATCCGCCAACTTGTTTCAGAGTTGAAGATCAACATGTGAAAAGATTACGGACGACGGACGCAAAGTGGTGACATAAGGCCACATGACCTACAGGCCAGGTGAGCTAAAAGGCAAGACAAATCAATTAAATCGTATGATATCGCATGCATTCTTAAAAGATCACATATTGTTAAAAGTAAAATGCACAGACTATCTGCAGCTGAACAGAAATTTGAACCACTAGTACACGTTTCCTTAGTAAGCCATCCTTTATTTCATCGATTCTACATAAAAGAAATTTATATTTACTCACGCATCTAACACCTTGTTTTCAGAATACTCTGGTACACTTATTCGTACGTGTTGGTCTCTCTATGAATATAAAAAATCATTTTTCTGTCAACGTCATATCGTGTATTTCATTACAATATTATACACTGTTTTTCTGCTATTTATTTATTTACATCGAAGACTATCTCGTTGTTGTGAACTTTTGGCTCATCATTGTAAACCTTATTCCCACATTCAAGAGAAAACCTACCCCATATTTCGCTTGTTTCGCTACTTATTAACTTACTAATAGTGTTACAAAAACCTTTCACTTTCGCCAGAAGCATTTGGCACTCAAGTCAAGCCTTTAACTAGTGTTGAAATTCGTCAAGATACAAGTAAAAGGAAGCAAGCTCTGAAAGTATTATTCAAACCATCAAATAAAAAAGGAAGGCTCTAAAAATCCTTTTTACGGTAATCTAAATTATTGACAAAAAATTTTCAATAGAGCCAACAACAGTGTGAAATTATTACAGAGCTGCCTCAGTTACAAACAATGGATCAATTTATCCGTCGAAAAGGATGGGACATACTGCTTTGGTCCTGTCTGTGCGTCTGTTGGTAAACTTAGGACCTTGAATAGTGTACAATAATTCAAATGATACCTGTGGTTTTGGAAAAACAGGTGTTATGCCTGGCTCCAAAGTGGGTAGGCTAACATCTTCCGACAAATTGTCATTCTGTTGCATCCATTCAGCGACCCGTTGTTGAGATGACGCAGAACCACAGGAATTAGTACGCTTTGGGGTCGTTTTTATCGTGCTACAGTCATCATCACAGGTGGTGTCTTCATTGACAGTATCATCCAGATCTGTGTTTGCGCAGGCAATGTATTGAGGGTCTGTTTTTGTAGAATCGGTTGACACTGAAGCTGTTGTCATTTTTGTTGCTTCCTGTGCGACCAAGTCTTGTAAGATACGACTGTGCCAGTGTCGAAGGAATATCTAACATTATAAAGGAAAGGAAATTATGATATATTAGTAGATAACACAATGACAACATGAAATTAAAGTGTTTAAGTAATTTGGTTCTACAATTGAGATTCTCTCAGGAATATGTTAGGTTTGGAATTTGCATTTTGTTGTTGAAATCATTAAAAATCGGATTTGATAAATGTAACGAGTAATAATATATAAACTTTCTTTATCAAATAAGTAGATACCAGTATGTATTCCGACAAAAATAAATTAAGACTATAAACCGAGAAGAATGCCAGTGAGTGACAAATGTATCACAGGCAACAAAATGTCCACAAACGTGTAATCAACAAATGTAAAAAAAAAACCAAAAAAAAACCAGAGAACTATAGTTAGATATAAATAAAATTCTTTGAAAAAAACAATCCCACAGGTTGAAGAGCAAATTCAAAAGTTACCAAAATGACCAAAAGGGATAGGGCAAAAACCATCTAACGATAGAGCTATGCAGGAGGGAGATACTCCTTAGTTTTCACAATATATTACTATTTTGTAACAGAAACTGTTAGATTTCAATTTCGGGCTAGTATCGAAATACTAGCAACTGAGCTAAATAAATGAAAAAATAAAAATAAATCCTTGAATGGAATTCAATACTACCTTTTGTTTACCAAATGCATAGCCAGTTATTTTGGCATCAAGTAAAACCTTTTCACAATTGTCAAAGTTTGGGAGGATATTTTCTTGTCTCTCAAATGATATATCTCGGTATCTGAAAAAAAATTATTAACATATAAAACCACTTTATGGTGTGACTATTATAGTAATAAGAACGTTATTTTGCAATATATGACAAGTTACAAGGCCATGTTATGTTTAATTGTATGGATGACAATCTGCCACAGCTTTAATGTTAATAAATATCTATTACTTATCATATTTGGAATATAGGCGCCTCTAAACATGTTTTTTTTTCGAAGATAAAGCAAAAATGATATACCTTTACATATTTAATCAATTACTCAACACGATCTATATCGGGAAAAAATCTACTTTAGTATATTCATGATATTTTCATCGATAGGTACACTTTCGAAAGAACTGCTACGATTTTACGCCTGTCATATCGCTCAAAAAACCTTAAAAAAACGTTTATTATTAGTAGCCTTTCTTCCGTGTCCCTAAAAACCTGATTGAAATACAACATCTGATAATAATAATATTCTTTTTGGGGGGAATAGTCTATCTAACCAGCGTGGCTAACATGAACACTTTCCTAATTAGGATTTGTATCATCGTAACATTGCTATATTACAAGTAACATGCAAACACATGTTATACAAGTTTCATTTTCTAATAAGATGAATAACACAGTACAAGATTCAGCTATGGTTTTGAAACTGAACCTCTGATGAATAGATATATAACAGTTGAATAGAAAAAAAAGAAACTGTGACAATATCTATAACCTATAACTAACACGTTGATTGATACATAAATTTTGAAAAGCCTAAATATTAACACAAAATATAACATATCAATAGATATGCAAAGTTGATTGAAAACAGTAGAACTAAAACTAAGAAAAAAGCAGAAATACTATCTTTAATTTATTTTTACAATTTTATCGTGAGATATATAAAACATAAATGAATGTTATGCATGTCATAGTCAGTTAAAGGCAAGAAACATCCAGTTTCCTAGTACTGGACCCTTAAATTCAACAATTTTCTTGATTGAAACACATCATTTAAAAATTTGAAAGCAAAACAAAAAATTGAAATTTACAAGCATATAGAAATTAATTTTTTACGATGTATGTATCTATATAAAAGTAATATTAATACTTGTCCGTATTAAAATAACTATTGGAATATTTACAACTCTAATATTATTGTTATAATAAAAAAATAAATAATTTAAAGTTGTTCCTTATTTAATTGTACAATTACGTTTATTTTATACAGATTTTATAACATACATTTTACAATGATTCTAAATATCTCAAAACGAAACTTTCAAAATTGGTAAAGTTACTTCTCTAAAAGTTCCTTAATCCTTAAAAATACATACCGTTGTAGAAATTCGCCAGGTGTCAACCTTAAAGCGTATCCATTTTTCCGAATTCTTGAAATTTCCAATAAACCATTGTACTTTAACTGTTTATCAATAACGTCATTTTCAAACTTATCTGCAGTTTGGTTGTCATTTGGCTTAATACATCTGAAAAATATTAATTAAATCTGCAATAACGTGTGCATTTAAATGATAATTTTCTTACTTATATAATATGAACTTCAATAAAAATACCAACGAATATAACAAAAATGACTAGTCAGTTTGGGTGGAAGAGATTAAGTGATAATATTTAATTCGATATATAATAGAGCATTAAAGATAACACATTCCCGTAAGGACATCATACCATACAATATTACCCCGGGGAATATTTAAAAATACCGCTTACCTTACAAACCAAGGCTTGGCTTCAGACATTTTGTTCATTAAATCTGATAATGATCTCTACAATTAAAGCAAACCATGTTTTCACGATATGATAAAATGCACAAAATATATATAAAAAATGATTCATCGAGAAAAAAGAAACCAATGACAGATCGTATTTTCAGATAGATTGGTTGTTCTTTTTATATTGATACTTTACACTTAAATGGTTTTAAAATGCTTTTGATTAGTAATCTTTCTAAAGATGAGGTAGGTACACACTGGCGGTTGTCAGTATATGGTAAGTAGTATCGCTCAAGCCGACGATAGGGAGAATTCGAGTCTAAGGTAAGACATGAGCTTTTAGATCATTGTTAAAGGCTATGAAGCAATTTCCATGGTGAAGGATAGCAATAAAAGTAATGTCAACTGTTATGGTATTATTATCCAGCATGATGGATTAGTTTTACCTGTACTTTAACCCCACGTCCTTTTTCACAATAAAATATTAAGGTTGATACAACTCACCCTGAATTGCTTGGAAACAAAATTAGACTGGCGTGAATCAGTACTACCCGCACTGCAATTATCTTTTCTATAAAACATACAAACATATTTACATAAATACATTTATTTATCTACAATGCTAATTTGCATATTACAACTGAAACTCTAAACATCATATCTAAAAAATAAATATTTTTATTTGAAATAATGATATTATTTGCAGTATAAATAATTTAATAGCAACAATGGACAAACATGTCATTCTGACAATTAAATTTTATCTTTAAATCATATATGCAGATAAACAAGGTCAAACATATTAAATGTACGACGCTTGGACAATAAAAGAAATATACCTAAGGCTACTTGCGATGTCCATATGAAATAAAATTAAGACTGTGAAATGTCACGATTTTCAACATGTAAGTTGGTCACTTTAATTTATATTTTGAAGACAGTTATCTGAACATATCGCCATAGAAAATTTAAGAAACATAGTTAAAGTAGTAAAAAGGACCAGACCTCGTTAACGAACCACAACATCTTTGTCTTATATCCTAGCTGTTAAAAAAATACATATTATACATGAATAATATTGGCAGTTCCCACGAAGATAAAAGTAAGGGGCTCATATAAAAAAATTATGGAAAAGGGATTTTTTCCTCAATATTCATAATATTTTTGCCTCATAAATATTTAATCAATAAATAAAATAAAAGACTTCCAATGAATCATGGATGATATAAATGACTGTACACCTTACCTTTGATTTGTAAATTTCCTGTAACTATCTATTGAAATCTCACTGTTGTTATCATTGTTGTCAGAAACTGAATTCCGAGATTTCCACTTCTTTGAGAGATCACTGTGTCCAGAATTTTTTAGCACAATTAAAAAGATAATGATTATGAAATAAGGTATCATACAAACTTTCTGAACTATACAGTACTAATGAAAAATATCTTCAAAATAGCATCAAAGCCATAAGATCAGGGAAAGTCTATTAGATCAAAATCCAAAAGATATGGAGTGTTTGTGAGGACATTAATATATAGAACAAACATTACAAAGATATAAACCAAATAATAAAACACATAAAAAGTCACATGAACAAGATTGCACAAAAAACTAAAGCACTGCATTGTGAAATTCCACAAAAGACTAGTTGGGACATCAAGTGACCTGAAAGGGTAAGGAAGTCCATCTCTGTATAAAAAGGATCCGTCACATTGCAAGTGAGTATAAAGCTAAAGTGTCAATTCTAGTGTGGTGCCAATAGTCACAAGGAATTTAAAATACGTGGAGTGGTAAACTGTCTTCAAATTTGCAGATATTAACCTTTTTGTGTTTTCTTACATTCATAGTTTTTCAAGTTTTGTGACATTTCTAAAGGAAACATACCACGTACATAAAATTTTAGTCTAGTGAATAATTTTGCACAGGCTCATTTCGTAAATTACATCCTCTGGGTTGATAGTCATGTATCTTTGGGTATTTTAATATAAAAATAAGAAATGGCGAATTGTCAATTTGTCATTTTTTTCTCTCCAAATAATGTTAGTGTTCATTTTCATTTCCAAAATGCTTTCATTTATACTGTAATCTTTTAAATTTTAAAATCTTTAAAAATAGACTTTGGACGTTCATAAAAAGTATATAAAACAAATTAAAATAATATATTTATGAAAGAAAATTTGTACTAAATTACCTAGAAAAGTCCGTCAGACTCTGAACAAATTCGCTGCGACTTTCAGATAGACAATGAACAAAATCATGACTCAGTTTGTCACGATTTCTATCCAGCATTCCATCAACATGATATTCAACCTATAAACAAAATATAGGTATATTCTTTTCAATCCATTTCTTAGTGTTCAATCTTAAGGAATATAAAATATTGACATTTTCATTCTCTTCTTTGTATATAGTGGGTGGTGTAAATGGCGAGCTATTAACAGGGCACGATAAAACGTAAAAAAGTCAAAAGCTGTACAAAAACTAAGCACAAAATAAAAAAAAAAACAAAACAGGTTAAAAGTTAAAATTGTTCAATGTTCCTTGTTTACGAGCAGGAAGAAACTAAAGGATGTTGATTCTTTGAAATCTAAAGCAAGACCCGGTTTTAGATCTCAATGAGTCAAAAATATCTCCAAAAAATAATGAAAGTTTGCGCCATTCGTGTGTTTTTTTTAAAAATTTATATGTGACAAGGTAAAACACATAGTCACATTAATTGTTTCTTGTTTTCATTATTTGTATATAATTTGTATTTCTTGAACACACACTAATATTCTTTCTTTTTGTATAAAAATGAACAATAAATTTTAAATACAAGTAAAATATGTAAAGAAAAAAGCTAGCAATAAAGGGACAACGTTTCAATTATGAGTCTTTTTTATGTTGCTGTGGGACCTTCCATACTTATTTCAAAAAGTAAGTTCAACGAATACAAACAGCAACACATCAATAAGCATTAAATATGTTTATTGCCGCAGTAAATTACATTCCTAAATGCCTAAAAATGTATCTACCATTAATACAAAGAGACAATTCCTTCGAGAAACTTGCAATTGAAAATAGTATTAATTGTAAGAATAATAAAATATTAATCTCAGTGATAGAAAACTAAAAGGCAGAATAGTTCATTTTATTAAAAAGTTTTTAAAAATAGCGCAACCATAATTTCAACAGAATTCTTGGAATTGGAATTGCGTAATTTCAAATTTGATTAAATATAAAGAAGTATTCAATACTAATTCAGTTTCCTTAAAATATCTTAAAAGACCGAATTCATGACTTTTCTTTTAAAACTGAATTATAAAAGGAATTATATTTTTCAACTAAACTTTTCATATCAATAAATAGAATAGCACTTAAAAATTAATAGATATATCAACTTAAATTGTATCAAATTAAATTAAAAGACCAACTAACCATGTGGGGTCCATATTTGTCACAAGAATCATTACTTCAAGTCCTGCTTCAATAACAATATGATATATCTCTATGTACCAGTTGTGTTGAAAACATTTTTATATCTGGTCAAAAAATTAACCTTTTTTAGGACTGGACAATGGTAAAATTAATTGTCACATATAGTGAACATGACATCCTCTTCTGACATATTACTTACGGGATCACGTATAAAAACACATGTACTATTTGCAATATCTGTGTTTTTCTGCAGATAATGTTATTTCGATGTAACACAAATGTTTATTAAAGGACATGTTTACTGTGTCAAATATAGCTATTATATAAAATAACCAAACACTTCATAATCATGAGAAAAAGCAAAAATCCAAAGAAATGAAAAATGTCACTTAATTTATGGAGAGCAACAAAAAAAAAAAAAAAAAAAAACAAAACAAAACAAAAAAAAAAAAAAAAAACAAAAAAAAAAAAAACAAAAAAAAAAAATACTAGACTTCGTTACGTACTTCATCTAGTTCATTCATTATATACTCTCAAAAAAGAAACGCAACATCAGATTATCTTTTTGAAATATTATTTTTCCGGACAAATAACCAATAAATATCAAAATATATGTACACATGATCATAATTACACCTTCATAAAAAAGTTTCCAGGTACAATCATTTAAATTCATCCACCCGTAAACGACTTTGGTCGCAATCTGGGACACCCTACGATTTACGCATTGCCAAAAACTGGGTCGACTTTCACGTGCAAATCATGGGTTATTTTTTAGCTCAGTCAGTCGGTATAAAAACCCGGTATTTCTTTTCATGAATGCATTCGTAAAATAAAATTCTGATGAGGTGACGCTATGCCAAGGTTAGACGCTGCTACCCGGAATATCGCTATCGGACGACTAGAGGCCGGAGAATCACAGAATGCTGTTGCTGTAACGTACAATGTTCATCGTAGCACAATTTCACGCCTTTGGGGACGCTACCTGCAGCTTGGTACTACGACAGATCGGCCACGTTCAGGGCGCCCGCGTGTTACAACCAGGGCGCAAGATCGTTACATCAGACTTTTCCATCTGCGGAATAGGACTATTGCTGCAACAGAAACAGCTGTAAACGTCCCTGGGTTGCGCCGTATATCAGCACAGACAGTACGCAATCGGTTACGTTCTCATGGATTGAGGGCAAGAAGACCTTACTTTGGAGCAACACTGAGACGCCAACACCGCCGAGCGAGGGTTAGATGGTGTACTACAGTTCGTGCATGGAATTTACAGAACTGGAGAAGAGTATGGTTCAGCGATGAGTCACGTTTTCAACTGGAAAAGCGAGATGGTCGCATACGTGTGTATAGGCGCCGAAACGAACGTTTTGCGCAAAACTGTGTTGTGGAGAGAGACAATTTTGGCGGAGGCAGTGTTATGATGTGGGCCGCTATTTCTTATGCCAGAAACACACAGCTGATACATATCCAAGGCAATCTGAACGCTGTTAGGTATAGAGACGAAATTTTACGACCTCATTTATTGCCCGTAATTGACATTCGGAGAGAAATTTTTCAGCACGACAATGCCCGACCACATACAGCACGTGTAACAGTAGACTTTTTAGAACAACAGAATGTCAATGTGATCCGTTGGCCGTCACGATCACCCGATCTTAATCCAATTGAACATTTGTGGGATGAAGTGGATCGGCGCGTGCGCCAACGACAACCACCACCGCAAAATCTGCAACAATTACAGCAGGCACTTCAGTTTGAGTGGCAAAGGATACCGCGTGTTCGAACTCAGCGTTTAATTCAATCTATGCCAAGAAGAGTCGGGGCTGTGTTACAAGCAAATGGTGGACATACCAGATATTGACAATTTATGAGTGATTTATTGACAATATGTGACAAACTGTGATATTCCAAGGTAAAAGAACTCATGAACAAGAAGTGTGCCAATTTTTGCATTCCTGTGTAAATTATTTATATCATAAATTATGAAAATAATATATGAAGTAAATTTCCTATTTTCTGTATGTTGCGTTTCTTTTTTGAGAGAGTATATTATGTGCATCAATATAATTTCAGTTTTATTTATATGAACAATTTATTTATCGTCGGTGTTTTATACCTAAATCATGAATTTCCGAAATGCAACATAGTAAATCATATAAACTTATATAAAAAATATATATTAAATCATACTTCTCCAGCGTAATGATTAATAGCGAATTTTTCGTTGTCAGGGGATGACGATGAATAAAATGGTGAGGAAGAACAAACATTATCTAATTTGTTCTTCAGGGTAATGTCTGTTGATTGTGGAAATGTTGTTTCCTCGTCAATGATATTGAAAACTCCTAGTGGCTTCTAAAAAGTAAATTATTTCTATATAGAATTCATATGTACAATGTCTGGTCTAACAAGAAATATATCTCTCAATTGGTTGTTGAAAAAGAAAATCAAATTTAATGCTTATAATTTAATAAGGAAATTGAAAGAATTAATAAAGCAATTCATTTATCAAAATATACATGTTTTATAGTACACCCACTTACTTCGAACAAAAAATCAACGATTTCATCGTTATTTTGGAACTCTGCAGGGGAAACCACTATTCCTTCATTTATATATTCAGTTTCCTCTTGAAGAAACATCGCCTCTGTTAAGTATTTCTGCATCTTTTCATTAGCAGCATTTATACAGAGCTGTTCAAATCCGTTGCTTTCTAAATTTTCAAATCCGGACATATCCAATATACTTATATCTTTACTATTACTACAAAAATAATTTTACATATTTTTATATATCCATTTAAAAATCCTGATTAATTTGATTGTGCAGTAACATACATTGTATATATCTTTATTCTCTCAAACTACGTATGCATGTACATTGGAATATATTTACATACAGAAACTAAAAAATACATCACATAAAGCTATACAAAAGTAAGACAGAGAAGAATATACTGGAAGATACTTGTCCTGGAGAGTGTAACATACTATTAATCATATTTAAAAAATCAAGACAATACACAGATTACTTGTAGCATTGAGTTGACCAGTAGTGTACTTTTTTGCTAGTTGTCAACAACATGTTTCACGTTACATGATAACAAGTCCTTGTAGTTCAAAATTATTACCATACTAAACGTAAAAAAAATTGACTTACAGACAATCATTTGTGTTATTCAAATGCAGATTTATCTGTTGTACAATCCAGTCAAAAAGCTTAGAGTACAAGGCTTTAGCTAAAGAATCCCTTTCATTACAAGCTTTTGCCAATGTCTTTCGGCAATAAACGACTTCACCTAGAAAAAAATCCGATATGTTTGATATTTTGTCTTTTGAGAATGCAATAATAACATAAAGGTTGGTAATATGTGATACTAAGTGTAGTATTTGTCTTTTGTATAAGAATATTTTTCATGTAATTAAAAGAAATTACAGTCATTTCCAGAGTCCTGAAATTATTTTCATGCTTAAGAATGTGATATTGACTTTTCAGGTAAAAGTTACTATATTGTGACTTTAATTTTCAGATCATTTGGACAATCAGAATTATGCTAATTTATATATAACTTTAAATATGGTGGATTAATTCTTGTATTAGAAAGTTAGTATACAATTCTTACCTCGTACAAAAACAGTATTCCAGAACAACGCATCTCTAAAATCACTTGAATTTAATTGTAACAATTTACATACTAAAACAAGAAAAATTACGCAATAATTATCTAACAATTGTCCTTTCTCTTAGGGTACATATATGGATGGTTGATTATAATACTGTCACCTAATGAACAAAAAACGTGTATTTTTACACAGTAAAAGAAGTTGAAAAAACAACTTTATCAAATATAAATGAAAACGATAGAATGATTAAAAATATAAATACTATGCAAGAATAGGCAAATAGAATAATTCTCTGCAGGAAGCAGAGACTACTTACTCTTCCGGAGCAACTGAGTGTACCTCCGGTTTTTTTGGTGGGGTCCATTTTGTTCATATGTTTTTAGTTTTTAATTATAATACATGTATTGTTTTGGTCTTGTCTTCGTTGTTCTCAGGGGTTTGTCAGTTGTTTCTATTTTTCCCTCCTTCGAATATCCCTTTGGTATTTCTTGACTTTATTTATAAATATCGAGAATTATTAACTCTTAACTAAGGCATAAAAATCATGGTAATCTGTCAGTTTGTATATTGGGAATGATAACAACTTTTTACCATTTCTATATGCTGTATCGTTATGGAAGGTAACATGGTCCTGTTCTTCTTTGAAAATAATTTCTGTGATGTGAATTACGACCACAAGTAAACACAAGATGAATGATACCTCCTGTAACAAGAAGTATTTCAAACTTATTTTTACTCATTCTATTATAATGTCTATTATAACGGTTTTATTTGAAATTGCATTTTCAAACAAGGCTTTTAACTTGTAAACAATTATATAATTTGTAAGGTACATGTATGTGTACAAGATGCCATTTCCATGTACATGTATTTTTAACCAAAATGAAAGGGTTTAGAATTTTTACAACAGTCAAATATAATAATAACATGTAGTTTAATTGCTTCCAAATAATATTCAACAAAAACGATTGTAATTCATTGTATATCAATATGTCAACAGATCATTTTTCGTCAGTAATGATCAACGCTTAAATGTGGAACGACGAAACAATGACCTTAACTGATACGTTTTAATGACACTATGTTTTTTGTAAAAAAGAATACTTGGATTTCTAATATAACATTTACCATATTGCAGGAAAAAAGAACACGAAAATGTATAGAATATGACATATCAGTGTTTTTAACAATTAACAAATTTCATGCAATTTACAGTGTTCTAATATCTAAGCTGATGTTGGACATGTTCTCACTGTCGTAACATTTCATGTACCTCGACCGATTTGTGACTACCACCAGATTGACTTTGTTGAACTTCACGACGGTCACCGTGTTCGGAGCAGGAACTGCTTACCCTTCCGAAGCACCTGAGTTCACTCCTGGATTTATAGGAGTTCGTGTTGTTCATTTTTTAGTTTTCAGTGGTTATTTGTTGTGCTTGTGGTTGCTCGTTTGTTTGTCATATGGATTGTTTTCTTTGGTTTGCTCCCGTTTGGTATATTTGTCCTCCTTTACCCTTACCGCAGAATTGAATATTGTGACAAATGAAGGTCATCATCAAGGTCAAATCTTGAAAAAATACGATAAACCAAAATACTATATAAAGTAATACTTCACTATTATGGTAATAATGAATACTTCTTTCTCAATAAGAATTTTCAATAGTCCACTTTTGATAACACATCTTGGAGTAATCAAAACAAAGTTAAAGCGAGAGTAACACAAAAACGTCACTTACGGTATTCAAAGAAGAATTAAATTACATTAAATCAGTGTATTTACCAGTGCTGTAAACCCTACAATCTTCATTATTCTTATCTGTTCTTCAAATTTATTCACACTGAAATCTTCAATTTCTTCTCTGATATATTCCATATTCAGTATCCTGTTGAATTGTAAGAGTTTTACACTAAGTTACAAAACGCCAATACTATAATAAACCGTAAGGAAAAATCTCTACCAAGAACAGAAAAAACAATAAAATACTTTGGTAGAAATAATATGAAATATGACATTCTATTAATTAATTTTTTCTTGTGCGTTTTTAAGTTTTTGAACCATATCATTCTTTTGGGAGAATAAAGGAAAACAAGTGGACACTAAAAGGATTTACAGAACAAGAAAGAAAAAACTGGGTGTTGAATAAATTTTCATGAAACAACATCCACCAATCAAACAAAATTAAAACCAAAAAAGCAAGCAATATGTATCATTTCTTTTCATATTTTTAAGTCGGATAATATTGTGGCCTTAAAAACAGGAACTACAAATACTGTATTGATTAATGTTCATAAAATATTAATACTGCAGTATGTATAATTTTTACTAACTGTTAGAATACCACTCACTTGTATCTTATACTCCTTGAAAGACAAAATGACTGCATCTCACTGGTTTTTAGTCCAGCTAACAGATGATAGAAAACGTGGAAATTATGGTCTCCATGGGAACAGGACACAACTCGGGTTCTCTCAAACATATAATGTTGTATTGTTGCTATTTTATATAGAAAAATGTTTTAATCGAACGTGGTAACAAAATAAAAACAAATAATATATATACAGTCAAACCTGTGTATAAAGCGCACATAAGGGACCAGAGAAAAGTTCCCTCTCTAAGCAGGTGCCCTTTATATAGAGATTAATTTTACAAGCTTTGTATATGACACAGACTTTATATACTGTGATTTGCCATATAGACATGCCCTTTAAAACAGGTTTGAATGTAGATATAAATATAACACCAACTACCATTACAATAACTAAATTACTAGCACAAATAAAGTGACACAATAATGACCGAACAATTTTGATATAATTCGAACTTTTTCCTTTGTTATTGGACAACAGTTGTTTGATGACTTGAAAAGTGATTTTTTAATGCTTTTAGCATCGAAGCTATAGGATGAATGAACCAAGATAACTAAATTCCATTGCATTGGTT
Source organism: Mytilisepta virgata (assembly GCA_028015205.1). Classification (NCBI taxonomy): domain Eukaryota; kingdom Metazoa; phylum Mollusca; class Bivalvia; order Mytilida; family Mytilidae; genus Mytilisepta; species Mytilisepta virgata. The sequence goes on from CM051517.1 coordinate 6,067,807, forward strand.
GAAAACCATAAGAAGTAGTTCTAACAAATCCACGGCTATTCCCAATAATATTTATTGAAGCAATTCTAATTTAATTCGGTTAATTTATTCTAAATTCCTTTCATGAATTGGTGGCCCATTTATCATCGGACAGTCACTTTTTAGAAATAATTCAAATATTTCATGTGTTTGGCCCTCGCCATCATTTTTCGAAATACTCATATAATTGTATGTGACTTGTCTCTTAAATTATGATTACAAAATATATCTATATTTCTGATTTATTTCAATGTAATAATTTTGAATCCGAAAAAAGTATTTAAGACTTACCTGAACGAAGAGAACCGTTTGCTTCAAATTTCAAACTGATATATTTCCCAAAGCGGCTTGAATTTTTGTTCATACTTGTTTTGGCATTTCCAAAAGATTCCAACAACGGGTTAATTTGAACAATTTTTTCGTGCAAGTTGTTTCGGTTAGATAATGAAACATGAGCAAGATGACGAACCAATAGTTTGGTATTTTCCGTTTTCCCAGATCCTGATTCCCCTGAAACTAAGACACACTGACTACGCTTTGTCTGTATCAACTCATCGTACATTTGTTTTGCTATCCAGAAAATGTGTGGCTTCCGGGAAACAGGAATGGAGGTGTACTTTTCATGGAACTACAATTGTATATAATAGAAATTGAAAAAGGTTAAGTTAAATTAGAATTGTGGTGTTATCAAATTGAACTAATATTGTGAAAATAGCAATACGTTTAATGAATGTTTTGAATATATGTCATAAATTAAAAAAAGTGTTACTATTTGCACATGTATCAATGCACAAGTTTATGTATTCAATTATTTTTTATTGTGTTTTATTTTGTTTTTTTAAATACATGTATATATTTAATCTATGAAGGTATAATGAGGAACCAGAGTGAGTTATCTTTTCCTAACCAATGTAGGAAAGGGAGATAATTAAATTCTCTCCCTTGTGTCCTGAGGCTAAAAGGGAGACAAATTTATTATCTCCCTTACCTACATTGGTTAGGAAAATATAACTCACTCTGGTTTCTCATTGATATGTGATATAGAATCCTTACTTATAATTCAGCTATGTTTTATAATTGTCTCTATAAAAGATAATAATAATAATATGCTAAATCATATACCTCATCATTATAAATCATCAAAGGCTTATTAGGGTTGATAGAAACCAGTACATCTCCGAGGAATGTCTGAAATGTTGAGTAGAGATATTATCTGATGGCATATATTATAAATCTTACAGGCAAAAATGAGTACCTGATTTTGTCATAGACGATTTCACCGTGTCAACTTTATCATTAAGACTCACTTGACTCTATCAGATTTGGTGATTATAAAAATGGAAAAAAAAAATTAAATATAGCAATTGGGATTCATCGGCTGAATTATTAATATATTAACAATTAAATATCGATAAACTAATATTAAATTTAAATCAATTTTAATTTCTTTACTTCATTCGTTTATCTTTGATATTAAAATCACAGACTGAATAAAGTCCAAATAACTTTAAGTTAATTTTTGAGTCAACGTCAATAAATTCCGTATAAACAGCTATTATAACTAATATTCCATTTGGAACATAACCAAAATTTAGTGTGCAACACTTCATGCAATATTGCTTTAATAATTGACGTTATTGATGTAAAAAATAGACTTATTTGACATCTAAAAGATCTTGATATACAATAAAAAGGGATATTGCACGAATATTGCGAAATACTATCCCTTGCAAAATATAAGCTCGTGCAATAGATTATTTTGCTCCGGATAATATTCCTAAATATTAATGTAATAACCCTATATTATTAATAACGATACCTTTAAGTTCATAAAACAATCAAAACTGTGATACTAGGTGTAACGACTTTGATGTACGACGTCATTAAGTAAAAATTCTTGATGAGAAAATCTGTGAAGCTATCCTTGCAGCGATCAGTACAAATATAAATATTATACAACATTGGATTTATTTGCATATAATTGATTAATACCTACATAATATCTATCTTGCTTGTATCGGTTCTTAAGTGTTTCCAGTACCACGTTCTCATCTAAATAAGGAAGTTTCGATATATCATCTGATTCATCGTCACCATCGTCGGATTCCATCGTCTACATTGGTTACATGAATTTTTAAGCATTATATTTTTTAATTTCTTCACTAATAGTAATTTTATTTTCAACTAAATGATTGATTGATATTTAGTTGAGGAAAATCATAAGGACCAATCAACAATCATAAATCCAGTGTTCAAAAGAAAACCATGATAGAACCCCCCTTCCCCCAAGAAAAAGAAATCAACAGTGATGAATAAAATTGACCCACACCCACAAACCTAAAAAAGAACATTGATTTACAATAACATGTTAACATCGAATGCCGCTTATTGGGTAACGAACATTTCATTATGAAGTTCGTTTTCAGTGTTCTTTTTACAAAATTGCTAATTTGTAATGGTATTGAAAATAATAAATAAAGTGGATATATAAATATTTGCAGAATTCTTACTAAGATACTTTAGCTTCGTGAAGTAATACATGCAATTTTCTAAATACTCCTAGAGCCGGTGCAATACTGTGTAGATTTTTTACCTGTAATTTTCTTACATTTGCGCGTATACGTGTGTTTTAATTCCTTCGTAATAATGTAATATTTTGTTAATCTCATAAGCACGATTTTAAATTTTATAAATTTCAAAACTTGCCTCGTTTACTTCTTCCGTCAGCCAGAAATTAATGTACTTTATGATATCCATGTCCATCACAAGGATGTACAGAGTCATTGATTTATTTTCAGCAACACACCTCAAATCAGTAACATTAGGGAGACGAAGTTTTATGGCTTGTTTTCGAATCCCTTTAATTTATTCTTCGTTTGATGTATTTGTATCTGTTTTTGTACTTAATGCTTTGAATTAATTAATAAAATATGTTTCCACTAAACAGTAACTTTACGGATACTTTCGGATTCCTAAACAACTATATATCGATTTCAGCAGGATACCTATAACAACTTACACAATGTATAATATACTGGTATATATTTTACATTAAAATTCATTATACTTGTATTTTGTAATTGCTTTTATAAGAAATATACTTTTTAATTTGCTATAGTTATACATAAAAACCAAATTGTCATAAAACTAAATCCAAGTCTCCGATAAATCTTCCGCTCAAATTTAATGCACAAAGAACACGAAAATTGGGAATGCCGAGATGGTCATTAGTTTTATATATAACATATTATACAAGTAAAGTAGCTAACTTTTATCTAAAAATGATTTTCCGCTATGACAAGTTTACTGTGTCACGTAAGGACAAATAAATTGAATAATTTTGCCTTATCATAATGCTACAAGTAAAACAGATAAAATTTGTAAGTGATCATGTTTATCTAACCATCTTTGCCCCTGAACAGATCACTATAATCTGAACTAAAATCGGAAATACATTTCTACCCTAAAGGTATACATAAATCTATATGTTTAAGGTTAATCATTCATATTCATGATTTTTTGGTGTTAAGATATTTACTAAAACATTCAAACTGTGGTGTGATATTTCTTTATACATGTGTGTAAAAGTTACAGAATATGAATTTCAAAACAGATCTGATATTCACATTTTCATTTCTTTCTTTAATACTTCTGAAATGTTTGCATATTCTTTAATTTTTGTTTTGATACTAGCCCACAATTGATAATTGAAATTTTCTGTGACAAAATTATCAAATTTTGTGAAAACTAAGTTGTATCTCCCTCGTGCATAGCTCCTTCATTGGACTGTACCCTTGTTGGTAATTTTGCTTTTGGGAAGCATGGGATTAAATTAAATTCCAATAATAAATTTGTTTTTGTATATTTTTATTTTTTGTATCATATACATTTCTGCATTAAAATTCACAAAATAATCAGGGTCACGGGTTGAAAGATAAAAAATATTCGAAACACTGTAAGCAATAAACTGGCATATACGTTCTAAAATTTAAGATAAGACAAACTTTGCTTAAGTGACTTGAAACTACATGTACTTTTATCAGAATTCGAAATGTTATCTGCTGAAAATTTCACCTGTTTCTAAAAATCGTGTAATTACCGCTAAAAAAAATACTGAGAGGATTATACCTCCAGGGCCTGACAATCAATTGAGAAGTAGTACGCCGCAGTGGTAGCTGAAATGAAAGGAAACTCTAATGCAAATTTATATACAATGCGCAATTTCTCTTCATCTTGTACCGTCATAAAGCAGACAAAATATCAAACATTAGTACAGTTTAACAATAAAATCAGACAGGCATAAAAATCGCCTGTATCGCTCACTTGGCAAGAAAGCCCTTTAACTTATGTTAGCTGACTGTATACTCTTTTATGTCAGCACACATACGCTTCTTGTTTGCCCTATGAGTTTCCAAGGATTTTTTTAAATCAGCCAATCAGAAATAAGAATTGACAATGGCTGCCATATTTTTGTCTTCCGATCATGACAAAATGAGAAATTTTGTGAAGGACCTTCCATAGATATTTCCTGTAAAGTTTGGTTAAATTTGGTTAAGCGGTTTCAGGGAGAAGGCCAATCACAGAAACAAGAATTGCCCATCGCATGTTTGTTGTCTGACCGGAATAAAATGAGCAAATTTTATAGAAGACCTTCGAAAGATGGTTTCTGTCAAGTTTGGTTTCATTTGTATACAAATTTGTATACAGCATAGTATAAATTTACTATATATAATATTAGTATCTTTGGATTGTTATTTTGATCCGGTGGTTTAAGAGGAGAAGATTTTTTTTGAATCGGCCAATCAGACACAAGAATTTCCCACTGAGTCCATGTTTGTCGCTCGATCGAAACGAAATGAGAACGTTATAGAGGACCTTATATAGTTGCTTCCTGTCAAGTTTGGTTCCATTTAGCAAAGCAGTTTCAGAAGAGGAGATTTTTAAAATCAGCCAATCAGAAAAAAGAATTGTCCATGTCAGCCATGTTTGTTGCGCTATCAGGACGAAATGAGGAAACTTTATACATAGTTGCTTCCTGTCAAGTTTGGTCCCATTTGTCCAAGTGGTTTCAGACGAGAAGTTTAAAATGTGAAGTTAACAGATGGACGACGGACACCAAGTGATGACACAAGCTCACATGAAATTTGGCCATGTGAGCTAAAAAGTCATTTAAGTACTTTTTTAATGTGCTCCTACCCGGTGAAGCAGATCTGAACAGCTAGAAACCTAGGTTGATAACAAATGAGAAAGTGGAGATTCAGGACCCTTTAGTCGGGAAAACACTCTTGTAAGATAAGTTGAGGCTTCCTTGTCAAGTAGCAGTTTAAACATTTGCCTTTATTACTACGGAATTTTTTTCAAGTTCCCCAAATATCTTAACCTCAGTTTTCAAATATAGTTACCCTATTTTCTATGTCGTATCACGTTCAACATCAATTAGTTCTTCCAATTTATGATTTTGTTCAAATCTCTTGAATACATATTGGAAGAAAGATTTAAATTTATAGTTTTGAATTTTGGAATATTGCCTAAAATCTAAAGACTGGTTTAGTCCTTTTTATTTCCTTTTCTAAATTTCTCGTAGAATATGTTAGACAGATTAACAGAAATGCGAATCATATCATCAGTAACGCGGTTACTTGTTAGTTGTTGTGAAACGTTTTGCGCCAAGAAGGACCAAAATCACCAAAGACAAGCATCCCAACTTTGTAATAAAAAAGTCTTCCAAAATATTTTTAAAACGATAATACAACATTAACCCGTTTTACGAACCTTCTCAATATTGATTTTCCTCAAATGCTTTGGAGTTTCATCAGATGTTACGTTCGAAGCAATGTGATTGGTCTCTTTATTTGAGTTCAGGACTAGTTGGGGAAATCGTATATAGCCCTGGCCTAATTCTATTGGAAGTTCTGTATTGCTAATTTAGTCTCCTGATGATTTTCAGCTCACAAGTGAAATTTATACTAGTTTCTCTTTGAGACCTTTGAATTGAACATCATTTCTTATGTCTCTTTGGTTCTCAAATATAACCGAACATGATATGTGGCATGAAATTTATCTGGTACAATGATTGTGGCTTAAATGTATATAAAAAAAATTACTTATATCTTACCTTTTTATTAACTTATACTGCCAAGTAATCAAAGCATATTTCAACGTCGAAAATAATTTCTGAAATCGGTGTACTTCAAAACAAACAAGATCACTGAAGCAGTACTATCAACAATATAAAATTAATAAAATAATCATATTTGTCTTTTCTATACAAATCACGTGTCAAATAGATTAAGGCAATACACATTTTATATTAATTCAGCAGATATAATAAAAGATGATGGAATCTAACCTAGAAACTGCAACAAGAAGATAACAGATGATGGGATCTAAACCTAGAAACTGCAACAAGGAGTAATCTTAAAAGTATCAAGAATTTGATCAATTTTGGTAACAATCAGGATAAATTAAACAAAATTTTGGCCACATTTTTTTTATTTCTGGTACTTTTTTAATCATAAAGTAAATTTTCGTATTAGAACTGTAGGAAACCCTAGCTAGTTTTACAGTGAAATGAGGAAATTGATTATGCTATCTAAAATTGAATACCATCACCCAACATTTACAATTTATAGCAATCGGTTATATTTTTTGGTTATTACAATGATTTGGCTTGTATAGTGAGTTTTTATATACACCAGAGGATTATTATAGATAACAGAAAGTGTGAAACCGGTTTAATATTTTATTGTTAGTTCCTAAACTATGTCAGACTATCCAGTCTGTTAGTTTTAATATTCATATTTGTGTTTTTTTGTTATATTTCTTTCAAAGAGGTTTGTAATGCTTTTTCTGACTAAAATGTCATCCTCCATCATGTTTTCTCTTCTTTCTCATATGCGGGTTTATCTCAAACTAACTGGAATTGACCCCGTATTCCTGCTGTGGGCCGTTGGCCCTCTGTTATCACTTCAATTGTCCTATAAAAAAGAATAAAAATGGCCGGTATGAATATAGTCAATTGCGCTCCAATTTGTGTAAATCCCCAATAAAATAAAACATATTTGTATGTTTGTTATATAGAATATAAAATTGTTGCTAATTTAGTAAGGAAATAGTAAAACATTATGGACGACAGGGAAAATGACAATGATCAAAATGTGTCTACACGTACTGACTGACTGATAAGATAATTCTTAATCGTAACGAAGTGATAGTTAAACTCTCGTACTTGCAATTAAGCATGAACATCTGGAAGTGACCAAAGTATATAAATTAACTTTGAGGTAGGTTTGTTTAAAGCGAAATCTAATACTGGTACATGTAGATTATTCAAAAGTCAGACCTAATTATGGTATGTGTTCTAAAATATATCTTCATATTCAAAATGTACAAGACTTTTACAGCAATTCAATCTTGAACCCTGGGAGTCTTGCTTGAAATTTGCATGGAATAAATACAGTGTAAAACCTTTAATGCCTGGAAGATGGCATTGTTTTCTTTTAAAAATACTTCTGCTACATGTATAGGACAAATTATCCTGCATTCAGATATCCAGTAATTATTTGACACATCGAATCATTGCTAGAAGGATATTTTCCAGATATTCAAGATCAATATCAATATTTCGGAAATATTCCACTTGAATATTTGAGAATTACTCATAAACATTGAAAATTGGGCTGGTATAGTAATCACTCTTTGTATAGATACTGCATGATCGATCTTAATTCATGGGAGCCATATATTCGTATTAGATTTTAATATTGGTAACATCATTTGCTAACACTCAGGATAAAATTTGCTCACCAATGTTAGCAATATTAAAATCTCCAACGAATTATTTCTTAATTCTAGGTTCATATGGTAGATGTACTGCTAGGTATTTAAAAATGGCAGTGGTGACGATTTTACATTTCCTGAAACAAATTTGTATTAGAGACTTTTAAAAAGGGATTGGTCCAAGAGTGTAGTTCTAGAAACTAGCCAAAACTGGAATCGCAATTTAATAAAACTTGTGCCACTATGCTTGTATGCTTCCATTAAAAAAGAAGGCCCCCCCCCTTACAACCTATTTAGACCGCTTTACAAAAATGATAAAATTTGCACACTACATATAACTAGAAGCTTCCAGGAGCCTGTGTCGCTCACCTGTATTTTATTTGCCATTTAAGTTAAAATTTGCTATCCATGGATATCTACAGTCAATGTTAAGCAACAAAAATTATAAGTATCACATCATTCTATTAAATTGTTCATCTGAAGAAGGGTTTCAAATACATTTCCCATACTGTCTAATGTTAACAGAGTCGTCCGACATTGGCTACCATCTTGCAATGATCATTCATGGCAAGTTTCATATCTATGCCTAGAGTAGATTCAGAGAATATCTTCAAAATTTAAAAAAACGCAAAAAGCTCCTTGCAGCTATGTTTGTTGGCAGAATGGCACCGAGTAACAAAAATTATTTGTGTTCTCATTAGCATAAAATCCACTTTGTTATTTTTCTCCAGAACAGGAAGTTTTAGCGCATTTACCCATATATCCAATGTTAACCGATTCGGTTGCTGGTGACCATTTCGGATTTCCTATCGGCATCACTTATTAAGAATTAAGTGTTGTAATTATTCAAACGAAATGAACATTTCATGTTGTTATTGAGTCAGTATAATACCAAGAGGGATGTTCTTCATTTCATTTTTTTCCAAATAGACAAATATCCCTAGTATAGTTTACTTACTTTACATACTTTAATTTTCTTAAATTATGTATAACTTTTTAGAACACGCTTTCTTAAAATCTCTTTCAGATTAATGCACATTACTCAGTTTCAGTCGTATTGGAGCTAAACATACCTATCAATATGGATGAACAGTTCAATGACACAAGTAATTTTTTACAAAATTACACTATATCCAATAACACTGTTTTTAAACCAGCGTCTGTCTCTGTCCTGAAATTAGTCTCTGATATCAGTATCACCGGATCATTGATTGTAATCATGCTTGGGATGGGGTGTACAATTGAAATTAAAAAACTTGTCAAGCACTTACGTAGACCAATAGGAATACTGATTGGGATGCTGTCTCAGTTCGTTGTACTTCCGGCAGTTACGTTTGGTCTTGCACATGCTCTACAATTGCCTCCGCTGGTAGCCATAGGAATGTTGGTTGTTGGTTGCTGCCCAGGTGGTTCGACTACAAATATCTTTACTTACTGGACCGATGGTGATGTACCTTTGAGGTAATAATGAATAATAAATACAAAGATCCCTCATACCATCCATTATCTGGAATACAAACATATCAATTTCATTAAGAAAAATTAAAGGCCTTAATGCTACTAATTATAAATAAATATACTGGTTAATGCTTTGAAAATAAATACCATATTTAGCTATTTATGCAGACATTGTATCATGGTGAATTTTGCACATACGATATCTTTAAGGTTTTAACACACTTTTCGCTTTCAAGTTATGCTTTTCAAAATTATGCCGGCATAGTTAGAAACAACATGTTTATTACACGCCCTTGTTTATTTTTAATTATCTGGATTCTCTTCCTCCCTAAATTTTCAAACAATATGATAAAATCAAATAAAGAGATATGAACTTGTCAAGACTAGACAAGACCAATTTTGATGAGTTCAGTACAGGTAAATTCAATACTGTTTCGTTTCAAACAGATATGAATTAGTCTTAACAGTTTTATTTGATTGCATTGCAACATATCTTCCTGGTTTTGATCTTGTTATTTTGATTCCGTCTAAACATTACAGAGATTGAAAATAATATCAAAATAGCACAATTCCATCAGTGGTACATTCTGCAGAAAACAGTCAGAACCCAAACATTATAGAATGAATCAGACGGTATTAAGCTAATATAAAAAGATACCATGTGTTGCATTAATTAATTATCAGCAAATGAATATCGAAGAGACAAAACAGTGGGAAAAGTCCCTAAATTAGAATCCAAGGAAAAGACAACATCATGAGAATGGAACACAACAAACAAACGCCACAAGGATACATGTATAACTAAAAGAATAAAAAAATTAATAAACTAAACAAAAATGGAAGAAGACAGCACAAAAACTAAAGCACTAACAATGCGAATTCCCACTAAAAACTGGAAGGAACATCAGGTGTTCCGGAATGGTAAACATGTCCTGCTCCGTTAACTACACCCGTCGTATTGCCAGAGAGTAAAATCCAACGAAGTGTCAAGTACACAGAAGTGTCAATTCCAGAAGGACGTGAAATCTAACTTAATATATCTCGTCTTATACATAAGATAGAAACTTTGTATCGTCCAATCAATTTGTGATGACGACCGTAAAATATTTGGAGTGATGAAATTAAAAACGACTGAACATAACCCCGTCTTGGGAGTTCATGTGGCCAGGAAAGTCGTCGTATATATCACATGCACAGCACTAAAGAATCAACTCTGAAATTTATAATTTAAACAAACGTACATTGCTGGGTCAGATAATTGCTCTATAAAACCTCTTTCAAAGATTTTAGTTTTAGGTAGAGGAAAGGTTTATTTCGTGAAGAACCACTCTGATTTTGACAAAATGTATTCTGAAGATGAAATTATAAACATGTTAGATTTTCCCATAGACAACATATTTGTTGAATTTGGCGGTCGAATTTTTCAACAAGCAATGGGCATTCCAATGGGAACCAACTGTGCTCTTCTCTACTCGCCGATCCATACTTTACTCATATGAAGCGGACTCCATTCAAGGGCTACTACGTGAAAACAAAACGGAACTAGCCCAATCCTTTAATTTCACTTTTCGTTACATAGATGACGTGTTGTCGTTAAATAATAGCAACTACAAATTCAAAGACTTTCTACATCTCGTCTACCGAAGTGAGCTTGAAATTAAAGATACTACAGATACATCGGAGTTTGCTTCATATTTTGATTTGTTTCTTGAAATAGACAATGAGGGACATTTAAAGACAAAACTTTATGACAAACGTGATGACTTCAACTTTCCTATTATTAACTTTCCCTTCTTGAGTAGCAAGATACCATCATCGCCTGCATATGCGTCTATGTTTCTAAGCTTATCACATATTCAAGGGCATGACTGAGTTACCATGACTTTCGACAAAGAGGATTACTTCTGTGGCAAAAGCTACTTAACCAGGGTTGTATCAGGGATAGGTTGATGTCATCACTTAGGAAATTTTACGGTCATCACGATTTGTTTGACCATTACAGTGTTCAAATATTGAAGATGATGTTGGACATGTTCCTACTTTCGTAACATTTCATGTACGTTCACCGATCTGTGACTACCATCGCACTGACTTTGTTGAACTACACGATGGGTGCCGTATAATGGGTAGGAACTGCTTACCCTTCCGAAGCACCTGAGTTAACTCCTGGTTTTTATGGGAGTTTGTGTTGTTCATTGGTTTTTAGTTTTCAGTGCTTATTTGTTGTACTTGTGGTTGTTTATTTGTCTTCCCGGGATTGCGTTTTTTTGGTTTGCTCCTTTGGTATATTTGTCCTCTTTACACTCCAAACACAGATAATATCCATTTAAACCTTTTTTGACGTAAAACATTATATCAGTAACTATGCTAGAGAACTTCCGTCTGTACTACATGCAGCTTCAATTTCAACATCGGTGCAAGAGTACTAAATATGCAGCTTGGTCTCATTGACGTTTATCCCATATTCTGTCATTTTCACATACATGTAGGAGCTGGACGGGGATTATTAAGGTCGATACAAGGGATATTCAATAATTTACTTCCACAATTTGTTTATTTTTACAGCATTTCCATGACAGCAGTTTCCACTCTTCTTGCTATTGGTATGCTGCCATTAAACTTATTAATCTACAGTCGCAGCTGGACCGACAAAGCTTTGGTTATTCCGTATATCAATATTCTCATATCTTTCGCCATGACCATAGGCCCAGCATGTGTTGGAATTTTCTTGCGATGGAAGTTACCAAAAGTTGCTGATGTTCTCGTCAAGGTAAACCGTTTTCTATGTAGATCTTTAAAATCTTTATCCTCTCCATGTTAATGCTAATTGTAGAAAAAAAAGACACCTGTGGCTTCTTTTGGATCAGAACTGAATATGTATAGGAAAAATAATACCGAAACAATCTTAAATTGGACAAACTCAACAACATCAAAATTCGAAGACAAAGCAAACAAAGGCAAAAACAAAACAACAAAGCAAACCAAAGAGAATCAAATATACAGTATAGTTTTTAACCCTCTTTCAAGGGTAGGAAACCAAATAAATATAGATTCTCCTTCAGGCACGAGTGAGGTATAACATTTCTCCACCCGAGATCGTTACATTTTCGATTTTCAACACGCGAGTCTTTAGCGAGCGTGTTAAAATCTAAAATTTAACTATTGAGGGTGGAGAAATTCCATAATTCACGAGTAAATTGAAGGAGAATCTGTTTCTCCTATGATTTTCGAAAAAAACCTCAACAAAACAGTCGTTGCTATGTAGTTTGTTTACATGGACGTCATTTTGGGACTTCTCTAGTTTATCGTCTCAATAACTGTAGAAAAAAGGGCTTTAATTCCCACGTAGAAATTTAATCACCGGGAAGTGGTTAAAGATATTATGTATTTTTATCCCACCGATTAAACACGTCAAGAATAGGAGAAAATCTCGTTGAGTCTGTTTCTCAGAAAAAAATTACTCCATATCCCTCAGTGATAAAGGGTAATAAAAAAGAGATTAACACTTATAATATTGAGATATTCGATCCAAACAATCAACTAATTGTACATAATTATATTTACTTACAGTGTGGTTCTGTTGCCGGTGCAGTAAGTGTTGTTTTGGTACTGACACTCATCAGTTTACGATATCCATTTATGTACCAGGCCTCCTGGAAGATATACATCGGTGCGTTTATACTACCATTTTCAGGATTTATGTTTGGTTATATTGTAGCTCTAATCTGCCGTCAAGATTCTGTCAGGCGTAGGACTATAGCGTTAGAAACTGGAATTCAAAATTTTCCATTATGCATGACTTTACTTATTCTAACATTTTCAAAAAGCAGGTTTGCTGAAATTTCTCTTTTTCCACTTTTGTATGGAGTTACATGTATTTTATCCAGTCTCGTATTTTTATGGATATACAAAATTATAAATCATTTCAAATCAACCAGTTCAGAGAAGCATCAGTTTATGGAAGTGTCAAAGAATGATGATGATACGGTTATGAATGGGGGCAAGTAAAATAAGGAATGTACAAATTTATTTTATAATGTAAGTGCAAAATTAGTTTTTTTAAAAATCGTATTGACATTTGAGAACACAGAATTACTTTCATCATGTGTAAAAAAATATATTTAGTAAATCTCAATGTCTTAAAATAAAATTTGAAAGGATTGTCCTTGTGTGTAAAGGAACGTGTTACTATTACACGATCCTAACGGGCGACATATACTATTGATTAATATATGTTGACATAGTTTTCATGTTTTACCACATTCTCCTATGTATTTCAAACGGACCCAAATTCAAAATTAGTGCTTTTATTGCGCTGTTCTTGATAAACTTTCTACTAGGTAGTTACATGATGAAAAGTTATTATATTATCCACTGCCCATGTTAGTACCATTCACCATCAGTGGCATTTTATGAGATGCAAGGAAATTTCATAGTTTAGTAACAACATATACTGATTTATTATGCTCCCTGGAACATAGAAAATTTATATTTAATGACCAAATACGAATAATGCAGCACGGAATACTTTTTAAATCAACGATATTGCAGACAAATACCTATTCCAGTAATAGATATGCAATTACATACAATATATATATATATATATATATATCAAAACATACAATTACTAATATACACCAAACAGAGTAGATATTATATATAGCTCCTAAGATCTAACGAATGTTTAATGAAAGAAACTAATGCAAGACCCCAAAACAAGGTATGAAGGTCTGAAACCAATGAAAGGTATATCGGTAAACATAAATACAGAAAATGCACAACACGGATTGACAACGACACGAACAAACAAACAACAAGACTAAGATATTGTTGATTAACACAAACCCCCCAAAATCACCTGGCGTGATATTCAAAACAGTATCAGAGAAAACTTCAAAAAATAGAAAAGATCACCTTTCATTCGGGAAACGGACAGTCCAAAATAACCAACAAGTTCCCGATGACAACTGTGCATTATTCAGCATTAGAACAGTATGCACTTTTTGCAGATAAGATGTGGTTCGTCCAATGAATATTGTCGTAGAAGACAAATGTACCTAAGAAGCAATCCAAAAAACGCAATGCATTAGAAAGACAAAACCCGGGAAGACAAATGAACAACCACAATAACAACAAATAATCACTGAAAACTAAAAAAACAATGAACAACACGAACTTCTATAAAAAAAATCAAGTTCACTGGGGTAGACGAGATGTAGAAAGTCTTTAAATTTGTAGTTACTAGTATTTAACGACAACACGTTATTTATATAATGAAAAGTAAAATTAAAGGATTGGGCTAGTTTCTTTTCGTTTTCACGTAGAAGCCCTTGAATGTAGTCCGCTTCATATGAGTACAGAAACAGATCGGCGAGGAGAGGAGCACAGTTTGTTCCCATTGGAATACCGATTGTTTGTTGAAAAATTCGACCGCCAAATTCGTTGTCTATGAGAAAATCTAACATGTTTGTAATTTCATCTTCAGAATACTTTTTGTCAGAATCAGAGTATTTCTTAACGAAATAAGCCTTTTCTCTACCTAAAACTAAAAATTTGTACATGCGTGTGCCATTTTTCTGAATTTATTTCAATAAAAATTTATGTATCCTTATTTTTAACATTTTATGCTTTAGCAACTCCTATTATGATTTGTGTACTGACAGAGGCAGTGCAAACATCTTAAGGTTCTGCCGTCAAATGGATATGGGTACTGGCATAAATCTACAGCAGAAATATGCTATTTTCATTATAATTAAAATAGGAACATATTAGCCAAATATTTCGCCAACGATACATATAGTTGGACATTTGGACATTTTGACAGAACACTTTCAGTTTGTTGTGAGTCATCGACAGTTACATGTACCTTAAATGCCATTTCATATTTACATAAATGGTTCGTTTATAAATATCAGATTTAACTCTATAATCTGGCTTTCAGTATATTAAGAGCAAACGAAAATGGCTTATAATGCAATTATTTATTTGTTGTGAGTTGGTTAGCACTGTATATGGTTGTTTTGTGAATTTTATGCTCTTCATTTCATCTTTAAATTTTTTGATGGATCGTTTATTGCTGGTAAAAGTGACTTGCCATATATTAAGCTTTAGTTTGTTTCTTTAGTTGAGGTTTTACGCCGTTTTCAGAACATTTGGCTATTTCGCGACGGCCAGTTTTTATTGGTGGAGGAAGCCGGAGTATCCGGAGAGAACCATCGACCTTCGGTAGGAAAATTGGCAATCTTTGTCAATTAAGATCGGAGTCGAACACCCCACCACAGGTGAGATTCGAACTCACAACCTCAGTGTTGACATGCTAGTGATCATTAGTAGCCATGACGAACTAACTAGGCCACTCGGCCACCGAGGCCCCTTAAGCTTTAGTACTATTGGTTGGTTCCAAATGAGACCGATGAAATCTCGTTGGTTATCAACAATTGTGTCTTTGTTGACTTGATGTGACGATAACAAATAGTCATTAAAAGAGAATATTCATATCTTTCCAAAAGAAAACCGATGGTTCTATTTGGTAATTTTGAATGCAGAACCAGACCTCGCAATAGGGAAAAAAATTAAAATCTTGCTTCTCTGACATAAGCAATAACATATTAAATTTGAATCTTATAAGTTAACTGTCAGATGTTTACGACAAAAGACAACTCCCAAAATCAATACGACCGTTTGAAGTCAGAGAAATTTCAGACCACCATGTTCCATCACAAGAATTCTTTGGATGTGATACGATGCCAGCACTTATATTAGCCTTTCTACTTAAAAAAATGAAACTTTATTAATAAGTACATGAACACATTTTTCTTATTGTTTCCAGGGTAAATATTCATAATTATTCTAAAAAACTTAAATCATCCTTACCGAAATGGTGAAAAATAGTTACAAAATATTGCCAAGTTCTTTGTATCTGTGATCAAAGTTTGAAGTTGCTAAAAAGACTCACTAGACTGAAATTTCCTTAGGCTTCTCTATCATGTCTATACTGTTACCGTATTAAAGTCAGATGTTGTTCTGGAGTTATGTCGCCTTGTCCGTAAAAAAATCAAATGTGCACGAAAAATCACAAAATTAACAATTTTTGGGTAAATTAAAAATCGTGTAGACTTCGATGTGCTCAATATATCTTGTTAAAATTTGAAACATACTTTGTTAAGATAAGTATCTTTTAATGGTCAACTGCTAATCAATGCTAAACATATAGCTTCAACTCCTATTTTGTGTTTTAATTTAATGAAGTTTACCCTTCACTAAATGACAAACGTCAAGTAAAAAGCCTACTTATATATAAGGTGATACACAGCAGAAATTATGTTAAAACAATAATGGTAACAGTGGTTATCTTTCTTTTATCAAGAATTAGTATACTATAATTAACTACCATATGTTTTATATCGATAGATGTCTTTGTGAAATTCGTCTGAAAACAAAATGTGAATAATCAACTGATTCAAGAGAAACAATGTTTTTTCCACCCTGACCTTAATGTTAAAGTAAATACAAATTTAAGGTCTCAAAAGCAACATAAAGACCAAAACGTGCATTATAAAAGTTTTTGGTATTGAATTGAAATGAACATAAAGGCATTGGAAATTTACAATGTGTCTAAAAGTAAGTCACTTCTATGAAAGTGAATATTAACCTACTTTGCCTATATTATGTACAATCCACATATTGATAAGATGTTGGCTCACACTCTGTGGGGCAGTCGTTAGTATTCTGAAACTGTAGAGGAACTCAATACTAATCTTTAAATAAAAGTACTTGTAACACTATAAGCTTACAAAATGTCTGTAAAAGATTACTTGAAAAGCGGCACCTTTTTGTAATGTACTTAGTTTGCTACAAAATATGACAGACATGTTACTTTAATGAGCTTTGCCAATTCCTGTTAATTTATACGTCGTTATAACTTCATTTAACTACCTCAAACTATATTATACCATCAGTATAGTTCAAAGTAAGATAAGTGTATATATAATTATGTTACTTTATCATTCATATAAAGGTGAATATAAGTACTCTGTCCTATTAATTGTTGATGGTTATAGCAACGTTATATTCCATGTTGAACGCAACCAAAATTTATGATTATGAGAATGTAATCTAAAACCAAACATCTGGTTCAGCGTGTCGGTCTAGTACATAATAATAATAATAATAAAAGCTTTATTTCAAGAGGGTACACAGTTAGTTACAAAACTAATCTTCCCTGAGGCCCTCAATAGTAACACATATAAAACATTTTATACATTTTCACATATAGTATGAAATAAAAGTACAGGAGTAAACACGTATAGATATAATCAAAATACAAACTAGAAAAACAATTCATCACTTTGTGAGGTATCAGTTACAGAGTTTTGTTGAATATATTTCTTTATATTATCTTTAAAAGAATTAACAGAAGGTGAATTTCTTATATTATTTGGCAAGTCATTCCATAAAACTGCTCCTGAATAAGAAAACGATTTTTTGTAAAGCTCAGTTTTAGGTTTGGGGACTTTTAAATTACCATTAACAGCATTTCGTAGAGAATAGGGATTTTCATTAGAAATTAATTGAAATTTGTTGATTAGATATGATGGGGCTTCTGTTCTAAGGCTTTTATATACCAAGAGGTACTTATGATATTTTATTCTATCTTCAACTTTCATCCATCCAAGCTTTTTAAATAAAGGGTTTGAAGGTGAAAGAGGGTCCATATCTAGTATTAACCGTGCTGCCCTTTTTTGAAGTTTAAGAATTCGACTTAAGTCAGTATTACTACAATTTCCCCAAATAACACAACAGTAATCAATAAGTGGCAAAATATATCCATTATAAAAAAGCTTTCTTGATTCAATATTCAAGAATTTTTTTATTTTGGAAAGTAGGTATACACGAGACGAAATTTTGGAGCATACCTGATCAATCTGATTTGTCCAGCATAAGTTGGGATCTATTTTAACTCCTAGTATTTTTTCATTTATTGAATATTGTATAATACTTTCATTAATATTAAG
Source organism: Mytilisepta virgata (assembly GCA_028015205.1). Lineage (NCBI taxonomy): Eukaryota > Metazoa > Mollusca > Bivalvia > Mytilida > Mytilidae > Mytilisepta > Mytilisepta virgata. Next base: position 6,086,079 of record CM051517.1, read on the forward strand.
AGAAACTTCACTGATTAGTGAAGAAGTCTTCTGTCTCGTACCAATTACCATACACTTTGGTTTTGCATAATTTATGAACATACAGTTATCAGAGCACCATTTTTCAACTTGCAGTAAGTCATCTTGAGCTTTACCCAGAATTTCATTTAACTTTTTTCCAGAAATATGTATTGTTGAATCATCTGCATACATATCTATATCACAGTCTTTAATATACAAAGGTAGATCATTTATATACAAAATAAATAATAAAGGCCCAAGTATCGACCCTTGAGGAACACCATACTTAATATAAGATTGTTCCGACTTAATATTTCCAATCTGTACCTGTTAAGTTCGATCCTTTAAGTAAGAAATGAGAAAATTAACAGCAATTTCATGAAAACCATAAATTTCAAGTTTTTTACACATGATATCATGGTCAACAACATCAAAAGCTTTCCTCAAATCAAGAAGAAGTACAAAGCAGGGATCGTATTCATTATCATACGTGTTCTCGTCCTGATATGCACCTAGATGCCACTGGACGTTAAACAATTCATCCATCCATCCATCCATCCATCCGACCAAAATTTATGATTATGAGAATGTACTCTAAAACCAAAAATACCAATGGCATACATTATCATTATAAAATTCAAAACATTTAGAGAAAGTTTGTCATATGTATATATTTTAGCAAAAGGATGCGCTGTAATTATAGATTTAAAATACATGGTCTTTTTCACATTGCCCTTGTTATCAGCCCGAGACCTGGATATCGGCCCCGAGGGCTTTTATAAAAAGACCATGTATTAATCTATTTATCACATATTTTGCCACTACCAAGAAATAATTTTATTGTTGAATTAGATTTTCCAGGTTTTTCAGATTTTCGACATCCCTGAATATAAGTTGTACATTCACAATGCTGCGGCTATTAAACAGTGTTATTTCTTTCCCTTGGAGTATAGAGTCAAACAAATGAATGCAACTTCAGTTCCTGTGTTTTTTCCCCCGAGATCTACGAATAGATTTTATAAGCCCTATTTGAAACTGCATTTATAAACGGTTAATTCACCTAAATAATGATCAGACGATTATTTACTGTTTGGCGGAAATGACGTCGCTGAACATGCCATCTGCCCTCATATGATGTTATGCCCGGGGGCAAATAACAGGCATCAAATAATGCTTTTATTACATGTGCAAAATGAGCTTTATTTCAATAAAATTGTGATAAACAATAAATAACATGGCTTACGCTTGTGCAATACGGAAAAATATGGCTTTCGGTTGTACAACACGGGAAATATTTTGTTAGCACGTGTTTAGAGTGAACATTTCTCATTGTAATAAAATTATAGGTGTATAATAAATTGTTCGAAAATACCCCCAGCAAAAAAAGGTGTTCTATAATCTTAGTTACACGTACTTATTGTGAACTATTTTAACTGCTAAAAATAAACTCAACATCAATGAACCACCAAAAAATTTTGTCGTTGACTTTATGCACCCTTACGCCTCGGACCTTGATTTGGTTACTCGTGCATTAAAAGTATACTCTTACGTCTTATAAAGGACACTTCTTTTGTTCTCTTAATACTGTATCTTTTCCATGCAATATAATAGACAATAATTACCAACACAAATATCGCTGAAATCCTTTAATAAGAAATTCGAATTTTCAGGAAGAGGGCATAAAATGCTCAAAGACAATTCAAGATTTCAAAACAGTTATGCAGAATAAATAAAATCGATAATTTTAAGTATCAATCACGATTTAGTTGACCAATAAATTAATCAACTGTTAATGACTATGGCCGTTTTCACCAGATTTGTTACCAGGCTATATACCTTGGAGAGAAAACACGTGAGCAAGTTAGGTTAATAAGGCGATTTTAATTCTCTGTGTCATTTAAGCGTTCATATTATTGATAAGATAATGAAAAAATCATCCATTGATGAGTATCTTCAATAATAAGCAGAGTAAATTATTCATTTTGTAATTAGATGATGATGTAGAAATGTCTTTCAACCAAATCTTATGCCATTAGTAATGTAGATAAATATAAATTACGGGTTAAGAATCTAATTATACAGGTACGATTCAATTAGCAAAAGTGTATAGGTCAAGAACTACCCATTTATGTATGCGGCAGTAAGGGTTTGATTTATATAATGTAGTCAATAAGTTACACTTACTAAATGGTTAGGTTTAAGTACACCTAATTTGTATAACATCCCCTCAGACAGATAAGTGAACCTTACTTTTAGGGAGCAATTTTTAGGAGAATCTAGGTATTTAAAACTTTTTGGCATGTATTATTGGCGCATACCTTATATCCTGTCATCGTCACGTTAATAAATACAAAATCCGAAATTACAAAAAAGATGTCGTAGCTTCTTTGGATGTGTCGTATTGATAGTTTATATCTATGAGATCTGTGACATGCAAGATCCTTCATCATTTCATATGTCAATAAGATGTTCGACAAACAGTCTTTTGACTTTATCATTGTTGACATAGAGCAAAGTTACTTATCTAATGCTAATTATTGATGTATCTTTGTTGGTTAACACGAATTTCTTTGCAAATCCAATAAACATATATTCCAAATATGATAAATTTCATATCACATACGCCTACACAAATCCAAACATAGTAGGATCTAGGGAGAAATAAAGAAAACAACTCTCTGTCTGGGTCGCTTCTATGTAAATACACAAAATATCTCTGTCATTTATGAAAAATATAAGTCGGAACAATGTAAGATTAATGTCAATGTGAATGAAATAATTATATTATGGTTACGTATAAGCCACATTTGAGGCTCTTGACGAAAAGAAGAAAATATGTATATCATTTCTCTAACTTAAAGGCGAGGAAGGGGTAAAAACTAAGCAAAAACAACAAATTCTTATTACATGACAAAAATGCCGGGAAAAAATAAACTAAGCCTAGCACTAAACTTCAGCTGAGATTTTTCAAATTTGGAAGTGAAATAAAGTGTTTCGGAGTTGCATACACATCCGTTTCCACATGCAGTACTGCTCCGCCCCAAGTTATAAATGTACATAATGGACAAGAGTCAGTAGATGATATTTTGTTACAGTATCCGTATCTCTCACAACTTACAAGAGTATATCACATTATGACGGCTGTAAAATTTTCGCAGTACCGTAACGATAAATTGTTGTTATTTTGAAAAGCCATGAAATTTGGACATTACTGGCAATTTTGACAGCGTGATCTAATGTAACAGTAGAGCATGATTTGTCTCGTTCCTCCCCCCCCCGCCTTTTTGACAACGGTGTTTTTTTTGTTGGGCGCCAGTGTCACAGTAGAGTATGATTTTAGTCTCAGAATTATCTACCACACCCTTTTGACAACCGTGTTTTCTTTGGGCGCCAATGTAACAGTAGATTATGATTTTATTCCCAGAAAACTACCACACCAACTGCGGATCGAACCCGGAACCTTTGGTACAGCAGTCAACCGCTCCACCAACTGAGCTAAGGAGTACTCCACTAGCGCAGCTACATGTAACTGAGGGGAGTATAAAAATGTTACAGTTCTATAACATCTATCGTACACGTTAAACTAGGGAAAACACAATACACACTATCGCTGCAAGTGATAACAAGGGTAAGGCTACTAGCATAATATAGAAAAAATATTGGAAACCTTTTATTTGGCTTGTATATATAAAACTCCATTCAATGATGACGCAGGTATATTTAAGGTCTAACTAAAAAAAAAATTCACAGGTGTATTGAGTTTATTTGGGTTTTACGTTGCAAATGATTATGACACGTCTTGACTGGTGGCGCTAACGGAGCAGGACATGCTTAATTTCTGGAAGTTTTAGTTGGAGTTCTCATTGCTAGTTTCTGTGATGTCCTGTTCTAATTTTGTTTAGTTTATGCTATGCTTTTTTTTATTCTTTTATTCTTGAAATCTCGTTGCATTTGTTTTTTATGTTCCATCCTCATGAGGTTGTTGTGCCTTTGGATTTAGATTTTACGGACTTTGTCGTTTCGGTATTCTTCTGTCGATATTTATACTGTGTACAGACTAACAATAAACTGTTGATATAAAAAAATATGTAAGGATAACTGCATTTAGGTATATCGAATCAAAATGTCTTGTTTTGGGAAATCTCATACTGTCATTGTTTTTATTCTTTACTTGGCTGTCACGCTTTAAAAATTTTATACGTTAAAATTTGTGTGTCTTGTTTCATTTATTTCTGCATTGAACTCCTATGGCTTTCCGCCTTTTATTTATTTTTATTTATTGCATGGCTTTTCTTTTGTAAATATTAATTTTGATAATTTAGTGATAACCAAAGATGTGCATGGTTCGTCAATTTACGACTCAAAGCTTAAAATGTTGAAAAAGAAAACAATAACCCAAACCACTGAACAGCAAATTCAGAAAATGCTGAATGACCACAAAGGTAAAGAAAAAAACCCATTTATGGACAGAACGAGTGAGTTTATGGACAGAACGAGTGAGTTTATAGACATCACGAGTGAGATTATGGACAGAACGAGTGAGTTTATAGACAGCACGAGTGAGTTTATGGACAGAACGAGTGAGTTTATGGACAGAACGAGTGAGTTTATAGACAGCACGAGTGAGTTTATGGACAGCACGAGTGATTGATATGAATAATATTTTAGACATATTAGCATTTTGGTACAACTCTGAAAAGGAAAGTGATTTGTAAAATGCGATAGAATATGGATAAAAAGACATACTCAAACGAATCAAATTTCAATGAACCAATCCGTTTTATCTTTTGTCGATTGGTTACTTAACATCATGGCGACTTAAGCTGTTCTGCACAGTGAAGTAAAGAGCGAACTGAACTACAATGTAACTGCACTAAACATAAATTTGTCTTAGCACTCTTCTCGCGAATAAATAAAGGGGCGTCGTCAGCTAAATGTTGCCGACCTTACCACAATGAAATCGATTTTTACTTTCATTTCATGTTTTATAATAGCAACACGGATAAGTTTTCACGTGGAGATTTACTTAATACATGTATCTTTTCAGTTCTTATTTGCTATCCAGTACAACAATGCAGTCGGCAATGTCAGATGTTGTGTAACTGTGTTCTGATGCATCGTGCTAGATACTAATCCCAAGAGTCCAATGTTTTACCCTTGTTTTATGCATATTACAGACGGACGTAATTTATGATCATATGTAACACAAACATATATAAAGTATTTTTTCTTTCAAATCAATTTAGGTATAATCTCTTGGTGGTCGTAGTTACTTTTTTATATGATTTCTCTGCTTGTGCATTTTTTGATATTCAGATAGAGATAGTTTATAGTTTTATATCAACACAGAAAAAGGTCAGTGTCATCCAGTTAAACTAACTGATCAACACACAAGACAAAGTCTAATCTCTGTTGAATTCAGACTACGAGATCAACACTTTACATTCTTATTGCATGTCCAAGTAAAAAGGTTAACACTTAGTACATAAGATTAAAATTACATTTTGTACCTGCATTTAACCATATAAATAAAGCAAAAATTACCCCATTTAAATCAAATGAAGGTAATTAACGAAGGTTCACGTCTATTTAATTGTAATTACTTCTAGTTTTATAAATATTGATTTTATTGAGCAAAAACAAACAGAATCTTAGTTAAAATGGGTATATTCCCAATAAAAGAACTTTTAGGCGACGAACAGCAATGTATAACATTTTTCCAACCAATTTATAGTTTATAAAAGTTGTAGTCGACAAAACGCTGCAAATGGAAATAGCACATGATTTGTTGATCATCAAAAATTGCATGTGGAAATCACGAAGGAATAGTATCTGTTAAAAAAAAAGATAAAAAAGAAAGGACCACTATGATAAACCATTCATTGCACAAGAACCTTGATACGTGCAATCAAAATTATCATGTACAATATGCGCATTTCCAAAGAATTTCTCGCCAGCTAAACTATCAGAACATCGAAAATCAAATTCATGACGTTCAGGAGTATGTAACCACTAAATAGAAAATGACGCCATACTCGATCAAGATCCGTATTCGCGTGACTATAGTTGCGATAAGGGAATACGATAATAAGTGTTCTCTACTTATATCTTTTCCGTGACAAACAGTTAAATTTTGCGTGTAAGATTGACCTTCATGACTTAAATATCGGACATTATATGATTTTGTATATTTTGGATCGACAATTCAAAGATCTTTCATAAAAAGTTACTTAATATTTAACTGAAAAATATTTGTATAGCTGGATAGCTCAGTACGCAGAATGGATTTTTGGAATTTTGAAAATCAAAACATTAAAATTATGGTTAATTTACCTTGTTAAGTCATATAAATTTTTAACATTCCTTATATAAGTAATATATTTATACCTCAAAAATGATTGTGAATAGAAACTTAATGCACTAAAAAAATATAAAAAAATAAAAGTTTGAAATTACTAGCTCAGACCTAATCTAAAAACTATTATTTTAAATATTTTTCAAGCAATCCATGGATGTCAATTACATGTAATACATAATTTAATAAAATATCACAGGAAGAGTTATATCTTTTTTACATTGAAAATTCTGGAGTCGAAATATTTTTGTTTCTATGGAAGACAAGATTGAACAAAATCAGGGGTGTTAATTCTTTTAGTTACGGCTTAGCTAAATTAACTGTTAGCCATGTGATAAAACAGTTCAAAATGTAGGGAAATTCTGAAAAATCGGTTTCGCGGACTGAGGTTTTTTTTTTGAAAAAAAATTATTGATAATCGTTGATTTTTCTAAAGAAACTCTTGAAAAAATCCCCTCCTCTTATTTTATTTTAATTTTAGTACAAAACTATTCTTAAAAGTAACACGCGTTATTCAGCAAAATAAAATGGTAGGCACAAAATGTATATGTGCTTCTTATTGAGATATATAAGATAATCCTCAATGTGCTTGTTATTGAGATATATAAGATAATCCTCAATGTGCTTGTTATTGAGATATAAGATAATCCTCAATGTGCTTGTTATTGAGATATAAGATAATACTCAATGTGCTTGTTATTGAGATATATATAAGATAATCCTCAATGTGCTTGTTATTGAGATATAAGATAATACTCAATGTGCTTGTTATTAAGATATATAAGATAATCCTCAATGTGCTTGTTATTGAGATATATAAGATAATCATCAATGTGCTTGTTATTGAGATATAAGATAATCCTCAATGTGCTTGTTATTGAGATATATAAGATAATCCTCAATGTGCTTGTTATTGAGATATATAAGATAATACTCAATGTGCTTGTTATTGAGATATATAAGATAATCCTCAATGTGCTTGTTATTGAGATATAAGATAATCCTCAATGTGCTTGTTATTGAGATATATAAGATAATCCTCAATGTGCTTGTTATTGAGATATAAGATAATACTCAATGTGCTTGTTATTAAGATATATAAGATAATCCTCAATGTGCTTGTTATTGAGATATATAAGATAATCATCAATGTGCTTGTTATTGAGATATAAGATAATCCTCAATGTGCTTGTTATTGAGATATATATAAGATAATCCTCAATGTGCTTGTTATTGAGATATAAGATAATACTCAATGTGCTTGTTATTAAGATATATAAGATAATCCTCAATGTGCTTGTTATTGAGATATATAAGATAATCATCAATGTGCTTGTTATTGAGATATAAGATAATCCTCAATGTGCTTGTTATTGAGATATATAAGATAATCCTCAATGTGCTTGTTATTGAGATATATAAGATAATACTCAATGTGCTTGTTATTGAGATATATAAGATAATCCTCAATGTGCTTGTTATTGAGATATAAGATAATCCTCAATGTGCTTGTTATTGAGATATATAAGATAATCCTCAATGTGCTTGTTATTGAGATATAAGATAATACTCAATGTGCTTGTTATTGAGATATATAAGATAATCCTCAATGTGCTTGTTATTGAGGTATATAAGATAATCCTCAATGTGCTTGTTATTGAGATATAAGATAATACTCAATGTGCTTGTTATTGAGATATATAAGATAATCCTCAATGTGCTTGTTATTGAGATATATAAGATAATACTCAATGTGCTTGTTATTGAGATATATAAGATAATCCTCAATGTGCTTGTTATTGAGATATAAGATAATCCTCAATGTGCTTGTTATTGAGATATATAAGATAATCCTCAATGTGCTTGTTATTGAGATATAAGATAATACTCAATGTGCTTGTTATTGAGATATATAAGATAATCCTCAATGTGCTTGTTATTGAGGTATATAAGATAATCCTCAATGTGCTTGTTATTGAGATTTATAATTTAGGTGTAAAATATTATAGAAATGGATAGAAAACAAAACAACATCAACAACACAAAAAACCCATAAAAGAAAAATAAAAGAAAAGAAAAAAAAAAGAAAAAAAAGCTAGGGGACAGACAAACTCTGGAATATAACCCACGAAGCTTAAGCAATTCCTGTTTTGTTAATGAAAAAATATGTATTCCCTTTTTACACTGAGTGGAATTAAACATGAACAAATACAAAATGTAATATATAGTTGTAGTCTTCTCCAATGTCATAACTGAAAAAAAAACACCCGGGGCTTGGTAATACGATAACTTCATTCTTCATATGTTATAATTAAAGAAATTAAATTATATATGTAAGAAACATAGAGCTAATTTTGGTTTTTGAATTCCAAGAATAGTTATTCTAAAAATTAGCAAAAAACTTAAATTTGAATAAAGATACACTGCCATGTAACAGTAAATTCTGAAGTTTAGTTAATTACTACACCACGCGATATACCAGATACTACAAGAATCAATTTGACATAACAACTGCGTCTTCGTTTCTTTAATTTTGTATAGACTCCGAAACAGTCGGAAGATAGAGAATTTACGATAACTTAATCAACTTAGTGTCACCGAGATAAATTACAGCTGTGGAAAAAAGTTATAAAACTATATTAAAAAGTATTTGCTTTGTAGGATGTATGTGAAACAATCACCATTAACTTACTTTTCTAAAATCATTCATTGTGGTGCAAGTTTATTTTACTGTTCGTGAAAATAAAATAATGGTGGTAGTTATGCATACATTTTTCATTTTATGGATTGAGACGAAAACTTACGTAACTTATATTAATGAAAATCTAAATTATATACACATTCCTTACCATAAATTTTCTTCTAAGAATTTCTGCTATCTCTATTGTATTTGAAGGTGTAAAGATAATATTTTACATTTTTCTCCTATTATGTCATTTTCTTGTTATCACAAAGAATATTTGAGTAACTAAGTTTTGAGATAACGTATCGATTTGCATCATATAATTCTCACTGCCTTGTTAAAACCAAATAGTCTATACACTACACTTTTTAAAAAATTTTGATTGTATATTATCTCAAACCAGTAAAACAATAAAGAAGTATATATTTTTTAAAGAAAACCTACAACCTCTTTACAATAGTACTACACAATGTCAATTTGTCCTAACAATTAAAGTACATGCGACAATATATAATTGCCATTTATATATAATTATTGATCTTACTATGAGGTTTGAACGGTTTGCTCATTGTTGGAATAACAGAATGAATTAACATCGAAGACGATAACACCACAAATAAAATATGAGGAGCATATTTCAAGGGTTCTGCAGTAAGTGCATCACTGTCAGCTGCTTTTCCGGAATGTAGAGATTTTACAATGAACTGAACTTCTTCTTCAGTTATAATAGAATCATCGGAAAAAGGGCACACCTTTACGCTTCTTTTACAGAATTCTCATACATGTTATTGTTCACTGAGCTCAGTAGGCTGTTAAAGAGATCTCGCCACATTTGTGCAATTTCATACGAACCGGTTGCTCCACCAATTGATTGCGACAACGGAATATTCTTATTATTCCCTTTATTAATTCCGTTCCAGAATCCACGCATGTCCTTATTTTTCAGCTTGTCAGCCAAAGCATCAGCTTTATGCTGTTCACTGTCCATTTTACACCTTCGTAAAGAAAACTTGAACGACAATCGAGTTATTTTCATCAGACGAAAAACAGGTCAATATCTCGGATTTCTAAATCAAAAATGCTTCTCGGGTCATATCAGGAGATTCTTTGACATGTTCATTCCATCCAGGTATGCTATTGAAATAACCGGCTTTGTCTCTGCTCCATGCCTCACTTGTCTTCTTAATTGATTTAATAATGTCTCTGTAAAATTTTCTATGGAGGTACGATGAGATATATTTTTACAGTTCATATCTCGACACCAAAAACAAACCGCCGGTAAATGAGGATCATAAAGAAGCGTCGAAAAATCATCCCGGTATGCATTGATGTCCATAACGGAGCGCTTACATCATAAGGTATCCTCTGTCCTAGTGTACCCGGTGATCCAGAAATGTACACTGGTATCCTCTATTCTAGTGTACCAGATGATCCAGAATTGTACTCTGGTATCCTCTGCCCTAGTGTACCCGGTGATCCAGAAATATACCTGGTGATCCAGATATGGTGATCCCGAAATGTACTCTGTCCTAATGTACCTGGTGTCCAAGTGTACCCGGTTATCCAGAAATGTACTCTGGTATCCTCTATCCTAGTGCACATGGTGATCCAGAAATGTACTCTGGATCATCTGTCCTAGTGTACCCGGTGATCCAGAGATGTACTCTGTCCTAGTGTACCTGGTGATCCAAAAATGTACTCTGGTATCCTCTGACCTAGTGTACCCGGTGATCCAGAAATGTACTCTGGTATCCTCTGACCTAGTGTACCTGGTGATCCAGAAATGTACTCTGGTATCCTCTGTCCTAGTGTACCTGGTGATCCAGAAATGTACTCTGATATCCTCTGTCCTAGTGTACCCGGTGATCCGGAAATGTACTCTGGTATCCTCTATCCTAGTGCACATGGTGATCCAGAAATGTACTCTGGATCATCTGTCCTAGTGTACCCGGTGATCCAGAGATGTACTCTGTCCTAGTGTACCTGGTGATCCAAAAATGTACTCTGGTATCCTCTGACCTAGTGTACCCGGTGATCCAGAAATGTACTCTGGTATCCTCTGACCTAGTGTACCCGGTGATCCAGAAATGTACTCTGGTATCCTCTGTCCTAGTGTACCTGGTGATCCAGAAATGTACTCTGATATCCTCTGTCCTAGTGTACCCGGTGATCCAGAGATGTACTCTGTCCTAGTGTACCCGGTGATCCAGAAATGTACTCTGGTATCCTCTGACCTAGTGTACCTAGTGATCCAGAAATGTACTCTGGTATCCTCTTACCTAGTGTACCTGGTGATCCAGAAATGTACTCTGGTATCCTCTGTCCAGTGTACCCGGTGATCCAGAAATGTACTCTGGTATCTTCTGTCCTAGTGTACCCGGTGATCCAGAAATGTTCTCTGGTATCCTCTGACCTAGTGTACCTGGTGATCCAGAAATGTACTCTGGTATCCTCTGTCCTAGTGTACCTGGTGATCCAGAAATGTACTCTTGTATCCTCTGACCTAGTGTACCTGGTGATCCAGAAATGTACTCTGGTATCCTCTGACCTAGTGTATCCGGTGATCCAGAGATGTACTCTGTCCTAGTGTACCTGGTGATCCAGAAATGTACTCTTGTATCCTCTGACCTAGTGTACCTGGTGATCCAGAAATGTACTCCGGTATCGTCTGACCTAGTGTACCTGGTGATCCAGAAATGTACTCTGGTATCCTCTGTCCAGTGTACCCGGTGATCCAGAAATGTACTCTGGTATCTTCTGTCCTAGTGTACCCGGTGATCCAGAAATGTACTCTGGTATCCTCTGACCTAGTGTACCTGGTGATCCAGAAATGTACTCTGGTATCCTCTGACCTAGTGTACCTGGTGATCCAGAAATATGCTCTGGTATCCTCTGTCCTAGTGTACCTGCTGATCCAAAAATGTACTCCGGTATCCTCTGTCCTAGTGTACCTGGTGATCCAGAAATGTACTCTGGTATCCTCTGTACTAGTGTACCCGGTGATCCAGAAATGTACTCTGGTATCCTCTGACCTAGTGAACCTGGTGATCCAGAAATGTACTCTTGTATCCTCTGTCCTAGTGTACCCGGTGATCCAGAAATGTTGATCTCGACATGTACTCTGTCCTAGTGTACACGGTGATCCAGAAATTTACTCTGGTATCCTCTGTCCTAGTGTGCCCGGTGATCCAGAAATGTACTCTGGTATCCTCTGACCTAGTGTACCTGGTGATCCAGAAATGTACTCTGGTATCCTCTGTCCTAGTGTACCCGGTGATCCAGAAATGTTCTCTGGTATCCTCTGTCCTAGTGTACCTGGTGATCCAGAAATGTACTCTGGTATCGTCTGTCCTAGTGTACCCGGTGATCCAGAAATGTACTCTGTCCTAGTGTACCCGGTGATCCAGAAATGTATTCTGGTATCCTCTGTCCTAGTGTACCTGGTGATCCTAGTGTACCCGGTGATCCAGAAATGTACTCTGGTATCCTCTGACCTAGTGTACCTGGTGATCCAGAAATGTGCTCTGGTATCCTCTGACCTAGTGTACGCAGTGATCCAGAAATGTATTCTGGTATCCTCTGTCCTAGTGTACCCGGTGATCCAGAAATGTATTCTGGTATCCTCTGACCTAGTGTACCTGGTGATCCAGAAATGTGCTCGGGTATCCTCTGACCTAGTGTACCTGGTGATCCAGAAATGTATTCTGGTATCCTCTGTCCTAGTGTACCTGGTGATCCAGAAATATACCCTGCACACAACAAATAATGTGCCGGAGTTTACTGTGCGATTTGTGATTCTCTTTAAAACAGTGGTAAATAAAAAATCACAAAATTCACTAATTTATATAGAGAAAGCATAATTGAAGAAAATTCTTAAGAAAGAAAAAACTGTTCGCAAATTATAACCTTAATTACTGTATTGAATTGTCCGATCGACCCCTGCACGCCGCACCAGGTAAAAAATACTTAAAACAAAAATCTTAGTTGCCATGTATTCCTGATAGCAAAACCTTCCTGATTTATACAAAAAAAAACCCCTGAACTTTAGATAATTACAATGGAAAATTGTAAAAAGGGCATATATTGGATACTATGTGGGCTAAGTAATTTATTGTGAATTCGTTAAATGTTTTGCGGGATGATTTATTCTAGTTCCAATGATTTAATTTAGGCAAACACCAGTACTCTACATATATTACCTAATTTGATGGTTTTAGTACTGCGTGTAAGGGTACTTCTGTAATATTGATTTGTGCATCTATTAGACAAAAAATACAAAAACCAAAGTACACTGTAAGTAAACATAGATATGCAATGACAATTTGCTAGTAAAGTTCGAAGAGAAACTGAAAATGGCGTTATAACGTGACTTTATATTGCCTGTGACGTTTCCGATAAATTGAATAGCGGTTTTGACTATAATCATCAATATGGTCTAAAACCACAATTAATGCGCTATTTTCATTATCCCTTCTATTAATTTACTCCATTTCTTGAAAATTTATTTTTTTGTCACTTGTAAAAAAATGACAAAACGGATAACAAGAAAGGTCCGCAATGACATACCAGTCAATCAATGCCACCAAATAGACAAAACCTTGGACAAAAGATAACATAACAGAGCATAACACTAAACACAGCAGAGAGTGGGGATAGTCTAACTTGATGTAGACACTGAAACCGGTTGACATCTCGCCCAATTTCAATTTTTAAATGCACGTACTTATACAATTTGAAGTCTGAACGCCAAAACTTCCGTGATTTTCTTTGAAATATTTATGAATTCTACTTCAAGTTTGCTGTTTAGCAGCTTTCTTATCACGGCAGCTTCTACGTTGAACCAAATATATTCTCCATATATGTTTGAAGCCTGCACCTCAGCATTTGTGTTATTAGGACCGCATGAGAGGTAATTCTTACACATCAACAAAATCATAATTCTGTAAGTTTCCATGGTATCTCCAGCTCCAGCTCAATTGCTAGTATTTCTATACTAGCCAGAAATTGATACTTTAAATTTACTGTTACAAAAAAATTTTGGATGGTTGTTTTGATTTTCGTAAAACGACGAAATTTTGCACATCTAGTGCATCAAAATTTGTATCAAAGAATTTATTATGTGATGCTTCTGTCACATGTATATCAACTTAACTGCAAATAAATATCTTCTATTTATTTTCAGATAATTGACAAAAAACGTTTTTATTTCTATAAAAACTTTCACATTTCTAAACGAATAATACAATTGAATCTCTATTACATGTACATCTGATATCAAAGTGATGACCTTTCAAAAGTTTACTTATGGCTAATGATCTATTGCAAATTTCAAAGTAAAATTTCACACAACTGCAAACGATGACTGATTGCTCATCTCTAAAAATATGAATAACAATAATTAAGATTAATGATATTAACAGCTCTTTCCTCCCAACATCAAACGGAGGTCAAACAAAGATGGCATTATTAATTGTCTGCGACTTAATGTTTCATCACCAGGACCAAACAGTTAAGTGCTGGAATAATGTGCTCAATTATAACTATATGCTGGATTCTAATTCAATTAATGGCAATGTAACTGCCAAGGAGAGACTGTTATTCATACGCTTGATAAATTGCCCTGGGAAGATACAGCGTCAAATCATAATCAACATGACTATATCTGATGGATTAACTGTTTCGTATAGCAGTAATCCACAGTTTCAATGATTTTTCTACATACAGTATAAGAAAAACTAAAACTTCGATTCAGTAATATTTTGTGAACAGAGTAAATATATGCACGCGAAAAACATCTAATTTCTTTAGCAAGAAACGTATGTAGCTAAACCTGTATAATACAAAAACTTCGGGCAATGTTTTATCAGAGACATATGGTACCAATTTTATAATTTTATAAAGCATAAAAATATAATGTATTATAATGATTAATATTCTTTAATGAGTAACAATGCTGTCATTGTACAAATTGGGAAAAACTCGTTTTATATGTCTCTGATTTTATGATGTAATACCGTATTATTCAATAAGTTTTACATTGACCAGTTTTTGGCCTTGTACAACTATGAAAATAACCAATTTTGAAGAATGGGGTATCGGGTCCAGTGGTCGGATACCTTTAGAATGTTCCATAAAAGTCTTTGCTTGCAGTAAAGAGAACAAATATACCTAAGGAGCAAACCAAAAAAAAACAAAACAAAACAAAACAAAAAAAAAAAAAAAAAAAAAAAAAAAACGCAATCCATTAGACCGACAAACACGGGAGGACAAACGAACAACCACAAGAAAAACAAATAAACACTGAAAACTAAAAAAACAATGAACAACACGAACTCCTATAAAACCCAGGAGTGAACTCAGCTCCTCCGGACAGTAAACCGTTCCTGCTCCGTATATGGCACCGTCGTGAAGTTCAACAAAGTCAATCCGGTGGTAGTCGAAAATCGGTGGAGGTACATTAAATGGGACATTGGGAACAGTCCAACATCATCTTAGATATTGGAATACTGTAACGGTGAATCAATTAGTGATGACGGCCGTAAAACATCAACTTATAAAACCCTAGTTAAGAAGCTTTTGTGGCAGCAGTAATCCTCTTCGTCGAATGTCATGATATCTCACGCATGTCCTTGAATATCGGATAAGCTGAGAAACGTTGACGCCATATGCAGGCGATACTGGCATTTTCCTACCCAAGAAGGGAAAGTTAACAATAGGAAAGTCGAAGTCATAAAATTTTGTCTTCAAATGTCCCTCGTTGTATATTTCAAGAAACAGATCAAATATGAAGCGGACGTCGCACGATGTATCTGTAGTATCCTTAATTTCAAGTTCACTGGGGTACATGAGATATAGAACGTCTTGGAATTTATCGTTATTTAAGGATAACACGTCAATATATATTTTTTATATAACGAAAAGTGAAATTAAAATATTGGGCTAGTTTCATTTTGTTTTCACGTAGTAGCCCTTGAATGAAGTCCGCTTCATATGAGTACAGAAACAGATCGGCGAGGAGCAAAGTTGGTTCCACTGGAATGGCGATTGTTTTTCGAAAAATTGGACCGCCAAATTCAACAAATATGTTGTCTATGAGAAAATCTAACATGTTTGTAATTTCATCTTCAGAATACTTTTTGTCAGAATCAGAATGGTTCTTAACGAAATAAGCCTTTTCTCTACCTAGAACTAGAAATTTATACCTGCGTGTGCCATTTGTCTTGAAAAACATTGATGAACTAGTTGTTTCAATCGATATTTTAATTGAGAATGTGGTATGGTAGTACAGAGTGTAGAGAATTCGAATGTTTTTATACTGTCGCATGTAGCCAAAGATTTTGATTTTAGATATTGTAGTTAATGTTTAAGAACCCGCATCTGATTGACGCCACTGGTGGAATATGATGTTTCACAGTAATTCTGAAGGCCCTCTTTAACACATGTCAATATGAGTGTTAAAATGTTTGAAAGAGGTTTTGTAGAGCAATAAGCTGACGCAGAAATGTAGTTTAGAAATCCAATAAAGTGCAGAAAGGTCCATTTCTTCACCCTTTGTAGACATGACAAAGGAATGAAGAACTGTCTGGTGGTTATCAAGGAAACCCTGCTTAGTGAGTGTGGTCGGTGTTGGGTTACCCGCCTTGTTATCTATTCCCAACTCGTTTCTACGACACTCAAAAAAAATTTAACTTACATCAAAATGGTTTAGGAAACCATAATTATATTGCTTCTTACAACAGTATATTTGGACTATAGTACCTGAAAAAGAACAAGAAAAGGATTCTTCCCACTTTGGTAAAAATTGATTTGTTAAATAACATATTTCTTCCACCCAGACTATTTTTTCTGTACAGTTCTCCATGGAAATCATCTGTTGAGGTATTCTTTCATATAGTGGTCATTAAAAAGAGACAGCTGGTACCTGGGGATCAGAAGTATCATTTGGGATGAAGTGAAATGTCATATCAATTTTCTCATACGATTACTTCTTATAATTTGTTAACGTTCATGATATGACTACGTAATAATCCGATAATTAAGATTTAACGATTATATAATACTCTTCATTTCTTTTGGTAGGTTTGATGTATCGAAAACAGTGTAAACGTTGATAGAAATACGTCTCTTATTGGAGATTGAAACGCACTTATTAGAGTTTTATGATGAACTTGTATCCCAATTAGTACGATAAAGTATTCCTTATTGGATAGAAAATGAAACAGACTTTGCATCTTCTATAGATAGTATGTCTGTCTACTGTAGATCACGTCAAAAGATAGATGTATGTTGCCATATTAAAAGAGAACTGTTTTAGTTAGTTTAAATCTATATAGTTTTTTTCTGTTACTTTAAGATCTAAAATCCCTAAATCAACCATAAAGTGAACGCATAATAGTCATAATTTATGCACAGAAATGTATGACAAAAGGAATAATTTAAACTTTCCTATGTCTAGACTGCAGCTGGGACGTGCACCATTGTATGATATATGTCACAACGTGTACGTTTTGCACGAATTTGTTCACGAAAGAAACCTTATCATCACATATACCTTTGTGACAGGTTTATGGATTTCACAAGTTGCTGAAAGCATGTTCAAAGCTGTAATTTTTAGCAGCATCTTATAACTTTACTTGTTGGTAATCATACTATATTGGCTTTTATTGGGTTATTTTTACGCCAGAGTGTCAGGATAGATAAGAGGGAGGTTTTGGTATCCATAAAACCGGTTTAACCCCACCCATGTTCAGTGTCTGTACCAAGTCAAACTATCCTGACTCTCTGTTGTGTTTATGTTTGTGTTGTGCTCTCTTATGTTAGTTTTTTGTCCGAGGTTCTGTCGGTTGGTTGACGTTGATTCATTGGTATTACATTGTTGACCCTTCCTGTTATCTATATTTTTTGTTTATTTTCAAGTAATACGAGAGTTAACTTCTCCAAAATTCTATCTAGATTGTTACTAGTAGCGTATTTCACAGATATTCTCTTAACGGTTTCCTCTTTATGAGCAGGATATGCTTTGCCCTTCCCGAACACGTGAAATCCTCTTTTTGGTTTTTAAGTTTACTTTTATTTTAATGTCATATAGAATGACAGAATTTCTTATTCAGTACAACTTTTTTTCTGTAATCAGTATTTTTTCATCTTCTATATAAATTATTTCAGAACATCGAAATTCTCTATTTTTTTTAAAAATTTTAACGCCATTTATCTCAGAACACTCTACTGACGATTAAAAGACAAAGGGACCATTGGTAAACTCACAAAGGACAACATATGGCACCAATTTTATAATTCTATAAAGCATGCAATTATAATGTATTATAATGATTAATATTCTTTAATGAGTAATAATGCTGTCATTGTACAAACTGGGAAAAAACTCGTTTCTTTATACATGGATTGAACAGATTATGACTTAACCACAATGTAGCCTTAACTGTTTTTATTACAATCTATTCATTACTACAAATTACTCGAAAAAAAAATGCAAAATTCATAGAAATTTAATTTCACGTCTTTCAAAAAAAATATTATGCTTACAGATTGAACTATTAATTGTATTAAATAAAATAATTGAAAAAAGAAAAGTAGTTGTCCGACCCAATATTGAATTTGTTACATGTGGGAATGAAAACGTCTAGAACACTATTGGTTAAATAAATGTTAGATAAAATAAAACTGACAAGGCTTACCAAGAGGATTAATTCCAGTTTAAAACGTCGCTACAACGTGTTACCTAATGTAAAAACATCATTAATTCTATTCAAAGTTGCAATTGATATACATTTTGAAGCGACTGAACGGAACAAATTATTTTTCTCTTGAGACGATGATCTACAAAATGAGGAATCTACATATCCTAATATCAAACACACACTAAGGTTAAACCAATAAATCTTATTGCTAATATTAAAAAGCTAAAATAAGTAATAATCGTCATCGGATGCATGACGCAAAACGTACTTGTCAAAAGTTTTATGATATCGCAAAGACGCTCACAATACTTTTATAGCATGCGATAGCTGATTTCAGGACTCTCTTTTTTATACTACTGCCCAGATAACGTTTGATTCCACCTTCATTCAGTATCTTGATCGAAAAATAATAAATTATATTTGTCCTGAAGATTCTATTTTTATTTTTATTTATAACTAAACATGCAAGACATATATTTGGCAATAGGGACAAAGCCATTAAACAAAAACAAAACGGATCACAGGAGAGGTCAATTATGATATACCAATCAATTAATGCCATCCAATGAACAGAAAAATATTATAAAAGAGCAAAAATACATACATCGAAACAACAGAGAGTCAGGGTAGACTGAATTGGTACAGTTACGCAACAATGGTGGAGTAAGACATGAAGATACATTTTGTAATAAAAAATAAAATGTATGAACCTCCTACACAATAAATATTTTCTGATACCACAGGTACAATTGGTATATATATATATTCTGATACCACAGGTACTATATATATATATATATATATATATATATATATATATATATATATATATATATATATATAAAAGCGACTGAACGGAACACATTACCCCCCCCCCCCCCCCGGGAGACGGGGATCTGCAAAATTTGGAGTCTGCGTTATCCTAACTTCAACAGGACGGTTAAACCAATATCGTGTGTTGTTACCAAGACGAAAGTTTGGTGAAATTTATTTTCATATTGCATCAATTTATGTCTCCGGGCCGAACACGTGAAGAATAAAACTGTGCTTATTTTAACATGGGTAGGCATTATACTTGTTACAGTTTTACCCCTTGCTTATATTTTTGATCTAGCGATAGCGAGGTGTCAAATATTGACAAATGTAATGCCTATCCATGTTAAAGTAAGCATAGAGCATGGCATCAATGGAACATTATGCATTATTTCTGTAATCGAAGCGAACCCTTTACCTATCAGGCGTTCTACAGGCCGTGTTGATTTTAACAAGCCGAGAACTTGCACAGAAAAACATGAAATGTAAAAATGTAAAAAAAGAAAAACAAAAACAAAAACAAAGTTAAATTTTTGTTAGGTTTCGAAGCAAATCATAACGTTTCAGATCCTGTACAGCGTATGATTTTCCGTTTTAACTGTTGATCTGGCGTCACTTGAATGCATGACGTTATACATTAGATTGTGACGTGGCACTTTCAACTGTGATGCCATTTCCCGTGACGGTTAAAAATAAATTCTTTGATACCAATTCGCGTGACGGTTAGAATTGTTGTATTTCGAGCTTGGTTTTGTTGGCAAAGCCAAAAATGTAAGATAAATTCAAAGAATTTAACTTTATTCTAATATGAGGCAGGTGTTACCTGATGAGCTCCCGAGGTTTTTTTAAGAAGGGTATATCAGGAAATCTTCCGTTTCTGTTCCGTTTTTTTTTCATGTTCCGTCCCGTCCCGTTCCGTCTTTTATTAATAGCGTCTTTGCGCATGACCGGAAATTAGGTTCAACTTCCGATTGAAGAAACAAATCTTGTCAGTACAGTAACACAAGTTGACCCTTCTACCATAAAAGCTCCCTTCGGGAGCTTATCAACAAAATACCACAGATTGGTGCCTTATAGTGATTTCATATGTGATACACGCTTCAAGTCAACATCCCATTTGTGCGCATGTGTCAATGATAAATATCGACAAAAGAATCAAAGCAACAAAACAATGGATAAGTCATGAAAATGGATCACAACAAACAAACGCCACAATGATACATGTATAACTAAGTAATAAAAACATATAATAAACTAAAAACACAAAAAAATAAAAGAACAAGACAACACAGAACCTAAAGCACTAGCAATGTGAACGCCCACTAAAAGCCGGTAGTGACATCAGGTGCTCCGGAAATTTTTCTATATATTGTTACTATAGCGAAAGCGGTACGTCATATTAGAATAGATATCATGAAAACAACACTGGAGCAAAAAGGATAAAGCTCCATCAGCTGCTAGTGTTTCGATATTAGTCCGATACTAGCACGAAACTGATACTTTAAATTTACCGTTAGAAAAATGTAAAATTGTGAAAAACATCTATGTCCATAGACAGTTTTGGCATTTTTCAAATTTGTTCTTCAACATTTTGGATTATCATTTTGGTTTTCAACTTTTAAGCCTCGAGTACAACTGAAGAGTCGTAAATCGACAAAATGTGCTATCAAAATGGGTATCAAAGAATTTATTAGAACAAAATTTCAACAATAAATTTATGACAACAGTAACACAACAAATACTACAAAGATATAACTAAACCCCAAACCAAACAGAATCAGAACATGACAACACAGAAACTAAATCATTACCAATGTAAACTTCTACATAATAAAAATAATGATAATGAAAACAAGCATTCTAAGAGTATTGCTGAGCAACACAATGCCCCCTACCGGCTAGAACTGTGAGAAAACACACCAAATGCTCCTTGACTATGTGAAACTCAAACTTGATCTGTAGCTCATCATTATAAGGAGGACAAATATACCTAAGGAGCAAAAAAAAAAAAAAAAAAAAAAAAACCGCAATCCATTAGACAGACTAACCTGGGAAGACAATGAACAACCATGAGCACAACAAATAAACACTGCAAATACACACTGAAAACTAAAAAAAAAGAAGTGAACAGTCCGAACTCCTATAAAAACCAATTAGTGAACTCAGGTGCACCGGAAGGGTAAACCGTTCCTGCTCTGTATACGGCACCGTCGTTAAATTCAACAAAGTCAATCCAGTTGAAATCATCAATCGGTGGAGGTACATGAAATGTTACAACAGTGGGAACAGGTCCAACCTCATCTTAGATATTGGAACATTGTAACGGTCAACCAATTCGTGATGACGACCGTAAAATTTCCTAAGTAATGACGTCAACTTATCCCTGATAAAAGCCTGGTTAAGAAGCTTTTGTGACAGCTGGAATTCTCTTTGTCGAAAGTCAAGATAACTCACGCATGCCCTTGAATATCGGATAAGTTGGGAAACGTAGACGCCATATGTAGGCGATGCTGGTATATTGCTCTCAAGACGTCATCACGTTTGTCTTCAAATGTCCCTCATTGTCTATTTCCAGAAACAAATCCAAATATGAAGCGGACTTCGATGTATCTATAGTATCCTTAATTTCAAGCTCACTGGGGTAATCTCACATACCAAAAATAAAGACCAGATAGTAAAAGGGTTTGCAAAAAAGTCCGGAAAACCAATAGTTTGGCAATAATTTCTATTTCCAAGGGCAATAAATCTCACAAAAATTATCCAATCAGCGTCAAATTCAACCCTGATCTGTATCTCATCATTATAAGCTCACACAAACACCAACAATGAGATCAGTTGGTTAAACAGTTTCTTGAAAAAGTCCGGACAACTGTAGTTTGACTGACTGATGGACGGAGTGCAAACCTCTAGTCCCCTTCGACGTTACCGGTAGGCGGCTAAAAACTTAGAGCTCTGGAACGGTAAACAGGCCTTACTCCATTAATGACACTGTTCACATTGCAGGTAACATGATGTGCATTGTTTTTTAGTTTTCAGTGTTTGTTATGCTTGTGGTTGTTCATTTGTCTTTCCGGGTTTGTCTGTCCAATGGATTACGTTTTTTGATTTGCTCCTTAGCTTAGGTATATCTGTCCTCTTTAAATGTTATTAGAGGTATCGATTCCAATTAGACGTGACTATATCAAGCCTCCAAGTGTTTATACTCAACGGCTTTCTAATAAATGTGCATTCTCTTATTTCATCAAAATAACAACAAAAAAAAACAAAAAACCAAAAAAAAAAAAAAAAAAACAAAAAAACAAAAAAATGATTAAAAAAAAACATACTGATTCTTTGAAGTACTCTACTACTTTTTCTTTATAAAGTAAAATGCGATGTCCTTAATCCAGATCACTTTTTTATATAACACCATCTGTGCCCTCACTTCATTAGATCTATTTAATAATAAAAAAGTATCCTGGGTATACGTGTATAGTATAGTGGTATAAATTTTATTTGAATTAACGAGAGATGGAAATATATTGTATTACAAAACCTATGTATTCTATATTCGTCTCCATTTTCTTTTTGCTGTAATTATGATAAAACCTTTCTCGCTACAAAGTACGTAATACTTTTGATATATGATAGAATTAATTTATTTATCAAATTCTCATATTATATCAGTATCAAGTACAAATCAAAGTCCTCAACGGACTTGAAGGCGTAATCATCTATAGTGGTAGGAAAGGTCTTTTTAGAATAGTGACTTTCTTAATATGTCCAAAGCCTGAGAGTAGTAGTGGTTATTGTCAGTGTGTGATACAGATATTTTATTTAGTATACATAAAATTGGAGACAGGTATTCTGTGACTTGCCTGTATCAAAAGTGATTTCATTCTGTGAAGTTGTGACAATGTAAGAAAGAGTATTCTATTAAATGTTCATTAATGCACATGTATACATCTGCTCTTACTCTGTACCAGTGTGTGACATTTTCATTCAGTTTGATGACTGGATTTTAAATGGTATGACCAATTACCATTCTCGAATGCGGTTGACATGGATTACATCAACACACCAACATTTAAATAAATATGGAATGTGTTGTATTGTAATTGTTACTGGTATATATTCCAATCGTCAACTGCCCATTTTTTGAGCGGCAATATTCCAGAAGCGCCGGCGTATGGAGTATATTTTTCACAACTCATACGTTATTCCAGAGCTTGTGACATATACATTGACTTCCTGGACAGAGCCCGGCCCCTGACAGAAAAGTTGCTCAGACAGGTATATGTTGCTCCTAAGTTTGAGTCATCCTTAGTAAAATTTTAAGGACGTCATCATGACTTAGTTGACATGTATGAAAAACCGTTTCCCAAATGAAAATGGACCTGATTGATTTTATCCCTTCCTCATACTGGATTTGACATGGGCATGGCGGGTGTCCTGCAGGAAGCAGAGACTGCTTACTCTTCGGAGCACGTGAGTCTACCCCTGGTTATTTTGGTGCGGTCAATGTTGTTCATATGTGTTTTTATTGTATTGTCATGTTCTTGTCTTTGTAGCTCTGTTGTCAGTTGTTTCAATTTTTCCCTCCTTACATCTCACCTGTGGCGGGGTGTGTTCGACTCCGATCTAAATTCACAAGGATTGCAATTTTCCTACCGAAGGTCGGTGGTTCTCTCCGGGTACCCCGGCTTGCTCCCCCAATAAAAACTGCCCCCCCCCCGAAATAGCCAAATGTGCTGAAAACCACGTAAAACCCCAACTAAACAAACAAAATCCCTCCTTACATTAGATATAATACAACATTTTTTCTTCATAGACATCTGTACCTTTTGCTTTCTGGTAGTCATCAATTAGCAATGCAGATTACACAATTCGGATCCCACAATTCAACTATAATTATACATTTTATTCAGAAAATGAACAATCATGCCTTATTTCAAGCATCAGTTTGTGATGTTGATTCCATGTTGAAGATCATCTTTGATCGCCGACATTGATACACTGAGTTTGTCATGAACTGTACTTTCACTTTCAAAAAACGGTAATGAGGGACTCCGCCTACTTACGGGTAAATTTTGAATACTTTAGTAGCGCACATGCGCAAATCTAACAGCAAGTTTCACTTTTAGATGGTAAACAAAACTAATCAAAAAGTTACGAAAAATGCAAACATTTTGCAATAATTGTTGTATTAATGGTCCGATAGTTATCTTACCTTTTTGCACTGCTAATAGAGACAGCAACCAAGGAAGTGATGTATAAAACTTCGAAAATACAAAATACATCGGAAATGGGCATACACCGATAATAGGTCGTGGGAGTATACAAAAACTAATTGCATATGCAGCATTTATAATGTTTCTTACATTATCAGATTATCTTATTGCAGATGTTTCCTTTGTCTTCACATGCCAGTACTTATCAGCTGGGTATGTGTTAGTTAGCATCTTGATAAATTTTAATTGTCAACTTAATATAAATATATGTCAACGCTAATCTTAAATCTCATTATCTATAACAGGTCGCTCTGATTGAGAGTAAAGTTATAGCAGTGATTACGATAAAACATTCCATTGTATCAAATTACCTGCACATCGGCTGATTATGTCAGTTTACACAGCTAGGTGTCTCTGACAATTTGGAATCCGGTACATTACTTCAACAGCAATATGCCGTAGGCACTCCATGCCTACGCCTAAAATGTATGACTCGAAATCATCAATAAAATTATTAATGCATATTCAAAATGACATACATGTAATTTTTACGCTCAACTTGTTTTGACAGTAGGTACTGTAATATTTGATATCATCGTCTTTGTTTCTACCCACTTCTGTATTTTGAATACATTGTCTTTTCTACCTTTGCCATTCATTTTGGCATTTGCTCAACAAGTTGGTTTGCTGTTTTTGACCTTGATATGCACTTTTTAAATGTGCACATACAGTGTACGAAATTGGTATCAGAGAATCTATAATACTAAATTTACGAATTTAATAGCCGAATAGGCGGCAAAACGCGTGGTTCAAAATAAACGATGTATGGTTCAGATTATAAAGGTTATTATCGGATTTGACAATCTGCATTTATAAATTTTAAACTGCAGTATTGTTTATGTGCAAATGGAATTTGCATGGACTTTTCCGGTATGAATTCTTCCAACATATCCCTTAGAAGGTTCTCGAATGCATCATTTTAACACATTGATTTAAATAAACAATTATCACATATTTTAAATTTATTTTTGTTTGAAATTACGGAAGAAGAATAAAACAAATTAAAAACATTCTCCTTCGAGTGGGATGTTTCCGCTTCATGTATTCAAGATTGTTTTTTCTACTATTATGCAATTTCTCCTAACTATAAACATTATGAACTTTGAAGATTATGAAGAAGTAAGGCAAAGTTCAGAGGAATTCCTAACTTAATTGGTTTTTGGATTGCTCGGATGTTTACTTTGCACAAAGTGATAAAACCAACCATTATCCATTTTTACATTATTTGTCGTGTGACCTGTCTAAATATATCTCTACCATACAATTCCCTGTAAGCCCTAGATAAAAATATTTTTAACAAATGGTCATCTTTATCATTAATGACGAAATTTATCTCGGACATCTTTATAAACGTGGACAGCACACGCAGCCACACACTAAAAATGCTTTTATCGTCTATTGGATTTATTTGTGAAATTAAGCCTCGCTTGCCCTGCCCATGATGACAATGAACAATTGGAACAATTATTTTCCAAAAATATGCTCTACTTAACTCACGGCATCTTTTGAAAAATTCATCCGTCACTAAGGAAATGTTTATTCATATTCTTTTTCATATTTATTCTGAATGAAAAAGGTAATGCATTATGAAATGTGTATTTAATGAAAGCTTTTCATCAAGTTCCAGTTCAGAATTAATTGTAACATAAACATATTGACAATTTATGTGGTTGTATTTTCGTCATAGATTTTGACTATGATGGAACCTTAAGGTCCAGTTTGGTAATTCTACGTGGCATACAGTCTACTTCATCAGTGGATACATCTTCGGTAGTAACGAACAACCGTATGACAATTAGGTCACGTTGACCTACATTTAACGCTTCATTGACTTTTGTTAAAGTTTGCATTAACATCCATTTCTGGAATACTACAGCATATATCGACATGAAACTATCAGTTGATACCACCTACTTGACAGGAAAGTTTATAGGAAGCCTGCCACAACATCCATATTGAGTTCCTGTTCCACGAATGCCATGGCCGCAAAAACTTTTTAAAGTCAATATGACCACCACAAAAAAAATGCTTATTTTCCCGCGCTCGCGCGGGTTCAATGTCTAGTGTGAATGAAATATTAAAAATTCACAAAAATTTTGAAAATGAGTATTGAAGGGCATTATAACATCAACGATTATAGGGTTAGATATAAACAACTGGCATATTTGATTATGCAAAAAATATCAAAACTACCCTGTTACTTTACTTTATGTATTATCGTAAAAACGAAAATAATATCGAATCCTACTTAACAAGCGAATAAAGGGTTAGGTTATTTGTATATAGTCATAGTAATGCAGAAATCTACATCGATAAAAACTCAGAACTGGAGATTTGGTATAGCTAAGAGACATTTAAATATCTTAGAAAACTTAAAAAAAAATTTAATCGCTAGTCCACTGCTGAATAAAGGTAAATGCACAATTCCTTTGTTGACAGTTGACTTTTCCCTTTTTCCATTCCAGGACGACGGAAAAAAAAAGAAAAAAGGAAACAAAATTTTAAAGGGTATAACACGATTTATCAAAAGTTACAATAATAAAAATTCTCCAACTTTATCAGCATACATCAAAACGTTGAAAACAATCAAACTTTGTTCTCAATAGTACTGACCTAACATCACAGTTATGGGGGCATATACAAAACAGTAGTGACGTATTTTCGACAATGATTATAATTATCTGATGAAGAATCCACATGTAGTAATTCCACTGTTTCAGGAAATAAATTAGAAAAGGTATATCGAATGGGCGAAATAAAGACTTTAAAATCCACACTCGGCAACAACGTTGGGAAAAATTAACAAAAATAAAACCGAAGTCAGAACCTTATTCTGCTCCGCATACGGCATCCTTCATATTTATTAGTATTAAAATCCTGTAAAAGTCAATTTCTACGGTCCAACGGCTATTCGTTTTACAGAAGATACACAGTATTATATATCTATATGAAACTACGGTACATAATTATGACTATGAAGAATAGGAATAACAAAACAAAATATTTGTAACCAATACCATAACGATCAAAGCGTTTTGATGAAGACCATAAGACATATTTGATCCTAGATAATATTTATTTAGTAGCTTCTTTGACAGTGATAAAGCTATATTCAGAAAAAAAGAGAAGAAGTCTGATACTTCAGCAACTGCGCAATTTGATCATTGTTTATCTATGAAGGTCATAAATTAAACAAGTTCACATTTCATGGACTCTGTATCATTGCCCCAAATATGGGAATATATATGTTAGTCACATTAAAAAATACACATTTCTTCGACTTATCTGTTTTTCATTAACATGTTCGCTCCCAGAAATTCAAATATAACAGTCTAGAGAAAAGTATCTATACTCTTATTAAATTTTAATTCAATATTGTTTTAAGAGATATTTATTCCGTTTGTTTAATGATTCTATTGCCTACTGAGAAAACTTAACACCACAATAAACACGTAAAAACCAAATAAATTTCCCGACTAAATGCCGCGAGTTATGTGTAGGTTATCAAGGGCTTATCCTATTGACCGTTTTGCACTACGATTCAGATGAATGTGAACTCCAACATTTATCCTATAACAGTATTTGCAACACGCAGTTTATATCTACATAATATTAGGGTCGACCTCTTGTGACGGTTATAGGCAAAATATTTGCCAGGTCTGAGTGAAATATTCCCTGACGTGAAGCGGAGGTAATATGTCACTAAGACCTGGTAAATATTTCGCATATAACCGTAACAATACCCTAATATCGTGATTATTATACTGAAAGCCATTTATTTAAGATAATTAATGAAATATATACAACCAATTAATTTCAACAACCTTTTTATATTGTCCGCGTTAGAAGAACGCTTGTTATTACGGTGCTCCTTCGGTGATATCAAACGCAATATTGACTCCGATTTTTACCATTGTGACGTAATTAGGCACACGGGCATATTACTGCAGTTATATGCCGATTTCGATATCACCGTAGTTCATGTTCAAAATACTACAGTAATCATTATCGATACACTTTCAAGCATGATGTATGATAATTAGTCGGAGATTCCTTTGACGTAGACCGACTTGTTTTAGAACTGACTTGGGGCCGTGGGACGTCCATATGTTATATTTCCCATTTTGTAAATTTATATACATTTTGAAATTTATAATTTACAAAATGGGAAGTATAACACACATATAAAACAATATAGCTAGGGAAAATTGCAAACACCTGTTACCATGCATTTTTTCGAACTTCAAATTAATTTTCTGACAAGACAACTTTGTATCTTTTCTATGACCATTTGAATACTTATTCTAGTTTCTGGGTAATGGACTTCACCATGGAAATGTGACGTAGGTCACTCAAGCATGAAATTGGGGTCAAGGTCAAATGGCAGGTGTCAGACTGACATTTACCTACTAAGAACTATCTACTTTAATATCCCAAACTATTTTAGACAACTTGAGATCGCCGTTTTACTAGGCAAAATGAAATAAGACAACACAAAGTCATAATCTTTACCAAACAGTTGCCATTAATCAAATGTAAAATAATGAGGAGACATTACTTAAAAAATAAAAAAATGGTTATACGATTGAAGCATATAAGGTTTTCGTGGTAGAAAATAAATCATGTAAGTGCCAACTCCCTTTCCTTTGACCTCAGCCAATTCTAACTGGCCGTTAGTTGTCTTGGGAATCTTGGACTTCATCCATATTTAACACATTCTTATTTTACTATGGAGATTAAAATATACAGAACCTGTTTAACTAATGCAAAAATACCTTGCGATTCTGAATATAAACCACACTGAAGCTGAAGTCTTTTTATGAGATAACAATGAGATAATGAACTGATATCATCTTTTGAATAAAACAATACCTTCTGTAAAATTGGTTTCTGAGAATGGCCATCTGATAGAACTCTTAAAAACAAAAAAGAGGTTCTGCAATTAATTGGATCATACTGGGAGAATCCAATTTTATTCAGAGGCCAGGCTGAATTCGAGAAGGCTGCCCATCTAACGACGCGGCTTCCAAGTGTGTTCAGACTAAAACAATGTGTAACAAAAAGCTGCGGTCCTCACTCGAGGGTGGGGGTGGGTTGGGGTTAACTTGACCATTTTATGACGGGAAGTGCGTCAGTGAACTTGAAACCCCT
The DNA here is from genome assembly GCA_028015205.1 of Mytilisepta virgata. Classification (NCBI taxonomy): domain Eukaryota; kingdom Metazoa; phylum Mollusca; class Bivalvia; order Mytilida; family Mytilidae; genus Mytilisepta; species Mytilisepta virgata. The sequence continues at coordinate 6,116,049 of CM051517.1, forward strand.
ACCCGAAATTATCCACGTTATATCGAATTTGTGACCCGAAAATATCCAGGAAACTAATATTACACACCCGAAACTATCCAAAAATAATAAAATTTGTTATGATATCCGAAAAAAAAAATGGATAGACCTGAATTCTCAGTTTTTTTTATAAAAATCGGCAGAATTTTTTAAATCCCGACAGGAATTCTCCAGAGTGTCAAAAAATCATGATCCGAAATCTCCGCCGGCTTTGTTAAATCTTGACTCGAATTGCCGCACGTCCCGTACCTAAATATCATTGAGTTACCTCCCCCTCCCCCTCCCCCCCCCAAGCCACCCCGCCGAGGGTCCCCATGTGTAGCTGAAATAACATCACTGCCAATGCACACTTAAAAAAAATAATAATTTCATATAATAAAATACATCAACAAATTATTAGTATTAGTAAATCATTTCAAAACCTATTTTGAATTATGAGGAATAAAGCAACCTATTATCAGCAGTGTTAATATTCTTCAAGAAGGATATATTCCAAGCCAACAGTAACACCACTAGGATTATTTTAAATAGATATAAATGGCCAGAGATAGTTTTCTTTTATTTTTAAGGAAAATGAAACTACAACAAATGTATTTTTCACTTGCCCACCGACCGTAAAACAAATTAAATAAACTCTACAATCTAACATCATCGATCAGGGAAATCTTTAGGGATGGCCGTATCCCACACAGTAAAATTGCTAATGTCATTGTCGCTTTCTTTATTTGATAAGAAGGATTTAAATAGAAAACAACTATAAAATGAGCCACCATAATAACATAGGTTCAAATTAGTTCTATCAAATGTTTACATAATATTTTGTGATAATAAAGATAATTGTAATATCGTGTATAATCCAGCATTGTGGTAAACTTTTACATTATATTTCTCCGCCACCATGCTATTATTTGATTGGTATTTCAGACTTTCTTACGAATGTCATATTCTTTAGACGTCTGTACGAAGCCAGAACCTTGTATTGTAGATGCTTTTTCCACATACTGTGTGATTTATAGAATAGAGAATGGAAACGGGGAATGTGTCTCAGAGACAACAACCCGACCAAAGAGCAGAAAACAGCTCAAGGCCACCAATGGGTCTTCAACGCAGCGAGAAAATCCAGCACCGGGACGCGGGCTTCAGCTGGTCCCTAAACAATAATGTATACTAGTTCAGCAAAACGGACGGCACACTAAACTCCGAAACATAAAAATGAACCAAAATTAAAAAAACACAAAAGGCTAGAGGTTCCTGACTTGGGACAGGCGCAAAATGCGTTGGGTATAAACATGTTTTGTGAGATCTCCCCTATACATTTGAATACTTTTTGGCCGGATTGCCCGAAGTGCATATCCGGGTTATAGTATGGTGATGTCGGGCTAGCGGGCGGGCGGGCGGGCGGGCTTCGGGCGGGCGATCGAGCGGGCTTGAAAATAGGGTACAAACTTGTGCCAACAACTACTCCCACAGTTTCCAACCCAGATTTATCAAACTTCAGAGGAAGATTAATCTGCCTTTTTAAATTCACTTAAATTTGAATCCTGTGTTGACATTTCCCTTCAAAGATGATTATATTATATTATGTTATTTATATGACATATTATAAAATTATAAAATAATAGTCAATATTTTGTCTTTCAAAAAGAACAAGCGACAGAATACCATGAATACAGAACGGTCAGAAACTGTGTTAGAGTAAAGCAGGCGAGTGTAGAACTTACAGAACAGTTCTAGAAGTGAGCTGCTCTAGTCTAGAGGAACCGTTCTAGAAGTGAGCTGTTCTAGTCTAGAGGAACCGTTCTAGAAGTGAGAAGGAACCGGGTCTTATATCAATTATGTAATAGGTGATTGATTATGGTGTTATTGTGGATCTTTCATTTAACAAATAGTTCATGACACTGAGGGTCATAACTGACAGACCCAAAGTGTCATGAACTATTTGTTATATTATACTTTTCTGGGATTTAATCGATCTCGCCAAAACGAGGCGGTCCATATAATGTACAGCCGGTCCATATAACATTATATTGACCGGCTTAGATAACATAGATAAATAGAGTAGTAAAAATGTAAAAGTATAATATATTAAAATAATACACATGTTTATTTAAAATTAGCAAATTACATGTTTTAGGTTAATACGTTTTATAAAAACTGAATCGAAATACGGTTATGAATTGTATTAATATAAGTACAGCACAATTGCACAACACATCTTGAAAGACAGAAAACACTAAATTATATCATACATGTATGTTTATTTCTTTGAAAATATTTTTGTGTATGAAAAAAAGATAAAGAATAGCTAAAAGACGTATCCCCATGAAATGAATATACTTGTATTTGATATAGACATAATCTTTCGATCAGTTTAATTGAGGTCTGGAGCTGGCATGTCAGCAACTGCTAGTAGTCCTTTGTTAATATATATTGATCATTGTCATTTTGCTTAGTTTCTTCTGTTGTCTTTTTTAACATCGGACTCGGACATTTTTTGAACTGTGTTTTACTGTGTGTATCGATATGTGTTTGTTTATTCCACATTGGCTAGAGGTATAGGGGAGGGTTTAGATCACACACAAAACATGTTTAACCCCGCCGCATTTTTGCACCGTTCCCAAGTCAGGAAGCTCTAGCATTTGTTAGTCTTGTGTGTTTTTTTGAACTTTGGTTCATTTGTATGTTTCGGAGTTTAGTGTGCCGTGCTGAACTAGTATGAATTATTATTTAGGGGCCAGCTGAAGTCCGCCTCCGGTTGGGGGTTTTTCTCGCTGCGTTGAAGACCCATTGGTGGCCTTGAGCTGTTTTCTGCTCTTTGGTCAGGTTGTTGTCTCTTTGACACATTCCCCGTTTCCATTCTCTATTCTATTATATAAAGCTATTTGAAAGGACATAGATATTTGCCCATTTAAAAAAAAATAAAAAATTACCGTTTTTTCATTTTGTTCTGCTCTATGTAAAGAATAAAATATCAAGAAAATATAATAATGCACATTTTGCATATTTCTGCAAAACACAGGGGCGTAATGATGTAATCTCCCTTTTACATGGAAAATTCTATAGGTTCTCTTGAAGAAAGACTGAACAAAAAAATGTAAGTTTAATTGTTTTAATTACGACTTAGTCAATTACATCTGTTAGCCAAATGAATAGACACTTTATACTGATTAAGATAATCAAATTTCGAAAAATCCATTCCGCGGACCGAGGTTTTCACAAGTCAATGATTACACAAATTACGATTTGAAGAGTTATTCAGATAAAATGACTGTTACAACATATGTCTCAAGCCTTTCTTAACATACTTGCACTTATAAACGAGTTCCATTTCATATTAATAGGCCCCTATTATCATCTTTTCCAAAAATTAATTAACTTTATTCTGATAAAAAACGACTGCACAAGAAACCGATTTTTCAATACTCCAATTCAGAGCAGCTGGTATTTGTTAACCACGAATTTTGAAATCCCACGAGTTTTATAATAAGTAATGTCGCATGCTTTATAAACATAACAATGAATGCTATGTTTCAGAGCCAATGTTAAATGGTGATTTGTGCATAGTATTTAGTGTTCCTGTTCGATATTTTCTCCTAAAAGAAAAAAAAATTCTCATTCATCCAAGAATCACATCTTAATATAAGTGTAACGAGTTTTAAATCCAATTTTACTGTTGAAATGTTCCACAACTTTAACGATTTTCATTCTTTCAATAACTTTTATAATAAAATTAACATAGAAAAACAATCAACTATGATTTATTGGGCTCCCTCTTCAGGCAAATGAAGGGGATCTCCGATGAAAAATATCTATTGCACAATACGAAGCAATTTAACATCATTCAAATTATATAAAATTAAATATGAAACATTTTGCTTTAAAGAAAGCATATAGCGGATTAAATTTGGACCCAAAAGTTTTGATAAAAAAAAAAAAGAAATAGCTCTTTTATTGCTGTTATTCATCTTAAAGTCTTAGAAATTATCAGTTGTGCTATTTGTCACCTGTTAAGCAACAATCAATCAATCATCATAAAGTCAAATTGAGGCCTTTAACACGGAGAAAGTCTTGAACTCCACTATAAATTCAAGACCGCCCGTCAACGCTATCAGCAGAATTCTCGAGTTTTATCAAAATTCACGCCTTTCCCGAGTGGAATGCAGCGGAACGAGGAGAGGCGTTGAATTTTAAAAACGAGTTAAAGATTTTCCAATTATTCACTTTTGAACGAGTATAAGTACCTGTTTCTTGCGTAAATACTCGATTTTTAGGTTTCCTATACCTAGGTAAATCCATTAAGCACATTCGGCGAAGTTAAATAACGTTACGCGAGATTGGTCAAAAGGTATGAAAAAAGAATTCTGATTGGACGTCACAACAGTGGGAGATTGATGCACATCACGCCGGCAACGATCTACTATGGGCCATCACTCATTGAAAATAGCCATTTACGCAAGAATGCACGAGTAAAGTACTCTCTGATGTATATCATTATCCCTTTATCTCTCATTATTGATTCCGGATGCAGTGTCCAGTATTTTATCTTGTTTTTAGTATTTTTATCTCCGTAATTTTGTGAAAAGTAAAATTGTGTTTTGAAATCATGTATGTATTGAAAGTCCTCTTTCGAATTTTTCCATCCCATATATTTCTGCAACAAATACTCTGGGTGTTATTAAGAATAAAAAATGGTTTGGGCAGCATGGCGGGTGTCCAGCAGGAAGCAGAGACTACTTACTTTTCCGGAGTCTACCCCCAGTTTTTTGGTGGGGTCCATGTTGTTCATATGTTTTTAGTTTTTAATTGTAATACATGTATTGTTTTGGTCTTGTTTTCGTTGTTCTCCAGAGTTTGTCAGTTGTTTCGATTTTTCTCTCCTTCGAATATCCCTCTGGTATTTCTTGACTTTACTTAACCCTAGTATTTTGACTGGATATAAAAGACACCTTGTATTAATCAGTATCTTTTTCATACAAATTCCAGTTTGAAAACGTAGCAATATTTACAGTGATAAGTTGGAATGTACAAACCGTATGCAGAGAATGTATTTTCTTGTACTAGTCCATCTTTTATAATTGTCTATACTACTTACATTAAGCCGATACGGGATTAAAAGAAAGTAATTTGTTATACAACCTTTACAAGATATTTATCAAACTGATTAACCGATAGAAATTTAAATTAAATTATCACCTAAACAAAGCATTTTTAACATAATGATTACTCCCAAGACAATTGAAAGATGTCATTTAATTACCAAGAATCCGCAGCATCAATAATCAACTTGAAATGTCGTCAATATTTTGTTAACGTATGAGTCATACAAATAATAAATGCAAAAATATCCTAAATGGCATTTTATTTTAATCTGTCCTTTCAAAATGTAACAAAATTGTTGAAAGTAATTTATTTATAATACTAGTATTTTTATCGTCACGAACATACAAAAATACCCAATAAGGCCATTTACAAATAATTTACACCCATTCAAAACCGCATTAAAAATACTATTGGTCTTACCACTCCATCTCTTTATAATGTTGGTTGTCGACTAGGACAAATATATCACGCGCGACTCCGTATTAAATTCGCATCTCTTTCGCAGAAGTATTGTAGATTCTCCGAACTGTGCATGTGGCAGCATCGAGACTGTGGATCATTTTTTTCTTCCATTGCAATCCGTATCATCTACAACGGCAGCGTCACTTGTCCACATTATCATTTCATGTTCCGCTAACAACAGCATTATTTCTATTCGGATCCGACGCCTTGATTGCAAGTCAAAACTCCGAGCTTTTCATTACGATTCAACGATACATCCTGACCACCAAAAGATTCACCTCAGAATTCAATTTATCAATTTTTTTTTCTTTCTAAATACCCCTTTCACTCATGCACTTCTTTTTTCTTCAAAGTTTTATCCTATATATAGCCGTTTAAATATACATTCCATTATGTAGCAGTTGATTTGTTTAATAAATATTTCTGAGACTTGTATATCATTAAGGTAAAATATATATTTTGGGAAACGAATGAATATAAGTTGAATAACTTTGTTTTCGAATCCCTTTAATTGATATATATATGTGTGTGTATTATGTAAAAATTTACTTGGTACAAGTATTTGTATATGAGTTATATCTATTAATAAAATATGTTTACACTAAATAATTTAAGATACAGTTAGAAAACCTGTCTGCATATGATACCAAAGGGCTGTCACCGAGACTGTGTTAGTATTGTGAAGAAATGTCCTTGGTCTGATCTGGATATAATAAACCGTTTTAAATTTAAATAAAGACGTTCGAATTTTTCAATAGCTACATTATTCAAAATGTGATTGATTGGTTGATTGATGGATGGATTGTTCAGGCTGAAAACATGCCTGTTAACCTATCTTTGTTGTTGATGAAGAGGTTTTTTTTTAAAGTGATAGCTCACAACTCTTATTCTTTAATGTCGAGAAAATGCAGTCAATTGTAGTTTTTAAGGTCCAGTTTGGACCAGAACTAAGATCTTTTAAAAGCACTCGAAACGAGCATGTATATTGTACTATGAGACAACAGAGATATAACATAAAGAGCCAATAATGATTACATTTTTGTGTGATTATATCCATTAGGCCTCCTGCTAAAACACCATCTTTGCCACTTTACAACCCAATGAAATCGTTCTGAAAACGTGAACAACCTTACAATAAAATCATTTCTATCCAATCAAAAACCTTCTTACAGCCTGTAGACATTCAAAACCAAAATAGTTTAACCATATTTGGATAGCGTGTGCTATGACTGCGTACAATTCACATACATTGTACACCATATTTCGGGAGATCACCACACAGCATTGATCCTTTTCAGTTACACGTATGTCAATGAAAAATCAATATTTCGTCGGAAAAGTCCTCGTTCAGATTAAAAACACAAATTTTATTCTAGGTTTGGGTATTTTTATTTGAAATATCACAAATTTCATCGTAAATAAAAATATTAATGTTTTGTTCTTAGACTATTTCTTAACCAATGGTATACATAAATCCTCGATCCTGTCAGCCAGTTACCACACACGCTGATCAACAAATGTGCACAATAACCAAATAAAGTCGTGTAGGTGGTTCTTCACTGTGCACTTTAAGTGACCAGCGACCTTCGTGTGGAGCAAAATCTAGGTCTATACATTGTCCACGGTGTATCTATTAAGTCTTATTGAAATATTGCTTAGAAAATCTCACAAATACGTTATGACACAGTGTCTGTAGTATCATTAAAATTTAGACCTCCGACAAAAGGTGAGGCGTTTGTTGTACGGTTCGACTAACGCCTCACCGTAGAACATTTTCTCCGCGATTACACACAAACTTACCCATTATCTACACTGATTATCTGTTATAAATAAATATAGCGTATACATTTAAATAGCAATATTTTATTTTTAAAGCAATATTCGTTGGTGTTTTAACCTCGTTCTTCATTACCGCAGAGCCGTAAGAAATGCATCTACTTTTTCGTCTGAATATCTCCGCACGGCTCCCAGATCTCTGTTGTCAAGGTGCCCGTTTAGCTATATGGGGTATTTGAAGACCAAGGACCAGAAAATATGGGGGTTAGTATCGTGCTTGGAGAATATTTCGCTACGTGAAAGCATCTTTGTGACAACCTTTCAGGTGAATCCAGAGAACAACAGTACTGGCTCTATCCTATTATGTCCTTTTCAGCGCAATCTAAAATTCAGCACTTAGTCACGGTTTTTAACAGACACTGTGAAAGTAATTGCACTCTGGGTACGTTAAATAAAATGTTATAAATGATAATGGCGATGATGCAATTGCACTCCTTAACATGAAACACAGCCTTAATGTATTTTATTCAGTTTTTAAACCATCAATAAAATTACAAATGGCGTGTTATTTCTCATGGCTGATGTACTACGATACCAAATAACTATCATTAACTCAATCTTAATATTCAGCCTACAATACAAAAGCTCAAAGTAAAACATAAGGATCACGGAGATAATATAATAAACAATATATGTTAACTCGTCCTTGTCACTAGGGACAACAAGAAGGTCATAAAATAATTGAAATAAAGTTAACGCGTAAATAAACTTGTCATAAAGTAAATAGTCTGAGTTGCCGGAAACAAGGAAAATGTTCTTATCCGACGATGTAACACCTAATCTATGAAGAATTTTGTGACGTATGTCCACACAATGTATGGATGGGCTGGATATTACAAAAGGGATCTTTGACAAATTGTTATTAGATAAAAAAAAAATAATAGAAGCAAATACCGATGTTTGTGCTACAGTGTTACAGTTTGTAGGCGTCGCAGATCTCTGTCTAGGGAGTTATATTAAAACACGAAGTCCAGACATTTACTCATGTAATACAATACAAACCATTACATTTTGATATGATTTGCAGAAATTTTATATTCAACAGAATTTAATCGAAGCTTTATAGTCCAGAACTAAGATTATATGACGCGATTTAAAACATTACATATCTTTCAGGAATTCAAGGATCGCCATTTCTTTTATGACAAAATGCCGTTTTTACCATGGGTTTAAAACAAGTAACTGATAAATAGTGATAAAGTTGTAATTGCACAATATGTCTTTAAGCAATTACCACTGGGCACTCAAAACGTGACCGCTGTACCTGATATCATTTCCAATGTTTTTTTAAGTTATGGGAGAACTATCCTAGCTACATTACGATTCTAGATCCGATGATATATTCACTTGTGGTGTCGTTTCACCGTGTGATCACAAACAATCGACACAACAGGTAAAAAAACACATAGGAACACGTACCGGGTAAACGTAGCTGTAATTTTATTTAGTCGTTTCATTTTATGTTGTTTTTTGCCAATACGATGTTGTCAAGTACATGTAATACCTGTACAAAAGTTTCACAATCAGCATTTTCTTATGTACAAAGCTCCATAATTCCAAACACAATCTGATGCAACATGTACTCATTTCGAAAATTTTGTTCCGGTCTTCATCAAATTCTATTAAAGCTACAATTACAGATTTATTTCAAATCTTCCATTTAAAAATTAATTTAGGATGATTTTTTTTCATCCCGAAAATCCGCAATCAAATAAAGGCTAAAATCAAGAAAGGGAATGTAATATAGAAAGGCGAGATAACATAGTTTGGTAAAGTCAGTTCGTATCAAAGGAAGATTTATATAAATTTAATGAACAATTGGATAAATATCATCTCATGATGTCTAACTTTGTAATTTAAATAATTAGGAATGGTAATTCTCAGCACAGCTTTATTAACTTTTATCAAACCTCCCAAGACAAAGTATAAGATATTATATGTAATGCATTTTATTTATTATTCTTATATAACTACTTGCATAACAGCGAAATAATAAGAAACAAAAAAAACGAAGTAGAATATGTCTTATTCGGAAGTGGTCTGCTAATGGAAAACCATATATACCCCTGGTAGGTTGTATTCGATAGTAAAATAAATATCTGCAAGTCAAATGTTTTTTTTAGTAAATAGGACAAAATGGAGTGAAAAAGCTGCAGATCGATTGATGTTCGCTGCTCTGGAATAAACCTGTTATTTGAAGTTTATACATAATTAATTAATACTTCTTACGGTAATGAAAACTCATTTTAATCAGAGAAAAACAGCAGTCATCACGAAGACTGGTGAGAATCTTATCATTGTCACGGAGTGGTTATATGTTCTTTACATAATAACATTTGATTATCATGGGAAACATTTAAATATCTTTTATTTAAGTTTTCGTAAAAACTTCACAACAGTATGAATAAATGTATATGGCGTAGAAAATTACTGGTAGGCAAAAATATCAATTATAAATTTAAAGACTTTCAAACTTGTGATTTGGTACTTGAAAAAATACATGATGTTTATCAATAAGATATCAAACTTTGCTTTTGTCTTATTTAGCATAAAAATGTAGATACAATTGTTTTATCCTAATCTATACATTTACTAAAATTTCTACGCACCCTAAATTCCAGGAGAATATCTTAATTCATATAAAAACATGGCATGTTTAACGTCATCTTATTTCTTATCAAAAAGATGAAACTTGTTCTGACATAAAGCAAATTTGTATGTAATACAAACCACCATAAAATTGCTGGTAAATCTGTAAAAAGTGTAAATTTATCTCCTTTTTCGATTTTAAATATATATATCCCTCTATTTAAGGCATTCCGACACCACACATGGAGTAATTCTTACTATGCCACGCATGTATCAAGGATCTTTTATTTTCTATTTTAAGCTATATAAAAGGGGAGGTCGTCTACAAATTTTCCATGCATGCATCTTAATACACAATGTAATGAATTAAAATAGATGGAATAAAGGGAAACGTTAAACACGAAAAATTGATGACTACAACATATAAAAGCAACCATGTCTAGTACTTTAGTTTCTGTGTTGTCTTGTTCTATTTTTGTTTAGTTTATTATACGTTTTTTGTCAGGTTTGCTTGTTGTGTTGCATTCTCCTGACTTAGTATTTTCCTTGGACTTCGAATTTGTGTACTTTTCCTACTGTTTTTTCGCTTACGTATTCTTTTGCCGATATAGTCTATACATGTCTACGATATGCATATTTGTTTCAAGTCTTCAATGGTGTCTGTTACAAATAGTTATATCTGTAATTCATAAGAATTGGTTATTTTCAGATTTTAACAATATGAAAAGTAGTTTCAAAAATTGGAGAATGTGCTTCGATGAAATATTTCTTGTTTGGTGTTTGTGTATTACCCATTTAAATACATACAGTTATGGTTGAAAAATCTGTTCCTAACTAATATTGGCTATGAAAGAAATTAAAAATTAGTCCAGAGCGGATTTTGCAGCTTTTCCTTAAACACATGCACACAGCAAAGAAATTATATTACAGCGAATCACTTCTAGGATTTTTTTTTTAAAATAAAATATAATAATGAGAATATTTAAAATGATCAAGTGGTATGCATCCGAGATATAAAAGGGCATGCCTGTGAACTTATTTTATTAAAACTTTCAAAGTTTTTTCATGTCCAGTTTGAAATGAAACAAGCCTTTGTGGCCACTGTTTATTTATTGATCTTGATTTTAAAAAAATGACTTTCTTTTTCATTTTCATGAAGTGTTTAATTTCTCCATATGTGTAACTTACGGTCCTAGATTTTGAGAATTACAGTAAAGTAGATATACTATCCTTAACATTATTATCTACTTATTAATAATTATATGGATACTCTTGTCATGTAAGATTGGTATCAAAGAAACTACCGTCATTGATTGCTTTATTGAACCTATTAACACGATAAGAAAATTAATGTCTAAACACTTAGACAATAAGGAAATTCTGACGCTGTTCGCATTCTTTGTGGTCTTATCTGGACTGGCTTCGATTTCTGAATTAATTTCAGAAATCAAGATGGTTAGTAGTATTTCATTCTTTGAATATGTTGTAAGTCACAACCAACGGATATGTGATGTCTATCAATAATTCAGTCTAAAGTTCGGCGAACAACGATGTTCTTGTCAAAAACTAGACCTGTTCTCCCTGAGTTTACTTAGTCCAGTCGCAGACTTAATTGGAACTATGAAATGGAAACAGATCTGCACTTCATCGTCGAAAAAGGCCAAAGTTCATGTGCATTTAACAAATTTGAAAGATAAATATATTCAACTTAAAAAATAAAACTGATCCGCATAATGGATAAGGCAAAATGTTTTAATACTATGGGATCATTATTTGAATATATAACGTTGAAATAAGATATTCTATTACTTGAAAATTCACTAAAGGGGATTTAATAATGTATAAGAACTTTCTTATGTATATAAAAAACCATGTCAGAGGGATTGTGGTGACAAGGTGCATACTGAACCTGGTAAAAAATCAACCCTTTAAATAGAACAACTAATTGGACCAGACAACCGTACGCATATGCACATATACCAAAGGAGTTCCACAGTGTACAAGTATCTAACCCCATCCCCAAAGTCGAAATACTCAGCAAAAATTCCATAAACACCAACATCCAACTCAAAGCATGCACATACTAAAAACAGTATCAAATAAAGCATGTCACAAAGTTTAAGACGACAAGGTTACATTTTTCACCAAAGAATTCAAAAACATGTTCAGAGGGTCGGAACATCCTGGATAAGGCCATCTGCACATGAGGACCTAAAATGTACCAACTTTCATTAAATATGAAAAAAAGAATATGGTAGAGACTATAGTATAAGCACAGGAACATCGCTTTAATGTCTATTATTTATCTAAAGGTCACAAAACAAAAACTGCCTGCGGTGCTGCTATTAGCAAATGGTACCGTACAAAATACTTCTTGATTGGAATGGATAGGAAAATCATAAATAATGCGCAGTAAGCAATTCGTTCTTCCGTAAATGGCCATTTTCAGTGTGAGATGACCTTTGAGATCGGTTCACGCGACCTGATCTCCCACTGCACGATTCCTCATTTTCTACTGCTTTTAGACCAATAAAATCGCATCGTTCACAAATGCACATACCTTTTGACCAATCTCGCGTAAAGTTATTTAACTTCGTTGACTGTGCTCATTGAATTTACCTAGGTACAGAAAACATATAAATCGAGTATTTACGGAAGAAATATGTACTCGTTCAAAAGTAAAGAACTGGAAAATCTTCAACTCAATGCAATTCGCTCCACTCGGAAAAAAACGTGAATTTTAAATACTCGTTAAATAGAATAGAGAATGGAAACGGGGAATGTGTCAAAGAGACAACCCGACCAAAGAGCAGAAAACAGCTTAGCCTTTTCAGTCTTCACTTTAAACTCGTATAAGAATCTATTAATCTTTTACTCAGGGAAGTTTTATGAGGATTGAACCAAGAGTTGGTCCCAAGAGACTGACATTACTACATACATTCAAAACTTTCTATGCGGGCTGTAAAAAGTATACAAATATGAATTTAACAAATCTCTCTTTAAGTGAAAAAAAAAAAATGATTTAGGTAATATATTAAGAAACAAATTGATTTTTTTTATCTTTTTGATCCGTAGCATAAAGGTATTTTCAAGATCGATGGCCTTTTCAGACCACTAACACGACAATCGGCCTTCACAAATAATGCAGCCAGTAAGTACAAAAGATAAACTTTTCCGTTAAATTTACTTTCATTATTAATTAAAACTTGCATTCCTTTCATTTGCCTTAGTAATTGTTAATGTTTATAAATGAAAAATTGTGCTTATTTCCTTAATTGTTAGACGTTTAAATTTTTTTCAACAATTTAAATTCTTTTTATTAGACTCACATTTTCATGCCATTAAGTTATAACCTTGAGTTGAGGACCGTACTCAAAGTTCATGTCCAAACAACAACCCCATGATGTTTTTTTTTCACCTATTCATTACTAATTATATATCGGGATTGTTGAGGCTACTTCATTACCTGTCATTTTCATGCCTAACTAATCACTGAGCGTTTTACTGCTGCATTGATAAGATACATATAATGACCGACCAGACATGATAATAACCAGTGCAATAAATGTTACCGTGCAGACGCATGTTTATTTGTGTGTTGTGATTCATCTTCTAAATCATTTTCATTTAAAATGAGATACAAACTGTCCAATTAGCGCACATATATGTACGGTATGCCATAATAATCTATTGTTTGTTTATGTCTACATATGACTTACAGTGTTAATTGCCAGTAATATATAAGTAAACAATGGTCATTCTAAAGAATACACAAACAATATATCAAAAGACAAAGTCAAAAAAATGAAAATCTGAGGACAATGCCGATTCATGAAACTAACATACTGAACAACTAGTAGATATATATAACAAAAGGAATAAACGCATAAAAAAGCCAACATACAGTGCAAGATGAATCCATAAGTGACATCAGGTTCTCTTGAAGGGTAAACATTTCCTGCACTGTTGAACATGAGGTATGCGTCAATGGCTTATAAAAATATAAAAAAATGTACCAACATATTGTTGGTCCTTTAGTGTCATCCTTGCATTTAGCTGCATCCAATACGAGAAGTAACAGCCAAAGCTACAAAAATTTCAACGACAGCAAATAAAAATCCAAAACAAAACGTATTTAAGCTATAAGGGGGAAAATGTAGTACATATCAACAACACCAACATTATGATAAAATAAATAGCCATATAGAAGCAGACAACAGCAGAAATGTCTTGATTTTATCTATTTAAGCGAAGTGGTTAATGTAGATAAGAATCCAGAATCAATTACATAGCGAACTTATCAAAATATGAGAACGCAACTGGTACCTCAAACAGGGACAAATTATAGAAATTAAAAACAGAAATAAATCAAGACAAAACAAAAAAAATCTGGCAGCACCATTTACCACCAATGCGATCGTTAGAAAAAAAATCAGTGCTCTGAAAGGATACTCATCAACAGTAACTTGAAAATATTCTTAAAATTGGAAGTAGAAATCCGGTGATGTGTAAAAAAGTGCATATTGTGAGATAAGAACTTCGTATTGGTAAGTAGCATCGTGATGACCAGCATGAAATGCACCTGAGTATCTGAAAGGATATTTGCAAAGGTGTACATATAACCCTAACAAAGATAAAAAAGTGAAAGTTTTGAACAGTTAGTTCACTGTAAAACAGTTTGGTAAAATAGATACAACTTCTTACAGGTGTGATAAGTTTAAACAAGTTAAGCGAGTACTCACACCTCTCCATTTGTATATGAGGCTGTGGAAGGACATATTTGCATATGAGGACATATTTGCATATGAGGCTGTGGAATAGACATACAACTTCTTACAGGTGTTATAAGTTTAAACAAGTTAAGCGAGTACTCACACCTCTCCATTTGCATATGAGGCTGTGGAATGACAAATAAAGAAACCAGAAACACGGCATAAAAAACCGTGACAATTCTAGTAATTTCTGGAATATGTCGTATGTTTTTTTTATAATGAACGTAAAGGTATGACAATACATTCTGTTTCCAATTGTCCTAATTTATTATATATTGTCCTTTCCACTGCTGAAAAATACCTCAAATATTTTACGAGAGATAATTTTTTTAACTGTTGTGTGTATTTCATATATCACGTCACCATACACACATGTGAATTTTCAGAATATGTGCAAGTTCAGTTTCCAAAAGAATTCACCTACCGAAGCAAGACATGCAGTAGATGTGTTATTTATGATATCATTGCATAACACAATAAATCTCTGATTATCCATATTGTTTTATGTGCATTCCTGTGATGTTTATTTATTGTCTTTTTGGGTATTTCTGCTTGATTTTTTATTGTTGTATAAACTTATAATCATTGTCGTCGAAATTTCCACAAATAAATGACTTCATGTGACAAAAGAACATCAAATGGATGCTGATAATTTACAAACAGGCTTTGGCAATTTGTTCCCTGGTTTATGGTTTATGATTATTAACAACCAATCCTACAAAAATTAGACAGGTCATTGTCGTAAAAGTTGTAACTAGACTGCTTGGGGGATTGGTTTATGGCAATTTACCAACGAATAAAAATCATGGCAATTTACCAACGGATAAAAATCATGACACCATATTCACAGTGAAGGCTTTGTGCAATAAAAATAAAAGCACTAATATTAAAAACCTGAATGTCATGAACCTATTATAAATTCATGACCATCACTTTTTGTTAGCGTAGGTTAAAAAAAGTTTTCTATGTTTTACGAAATATAATGCTCAAGGCTTTATAGCCCTAATTAAATTTTTATACACATGGTACACATGGAAAATTATAATTTGACTAACATAGAACATACTTTTATCTCACTATTATACTTTATGTAAATTTCTCTTCTTTTAATGCATTTTCATTGGATTACAAAAATGTGGTATTTTGCTCGATCACCCACTGGAAAAGAAACAGCGGGTGACAATTTTTATACTGCCACCCGCTCATAAAGAGCACGTGTAAGTAAATATTGTCGTACAATGTTTACTGCTATAAATTATTAAAATTATTATTATCAAATTGATGTTTATTAAAGTAAACTTCATCAGTAGTATTTGCATCCAAGTTTGTTCATTAAAATGCAATTTTTGCAGTTAGTAATAATACAGTGGAATGAGCCATTTATTTTCAGTAATGCCTAAATGTCTCGTGTCCTGATCTACATATAAAATTCAAGACATTCAGTATAATAAAATTAATAACAAATATTTAGAGGGCGACGGAGTATATTGTAACCCCTCTGAAAACATTGTCAACCCTCGGTTTCGCCTCGGTTGACAATGTTTTCTCGGGGTTATTTATGTTATTACATGGTAAAATAACATCGATAAGTTGAAAAAAAGGACGATATACTTATTAAAAAAAATTCTTCAAAACAAAATCGGTTACACCATGCTGCTGCAACAATAAATAAAAATGGATTGACAATGTATGATTTTGTTGGCGAGTTTTTTAAAAAAAATATAATTTGAAATTATGCCAAGAAATATATGTTTAAAAGGTTAACAATTCTATTTCTAGTCTATCATATAAAAATCCAGACAGCTTCATTGTTATGTACGTATTCAGATAATAAACCAGACGCTTCCCATTTTTTATCATTTAAATACATATTGTTATTCTGTATCTGTTTTTGAATTGTGGAAACAGAAATGACAAAAAAGTAGTTTTGTTTTGTAGATTATATTCTTGTATGTCAGTATAGTGCAGTATTTACTTAATATCAGTTATTTTTACCTTTAAAAAAGTCTTGGAATCGTAAACGTTTGAAATTTGCATAGGAAAGACATATTTTCTCGTCTCGTCAATTCTAAGAAAATCTAAGTTTTGGGATTTACAATTTGAATTACGTTGCACAAACACAATATTCAAAACGGATTTTGTTGTAGTTTTCAAGTTCTTAGAGCAATGAAAAACATTTATATGGAAAAAAAACATATAATAATAATAATAATAATAATAAAGAAAATATAGTAAGAAGATTAAATTAGACAGATAAATAAAATACTTATAAATCAACAAATATAACAAGGGTTTTTTAAATTTTGTAACACACCAGAACCAATGATTCCGTAAATATCGACATTCTGCACTCAATCATACCGTCAAGTATGTGTTTACAATGACAACAGTTCTAAAGTGTTAAAACAGGACTGACATATCAATATTTCTTGGCATTATGATAGTGTAATGTATAAATAAATACATGTTATTTTTCACTTATAGATAGATACATTTATACTATTTTACAGTATCTAATATGGTTAGGCACTTGTGCAGATTTTAAAATAAAGTGATTCTTTGAGTTTGGATAAAGAATGGAATTGGTAAATTTAAAAAAATGCTATATTGAATAAATTAAAGGCTCAAATGAGGACAAATATAGAACACTAAAAACAGGCACCATCTAAACATCGTCTGAAGTCGAAAACTACATAGGATTGATATGTATCTGGAATGAATGTTATGTTCTCTAATGTAAAGTTTAAAATTTAAGTAGATTGGTGATGAAGCAAGTTCTCAAATTTTATTTCGGCAAATGAAATTTGACATGACAAATCAGATTATAAAGGTTTTAGCAATTACACAATGTAGCAATGCGGTTTTGTTGTTTTATATATACATGTACACTGTTGTTGAGATTTTTCTCATTGACGAATGCCACATATTTCATTTTCAAACGTACTTTTCTGCAATCCATATGGACCATTTACACAAGCTTAAGCCATGAGTAATTTACTACAATGATGGCGAACATTATACTCATGAATGATTATATTTTTATAGTGTCTGGAATTGTATGAAAAAAAATCTCTGAATGCGTTAAATGTTTACAAAATCACCAATTTCGTTATGCGATGAAAATTTCTCATCTATGAGCTTTGTTTTACGTTACGATGCCATCACGTCTCCTTTACTTTGGCTCTAAGGAATAAACTTCACTCTATACATCATACTCAAACTATGAATCTAGTAACCCATTATTAAATTTATATCAAAACAGTGGAAATTCAGATGATAATTATATACTGTATATAACATTAATAAAAGTTACAAAGATTTGAATTCCAGAAATTATAATTTCGAGTAAAAGGTTTTGCCTCTTTCTAGCGATATTGTTATGCATTCTATACATTTCGGAAAATATTGACGTGACACCCATTTTTCAAGGTATTCTAGTACTGTTCAACAGTCTCTACCTGTAAGACATTTTTTATATTAAAATCTAACCTATACCACATATAAGAGAAGAAGCTATTATTCTTGGTGATTTATTTTAATTTCTAGTAACAGTTTCCATTATGGTCCAATGCCTATAAAAGTTTCACAGAAGATTTTTAAAGGAAAGTTTACAACGACAACGAAATGTACGCAAAGTGATAGCAATAACTCACAAGGCACTTTGGACCAAATCAGATAAAAAGAGTGTTCCAGTAAGTCACTTCCAGCTTTTGAATCTTCTGAACTTACTCAAGTTTAAAAAGTAATAGTTTATGGCTTAAAGCAGAATAGGAAAATGTCAACACGATGGGAGAACGTACAAAAAATCTCGTTAGAAAGCTGAAGATGCAGTGGCACGCTTCAATTTCTTCCTTGTCTTTACATCCCATATGAAAAAATGTGAAATTTTGCTATTACTTACAAGAAATTTGTTGAGCTTATAATTTACTCAAATGTATATGATCACGAGGCAACAAAAGTAATGGTCAGCAATGACACAAGATTATAAAAAACGTTTCTTTCCAACCTTACAAGCGTTTACAGGAAAATTTAATACTATAATTCAACACCGATAACATAATATTTATGCTGAACCTGCCAAACCTATTTGAAGAGAGTATCAGAAGTGACACGTCCAATTAGCACCTGATTGGTACTGTTGTTATTCAATCGTTGCACGAACATGTCTAGTTGATATTCGTGGAAGTTAGAAAATCAGTAAAATGATCTCTATAGGCAGCAAACCTTTGATTTTCTTGTGATGTCTATACGCAGCAAACCTTTTGATTTTCTGATGATCTCTATACGCAGCAAATCTTTTGATTTTCTGGTGATCTCTATACGCAACAAACCTTTGATTTTCTGATGATCTCTATTCGCAACAAACCTTTGATTTTCTGATGATCTCTATACGCAGCAAACCTTTTGATTTTCTGATGATCTCTATACGCAGCAAACCTTTTGATTTTCTGATGATTTCTATACGCAACAAACCTTTGATTTTCTGGTGATCTCTATACGCAACAAACCTTTGATTTTCTGGTGATCTCTATACGCAGCAAACCTTTTGATTTTCTGATGATATCTATACGCAGCAAACATTTTGATCTTCTGAAAGGGAAAGTCTTTCATTTGAACGATGAACTAGATGTCCAGCTAAATTAAAGAAAAAAATTCAGGCCCTCCTGGTAGCGGTTTCAGACAGGAAGATCTGCATAAGTGGTTTCAGATAAAATTAAATACAAAAACCACATGTTTCGCCAAAAATTACTTGCTGATAGTTTTTACTCCTCTGTAATTTTGATGTAATACACCGAAATCCATAATTTCTGTCAAAAATAAAAGACACCTAAAAAGCGATTAGCAATCCATTCGGATCAATCAATCGGATTTTTTATATGTACAGTTTCTCCCGTCTGCTGTAATTTATATGCTAGAAGCTAAAAGCTTCCAGCTAAGGCAAAAGTCATAGGCAATAACTCCAATGAGAAGCTGTCCTACAAATTTGAACCAACTGATTGATTTGTAGAAATAGCTTTGATGGATTGTCTGTAGTGGTTTTAGAGAATAATTTTAATAATTCTTTCTATTTTCATCGCCGAAAACGGACTCAAAGTAACGACAGTATCTCACATTGACCTTTGGTTCAAGTGGGCTAAAATAAAGTTTTATTTGGCTACAGTCGGCATTACTTGAAATAAAAGAAAATCTCCTCCCATTAAATGCGGTTCCTTATATCATTGAGCTTTCGTCTAACTGAAAATTCTACCACAGTAGTCTTGACAACACACGTTAAAGATAGACTTCTACATAAAAATTGAAATGTTCATGTAAATACGCATATTGTTATACCAGTTGTGGTGCACAGGATGTGCACAGTTCATCGTTTTACAACTCATCAGTTGTTTGCTCAAGGCCAAACACTAGCAAGTGAGCTGAATACAAAAATAGACACTAGTCTGGTAAGATCCAAAAACTGGATTCACGAAGAATCATTTGTTTGTTAAACAACATGTGATAGTGAGTACAAACTTATTAGGTTAAGTTTAAGTTTCATTTCAGCCAATTTTCTCAAAGTCAAACGTGTAGAAACATAAACATTCCTTAATGGATATTTTTTTATCAGTCTAACCATCCATGGCCAATGATAACACTAAAATCGTTTCGTTTGAAAGCAACAATCGGTTTCGTTGCACTATGATCTTAAATTCAATACAGTTATGTTATTAAGGAGAAATTTACATATGGATGTAAATATATTGTATTTGTTACAAAATTGGTATCGGGGAATATACGTACTTCTGGACCTTCCTGGATAGAGGGAATAGACATTCATTCGTATTCAATATGGATAGAGGGGAAGTAAATAAATATCAAAAAGTCCTGTCAACATCTAATACTAAGCATGAAATAAAATAACAGCACTACTGGCAGAATTCGTACAATATTGACACAAAAATTACCCTTAGCAGATGATGTAGTCATAAACAATATATAAGTAAATCATATAGTTCTGTCCAATCTAACTAAATGGGATATCGGCATGCAGAGTGACTTTTCAATGGATGTTTCTAATTATTTTTAACGTAGCTGGATAATGAGGAAAAGTCCACTTGACTGCACAGTATAATATCAAAGAAACAATAAGATATCAATGAATAAGCCGAGTGATAACGGTTCTTCACAGTTGTTCAATAAATGTTATTCAGTAAAGCATGTCGACTTGGAATATTGAATATTTTACGGTTTAGTGTTTAGAGAAATGATACAATACCAAAGCTGTATAATAATTATCTTGTATTTCTCAGAAGGGATATTGTTTACGGATCAAACTTATTTTATTGGAGAAAACAAATGAACGGTTACGGTCCTAGTTATAGAGTTATAAAATATTTATAATTTATATTTTTCGTGGGTTTAAGGAATTTAAAAGAGTGATCAAATAGTGTTAACTAAGACTAATCATATAAGCTTTAAAGACCACAGCAATGTAGCATAGAATATAGAAATTAACAAGACTATGACTTAATGAAGAGGATTAAATTCATCCTCCTGTTTGTTTTGTAAGAGTTTAACAAATGGAATCGCTAGGATATTTGTTGTGGATAATTCTGCCTTTCTTAACAGAAGTTTTTGGTAAGTATAATTTACATTAATTTCTTATTTAGGGTTAAGTAAAAATTTCAAGAGAAAAGCTCAATTGACGAAAGTACGTCTATATTTTTGCATTCTGGTCATACGTGTTTCATCGACTAGAAACGTATTAATGGATATGATTAAAGAAATAATTAGATTTCCACACGAAAAGAACTGTCTTTTATACATTTATAATATTTTTATTGAACATATTGCAAAAACACAATTAGTATACAGTAACAGTTGTATACAGAGACGTCGGATAATATTTATGAACAGAAAGTATCTATATCTAAACGTGTCTATTGCATTACTGGATAATTGGTTTTAGAAAGCTTATAAACACTTTAATATCAAATAAAGAAAGTGACCATAAACTGTCTTTTTAACACCTATAGTTTCGTGAATAAAATGTATTTTACTTACTATTGTCGCTTTTGAGTTGTTGTGTACATGTAGTATCGCCACATCGAATCATCAGTAAAAAATAGACACTACATTTAGCCCATTCACAACAATTTTACAAAAAGAATAGAAAAAATATACACTATATTTAATATTTGCTACCTATTATAGAACACGATTCAAAAGCAGCATATAGAATAATGCAAGTGAATTAAAAACTCATGGGTGAACAAAAATACACCAACAAACGACCCCCCCCCCCCCCTCCCGCCCCCAATACATATGTCATATACACGTGTTACAAATTCTAAAGTACATATGTCATGTACACGTATTACACATTCTAAAATACATGTCATGTACACGTATTACACATTCTAAAATACATATGTCATGTACACATATTACACATTCAAAAATACATGTCATGTACACGTATTACACATTCTAAAATACATATGTCATGTACAAGTATTACACATTCTAAAATACATATGCCATGTACACATATTACACATTCTAAAAAATATGTCATGTAGATGTACTATACATTCTAAAATACATATGCCATGTACACGTATTGCACATTCTAAAATTTTTCAGGAAAACAATGTGCAGCTTCTTATATTACATGTCTTTTTATATACATTTTTATATATTTACGATTAGAGTGTGTAAAATGGTATCAGCACAAAGTTAAAAAAAATAGTAAAGACTCAATTATTTATCAATTGAGACAATATGTATATACATGTATCAATACATTTTTGTTAAAAGTAATGACAACTACATTGATACAAGTACATATAGCAAAGTTATTGAATCAAATATTATATGAAATAAATATTCGATGGTACTACGTCCAAAAATCCTCTACGAACTCCTATAAAAACCAGGAGTGAACATAGGTGCTCCGGAAGGGTAAGCAGTTCCTGCTCTGTATACGGAGCATGTCGTGAAAGTCAATCCGGGGGAAGTCACAAATCGGTGGAGGCACATGGAAGGTTACGACAGTGGGAACAGGTCCAACATCATCTTAGATATTGGAACACTGTAATGGTCAATCAATTCGTGATGACGACCGTAAAATTTCCTTAGTGATGACATCAACTTATCACTGATAGAACCCTGGTTAAGAAGCTTTTGTGACAGCAGTAATCCTCTTTGTCGAAAGTCAGGGTACAATGTAACTCACGCATGCCCTTGAAAATCGGATAAGCTGAGAAACGTAGACGCCATATGCAGGCGATGCTGGTATATTGCTACTCAAGAAGGGAAAAATTAAAAATAGGAAAGTTGAAGTCATCAAGTTTGTCATAAAGTTTTGTCTTCAAATGTCCCTCATAGTTTATTTCAAGAAACAAATCCAAATATGAAGCGGACTTTGGTGTATCTGTAGTATCCTTAATTTCAAGCTCACTGGGGTAGATAAGAGGTAGAAAGTCTTGGAATTTGTCGTTATTTAACGACAAAACATCATCTATGTAACGAAAAGTGAAATTAAAGGATTGGGCTAGTTTCTTTAGTAACCCTTGAATGAAGTCCGCTTCATATGAGTACAGAAACAGCTCGGCGAGGAGAGGAGCACAGTTGGTTCCCACTGGAATGCCGATTGTTTGTTGAAAAATTAGACCGCCAAATTCAACGAACATGTTGTCTAAGAGAAAATCTAACATGTTTGTAATTTCATCTTCAGAATACTTTTTGTCAGAATTACAAAATGTACGTGTATCTGTCACAATATTATTATGAATACTTTTATTGGAAATACTTCGATAGATGTTGTTGAATACTATCACCAATGAAATAATGACCTGTAAGGTTTATGGGAGTGCCAAATTGTCAATTGATGAAACCTTCGGAATTTTCAATAATATTTGTGACTATTCAATCGGAAGCAATTGATTCTAAATTTTTAAAAATTGATTTAGAGAAATATTAATATTCTTGTACATATATTTTGTAATTTTTCATACTCGTCTGTTCTGCAAAATGCCACGTGCTTGGCCGAGAAGCAGCAAATACCAACTATAATGTCTTTGGTCTGATCTGGCCGTGGATCGAACCTGCTACCCTCCGCACTCGAGGCGAGCACGCTACTACGCGATCACTGAAGCGGTTGGGTTATTTGTAATCGCCTTAAAACTAAAGCATTAAATTCAATTAAATAAATTGGTTAGACTGTTTTACATACGTTTATATATATTCATAATTTAATATCAATATAACAAAAATGTTTGGCTTCTCTGGTATCACGAAGGTCTGGATACTTACAATCATTCTCGATTCATTTGTATTAAACAGATTTTACACCTATAATTAGTGATTTTAAGTTATCAGGGTGTTAAAAGGTCGAAGATATGAACACAAATTCAATAAAATGATAGCGATGAACAATATTTTACACAAGTACATAAATATTCATTATTTAATATCAAGATATCATAAATGTAAATGTCTGCCTTCTCTGGTGGTACAAAGGTTGAGATATTTATTCAGTAGTATAATGCAGATTTTGCACCTATAATATTTGATTTAAAGTCACAGTTCTAAGAGATGAATACAAATCAATATAACAGAGAGTACACGACGCCTCAGAATAACAATATTCCCCCTTGTGGAATTTTCTGTTATATTTATTCCTATATTCCGTATTTATATCAAATTTGGCATAAATATGTGAACGAATCGACATAGTATTGGCATGGAAGCTTTGTGTAATTAATAATGTATGGTTAGTATCACCATTAACAAGATGAGAAGAATGAATGATACGTGCTGTTGTAAAAACAATTAAATATTTATCTTTCCTCAATATTGAAATGTCTTCCAGATAATAGTACTGAAAGCATGTGTTAAAAAATGAAATGATGACTTTACCAAAACGCAATTCAGTATTATTGACCGTGCCTGTTTCCTGCTGTACGATTTTGAGAAACAGGTATTGGTTTGTTTCTCATGGGCACACATTCGTTTTGAACTATAAAAAATTCTGTTTAAAGTAGGGCTTTAATTGCAACTGACAAAGTTGACCTTTCCAGAATTGTTTGCTGCAATATTTAGAACCGTTTGGATTTTAATGTTGCTTTGACTTACCAAAGCTTTGATCACGGGCTTACTTGATAAAATTTTATCTAAAAATACGTGTATATATATATTCAGTAGTATAATGCAGAGAGAGTATTTTGTCGTTTTGACTAGTCTTAATTAAAAAAAAAATATATATATACATATTAAGACTAGTCAAAACGACAAAATACTCAAATTCGGTATGAAATTTGACACTCTATGTTTCTGACACGAACAAGTGATTTCAAGCTGCATAAAGAAAAATATATCCTGTAATAATAATGAAAACTTTTTGTCATCGAAGCAAAAGACAACTTTCGGCTTGTGACAAATTTTAAAAAAGAAATGTACATGAAAATACAAATAAACAAAAAACAAAACTTACATGTACGAGTCCTCAAGTCAACAGACCGTTTATAAAGGAAACGAGTCGAACATTTGCAGGGTTTAGAATAATTTTATGAGTATAAGTATTTGGTAGGGCCAGGAAATCATGGTGAGTCTCTCCAACTGTATTAAAATATCATTCCTAGCAGTTTGGTTGAAAAAAGTTAAAAAATAAGTGGTATTCGTCATCAATCTCTTGCAGGTTGCAATGAATGCACATTCTAAAGGTTCGTTGGATCTTTTTTTTAACTAACCAACTCTATATATATGTATGACGTTAAGATTGGAGATTCTGAGTTTTGAAATCAGCTTCCTAAATTATTGATGTTTTTGAAATACTAGTAGATAAAATTCTCGATCGGGACAAGTTTTGAGGAACTTGTATAAATAAATTTTGTTACGATCAGTCAAATTATTGAAATAGTCCCTACACAAAGTTTGGAAGTAGTATACAAACTCCAGCTTAAAAGTAGATTTCAATTATTTAGCCTCTCTTAAAGTTTTACACGAGAATAAGTTCTTAAAACTCCTAAGCTCTGGTCGATATTTTCTATATAAAAAACCCAAGAATTTTAATTCTGTGCGTCTAATTATTTTGAGAAAGTTTATTTAAGAAGCGGACAAGTTTAATTTCTCAGTATGTAGTCTCGCATAAAAGGGATGGATTGAGTCGTTATGTGGTTTTAATGGGCTGCCTTTTACAAAAGGGCACAGGAACCTTTCCGAAGGGGCTAGTAAATTTACACTGAACACGTCTAACTGAAATATGCGAGCTTAATGAATTACATCACAGACAAGAATTTTCTATTTGGTTAATAAGAAAAGTGCATATAGACACGCAGACACTCATTTATTCAGAATTGCAGCAAATGGAGTGAACAGTCAGTGTAGAAAAGAAAAAACTACAAATACCTGATCTTTGAAGTAGCAAAAATATATAGTCTGTCTGAAAGAAGCTTTAATATAAATACCTTCAGCAAATGTGCATACAATTTGGAAATGCGGCATTTGCATGTAAAGGAAAAGATGAAGGTTTATTTGAGACAACAGATTATCAAACAATTGTTTCATTGTATGTTAACCAGTGTTGTGAAATGTACTTCTGAATCATTACTTTTGTAATAATATTAATGGTAACAGTAATCTTTTAATAGTTAATTTTATGTGTTTGATATTCTTAAGCATCTTTCGTCTAATCTGATGTATTTAATTTTTGTACGATAACACAACTCCATACCAATAGACATGAGTCTGTGACAAGTAAGGATCATATATAATTAGGATTGACTTACAGCTATACAGAGTCTTTACAGGCTGCCAAATTGTGTCATTAGATCATCTGGTTTTGTTTAGCATTTTTTCTACTTAATATCATAATATTTTTGGATTTAGCGAAAATTAAGAACACATTGTACACTGTATACGAAGGTCAATGATCAGCGTGGACACTGTTGAGAATCGGCAACTTGTCAACGAGAACTACTGTACAAAGCTTTTTAGATGTTTAAAAACTGTTATCGACATATATGTGCGCAGAAATGTACAGATTCTTTTTGATCAGTGAGAGATATCAATAACGACGTCCTTTATACCCGAACGGCTGTAGTAAATGCGGGTCCTAGTGACAGAAAGGTAAAAGTAACGAAGAACTATAGTTCTTAGTACACGTAACAAAGGCCTACTTCCGTGGAGACTGAATGCACTGTGTCCATTAGTAACAGAATCTGTTTAATTCTTGTATGGTGATCATTTCTATATTGTTCATGATATGTTGAAGTTATTTTTTTTCTATTTATTTGGAAGCAAGACAGTCAATGTCTGAAAAAAATATTGTTTGATTCACATACATTTAAGTCTACAATTTCATTTATAAATCTATTTTTTCAATAAATTGAAATCTAAACAAAACTGGACAAGGTAATACCTACATCACTTTCTCTGAGAGGATGAAGTCATTTCGATAATTTTCCTTTAAATAGGTAATTTTAAAAAAGTGGATACCTGGTATTTAATCCTATGTACCCTTTGAATAGTCTGAAACAACATTTAAAATATTTTTGCTATTATTATAAAGCATCATTCTTCTTTTTCCTCAAGAAAGTGTTTTACCCGTTTATAAGTTAATACAGATATAAAACGATTTGTTGAAACAAACAATCATCAACATAGATATCAGATAATGTTTGTTTATATTATCCATGGAATTAATAATTACCTGTTACTATCGTATAATAGTCGTGGGATATACAGTGAATATTTGTACTAATATTTCTGACATCCGACAGATGAATCTGATGAGTAAGATATCAGAGAGATTTTTTTCCATGAGACCCCCTTTTTAAATGGTTTGTTTATAATAAATGGTTTGTTACCATTGAGTGGATACATGCCTTCGAGGGC
Organism: Mytilisepta virgata; assembly: GCA_028015205.1. NCBI lineage: Eukaryota > Metazoa > Mollusca > Bivalvia > Mytilida > Mytilidae > Mytilisepta > Mytilisepta virgata. Next base: position 6,143,702 of record CM051517.1, read on the forward strand.
ACTTCCAGCTCAGTTGCTGGGGTCAAATGGGCAAATGTTTAAGTCATTTTGATAATAAAATATGATCCTCAACAATTTATCTACATTTTTGGCCTTGAAAAATCCAGAATAGGTATTATTTAAAGAAGTGTACACACACACTTTGAATAAATTTTTTCATCATAAAATCTTTACTGCTACATATCACAACCTGTAGATGGATACCTGTGACTGAACTCAAGTACACCAGTTGTTATAGTATTTTAGTACTGTTATGAAGTTGATACAACACACATTTATCATTGAAAAAGTATTTGGAAATTAAACAGTATTTACATGGCGCATAGCTGTCTCTTTAGGGGATTTTTGGCGGCTTTATCTGTTTTGACCATTTTATATGTAGTATTATGCTAACCAACGTGAAGATTTTTGGGGGGTTCGATGCTTTTGCATACACGTAACGACATTTGGCGAGTAATAATTTAACGATACATTGAAAATAAGTATCATGGGATTGTAATCACTGTAATATAGCACACGTTTCATAGTACATGTATATCAATTTAAAAACAATTAAACAATTAGATCCTTACACAAATCCTAAACGTCGGAATTTAAGGGATTTTAAAACACTTAAAGTACATTTTGTAAATTATAAAATTCGAAGGTAAAGGGTCTTAATAGAGAAAGTATTATGGAATTAAGAGACCACATTTACAGAATGCATTTATACAGGAAAATTGTACCTATAGTTGGTGATGATTTTACAACCTTAAAATGGTCACAAAATCATATATCTTTTGTACAATATGAGGGCGTTGCATGGGATGTTTCAGATTTAACTATAGTTTATTTTCAATTAAAATAAGTAGTTATTCAATTGTACTCCCTCTTGTGGCCTAAAAGGACTTAGGAGCTATTGCAATATCACGAAGTGTGTCGTCCGTAGTGGTACATGTAAATCTCCTCTTATACCATTTAGCCAGTCTATACTTTCATATCAGACCACTGGCATAGTGGCAATAACAATTGGTAAAGTTTTCAAACCATGGCCAATTCAATTATAATTTCATATGAAGTATCAGTGAGAGAGACCAATCGATTTATTTTAACGATATTTTATTTGCAAAAAATACATTTAAAGGATCAGACACACGTTAAACAAACGTATGAAGTCTTCTCCATTAACACAATATATTATAACCTATTATAGAGTGGCGAGTCCTCATTTGGAAAATCTCCAATGAAACTGCATGACCAATATATCGTCTTGAAGTCATTGGGTTTTGTCGGTTTTACACAAAGCTGTAAAGCGAGCACAGTACTTCCTTCACCTGTATAGCCATTGTATTTGCTTATTAATTCTTAATTCTGTTTGTTATACATATAGATAAATAAACAATTAAGATAGGACAACATAATACGACAGAAAACGAATCAGTCAACTCGATGTTTATTGGATATCTATAAATACATGTATTACTCGATTCTTAGAGCGGAAATTGGATTTAGGGAGAGATCTGGTTCACAGATGAGTCGTAATTTAATGAAATATGCATACACAGGCGTCAAAAATGTTATCATAGAATATTAATTTCCAATGAAATATTTCTTTGTTTTCAGCAGTGTTATATTTCATGCAGAACGTAATGAACAGTAAGCTTGCAATATTCAACCATATTGTTTTAGTGTAATACCGCTTTGTAAATTTGACATCAATGATGTCGGAAATAGTAATCCTATATTGTATATATTTATCTAATGTATGCTACATTTGGGGTCGTATTAACAGAAGAGAGGTGTATAAAAAAATATATGTAGGTAAAAAAAAATATTTCTTGGAATCTGTACCCTGATTGTAGAAATATTAGAAGTCTCCTGTTCTTCCGGCTCCAACAAATGTATACATACAATATGTATGTTACAAACAGCTCATACGACAATATGATATAAAGAATAATATGGAGAGCCGATAAAAGCGCTGAAAACCAGTAAGACATGTAAACGTCAAAAGGTTGAACAAACCTAAATTCCAGGAGCCTGTATCGCTCACCTGATATTTTCATTTGTTGATTGCTAAAGGACCTTGAGATTAACCTCCATGCCATGTTTGATATCAATCCATTCAGTAATTTTCAAGAAGCAGCCGTTCGTATGTAATTTCAATAGGGCCCTATGTTAAACTAGGTCTTCCGCTGATGGCCATCATGAGATGACAGATAGGCACCAAAGTAACAACACTCGCTCAGAACGTCACAATGATTGGATTTGGTTCAATCCATTCAGTAGTTCTCAAGAAGAAGATTTTTGTATGTATTTCCTAGCATCCTACGTAAAACTAAGTGTCCGCTGGTGGCCATCTTGGATGACGGATCAGCATCAAGGTAACAACACTTGGTCAGTAGCTCATAAGGAACATGCATGCCACGTTTCGTTTCAATCCATTCAGCGGTTCTCTAGAAGATTTTTGTATGTATTTCCCATAGGGTTCTATGTTAAACTAAATCACTACATGTAAGTCCCTCGCTGGCGGCCATCTTGGATGACGGATCGGCAACAGAGTAACAACCCATAAGGAACATTCATGCCATGTTTAGTTTCAATCCATTCAGCGGTTCTCTAAAACAAGATTTTTGTACATGTATTTATCACATGGTGCTATGTTAAACTAAATCCCCCCTAGCGGCCATCTTGGACGACAGATCAGCATCAACGTAACAAAATGTATTAAGCACCTCATAAGGAAGATTCATGCTATGTTTGGTTTCAATCCATTCAGTCGTTCTCTAGAAGATTTTTGTATATATATCCCATAGTGTCCAAAGTAACAATCTTGGTCAGCACCTCCTAAGGAACATTCATGCCATGTTTCGATTCAATCCAATCAGCGGTTCTCTAAGAATAATTTTGTATATATTTCTCATAGGATTTTATGTTAAACTAAGTGCCCTGCTGGCGACCATCTTGGGTGATGGATCGGCAACAAAGTAACAACACTTAGTCGGCACCTCATAAGGAACATTCATGCCATGTTTCGATTCAATCCATTCACAGGTTCTGTAGAAGAAGATTTTTGTATGTATTTCCCATAGAGTCCTATTTTAAACTACGTCCCCCGCTGGCAGCCATGTTTGATAACGGATTGGCACCAAGTAACAAAACTTGGCCAGCACCTTATAAGGAACAATTGTCCAATGTTTCGTTTCAATCCATTCAGAAGTTCTCTAGAAGTTCAAAATGTGAAATGTGAACGGACGGACGACGGACACGACGGACGACGGACGAAACGTGATGGCAATAGCTCACCTGACCCTGCGAGTTAAAAAAAAAGAGAAAACAAATTTAGTGTAAATGCCAATATGGCCTTGTTCACGAACAGCTAGAAAAATACGTGTTGACTCAATGAAATCCAGAGGAAGACTGGATCATTAATCAGATTTATGACATTTACACATATATATCCAATTGCATGTACTTTATAATATCGATGTTTTTTTTAAAGGTGGCTAATTTCAGATAAAATATCAGACTAGGAACATCTAGCCGAGACGATAATAAACCTATCGGGATATTGTGTGACAGCCAAACAAATATCGTTTCATTTTGATTAATGAATACACAACTTTACGTAGGATATTAAATTTATTACTTTCATTTAACAGAAACTAGTTCTTCACGGGAACGTTAATAGAATAACTTTGAAATGCTGCAAAATACACAAATGACAAATGGTCAGTTAGTTGTCGAATTACAATATTATTATATGTAGCCCATTCGCCATTTGACGGGAATACTCGTTTCAACGTTTTGGGTTATTGTTTTGTTTTTCAACATTTTAGGCCTTGTGCACAACTGATGAGTCGTAAATCGACCAAATGTGCACATCTTGTGCATCACAATTGGTATCAAAGAATCTTATTAAATCAAGACCCTTGCAGTCCTTATACAAAGATTAAAAGTACAAAGGTTGTTATATTATATACTGCTATCAGATTCTGTTATGACCACAAGTGTTATACAATTCCTTATATATAAGTTTTTAGAGAAAGTGTTCTTTGAGCTTTTGTTCATTTATATTTGTTTATCGACCTCATCACGGACGATCATGTAAAATTTATTAAACAGAAAATATACATTAATTCTAATTGAATTAATACAGATGGTGGCATCCTGTTTCATCACGTGCCAAAATAAACCTTGGCGACATATGGTAGTACAATGTGTAAAATAAACAGATTTGTTAGATTTTTTGCCTGTTATTGGCTATAATATTTGACCTGACTTTAAACTTATTCTTAAAAAAAAAATATGCTTTTGTATGTAGTTATAGACATTCGCTCAAACCTGTACTGGAGGCCGTTTTTAGATGCAATACGAGATCTATTCTCAATGTTAAACATGAAAAGAGACAATATTCATTTAAAAGGGATCACTATTATGATATTTGAACAATTCAACATGCTTAATCGTAACTGTAATCAAACTCGATTGCTGTGCGTTATGTGCACTGCTTTCGTTTTTGCCCTTCTAATACATTTCTAATTATATTTTAAGAATGAAATGTTTGTTGTACAGCCAAGTCATATAACAGTGTATTTATTTAATTAGTTATTTGACATTTATATACATATAGTATTGATATATGACAGATGATAAACAAACGTGTCAAAAATTCACATAAATGTGACTGGTTGAGATTTCCATAATATCGTTTGTTTCTAATTAAGTACAGAGGCTTGCAGTGTAGGAGTTCTGTACTGGTACAAATAGAGTGATTCTGTATTTCCTCCATTTAGTTGAAGATTTACATTTTTTTAACAGTGCAAAAATACAGATATATCAATCAACAGTACAAAAGCGAAACCACACACACATAATACATACAGACATAAAAATGTTTAGAATGTTTATGATACTTAACTATATTGCATATTTCAGTGTCTATGTTGACGCAAAACATCTTTAAATTTATTTGACATAATAAATAAGTGATCTGCCAAGCAGTACTTCAAACTTGACCACACATCAGAGGACACAGTTTCTGTATATTCATTAACAACGGTAGAGCCACTAAAATGTCATAATCGCCTTGTTGAAAGAATCTCGCAAAATAGCATAAAACATAACATTTCTAGCTTCAAGTAGTTCAGCACAGCTCATTGTTAAATGTTTGACTAAATCAACAGCATAGCCACCATACATAGTACATTGACCTTCTTTTATTGCAATTGAACCTAATTTCACCATAATCATCAGTTTTCTATATAGATGCGGATAAGCGACTGCTATCCGTAAAAGTCTATGTGCCGTTAAACGGTTATGAATTTCAAAATATATACAAAGTTCTGGTCTACATTGTACTGATAATTTCTACTTACATTGTTTGTCCATAATATTTTATCTGGGATATACAACTCTATATAACTTTCAAAAAAGAAAAACATGTATATTTAAGCATCGTTTCAATAAGATTATATATAATGGAGCGTTTATCTGTGTCTCCTATTAGTATACTTAAACGCATATTAAATAACTGTTTATTGTTGTATTGTGTTTTGCTCTGCATAGTCTTCCTAGAAACAGTAACTTGATTTTGTCTACAAGTCATTATATTGACCAAAGCCCAAGAATACTTATTTTCGCTGATCGAGTGTTTTCAATTTCGAGTCTATTAGCGTTCCAGCATATATAATATTACGTTTTACTGGTATCGTTGAAGGTCAGAGTTTAACCAAATGTTCCATTTCGCTTTGACCTGCAACATATTTAGTTGGTTTGAACATAAGACAGCTGTTTTTATTAGCGTTATATTTCAACTTCCACATATATTGTAAAAGCATATTTGTTCACAATATTAAGTAATGTCTGTTCACCTGTTTTTGTGGTATCATTTTCCAATGAAATTGAAGGAAAATGTAACTGCCCAAACATAAACCAACAGTTTGTTTCAAGCAACTGAAGGATCAAATCGTTGACAAGTAGAGCAAACAACCAAGCTGACATTACTCAACCTTGACCCGCGCCTTGCTTAATATAAAAGGCATTCCTTGTTAAACAGTTAAAGGAAGGTCAAGATAAGAGTCAATCGTAACACGAGTAAAATTTAATATAATATTAACTCTAGTCTGTTTTAATCCATATGAATCTGCTTGGTAGTTGTCATAGTTCATGTTGTAAGGGATTGAATCCTTCAAATAAACACCTTTTAGCCAAACGTAATTGATATTTTCGATTTTATTAATAAATTCATTTTCATTCACATTCACTCGCATAATTAAGTAGATGTCCCTTTTCAAAAGTTTAGTAAAAGTTATATTATATTTTTCTCGTTGACCTGTCGTTGAAACTCCTATTCTTGTAGAAATCCATTCCTTTCCTTTAACCGCCTAAATTTTGGTTATTTCGTCTCCACTTTTGTGAATTTGTCTTTTCAAGTTGATTATTTCTACATCCTTTTCAATTATTTTGTTTTTTAACATTGCTATATCATTTTTAAAAGTTCTGGTAATTTTGTCAAGACGGTCAGAAATAGGCTTTATGTTATCAGTTTTCATTTGCTTCATTTCCATAAGTAACAAAATGACAAAAGCACTATCCGTAGATTTGTTGTTTCTTTTATTTGACAATTTGTTGATAATTTCACACATAAATGTGTCACTTTCACTAGGTAAAACAGTTACTCCATTTGAAATACATTGTTTCAATTCAATCGTGTTCTTTGCACCTTCAAGATACTGATATATAACATAGATATCGTCAGCCTACTTTTCCCCTTACTGTTGTCTATTATCACGTTGAGTTCTGTCAATTAATTTTGTTTCGTTGTATGACGGATCTTGGCTCCTTAAAAGATGAAATAAAGACTTGCGTTATATAACAGAATTTTGTCAACAATAAAATAACTAGCACTAAACATTACATACGTTGACCAAATTATAACATATAAGGTAAGCAAGATCAATATGTTTTTTTTATTCATGTTACATGTATATATTTGTATCCCATATCAACCCCAAGACATCAATACCAACCCGAGAGCTTGCTCGGGGGTGATATGGGTCGATGGGTTGATGTGATATGAAAAAACCCATATCATATTCTCTTTATCATATATAATTTTTTATTTTGATACTAGTCAGTATACATGAACATTGATATCACTTTATGGTTTCCAGTGGGATAATATATCAAGTTCACTTCCGGCTGTATCATATGGGAAAGACTCCTATATCAACGCTAACAAAAACAAATACAACAGAGAATAGGTACAGACACTTAACAGTATCGAAGTTATGTGTATAAATGTTCTAAGCGAACTGACCCTTGATATGTATATTTGATCCATTTGATATATGTCGAAATTCGAACATTTTTTTACATCATTTTGCATATTAAATTTAAGATAATGAGATAGTGTAATAACAATATATATATATATATATATATATATATATATATATATATATATATATATATATATTCGTTTCTGAAATTAACCTAATTAACAACCAACCCTGGCCGTGTAAATTGACAAATTTATTTCAGAAAATTGGAAAGGATTAAGAAAAAAAAATACGAAAGCACTTGTCATGATGAATCAGGAGAATAATTAAAAACGGAGGAATTAAAATTAAAAAAATCGGATGGAATATAAAATTTTTGTGGTTGTATTTTATGAAGTGGTATAAAACCAACACTAATATGATTTGAATATTTGTTAGAATTCTTTCCCAGTAATCATTGATCTTCCTTATTGGTTAATACGGACTACCATTTGTATCAAAATTCACTTACGCAGAAAAATGTATGTCATGGTGGGAATTTAAATAAGACTTGAGATCAATTCGGTACTATAGGTCGTTTTAAACTAGCTATAAGATGCGATATTTTTCTAATTGTACGAAGAACAGCAATAATAGCGCTATTCCTTTGCTTAAAATCATATAAGTGCATATTTGGATTTTGTGTCAATAATTTCTTATATTTTTTTAAAACCAATTTTACATAGATAGTTTCCTTAATTAAATATCGATTATTTCTATCGTATACAATATGGATATTTCACAATTGTATATCAAAGCTGAATTTTTTTTAATTTATTTTCATTTCTCAATGAAAAAGTGAATGAACTAAGTAGATAAAATCACCACCTGTTTGCTTTGTGATTAAAATGGTAAAATCATTTGTACATGCTTCTTTGAAGACGACTACTGTGCATAAATAGGTACGATCTAAATGACAATCCTATCGACAATCGACAATTATCGAAGAAACAGTAAAATAAAAATCACAATTATTTCTTCACACTCGAAAGCTCTGATAGAACGTGTTAGTCATACATTAAGTTCAATATATACGTATAAATCATCTGTGTCCTTAAAACAAAACCAGAAGATGTTTGTGGTGCTTATTAGAAAGTGTTTTAGAAGTATGCAGATGAATATATGTATACAGTGCATCTAAATAAGAATACATGTAGGAATACATTGGTGGATGACGGTGACCGAAAAACCCTTAGGTTTTTTATACAGCCTTCAAGCCACACATTTATGGACATGTTTACATACTTAAATTGTTATGTTTAAACTATCGAAAACATCTCTATCGAATATAATATATGTATCATCCGTGCCTTAGAATTGAAAAAAAACTAGGAAGAAAGCTTAGATCCATTTCTTGATGATAAATGTGTGCATTCGTATCATAATTCTTTATTTTGCCGATAAGGTGTTATATTTATTTGAATTGTTACAATTAAGGATGCATAAAATAAATTTCAATTCCATCCGTATTATTCTTTTCTTATCATCTCACATTAGGTAATCAAGTAATCACAAAAAAAACCTCACACAAAACAAGCACTAAAATGGTGCCCAAAATTCTCATGACAAATTTTCAAGAAGATCACCAAAATTCTAGATCTACACAGTCAATCCATATATAGAATGAATATATCCATAGTCAAAAAGTTGAAGCAAAAAAGCCATTTCAGAGTATAATGTACATGTAAATAGAAATTAGTTTGATCAGCGTATACTACATGCATAGTGTTATTCCTGTTGGCCTGAAGATAATAGCCAGCTTAGTTGATTGTATTTGTTTTCTTGCGATAATTTGATATTTAAAATGTTTTAAATCAGTTTTTTAAGGAACAGTCTAAATCTAATGATTTTTAAAAATCTTGTTTTCGTTTTTACTTTTAAATTTTTGTCTTTTGGCTTTCAATCTGGGCTACAGTTTAGGAAATTGATTAACATGTTTTGCCTGAATAATTACACTGATGATTTGAAATATGCAGATGTATACGTATACAGTGCATCTAAATAAGGGAATTTCATCTATCAGTTCCATTATAACTTGACTCATTTTTATATGCATTATCACCCTACACAGAAACATTGTTAATGCAATAGTTTGTTAACTCATTTCTAACTCATTGTTCATGGCAAGGTAATAGTTTGTCGGGTTGTAAGGGAAGTAACTCCAGTGACAGATGGGATTGGAAGTATGTCTTCAATGCATAATGCAGTGGTAATTTGGCTTCAATAAAACTATCCAGAAAAAACAACAACACAGAACAAAAGAATAAACAGAGAATCAAAATAGTCTGACTTGACTGACACAGCGATATGTGCTATCGAATACCCTACAATGAAGAGCACCCACTCACACTAGATGACGTGAAGTCGAAATTTAAAAATACAACCACATCACACATTCCAAAGAGGACTACAAGCCCTAAACTACAAGCATTCCATGTAATAGAGATGTTTTAGTTTTAGGATAATTAAATAAACTTCAGAATCCGTTATGTGACAAAAAGTATACAATGTATTATTTTTCGTGAAATATGCTGTTATCGTTTAAAACAAATACTTCCCTTACCATCCTTAAGTAATTGCGTTGCATGTACATAATTATATAGTGACTGATTGTTGATTAAATAAGACAGAAGAAAATAATAATAATGATGTTTTTATTTCGGGATAATTAAACATAGTGTTAAAGAGTTTGTCTCAATTTTTATTTGAAGTTTAGTTAAAATGAATCTAACACATTTCTGACTCTACATTTTGCAACTAAAATTTTCCGACAAATGCTTAGTTCAACTTCATGTTTGATGATTTTACTACTATTTATCATATCTTTCAAAAATTGTCTGAAGAAACTTAGAATTGAATCAACGCTTTAGATCTCTTTTCGTAATCATTTTAAATCTCAAAGGTATTGCTTATTTATCTAATGTACATCATGATAATCCGAAAGGATGCCTGGGTTAATGAAATACCGGAAAAGGATCCCTACGGAACAATAATATGATTGATGTATATTTCATACTCAGTGACTGTGTTATCTTACGACTGGCTCTGTTTTATTGTTTATGTCACTAGGTATTGTCTTGTTCATGCTAGCTTTGCATGATAATTTAAATTATATCCGGACGTCCTTTTTCGAAAGCTGATTCATTTCGTAATATTAAATTAGTCAGCATCAATTGATACAATGAGCCCTATGTTTCATCTATTTCTCAGAGGTCTCCAAATGTATAAAGATATGCATATCTGTGTCACACTTCCTAAATTAATTATTACAGAATAAGATCAACATCCTTAAAGTCCTCCCCCTCCATCTCAATTACTGTACGTTTACACAGATTTTTAACTGAGGATAACGTCCTCTACATATATACGAACTGAAAGTCATATACCGGTGTAGAACGCCTGCACATACATATACGATAGCGTTTAGGTCGGAACAGTGCACATTTTGTTTATTATAATAATTTTTGACATATCTATGACTGATATCTGGTTTTGTCACTTTGCCTTCTCTCTTACACGTAATACTTACAGTTCAACATTTGTAGTCATACCCACCCTCTGTGGAATGTGTGATGTGGTTGTGATCTTAAATTTGATATTATTCGTATTATTAAAGGGTTTTCTCTTCATATCATTTATACACCATGGCATAGAAAGATGTTGCTATGATATCTTTTGTTCAAGTCAACCCTACGGTAATTTGATAGAAATAAATAATGTTTGTTTATATCCGTTATGTTGATATACTTGGACGATCTTTTATTCTGGAAATATTTATTGAAGGCATTGGTGTATATTTACTTTGGGATATATTTATTGAGACAATGGGTGTTTAGGTAATATTTCAGACAATTCAAGATTTTGGTAATTTTCAAGACAATTTTGTCTTATACTGGTATTTTGGTAATATGTAAAACAATGGTGTATCTTGTACATGTATTTTTGTAATTTTTAAGACAATGTTATGTCTTGTAATATTGGTATTCTGGGGATATTTTTGACAATTGTGTAGCCTTGTATCGGTAGTTTGGTAAATTTTAAGACTATGGTGTATCTTGTACGGTTATTTTTGGTAATATTTAAGACAATGGTATTTCTTGTACAGGTGGTTTGGTAAAATGTAAGACAATTGTGTATCCTGTTTTTTGTTTACTGATTTCACTTTGAGGACAAAACAACCAGAAAGACTTAATTCTGTTGAAAACAATGTTAACGTTCAACAGATAATTTCATTGCTACATTGACTGTCTAGTAAACATGAAATGTCAATACTAATAGCCCTGTTTATGACATTACATTGATACTCACGAGACAAAAATAATGTCCGATTGGATACAGTTGTATATAGTGTTTTACCAAGGATGTGTGTTTTCCTTCAACTGTCCTCTTTTACAGTATTATATCGTAAATTATAAGAGATTTTAAAGTTATATTTCAATTAAGAGACTGTTATATAATGTCACGATTAGAGTAAATTGTGTAAAGCATCCTTGTGTATAGATAAATATTTTAACTTAATTGACACTAGTTACTTATGGACTGCTATCTTCCCAGCAATATTTGTTGAAAAAAAAGCTGAATTACAATTTTTCATAATAATGCCTTAATTTGAACTCAGACTTTAAGATTTGATAACAATGAGGTATTGTATTTGCCAGTATATTGCTTCAATGATATTCAGTTTTTAATTTTGAATTCAGAAATATTTATTGAATTCTATTCAAATATCGACAAAGGAACATCGAAGCGATAAAACAGTGAGAAAAGTCTGCACGATCGAAATCCAAAAGGCAAGACAAGCTCATGAGAATGGTACACAACAAACAACTATGTATAACTAAAAGGATCAAAATGGTGATAAGGGCTGTCTTGAATTTTTGACATTAATTCTGTTAAATGCAAGATTACTTTGAATATGTTGGTCAGTTTTTATATTGATATTATATTAGTTGTCGAACTGAAATTAAGAGAAATGCATCGTACTTACTTTGGTTAAAATCTCAATACCGTAGAGAAAATCTGCCTAAAGCATACAATGCAAACAGGCAATAACCATATAGAATGATTTGGATTATTGGATATACAACTAGATATCCAAATTGTGGGAAATTAAGAACTTCCAGCACTTACGATCAGAATTTTGACTTGTTGAATTTTTTCGTACGTAGATTATGTTTTAGTAGTCTTGTATAATATATCGATTAAAACATGTAATTATAATGCACATTAGTGAAAATGGATTTTACTGAACATATATCATTCCATAGGAAATTATACCATATCGTTACGTAATCGATGTGGAAAGTTGTTCATACCTAAAGCAATGGTTTTCTAATGATAATAGAAAAACACAGGAGACAAAGGTTATTGTTATTTTATTTCTGTTACAAGTATATTGATTTCAACTATAATGCCACAGTAAAGCTATTATTTATATTTTTGCAATAGCCTTTTTTTTATTTTTTTGTTTGTTATAAAAACACAATAGTTAAACCGAGGTAGTGACTATCAGTTCATTATTTTCCCCCCGAAAACATTGTACTCTTTTCCTGACAAATCCGTCTTCCACAGTTCACATACAGGTAAGCATGCATATATTTTATGCATTACACCCCAATAATTGAATACAAACAAAATTGATATTGATAATAGAGTAAACACGTGTCCACCAATGGTCAGCTATCCATCATATATAAGTGCTAATTTCATAATAACGAGGGTTAATATACTGCACGTATATTTAAGAAATAATTCACGGGGTTTTAGAGTGAAGACATTTACACATGGTCTGGGTTTTTATATTCGATTATTTTATAACGAGCGATAGCGAGGTATAAAATAATAACATAAAGGCCAAGCCAATGTGTAAATTACCACAATTCTATAGCCCAAATGAATTATTTTTCTTTTAATATGAAACATACGCTAATTTTGCTGATTTAAGTTGTTCTATATGTATCCGATATTGATTTGACTGTTCCTATACGTAAATGTGCATTGCAGTATACAACATTGTCATAATTGTTGAATCGCATGATTTCTTTGTAAAGGTAAACAATTTCGTGTGGAAAAATATACTTTTTGTCTTTAAAGCTTACCAAATTCGTGTTTACATAAAAGCCTCTGTACGCATATGCTATTAACAAGTGGATGTATCGGGTAATATATTGTCTGAGGATATATAGAACGTAATATTAAAATTGCAAGAACCTTTGTTTGAATCGCTGAATATTTCAATTTCAAAAATTTAGTATTGAGTATCTGGCTTATCGTTGAATACCATGTAACAAGCATATGCATATTTTAAATTACCTATATCTTATATGTACATTGTACATGTATTTTGGATAAAGGGATGCATTTTTTGTCTCCACTTAATTCCCAGTTTCTCCCTTCTCAAACAAAGCCTTTGATGTATTACTAGTATTTCGATACTAGCCCGAAATTAATATTTGTAATTAACTGTTCTACAAATGTTAAAGTTTGTGAAAATTAAGGAGTATGTCCCTCGCGCATAGCTCTATTCTTAGATAGTTTTGGCTTCACCCTTTCTGCATATTTAGGTCTTCAACGTTTAGGATTCATCATTATAGGCCCCGAGCACAACTGATGATTCGTAAATCGACAAAATGTGCATCAAAATTGTATAAAGATTTTATTTAGTCCCCGCCAATAACAGAATATTGCTTCACTAGTTGACACTGTTAAAACAGAAGACCACTTATGATATCAGAAATAATATTGGATCAATGGAATCGTATTAGCAATGCTATGTAAAAACTTCGACTGATCCATATAGGAATTTTAATACTCTTATCACAAAGAATACTTCATTAATCAGATATCTCAGAAATGACAGACAAAGATTGAAACATTGCAATTACAGAATGCATGTTATTATATTAATTTCAATATTTACTATATGATGTCAATATTGCTTTAATCAACACCTCAAATTGAATATATAAATAAAATCCGTTTTGCCAATGATTGCGTGCAGAAGTCATCTCTGGATATTCAAAGAGCTGAGTGGTCTACCAATGATTATATATTTTGAATATCTTTAAGTAAACGGCAAATGCTACATCAATTCCCGAATATTGCCCTCAGTCCCTAAATACTATCCACAATCAATATAATGATAGCGTTATATACTTGCACGTATGATGTACTTCAAATAAGAAAAGATATATTTTAGCGACTGTCACAGATATTGGTCTTACAATATGGTCTGTCTGCGTAAATACGGTTCTCTTTCCAATTATTGATTGTTTTCTTATGTTAAACCATCTCGGGCAAAATGAAAATATATTTTTTTTTGGGGTCAAATTCTGCACTGATATCCCATCGCCCAATATTGTTTATATAGAACCATGTTTCTTAGTTTTAAAACAATCTGTTAAAATAAAATGTTTATTAATATAAATATATAAATTAAAAGTCGTAATCGACGAAATGTGCACATCTTGTTCACCAAAATTGGTATCAAATATTTTATTATTTACTAAGAATTAAACAAGAGCCAGAAGGGGAATATTTAACCTACCGTCTTTGTCCTTTTGAAATACACTTTAATTGAAGTACTCTATTTTGCCTACAACAGCTTTGATTATTATCATTCCAAATATCATGTGTTTTTTTTTCAGAACGATTTGTCAAGATAATAACGTTTATGTGACAAATAGTTATGACGTCACTGTGCAGTCGGAAAACACAAAATTTACACTGTGTTAACTTCGCAATTGAAATTTTGATACCAAGCTTTTAAATTTGAAAAAAGCCGTGAACTTGGGGTGGACAGAACAGCCCCTCGTGTTTACGTTGACGCCAAGGGATTGTTGTGATGATGCTGCAAGTTACGAGCTTAAGGCACGTTTTTGAAATCTGTACAGATAGTGTTAAGATGAAGAACAACAATAAAAGCACTGTACCCATGATTATGTTGCAGTACTGCATATAAAGTTATTTTATAGTGCAAATGAACTAAACATCCAGCTTTAACTTTAGTATATGATTCAATTTATATTACAATAATACTACAAAAGACATTGAATATTCCATTTGAAGTAAAATTATTCCAAAAATATCCCAAAAATGACGGATTATATATATGGTATCATAAAATGTATTTCCCAATGGGAAGAAAGAGATATTTTAAAATAGTGATCAATGATTTAGACATAAAAATCAAAATTATCACTCAGATAATTATTCGCTGTAGTTCATGTGTGGTAAGCCTATGTCTTATAAAATTACATTTACATATCACTTACTGTAATTGGATACAGTAATTGCTTTTTACTACTTCTTCAATTATACATGTACATAACGGTAAATGAGTAAAACTACGAACTGATTTTTAAGTCCAAATTCACTTAATGTTCTCCTTCAAGGGTATATAAGGCAACAGTGAGATGAAAGATTCGTATTTTAAAAACCAATGCAATGTGTTTACTGTTTACAAATCGAACTCACATTTCCTTGAATAACAAGAATGGTGACTGTCGGAATCGACTGTCGCACACATTCGTCTTTTGTATCGTGATTATAAAATAATAAAACCCCAGTGCATAACTTCAATGTGTTCAGAATACATGTAAGTGTACAATATGTTCAGAATACATGTAAGTGTACAATATGTTCAGAATACATGTAAGTGTACAATATGTTCAGAATACATGTAAGTGTACAATATTTCAGAAGGTGTGTGGTGTTGGAGCTTTAGATTACAAATGCATCCTATTCTGTGACGGGCTGACGGACGGAGTGACCCGACTCTTAGACCTTCTGTTCGGTTACGCAGCTAAAATCTATCAATGACAAACGGTGCCTTGTTAAAACAGATTTCTAATAAAGATGTTTGGTTACGTATAGGTACTTAGTCTAAATAACTGGAAGAAATTTTACAGTATCACTATTTCTACAGCGGACATTTTGAATAGAAAAGGTACAACTAACATATCGAAGATTTTTATATATACTTCCTTACTTGGTTATCTAATGAGCAGTTTGTGTGCCTTATCTGGAAACAACATTACATGTACATATCGACTTCGATCGCTGATGAATAATCAGGAAGTAACCATTCCAAACTTATATGTTAAAGATGATTAAGTATTTACAATGTCTGTTAGTAAAAAAATTTAAAAACGCTTATTTCACGTAGGCGATTTGGGTACCCTGTCATTAAATTAATAGTCAGCTTGATCAATACTATTACAATAGAAACATTACAAGGGTGGAATTTACAGAGAAATATAGCTTAGTTTATTAAATTTAGGAAGTTTAAGTTGGTAGAATTAGAAATAATTACTTTAATTTTGTGTTGCACGATCCAATAAATATGTCATTGGAATGGTGTTCTTGCTAAATTGAGTTTGATATATGTTTACGAAGAGAATGTGATCAAATGAAGCCATTGAAAATGATGCAAGTATGTATAATCATTGTGGATGTATGTTAAAGAACACGTCAAGTCTTGTCTGTCAAAATATTTCGATAAATTAATTTCTTACTTTTCAAGTCAACTGAGGACTATGCGTGATAACACGAAATGTGGTGAAATATATTAAACTTATGTAA
The DNA here is from genome assembly GCA_028015205.1 of Mytilisepta virgata. Classification (NCBI taxonomy): domain Eukaryota; kingdom Metazoa; phylum Mollusca; class Bivalvia; order Mytilida; family Mytilidae; genus Mytilisepta; species Mytilisepta virgata. The sequence goes on from CM051517.1 coordinate 6,160,585, forward strand.
TACTGCTGTCAGACTAATTATTCGGATATCTCATGAAAGAAAAACGGCATAGAATTTTCCAATGTACATTACATTAACAATGTACGCTGTATCATGTAGATGAAAAGATGCATGTAAATTCATAATGAAGAAGCATATTAATAATTTATTTTATCTATACATATATGTGGTTAACTTTCTTTCATTGGAGTGACTACAGTACGCTTATATTCTACATTGTGTCTTTACAAATCACTGAACACATACTATGTTGTCGGGTAATTCGGCGCAGCGTTTAATTCGGCGCATTCAAATCATTTTCATGTTAATGCGCCGAATAGGACGATGCGCAGAATTACCCGAAATGACTGTAGCACGTTTACAAAATTAATTTAGAAAAAAATGGATGAAGAAATATTAAGAAATATATAATTCTTATTTCATTGCTATTATTAATGCAGTATTAAGGAGAAAAAAAACTCTTTTAATTCCTTACTACGTGTATGCACAGTTTTGTTACCCATTGTTTTCTTTTAGTTTTTTTTATTTGGTCTAAATTTTTGTTGTTGCATAATGAAGACATGCAAGATTAATCCATACAGTACGGGTTGTTTAAATACAAATGTATACAAAGTTTGACACTTAAATCTGCTTTAAATCAAGGATTATTGTTTCAGGTTTCGACCGTAAGCACTGCAGGTCATCACAAATTGTTAAGGTACAATACAAAGAATTAAAATTCCTACTAAAAATACAAGAAACTCTTATATTATCGATTTTTGGCTCATCAGTCGTTCTCGAGGCCGAAAATGTTAAAACCCAAAACTAGTAACCAAGAAAGTTTTGGAAATCAAATGACAAAATTTCAAAATGTTTAAGCCAAAATATGAAAGAACACTGTTATAAACGAGTAAGATACTCTTTACACGTAGGTTCCACAAAATAACAGTAAATTCTGAAGTATTCATTTTACCCTAGTATATAAAACCAGCACACTTAGCTGGTTATGCGATCGTGACTTCAAGTCCACCAACTTAGCGAAGGTTAGCAATATCTTAAATGTGTAGATACGGATTTTAATGCATACGATATACACATTTCTTCGGAAAAGAAGTTGCATGTATATATCTCCAAGGTCGAAAATGTTGAAACAATAACAGTAATCATACAATATTTATTCATATCCGCCTAGCTTTTGAAATATACATTTAGTTTACTGACATAAATTTTTAAATACTGCACAGTAGTTTTTTACAAACAGTAAGACCATCCAAAACAGATACCACTGCAAAAACGGGAAATGCTTTAAAACAAAAAAATCTATTGGTCACGTCTAGTCGTTAAAGTTCTGCGTTTAATAAGAAATTATAGAAGAGCACTTCGTTCACTATGAAATAGGATTATTTTTTTATTGATACTGCAACATATCTTAAACCATACTGACTTTGAAAAAAAGTATTGTATCATTATAAAACGGACAATGGACTTACGATATTAAAACTCTATACTTAATTAGATTTTCAGTACAGATTTCTTCTAGCTACCTGGAAAAGCATTATAATTCTTAGAGGATAAATATAAAATAATCCCAAACATCAGGATTATTTCGCATTTCCATATTACTTTTCATCAGTTACTTTAATGACCAAACTTGGAAATCCAAAATAAGCAGTGATGAATACACGTAGCTAGCAAAAATCGGGGAAAGGGTTTTTTTTTGCATTGGAAATGGAAATGCTACTTTAGCAGAAGCCCATAAAGTGAAAATTGTAACACAGGTATAAACTATATACAGAAGCATTCCCCCGCCTGGCACATCAAACCCCCTCCCCACTTTTACATAACTGTTGTACACTTCTATATTTTCAGTGTCTGTAAAACAGTTGTTCAATGTATGTGGTTCTATTCGATAGATGCACATTTCAGAAAATGACTAAGTTCAACATCCCATAACTTTGTGAAAAATTGACAGAAACGAAAATTCTGAAAGTATACTCATCTTTAATATGTGTACAATCATCCTTCAAAACTGTAGAAGGAGTTGTCGAGACATCCATGTACTCAAATGCTTATTTCATCCAGAAAATGGTCAACAACCTCTAATGACGAAAAATTGATGAAAATGGGATTAGATTATGCACACCTTCAATATGACATTGTATTAAATCAACTACATTCTAGATAAAAATATCAGGACAAATCATATATCCTCGTGCAAACAGACGGACTATTCTTCGCGGGGCAAATAAATTGCTGAAACTATTGCTACTGAGGGGATGATACCCTCGGAAACTTGCGACATTTCATCAGCTGTGGTATCGATTCAGATACTAAAATTCCAAGCGTTTGATGTGCATTGTGTAGTTAGCTTGGTTATACTTGTAACCAAAACCCTGGAACTGGCCTATATTATATATAACAAAAATCCTAGTATCGGCATTCTCGTTTTAGTGAGCTTGAGTATGACTGTATACTGACTACTTATTAAAGTCAACACGTGTTGCATTAAAATTTGCAGCTTAGGATGTTTATTACTGTAGATTGGTGAAAGTCACAAACAATATACCTAACACAGACCTGAAATTCATTGAATTAAGGGACAAAGCTATTTATCCATGTGATACTAAAAGTGGCCATTTCCTTTATAACTCTTTAGATTTCTCTATATATGTAGTTGTTCTATTATTTTTTAAATTCAATTCTACTCCTAAACATAAAAAACATTCTTGCGAATTTGCAGATCCTTTCTTGAATCTGAGTGGAACGCGCACTGAAATTTTGATTCACCGTAAACCGCAACAAAATGAAGGAAACCACCTGTAAACTCCATGTTCGGGCATGGTAGGCCAATCAATTTAACACACTGTATTAGTATTGTATTTTACGGATACAATAAGTAAAAGCTGATTTCCTCCCACTTTTCACTTTAACAAACAAAAACCAATAAGAACTATGACACTAACAAGATTGCAATATTTAAAATTTTGTGTTAAATTGATTTTACAAATTTACCATGCACTATCATAAAGTGCGTTGGCGTCATTGTTTGCTGATGCTAAAAGGTTCAAACAAAATATTTAAATAAATATTTTAAACATTTATGGAAACTGACAAATTTTGGTATTTGGATTCAGTTCAATGAACATTTTTATTTAATCAAAAGGGGCATTCAAGGTTACTCCGAACTGTGTTATTAGACGTTAGCATTACAGATGAGAATCTGAAATACTGACAATTATCGGAAAGCTTTGAAAGTATTTGTTTTGTTTACAATCCTCATAGCAGAAAAGTACACAAATACTAGTAATTTATGACACCATAATGCAAAATTTAACCTCAAACTTTTCAATGCAATTGCTATTCGCTGTCGGTTAACTTGTATTTACAAAACGATTTTTAGAGTCTATTTCCCCAAAACTGTTTACCAGATGATGTAATGGGGATTGTTATTTGCCTGCATCAAAGCTGCCAGTCCAAAATTGTTAATGAAATTTTGTCGTAATAATAGACCAATACAGAGTGTTTATATGTATTAACAAACAAAAAAATATTACAAACTACCAGATATCGTTAAGATTTTTTGTCATTCCCTCTACCTATTAAAATAAATAAATCGAATGGATGTAACAGTACTTTCAAATTGGTAGGATACAGACTAATTATTTTTACTTCAATTGTAATGTCTTTTTGCATTTTATTCGTTTATTATCTCCGAAACTTTCTTTCCATATATTACACTACTAAATGTTGTAAAAATTAAATGCAAAGTATAAGCATTATTTGAAAAGCCAAAGTTTATATTTCAGGTGTAAAAGGCCCATTGTTGCATCCACGATTTCTTCCTGTACCTATAAAACTAACATTTTATAGAGGTGAAACAGCTATGTTGACATGTGCTGTAAAAAATCTAGGCACGAAAACAGTAAGTACAGTTTTTGTACAGTTATAAACTTTACATTTCTACTGAAATTTTCACTGTTCTGTACATTGTGTTGTTATTCCGAGCGTTTTTATTTTGCTCATCTACCTCGCCAACAAAAAAAAGCCCCCCAAAAATCCAGAAATATCATTAACTGTTAGGATTGTACGAATCGCCATAGCAGAAATGTACAAAAAATTTCTATCATTTTTTACTTCAAAAAGTAAACTTTTCAAGTCACAAAAATTGATATATAGATTATTGTGTTGTTATGTCACAACAGTAATTTGTGGAACTTATTGCAGGGAACTTGTAATTAAAGATGCTTTTCATCATCAATTTTTGCTTGACGTAGTATTTCCTAGGATGTAGGTTACATTTTTGTAATTATTCAGATTTATTGCCATATTAGCGTGATTATCTACTGGGCCTGCATAGTGATTATTTTGAAGTCTTATCAAATGTTTTCTCTTTGTCTGGATAATGGAAGGTGTTAAACAAGAAACATCAGTTAGCAATTTCGTAATTGAATTTACGCTTAATTTTTTCGGCTTAAATGTGATTGTAACGTATCAAATTAAAATATTTTCGGATAGACATTTTTAATGAATTGAGATTTTTCAATAATTTTGGTTTTACTTAAACGCAAAGCACAATATTTCCCAGCAAAATGCCAACTACTTAGTATATTGGGCATTAAAGGAAGAAAAAGTCTATGTACGAAATTTCCCAAAGGTAAAGAAAAAAATCTGAATCCGAACACACACATATATTTATACAATATATATTCAATCTATAATTATCCAATAACTTTTGATATCTTATAGGTAACGTGGAGAAAAATTCCATTCATAACACCTATAACAACAGGAGATAAACTTTTTGCGGCAGATCCACGATTTCAGGCAGTTCATGTTCCATGGAAAAATCAGTGGAATTTAAGTATTAAAAATGTGCAACTACAGGATGCTGGGGTATACGAATGTCAGGTCGGCATAAGAGGCAAAAAACTCCGACAAAATATAACACTATCTGTGATCAGTGAGTATAAACCATTTTTTGGACAATAAACCAAATAGGCATATTTAAGAGTCATGAAGATAGGGTGATTCGAGTCTACTATGAATAAATATTGTAATGTACAAGATCATCAATAGTGCTCAAGACAATTAGCCCAGGTTTCAAATGCTAAAATAACTATAATGATGAAGCAAAAAAACGATTTAAGTAGACATATATAAACGAGATGTACTAATAATTTAACCATTACAAAAGGAATTTGAAGTAAAGAACTTTTTATTTAAACTTTCTCATTAATAACCTTGTTAGATACATTAGCTGTTAACAAATATGTTATGCAATCAGTTTTAAGGATTTGATGAAGCTTTTTATTGCCAAAATCATCTTTGGAAGGCTGCCAGGGTGGGGTTTCTTACTTTCAATTGAAATCCGGATAGAAGACTGCACAAAACATTTAAATGGCGACATTCTCAGCAGGGCGAGATTGTTGTCACATAAACTTCTAAGACAGGGTTGTGTTCAGTCATCACTCCAAACGTTTTACGGTCGTCATCAAGAATTGATTGGCCGATACGAAATAAAGTGAAGAAATAACAAAGGGATATTCGAAGGAGGGGAAAATCGAAACAACTGACAAACTGCGGAGAACAACGAAGACAAGACCAAAACAATACATGCACTACAATTAAAAACTAAAAACACATGAACAACAGGGACCCCACCAAAAAAAAAAAACGGGGATAGACTCGGGTGCCCCGGACGAGTAAGCAGTCTCTGCTTCCTGCAGGACACCCGCCATGCTGCCCATGTCAAATCCGGTAACAGAAAAAGATAACATCAATGGAACAGTTCCATTTTCATTTGGGAAACGGTTTTTTCATACCTGTCATCAAAGTCATGATGATGTCCATAAACCTTTAATAAGGATGACTCCAACTTAGGAGCAACATATCCCTGTCTGAGCAACTTTTCTGTCAGGAGCCGGGCTCTGTCCAGGAAGTCAATGTATATGTCACAAGCTCTGCAATAACGTACGAGTTGTGAAATATATACTCCATACGCCGGCGCTTCTGGAATATTGCCGCTAAAAAATGGGAAGTTGACGATTAGAAAGTCAAAATCATCCCGTTTGTCGTTAAGTTTTGTATTCAACCTTCCTCTTGTGTCAATTTCGAGGTGAAAGTCAAGATAAGATGCAGTCTTGGCAGTGTCTGTGGTATCCTTAATTTCGAGCTTTTTTGGGATAGATGAGATGTAAGAAATTCCCAAAACGTGGATTGTTGAGTGATAAAACATCATCTATGTAGCTGAAGCTGAAATTAAAGGTACTGGCTAACTTCTTCTGTTTTTCCTTAAGAAACCCGTCAAGGAAATCTGCCTCATACAAGTAAAGGAACAAGTCGGCCAGGAATGGCGCACAATTAGTGTCCATAGGAATGCCAATTGTCTGTTGGAAAACACGTTCACCAAATTGAACAAATATGTTGTCGATCAAAAAGTATTGTGTCGTTAACGGAGCAGGACATGCTTACCCTTTCAGAGCACCTGATGTCACTCTCGGTTTTTAATGGAAGTTCACATTGCTAATGCTTTAGGTTCTGTGCTGTGTTGTAGTTTTGTTTAGTTTATTATAGGTTTTTTTTATTCTTTTAGTTATACATGAACCCTTGTGGCGTTTGTTTATTATGTTCCATTCTCCTGACTTTGTCCTTTCCTTGTACTTCAAATTTGTGGATTTTTCCACTGTTTTGTCGCTTCAGTATTATTTTGCCGATATTAACAACATAATGAGCAATAAACGCACATTGGTATAGGTATCAGATTTGATTCAGCGGAAGCACGTTTCGATGCTTTATGTCTTTTCCATGCTGAAAACTCACTTATTTTAGGAAAGAGTTATCATTTCTAAGATCTTATTGAAAAAGAAATTGTACATGTATTGAAACCTCATAGACATTAAAATATGTTGACTTTTTTAGATGCAGCTTTACCAAGAAAAGCAGGTAATGCGTTTAGATGACTTGTAATAATAAATGTGGAACTAGTTGATTGAAATTAAAAAGTAGTGGGGTGTAGTAGTCCATACCACAACACTAGCAATAAATGGCCCCCGAAAGTGAGGTGTAAAAAATAAACATTAATCCCCAATAAATCTAATGTTAATGATAAATCTTTAACAGTAAGTAGACAAGTGACAGCCCCTGAAAATATATGATCCCCCTTAAATTACACTGAAATAGCACAGAGGTCAGTGTGTACTACATTGAGATAGCACAGAGGTCAGTGTTTACTACATTGAGATAGCACAGAGGTCAGTGTTTACTACACTGAGATAGCACAGAGGTCAGTGTGTACTACATTGAGATAGCACAGAGGTCAGTGTGTACTACATTGAGATAGCACAGAGGTCAGTGTTTACTACACTGAGATAGCACAGAGGTCAGTGTGTACTACATTGAGATAGCACAGAGGTCAGTGTTTACTACACTGAGATAGCACGGAGGTCAGTGTTTACTACATTGAGATAGCAAAGAGGTCAATATAATAGAGAATAGATAATGGAAACGGGGAATATGTCAAAGAGACAACAATCCCATCAAACAGCTCAAGGCTACCAATGGGTCTTCAACGCAGTAAGAAAATCCCGCACCCGGAGGCGGGATTCAGCTGGCCCCGAAACAAAAATGCATACTAGTTCCGTGAAAGGGACGGCGCACTAAACTGCGAAACATACAAATGAACCGCAATTAAAAAACATATAAGACTAACAAAGGCTAGAGATTCATGCTTACTAAACTGAGATAGCACAGAGGTCAATGTGTTCTACACTGATATAGCACAGAGGCCAATGTGTTCTACACTGATATAGCACAGAGGTCAATGTGTACTACTATGAGATAGCACAGAGGTCAATGTGTATAACACTGAGATAGCACAGAGGTCAATGTGTTCTACACTGATATAGCACAGAGGTCAATGTGTACTACTATGAGATAGCACAGAGGTCAATGTGTATAACACTGAGATAACACAGAGGTCAATGTTTACTACACTGAGATACCACAGAGGTCAATGTTTACTACACTGAGGTAGCACAGGGGTCAATGTGTACTACAATAAAAATCACGGACGTCAACATTTACTACACTGAGGTAGCACAGGGGTCAGTGTGTACTACAATAAAAAACACGGACGTCAACATTTACTACACTAGAATATTAAACAGGTTAATAGTTACTGCATTAGAAATAGTATCATAGTACATATATATACCCATAATCAACGTAATACCACGATAGTTTTGATATTTAGTTTAACATGTATATATCTCCAATAACAGCATTTGAAGATACAAACGTAAAACAGTAGAAAGAGGAAAATATTATTAATACATAATAAAAATAGTTCTCTCATAAACAGAATGTCAAATTTTGACCAAAGAATTATTGTTTCGAGGGTTGCAACAAGAAACTATTGCTTTTGTGTATTTCAATTTATCTCTTATTTTTTTCAGAAATTAAAATACAAGGAACTGAATTTCCAGAAAAAGGTGGTTCCATATTCCTGTTATGTAATGCAACGGGTACAAAATACCCACCGGATACTATTGAATGGTTTAAAAATGGAGAAAGACTATTTACAGATCCATTTGAAAAACTATTTATTAAAAATCATATGGCGCAAAATGCAGGTGTATTGACAAGCTCATTAGAAATTAAAAATGCAAAAACAGAAGATAATGGGACATATATTTGTAGAGCGACAAGTAATGTAGAGGGAAATATGATTACTAGCATGAAAGTACATGTATTAAATGGTTAGTATTGTACTGTCTTAAAATAAACCTATTTAGTATAGTAGTCATTGACCATCAATATCCAGAATCATTCAGACTTGACTATCCTGACTCTCTTTTGTGTTCATGTTTGTGTTTTGTGCTCTTTTATGATATTTTTTGTCCTGGGTTCTGTCTGTTGGGTAGCGTTGATTAATTGGTATGTCATTGTTGACCTTTCCTGTTGTCCATTTTGTTATTTATTTGTTGTTTCATAACCTAACCTTTTAACTGTATGCCTAGTAAATATAAGTATACGTTCTCGAGTGGACATTAGAGAAACATTAACTCAGCATGTAATGATCGGATTAAGAAGATAGACTACATCGAATTCATAAAAGAGAATAAAAATGCAAGTCTGTACAAACTGTAAAGAAGAAATGTAATTTTCATCTCATCATGAAAAAATAACGATGAAAAAGATAACTGGGTCGTAAAATCTAATTACTTGATAATGAGGAACTTCACAACTATTTTTCCAGATAAATTATCAATATAAAATTAACATAAATCAAGCATGTTTTTAATTTTCAGTGATAAATCGTTTCTCGACATGCAGTAGTTTCCGAAGATCTGTATTTTTATTACACCTGTTTTATAGTTTTCCTCTGATCATACTTTAATTCTGTGGTTTATCAATAAGTAAGCTAGACAGATGAGGAAAACATTCCAATAATACAAACTCTTCACGTAAACAAAAGATTGATCTCTAATGGGACATGCTTCTATGCTGTTTCAATCGTGCAGATGCTGAAGTTATCATTGCCTAATTATACCCAAGTAAAGATAATGTTAACAAGATACACGATTCTGGTTTTAGCTCTAAAGTGAAAATATATTGTATTTGAGAGTGAATTGAAAATGCTGATTTCAAGTCGTAACTTTATTATTCTTTTCTTTTACTTACAGCTGGTTCAAACTATGCAAAAAGAGGTACGTAACACGCTAAGTAATATGACTTTCAAACAATCATAATTTACGAAGAAAATGAACGTTCGAGTATCTTAATTAACGTTTTTCTCAATTCTACATGGAAATACTTTCAGAAAGACCTCCAATTAACCTACAATGTAAGTAGACAAAGGAACTGGAGTGTTTTAGTGAAAACATTTGAACTACCGTGATTCTATTTAGAATATCCATTTCTGGGGAGAATGGTAGCAAATCGAATGTACTACTAATTGTTTCCAGAATTAAGGTTAAGGCACATATGTGTATATGCGCAAAGGAAACAATTTAAAGAAATTTTACTAATTCAAATAAAGTAAGATAAACATAAGCAAATGTCTCGATAGCCCTTACTCTTTTCTATGACAAGATGACCAGTTGATATGCATAAACCATTGTTACAAAATAACCTATAAATTTATTTCAGGTACTTTAAATCACACGACGAAATCAGAGAGCATTGACTCGCATGATGCTGCAAGATTTCTTAACTCAACATCTGGAGTTATATGTACTCTATTCATGCTTCAGATTTTGCTCCGAACAGTTTCATTATCATGACAACAAACTTAAGTAAATTAGGAGTACTTTAGAAGCAGCTGAATACGAAAACGGGTTTTAGCTTGTGTAATACGATTGCATATCACCACATTATATACATGGAATAGAAGTGGAAGCCTATAAAGTCACTTTAGTGTCTATATTAGAATGTATCGAAGTATTGTCTGAATAATTAACGTCATTTTTACATATAAAAGTATGTAAGTATATATTATCACCAACACAACTATTCAAAATGGGGTAACACAATAATGATATATGAGTAATTTTTCATAGAATATTAATGAAGTTGTAATAATGCATAGCTTTTAGTGTTGCTATTTGTAGGTTTATTACCTTTTTATTTTCAAAGCTTTACATCTTAAATATTTGTCTCGTAACATAAGAATTTTTATTATATGTATTGATTGTCAAAAACGTCTTTCATAGACAGCTTTTCTAAACCTTTCTGTATCAGCTTTTATTAGTACTGTCCTGATAGAAACTGATCTAAAGGAGAGTTGTTTTTCTATGGAACAGTGTAAAAATCGGGTCAGAACATACTTTCTGCCACTTTTAAGATTGTTCCTATGCAATGTTAGAATTGGTCGCCATTACAAATTGATAAACAAACAGGCCTGGGCGCCATAAAGAACTATTTTTGCTGAGCAAAGAAAATTTTACTCAAATTCCCATTCTCAGCCAATCACATTCGAGTATTCCGATATTTAAGAATATTCTCAGGCTTAAGAATATTCTCAACTTTTATGGTGCCAGAGCCTGGACATGTACACTGAATTTTGTATACCTTTGTCTTTATTTATTGGCTGCATTTGTAATAGGTACTTTTGTATTTTGACGAAATATTGACCGAATTTACATGTATATTCTGTTAATTATAGAAATGTAATGTAATGTATTCTCAGTTCTCTGTCTATGGAATTGATGAGATACATGTATCATACTTTTTGTGTCCCCTGCGGAACGCATGGTCGACACATACGGATCACTATCTGTCGTCTTGCGTCGTCAAACTTTTCTTCTATCCTCAACTACTCGTACACTGCTCAAAGGAATTTGATGAAACTGTCTCTGTGCATTTTTAGAAAATTTTTAATTTTTTTTTGTAAAAATTGACATTTTTGAAAAAAAAGGGGGGGTCAAAACTTCTATCCTCAACTACTCCATAACCGCTTAAAGCAATTTGATGAAATATTCTCTGTGCATTAACCTTAATGCAAAGGTGTGCATATATATTTCATTTTTAGAAAATGTTCAATTTTATTCTGTAAATATTGACATTTTTGAAAAAAGGGGGGAGGGGGTCAAAACTTCTACCCTCAACTACTCCATAACCGCTCAAAGCAATTTGATGAAACATTCTCTGTGCATTAACCTTAATGCAAAGGAGTGCATATATATGTTTCATTTTTAGAAAATTTAAACATCATTTGTAAAAATTGACGTCCGCAGGCGACACATGTCTTCCTTGTAAGACTCAAGCATTTTAATATCATTACATGGCAATGTTGTAAATATTTACAATTACATGTATGTAGATACTTTTACAAGCAGATGTATATATGCTTATATAGAAATTGTATCATGTAACAACACAATTGTTTTATGCAAATCATGAGAAGAATAATTTGTCATTAATTATATACATGTACATGCATGCAACAGCTAAAGAAACCACACGTCCCCAAGACATTAAAATAGATACACATTATATAATCCTCATTACGTAACAAAGTAAATGATAAGATGTAACGAAATTATGATTGAATTAATAACTAATTCTGAAAAGTGGATAATAACGACGGATTTGAATCTGAACTGAATAACAAATAAGAAAATACACACAGAACCAAAACATAAAACAGAAGACGAGTCCCCATCATTGTTGAACAACTTAAGTTATCTCCTGAAACAATACTCAGTAAATTATTTGATAGGAATTATGGGGAAAGCATGTAAAGAAACTTACAAGATTACCGGCCGATGAATTGTGAGAGGCATTTGACTTTTTGAAAATATTACAAGAAATGTGTTTGTTAAGTAAATACAAGGCAATTTAAGTATTGATTATTAACACTAAGTATGACTCAAAAAGATTTCTGTTCATATAATCACTGCCTAAATGAAACTTTTCGTCTCCACATTGTAAAATGTTAAGTTTTTCAAGTTTTTTTCAGGTTTCAAGAAATTTAATTATAAGAAAATTGAAATAAATTGGGGACTGAAATTATATATACCACTCATACAAATACTTTTTTGTCTGATATTTAATTTTGAAAAGGAATCAAACCGCGGAGAAAATGAGCTTTGTTTCATTTAAGTTGTACATGTATGCGCACGATTGTATTGTTGAATAATTAGTGTGAAGATACTGAATATTTTATCTTTTTAACATGTGTGTACATTGCACGATTTTTCGACTGCCAGGTTTTGAAATTTGAAACTATTCTGACCATTAAGATTACACACATTTACATGTAGCAATACGACAAAGGCTGTTTCATTTCAAATAAAATTCTTTGGCACCCATTTTGATGCACAAAATCTTCAAATTTCGTCGATTTACGACTCATTATGGCCTAAGATGTTTAAAACCAAAACAACAATCCACAAAGTAGAAAATCTAATTCAAAAATGCCAAAATGACCAAAATGGGTAAATCCAAAACCATCTAACGACAGAGCTATGCACGAGGGAGATACTCCTTAATTTTACATTTTTATTACGGTCAATTTCAATTTCGGGCTAGTATCGAAACGCTTGCAACTCAGCTGGGGATATCATCGGGGACATGGAGTGCACCAGCAGCACAGTTTTATGGCTTTGCACTTTCATATACTGTTTACTATTGCCGAATATTTTGATATTGAATAACAGTTTATAGAACGGAACCATTATTCACCCATGTTCAGTTTTCAAGTTGATCTTAAAAAAGACCTTTGTGAAGAATCTGTTATATACACTATACATTGCATTTTGGAGAATATCAGTTACATTAGAAAACATATTAATATGTAAATACAGTGAAGAATGTTAATAGAAATTTTGTTTACAGAAAACATAAGTGTTGTGCCTCCGGCTCTAATTACAGTTAAAAATTACTGGTATTTACACAGAAAATCAACATTAACACAATTTTCAGGTCATATTTGTAAACGTTAAAAAAAAAATAAAAATTTCTGAAGAAGTTATAATTCTTACTATGTTTTCTGTCGATTTGTACTTTTTGTGATGGTTTAGTTTTACATGTATGTATTTTGTACAAACAATATTACATTGTCAGTATTTACTGTGAGAATCTATGTTAAATATCCCCTGTTTAACAGAGGAGGCGCAAGAAAATGTACATATTTGATTTTTTTATACTTTGTTAGTCCGACTTGTAATAATTTATCAATTTTCAGATTTTGAAAAATGATGTTATTGAATGTTTAAAATTGTTATTTTCCCTACTGTTTTTATTACATTAAAATATATTGGCAATACCTTTCTTGTTATACCATCTGTCAAAGGCGTTTACGGACTGCTATTATTCCTTCGCTTAACGTTTGTTACACCAGTGATTTTGTGACAAGAGAAAGCTACGTGAAAAATAATTTCTTACCCGTTTATATGTTCATGTTATCATAATTTCCCCGTAGCTGCTCCAAGAGAATTCTCCATTATGAAGCTAATGTGCTTTAAGTGTTTAATGGAAGATGAAAGGTCTTCATACTGACATTAGAGCTGGGTAATAAATGACGAAATAATAAAATAAAAATTATTTTTTTTTCATTATCTTTTATAAAAACATTAAGAGAAATATATCTTTTGTAGATTTTGTATATTCACGGACCGTATGGTTAAATACGAGGCTTTAAAAACAATTTTTAGCGGATTGATTCTTGTCTGTCACATGTTTAATCCGTCAAGTGGCAAATATCATGTGCATTTTCAGAATCAGTTCAAGAAGACATAAAAATAATCTAGATTAGAATAAGACGGAATACAAAGGGTAAAGGAGGGTTTGGTAGGGACGAATAATCTACCTTGACGGCTATTAGATTACTTTTGGCGAAATCTACCTTAGGGAGGCTTTAATGCTAAAGGAGGGTAGCGTTTTGCAAGCAAATCACCCACCAGGATCCCCGATTACTAAATATATTGATACATTTGTAGAAATATAAATTATAATGAACATGCAGAGTTTACACTTACTGAATAATTAGAGGCATATATACATGTTAGTATGTTAAAAGATATAAACAATGAGATACAAAACACAACAATTACAAACTCATTTAATTTCGTTAACTGATATCACCAGAAGAATACAGCAACAATATCATAGGGAACAATTCACTATTACAACAGGAAAAAAAACAAGGCGCATTCGTGAACTAAGCAACAAAGGTCATATACGAAAAATATATGATCAAAAGATAAAGGACACATAGATATAGCAAACTGTAGAGAGTTAGAACAAGACGGCCAAAAACTAAAGCACTAGCTATGTGAACTCTCACAAAATGTCTAGGGTGACATGAGGATTTAGAACTTTCATCATTTTGGAAATTGCGGCCAGGAAGGCACAGCATATGTATCAACAGTAACCCTTATTTTGTAGGTGAAGTAAGTACACATTACATATAGATTCTTTAATACCAATTTTGATGCACAAGATGTGCATATTTCGTCGATTTACGAGTCATCAGTTGTGCTCAAAGCCTAAAATGTTGAAAACCAAAATAATGATCAACAACGTAATTCCAACATGACAAAAAAATATATATAAACTAGTCAACGCACCCGCTGCATATCCCCGTGCTACTCTTGTGTTTTTGAAATCCATACAATCCAATCTAGTGTTGTTGCTATAGTGATTCCAAATATATATATGGCTGCTAAGTAGAAATCACAAATAAAGTTGTCTTATAGGAAATTTGAATCACTGAATCACATATTTGTGAAATCCATACAATCCAAACTAGTGCTGGTGCTATAGTGGTTGCTCAGTAGAAATCACAAATAAAGTAGTCTATGAGTCTTTAAGGAAATTTACGAAAATTGGAATAACATAATTTTGGGGGATGGATGAATTGTTGTTTAACGTCCAGTGGCAGCCAGGTGCATATCAGGACGAGAACATGTTGATATGATAATGAACTGCTTTGTACTAGATCGACACGCTGAGCCGGATTTTTAATGTGCTGGCTCACGAGGTAACTGTTCGCAGGAAGACATATCAACCCACTCAGACACATTATACTGACTTTAAGCCGACCAGTAGATCTTTGCTCTTACTCTTAGATGCCGCGTGCTTGGCGGAGAGGCGGAGAAGCAAAAACCAATTTTAATGTCTTTGGTTTGACCCGGCCGGGGATCGAACCCGCGACCTTCCGTACTCGAGGCGAGCACGCTACCACGAAACCGACGAGGCGGTTCATAATTTTGAATCAAAATGATCCTAATAAGTCTTAAAGCTAATATGATAAAAATAATATCTATAATTGCTATGTAAAATTCCAAAAATAATAGTCATAGACACTTTCAGGAAATTTACCAAAGATGGAATCACTTATTTTTGACATCTAGATGATCCCAATATGTGTTACTCCTGATGTGATCCAGAAAATACATGGTTTTTTGTCAAAAATGAAAAAAAAAATAATGGTCTTAGAGACTTTCAGGAAATTTACTTGGAACCGCATCTTGAAACAATTCCGAAACATTTAGCAGAATCTACATTAGTTGTAAAATTACTGAGTCAACTTTCAGCTCCGTATTCCAGTAACATGAGAGGAGTTGCGTGACAAAGGAATAATGTACCCTTAGGCTCCCTTTGTAGCCCAGCTCCCAGGTGCGCTATTCAAATTCCAAAACAATTTGGCACAGTCACCACACATAGTGCACTCAATGACCCAAGTTTCATCTTTCTACATCCAGTGATTACTGAGATTATCCTGGACATTACTAACGTACGTACATACGTAAGTTGAACAGCAAAACAATATCCTCGTTATGCCACGTCAAATTAATTACTTGTTTGTCGGATCCCGCATCCGATTCTAGATTTTGTAATAAAAATTTAATCACTTGATCAATTGAATGAAGCCCTAACAGGACGTACATTGTAATTAGTAACAAATGACAGGCCAGTATATTTTTGGCCTCTGTTGTCTTCTAAGTGAGGGTTACGCAACCTAACATGGTCACTCAATGTGATATATTCATTGACCCATTCAAAACAATACAAAAAAAATCGTATTGCAATGATTTGGACTTTGGTATGATAACAAACTTTAAAATTGAACAGGGTGGGAGCAAACCTTCAAACGAGGGATTACCCCTTAACCGAGGAATGTCCCTCTCACAAGGGGAAAATTTCAAGTTATAAAATATTAATTTAATTCTTCAATTTCTTCCACAGAAAAATATTTGTATCTAAAATAAGGAAGACACCAAATGTCACATTACTATATTTTGATAATGCTTGTACAGTTCAATACCGTGTGATAATGACCGGTCATCGAAAATGACCGCTGTTGTTTTTTAAGCTACACTGCTTTTTAGATCGCACAAGTGATTCAGATTTATTCAAACACAAAATTAAGATTATAAATCTAAGCAAACGAACATTGTCTTGAATAATTCTTTTTAAGATATTCTCAGAAAAAAAATCCATGGTTTCTTCAATGAAATAACACAATATTTACTTATACAGAGGGCGTTATCATGAATATAGGTGGACCTCGGAACAGTAGTATTGACTTTAACATCGATAATGCCCTCTCCTGCGGCTTGGGCACTTTCTGTGTTTCAGTAAATACTTCTGATCCTTTGGCAGTGTATATCCCACGATAATACCCTCTGCATAAGTATCTATTATATAAATATATGCCATAACCGTACATGTTAACATGATTTTTTTCATATATAAATTATGATATATTATTTCAATGATATATCTACATGTACATTATTAAAATACAAATGTAGATTGAGATAGTAAATAAGAAAATATTCCATCTTCAAGGATAACGTCAAATGCACACCGCAAACCAGATAAACGCTACTGAGCATGCGCAAACATTGAAATACTGAGATATAAAATTCTTGATGCACAACATGTGCACATTTCATCGATTTACGACTTATCAGTTATGCTCGTGGCCTAAAATGTTGGAAACCAAAACAACAAACCAAAAGGTTAAAGAACAAATTAAAAAATATCAAAATAACAAAAAAAGGTAAAGCCAGAACCATCTAATGCCATAGCTATGCACGAGGGAGATACTCCTTAGTTTTCACAAATTATACCATTTTGTCATCATACTTTTTCATTTTATATTAAGTAACAGAAACATTACAACCGAAGAAAAAATTCCTTTTAGGCCCGGTGTAAAATCACGTTTAGAAAATTTTATGGCGATAGGAATTTTAAACGCATTCCTTTAGATTACAGACACCAGAACATTAAATTATGGTGCCATATTTGATGCTGAAAATATCACTATTGTATTTCAAAACTGAAAAATCGACGCCGCAATTTTTACAAGTAAGAAAATTGATTTCTTCATATTTCTGTTACCGACCCCACTCTTACCAATTTTTATGGTAGATGTGTCAGTGTGTTAGACGTCTGTAAGCGAATATATGTTTGGCTAGAGGAGGCAGTGGTAGAAAATATGTATTTTGAAGTGTGCGAATTGAACAACTTTATCCATAGACTAAATGTTAAACAAATTTTGGGTAGGGTTATTTCCCTTGATAATACGTGTTATTGATAAATGAAGAATGCTTTTTGTATATATTTTTAAAAAATGCATATATGGAGGATTTCAAAGAATATACATGTAATCAAGAAATAAAATAGCTGGGTCTATTTTTTGTCCATTTATCGTAGGAAGATTGTGGGTCTTATCACAACCCACCCTTTGTCCGTTTCTCGACCGGTATGTTTCGCATATTCTGAAAAATTCCAGGCCGTAACAGTTGGTAAAAAGACTCATGATAAAAATCTTGTTTTCAATGTAGATGGTATCTATATTTCATGTGATGACGAAGTCAAATTACCCGATGTAACTCTGGATTTTAAATTAAAGTTAAATACTCATATTTAAAATATATGCAAGAAGGCTGCAAGACAATTAAATGTTCTTAAGGTGGTACCTAACACTACAGGGAGATAACTCTGTAAAATCAGCTAAACGTTTTAATAACGTTGTGTTGTTAAGGGAATATTAAGCGTTTCAATGATCAATATTAGTGTTTGTCAAACTGCTATACAATCAGTGAAATTTTTCTGATGAATTGGTTGGTTCAAATGTTTTGAAATTTTAAAATTTTTGTCAATGGGTCAAAGTAAATACTTTGTCAAAATTTTATGAAAATTAAACGAGCCAAATTAATTTTAGTGAAAGTGTTGGGTACCACCTAAAGCGGATAGGTAAAAACTTGGAAATTTACTATTTAATATGAGGCACGCGTTACCTGATGAGCTCCCGAAGTTTTTTAAGAAGGGTATATCAGGAATTCTTCCGTTTCTGTTCCGTTTTTTTTTCATGTTCAGTCCCGTCTAGTTCCGTCTTTTAGTAATAGCGTCTTTACGCAAGACCGGAAATTAGGCTAAACCTCCGATTGAAGAAAAAAATCTTGTCAGTACAGTAACACAAATTGATCCTTCTGCCACAATAACTTCATTCGAGAGCTTATTATTCTTTCATAATGTCCAATTTTAGCTACTCCCATTAATATGGCATTTTTATAGCGAGAAAAATTCATCAAAAATTGAAAAAATTCAAAAACGCCTGCACCGTTTTATTTATGACGACCTTGGTAGCACTTATGATTCTCTCTTGGAAAAATCGAAAATGCCAGCATTGAAAACCAGAAGGATGCGTACAATTGCCTTCAAAATCATCATTAAAATTAGTACTTTTTTGGTACAAAATGTACCAGATGGTATTATTAAAAATAACTCATATAATTTCAGATATATTTTAATACAGCTGTGGTACCCTAGCCCTGAATTAGTACTTACGGTACTTACTGTATAAAGTCATATTTAGGTATGAGGCAGCAAGTATGGAACTCTCTAAAAAAAATGAGGCAAGACAAATGTCCTCGTTTGCACAATTTAAGAACTAAATCAACAGCTAGTGGGGAGGGGGTGGGGCAAATGTGTAAATGCATTGCCTGTAGATTCCACGACCCAATGCGTCCTACCTGAATTTGAATTTATAGCCGATACATTTATAATCTCTGCTGCTCTGCTTAGTTGAAACTTTATTCTGTTTAACTATATGCTTGGTACTATATTTTAATCTGCATGGTATATTTGTTTATTTTTTTAGTTTCTTGTATATAGCTATAGTCGATTCAAGAGCTCTTCAGAGCTCATGTTTTATTGTTGAATTGTATATATTTGCCGACTTAAAATAACATTTACTTTACTTTACTTCGCAAATACCCCTCTCAAGCATGATATTTATGATTAAAATTCATATGACATTATATCGAAACGATAATAAGAATTTCTACTTTTTAAAACTCCGTTCAGAATACACACACACTGACAAACCTTTCAGTTTCCGCAACAATACTAGTACTGTAAATAAATAGTGAAAATAATGTACAATTTATTTCTGTTTCTTTATTGCTATGTTCTAAAATGTGAGATTTATTTCTCTCACAATCCATTTTGCTGATTTAAGTTATATCTGTGTAAACATTTATTTAATTACAGAACAATAAAAGTCAGATTAAGTGATGATTTTCCGATAAAAGAACACTGTTTTTATGGAGAAATCACACATCAGTCCATTGATTTAAATTCTTTAAACCCCAGAAGTACGTAGGCATCAGCTTTACGTAAAGTTTTATTGAAATTCATGATTGTTACGTGGCATAATTGCAAATAATATATTGGCTGTTTTAAATTATATATGCCATCTACAACAGTTAAAGGGTGACGAATTAGACTTTGTCGGTAGTAAATATTTTAAATATGTCATGTAAATCATAAAATTTGAATAACAAATTAAGCGTGCAATGCCAAAAAAAAAAATAAAATAAAGAAGGGAACGGTCTTGAAACTTTGAGATGAAGATGAAAATGGCAATAAAAACGCTGTTCCTTTTGCATGTATGTGGAGGCCGGAGTTTTGTGTCAAGAATAATCTCGCTATATTTCTTCATTCATAAAATTGACCCAAATGAAATGACTATTGGAATGTTGACAATCTGTAAATGTCGGTATGCTTACACCCCGTAGTTATACAAAATGTACATGGAAAGAGTTTCCAGGTCAATGTCTCAATCATTTTCACTGTTTAAATAAACAAAATATGAAGTAAACGGTCGGCGTGTGTCTTAAGAATTTTACTTGAAGCTTCTAAAAATAATTAAATATATCGCTGACAATCTAATGTTACACTACACAGTGTATTTTATTTAAAAATTTAAAAATTTATACAAAATATTTATTAAAACAATTTTTAAAATTCTAAGAATAGTAGATTGCATATCTTGTATTTCTCCTTCTCATTTACATATTTGTATTTTCATTCTTATGTTTTTAATACTACAGACTATTACGTAGTTCCAAAATATGCTTTTTTTATTTTTCACAGTGCAAGAAGCTCCTCCTCAGTTTGTATTTCATTCATTTCAAGTTTATTTACGATTTGAATTTAAATATCTTTAAAAATTACTTCTCAAATTTGTCTAGCTACAATATACATGAATAGATTTTAACATGTATTAATCTTTTGATATTTTTGGGTTCTTCCTATACGTACTTGTAGATTAAAATATTTCCACCAAAATAAAATAACTAATTATTTATTACAGTCTCTTTGTTAGTATCATTCCAAACAGATTTATTGTACTTTATGTAAATTTCTCTCCTTTTAATACATTTTCATTGGTTTACAAGAATTTGGTATTATACTCGACCACCCGCTGGTAAGAAACACCGTGTGGTATTTTACACTGTCACCGCTTTTTTTCACTGTCACCCTCTGGAAAGAAACAGCGGAGGGTATTTTATACTGTGACCCGCTCATAAAATCCAAGACATTCAGTATAATAAAATGAATAACAAATTTCTAAGAGGGTAACGGAGTATATTGTACCCCCTCTAAAAACACTGTCAACGTCGGAAGCCTCGGCTGACAATATTTTTTCGGGGTTACAATATACTCCGTCACCCTCTTAGAAATGTGTTATTTATATAATGTCGCCCTAAGTAAAAGTACACATTATTTTTCATAAAAAGCATATTAAAAATGTTCTCATGTTGCAAATTTAATCGAATAAACAAAAGGCTGTGATGTCATTTTACAAGATAAACAAATGAAAGGTCATGCAAAAATACTTTAATCACTATTTCAAGAATCCTTCAAATTCTTTGTATATCTGCAGCATAATTTTTTTTTAAACAAACATGATATAATACTGGTGAAAGTTTCACGCTAGGGACTATCTATATCTTGGTGTGTGGTGCTAGAAAATATAAGTTACACAACTTGATTTCAAGATGGAAACCAATGAAAGAAATTCTGAAATTATGATCATTTAGATGTATATTAAATAAAAATAACAATAATACTAAGACTCTACTTTCAGTATTAAATGTTCTTATGCACATTAATATTATTCAGCCTCTCTTTTCAGCTTTACATACATGTACCATCATTCCATTCTTTTCAATAGTGATTCAGTTAAATGCTTTAATAACGCATTTTTACTTAAAGGATATTTTACGTTTTGAAATTCAATTTGAAAACCCCCTTTTAATGAATAGCAAGTTCATATTTCATCACACATTTCACTATGCTTTTATTAAAACACATCTTATTTGTTTACAAACATATCACCGCATTCAAAAATAATATCAACGGGACCCATACTAAAACTCAACGGAAAAATTATTTGATATTTAGATCAGGAGGAGGAAGGAATTTGAAAAAGAACACAGGCCCAAAATTCGATGAAAACAAACAAGAGGCTCTCAAGAGTTTGTATCGCTCACCTGGATTTAACTTTTCACCTTGAGCAGGACTAAAAATTTAAGTGCGTGTAGTCAATTTGGCTGGTTTTTCTATAGGGTTCTATGTTAAAGTAAGTTCGGCTGTGGCAGCCATTTTGGTTGACAGTCCAGGTAAATAGACACATTTCTAAAAGAGAACCATCTAAGGACCATTACTGGTAAGTCTTGTTCCAACTGGCTAAGTGATTTCAGACAAGAATATTTTTTAAATGAATTTTACCATAGGGTCCTATATTAAACTAAGTTCGGTTGTGGCAGCCACCTTGGTTGACAATTCGGGTGATCGGACACAATTCTGAAAGAGAACAATCTAAGGACAAAAGTTTTGTTACAATTGGCTCTGTAGCTTCACACAAGAATATTTTTCAATGAATTTTCCTATAGAGCCGTATGTTAAACTAAGTTCAGATGTGGCGGCCATCTTGGTTGGCAGTTCGGTTCATCAGACACAATTCACAAAGAGAACCATCTTATAAGGACCATTGATACCAAGTCTAGTTCTAATCTAATTGGCTTAGTGGTTTCAGAAAAAAAGATTTTTGAGTGAATTTCCCGATGGTCCAATGTTAAACTAAGTTCGGCTGTGGCGACCATCTTGGTTCAAAATCCACGAAATCGGACACATTTCTGAAAGAGGACCTCCTAAGGACCATTGCTGCCAAGTCTGGTTCCAATTGGTCAAGTGGTTTGAGACAAGAAGATTTTTCAATGAATTTTCCCATAGGGCTCTATATTAAAGTCGGTCAATGCATTAATATTGGTTGACTATCCGGGCAATCGGACACAATTCTGGAAGAAGACCATCTAAGGACCATTGCTACCCAGTCTAGTTCTAATTGGCTTGATGGTCCCAGACAAGAAGATTTTTAAATGAATTTTCCTATCAGGTCCTATATTAAACTAAGTTCGGGTGTGGCGGGTCTGGGTCATGGGACATAATTCTATAAGTGAACCTCCAAGGGACCATTACTGCCAAGTTTGGTTCCAATTGGCCTTGTAGTTACATAGAAGAAGAAATTTGAAATTCATCCCCCCTTTTTCTATGTTTAGTATCAGCAGCCATGTCGGTTGCAAGGGGTCCACCAAATGACCATTCCACCAAAGTTTGCTCCCAATTCGCCCAGTGGTTTCAGAGGAAAAGATCTTTAAAGGAAAGTTTATGACGGACGCCGTCTTTAAAGGGCAAAAACTCCCATAAGGGGCAATCAATGATTTTGGTCATGTTGACTTATTTGTAGATCTTACTTTGTTGAACAGTTTTGCTGTTTTCAGTTTGTCTTTATCTATAATAATATTCAATATAATAACCTAAAACGGAAAAATTTCCTTTTAATTAACAATTCAGGGGCAATAACCCAACAAAGGGTTGACCGATTCGTCTGAAAATTTTTTGCAGGTAGATCTTGACCTGATGAACATTTTTACCCAGATCAGTTTGGCTGTAAATGCTTTAGTTTTTGAGATATAAGACAAAAACTGCAATTTACCCCTATGCTCTATGTTGGTTGGCAGGCGGGGTCATCGGTTACATTTTGTTAAACTAGATACCCTAATAATGCTTGTGGCCAAGTTTAGTTCCATTAGGCCCAGTAGTTTCAGAGGAGAAGGTTTTTGTAAAAAGTTAACGGACGATGACGGACGCCGGACGACGGACGCCATGTGATGAGAATAGTTCAGTTGACCCTTTGGTCAGGTAAGCTAAAAGGGAATGTCGGAAAAAAACCTTGTCGCACTTGAATGCTAAAAACAAAATGGGGGCTCATAGATGTAGCAAAATAAAATAACAAGATCATTTCCTTGCACCCCCCCCCCCTTATATTAAAATGTAATGTTGTTTTCTTGCTCTCTGGTGGCATTGGCAGGTTTTGACAGTCAATTTTAACTTTTGGGGTCTCGTGTGCCGTTTTGTTGGGACTGAAGCCAATTAAAGATTACATGACAACCGTTACTTTTCGGTATTATTTATCCGTTGGTAACGTTTGTTAAAAGGGAAATTTCGTCTTATGTAGAATCATAAAATGAAAAATAAATGTACGTAATGAATTATCTGTGACACTTACTCATCAATTGTGTCCAAGAACAGAATTATTTAAGACCAGTATCATTAAATATACAAAGCAAAAAGGGTATAAATTCTTTTGTTGCATTTATAACTACTGCCCTGAGACTTTCTCTGTTTAAAACTACCTATTAATGTATAAAAGTTTCCTGTTTATGTCAAGTTTTACGATTTGCTTTCGTGATGTTGTATTAATAATATGATCAGTTCGTTACCTACATGTCCAGACACTCATTACTTCCATTGGTTAATATTCAACGGTTTGGAAAAGAACATGTAAGCTTTATCGATTAGTCTACAAATTAAAACTTCAGAGGGCTAAAGCATCAATTACAAATGAAAAGACAATGAAAACATATTAAGAAAGGGAATGGGATTTCTAATAATTGAAATTTTTACAATACTGTCATTATGTGTAGTCCATAGGCCATTAAAATGCTTTATCTAAACTTCACAGAACTATCCTAGACTTCGGCCATTGATACAAGTGCAGGATTTAATTTTTATACTGCAACTACATGTACGCTTTTAGCTGACCAATATAGCTTGCCCAATATTGTTTTTCGATATTGGGTCAGTAGCCCAATATAGTCTCCTGGTACCCTTGTCCTCACATTCAACGATATTTTGCATTGTGTTCTGGTTCACAGTGATTATGACGTTGTGTTTACCCAGATTAGGCCCCCAAAACGGCCCTTCTTCAAATAAGCCATAAATGTTCCATTTCTGGATAAAAACAATATACATACATTGTCAGAAAATATAAAGTTTATTTGTACTCGCCACGAAACGGGGAAGAAATACTCGATAAACCTCGCAATTCTATCCGTTTCAAAGGCTCGTACAAATAAACTTTATATTTTCTGACAATGTACATTTATTGTATATGTCTTCATCGCTTAAATTCTACGTTTAATATATATATCATTCCCTTCTACTGTTGCATTGTAATATGGATAATAATCATTTCATGAAAGTACAATTCGAAATATTACGTCTAGTAAGCATTCTATATAATAGGCTAAATATTAATAAAACCAAGAAAATGACACAATATGTTGCAAGGTATACCAACAATCTAAGGACATCATTTTGTTTTATGTCGATAATTGTACTTGTCAGTTTTGAAATTAAATTTTCATTCGTTAACTATATGTTTTATTAATTTTTAAATGGTTAAACATGATGGATGGATGGATGGATATATAGATTCTCCTTCAGGTACGAGTGGGTTATGGAATTTCTCCACCCAAGATAGTTAAATTTTCGATTTTCAACACGCGGGCCTTTAGCGAGCGTGTTAAAATCTAAAATTTAACTATTGAGGGTGAGAAATTCCATAACTCACAAGTAAATAGAAGGAGAATCTGCTTCTCCTATGATTTTCGACAAAACCTCAAGAAAATGTCGTTGCTATGTGGTTTGTTTACATAGACGTCATTTCGGGACTTCTCTAGTTTATCGTTCCAATAACTGTATAAAAAAGGGCGGTAATTCCCACGTAGAAATTTAATCACCGGGAAGTGGTTAAAAATATTATGTATTTTTATCCCACCGATTAAACACGTCAAGAATAGGAGAAGAATTATTGTTTACCGTCCACTGGTAATCATTAGGTGTATATCAGGACGAGGACATGTTGATATGACATAATTTATGATCCCTGCTTTGTACTGGACCGACACGCTGAACCGGATTTTTAATGTGCTAGCTCCGCAAGAGGACATATCACTCCACTCGGACACATTATACCGACTCCGAACCTACCAGTCCTTTGCTCTTACCGATGCCGCGTGCTTGGCGGAGAAGCAGCAAAAAACAAATTTAATGTCGTTTTGACCCCCGACCTTCCGCACTCGAGGCGAGCACGAGAGTAAGAAATGAAGGATACTAGTAGTTTTTTTTCATTCATACTGGTTTACCATTTCTAGATATATTTATTTATTATTTATGGAAGAGATAACTAAGTAACGACAACAAGTATTGCATGATCAGCGAACTTTTTTTCCAAGAAAATACAATTCTATTAATAAATTATATGTCACACCACACAACCACAACGTTTGTCTGTTCTTTGATTAACCATAATCCTTCTATAAGATTAAACATTTACTTTCCTCAAATCTCATGTATATTATAAATACTAGAATAAACAAATGCGACGAAAAGGAACTTCAACATTCAATGATAAAAATCTGTGAACACAGAATTATGATTTATCGTCCAATAATTGACTTTTACTTCAATAGTGTTTGTAATGTATATTCTAGACAAACAGGTGCCCCTTTTCTTTAATAAACGTATTAAAAAATAAATTCTCATTTCAAAAAGTATTATCTATCTATAGTGTGTACCATATAACTATTAATCTAAAAAAATGTTTGAATATGGTAACTAGTATATGTCAATTGGGTATAACATTAAATTCTACTGTTATTACTCTTGGAAATGTTTGATAGAAATATATCTCTCGTTCATAGCTTTATCGTAGGATTTTAGTTTTCGACCTTCCGACATTTGAATCTGCTGTGTAATGTTTTAGTTTAAATTTTCGGGTTTCAGCTTCCGTTGTACACTTCTGATGAGAAATGCATGGTTTACCATGCACAAAATTGGTACCACAAAAATTTTTGGTAAGCATTATGTTTTGGTACATGTATAAGACTTTTGTAATTTCGCATTATATCGAGAAGATTACATGCCAAAATCTGTGTCACATGCCGTATCAACCAGAGTAACCAATATCAGCCAGAAGGCCGAAGGCCCGCTGGGTGTGAGGGCTGATATTGGTTACTATGCCTGCGAATCAATGAAACTACAAACACAATGTAGTTTTATGATATACCAGTTACAAATGTACATACACGACACAAAATCAACAATATCAGTTTTGGTACATGGAATTCGGCAGTTGCTCTTTTAAAAAACCATACATTGTCAATAATTTATTTGATTTTGTCAATAGTACAGATGGGTATGCCATTCCTGCTATTCGCTTAGTTATATCTCATCCCAAGAACTGATGAAATGTAAAAAAAATGTGGGAAGCTGGCTAAAACAATCTTCAGAACTTAAAAGTAGATTCAAGTGCATTAATGATCTAAAAACGCAGCCAATTGTTTACAGATGATTTTCTATATAGTTTCTGATAATATTGTATATTCAAGGGTGTTAAGCATTCGGTACAAAGGGTGACATCCTATTTTGATTAGCACAAATCTATCATAACATTGTTTTATTT
Organism: Mytilisepta virgata; assembly: GCA_028015205.1. Lineage (NCBI taxonomy): Eukaryota > Metazoa > Mollusca > Bivalvia > Mytilida > Mytilidae > Mytilisepta > Mytilisepta virgata. Next base: position 6,188,180 of record CM051517.1, read on the forward strand.
TTGTTGTCTTTCTTGTTAGTATATATATAAAAAAGATTTGACGCCCCTGCCATATGACTTTGCAATAAAATCGTTTAACAGCCTATAAATTCCCTAGGTATTATGTAATTGATATTATAAACAACACCATTAATCATCTTGGTATTTCTTGACTTTACTTGGAGATTATTGGTTTACTTCTTGTTAGCTATTGTTCTATGCATAAAAAAACCTTACCAGTTTGTACTACACAACCCGTGAAAATGGTTCTTACAGGCAATTGTTTGGTTTTTTGCAGAATATTACTTTATCTTGACTACCTAAGAATCATTTATACGTTTAATTTGTTTGTTTGTAAATAAAATAAAACCCATTTTAGGTTACTTAGACGTCCCATGAATCGTTCATTGCCTTTTGCAGAATGAAAAAATCCTAAATTTTTCTTGACATTGTTATCAGTTTGTCTTGACAACCCGTGAATAGTTTATACACATGATTTATTAGCTTTTGTAGAAAGACCAGTCGTGATCAGTTCTGTGTTTGACCAATGCAAACTTAGTTGTAACGTTGATTTTCATTGGATGACGTTGAAAATTTCAAGCCATCAATTCTGAAATTTGAAGCCATCTAGGTCAAAGACACGTACATGTACAAGTACATGTCCAACGTGTATATTTCATAAATGATTCTTATATAAGATTAAAAATATATAATATGTGTGAAATCGTATCGACTTTTTTTATGTACAAATGTAATAAAACGCATGCATTTTAAATGTTCTGTTATTTCATTAAATGTTGTCTTTTCGAAAGATCATTCATGTCTTGGAATTTTATCGATGTTTAGTTGCGAGTAAACATTTTACGAACGAACTGTACTTTTACATTATGATTCTTATGTTTTACGCAGGTAATGCAATTCAATTGAACTCAGTACTTTTGTCGTTAAAATTTCAATCGGCATTTTTGTTCCATGTATATTTTTTTAAATTGAGAACTCATTTATTAGTATAAAGTTAATAACAACAGCAAATTTTGACACTAAATTCGAGAATCCAGAATGGGTAACATGCTTTCTTGACTGAAGCGGAATGTCAAAGTCAGACAACGACAGATATTTTTCTGTATTGTTTATCCATTGATAACTTTGATTGAAAGGATTTTTTGTCATTGCCGTATATACCATCGTAAAACGAAAACAATTATTGTAGACGTATTAATACTACTAAAAGAAAGAGACAAATTTTTGTTAGCCGGGTTGCCGTTTCAACAACAAATGCGACGTGCGATCTTTATATATCAGAAGTATGAGACCATTGTGCAGTTTAAAACTTTTATCAGTACATACGCAATTGTTTCCGCGTTTTGCTAATTACCCCTAATTAATTAATCCGGATCACGAAAACCGATACCGTTCCGGAAGTATACATCACAAGAAGTTTCCGGTATCGACCGAGGAAAAGTTTGTCTAAAGACAACTCGACAGAAAACGGTTTAGGATTTTGTTGCGTAAGTGTAAAGAAAAATGCACAAAAGAAAATGAACAATCGTCTTTCTATTCAATCATCTGCACTGGGAATTTAAAAAGCGACCACATGCCCAAAATGAATGAAAATAAAAAAGGCAAATATGCTTGCTTCCCCGTCTTATAAAGAACACTTCACCCAAGGCTCCAGGGATTAAATATCCAAAAAGAGAAGCACATCACGTCTTTATATTTGTAAAAACAAACATTTTGTCGGCAACTGGAAATTTTAAAAACAGAATGTGACCACATGCCCAACTTGACATGCATGAAAATAAAAAAGGCAAATCTGCTTCCCCGTCTAAAAACACTTCACAGGTTACTACCCAAGACAACAGAAGATGCACATCACGTCTTATTTATTATATTTGTAAAAACAAACATTTTGTGGGCAACTGGAAATTTTAAAAACAGAAAGTGACCACATGCCCAACATCACATGCATGAAAATAAAAAAGGCAAATCTGCTTCCCCGTCTAAAAACATTTCACAGGTTACTACCCAAGACAACAGAAGATGCACATCACGTCTTATTTATTAAAAAAAAACTATCGTCTGCAATAATGTTCGTACACTTCGTAACTTGAGTTAGGGCACCATAGCCTAAAATCAATTTTAAAATTCACCATTTTTAAACGAAAAAGTAAAACCATGAAATTTTCTCTTCACTCGCGATATTGACCTAAACGACGTTACGTATATTGCAGATTTGACATTGATATACATGTGTTCAGGTATAGTATATCAGCCTGTAGTAGTGGTTAGCCTACAGGTTGAAAAACATAGACTAACCCCATTTATCTCGACAAAATTTAGTGGCAGATGAGAATAGTGATCAGATAGATGTGGCCAAGTTCCCAATGGAATTGGCATATTCAGTAAAATCACATGTATGATTTTGCTTCAAACCTATTTTTGTTTGGGTTATAAAATGGTGAATGTTGGGCGGGCAGGGAAAAACAGACATGAACTTCCATAACAGTTTTCTCAGCAACTATCACTCAGAGGCTCCTGATATTTGGTATGCAGCCTCAGGTGAGTAACCCATACTATATATGCAATTTCAGGTCTGTCGCTCATCAACTTTCTGTTTAAAAAAATTCAGCTTTTTCTGACTTTGACCAATTTTTTTTATTTATCCTACTGGAAATTACATACTTATTGCAGATAGAAACATGAAAAATTTCAAAGGAATTTCTGGCATTTTATCGGTATTTGTTATTAACTTGACTAACACTGGAAATTGCGTTTTCTTTTACTTAGGTAAGGCCAAGGGAAAATGATGGTTGGTTTCCCCTAATCTGCTCGGGTCAGTTTTGTGGTGACAGGTTGTTATTTTTTTGCCACTTAAAAAAAAATAAAATTAAAGCCTAATCTGCCAGGTCCTTTCCAGATGCTAAGTTTTTATTCAATGTAACTTTAAAAAAATAATTTTAATTACTTTTGAACTTTAAAGTGACATTACATCGAAAAATATTAAATGTTTATTTTATTCAAAAGACATTTAATTTACTGAATTCATTGAAAATATTTTCATTACAAAAATTTTGAAAATGAAATAATTTTACAGGCAACAGGGTCTATTACGATACATATTGTCGCCGCCATCAATTTATACTTATTGTCATCTTGCACATGTGCTGCAAAAATTGACGCCATGACAATATGTACCGTAACGGTCCCTGATTTGAATACCCATACAAAAAATGTAGTTAATCTTATGACAATATGTACCGTAACGGTCCCATGTTCATGATTTTCCATTTATTTACTCACATTTTATTTGGTAAAGAGAAAGCATTTTATAAAGATAATTTGTATCATGTGTACCAGAAACATTTTAGGCACAACCATGAGATGATCCATTTTGTTTACGTTAACGTTAAGTTTTCTGATAAGGTCCATATCTCAACAACTAGAAGTGGTAGGTGTATTATATTCAGTCACTGCATGCATCTTGGGTAGTACAATGTACCTAACATCCGTACCAAAAGTAGGTCGTCTTGGCCTACATTTTCCACATGACTGATGAGTTCATCTATAGTGACAATATGGGTGACCACAAGACTCGAGATCGCTCTGTGGTATCAGTTTATTATTTGCAAGGAAATATTTTGCGTTTCGAACTGTCTAAAATGAGCCCTCCATATTGTTAAATATAGTTGGAAGAAGATTTATATTCCCCTCAACAAAGTTTAGTAAGAATTATTTTGAGTCAGCCCATGTCTGTGTCCATCTTAGGTTTAACTCAGAAACTACATGTACATGAGTCCTACATGTATAAACATGCAAATAGATAAATCTGTGATGGTTTCTCAGCATCCAGGTGAAATTAGGTCATCGTGACCTACATTTAACGGTTGAGTGACTTGATGGTTTACAATCAAACTAGCTACACCTAAACAAGTCATTTAAACTTGCATGCAGATGCACTAACGATGGTCTGTCAGTATCCAGGTGAACGGTAGAGTGCTTGGGTTAAGGTTTAGGTTAGACCTGATCAGACCTAGGTATAACTCAAAAACCACATGTACAAGAGTCATATAAACTTGCATGTAGATGTATCTATGATGGTTTGTCAGCATCCAGCTGGAAATAGATCACTGTGACTTGCATTTCACGACTGAGTGACTTGCCAAAAGTTTACAGCCAATTTATCCATAACTCGGCAAGTACATGATCTAGAGAATATAAACTGTCATGCCACAACATATATGGTGATTTGTCAGTACTCCGGCAAATAAGTTCAATGTGACCTCATACTGTTGCATTTATGGTTGATGGACAGCATCCAGGTGAACTTAAGTAACTGGGAGCACTTTTACTTCTTCAATTCATGGCTTTGTGCCTTCCGTCCAAAAGCATATTACGTTCACTGCTTAGTACTTCAGCTATGAATGGTGCATTAATCATATATCATCATAAACCACGGGTTTCTACTAGTTACTTTAAAATAGTTATCCCCAACTCAGTTGCTAGAATTTCGATACTAGCCCGAAATTGATACTTAAATTTTACTGTTACAAACATGTAAAATTAGTGAAAAGTAAGGAGTATATCCATCGTGCATAGTTCTGTTCTTAGATGATTTTGGTTTTACCCCTTTTGGTCATTTTGGCGTTTTCCAATTGCTCTTCAACTTTTTGGATTATTGTTTGGTTGTCAACATTTTAGACCTTGAGCACAACTGATGAGTCATAAATCCACGAAATGTGCACATCTTGTGCATCAAAATTGGTATCAAAAATGTATCTTTCTACTTCGTCAAGTAAGCGAGGTATAAAGTCCTTTAATTTCTTTTATATTGTGTCTTAAATGTTTCAGTATAAAAAGCCACCAAGAATGCCATAGGTCGCGTGTTCAAACCCTGGCCAGTTAATCATATAAATATGTATATGCTACTTCTCCGCTGAAAACGTAGAATATAGGTTGTGAGTAAAGACTTGTCGGCTGGGAATCGTAATGTGTCCTGGTGTGTGACATGCCTTCCTGTGAACTGTTACCTTGTGAACTAGTACATTAAAATTCCGGTTTAGTGTGTCGGTATTGTATAAAGCAGGGCTCAAATTTATTTTGCATCAGCTCTTGATATACCTTGACATTTCCTATTATCTATTTGCTGTTTATGTGATATTTGCCATTTGATGTTATAACAATTTTAATACATTTTACACAGTTCACTGCATCTCTGATCGAAATATGCCAAGCTCGCCAGTTGTAATTGCAGTGCGACATTTTGGCCTTTTTAATAACGTCAAGAAATACCAAAGGGGATATTCGAAGGAGGAGGAAATCGAAACGACTGACAAACTACGGAGTACAACGAAGACAAGACCAAAACTATATATGCACTACAATTAAAAACTAAAAACATATGAACAACATGGACCCCACCAAAAAACCGGGGGAAGAATCAGGTGCTCCAGAAGAGTAAGCAGTCTCTGCTTCCTGCAGGACACCCGCCATGCTGCCCATGTCAAATCCGGTATGAGAAAGGGATAACATCAATGGAACAAGACCATTTACATTTGGGAAACGGTTTTTTCATACCTGTCAACCTAGTCATGATGACGTCCATAAAACTTTAATAAGAATGACTTCAACTTAGGAGCAACGTACCCCTGTCTGAGCAACTTTTCTGGCAGGAGCCGGGCTCTGTCCAGGAAGTCAATGTATATGTCACAAGCTCTGGAATCACGTATGAGTTGTGAAATATATACTCCATACTCCGGCGCTTCAGGAATGTTGCCTCTCAAATGGAAGTTGACGATTGGAAAGTCAAAGTCATCCCGTTTGTCGTAAAGTTTCGTATTCAACCTTCCTCTAGTGTCAATTTCGAGGTGAAGGTCAATATAAGATGCAGTGTCTGTGGTGTCCTTAATTTCGAGCTGATTGGGATAGAAGACACTTTCAACGTCTTCGTCTGCAATGTTGTTTATGTCCACAGGAAATGTATGTGCTAGAGGATTTTTTAAAAGAGAAGTGCCTGGGTGATGACTTCAACATTCGGGTCAGGAATATTGAAATATTAAACATTTCGAAAAATCAAGTCATGGTATTGCTTGAGGCCAAAAAAATTGGAAATCCAAATGATGCAAAATGGTACCCCGAATTATGTATGTAGATGTGTGTATTAGTTTCCTAAAGCTTAACCGTGGACAAGTTTATATGCGGTAATTTTATACAAAGTTTTCTTTTAATAATTAGAAATGAAGACGACAGTGCTAGTTCGGCAACTGATGAAAAAAGTCAAACTTTATCAATATTCTGTACCTTTCAAGTACATATAACAATTAGGATGCATAAAAAGCAGCATATAGTTCCAACTTTTTGAAACAAAACTGGCACATATTCAGAAACGTCACAAATCTATATTGTTGTGAAGTCATATGCAAAATTCAATGAACAGAACACACAATTTTCAAAATCACTAAACCATTATGCCATAGTTTTGTCTACGCTATCGAACGAAATTTCTTGTTAAACATTACATGGTGTAACGTTACAAGTACATTTGCAAGTGTATTTTGATGACAGTTTTTTAGATATACTAACTAGAACTAATCTGCATGTTAACTATTTTAATGGAAATATTAAATTGTGATGAACAAATCCACTTCTGCCAAACTAATCCAGACTTCACAGAAATATAATTTCACTCATATTGCTTTACCACCCCCATACATGGATATATTGGTTTATGACCACGTAAGAAGTAAGTAAATAATGAAATCAAGTATTGCATGAGAGGCGAACATTTGGTTGAAGTACGATTCTAAGATAAAGATTACACTAAATAATTCATGTTACACCACAGACCAATACTGTATATTGTCTGTTTTCTTCTTAACCTTAACCTGAATTTTATATTAGATTAATATAATTGATAATTAGTTTTATTCAGGATATAAAGTATCAATACTGGACCAATCCTCCGGTTGAAGAAATATGTAATAGAAAGAACATACCAATTCATTTCAACCCTACAACAACACTTCATTTCAATCAAGAGAGCACTCGAAAGTTTTTTCCTTTAAGTTTCATTTCTTCCCCTTTAGCATGTTCCGCGCTGTTACTAACACATCAACAGTCTATCCATTATACCCCAAAATATTTTTTGATTCAGGATTTCGTGAGAGGACATCTGTGATCAATGGATATAGACATTAAATACCCGTTAACAATTGAATGTAAATGTATCTTATGCACGAAATATCAAAAACTTGACTTTCTTAAACTACTATACTGTTCCTTTAAATAACCTTTATATAGTAAATGTTTATACCGATGTTTTTTATGCACAATATTGATAATTGTCAGCTAAGGTTTCCATTATTTCTTTCATGATTATTTCAATGGAATTTATTTTATCTTGAAACCGGTACCAGGTGTTGAGTACGGTGTTTTTATTCCATTTGTAAAAATGCATGTCTCATGTGGCGATAACAAGTAAACAGGAAAGAAAAGGTGATCTTGTATTGCACATGGTAGATGTCCTTAGCTGAAATTGGGCTCCTATTTAGGTATTTTTGGTAATGAGTACTTCTTGTTTAAAATAAGTTTGGTTTTTGTTCTTCCAAATGTTTCGGTTTTAATGCTGTTGATGAGAGGTAACTCCTTGAAATGCGTAGTATACAGCATAGTATAAATTTACTATATCTAATATTAGTATCTTTGGATTGTTATTCTAAAAAACAAACCAGCCATACATCTAAGACATTCGTCGAAAGAGTCAAATGAGGGGATCCGCATTGTAAAGGTAAATATTGTGAATTCAAAGGTATTGATCATTCAGTACAAAAGTTTCATCCTGTTATTGATTGGTACAAAACTATAATGACGTTGTCTTCTTTGTACAAAATGCTTCACTTCAATTTGCTTTTCTTTTTAGTGTTTTTTTCCGTATATATAATAAGGGGAAACTACATGGCCATGTGATTTTCCAATAGAAGCTTTGTCATTTAATACTCTGTAAATTCCCAAAGTATGAGGTAATTGTGTTTATGAACATTTTCAATAAAATCCAGTATACACAAATGATGATTAGTTTTTCTTCTTTTTTGGCGGTATTCTGTGCATAAAACATCCCTATCAGTTCGTCTAGACAATGTGTGAATCGTTTATAATCGATGTTTTTGGTCGATGCAACAAATTTTCCTAACAGTCAACCTATTAACCGTTTTTCAGTCTGTTTTAATAATACATTTAATGTTATATAATTTTTCCATGTTCCTTTACTCATATGAGACAGATTTCCTTTACGGGGCTTTTAAAGCAAAAACAGAAGAAGTTAGCCCGTACCTTTAATTTCAGCTTCCGCTACATAGATGATGTTTTATCACACAACAATTCAAGTTTTGGGAATTCTTACATCTCGTCTATCCCAATGAGGTCGAAATTGAAGATACCACAGACACTGCCAAGTTTGCATCTTATCTTGACCTTCACCTCGAGATTGACACCAGAGGAAGGTTGAATGCAAACCTTTATGACAAACGGGATGAATTTGACTTTCCAAATGTCAACTACCCATTTTTGAGTGGCCATTGTCCAGAAGCGCCGGTGTGTGAAGTATATATTTCACAACTCAAACGTTATTCCAGAGCTTGTGACATATACATTGACCTCCTGGACAGAACCCGGCTCCTGATAGAAAAGTTGTTCAGACAGGGGTATGTTGCTCCTTATTGAAGTTTTATGGACGTCATCATGACTTGGTTGACAGGTATGAAAAAACAGTTTCCCAAATTAAAATGGACCTGTTCCATTGATGTTATCTTTTCCTCATACCGTATGTGACATGGGCAGCATGGCGGGTGTCCTGCAGAAAGCAGAGATTGCTTAATCTTCCGGAGCACTTGAGTCTACGCCCGGTTTTTTTGTGGGGTCCATGTTGTTCACATATGTTTTTAGTTTTTAATTGTAGTGCATGTATTGTTTTGGTCTTGTCTTCGTTGTTCTCCGGAGTTTGTCAGTTGTTTCGATTGTTCCCTCCTTCCAATATCCCTTTGGAATTTCTTGACTTTACTTAAACAATACAAAGTGGTATCTTTTCGGTTTAAAAAATTATATAATGTTCAAATCAACCGTAATTTTAGGTTGATATTTCTTTGCGTCCAACCCATTTTATGTACAAAGTGAAGAATATATATTCCAGTATTGAAAACAATTGAACAGAAAGTCCATCGTGTATATTTCATAGAAAAAGCTTATGTAAAGTTTACAACGATCAGAGAAATATAATTCTGATTTTTGTCAATGGCGCTTTATGAAAATTATGCAGACTGAAGTGGACAGTAAAAAACCTACATCTGAAGTGACTTAACTGGCTAATAACACCTAAATTGTATGTTTAAAAAAAACATAGTGTTAGGGTCAGACTTTTGTAATTACACCGGAAAAACTATCAACACTTAAACAAAATTACCCAAAATATACGGAATAAATATCGGCAAAAGAATACCGTACAGACAAATCAGTGGGAAATGGCCACAAATTCGAAGTCCAGGGAAAAGACACGGTCAGGAAGATGGAACACAACAAACAAAAGCCACAAGGATACATGTATAACTAACAGAATAAAAAAACTTATAATAAACTAAACACAGAACTAGACGAAGACAGTGCAGAAACTAAAGCACTAGCAATGTGAATTCCTTTTAAAAACCGGGAGTAGCATCAGGTGCTCCGGAAGGGTAAGTATGTCCTGCCAGTGTCAAGTCTGGAGGGACGTCAATTCCAGAAAGACGTGAAATCTAAAGATATCTAGTCTCATATGCGAGATAGAAACTTCGTATCGGCCAATCATTTCGTGATGACGCCTGTAAAACTTTTGGAGTGATGCAATTAACATGATCTGAACATAGCCTTGTCTTAGAAGTTTATGTGACTTTCTGTGCACGGCAATAACGAATAAACTGTGAAATGTATTCACCATAGGCGGGAGATCTTGATATGTTACTGCTAAGAAATCAGAAGTTCACAATCGGAAAATTTAAATCATCACGTTTGTCATAAAGGTTTGATTTCAACCGCCCATCATTATCTATGTACAACTCTAGATATGAAGCAGAAGTTAGTCTCAGGGTCCTTTTGTTAGAATCAGTCAGTTTTTTTAATGACAAATTTAGTCTTGTCCTTACCTAATGACAGACAGGCATATCGTTGTAAACCTTGTTTAGTATATAAACATTGGTGAATTTTCTTAATTTTTTTATGCTATTACAATATTTCAGGTCACTAGAAGAGATATATTCCTTTAAGTCTTTAGAATTATTTAGCATCCACATCTGATTCACACCACTAGTTGAGAAGGCTTTATCACAGATGCTCTTGAGACATCCTCAATTGTTGTAAGTAAGGTAGTAAGAAGGTTTGAAAGGAGTTTAGTAGTGTATTTTGCAGAACATGTATGTACCTTTGTTTGGATAAACAGTAAAATAGTTCATGAAGTACATGGAGGTAGACATTCCCTTTTTTACTCTGTAACCCTTAGCTACATGTAGAAATTACTTTGTTTTATTATCATACTTATCATAATGTATAACATGTTTCAGTTTTACGATAATATCCATCAATAAGTATATACCATATTAGAATGTGTTATGGCCTGTTTAAACGACATTTTGACACTGTAACACTTATGAATGTTAAAGGATTGGGATAGGTAAAATTAATTTTCACTAATTTTTGAAGTTGAAATATTTTCTCCACTTTGTTGAATTTTAAAGCCCAAAAATTTGTCTGCATTGGAAGTTGTTTCAATTTTCGATTTTTCAGCTTCCGTGATCTTGTTTGGTGTTTGATTTATGTACTTGACACTGGTATTCTGCTTTCTATAGTCATTACTTTCCTTTAAGAATAATACGTTCACATTTTCTCAGTAAGTTTCAATAGAAAGCTGTTTGATTTATGTTTTGGGCTGATGACTTGACACTGGTGTTCTGCTTTGTATAGTACTTGCTTTCCTCTGAGCAAAAGATATTTACATAGAAGTTTCAATAGAAAATTTTATCTCACAGATAATTAAAGAGATCATAAACCATGATTATTCATGTCCATGTTCTTTTCAGTGTTTCACTGGAAATTTGTTTTTAAAAAGATACGGAAGTCCGATAGAAATTAGATTAAAGACCAGACAGAAATTATGATAAAAGACAATTAAAACAATACTGATGTACAGGAAAGCGTTTTCATTTTATCAAAAGAATTTTTTATTGGGTAATTGAATGGTGGATCTATAGTAAAGGGTAAAGATTTGATTGAAATTTAGATGTGTCGCTTATATCGACGTTACAATGTAGGAACAGTCTTGGTATTTCTGTAGGGTGTAAACTTTTGTGTCATTACACTACCTCGGCTTTCATTATCGCAAGAGAATATCAAAGTGACAAAAAAGTTGGAAAAGATCGAAACTCAAAGGCAATATAAACTTTGTGAGAGAGCAACATGACAAGGAGACATGTATAACTAATTAGTATACAAAAAAAATAAAATAAATACAATAAACTAAACATAAAACACAAGAACTAAACAAAAAAACACACTAGCAATATGAACTTGCACTAAAAACCGGAATGTTTACAAATCTCTATACAAGACTTGGTTCAGAAGTAATGCTCAGTACCCATCGTGGAACAAATTCAGTTGTATGTAAAGGTTTCTTCAAAATGTTTACAGTATCTGCAGCATTGTGAGGATTCTAAGTTTTCTAATATAGTATCGGAAATTTCTTCTTGGTTATGACTGTTTATATCACAATGTCAAATTATTTCCATGCAAATACTTATGATACGTTTTACTATCAAACGTAGTATGTAAAAAATAAATTCTTTGGTATCAATTTTGATGCAAAAGATGTGCAAATTTACGGTTCAAGACCTAAAATGTTGAAAAACCAAAACAATAATCCAAAAGGTTGAAGAGCAAATTCAAAAATGCCAAAATGATCAATAGGGGTTCTTCCAGAACCATTTAAGGACAGAGCTTTGCGCGAGGGACATAATAAATTTACAAGTAGGAATTTCTTGTAACCAGCAAATGAAGTCTTGTAATGCTTGCTGTTGTAAACAGAAATCTTCTCTGACATTTGTAGCACAAATAGTTATTTGAAATAGTTAATCCTGTTATTTCTCATGCACACTTATTAATGCCATGAGTTGATGTAATGTACTTGTTAAACAAATTCTCCCTTAAACATCAGAAATCTGTAAAATATCAAAGTCCGGACAAACCAAATGGACGGAAGGATATTCCTCGCGGGGCATACAAATGCATAATAATAATTTATTAACAGCTAGAAGTATCTTGATCATTATTTACTACCACTACAATATTCAAACGTTATTATTCCAAAGTAGCTTCAGTTAAACAAGGCTGACATGAATATCAAATGCTGTTCCCCAAAATTTATGTAACATGTTAAATATTTAATCTTGCATTTTTAATGTACAGAATGTGCAAATTTTGTCGATTAACGACTCGTCAGTTTTACTCACTGGCGAAGGAATAACCCAAATCCTAATGCCAAAATGACCTAAATAAGAAAACCATATAAGCACAGAACTGTGCACGTAGGTTTAAAAAAAACAGTGAGACCTACAGAGATGAAATTTTATGTCATTCTATTAAAAGTTTACTCCAAAATTTTAGCTTGTATTGTCCTTTAGCGATTTTAATTGAAATTATTATGATACAATATTTATAGAAATCCATAATTGACAAGATACCATTTAACTCCTAAATGGAATTATATTTCTTATTCAAAAAGAACAACAGAACCCGACAGCACATGTGAGAACCTTAGCTACTTAGTATTTTTACAGTGGCACAATAATGTACCGTCTACCTATTATCAAATGTCACTTCGTCAAGTTACCGATGACAATGTCTATATATAAACAGATGCCGGTTGTGGTACAAAGAACATAATGATTTCAACTTGGTTTGTCAACAGTAAGATACAAATTACTGCAAGTCTGGATAGTAAAGTGACATATGGGTAACCAATTCATGGTGTTTTGTTGTAGGTCTGTAATAATAAGTTTGGTACTCACACATTGTAAGTTCGATAATCGCTACTTATTTTATGTTTAAATCATAGTTTTCCGTAGAAGAGAAAATATGACTGTGTGTTTCTATTGCTCACAATATTTGGTTATTTTGGTTCTCCAAAGTTATGGTACCGGACGTACATGATGGAAGTTAATCGAGACATTCGTACATAAAATATTTACTGTCCGAGTTTGTTTTACGAGGTAACCTTGCTAAGGTTTTGACCAATGAAATTTTGGCCGAATTTATGGAAACTTATTTGATTCAGACAAATTTGTTTTATTATTAAATTAGTATAAAACCGTAGAAAAAACATTTTGTTTTATGGCTGTATTTGAAATAAAATATTCCGACATTGACTGGCATAGAAGTGTAAAATGTTCTGAAGATGAATAGCTTCGACGTCTCTCTACAATATCGATGTTACCAAGCAGCATTTTGCTTTTATAACTAATAGCAGCTCGAAAGTAAACATTAATATTGTGAATCCACATATTAAAGACATATTGAATTCAAACGAGTTCGTGAAAAATGGTATTCGAAACATATTGAAAATAAGAGTTAAAAACGCTAACGCAGTTTAAATTGTTTTAGAGAGAGTTCTAGAGATACAAGAATATAAGATTTACTTGAGGGAAAGATATAATTCTATTCGTCGTAAATATGCTTTACTCTTTATTGTAGTAATAATGTAATTGTTTTGGGGTACATTTGCGTATTTGCCTGAAACATCTGCTCGATCTTGCGTCTGGCTTGAGAGGGATCCCTAGGGTTTCTTGGTAATATAGTATATCTCGCCACCATACCACCACGCATATGAATACTGACATGGCAGTGGACTAACCATGTTCCAGGGTTATCAGCAAATATTTCCACAGTTTCATACGTTCCTGGTGTAACACCAACTACATCATTTCTGTGGGACATTTCTGTTCTTCGGACAAAAGTTTGACCGTGAAAATGATTTGTATGTGCACCAAATATAGAACCATGCGAAAATGTATACCATGCTACTGTTTCGCCCTCTATCATTACTAAATTAGGAACGTTGCTGAATATAAACCCGTTTATACTGTACATTAGATTAGATTCCGAGAATAAAGAATCAGAAAGAGACATTCTGTCTGGTGCACGAATTCTGGCATTTTCTTGAAAGTAATGACTGTTGGATTCATTAAATATGAGAAAACCCATTACAAATTCTCTATTCACACCATCCCGTCTATTACCAAAACCATCTAACACACCTTTTCTACAAATTACTAAAGGTCCTATCAGGCCACTCGCTACATCACGATTCGGAAATACTGGGGAATGGTAAGATTTTCCCACACAATTTGGCTCATTTCTACCAGGACCAGATCGTTCTGGGACTCTCCAACGATACCTATGTATCGCGCCAGGCTGCACTCCATTTTTCTGAACGCCAGACATTTCATAATCAACCGGTAAATTGTCTAAGTAAATAGAATTATCAAATCCAGCCATATTTTTATATATTATTTCGATCGTGTCTCCGACTTCGGCCCTAATAAAGGGGCCTAAAATACCGAGATGTAAATCCTTTTCATTTCTGGGCACTATTTCTGTGAAAGTATCATCAGTAAATTCTCTATAAATTGCCTTTTTGTATATAGTTCCTATGAATTGATCATCGTCCCTAACATAAAGATTTCCTGGTCTACAAAATTGAAAAATCATATCATTAATTTTTTTCTGAGTATGTACATATATCAGAACAAATTCTTGTTTGGAGAGAACAGCCTCGGTTGTGCAGTTGTATATCCTTTCCTTCGACATTTAGACAAGATCTTCTTCGTAACATTATAAGATTTTAAGACTTATAATGTTTAAACTATACAGAGAACAGAACGTTTTGCATGCTTGTAAAAATACTGATTTGTGTTGTAAATTACTTTAATTAAAGTTTAAATGAGAAAAATCTATTGTATATAAACTGCACATACAAAATTCATACCATCTGAATTCGATGCCGGCAATTAAAACAATTATTGTTTCCCAGTAATTACGAATAATGAGAATGAGATTTGTTGCGCCATGTAACACATTTCTTATAAGTGTTGCTATAAAACATAAAGACCAAACGCAAAAAACACTATATCCAAACTTGAAATGTACTAACGTGTTTGGGTCTCTGAGATCTGTCAATGTCATAATATTTAACTTTCTTGGTGCAAATTCCCATTCCACTTCTACTGCAGCTATAAACATTCTTCGAACAGTACCAGTTGGTAATACTGTGACGACAGGACGTTGACATGTTCCCACATTATATGTAGTGACCATTCCATCCGTCTGTGATCCTAGTTGTCCCGCTCGAAGTAACCATCTCCCTATAAAATTAGCAATAACGTTTAGAAACATCATTCTTTGGTGCCAATGTTGATGCATTACACGTGCATATTTCAACTATTTATGTCTCATCAAGCTTTGAACAAGTCCAAAGTGTGCATATCCGAAACAACAATCAATTGCTTTTCATATACTTAATATTCCGACAGAGCAGATTCTTTTTTTTCGTGTATTCATCAACTTGACGTGCCTTTTATTTGTGTTTTGCAGAAGTGTAAAGTTTCGTTTCGAACTTTAAGAACCAACCTGTAAAATTTCAGTTTACCCACGGTTTTTCGGTAGTCTGTAGTGTTTCCACAGATTTCTTCATACGACAGATACATAATATCATACTGCTCCGGTAGCTAATAAGACGTGTTGATTTGTTACAAGGCATGGTAGTAGTTTAATTCATAATTGCATATGAAGGATCAGCCATGAGTTCATGTGGATTTAGATAACTTATTCTAGGATTTCTGCATTTCATTGAAGGGGAAAAACAAGAACTCGTTCCTAGTGTTCAGATAGTTGCTGAATCGGATAAAAAAATTAAAAAAAAATATGTATGTGTTTAACTGATTAATCATTTTATAGGAAAGACATGCCATTAACTTTCTCAGAGTCCACAGTCTTGTGTTTTACACCATACTGAACATATTTTTATAGTATAACTGATGTACCTGGATTATCAGGATACATTCGAACAGTTCTTCCAGTTCCGGGCAATGTGGGCACATGATCGATCATTCTTCCTTCATACTGTACATTATTTCCTTCAAAGACGACTGTCTGGTAATCAAATCTCTCACCAAAACCCAGTATATGCCAGGAAACACGGTCTCCAACACACATATCAAATCCGCAAATGTTTCCAAATACTCTTCCGTTAACAGCTTGTAAACAAATTTGAGTTGAGATTATGATAAAACAACAAATAAGAAGCTATCATTGACAACTATAAACCACGAAATCATCTGATATAGTTATTAATACTACTAAAAGAATGAGACAAATTTTTGTTAGCCGGGTTGCCGTTTCAACAAAAAATGCGACGTGCGATCTTTATATATCAGAAGTATGAGACCATTGTGCAGGTTAAAACTTTTATCAGTACATACGCAATTGTTTCCACGTTTTGCTAATTACCCCTAATTAATTAATGCGGATCACGAAAACCGATACCGTTCCGGAAGTATACATCACAAGAAGTTTCCGGTATCGACCGAGGAAAAGTTTGTCTAAAGACAGCTCGACAGAAAACGGTTTAGGATTTCGTTGCGTAAGTGTAAAGAAAAATGCACAAAAGAAAATGAACAATCGTCTTTCTATTCAATCATCTGCACTGGGAATTTAAAAAGCGACCACATGCCCAAAATGAATGAAAATAAAAAAGGCAAATATGCTTGCTTCCCCGTCTTATAAAGAACACTTCACCCAAGGCTCCAGGGATTAAATATCCAAAAAGAGAAGATGCACATCGCGTCTTTATATTTGTAAAAACAAACATTTTGTCGGCAACTGGAAATTTTAAAAACAGAAAGTGACCACATGCCCAACTTGACATGCATGAAAATAAAAAAGGCAAATCTGCTTCCCCGTCTAAAAACACTTCACAGGTTACTACCCAAGACAACAGAAGACGCACATCACGTCTTATTTATTATATTTGTAAAAACAAACATTTTGTGGGCAACTGGAAATTTTAAAAACAGAAAGTGACCACATGCACAACATCACATGCATGAAAATAAAAAAGGCAAATCTGCTTCCCCGTCTAAAAAAACAGAAGATGCACATCACGTCTTATTTATTAAAAAAAACTATCGTCTGCAATAATGTGCGTACACTTCGTAACTTGAGTTAGGGCACCATAGCCTAAAATCAATTTTAAAATTCACCATTTTTAAACGAAAAAGTAAAACCATGAAATTTTCTCTTGACTCGCGATATTGACCTAAACGACGTTACGTATATTGCAGATTTGACAATGATATACATGTATTCAGGTATAGTATATTAGCCTGTAGTAGGGGTTAGCCTACAGGTTGAAAAACATACACAGACTAACCCCACTTATCTCGACAAAATTTAGTGGCAGATGAGAACAGTGATCAGATAGATGTGGCCAAGTTCCCAATGGAATTGTCATATTTAGTAAAATCACATGTATGATTTTGCTTCAAACCTATTTTTGTTTGGGTTATAAAATGGTGAATGTTGGGCGGGCAGGGAAAAACAGACATGAACTTCCATAACAGTTTTCTCAGCAACTATCAGTCAGAGGCTCCCGATATTTGGTATGCAGCCTCAGGTGAGTGACCCATACTATATATGCAATTTCAGGTCTGTCGCTCATCAACTTTCTGTTTAAAAAAATTCAGCTTTTTCTGACTTTGACCAATTTTTTTTATTTATCCTACTGGAAATTACATACTTATTGCAGATAGAAACATGAAAAATTTCAAAGGAATTTCTGGCATTTTATCAGTATTTATTATTAACTTGACTAACACTGGAAATTGCGTTTTCTTTTACTTAGGTAAGGCCAAGGGAAAATGATGGTTGGTTTCCCCTAACCTGCTCGGGTCAGTTTTGTGGTGACAGGTTGTTATTTTTTTGCCACTTAAAAAAAAATAAAATTAAAGCCTAATCTGCCAGGTCCTTTCCAGATGCTAAGTTTTTATTCAATGTAACTTTAAACAAAATAATTGTAATTACTTTTGAACTTTAAAGTGACATTACATCGAAAAAGATTAAATGTTTCTTTTATTCAAAAGACATTTAATTTACTGAATTCATTGAAAATATTTTCATTACAAAAATTTTGAAAATGATATAATTTTACAGGCAACAGTGTCTATTATGATACATATTGTCGCCGCCATCAATTTGTACTTATTGTCATCTTGCACATGTGCTGCAAAAATTGACGCCATGACAATATGTACCGTAACGGTCCCTGATTTGAATACCCATACAAAAAAATGTAGTTAATCTTATGACAATATGTACCGTAACGGTCCCTAATTTGAATACCCATACAAAAAAATGTTGTTAATCAGTCGGCAACAATATGTGCTGTTACATGAACGTATTGTCAACGTTAAGAAACAAAACTGACAACAATCTGAACTATACATTGGTTGCACAAATTGTCGCTGTTGACAATTCTTATCGTACTTATTGTGGCACATATTGTTGCTGTGCACAAATCGTCGCCAGCGACAATATGTACGTTCACTGCTTAGTACTTCAGCTATGAATGGTGCATTAATCATATATCATCATAAACCACGGGTTTCTACTAGTATTGATAATAAAAACAAACTCTGTTAATATTTTGTTTCATTCGTTATATATCACGAGTTATAAGAAAGGTTTTACATGTATTACACAAGCATGGAAATTTTGCTAAATGAAATTCAAAAATAAAAGGAATTCAAACCTCTGAATGCGTTAGCATCTCCGGAGAAATTCTGTCGCTCCACCATTCGCCCATTTTGCATTGCAAGCGCAATACTTTCGTTGAGATACCAGCTATTTTGTTCAGCCCACACCATAAACATAACGAAAAATTCTCTATCAACGCCACGCTGAAAGAATTTAGGTATGTTAACACTGTACTTGGTCAATTAAGATTAATGAACAAGAAAAAGATTTAGCATTTTGTAGAAATTGTAACGAGAAGATACAAGTAGAAGGGAAAGTTGATACTGTTTCAAATCTGCTTTCATTGAAAAAAAGATGTGCATGCCCCAGGCAGATAATATTCAAACAAGGGTTTGTTTTGTTCGAAAAATCATTGACGTCTTCAAATCTATACCATAATGAAAGACATGGTATTGTGGATAAATATTGACACAAAGGACAAGCCAAATATCACTAACATAAAATGTATATAGAAAATGCAAAATAACACTATTAATGATGCACAATGTACGATAAGTCGCATCGTATCAATAGCATGTCAGGTATTCGAATTTTGTATTAAAAATTTAAGATTCACGTAATGTAACGCAGTGAAATAAAATTGAAAATATTGGACTGTTTACATGACGCAAGTAGCATCCAATATACAGAAAAAGTTTGGATTTCAAAGCACAATACGACACACCTTAAATTCTTTGATACCAGTTTTGATACACAAGATGTGCACATTTCGACTTTTCATGACTCATCATGATCAGTTGTGCTCAAGGCCTACAATGTTGAAAACCAAAAAAGCAATCCAAAAAGTTGATGAGCAAATGCAAAAATGGCCAAAAGGGGTAAAGCCAAAACCATCTAAGGACAAAGCTATGCACGATGGAGACACTCGTTAGTTTTCACAAATTTTACAATTTTGAAACGATAAATTTTAAGTATCAATTTCGGGGATCATGCGATTAACCATTTGGTGGGGTCCATATTATTATTTTTTAATGGTATTATTTTGGTATTGTCTTCGTTGTTCTTCGGGGTTTATCGGTTGTTTAGATTTTCCGCTCCTTCGAATATCCCATTGGTATTTCTTGACTTTACTTAAGGATTCCAAAAGGGACACTGGCATTTTTTATAGGTTATGTCAATTAATATTTATACAAGAAAACAATGGTGAAATATTATCTAGATGGTACCTGTCTTCCATTTATATCTAATGTTCCGGGCTTGCAGACGAGAAGTGGTCCTACCAAGCCGGAATACATATCTTTCGTGTAATCGACAGCAGATTGATATGTCTCGGTTATACATTGATCGTCAAATTTGGTAGGACCATACTCTTTAGGAACTGTGAAGAAATACCGACGTACTTGTCCTGGCATAGTTATTGCGCCTGATAGTCCACTGCCTAGGAAATGAAAATGATAAGATTTGATAATGTTCACATGTCGTAATGTTTTTGTCAATACGAAATATATATTTTATATAAATGTAAAGGTCTATAATGGTCAGCATGTTAGAGTTATTGCTGTATTGTTTGCAATCGCATCAGTTCTATGAGCAGGGAATATTTAAAAAAAAAAAAAACACAAATAAAAATGAAGACATAAAATTGTGTTCATGATTGATGAATATAAATACAAAGTCGTTACATATAATAACCGATTTTACACGTGTACATATTGAACTAAATATGCATTATATATTAGTTTTCTTATGGTTTGTTAATATTGAATTCCTATCAAAGCATATATGTAGTTCTTCTATAACCATGTATGTTATAATGTAATTTGTCATTTCTAGAAACTATAAATGTGTTGCAATTGCTGGTATTATATACATTAAATTGTAAAAAAGTAGGAATACCGCAGTGTCAAAACAGGGAACGTCCGTGGACAAATAACACAACCTGGAAAACCAAAAAAGACGACAAAGGACAAAGTAACAAACATCACAAAAGTACACACAGAAAACGAGCAGCACGAGCCCCACCAAAAACTTGGGGTGAACTAAGGTGCTCCGGAAGGGTGAGCAGTTCCTGCTTCTTGCAAGAAACCAGTCGTGTTGGTCTTTGAAGGTCATGTCCGGTCGAGGAGGAAGAACATTAATGACAGATGGAGGCCTTTTTGTCACGTTGGAAACTGAAACTCCATAGCGGTCAATCAGATCTGCAAATCTATGTATAACAGAAATATTTTGTAGAACTGTATTGCTGTCTAAAAGCATTCGGTTGCTCCAATTTCTAATGTAAATAAAATAGATGAATAATCTATTTATGATAGGACAAGTCGAAGCCTAATCACAAGCTTTGTGTCTAGTTTTGTGAACTTGCTACATAAACACTTACTACGTCTGTCATTCTTATAATATGCTCCTTCATTATCTTTTGTAAAAGCTACACCAAAAGGATTAAATGAATATGGTCGGCTGGCTTTGTTGAAAAATATTATTTCCAGGTTTTCTCCTTCTTCAACTTTAATTGGAGGTCCTAAGATACCCAAATGCTCTTCATCCGTACCACGTTTGGTACAGGACTGAAAGGATCCATCAGAGTACTGCCTAAATACAGCTTTAACAAACCTTCCTTCCAAAGCTCCATCACTCATAAAGAATCTTTCTTCTCCCCTTAAATCAAATAACATTTTATGAGCTTATATATATTGTTAAAGTCTCCTTATTCACATTTTTCTTAATTATACATTTTAAGTAATCTTCATAACTCTTTGTATCATATTTTTAGTGTGATATGTAATCAACAGAAAGTGCATTAAAAGGTAACCAGTACCATCGTAAGTTGGGTAGGGACTTGGAACTGGCTTTAGTATGTTGTTCAGTTATGTCTTTTTTCTAGAAATCTAGTTTCAAAGAGAGTGCTTGAATTATTTAATCCCTTTTTAATACATCAATGTAGTACATTTTTTTCAGAAAATCACAACGTTATTAGTTGGAACAAAACATACTTTTTTCCTACTTTTCTCAGTTAGGTTTTTATTCCAGACAGAGATAACTTATTACATGTCTCTGTATAAATTATTTGATAGTATTTAATACGTTTCTCTACTTGAATTTATTCAGTGCATGCTTCTCAGTAACTTTTCCTCTTTTATCCATTTTTCACAGTAGTTGTTAACATCATCACTGATTGTAATGTGACAAGCTCACCAATTTATTTTGCAAGGAGGGCGATATTTGGGCCCTTTCAGAAGAAACTTTTAACCCTCCTGGTCTGCGACGATGTTTATGTCTCCAGTATAAATATGGCCGCAAGGACTGTATATATAAGGTGATTTTATACAATTGCAAGTGCCTGGATAGCTATCTATATACTTTAGTTGTTTGTTTAAACCAGAAATAAAGTGAAACACAAAGTGCCAATTATTTTCTGATTTAGATTTATATCTAATGTCTATTTAGTCGGGTTTTTATTATATGAATATACTTTTATCGATTTACATAGATTTTGATTCAGAACCCTTACAAACTCTCGTATTTAGTCTTCCACTTGGTCTTATATTATTTGCACCCGAGTAAAGTTAGAAGATTAATGGGTTTTATCCTTATTTATTGATTTACCTAGATCTTGATTCAGAACCTTTACCGATTCTCGCTAATACTCTTCCACTTGGTCTTATATTATTTGCACCGAGTAAAGTTAGAAGATTAATGTTTTTTATCCGCATTTATCGATTTACCTAGATCTTGATTCAGAACCTTCACCCACTTTTTCTTATAATCTTCCGCTTGGTCTTATATTATTTGCACCCGAGTAAAGTTAGAAGATTAATGTTTTTTATCCTTATTGATCGATTTACCTAGATCTTGATTCAGAACCTTTACCGACTCTCGCTAATACTCTACCACTTGGTCTATAATCCCAAATAACTTCTTCAGCTGCTATATAATAACGACGTGTGCGTCTAAATATTGCTGGTGAGAGTGATCTTGGAAACCTTGATGGCATTACATTCAAAAATGCCGCCATTCCATCTGTTCAAGACAAACAATAGAGAATCAAGTTTACCCTTTGTGTTACTCCTACTATTTTGGATAGTACGAATGTGTAGCAGTAAAGTGTCGTATTTTCAGGATTTTGCATTGTACAGAATTATAATTTTTTTGTAACATTCCTCATGTATGTTTCCCTTAAAATACAGTATAACTTTGTTTTAATTTTTATATTTTGTATAGATTGCCACTGTGTTATTACATGATTAGTCCTTAAATAAATTGTCGTATATAGTCCAGTATTTTTTGCTATTGCCTGTTGTGAGCAGGTACATGTATATTATTGATAATTGCCTGTCATTAACAGAGTTCTTTTTTGATACATTTGTATATGCTTGTCGTGAAAGGGTCTGGTTTTGGAAAGGCAATTGGCACAGATACATCAAAAGTATTGTCAAGTAGCCCCATCACACGAAATTTTATTGATCGACATTGTCTTAGCCAATATCTACAGAATGAATATAAAAGTATTATGTTATAGAAGAAAGCAGGTAAAAACTTCAATGATTTGACATAATTTAAATTTAGCAAACAAGTTTGGTTCATCTGATGCTATGGGCTGCCTTAAACGGGCAATGGATAAAGATATCGATCAAAGTGATACCGATAGAAAGAGAAATATAACAAGACAATTAAAAAAGAAGCAATGGCTACAATCTAATTAAAATTTATTCCCTTTTATTTTCTTTCGGTTGTGGGAGATCTAACTACATTCGCTTGAGGTCATGTCTAGGGTCAAATTTTCTGCACCAAATTAGCAATGCGGTTATAAAATCTTAGGGTATTAAACTGGCATAGAAGTTATTGTAGCGTCTAGAGTAATTCCGAACTTAAAATAACAAATATTGTAGCCTCCATGCGAGTTTTATTTCATAATCTGAATCGTTAAAAGTTATTGTTTCTAAGTCTACCAACGAATTCCAATGGCCTCAGGTGAATTATTAACACCGTGAAAAATATGTATGAGCACAATCAGTTGTATATTGTGTGGATTCTCGTTTCATAAACATTGAAATGTTCGCAACGGCAGAGCAGGTAGGAAAAAACTCTTCAAACAAAAAGTTGAACCCCGACAGGGTATGAGAGCGCCTCGTTGATTAGTTAATCGAAAACTACTTTGTAGACGCTGATTGTTTGGTCAAAGTTCAACAAATTTGGATCTAGACATGACCGTCAAGCGGCTGTAGTTAGATCTCCAACGCGCGACATATAGGTGGTCTTCTTTCAGAATTGTGTTTGATAACCTGGACTGTCTACAGAGATGGCCACCACAGCCAAACTTAGTTTAACACAGGACCCTATCGGAAACTCATTAATAATTTTGGTGTGTAAGCACTTGGCCAATTGGATCCATACTTGGGGCCATAGTTATTTGATGGCGCTCTTTCAAACTTATATCCGATACTTTCGTTTCTAAGATGCTTTTATGGCTATTGATTGGCAAATTAAATCCAGATGAGCGATACACGCTCCTGGGAGCCTATAGGTTAGATTTATTTCGGATTTTAACATCCTCATTTATTTTCTATACTTACGGTCAAAATGATAGGTTAATTTGCAGAATATGAGCCACCGGCCTGGATTTCTCGGTATCGTGTAAAGACCTTCAAACATTGCAACACCTAAACTGTATGCATTAACTCTGCAATGAAAGATCACAGAGACTTTATAACTTGATATATTCAAAATATGCCTTATATCTTGACCTTAATAACCGATATGTCTTTTCAGTATATATCCCAGTTAAAAAAATACGATATACAAATAGTAAACACTTCTTATATCGTGAAATTTATCTGTTCACTCAAACATTACAATAATGTGAATTTTTATTTAACCTTCTGAACCTTCAACTGGCCTATTTACCATCCAAATAAAAGGGTAATTTCGTTTTCTATATATATATATATATATATATATATATATATATATATCGGCAAGAGAATACCGAGGCAACCAAACAGTGGGAAAAGTCCACAAATTCAAAGTCACAAGAAAAGACAAAGTCAGGAGAATGGAAGACAAACGCCACAAGGATACATATATAACCGAAAGAATAAAAAAAAAAAAAAAAAAACGCCCCGCAAACTAAACAAGCATTATGATATTCTCGTAATTTTTATCAACTCATTTTATATAATAACGTTCATGTATTGTATATCTATCTTACTGATTTATCATTGTTCAAGGTTTTCATTCCATCTGCTGGATATCTGTGGTGGATTACGGGAGCTCAACCCACCGAGCTCCCTAGCATGTCCCCAGGTGGCGAATAGGTGAGACCCTCTCGTTGGGAGGGGGGTGGTTGTCAGGTCAAAATACAGACAGCCTGACAGCGGACAATAGTGGGCAGTGTGTTTGGAGAATGCCACACACCCTGCACGCTAAAGACTCCGTCTATATTTTTCGAAAAAGAAGGCTGATGGTTGCTACAGATTACTAACTTATGCAATCCTACCAACCATCCACATTTGTACAGTGGCAGTCAGAACAAGTTCGAACTGTGTTTCATAAATTGTGGAACTGGTTCTCGTCCTGAAGAAGTATGGAATATTTGCCACTGGACGTTAAGTAAACAACAAACCAATCAATCAATCATTTTAACAGCTGATTCATTTCCTCTTATCTTGTAAGTAAATATCAAATTCTGCAAGAATACATCATTGATATGGTAATAAATCACTGCTAAATTTAATGTATTACATCTTACCTTTTATCCTTAACTATAAGAGACTGTCCCTGTATACCAATGGCGTGAAGACCAAGATTCAGTCCCATTGCATAAAACACCACTCTCTCTCCTTCAAAAACTGGAAAATCTGGTAGATTCCCATAAATATATCCATTTATCTAAAATCAATATTTCAATATTATTTTTGTGAAAGAAATTCAAAATAATTTAATGTAATACATCTGTGGACGTCCACGCACATGTATACACTGAAAAAACTAGAACTATATATATATATATATATATATATACGCATCTATGTTACCAAGAGTTACTCTCATAATAAATTCCGCTGAGGAAAGCCGGCGACCGGCTGAAAAGTCCGGAATTATGATTTATAGTTTTTATTTATATTAACATTGAATCGACATGGAATATATATATATATATATATATATATATATATATATATATATATATATATATATATATATGGGTTTAAATTACGAATGTTGTTGTTTAGCTACAGAAATGTAGCTGCTGTGACAACTTTTGACTCCGCGGAGCTACAAAGCGTACCAATTACTCGTAATGAGGCAGACGGGTGCGATTCACACCTGGTGGTTTTAGGCATATTTTCCACCTGTTTTGGTTCAAAAACTGTAAAAATATTATATTTCTATCATTATCAGTTAAAATAAAGTAACATACCATGAACAAACGGCAGATTTACAATCCAGAAGTCTGTCATTTTAAAATTTAATCCATGTTTTGAATTTTGTTTAGTTTTCAAGTCCGAGTGGGATTCTCGCTAAAGTCATGTTCCAAATATGGAAGTTTCCATTGCCAAATACCAGTTCCCGCGATACTGTCAGTCGTAGTTAGTATATCCGTATAAGGTCAGGCCACGCCAACTGCGATCTCGCGATATATGTCAAGGTGGAAATGAAACAATTTTGAAACCGACAAAATGACCAGATGCGCAAAACAACGATTTCGACATTAATAATGAAGTAATTTTACATTTAATGACTGGATATTATACAGTTCAATGATATTTCTGGTAAACAGGACCTCTTATTGCCATACGTAAAAGTTATTTTTAATCCATTGCGAGCAAATCTCCAATAAGCAAATGTTAACTTACGTATCATCCGATATGAATTATCTGTGGTTTGGTTTAGATAAAACCAATATCAAGCCTTAAATTGCATTTTTTTTAAAACAAAACTATTGTCAAATCTTGAACCAAAAAAGATAACAGCAATTAATCATTTAAGAACTTTTTTTATTTTGAAGTTAACAGTGTTGTCAGGTTTTTTACTTGTTATGGTGTATATTTGATGACAGCTGTGTAGCAAGATTTCAAATCGGATAGGTGCTAAGGGCGTTCAGTGAGATGTGGAATGCTTTCTCAGTTTTTTTTTAGTCAAGAGTTAACTCCCTTTTATCACTAAATATTCCATGATATCAAATTTGATGCATGCAGAAGATGTGCCAACTCAAGGTCTATTGTTGAAACAATAACCAAAAATATTGAAGAGCAATTTCAAATGCCAAAATGACATAAAAAGGTAAACCATTTAAGTAATGACAATAATTTAAAGACGACGTACTCAAAGTCTGTTTATTACCGTGTATAAATTTGTGTCTCCAATAAATCCCCCATTCTTTTCATTGAATAGTTCTCGACATCGAGCTGGATTAAGACAGCGCTCCAGACTTCTTTCAATCAACCAGCTGTTTGTTTCATTTATAATATCTGCATACAATACAAATTCTCGATCAATGTCTTTTCTGGAGCCGTCCGGATTTAATGTTCCTGTGAAGGAAAATTATTTTTTAAATGTTTGTTTACACAATGAATATCGTAATCTAGTAGTGGTATACAAGTAATTTATCTTAATAATAATATGAAAGTTTAATATATATATATATGTATATATAATTGGCAACTTAATTGGGTTAATTATTTGAACCTGCAAAAGGAAGGTATCACTTTCATGAGCAAAAACACATACAACGTGGGGCCTATAAGGATTGCAAGCAATCTAATAAGCGAGAATTAAAAACATACTAGACATTGAACCCGCGCGAGCGCGGGAAAATAAGCATTTTTTTGTGGTGGCCATATTGACTTTGAAAAGTTTTTGCGGCCATGGCATTCGTGGAACAGGAACTCAATGTGGATGTTGTGGCAGGCTTCCCATAAACTTTCATGTCAAGTAGGTGGTATCAACTGATAGTTTCATGTCTATATATGCTGTAGTATTCCAGAAATGGATGTTAATGCAAACTTTAACCAAAGTCAGTGAAGCGTGAAATGTAGGTCATACGGTTTTTCGTTACTACCGAAGATGTATCCACTGATGAAGTAGACTGTATGCCACGTAGAATTACCAAAATTTCCCTTAAGGTTCCATCATAGTCAAAATCTATGACGAAAATACAACCACATAAATTGTCAATATGTTTATGTTACAATAAATTCTGAACTGGAACTTGATGAAAAGCTTTAATTAAATACACATTTCATAATGCATTACCTTTTTCATTCAGAATAAATATGAAAAAGAATATGAATAAACATTTCCTTAGTGACGGATGAATTTTTCAAAAGATGCCGTGAGTTAAGCAGAGCATATTTTTGGAAAATAATTGTTCCAATTGTTCATTGTCATCATGGGCAGGGCAAGCGAGGCTTAATTTCACAAATAAATCCAATAGACGATAAAAGCATTTTTAGTGTGTGGCTGCGTGTGCTGTCCACGTTTATAAAGATGTCCGAGATAAATTTCGTCATTAATGATAAAGATGACCATTTGTTAAAAATATTTTTATCTAGGGCTTACAGGGAATTGTATGGTAGAGATATATTTAGACAGGTCACACGACAAATAATGTAAAGTAAACATCCGAGCAATCCAAAAACCAACTTAGTTAGGAATTCCTCTGAACTTTGCCTTACTTCTTCATAATCTTCAAAGTTCATAATGTTTATAGTTAGGAGAAATTGCATAATGGTACAAAAAACAATCCTGAATACATGAAGCGGAAACATCCCACTCGAAGGAGAATGTTTTTAATTTGTTTTATTCTTCTTCCGTAATTTCAAACAAAATTACATTTAAAATATGTGCATAATTGTTTATTTAAATCAATGTGTTAAAATGATGCATTCGAGAACCTTCTAAGGGATATGTTGGGAGAATTCATACCGGAAAAGTCCATGCAAATTCCATTTGCACATAAACAAAACTGCAGTTTAAAATTTATAAATGCAGATTGTCAAATCCGATAATAACCTTTATAATCTGAACCATACATCGTTTATTTTGAACCACGCGTTTTGCCGCCTATTCGGCTAATTCGTAAATTTAGTATTATAGATTTATAGATCGGTACATAAAACATCTTGTTATCTATTCATTATAACTTTTTATAGTAAGTTAACAACATAACAATTATCCACTGTTAACAAATCGTATTTTTCTAGTACATTATTGTTTACAGTTCACTACAATGTCTTTCAAACATTCATCCGTGAAACTTTTTTTATTAAGATTATACGGTATCTACAGTTCATTATTAACTTAGTATACCTGGTTTACAAACTATCATCATGCCAATAAGTCCTGTATCAACATCCTTTGTAGACATAATATGTGGATGGTATCCTAGAGGAACGCAATTGTCATCATCTTCTGTTGGTGCAAAGTTTTTTGTCATATACCACCTGTATGTATATATAGTATCTGGTGGTACAGAATCATCCAGTTTATCTCGCCCGCTCGTACCATCCATATACAGAGCTCCTGTTAAAATAGCAGTCATACACTGTAAATGCAGCATTGGAGCCCATAAAAAAGATTATTCGAACAACATAACAATGTGTGTTGTTTGATGTTGATATTCTGCAACTGTCTGTTAACGACAAGGAAAAAAACTGTTACATGTATGCAAATTAAGCACATAAAAAGGAAAAAATAGACTGTTTCAATTATTCTCATACCTGTTCAAAGTTGTCACAAATTATTTCTCCTGTCGTGCATAAACTTATTTTTAATTATTTTTTTTTATTGTTCTAGATTATTTTCTAGAAATTTCAGCAGTTATAATTTGGTAATACCTAGAAAGATAAAAGCTACAGTGTAAGTTTTTATATGATGTAATATTTCTATAAATAATGTGTTGTCCATTGTTTAGTGAGATGAGTCATTATCTAGAATATTGCTCCTATGCTGAAGTCATCCTTATTAAAGTTTTATTGGCGTCATCATGACTTGGTTGACAGGTATGAAAACACCGTTTCCCAAATAAAAATGGATATGTTCCTTTGATACTATCCCTTCCGCATACCGGATTTGACATGGGCAGCATGCCGGGGGCCTGCAGGAAGCAAAGACTGCTTACTCTTCCGGGACACCTGAGTCTACCCCGATGTTTTGGTGGGGTCCATGTTGTTCATATGGTTTTAGTTTTTAATTGTAGTGCATGTATTGTTTGGTCTTGTCTTCGTTGTTCTCTGGAGTTTTGTCAGTTGTTACGATTTTTCCCTCCTTTGCATATCCCTTTGGTATTTCTTGACTTTACTTATACATGGAAACTTCTAGACATTTGTGAACATTCACTGTGATGGTAATTGATAGTTTTCAACAAGTAATTTCTACTTTACACTGATGGACTTACATGTATCATATCGTCAATATTTGGAGACACTGAAAGATTGAGGCGCTCAACTTACAAGAACCGCCTAAATTCAAGAACATTATTTGGAGAAGTGAACCTTAGCCTTTGGATTATTCTTTTGGAATTCCGGATTTTAAATATATTATTGTTAATACAAGATCGATTTTTGTAATGGTTTTACTGTTATTAAATTTTAAATAACAAACTTGGTAACTACCCGTGCAAGTACGGGTATCATAAAACGGTTGAATAGCTTTTCTTACCCCTTGGACAGAGGACCTCCGCCATTTTCGCCGGAGTGCGAGAGATTTGTTTCATGTGAGGCAGTGGGTGAAAAACAAGATGTTTTTATATACTACATTTGGTACATTGTTGTTATTAAGACTTGTCTATAACGATAATCATTTATTGGTACCAATTTATTGTAATAAATTGAAAGAATATTCAAAAGTAAACCGAAATACTTTCCTTTTCCCTTTAATTCAAAATAAAAGATCTCTTGTTATGTGCTTGTCGTATCTATATTAAAGGTGACGGGTTTAAAAGCTCACTCAAACTTATGAGTCTATGTTTTATTCAAGTATGAAATAAAAATTTTCTGATATAATTGTTCCATTATTAGTCCGTATTGTGTAAAAATATTCAGCGCATAATCTCTATGTCATTATCTTACCTTCTCAATGTTTAAGTAAAAACTGTCAAAACCACCCGCTCTTTCAATAATTAGAAGTGAAAGTAGTTTATTAATACCTTCATTCATCTGAGGTATAATAACTACGCGTACGACTACCTCTGGACACCTTATAGCTGAACAGTTATCCTTAGAACGGGATGGAGACCAATGACGAAACATGGAAACATGTCGGATTGGTTCGGATCGTGTTAACTTATCGATAATTCCAGTGTCACAGCCAAAAATATTTGTATATGTATTTCATCAAATATATTCGCATTTTATTCATTTCATATTCATATTCATCTTCATTCATTGTATTCATTGACCTGAGACGACATGTGACTTTAAGATTTAAACTTATACTAACCTATCGGATGCGCCCTTAATTTGCATGTTGCATGAGAATTTACCTGGTTTTTTTACCTTCAATTTTCATTCCTTATTACGGCTTTAGCATTAGCGGATGGTTTGCACCCTTTCCGTATTTGCAGGTTAGTTTGCTAAATGTATTTTTTATATTTTATCTGTGCGGTTTTGTTTCGGTTCAATTTCAAAATATTGTTTTTACACTAGCTTATTATATTTATTTAAATTATGTCTGAATTTGCAGAAATAAAATTATAAATGGGCAGTATCAAGATTTATTTTCGCCTGTGAAAATTTCCCGGCGACACCAGCATTTAAAGAAACGTATCGACCTAAACGTATGAAATTTTCAGACAACAAATTTATCCTCAATCAGTCAAATTCTGATTTGAATTGTGCCTATTGCAGTTGTTACGTGATGACGGCCCTAAGAAAACGAGCCCTTAATTTTAGTAGTAAAGATTACTGACTGATTTACATGTATTATACCTTTTCTTTCGTAACAGAAATTGGGGGCTCGTACGGGAGAAAATTTTTAATGGATGTGATTAATGTTTCATTGAATACATTTAACAA
This sequence comes from Mytilisepta virgata, assembly GCA_028015205.1. Classification (NCBI taxonomy): domain Eukaryota; kingdom Metazoa; phylum Mollusca; class Bivalvia; order Mytilida; family Mytilidae; genus Mytilisepta; species Mytilisepta virgata. The sequence continues at coordinate 6,219,991 of CM051517.1, forward strand.
AATTTGTAAATACTCTTCTACAAAAATGTAGAGGAGCTGCAATCTATCAAATTATAATGTAAATCTGTAAAAATATTATAACATGTAATATTGAATTTTAATTTGATGAAATATAATTAAAAAAAACTATTCTACCTTCTCCATCTTTGAAGTACTGGACACCGTGTGGATGAAGAGAATACGGTCTTGATGCCAAGTTTCGGAAATGTATATATAATACGTCGCCCGTCTCTCCTTTCATCAGAGGTCCTACGTAACCCATCCATGGAGCTGGGGGAATCTCTGTAGTAAATGTGCCGTCTGTAAACTGTTTTAACATAACTTTCCTATATACACTTCCTATTCGGTCATCTCTTGTTTCTATAATGTTATCAGATATACTGAAAAAAGAAATAACAAATTGAATACAATATATTGTCAGACATTTTCAGTAATACTGTGCTCTTATGCCTTTTTTGAAACGTGGACAAACCTAAAACGCTATGTCCCTGATACAGACTAGTTAGCCTATGTCCCTAATACAGACTAGTTAGTCTATGTCCTGATACAGACTAGTTAGCCTATGTCCTGATACAGACTAGTTAGCCTATGTCCCTGATACAGACTAGTTAATCTATGTCCTGATACAGACTAGTTAGCCTATGTCCTGATACAGACTAGTTAGCCTATGTCCCTGATACAGACTAGTTAGCCTACTGTGGATTCATTAATATTCGTTGTATACCAATTTTCGTGGTTTTCGTGGGTCCCAGTAAACCACGAATTTAAATATACAACGAAAAATAATATTTTTACTCTTGTTTAAATGCACTGAAGTTTGAAACCACGGAGTTTTGAACAATTGCGTTTTTACAGCATGTACTTGAATTCTGACATATGATGAGTTAGCTATATCCACAGAGGATACAGTGTTTCATGTAATTTTGTCTCTGGTAACATATAAAAAAATTTGACTGTGTAAATTGTCGCGGAATTCACTTCCGTTTTTTTTTATTCAAACATTCAAGAAAAATATTAATCCTAAGTAGACCTAAACAATACAGATTTTCTCCTAAATTACAGTAAAAACATCTTGTCAAAAGATAATAAAGAAGAAATTATTGATCGTAATTCGATTAAAAATATGTATGTATATGCCCCGAGGTATTTGGTGACGAGTGATTGCAATTTTGTCAAATATATATTTCACACCTGTTTAACCTAACGAGTAAATAATTACGGATTTTGTTAATCTTGTTAAATTCATGACAAGCTTTAATTGTTCCGTTACAAATTTAAAGAATCTGTTTTATTAGACTTTTGTTTAATGAGCGCTTTAAATCAGTACTTTACTGTACAATATCAAGTCTGATCGGTACGTTTTGTCGCAGTATTTTCATGATATCTGATGTGCCAAGCCACGAATTTAAGTATTTCAACAACTTTTTATATTTTTTTCTAAGCCAGCAATCCACGAATTTTGGTATCCCACGAAATGCCTTTTTCCCTCTATCCACGAAAATTGGTATCCACGAAAATAAATGAATCCACAGTATGTCCTGATACAGACTAGTTAGCTATGTCCCTGATACAGACTAGTTAGCCTATGTCCCTGATACAGACTAGTTAGCCTATGTCCCTGATACAGACTATAGTTAGCCTATGTCCCTGATACAGACTAGTTAGTCTATGTCCTGATACAGACTAGTTAGCCTATGTCCTGATACAGACTAGTTAGCCTATGTCCCTGATACAGACTAGTTAGCCTATGTCCTGATACAGACTAGTTAGCTATGTCACTGATACAGACTAGTTAGCCTATGTCCCTGATACAGACTAGTTGGCCTATGTCCCTGATACAGACTAGTTAGCCTATGTCCTGATACAGACTAGTTAGTCTATGTCCCTGATAGAGACTAGTTAGCCTATGTCCTGATACAGACTAGTTAGCTATGTCCCTGATACAGACTAGTTAGCCTATGTCCCTTATACAGACTAGTTAGCCTATGTCCCTGATAGAGACTAGTTAGCCTATGTCCCTGATACAGACTAGTTAGCCTATGTACCTGATACAGAATAATTAGCCTATGTCCCTGATACAGACTAGTTAGCCTATGTCCCTGATACAGAATAGTTGGCCTATGTCCTGATACAGACTAGTTAGTCTATGTCCCTGATACAGACTAGTTAGCCTATGTATTTCCATGATACAGACTAGTTAGCCTATGTCCTGATACAGACTAGTTAGCCTATGTCCCTGATAGAGACTAGATAGCCTATGTCCTAATACAGACTGGTTAGCCTATGTCCCTGATACAGACTAGTTAGCCTATGTCCCTGATACAGACTAGTTAACCTATGTCCTGATACAGACTAGTTAGCCTATGTCCTGATACAGACTAGTTAGTCTATGTCCCTGATAGAGACTAGTTAGCCTATGTCCTGATACAGACTAGTTAGCTATGTCCCTGATACAGACTAGTTAGCCTATGTCCCTTATACAGACTAGTTAGCCTATGTCCCTGATAGAGACTAGTTAGCCTATGTCCCTGATACAGACTAGTTAGCCTATGTACCTGATACAGAATAATTAGCCTATGTCCCTGATACAGAATAGTTGGCCTATGTCCTGATACAAACTAGTTAGTCTATGTCCCTGATACAGACTAGTTAGCCTATGTATTTCCATGATACAGACTAGTTAGCCTATGTCCTGATACAGACTAGTTAGCCTATGTCCCTGATAGAGACTAGATAGCCTATGTCCCTGATACAGACTAGTTAGCCTATGTCCCTGATACAGACTATTTAGCCTATGTCCCTGATACAGACTAGTTAGCCTATGTCCCTGATACAGACTAGTTAGCTATGTCCCTGATACAGACTAGTTAGCCGATGTCCCTGATACAGACTAGTTAGCCTATGTCCCTGATACAGACTAGTTAGCCTATGTTCCTGATACAGACTAGTTAGCCTATGTCCCTGATACAGACTAGTTAGCCTATGTCTTTGATACAGACTAGTTAGCCTATGTCCCTGATACAGACTAGTTAGCCTATGTCCCTGATACAGACTAGTTAGCCTATGTCCTGGTACAGACTAGCTAGTCAATGTCCCTTATACAGACTAGTTAGCTTATGTCCCTGATACAGACTAGTTAGCCTATGTCCCTGAAACAGACTACTTAGCCTATGTCCCTGATACAGACTAGTTAGCTATGTCCCTGATACAGACTAGTTAGCCTTTGTCCCTGATACAGACTAGTTAGCCTATATCCATGATACAGACTAGTTAGCCTATGTTCCTGATACAGACTAGTTAGCCTATGTCCCTGATACAGACTAGTTAGCCTATGTCTTTGATACAGACTAGTTAGCCTATGTCCCTGATACAGACTAGTTAGCCTATGTCCATGATACAGACTAGTTAGCCTATGTCCCTCATAGAGACTAGTTAGCCTATGTCCTGATATAGACTAGTTAGTCTATGTCCCTGATAGAGACTAGTTAGCCTATGTCCCTGATACAGACTAGTTAGCCTATGTCCCTGATACAGACTAGTTAGCCTATGTCCTGATACAGACTAGTTAGCCAATGTCCCTGATACAGACTAGTTAGCCTATGTCTCTGATACAGACTATTTAGCCTATGTCCCTGATACAGACTAGTTAGCCTATGTCCCTGATACAGACTAGTTAGCTATGTCCCTGATACAGACTAGTTAGCCTATGTCCCTGATACAGACTAGTTAGCCTATGTCCCTGATACAGACTAGTTAGCCTATGTTCCTGATACAGACTAGTTAGCCTATGTCCCTGATACAGACTAGTTAGCCTATGTCTTTGATACAGACTAGTTAGCCTATGTCCCTGATACAGACTAGTTAGCCTATGTCCCTGATACAGACTAGTTAGCCTATGTTCCTGATACAGACTAGTTAGCCTATGTCCCTGATACAGACTAGTTAGCCTATGTCTTTGATACAGACTAGTTAGCCTATGTCCCTGATACAGACTAGTTAGCCTATGTCCCTGATACAGACTAGTTAGCCTATGTCCCTGATACAGACTATTTAGCCTATGTCCCTGATACAGACTAGTTAGCCTATGTCCCTGATACAGACTAGTTAGCCTATGTCTTTGATACAGACTAGTTAGCCTATGTCCCTGATACAGACTAGTTAGCCTATGTCCCTGATACAGACTAGTTAGCCTATGTTCCTGATACAGACTAGTTAGCCTATGTCCCTGATACAGACTAGTTAGCCTATGTCTTTGATACAGACTAGTTAGCCTATGTCCCTGATACAGACTAGTTAGCCTATGTCCCTGATACAGACTAGTTAGCCTATGTCCCTGATACAGACTAGTTAGCCTATGTCCCTGATACAGATTAGTTAGCCTATGTTCCTGATACAGACTAGTTAGCCTATGTCCCTGATACAGACTAGTTAGCCTATGTCCCTGATACAGACTAGTTAGTCTATGTCCTGATACAGACTAGTTAGCCTATGTCCCTGATACAGACTAGTTAGCCTATGTCCTGATACAGACTAGTTAGCCTATGTCCCTGATACAGACTAGTTAGCCTATGTCCCTGATACAGACTAGTTAGTTTATGTCCCTGATACAGACTAGTTAGTCTATGTCCTGATACAGACTAGTTAGCCTATGTCCCTGATACAGACTAGTTAGCCTATGTCCCTGATACAGACTAGTTAGCCTATGTACCTGATACGGACTAGTTAGCCTATGTCCTGATACAGACTAGTTAGCCTATGTCCCTCATAGAGACTAGTTAGCTATGTCCCTGATACAGACTAGTTAGCCTATGACCCTGATACAGACTAGTTAGCCTATGTCCCTGATACAGACTAGTTAGCCTATGTTCCTGATACAGACTAGTTAGCCTATGTCCCTGATACAGACTAGTTAGCCTATGTCTTTGATACAGACTAGTTAGCCTATGTCCCTGATACAGACTAGTTAGCCTATGTCCCTGATACAGACTAGTTAGCCTATGTCCCTGATACAGACTAGTTAGACTATGTCCCTGATACAGACTAGTTAGCCTATGTCCCTGATACAGATTAGTTAGCCTATGTTCCTGATACAGACTAGTTAGCCTATGTCCCTGATACAGACTAGTTAGCCTATGTCCCTGATACAGACTAGTTAGTCTATGTCCTGATACAGACTAGTTAGCCTATGTCCCTGATACAGACTAGTTAGCCTATGTCCTGATACAGACTAGTTAGCCTATGTCCCAGATACAGACTAGTTAGCCTATGTCCCTGATACAGACTAGTTAGCTTATGTCCCTGATACAGACTAGTTAGTCTATGTCCTGATACAGACTAGTTAGCCTATGTCCCTGATACAGACTAGTTAGCCTATGTCCCTGATACAGACTAGTTAGCCTATGTACCTGATACGGACTAGTTAGCCTATGTCCTGATACAGACTAGTTAGCCTATGTCCCTCATAGAGACTAGTTAGCCTATGACCCTGATACAGACTAGTTAGCCTATGTCCCTAATATAGACTAGTTAGCCGAAAAGTTTGGCATTTTATATTTTACTTTTTTTTAATTGTTTTTCATTGGTCATCAACAGCTCGCCGACCCTTTATGATTTGTTTATTTAGTCATATTAGAAGAAGAGATATTTCCAAACATTTTTAGTCGATATTTATAATCTGACCATACGATACTGGTTGAATATTGAAATCGTAGGCTTTTGATTCAAAATATTTTTAGCTTTGTGTTCAGAAAAAAATGCAAGATTGGTTTCTTATTGTAATTTAAATTACGCTTTCAAGAATGGGTTACTTGATTTATGAAGACCGCAAACAACTAATAAAATCTGAATTATTAATAAAACCAGTAAAAAATATTCAATTTAATTATCAGCAAAGCTATTTTTTATATGTTAATTACAGACGCTTACTTGACGTTGCTGTAAAAAAAATCAATTTTCTATTAAAACTAAATGTTAAATTAGACAAACATGACAGAATCACTTATAAAAAAGGTTAATTAAATATTTTATGCTTAATTATGAAAACATATTTTTGCTGTATTGTCGTATATAAGGAAATGTCATTGGAATTTACATTGAGAAAATAAATTCCTTATGCATGTAAATCTGGCTCTCGTCCAGCAAATATGTGGTTATATAATTATTTCTCTTTGATAGGGAACTTTTCGAAACAAATCCATTCCTGCATGTGACAAAAGTTTAGACAAGGAAACCACATTTCCATTGCTGTTTTTCATCTTAAAGTTGCCGCGCGATATGTCTTAAACACTGAGAGTCTTGCATCCAACAGTCCTGAACATCAGTGTCAGCGCCATTCTTCGCCAAATGTTTATCATGTCACAAGTGTGCAACTAAAACTTTTTATAACAACAATAATGAATTAGATGTTATAAAAGAGATGTATTAGAAATTTATATTCCTTGCGTTCAATGGTCATTTCTGGTTTAACCTTCATCAGAACACAATTTTGGCTTTACCCCTTTTGGACATTGTCGCATTTTTTTGTTTTGATTTTTAACATGTTAGGCCTTGAGCACAACTGATGAGTCGTAAAACAATGAAACATACATACATGGATCTATGTATATATAGAAAACAACTTAAAAATTACAAAAAAGAATATTTTATTTTTAAATAGAATTTAATATTTATTTTATATTCCAACAATTCGGATTTTTATAAATTAAGTTAAAAAGCCAATACATTTCATCATATACATGTATTACTGACATGCATTTAATCTTGTGTATTTTTTATGACTAATTTTCTAGACCTATCCATCACTTTGTACGGTATATTGTTTTCAAGTTAATGGTGTCTGTTTTGTAATAGATTACAGAAATTGCGACCTATAACGGCATTGAACGAAGGTTTATTAAAGGTCGGGGAAAATAGTCAGTCTCGGGACAAACATGTTATATCCTTCAATACTGTTAAATAACAGTATACTAAAAAATAATAAAGAAAAAATAAAAATCTCCCATAATGTAATTAAAAAAATGTAATGCTTAAAAAGGCTATATTTCCTAGGGAAAATAGTGATATCGACCAATATAACTATATCACTAGGGAAAATAGTAAATAATTTATTAAGAGGCTCTTTGTTAACTTTGAAAATAGCATTTTTTTTCAATTTCTTTTTATATATAGAATATATATATATTAAGGTATTATAATTTATATTAAGGTGACACGTTACTAAATGACAATGTCTTACTATTGTATAAGGAAGTGGATTCATCTCAACGACTTACATCGTAATATCAACTTTTTTATACGGCTTATATGGACCATTTTAGAGAAATATTTAGCTCCGAAAACGTCGATTTTAGGGTGCATTTTTAATATAGACATAAAGTAAAAAATGACAAAAAATGTCCGAAAATTTTACTTTGTTTTAATATATCTTTTTCAAAATTTACCTAAAATCAAAAAATTAACGTAACATAGAGGAAGAAAATACGAATCGATTGGTATATAGAAAAGCAAACCTCAATTGACTTGAAAATGACGCGTACGAGGTCCGATTTGTCGATGACGTTATTTTAGCGTACATTACCGAAAAATCGCATCCGACGACGAAATAATTTTTTTATTCGAGCTTTGTACCACGCAAGTGACACGTGTTTCTTACTTGCCTGTACAATATTCAATACAGCATGAATTCCCATCGGTTACTTAGTATTTTACTTCGACTTTACCACGGAAATAAAGTAATTTAACCTACAACGGGGCTATTTTTTTCATAATATGATATGTTGAATCTGAAGTTTGGGACCAAAAAAAAAAAGACCAGTGAAGGTTTGCTTAAAATTACATAATGACCATCAACCCATTTCTCTCATAGGCGGATTTCAAATGACTTAATGTCAGTCCACCATCCTCCCAAGTCAGGGTTTTGTATCCACGTTCTTTCCTACATGTACTTACAAACCCCTGACATCACACATTCATATTTTGCGGGTCGGAAGTGAACGATTTTCATTGGTTCTTCTCAAGGTCACAAGAGAATACATTTATGTTGCAGATAGAATTTTCAAGGTCACACACCAGGCGGTGATATGTTCGACCCGCAAAATATGAATGTGTGATGTCAGGGGTTTGTAGGAACGAACGTGGATACAAAACCCTGACTTGGGATGATGTAATCCACCTGCAGCGGCTTTCTCGCACATGTTTTTTTGTCATGATCCTGTCCTTAATTAAACTATTGAAGGTTATCAAATTAATCTTTTTATTTTCTGATTGTTCTAAATATTCCTTTATATATGAAACAGAGAAACTGTAATCCAGCGCGTAAACAGTAGGATTTGTGGAAACAATCAATTGGAGAAGAAGGGTAACAATGCGCATCATAATTTTGATGGAGCATTTCTGTTGCTAAGGATATCTGCAAATATTTACGAAGGTTGGGAAATTTGTTTTTAAAGAAAGGAAATCTTTCCGAAAATCCAACAGTTTTTGCACAAAACATTTTTTGTTCTTTTGTTTTGCTTTATTCTTCTCTTTTTCTCTGACAGTTACACCTTTCCAAAATGTATTTATGAACACTTTTAGTCATTGGCGATTTAAAAAAATAGCTTTTAAACACCATATTTTTTAATTTGTAAGATTTGGGTAATAACAAGTCTTTCATGGCAATCTTTCGTTTTTTCTATAATTTTTTATAGATCGTGTATTTTATAAACAAAACCCCGTTTTGACAAACGAAAGTAAACTTACAAAAGTATAGCAGGATTTAAGTGAGAGAGATTGCTTGGTTTTCGGACATAATAATTTTCATTTTTTTTCCGTCTATAATTTAAGTCATCATCGTATCCTATTCAATCTTCTTCGCGTTCTTTGAACACATAGAATTTACTAATAATGGTTTAGTAAAGCAAAAGTTATTAGATAATTTTTACCAGAACTGGTATAGTGATATGGGTAAATCTTCTAGAGGCGAATTTTATCTATGCCTCAAGAAAGAATCTGGACTACAAAGATATCTTTTAAAATGAGCTAAAGTTGATCGTTTAACTATATGTAAACTAAGATGCTCAAATATAAAATTTCCTGTCGAAACAGGTAGATGGGTTGGTACACCCATGGAACACAGGATTTGTCATTTGTGTAACTTGAATGAAATAGGTAATGAATACCACTACTTTTTTGTATTTAACCATGTTAAAGTAACATCTCTTAGAACTCTGTATATTCCAACATATTATACACGTTACCCATCTGTATATAAAATATATGGACTATTCTCTTTATGTAATATAAAGGTCTTAAAGAATATAGCTATATTTGTGAGAAATGTAGAAAAAATATTGTAAGTAGCTGTACTGCTCATAATTAATTTAATGATATGCATTTGTATATTTTAGCTGCCATTTCCATTTGAATATATGTACTGAATTCCTCTTGTAACACTATATGTGTCTGAGAGTTTACAATAAAGAATTTGAACTTGAACTTGAACTTGGAACGTTGAAGGTCTGGAAAATAGTTTACTCGAAAGTGAATTCTGTGATGAAATAAACCCATATGATGTTCTGATTTTCACTGAAACTTGGCAAAGAATAAATCAAATATTTGATATTGTTGGTTATGATCATTATGATTCGTGTAGAGATAACATGAAAAGAGGAGGTGTGTCTGTTTATTTTAGATCTAATATGAAAAATGGTGTCCAAATTATTGAAAATTGTAAAGATAGTAGAATTTGGCTAAAATTTAAGAAAGATTTTTTTAACCTTATGTCTGATATTTATCTTTGTGCAACTTATATACCACCTGAACCCTCGGCCTTTTATCGAATTAATGATATTGATTTTCATGAATTGTTACACGCTGATATTTCAAAATATGCATTTTTAGGTGATGTTGTATTGTGTGGTGATATGAACTCTCGAATTGCCAAAATTGATGATGTATTTGTAGAATCTGACATGAGTATTTTTTTAGAGGTATTTGATTATGATGTACACAAAAATAATATTTTAGCTAATTTGAAACAGCGAAACTCAGAAGATAATTCTGTTAATGCCTTTGGCTATAGACTAATCAATTTATGCAAACAATCATCAATGTGTATTTTAAATGGTTAATCAGGTAACGATCAACGGGGCAAATTTACTTGTTATACTGCTCGAGGGTCAAGTGCAAATGATTATGTTATTGTCAAGCCTGAGCTTTTTGATAGAGTACGCAACTTTGAAGTTGGAGATTTACTGCCTATATCAGTACACTGTCCATTGTTATTTGAATTGTTATGTAGTTGTGATAGTCTGTACTTTTATGATTTTACTGTAAATAAAAATATTTGTGCTATTTGATGTATTTGAATAGATATCTTTTTGATTGTAACTCATTATATTTGTAATATTCAGTGATTGAATATGTTAACTAATTAGGTTAATTAGTTATTTGTTTTATGTACTTATTTGGACAGTTGAACCTGTTGACAGACGATTTACTATGCTAGTTCTTGCAATTCTTGTTTTACTGTAATTTCTTGTGATCTCATTACATGGTCTAGTGGACCGCTCGTTTCCCGTATTTCTATTGGTTCTTGTTTCGGCGCTTTACTTCCTTTGTTAGAATATATATTTTGCTAGATAGAAAGATGGCTGAAAATTTTGTCTAGTTGTCCTGTGTGAATTTGTATTGCAGAATTTCCATTCTGGAGAAAGATATTTCTTATTTGAAGGTCAGTTTCTTCCCTACACATACTAATATTTTGTTAACGGTCCAGATATTAATATTTTTACCTAGAATGAATGATTCGAGTGAAAGTTGACTCGGAAGTGTAGAATACGAGATGAGCGTTGAATGAGTGTTTAAAACTGATAAATAATAGAATAAACTTTCGTATCAGTGAATAAAGTTTGATATTTTTACTGCTAAACATATTTTTCGTAACATGCTTAAATACGATGCAGTAAATAGGTATCTTGTATAAATGAATGAATGAAAACGAGAAGTCGAGTGTTCCGATATAAAATGATTTAGCCTAACGTTTCGTTTATGTAAATAAACATACACGATCACATATAAAATAATATTTTTAACGGCGAGTACAAATCATTATGTTGTACTGAATGATTATTGACAATTTTTATAATTAGCGTTATTTGTTGTACAGGTACATGTATTTTTGCCAGTGATGTAAAGCCACAGTTTATGTAGATTGACTTTATAACATTACCAGGAGGCCTTTGCACCTCATGCGAGGTAAGCTTGTGTGTTTTGTTTGTATTATTAATATTTTTGCTTACTTGCTACGATTTTGCTTACCGCATAACATTGCATGTAGCCTTACGCTTTTATTGTTGACGTATTTTTCTTGAGTTCTATATTGAAAGATTTATGCCGATAAGATTATACTGTATTTTTCCGGCGGAACTTGTAATGTAATTTTACGGGTTGCAAGTATATTGATTTTTAATAATTAATGTTCTTTGATTTACATATCGGTGAAAACATACAAAGTCAGGAATATAAGAAATGGAGTTTTATTATCATGAATAGTATATTGAAACGTATTTCACATTATAGTTATAAATATTTGTTTGAGATAGACATGTATTGTGAAATAATGAAATAGAATAGAATTCTTATAACTGTATTATTTTTACAGGGTATTTTTTTTTCTTCTTGTTATCCATTGTTATATATCTCCTGACGTCGAGAAATAAATATAGAACCCTACTAGTAGTGAAGTCGTTATTCATGCCCGGAAAGGACTGCTACATAGTTATGAACATGTCAATTCAACTTCTAACGAAACATGTTATAGTAAGATTATATGGAATGAAGATAAGGTTGATATTTTTATGAAAAATATTGCTGAAGATATTGATTTTTTTTAGATTTTGTATTTGCTTCGCATCACGGTGCGGAGCTATTAGTTTCAGTAGACATACACGCCATCTTGAAATAATTTCTGATAGCTGATTGGTTACTTTATGATGCGACTGAGATACAGTAACAGCCATTGGTTTAAATGAGATAAAGAATTACAAACTTTACTCGTTCAGGATAAGTCATCAAAAGCCGGAAAATTAACTATGTGTATGTCAGTTCCGATCAACTGTCATTACATGTTTTTGTAATATTCATATATTCTGAAATTCATTATTGAAATCAATAATTAATACGTGTATATTTGCTTTGTTAATCTGCAATACACACGGTTTGTTTTGCTTTATTGTATACACTATAATCCTATGTTTACAACAAAAAATGCATGATCTCTACTTTATAACTTCTGCCAATCTAGGCACACCTCCAGATTCATGTCTATTTGTTGTTTTCGCGCGGAAAATTTTACTTGTCAACAGAACGCTTTAAGATATACTCGGTTTGTAGATATACAAAAATTGATATTGCAAGTCTAAGACACATTTCATATCAATCAATATCTAAGAATACCACAATTCCAATACTAAATCAACAAACACATGCTCACATATTACCATAAATTAAGATACAGCGAAGCAGTCCACAGCTTTTTAGAAAGCTAAAACTTGTGATCAGTTAGATTCAGGTTTAGGTATCGACAATGTTACACAAATGTTATCTGGTCATTTATATGCAAAATCATTTAAAGTAAAGTAACAAATGGTATTCTCAAAGCCACAGTCTTGTGCAACTAAATCTAAACCGGAATGGTTTAACCAAGAATGTGCTGATTCTAAGAAGAATTTTAAAACTAAACAAAGACAATTTGAGAATAACATGTCACAAACAAATAGGACATCGATGTGTAAGGCTCGAAGGAGATACAACAGTGTTAGAAGAAAGGCCAAGCGAATGTACGCTGAACGCGAAAAAGCAAACATTGCCAATTTAGCCAACAAAACCCTCGTGCGTTTTGGAAAAAGCTGAAGCGAAAAAACTCGAAAATTGAAACCAATTTAAGTATATCTGACTTCTTAGAACATTTTAAACGGATTTTTCGGGATCAAAATAGTACAAACAACAGTGGCCTTAACGACGAAGGCATCGTTGAGATAGAAGAACTTGATGAGGAAATAACAATCGATGAATTAACGAAGGCTATAGAGTCATTAAAAAGGAATTCTAGTACTGATCCCGATAACTTAATCGATGAAGTTTTTATTTCTCTGAAGGACATTCTTTCGCCATACCGAACTGTTCAATTATATTTATACGGAAGGACAGAATCATGGTCAATCGGTTCTATAACTCCAATCCCGAAAACTGGTGACTTATTTGATACAAACAATTACAGAGGAATTACTATTATATGTTTTTTCTAAGATATTTACGTCAATTTTAAACTGCAGATTGGTGACTTATCTAGAGACAAACAACGTCCTCAGCGATTTCCAATTTGGTTTTCGCTGAAAACGAAGTACTGTGGATGCAATCTATTTGTTGAATTCGATTATAACGTTGTCACTGAATAAAAGGAAAAAACTTTATTGCTGTTTCGTAGACTTTAGGAAAGCGTTTGATTTTATTGATAGAAACATGTTTTTCTTTAAACTGTGTTCCCTTGGATTATGTACAAAATGTGTGAACATTATTAAAAGTATGTATCGCTGTACAAAGTTAAATGTGAAGTTCTGAAGAGTTCGAAAGTTTCAGAGGTGTTATGTGTCTCCTATCTTATTCTTAATCTTTCATAAACGATTTGTACGACGCTTTACAAAACGATAATGATGTCAATATAATGATCCACGAAACATTACTTTATTTACTGCTGTTTGCCGATGACACGGCTCTATTTTCCGAGTCTCCTGACGGATTACAGAAACTTATTGATTCCTTAAAAGAATATTGTGACAAATGGAATGATATTGTCAATACTGACAAACGAAGGTTGTGCTATTTCGCAATGCTTTCAGGTTGCAAGACTGTAGATTTCATTATGGAGGACAGGAAATTGAAATTGTTCAATCGTATGTCTATTATTGGACAAAAACTATTATATAACGGAAAAATTGTTGAAACTCAGAAACATATTGCGTCACAAGCGTCAAAGGCAATGTTTGCGATGATTAAAGGTGTGCGTAATATACCGACTGATGTATCAACTTCGCTTCATATATTCAATACAATGGTGACTTCGATACTTACATATGGAAGTGAAGTGTGGGGATATATAAAAGGTAGGGATATTGAAAAACTACATTTACAGTTTTGTTAACGCATTTTGAAGCTAAAGCGACAAACCAATTCATGTGTTATTGATGGTGAATTGGGACGTTTTCCTTGTCGAATTATTCGAATGGAAAGAATGTTAAAATATTGGATTAAAATTATATCGCTAAATGAAAGTAACATTTTGAAAATTGTTTATAATTGTATGAAAACAGAATCTGAGAGTGGCAAGCGAAATTGGGCAAATGAAGTTAAAACTATTTTAGAGGATTTAGGATTGCGTTACTTATGGTCACAGCAAGAACAATCTTTGAAGGATACACGATCAATATATTCAACAGTGGTTTGCCGAAGTCAACAATTCGCCTAAATTAGAATTATATTCAAAGATTAAATTGGAACATAAATTTGAATCTTATTTAGATAAAATCACGAATGACTCGTGCAGGATTATTTTTTGCAAGTAACGGTGTAGTGCACACTCGCTCGAAATAGAAAAGGGGGGGGGGGGGGTTTAGTGGCACACCAAGAGCCCAACGGCTCTGTAAGTTATGTAACTACAATCAAATAGAGAGTGAATATCATTTTTATTGGTATGCCCAGCATATAGCGATATAAGACGTAAAATTTTACCAAATTATTATAATAGGTGGCCTAGTATCAACAAACTTAAGTTTCTTTTGTGTTCTAAATCAAACGTTCTACAATGCAAAGTAGGAAAGTTTATTGATCGTGCTTTAAAATTGAGACAACAAGCTTATTCTCGCCTCCCCAGTTAACTATTATGAACTGTAATTTATGGTTTCTGGTTATATTTGAATTTATAGAGACTAACGGGTCTCTATATTAATAATTTAAGTTTATATTGACTTGCTGTAATCGGTATTTATATAGATGTATATTTATAGATTTAATTCCACACAAATACTATATATTTCGAATATGCTCATTTTTGTATACTTATTTAAGAATCTTCGTCCCAATGTCTATCATGTAAATATTTATACGAACTTATTATAATCACAATTTATGGTGAATAACTGTAAAAGTTTACAACCAATAAAGAATCTGAATCTGAATCTATAAAACTCACGAAATACAATGAAAATGTACCGGCGAATCGCTGGAGATAAATCGAATTCACTGAAATATGTTTACCTACAGAACAATGGACTATTCGAAAGTTTAGTAAAGGAAATAACATTTCCCCCATGTTTACTATGGACAAAGTTAAAAAGTTAGGAGAAAACTTAAATGAGAAAGCTTATTGTTCGCATTTAAATTGTAGTTGCCGGTAACTTTCGTTTTCAGAAATTAGTCAATAATTTTACTCATTAGAAATTTAATGATAGAAATTGCTATTTATCGAAAACCGAGAGACTCAGTTCGGTGCAACATATTTTAAGACGCTGTAGGTCACCAGTGGATGCGTTTTGCAAAAGTGAAAATGCGGGAGAGGGAATTAGCTGTCGTTTATGCTGCTGCAACTACTCGTTTAACTTGTATTCGGAAACATATCAGAATGAGTAATCCCCGAATAGTAGTATTGATTCATAGCAAAACTTGAAATATTAGATACTGCTTACCTTCTGTCATTTGTGACCAGATTTTGTTTACTTGGTGCATAGTCCCACCATTCTTCCTCAGCAGAAATATAATAATCTCTTCTAATACAAGAACATAGGGAAATAAGATTTAAAAGAAGTAAAAGTGTGGTTAAAGTGTCGACCGTTGCAGATAGCATGCTGGAGACGATGTGAATATACGATATAATGTAAAGCTGTTGACTAGTTTGTGATTAACGACCAATAAACTTTTTTTTTGTCACGGTCATGGTTTTTTTTTGTCACGGTCATGGTGCTTTAAACAAAGTTGTATTTAAGGGCTCTTTTATTTACCAACTAGAAACGAAACAATGATCGATACCAGAGTGCTTCATTTGCTAAAATATACATCACAATCTCGAATGTTTAACATATATATATATGTAGGGCAAGCTTTTGACACCAAATGCACTTACATTTCAACCATACCCAAGAAGAATTATACCAACTATCTACTTCATCTTGTAAGGAATTCAAAATTTTTCTAAGAGGGTCAAGTTTGTGTAACATTGACCTCTCATATATACTTAAAACCATTTGGTGATAAACAATGATATCAAAATTTTAAACAGATATGAATTATACACAATTTTGTCGGAGTATGAAACGTTT
Organism: Mytilisepta virgata; assembly: GCA_028015205.1. Classification (NCBI taxonomy): domain Eukaryota; kingdom Metazoa; phylum Mollusca; class Bivalvia; order Mytilida; family Mytilidae; genus Mytilisepta; species Mytilisepta virgata. The sequence continues at coordinate 6,236,340 of CM051517.1, forward strand.
AACTCATCTCTTAATCTCACACACAGTAATGATACATCACTGGTATCCTTCGACATTATTAATTATTATAAACATTAAGAAACTACCTGTGCTAGCACGGGTATCCGAAAAAGATGGAATAGATTTTCTTATATAATAAATCCTTAAACTGGAAATTTCACCATTTTCTTAGTGTGATTTTTCTGTATTATACAGCGATGTTGAAAATTATATAATTTTATGTTTCATTGATCTATCGATTTGAGAGACAGTAAGATCGCCATCTAAATGATTAAGAAGTCAGAAAGTTTATATCTCTTCTCTTTCAAAGGCCGATAGGCAGAGGAAAAAGAGGGGATACAACACACATGTGCTTGTGGTATATCGTCTATGCCTGGAAATAAGTGTGAATGAAAATGGTCCGAGTTGTTCTTAACAGAGCAATCCGAGAAATACATGTAAAAGCTCAAGAAACAAAAAAAAAACAAAAAACAAAAAAAAAAAATAAATCGACACAAATGCCCAAGGTCCGAGTTGTCTGAAAATATTTACGTATATTTTCGATACGTTTGAGCCGTTTCAGATTTTAATTTTTAACTGATGTAACGCTGTTGTAGCTGGATAAATGTAAAAATCTTTATTCTAACGAATTCTAAATAATGCAGGAAGTAATAAATTTATTGAAAGTTCATGACCGAAAAAGTTAAAAAATCATGACCGAAAAAGTTAAAAACAGAGAAAGATGGAAACATGTCGGTGATTTGTTCCGTTCGAGTTAAATCATAGATAATTCCATATTAAAGAAACGTATCGACCTCGAGGTGAAATTCTCATCCTCAATCAGTCAAATTCTGATTTGAATTGTATCTATTGCAGTTGTTACGCGATGACAGCCCTAAGAAATCGAGTCCTTAATTTTAGTAGTATAGATTTTTGTCTAGATTGTGATTTTGGTTTTCAACATTTTAGGCCTTGAGCACAACTGATAAGTCGTATATCAACGAAATGTGCACATCTTGTGTATTAAAATTGGTATCAAAGAATTCTGTTTGGATGATATTCAAAATCTGGTCGGACACATTATATAAATGTAAATGAGACTATTCAAGATAACTGGCCTTGGCATTGAAGACATTTTAATAACCCTTTGATTGTAAAAAGTGTCGTTGAATGTCTGGAGGACATAATTTGCATAGATAGACAAACGAACAGAAAGCCAGAATATTTTGAAAGAACATTTAAAAAAATTCCTCATTTTCCTGGGAAAAAGTAAAAACACGAAATCCCAAACATTATCAAAGAGAGGGTCAGGAAAATGAATTCTGAATTCTGTGCATTATAAAAAAAAACTGTCTTGTTACAAATGTAAGAACAATATATAATCTGTAAATATATATTCTATTAAATTAAAAATGATTGACTAATATGTTGTTAACTGAAGTAGAATACTTATTTATATTATAGATTTCAATAACGATACACTATGTTTTCAATAAGATGTTCGTTATAGATATAATAACGATGTTCCTCTCATGTATGTTGGATTTTTGTAGAATATATAGACCGTGTTCAATAAATGTCCTTCAAAGTGTCACATCTTTACTATAAATGTCAAAAACGCACGAGTTATCAATTGTTAGTAACAAAAAATACCTGACTTTTTGGTTTTGAACCAAAACGAGAAAATTTAAAATTCATTTATATATTTTTGAAAAAAGTACTCCTTTAATCATTTGAATAATCATGATACAATAAACATCATATTGTTTGTTTTTGTTTGTCGATCTGTCAAGTTCTAAGACCATAAAATTGGTCATGTACATCATTCATAACGCATGGAAAACCATATACTATAACGACTTAAGCCTGGATTTCAAGTAAGGATTATTGATTGTCAAAAATAAAGTTTAATAACAAAATAGGGAACTCCGGGGGGAAATGTTACAATCAAAATACGACAGTCTGGCAAGGCCGGGGAGCCATACAAACACCAAGAACAGCTGGAAAACAACAGTCATATTCCTTATTTGGTACAGGCATTTTCATATGTTAAACCGGTTTTACGGCATGCCAAACCTCTCATTTATACGACAGTTTCTGTAATTTAATTACGAAATTAGTAACTGCCAAAACAGCCGACTCACATCAGTAAATATAGTGGTCAACATAGCTCAAGGTATTTCATCAAGACGACCCTTTATAAATTGTAAAATAGAAACTACATATTTTTCTATCAAGTCTTTATATCTGCCAAAGAAGATTTTGAGGGAACGAAGAAGGCGCAATTTTTCATGATTCATCAGTCTACTATTCAGACCCTCATGACTTGGAATTCCCAGTAGTCGCTACAAGCTTTAACTTAGCGAAGGGTTGGGTTTATATATATGTTCTAACGAAATTAATAAGTAAATATTATTAACAGCGCTGAAAATATGAAATTTTAGGTAATTCTATAAAAATTGTCTTTCTCTCAGTTCTAAATTTATACTTTCGTCTTAATGCCCATTTCTGTTGAACCTCATGATAAGACACCATTAAACCATTTATGGGAGTGCTAGTTCTAACTATTCCGTTTAATAGAGCCACAGTATACGATCAGCAGCTATAAAGCCTTATCTAGTTTTACAGTTGTTTGTTGTTTTTTTTTTTTGTAACTTTTTCTTTTGTTCATTTAACATGATTGAAAGAAATTTCTATGTCTATAAACATATAAGATAAAACACACTACATGGTCCCTTGCTTATTTTCATATCTAGTAGTTAATAGTTGAGAAAATCAAGTATAAGTATGACGGTAATCGATAAAAAATTTCATGTAAAATTACAGTGGACATGTCATCTCTGGTATTTGTTCAAAAAAAAAAGAAAGAAAGAAAAACTGGTTCACGCATGCACTGTCTTGTTGGAATAGTTTCAAGTTTGTTTTTCAAAAACACGCTGCATTAGTGTCAGTTTATATTACATTATTGAAAGAAATAGTCAGAATAAAAAGAACAATATGTCAAGATTTGTATGTCATTTTTAATAACGACCAGAAATGCCGAACTAATTAATATATCGGGGGTGGGGAGGGGGGGGGGATTATATATAATTTTTTTTTAAACATGACAATGTTTACAGAAATTAATCAAAAGATTGAATCTGGATGCAGTTTACCCACTGTCCATTGTGTAAGGCATCCAACAATAAATATTTGATAAACACATATAAATTTGAGCTATTTCCCCTATTTACATAAACAATGGCCTTATTGGTATCCATTTTTTCAATTCTTTCTTCAACTGCACGGTTCGCACAGATGCATGTAAAAGCTAACATTTGTTTCAATTATATACTGAACCGCAAAAGAAACGTCGCACAAAATGACATGTTCACATACATTTATTTCAAAGTGACATTTATATATTTTAAATTAATTTTTACAAAATTTAATGAATGATTTACAGTCTTTTGGTTACAATGTTCACAAAAACGTCACAATTGTCGCAAAGTCACATGTTTTCAATGCTGTGCTCCCACGTCCGTTAATAACGTGTACTAGTATGTCCTCCACCGGCACCAATTACTGCGGCACATCTTCGGTACATGGAGTTGATGAGCCGATTAATAAACGCCATCGGAATACGTGCCCATACTCTCTGAAACGCTTGTGAAAGTTCAGCTGCAGTTGTCGGACTTGGCTGCTCATTATTCAACCGTCTTTGAACTTCGTCCCATAAATGTTCAATAGGGTTTAAATCTGGACTCAAAGCCGGCCAATCCATAACATTAATGTTATTCTGCTGTAGGAAGTCTCTTGTGGCTCTTGCGGTATGCGCACGTGCATTGTCCTGTTGGAAAGTCTTGTTTTGATGACGTGCGAAATGGGGCTGAACATGGGGTGTCAAGACTTGGTCGATGTAACGGGCAGCTGTTACGCCATTTCCTCTGCCTGGGCCAAGGTTCTGAAAGATGACTGGACCAAGTTTAACGTTAAGGCCGATTCCACCCCATACCATGATGCTAGGTCCTCCCCACGCGTCTGTTTCCAGAATGCAGCTGTCTTCGTAACGTTCCCCGCGTCTTCTCCACACTCTGGTTCTGCCATCGGCTGTTGAAATGCAGTAACGGCTTTCGTCAGAGAAGATGATGTTACGCCATTGTCGATTTCGCCAATTCTGTCGCTGAGTGGCCCACTGAAGACGAGCTTGACGGTGTCGAGGAGTAAGAATAGGTCCTCTTGCTGGACGGCGACATCTCATGTTTCTAGCAGCTAATCGCCGACGAACCGTATCATCACTTATGGGTCGTCCATGTGTTCCAACAGTGTTTCTGGCAGTTTCGGCAGCTGGGGTGAACCGATTCATCAAATGGTGACGAACAATGCCTCTATTCTGTCTTTGGCTAGTGACTTGGGGTCTACCACTCCGTGGACGGTCATATGTGCTGTACCGTGTCCGTAGACGTTCAATTGTTCGAACAGCACAGTTGAAGTCGTTGGCAATAACTCTGGCAGATTGCCCAGCATCCAATCGACCAATGGCCTGTTCTCTCTGTTGTGGAGTCAGACGTGGCATAGCTTCTGTGTCAACACTGATACTAACACTCTTTAATTTTCTCCGGCCTTTTATACCCATAAAGGAGCATGAATTTCACGAACATTTAAGATTTAAGAAAAATTACCGCCAAGTGTGTCCCACGAGCGGTTTAAGGTACGGTCGCTCTACGATATCAACTGAAAATTATTCAACCGAAAATTTAATTCACAGGTAATTTAATCTTACCTGGTGATGTAATCGTAATACTGATTATATAAAAATCATTAATTAATATTTATTTTGAATTTTGCTAACATTTTGAAAAAGCGACGTTTCTTTTGCGGTTCAGTATATATGATTGTGATAACATGATGATTACTCCCATATATAGAGAATAATACATGGTAAAATCTGTAGAGGGCTGATATTGGTCGAGATTGTTACAGCATGTGATATAGATTTTAACATGTATTATACACTTTATCATATATTTAAATAGAGGACTTCAAATTTTCCAAATTAAAGTCTACTGCCACACATAAAATTGATCGGGGAAAAATATTTTGTGAAAAAAAATTGAATAACATTTGTTTTTTTAAATTTGACCCCCCCCCCAAAAAAAAAAATACAAAAAATTAAATTAAAAAAAAAATTGAAAAAAGCTATGTGATAAAGGGTAAGCCATGCGATTAAGGGTATGATGTCTTAGACGTCAGATACGGACCAACATCATGGGCTTTATCGTATATTTAAAACTCCTGTATTTAGTATCAAATATATGATAAAAGATGATAATATTTACAGGAATATATATGTAATATGTATTCCGAACAATGAAGTAATATTCAGACATCTGGTTTACATCAGAACCTAGAATAACACTGTCAACAGAGACTTTTAAATCACAATCACAAATATTTTTCAACGTGTCTTTTATTTCTAGCCATAAGTTTTTTCATTACAGAAAGTGCACAGGTGTGTTTCTTTTAATTTAAAGAGGTTTCTTCCTCACACATTTGATGTTTGATTTTTGCAGTATGGGCAGCTCGGTACTGAACATTAATATTGGGAATCCACAAATTAAACACACTGAATGTAAACGAGTTCGTCCAAAAAATATCAAACTCACAGTAAAAAAGACAGGATGTATTAATAACTTTAAGAAGTAATGTAAAGAGTAATGGAGAAGTGCGAAAAAAATTATTTATGCACTCGAGGATAAAATTACTCTTGATTATAACAATAATTTAATTGCTTTAGGGTACATTGGTGTATTTGTCTGGAAAATCTGTTTGATCTTGCGTCTGGCTTGAAAAGGATCCCTAGGGTTTCTTGGTAATATAGTGTATGTCGCCATCATACCACCACGCATATGAATACTGACATGACAGTGGACTAACCATGTTCCAGGGTTATCAGCAAATATTTCCACAGTTTCATACGTTCCTGGTGTAACACCAACTACATCATTTCTGTGGGACATTTCTGTTCTTCGGACAAAAGTTTGACCGTGAAAATGATTTGTATGTGCACCAAATATAGAACCATGCGAAAATGTATACCATGCTACTGTTTCGCCCTCTATCATTACTAAATTAGGAACGTTGCTGAATATAAACCCATTTATACTGTACATTAGATTAGATTCCGAGAATAAAGAATCAGAAAGAAACGTTCTGTTTGGTGCACGAATTCTGGCATTTTCTTGAAAGTAATGACTATTGGATTCATTAAATATGACAAAACCCATTGCAAATTCTCTATTCACACCATCCCGTCTATTGCCAAAAACATCTAACACACCTTTTCTACAAATTACTAAAGGTCCTACCAGGCCACTCGCTACATCACGATTGGGGAATACTGGGGAATGGTACGTTTTTCCAACGCAATTTTGCTCATTTCTACCAGGACCAGACCTTTCTGGGACTCTCCAACGATATTTGTGTATTTTTCTAGGCCGCACTCCATTTTTCTGAACGCTAGACATTTCATAATCAACTGGTAAATTGTCTAAGTAAATAGAATTATCAAATCCAGCCATATTTTTATATACTATTTCGATCGTGTCTCCGACTTCCGCCCTAATAAACGGGCCTAAAATACCGAGATGTAAATCCTTTTCTTTTCTTGGCAGTCTTTCTGTGAAAGTATCGTCAGTAAATTCTCTATAAATTGCCTTTTTGTATCTCGTTCCAATAAACTGGTCATCGTCCCTAACATACAGATTTCCTGGTCTACAAAATTGAAAATTCATATGATTAAGTACTATTTTCTGATTTATGTATCAGAATTAAGTTTTATTTGGAGAGAACAGCCTTGGTAGTTCAATCGTCAGCATGATAATTTCGCCTGGGAAAGATAATGACCCTAGGTAGTTCAATCTTCAGCATGATAATTTCGCCTGGGAAAGATAATGACCCTTTGTATTTCAATCTCCAGCATGATAATTTCGCCTGGGAAAGATAATGACCCTTGGTAATTCAATCGTCAGCCTGATAATTTCGCCTGGGAAAGATATGACCCTTGTGAAAGCAAGCAATTGCAATAAAATTTCTATTTTCTGTTTTGATGTTATGCTATCGAGAAAAAGAAGATAAGTTAAGAGTGAAGATTATTAGTTCAAATGATATGCCATAGTTGGTTGTTTACATCTCCATACAAATTCATGCATGTAGTGGTACACAATTTTATTAAATAAAGATGTGTTATCTCTCATTCATTCACATGTATGATTTTCTCTTATCAGTTTGGACCAAGGATAGCTTGGCAATAATTGGAATTAATTGCAAGAATTACATCAGAAAACAAAGTTTGAAATGTACTCACGTGTCTGGATTTCTAAGATCTGTCAAAGTCATAATATTTAACTTTCTTGGTGCAAAGTCCCATTCCACTTCTACTGCAGCTATAAAAATTCTTCGAACAATACCAGTTGATAATGCTTTGTAACGACATCGTCGACATCTTCTCACATTATACTTAGTGACCATCCCATCAGTCTGTGAGCCTAGTTGTCCCGCTCGAAGTAACCATCTCCCTATAAAATTATAAAAAAACTGTTAGCAATGCTACAAACTTATATGAGCAGTATCTTGCCAAAAACTGTCTTTGCCTCCAATATTAACATTGTACTACATATTAACAAAAAACGGATAACATTTCTAGCAAGCGGTCACCTTGTTGGTAATGATACCATTTTGGATTTTAGAGTAGGTTTTATTACCTGCATCGCCAACGTCGAAAGCAGGTCTAGTAACCGCTTGACTCCGTCCGTTCGTCCCTAAGACCTTTGGAAGGAAACTTTCGTCAAAGTTTTCTTGGCTTCTACAATAGGGAATGATTTTATATTTTGCCTGAAGCTTCATAATGTTGCGTTGTAGCTTGTAAGCAATTTTTGGATCTGGCGTCCAGCTACTTCCTGTTTGTCGATAGTTAAAAATTCAACAATATTCAAAAACAATTTTTCTTGGTTTCTACAAAAGGGATGATTTTATATTTTGTCCGCAGCTTCATAATGTTGAGTTGTAGCGTGTAAGCGATTTTTGGATCTGAATTACTTGTGCGACGCAGGTTCAGACCTGGGTTTGGTCTTGTGTACCAGAGTATCAGGTTAGATAAGGGAGGTTTGGATATCCATAAAACAGGATTAACTTCTCCATTGTTCAGTGTCTGTACCAAATCAGACTGTCCTGACTCGTTCGTGTGTTTAATGCTCTTTTATTTTTTTGTACAGGGTTCTGTCTGTTGGGTATATTTGATTGATTGATATGCCACTGTTGAAATTTTCTGTTCTCCATTCAATTGTTACAGATACGGAACAGTCGTTGGGTTAAACCTGTTTTATGGGTACTCAAACCTCCGTCTTATCTATCTTGATTGATGGGTATGCCATTTTTGACCTTTCCTGTTATCCATTTTGTTGTTTATTTTACATATATTGAACAGTGGTGGGGTTAAACCGGATTTATAGGTACACGAACCTCCTACTTGTCTACCCTGACCTTTTGGTGTATAGCAAACACTATACAAGTCAATACGGCATGAATACCAACAAGGTTTCCGCTAGCTAGACATGTTAAAATTGGTTGGAAAGCACAAAAAAATCAACAATTTATGTCTCACCGTTTATATAACCCCCTACTACCCCCAGAAGAGAAAAAAATCGTGATTTATTACGGTTGATTTGATAGTAGTAAAAATAGGATATTCAAAATATGTCACCAATCAATAAACAATTTCACACCTTAACACAAAACAGTAAGCAGTCACAACTTTACGACTTGCTTCAAACACTAACATGTGATGACTAACATGTGATGTGGTGAAACAGATGTTATGGGTGTACAAGCCTAAACATGGTCTACCGTGACCCATGTACGTATAAACATTTAATCGTGTCCCTTATAACCAGAAAACTGTCTTTTAGAACAAATCTGAAAACAATTTTTAAGAAATAAATACCTTTTTTCTTGCAGTGGTAATCATTTCCCTTTTTTATACTGTCTCCAATCCTACAAGAGCAATTTTTTCGTTTCCTGTGTCCTTCATTAATTTGTTCTTAAAATATGACGTCACCGCAAACAAATGTGACGTTAGTTTTTAAAAATGTGAATTTCGCTGGATTCTTCGGAGATTTTCCTAGTCTTCAATTAGTTGTCGAAACGTGTAAAAAATATGAATTCGTTTGTTCATAATTGATTTATCATTTCATATGAAAGGAGATTTCCGGTTATTCAGTATTCTTCAAATGTCACCGTTTACTTTTCTAACACCACAAAGAACATATTTCAATCATATTTCTGTTGAGGAATTGGCTTACCTGGATTATCCGGATACATTCGAGCAGTTCGTCCGGTTCCTGGCAATGTGGATACATGATCGATCATCCTGCCTTCATACTGTACATTATTTCCTTCAAAGACAACTGTGTGGTAATCAAATCTCTCACCAAAACCCAGTATATGCCAGGAAATACGGTCTCCAATACACATATCAAATCCGCCAATGTTTCCAAACACTCTTCCGTTAACAGCTTGTGAAAAAATGTACAATATTAATTCATCAAAAAAAAAAGAATAAGAAGGTACCTTAAAATCTATGTAATGTATCTTTACGCATATTATTTGTAAAAACAAATGCTTTATATACTTTGTTTCATTCACTAAATGTCGTTACTATTTGTTTCATTCACTAAAAATGTCGTTACTATTTGTTAATCTGCTTATAGAAATGTTTTAAAATAGAATTAAGAAAATGTTGTAAACACTGTCAGAAAAAGAACTAATAAAAAATATGTTGAGGTTCCTGTTTGTGAATGTGCGTAAGCGGCAAATGTTAAAATTGTCTTAAAACATATAGAATAGGTAAATACAAACCACTAAATGCGTTAGCGAATCTGGAGAAATTCTCTCGATCGACCCTTTTTCCATTTTTCATTGCCAGTGCAATACTTTGGTTGAGGTACCAGCTATCTTGTTCAGTCCAGACCATAAACATAACGAAAAATTCTCTATTAACGCCACGCTGAAAGAATTTTAGTATGGTAAAACAATAAAAAATTGATTCATTCTTTTGTCGTTTTCTTGTTGAATGCCAGGATGTTAAAAAAGAACAGAACATCTTGTACGAATCCACGACTTCAAGATCCAAAACAATAATTGGTCCTCTTTATTTTAATTTTTAACCTTTATTTTTACTCTTGAAAGCTCAAAGTCAAAGAAATGAAAAGGGAAGTTTAGGAAACTTGCAACCAAAATGAAAATCAAGATTTAGCGGCTTTAACTGGGTATAAGTGAAGAGATTTTTATATGACAATAGTAGAACATTTTTTGTTTCTTTCGTTGTGCTCAAAATATTTGACCGTACATTTAAGAATACACTCGGTAGTATCATTTATCCCTAACACTTTAGATCTGCTATAATTAGCGTTATTGTAACGTACGCTTAATGGATATATATCGGCAAAAGAATACCGAAGCGACAAAACAGAGGGAAAAGTCCACAAATTCGAAGTCCAAGGAAAAGACAGTCAGGATAATGGAACACAACAAACAAACGCCACGTCGATGCATGTATAACTAAAATAATAAAAAACGTATAATAAACTACACAAAACTAGAACCAGACAGCACAGAAACTAAAGCAATAGCAATGTGAACTCCCATTAAAAACCGGGATTGACATCAGGTGCTCCAGAAAGGTAAGCATGTCCTGCTGCGTTAACGGTATCCGTCACATTGCCATTGAATTGTCAAGTCTGGTGGAAGTGAAATCTAACTGAAAATTTCTTGTCTAATAGGTGAGATAGAAACTTCGTATCGGCCAATCATTTCGTGATGACGACCGTAAAACAGTATTATAACCCTGTCTTAGAAGTTTATGTAATAGCAATCTCGCCTTGCGAGGAAGTCGCCGTATAAATCGCATGCGCGGCAGTAACAATTCAACTGTGAAATGCACACCCTATAGGCTGGAGATCTTGGTATGTTACTGCTGAGAAAGTGGAAGTTCACAATTTAATATTTTTATAAAGGAACAACATTCATCTTTCGGTCAAGGTATAAAAGTGTGTCCTGTTCAAAAGCCTTTTTCTGTTATAATATCATGCAGGTAGTGAATAATATGCTACCACTTTTCCCCATAAGAACTATCAATTAACAAAATGTATCGAATAAAGATATTGGGCAATCTACCATCCTTACATCATAAAGGAGTCGCCGTACTAGGAAAAACCACGACCTATTTATGTAGTTGTAAATATTGAAAATACACAAGATTACTTAAGTTTTAGATTGTAACGTCAATGTGAATACTTGTCGCATGTGATAAAGGTACAAGCCATATACATTTTGTGTACATGTGCCATGTACGCGAGATGCAAAGTGGATGGATTAACAAAGAAATGCAAGAAGAATTAAAAAAGTTTATAGAGTCAAAACAACAATAAGATACCATCATACGAATAAGCATTAATCCAAAAAGCGGCTCTGACATTTTATATAACTAATATTAATTGCTATTTCTAGTTACTCAAAACAGACCTGTCTGAAATATTATTTACATGTGTACCTGTCTTCCATTTGCATCTAATGTTCCGGGCTTGCAGATCAGAAGTGGTCCTACCAAGCCGGAATACATATCTTGCGTGTAATCGACAGCAGATTGATATGTCTCTGTTATACATTGATCGTCCAATTTTGTTGGACCATACTCTTTAGGAACTGTGAAGAAATACCGACGTACTTGTCCTGGCATAGTTATTGCGCCTGATAGTCTACTGCCTAGGAAATGAACATGATAAGATTTGATAAGATCTACAGTTCTATCACAACTTACAAAGTGATTTACACAAATAGCATGTTAATTCCAGGAGACAATGAGGACAAGAAACATTGAAACCCGTTTACTCTATAGATTGTTCTTTGGTTTTTCCATTATGACAAATACGTTTCTATTTCAGTATCTCTTAACATCACAGGTCATGGAATCTCTGATGTAAGGTAGTGGTCTGTCAAGGTCAATATGTTCGAGTTTTTGTTCTTATATCAGCGTTACACTTTCAAATTGTATCCATTACATGTATATGTTTTTAATATAATAGAAATGTCAGCATAAAATTATATATTTTGTGATTATTCAAACCAAAACAAAGTCGTCAAATAAAATGTGCCATTGTACAGGTGTAACAATTAAACGAAATATGCATTACAGTGTATCAATTCCCTGAATTTTCGTGTATTCAACTTTTTCAACTTCTGTATAAGAAGTTGCTAGTTTTTAAGGAATAATTTATGTCATCAGTAATACAATATTTGACTTTTGAAGAAATTAAAAGTTCTGCCATATTCTACAAATGTTTTCCTATTGTTGAAGCCGTATAAGTTACATAAACTTACTACGTCTGTCATTCTTATAATATGCCCCTTCATTATCTTTTGTAAAAGCTACACCAAAAGGATTAAACGAATATGGTCGACTTGCTTTGTTGAAAAATATTATTTCCAGGTTTTCTCCTTCTTCAACTTTAATTGGAGGTCCTAAGATGCCCAAATGCTCTTCCTCACTACCACGTTTGGTACAGGACTCAAAAGATCTATCTGTGTATTGCCTAAACACAGCTTTTACGAACCTTCCTCCCAAAGCTCCATCACTCGTAAAGAATCTTTCTTCTTCTCTTTGAAAATTAGATAAATAATATTTTTATGTGCTCTGTATCAAGGCAGGATATTTATAGTAAAAATTCTCCCTATAAACATTTTTCGTATTTATAATTATTAGTTATCTTTTTTTGTGACATTTTGTATAGAGCTATTGGTGGGATATGTAAGATAGATCATTATCAATCACCACACCGAGAGACCTTTATGTTACTTATCAATAGAATACAGATTACTATCTTTCCGTTACTGTATTTCTTAAAATTCTCAGAGAAGTCGATAATAAGCCGCTAATATTACATGGTGAGATATAAGTTCATTAAACACTATTCCATTCTTATAACATTTACTAGATTTTATCTCGTTAAATACAAATTGCATTTTAACATTTTGAAGAAAAAAATCTATCACACATGTACTATGTATGTAACTTTACTAAGTAAAATATTAATGTTAGATAGTAATTTTTATGAACATTAACAACAATCAAATGCTAGTACAAAACTGTATATGAACTACAATTAATATACAGTATATTATCAGTTGATTATTAAAAAAAATATTTATTTATAAAGCGCTGTCGTTTGCGTCACCATATCCATTATTAAGAAAGACTGTATTTTTTTTTCTCTTGCAGAAAATATTCTTATATATATTCGCACCTGTGTAAACTCAAAGGATTAATGTTATTTGACCCTTATTTATCTTGTTTACCTGGATCTTGATTCAGAACCTTTACCGACTCTCGCTAATACTCTTCCACTTGGTCTATAATCCCAAATAACTTCTTCAGCTGCTATATAATAACGACGTGTACGTCTAAATATTGCTGGTGAGAGTAATCTTGGAAACCTTGATGGCATTACATTCAAAAATGCTGCCATTCCATCTGTTTAAGATACACAAAATAGAGTCGTATGGAATGTACATATCACAGCTTGTACGTTTTGCACGAATTTGCTCAAGGTTAGTAGATTTTAACGAGCGAAACCATATGATTAATAATTAAAACTTCCATTGCATGGTTATAGATTTCACAAGCTGCTTAATGCCTTTAAAAGTTTTATACTAGATATCAACATCTTTTATCTAAATACCCGGCTCCCAGAAAAGTACTTTCCCATCCTAGTTTCTTTTGTAATGTCGTAAATGAATGCAAAAGTCTCGCCAATAATCCACAGAAACTTGGTAGTTACTTAAGTTCTTTTCACATTAAGGGCTAAAAATTTGAAATTATGTGCAATTCTAAAATAACTGCTCTTTCTCCAAATGACTTGAAGACTAAATTCATACTGGCCTCTCACGAATACTGCCGTTTTCTATTAAACTCCATGACGAGATCTTTATGAGCGGTTTAAATCAAAACTTTATGATAAAAGTGATGATTTTAATTTTCCGATTGTGAACTTTCCCTTACTTACCAGTAACACCAAGGTCTTCCGCCTATAGTGTATACATTTCACAGTTGATTCGTTACTGCCGCATGTGATTTATACTGCGATGTTCTCGGCAATGCTGATTACTATCACATAAACTTCTAAGATAGGGTTATGTTCAGGACATGCTTACCCATTCCGGAGCACCCGGAGTCACTTTTGTTTTTTATGGGAGTTAACATTGCTAGTTCGTTAGTTTCTGTGTTGTCTTGTTCTAGTTTTGTTTAGTTTATTATACATTTTAAAAAATTTTTTTTAGTTATACATGTTTCCATGTCACATTTGTTTGTTGTGTTCCATTCTCCTGACTTTGTTTTTTCCATGGACTTCAAATTTATGGACTGTTCCCTACTGTTTTGTCGCTTCGATATTCTTTTGTCGATAATTAGAGCCTTAGCTAGTTTAACTGTTAAAACGAGCACATTCTGATCCTACTATCTATGCACCGTCCATTCTAATATTGCAGTTCTAGCAGACTGTCACGTTGTTTGTAATAATACTGTGTTGGTTTTTATAGTGAGTCTTATACATCAGAGTGTTAGGATAGATAAGGTGTAAGGGGGGGGGGGGGGGGTTGTTACCCATAAAACCGGCTTCACTCCACTAGTGTTCAGTGTCTGTACCAAGTCAGACTATTCTCACTCTCTGTAGTGTCAATGTTTGTGTTTTGTACTCTTATATCTAATGTATTGTCCGGAGTTCTGTCAGTTGGGTTGTTTGATTGATTTGTTCGTCATTGTTTACCTTTCCTGTTATCCATTTTGTTGATCAGATGTATTATCTCGCAATATCGAGATTTCCCTCGTGTTTTATGCTTTTACAAATACAGATTAAAGCAATAGAGATGGAAGCGACGATACAGAAAAAATAGCGAAAAATCTCGAAGCCATGGCGAGTTTCAAACATTGCTTACATGTTCCACCAGTTCACTAAAATATTAATTTCTGTTAGAATTCTGGTAAGTATTATTTCTTGTAGTTGAATTTCCAAAATATTTAACTTTCCTTATTGTTGATCGATGATTTTGGAGTGGTTCATTCATAGTTTGGATTCAACTCTTAAAATGTGTCATAAAGTTAGTTTCCAGAATTTCTGTACTTTTTCTGCTACAACATTAGATGTCGATTGAGTTTGAAAATGTTAAATAAAAAAGGGATTTCTGTAATAATTGGTATTGTCACGCCCACATATCTCTCTTATTCATAACAATTGGTTATGATTGAATGTTTTAAGAATGCTGAGTAATTTTAAAATAAAATAATTTTGTAAATAAGCAGGCGTGATTGTGAACACCTGAAATTAATTTCTGGAAAGGGTTAATCCGGTGTCCATATTGTAAAGGCTAAAGAGTCACAAAAACTTTCTCACCCTTTGGAGTTCTTTCGACTTTCCACATTTTTAGCATGAAATGATTTGACGAACTCCATATTTCGTCGTTAAATTTTGTATTATAAAAAATGTTTACATTGTATTACATTTGTACCGATCCTAATTTTTTTCCTATACTTACGGTCAAAATGATAGGTTAATTTGCAGAATATGAGCCACCGTCCTGGATTTCTAGGTGTCATGTAAAGACCTTCAAAAATTGCAACACCTAAAGTAATTGCATTAACCCTGCAATAATAAAAGTTCAATGACCCTTTATTTTTATATGCCTAAGGATTCTCGCTGGTCATGTTTTGGTCTTTTTGTCAGATTTTCGGAATCCTCGGGTTTTATCCTTTTCTTAAACATGGATTTGTTTGCCCATGAACCCCCACTTTTTATTTTATAATTCAATCATATATAGCTTAAAATGGTATTTGATAAAATTTTATGAAATCCTTTTTATTTTTTCATACATTTTTGAGAGACTGAAGTTGTCAATGCAAAGACAATGATAAACCCAGAGAAAACCCATTTCCTGCAAATTTTTAAGGCCTTATAGCTCTAAAATGAACACATGAACCTATATTTTTTTTCTTGCTTATTTGTTTGCTATTCGTATGTTCTCTCAAACTAAAACACCTAATTCAAATCCTATTTATTTCATATTAGACCAGCGATCATCCTTAAGGAAACAAAACAAAACAAAAACAAGTCTGTAATTCATCTCTTGAATCGTTTTAACTAGATGCCAGTTTCTTTCAATATACATACTAGTTTTAAAAGGCCACAGTAGTGCATGTACTGGTCATTCGTAGTTGTTATATTGTTAGATTTACAATTGGATTTCTGAATCATATTTTTTAACCTCCATTTCCCTTCCTGTCATTTACAATAATTTGTTGAAGCACAAATATCTTATGATCACTTATGATCATAGTTTCCCAATCAATATAGTGTTTTTTTTCAAAATTCGTTACCTTTTATTTCTAGAAATCTTCTTCCAGAATTACACCCAAAAGGACTTGTACAATGTACAAAGGTAATACTTTCCCTTATATTCTAGGAAACAGTACCATCACCAAATTAATACAACGAGGTATCCTATGAAAAGGTGTTGTGCCTGTTGTACAATGTTAGCAATGACAACATTATGTGCCTTACCTATCCTATGAAAATGATATGTTATTGTTGTAAGCAATGACAATATTCTGTGATATACGCGTGTATGACAACATTCTGTGCTATACGCGTGTGATAGCAACATTCTGTACTATACGCGTGTGAAACATTTATGTGCTTATTACAAGCAATGTCAATATTCTATTTCAACATTTGGTTTCCATTCTGAATCATGACATCATTTTAAGCAAATACAAATCTTTGTTTTAGCCTTTAATAATCGCAATTTTTGGTCAAACATAACATTTTGTGTCTGTCTCAAGTCGTGACGATATTCAGTACCTACCGTAATATACGATAACATTTTGTGCCTTCCCTAAATCATTACAATAATCTATGCCTACTCGAATACATGGTAGCATCCTGTGTCGTCTTAATACTTGATAGAAGTCTGAGCCTTCTATAAGCAATAATATTCTTGAGCTTCTGCACTGAAATACACCAGTTTGTGCCTTTCCTACGCAATTACAACATGCCTTGCTTTCATTAAAATAAGACATCCTATGCCTACTCTAAGCCAATGGAATATTCTGTCCATGTCCTAAGTAATCCATAATGTATTAACACATTCTGGTTAAATACAAGACAGCATAATGTGCAGGCAACACTTCTTACCTGCCATAAGAAATAACAGTACGTGCCTGCCGTATTAGATGGCAACATTCTTTACCGATTTAAGCTTGAACTAAGCCACCACATTAATATTCAGTACGAAAATATTATGTGCCTTCAAAAACAGACCGGAATTTTGGACAATCATAATATTCAGTTCCTGTTCTGAGACATGACAACAGTTTTGCGCCTGTCAAAAGTGATGACAATAATATATGCTGGCTATACGCCATAACTTTCTCTTGTTCAAAGTCATGTTAGCAGTGACAACATTCTCTCCCTGATCAAAGCTATGACAACATTTCACCCCAAAGTCATAACGAAATTCTATACTTGCTTGAATAGATGATATCATTTTGTACCTACCTTACGAACTGACAAACTTTTGTTGCTAACTTAAGCTACGACAAAAATCTGTGACTTTCTTTAACCAGGATATTGGTTTGTAATGCTGATTAATGTACAAGCTTTGGTCTTCAATAAAATATTTGTGACATAATTGACCTTCATGAAAACTCCACATAACAATGGTGCTAGGCGACGTCTTAACCTTCTCCATGTCGATGGCTTCACTTTGACTTTTATAACAGCAATAAGAATTTGTTCGCCTCATTGGATTTTCATATAAATGTAAGGTTTTTTGTCAAGAGTTAATTCGACGTATACCTTTTCAATAGTACCCTATTAAATTTTATCTCGCTGAAAATGCAGAATGTTTGAAATCTTACCTTCTGTCCTTTACTACAAATGACTGTCCTTGTATACCAATAGCATGAAGTCCAAGATTAAGACCCATTGCGTAAAATACCACTCTCTCCCCTTCAAAAACTTGAAAATCTGGTAGATTCCCATATACATATCCATTTATCTAAAGTAAATTTGATATTGTTAAGTTATGTAAATTAGATCTGGTGAATAACATAACTAGAATTAAAAATAATTTAATTGTGTCTTTATAGTGTTTTACTATGTAAGTGTTCTCATGAATTTGCCTTAGGATTTTAGCCTTGTCTAATTTTTGATCTCGAGCACTGCTGATGAGTTGTTAGTCAGCGAAATGGCCATACAGAGCATCAAATTTATTACGTTATTTTGGTATACGTTTTATCATCCACTCTCTTATTGCGTGGATATTCTGTTTCCAGTGTGGAATACAACTGTGGACAAAAAGCATAATTTGGTGTATTTCTCTAACTCAAAACCTATATAGTTAGAACTTTTATTAAAGACGGTCAGGATGTCTTTCAAAAAACACCATATTTTGCTACCTGTCTTCTGAAAAATATAATGTAATGTTTAGTATAGCTCTTTCCAAAAAGGTTGAAGAATCTAAGAAGGCTGCACTTCATGAGATTAAATTACGAATGTTGTTGTTTTTACTTAGTAAGAACTATCATATACATTTACATGAGCAATCTCTACGTAAAAAATCAAAGTTATTTGAAATCAAGTTTCAGTAACCATTGGTTTAAATTAGATAATGCCTTCTCTTAAATCACATTTTCTTTTAACAATTCCTTACTTTGTTCAAACTGAAATTTTCTAAAGTATATTAAATATTTGAATAAAGAGTTACCAGGAAATGATTATTAAATTCTATCTGAATTTCATCTTGAAAATAACAATTTTGTTATATTTTGGTTTTGTTAATGTATATAGTTTTGTTGATCGATATCTGCATCCACTGTACAATGTAGCAAACTATTAAGCTTAAAACCGGTTCTAAGGGTCTTCATGTACTCTCAGCGATTATTTCTCCGTTTTGAATGCATGATTTGAAAATGAAGAATAACATTCAAAATAGTGTTCCTTTGCGTAAACAATGTCGCGTGCATGTGAAAATTATTTGCCAAACGTTTTTTCTGCTTATCTTTCTAAATGACAAAATTTAATATTAGAAGAAAATCAGAGTTTATTGGAGTAGAGTACCGTGTATAAATTTGTGTCTTCAATAAATCCCCCATTCTTTTCATTGAATAGTTGTCGACATCGAGCTGGATTAAGACAGCGTTCAAGACTTCTTTCGATCAACCAGCTGTTTGTTTCATTTACAATATCTGCATACAATACAAATTCTCGATCAACGTCTTTTCTGGAACCGTCCGGATTTAATGTTCCTATAAAACAAAAACAAAGTCCAAATGTAATTTATAAATTAATTTCAAACGTACTTGCATCAAGAACCTGAAATTATTCAAATAAATATCTGATAAACAACATAATGGATAACAGGTATGATCAACAACGACATACCAATCAATTAATCATCCAGTCTACAGAACGCCAATGGATGCACTGACGAAGTTTCGTTGATACACTATGATTAGTTCCAAAGAAATGAACCTAAACGCAAAACTTAACTGGAGTCGCTCTGGCATAAAATGTAGGTCATAATGATCCAATTATTGTATGACTGCTCAGTAGAACCCAAGGCACATCCACCGATGAAGTTTCATTAATACACTATGCTTAGTTCCAAAGAAATGGACCTAAACGAAAAACTTACCAGCGTCGCTCAAGCATAAAATGTAGGTCATAATGACCCAATTATTGTATGATTGCTCAGTACTACCCAAGGCCAGTACATCCACTGATGAAGTTTAATTGATACACTAACTATGCTTAGTTCCAAAGAAATGAACCTAAATGCAAAACTTAACAAGAGTCGCTCAAGCGTAAATTGTAGGTCATAATGACCCAACTATTGAATGACTGCTCATTACTACCCAAGGCACATCCACTGATGACGTTTCATGGATACACTATGTTTCGTTAAAAAGAAATGAACCTAAACGCAAAACGTAACCAGAGTCGCAATTTTTTGTACTTTCAGTACGATGACAACATCGTATGACCTCGAAGTCTGATTCTTTCGAATTCGGCCTTTGATTGATTATTCTTGCAGTTTTACAGTAAGTAAACTACATTAGATGTTACCTAACAATAACATCACACTCTTTCCAACAAATTTAATTGTGTTAAATTCAGTACTTCAAACATTGGTACTTTGGTGTGGTCCTTCTTAAGGTTATGCATAGACTATAATTATGTATACACGTACCAGGTTTACAAACAACCATCATGGCAACAAGCCCTGTATCGATATCCTTTGTAGACTGAACATGTGGATGGTATCCATGAGGGAGGCAATTATCATCATCTTCTGTTGGTGCAAAGTTCTGTGTCATATACCATATGTACGTATATATAGTACCTGGTGGAACAGAGTCATCGAGTTTATCTTGCCCGCTTGTCCCATCCATATACAAAGATCCTGTAAAAAAATATCAGTGATTTGTAAGCTTGTCCATAGGTGCATATTGCAATTAAAACCAACTCTTGATGAGCCCATTACAAAATCTAGCCGCACATAATTATATTAATTAGACTTCAGACAAAAATACAGAAATCCTGACATACACATGTAGTTTGGAAATGTTGTTAAACACTGTTCAAAGGCAGAAAACTCCGGTTTATTTATAACAGGTACATGCCATAAAATAAATTTAACAAGAGGCTAAAGAGAATTGAGCTTGTGTCGCTCACCTGACAGTCCCACACTCAATCCATTTCATTTCAAGCGAAAATTGTAATGGACCTTCCATAGATGTTCCATACCAAGTTTATGTTAATTTGGCTATATGGTTTCAGAGGAGGAGATTTTTGAATTTTGACCAATCAGAAATAAGAATATATAGCTGCCCGACCGCGACGAAATATGCAGCTTTATAAAGGTCCTTCCACAGATGCTTCATACCAAGTTACAGCTCATTTGGCTTTGCGGTTTCAGAAAATCTTATTTTTGAAATTTTGACAAATCAGAAATAAGAATTCATCATGGCGGCCATATAAGTTCTTTGACCTGAACAAAATATGCAAAATGTATAAAGGTCCTTCCATGGATGCTTCATTCACAGTTTAAGCTCATTTAGCTTAGGGGTTTCAGAGGAGAAGATTTTTAAAATTTGTCCAATCAGAAATAAGAATTCATTATGGCGGCAATATTAGTTGTCCGACCGGAACGAAATATGCAAACGTTATAAAGGTCCTTCCATAGATACTTCCTACAAAATTACAGTTCAGTTGGCTTTGGGTTTCAGAGGAAAAGATTTTTGAAATTTTGACCAATCAGAAATAATAATTCATGATGGCGGCCATATAAGTTATCCGACCGAAACGAAATATGCAAACTTTATAAAGGTCCTTCCATAGATGCTTGACAACAAGTTTCAGTTCATTTGGCCTAGTGGTTTCAAAGGAAAAGATAAAAATGTAAATGTTTACAAACGCACGGACGACGGACACCAAGTGACGACAAAAGCTCACATGGCCCTTTGGGCTAGCTAAGCTAAAAAAATGGAATGTGGATGACTAATTTATAATAAATAGGGCTACCGTAGTCTGTACTAAACTGTTAGGAACATCTGCAGCTAAAAGAAAGACTGAAGATTTCAATTCATCGCTTTTTTTTTGTTGGAAAAATTGGAAACCCATCTATCAGTACCTCGTTATAGGCAGAGACAAGACATAATTTGTCCAAAGCAACTCAAAGTCCAAGAACAAATACACCGATGATGAAATCATCACTATGTTAAAAAAAAAATATTAGCAATATATTTGTCCAGTTTGGTGGACTAGTGTTTCGACAGACAATAGGCATTCCGATCGGCACATCTGCTTGCTGATCTTTTTCTTTATTC
Source organism: Mytilisepta virgata (assembly GCA_028015205.1). NCBI lineage: Eukaryota > Metazoa > Mollusca > Bivalvia > Mytilida > Mytilidae > Mytilisepta > Mytilisepta virgata. Next base: position 6,258,292 of record CM051517.1, read on the forward strand.
ATATGAGGCATACTTCATCCAAAGCTTACTACAGTAAAAAGAACGTCTTTTTGGTGTTCCCGGTTTTGCTTTTTGTCCACGGACTTCCCCTCTTTTGAAATTTCGATATTTATACTTTTTCATACATTTTACAACTGTTATCCCTCGTCAAAAACTGTTCCATAGCAACTCAGTACTCGTCTCAACACTACATGTAGTTCAATGATAGGTTAGAAATGGTTGCAACTGCATTTTATGACTTTAGAGGATATATTAATCAGGGAAGTTAAACAATCAGTTGCCCTCTAAAAAGTGGATAAAAATTGTGTTTCTATATAAATTACATTCCTTAGTTTATAAAGTTAAAAATTCTTCTTTCTTATTTTACGTGTTTTAGAGTGAGGAAAAGATAGATGAAAGGTATTGTTATTCTATAAAAGTATATTGGTCTCTTTATTTTTATTTTTTTTTTTTGTTTGTTCTATGTTGTATAAAAGCAACACACATAAGAAGGACGGAAAAGGGAAAAAGGGAAAATTTGGAAGAAAAAAAATAGAACTTTTGCGGTTTTGACACCATTCCATGATCAGTTTTAATGATTCCCATTATAAAAAGTTAAATGTAACAGGAAAAGTCAACATTAATATACGTGTAAAAATGCCTTCATCCAGTTAGGATATTGCATCTAATACAAACATGTATCACGTTCTCCCCGAATTATTAAGATTTGGCTGAAAATGCAGTGTATCCAAGTAAGATGTAACTGGGTCAGAATAATAAAGAGTGCTGGACTTAATTTTAATTTGATGAGATGAAATTTGAAAAATACTGTACCTTCTCCATCTTTGAAGTATTTAACACCATGTGGGTGAAGAGAATACGGTCTCGACGCCATGTTTCGGAAATGTACATATATAACATCGCCAGTCTCTCCTTTTATCAGCGGTCCTACGTACCCCATCGATGGGGCTGGGGGAATCTCTGTAGTGAATGTACCGTCTGTAAACTCTTTTAACATAACTTTCATATAAACACTTCCTATTCGATCTTCTGTTGTTTCTATAATATTATCAGATATACTGAAAAAAAGAAATTGGACTCAAAATAGAAACAGCAACAATATCTGTTGTCGATAACGAACAGTGCAAAGAGGAATACGGAAAAACTACTATCTCTGGAATTATGCTATTAGAGGGTAGCCTTACACATAGATGAATATTACAAGTTGTACATGTAGAGGGTGGCCTTACAGAGAGATGAATATTTACAAGTTGTACATGTAGAGGGTGGCCTTACAGAGAGATGAATATTTTCGAGTTGTACATGTAGAGGGTGGCCTTACAGAGAGATGGATATTTACAAGTTGTACATGTAGAGGGTGGCCTTACAGAGAGATGAATATTTACGAGTTGAACATGTAGAGGGTAGCCTTACAGAGAGATGAATATTTACAAGTTGTACATGTAGAGGGTGGCCTTACAGAGAGATGATCATTTACAAGTTGTACATGTAGAAGGTAGCCTTACAGAGAGATGAATATTAACAAGTTGTACATGTAAAAGGTAGCCTTACAGAGAGATGAATATTTACAAGTTGTACATGTAGAGGGTGGCCTTACAGAGAGATGAATACTTACAAGTTGTACATGTAGAGGGTAGCCTTACAGAGAGATGAATATTTACAAGTTGTACATGTAGAGGGTAGCCTTACAGAGAGATGAATATTTACAAGTTGAACATGTAGAAGGTAGCCTTACAGAGAGATGAATATTAACAAGTTGTACATGTAGAAGGTAGCCTTACAGAGAGATGAATATTTACAAGTTGTACATGTAGAGGGTAGCCTTACAGAGAGATGAATATTTACAAGTTGTACATGTAGAGGATAGCCTTACAGAGTGATGAATATTTACGAGTTGTACATGTAGAGATGTAGAGGGTGGCCTTATAGAGAGATGAAAATTTACGAGTTGTACATGTAGAGGGTGGCCTTACAGAGAGATGAATATTTACGAGTTGTACATATAGAGAGTGGCCTTACAGAGAGATGAATATTTACAAGTTGTACGTGTAGATGGTAGACTTACAGAGAGATGAATATTTACAAGTTGTACATGTAGAGGGTAGCCTTACAGAGAGATGAATATTTACGAGTTGTACATGTAGAAAGTAGCCTTACAGAGAGATGAATATTAACAAATTGTAAATGTAAAGGGTAGCTGTACAGAGAGATGAATATTTACAAGTTGTACATGTAGATGGTAGCCTTACAGAGAGATGAATATTTACAAGTTGTACATGTAGAGGATAGCCTTACAGAGTGATGAATATTTACGAGTTGTACATGTAGAGATGTAGAGGGTAGCCTTACAGAGAGATGAATATTTACAAGTTGTACATGTAGAAAGTAGCCTTACAGAGAGATGAATATTAACAAATTGTAAATGTAAAGGGTAGCCGTACAGAGAGATGAATATTTACAAGTTTTACATGTAGAGGGTAGCCTTACAGAGAGATGAATATTTACAAGTTGTACATGTAGAGGATAGCCTTACAGAGAGATGAAAATTTACGAGTTGTACATGTAGAGGGTGGCCTTACAGAGAGATGAATATTTACGAGTTCTACATGTAGAGGGTAGCCTTACAGAGAGATGAATATTTACAAGTTGTACATGTAGAGGGTAGCCTTACAGAGAGATGAATATTTACGAGTTGTACATGTAGAGAGTGGCCTTACAGAGAGATGAATATTTACGAGTTGTACGTGTAGATGGTAGCCCTACAGAGAGATGAATATTTACAAGTTGTACATGTAGAGGGTAGCCTTACAGAGAGATGAATATTTACAAGTTGTACATGTAGAGGGTGGCCTTACAGAGAGATGAATATTTACAAGTTGTACATGTAGAGGGTAGCCTTACAGAGAGATGAATATTTACAAGTTGTACATGTAGAGGGTGGCCTTACAGAGAGATGATCATTTACAAGTTGTACATGTAGAAGGTAGCCTTACAGAGAGATGAATATTAACAAGTTGTACATGTAGAAGGTAGCCTTACAGAGAGATGAATATTTACAAGTTGTACATGTAGAGGGTGGCCTTACAGAGAGATGAATATTTACAAGTTGTACATGTAGAGGGTAGCCTTACAGAGAGATGAATATTTACAAGTTGTACATGTAGAGGGTAGCCTTACAGAGAGATGAATATTTACAAGTTGAACATGTAGAAGGTAGCCTTACAGAGAGATGAATATTAACAAGTTGTACATGTAGAAGGTAGCCTTACAGAGAGATGAATATTTACAAGTTGTACATGTAGAGGGTGGCCTTACAGAGAGATGAATATTTACAAGTTGTACATGTAGAGGGTGGCCTTACAGAGAGATGAATATTTACAAGTTGTACATGTAGAGGGTAGCCTTATAGAGAGATGAATATTTACAAGTTGTACATGTAGAGGGTAGCCTTACAGAGAGATGAATATTTACGAGTTGTACATGTAGAGGGTAGCCTTACAGAGAGATGAATATTTACAAGTTGTACATGTAGAAGGTAGTCTTACATAGAGATGAATATTTACAAGTTGTACATGTAGAGGGTGGCCTTATAGAGAGCTGAATATTTACGAGTTGTACATCTAGAAGGTGGCCTTACAGAGAGATGAATATTTACGAGTTGAACATGTAGATGGTAGCCTTACAGAGAGATGAATATTTACAAGTTGTACATGTAGAGGGTAGCCTTACAGAGAGATGAATATTTATAAGTTGTACATGTAGAGGGTGGCCTTACAGAGAGATGAATATTTACAAGTTGTACATGTAGAGGGTGGCCTTACAGAGAGATGAATATTTACAAGTTGTACATGTAGAGGGTGGCCTTACAGAAAGATGAATATTTACAAGTTGTATATGTAGAGGGTGGCCCTACAGAGAGATGAATATTTACAAGTTGTACATGTAGAAGGTAGTCTTACAGAGAGATGAATATTTACAAGTTGTACATGCAGAGGGTGGCCTTATAGAGAGCTGAATATTTACGAGTTGTACATCTAGAAGGTGGCCTTACAGAGAGATGAATATTTACGAGTTGTACATGTAGATGGTAGCCTTACAGAGAGATGAATATTTACAAGTTGTACATGTAGAGGGTAGCCTTACAGAGAGATGAATATTTACAAGTTGTACATGTAGAGGGTGGCCTTACAGAGAGATGAATATTTACAAGTTGTACATGTAGAGGGTGGCCTTACAGAAAGATGAATATTTACAAGTTGTACATGTAGAGAGTAGCCTTACAGAGAGATGAATATTTACAAGTTGGATACTGAAACAGTTGATTAAATGTTGGAGCAAAACAATTATAGCCATGTGTTTTGGGGCGCTCTAAAAAATTGAAAAAAATGGCCTTATTGTAGTTTGACTGTATATTTAACTTGACTACTTGATAAATGTAGTCGGCAAGTTTAAAATGAAATAGAAATATAACATCTGAGTCAGTAATAAAACCAATCAAAAATCTAACGGGAAAATTTATGACAAAATGGCACTTTTGTATATTTATTACAGTGCGTTTAATTGCATATTTAAAAAACATGACACATTGATGAAGTATGACATGTACTTATATATTACTTTACTTTGAAATCAATTTGCTGTATAATCTAAATAAGGAAATATCTCCACATTCAGATAATAAATTTACTAACAAAGTATTTCATTATGAAAAAACGTTGCTGTATAATCAAAATAAGGAATGTCTTCATTACATATTCAGATAATAAATTGAATAGGACCTGCAAGTGGGGCATATTTAAAGGCTTGCTTCTAAATGTAAAACAGAAACAATGTCAAACGACTAACTGGTTATTTACTTATTTTCATTTAAACGTCAAGAAATAAACAGTGAATCTGAAATGTAAATATGTACGTGACATATTTTTAGAATAACAGTTTTATTGTCGTCCTTCATCTTAAAGTGGTACATGTGGAGGCTTAGAACAATTTCGCATCCAATTACCGTACACTTAGGTTACGTAACGTAGGATTGAATTGAGATCCTTCTTTTCAGAATTGGGAAAGAAAACATTAGAATTAAATACTTTGGTTTAGTTTAAAAATAAAAGACAAATAGTAAAACACAAGTATAATTTCTTTGAAATAAAGCCTTTACCTTGTGAATAAACGAAACGTTATGCATAACTCTTTTTAAAGAAGATTTGATGTGTCAAATTATTAATTCACCATTTTAATACAAGCTACACTGTGTATACGTTCTCAATGACAACCCATGTAAACCTTGATAAATACGCTATTAAGATGTGATTGATGTGTTAACTAAGTCCCCATGTTTATATGTGGGAGGTACAATGGATAAGTGTTGAATCTTTAAAATGACCATGCATCGCAGGCGGAGTAGTTCATCTAAAAAAATTAAAGCTTATCCATTGTATCTCGTATTTAACGCATTATTATTCAATCAGCTCTGTTGTTTTATAGATTTGATAAGAGTGGGAATTCTCACAGCGAAAACTAGTCACTTAACTATCTTTGTAATGTGTATGTTAGATTTACATTAACATCAAATATTTTAGATTATAGATACTTGTATCTATACTATTAAATTTGCAGACTGAAATTTTGTAGCCGTTTTACCTCCGAGCCGACGATCGTCAGAAATATTATATAATAATAAATAGTTAGTACATGTAGTATACTTTCTAATTTCATATAGTAATTGCTTTAATTAAAGTGGCTTAATTTAATAGACCCAAAATATCCGTGATCCGAGTTCCGAGGTTGGTTCCCGTTCCGTTACGGTTTCGATTATTATTTCTTTAAGCTCTCCTCGTCTTCTTTTCTGTAACTTCCTCCTGTTTTTAGGAGCACATCACTTTGTGATTAATTAGAGTGGGGCTTATTTATTTAAAATTCTAATTTAAATTGTATAAGTGTCACTTATCCACTAAGCACGCGCAAAAGATATGCAAGTAACTTTTACAATTGAAAAGAGACATTCATATGATGACCGTAAAATGTCCTAGTTGATAACATCATCTTATCCCTGATAAAACCCTGGTTAAGAAGCTTTTGTGATAGCAGTAATCCTCTTGTCGAAAGTCAGGGTAACGGACACGCATGCCGTTGCCATGAATATCGGATATGCTGAGAAACGTAGACGCCATATGCAGGCGATGCTGGTATATTGCTACTCAAGAAGGGAAAGTTAACAATAGGAAAGCTGAAGTCATCACGTTTGTCATAAAATTTTGTCTTCAAATGCCCCTCATTGTCTATTTCAAGAAACAAATCCAAATATGAAGCGGACTATAGGATGTATCTGTAGTATCCTTATTTCAAGCTCACTGGGGTAGATGAGATGTAGAAAGTCTTAGAATTTGTCGTCATTTAACGACAACAGTCATCAATATTACGAAAAGCAAAATTTAAGGATTGGGCTAGTTGTGTATATATTACACTTAGAACATAGTCATAGCTCTTCAAACAATCGAAATTCTTTATAGAGAGCTATAAATTTCATAGTACATGGTTTTCCATGCTGAATGAAATGACATGGATGACCAATTCTCTTGCTTTGGGACTAGATGGGCAAGACAGAAGACAAGGAAATGATTATGAATATGACTGTTTACGAACATACTAGGACAGAAAAGGTGATTGGGATTAATTCAGTAGGAAAGAAAAGGTGATTGGAAATAATTCAGTTTCATGAAATTAATTAAAAAAATTATTAATTTGGAAATTAAAAAAATTTCGATGGAAGGCTTAATGAAGAACATAATTATTTTTTATTATTATTATTAATATATTTTCGTTATTTTATTTCTTCATTTATTTTTGAAAGATCAATTTGATACAGAATATTTAGTCATTTAATAAAAAAATCTTGACAAAATAAAATCTTAATTTAAAAAAAAAAAAACTTGCCCCGGTCATTAAACTTTCAAATTAACTTCGAAATCTTCTTTTCCTTCCATTTAGTTGTGACTGCAATGTACAAATACTTAAACATTATGGAGTTACTGTGAACAGTTTTTGCTAACAGAATGATTCTGTATTAACTGAGATAATGTTTCTTGCCAGAGTTTCATTATTAGTATAACTGAAGTATAAAATGCATTATCACTATAAAATGGTTTTCTTAGAGGTGAGTTGTATGTTCTAAAATAACAATGCAAAGATACTAATATTAGATATAGTAAATTTATACTATGCTGTATACGACAGATTTCAAGGAGTTACCTCTCATCAGCAGCATTAAAACCGAAACATTTGGAAGACCAAAAACCAAACTTATATTAAACAAGAAGTCTCAAACCAAAAATACCGAAATAGGAAGCCAAATTTTAGCTAAGGAGATCTACCATGTGCAATACAAGGAATGAACCCTTACTAATTCTATTATTTTTGAATTTTGTTAAATACTGGTAATTTCTGTAACAAATCAATGAATAATCATGTCAGACAAGTCTGACGACTTGGTTGGCGAATACCCTCGGGGACCTAGGGTCCACCATGCAGAGGCATCGTCCCAGGAGTAGGAAGCCAAATTTTAGCTAAGGAGATCTACCATGTGCAATACAAGGAATGATTCAAAGAATGGTTTTCAACGTATTATGAAAAATAATTCACACGTCTTCGTCTTGGGCATTAATGTTTATAACACATGGAAAACCATTCGTTAACCTATATATAAAGTACAAAGCAGAATTTACAAAATTTAAACGTAAAAGATTATTTGTTGCTAACATGTATATTAATTTTTTATTTCGTGACTCACAAATTTTAACATTTTAAACTATACATATACGTCTTCCAGGACAAGCCATGAACAAGAATGCATTTCCCCAGATGTAGAAATACTTCGGCTGTATATTATAACTGCTGCTAACATGTATTTTCATTTTTTATTTCGTGACTCACAAATTTTAACATCTTAAATTATACATATACGTCTTCCAGGACAAGCCATGAACAAGAATGCATTTCCCCAGATGTAGAAATACTTCGGCTGTATATTATAACTGCTGCTAACATGTATTTTAAATTTTTATTTCGTGACTCACAAATTTTAACATCTTAAATTATACATATACGTCTTCCAGGACAAGCCATGAACAAGAATGCATTTCCCCAGATGTAGAAATACTTCGGCTGTATATTATAACTGCTGCTAACATGTATTTTAAATTTTTATTTCGTGACTCACAAATTTTAACATTTTAAATTATACATATACGTCTTCCAGGACAAGCCATGAACAAGAATGCATTTTCCCAGATGTAGAAATACTTCGGCTGTATATTATAACTGCTGCTAACATGTATTTTCATTTTTTATTTCGTGACTCACAAATTTTAACATTTTAAATTATACATATACGGTACTACAATACATATCCGGCATAGACTGGAAAACTCGTTTTTTGGGGGGAATACCTCAGCTGTATACCTTATACTGTAGATATCAATGAAAACTGTAACTGTACTTTTCTTTCTTTCAGTCGTAATACATCACTGCCATTCTTAATTCTAGATGCACGAGGGCACAATTTGCGCTACATCTTTTTGTATTTAATTGATTTTTGCGTAAAAACATGACGTGCGAAAAAGGCGAATTAGGTGATGATGTCGGACGTGTGCAGGATTGATTTCCAGTAGTTTGACAACATTTATGGTTTGTAAGATTTCAAACTAAATCCATTTATTTGCATGTAGGCCCTATATATGAATGCAAAAATAAATTAAAAATATGTATAGATGGAACATGGTTTTAAAAAAATTCAAACATACACATGGCATATGTTTAATCCAAGGAAAGTGAGTCCATCAACAGAGATACAGAAGATTTTACACGTCATTGTGAGTCAAATGGCCCATAATTTTTGTTCTTCATTGGAACCGATTGTAATGAAATCTAAAGGACAGAAAAAAGTATCAAAATGAAAGCCTAGGAATTTACCAAACTTAACGAAACAAAATTTGATAGTCTAATGACATCAAACATCAGTTAGGTAATTGGATTTTCACCCAGACACAGGCATACTATTATCAAATTTTATGCAATATATATGCATTTCACGACAGATATAGATTTAATATGACAGAATGAATAATCATTGATTTTACAATATATGTAAAACATTTAAAAAGCTTATAAATGTTAAGTTTTATTGTGACTAATAATGTACAAATAAATTACATTTCTCCTTCTTCTCAAGTGATGAACAAAAAAAGATTTTAATGAACCCCAGTTCTATGGAAAAAGTTTTCATAAAAATAAAGATAAGTTCTACTACCGACAAAAGTATTCACGCTTTAAATATTTTCCATATATTTTCATAGTCAAACTTCATTTTTTCATAAATTTATTTGAAGTCTTTTGTATGCCAATTTCTACAATTTCTACACCATTAAACTGGTATTATCTCTGTAGGTTTTTTTAAATTTTTATTTTAGTTTTGAATTTAGGAATTTCAAAATATGACGATTAAAACGCCAAAACAAAAATTATGACGTCATGAATTGTCTTACTCGTAAAGGAAGTTTGTATCACATATATTTAATGTTGTGTTTAAACAATGAATTCATACAAATTAACTGTCAGAATATATTATTAAACAAAAATTCAACTTAAGTTAATTGCCACAGAAGCCCATTTAGGACCTCCCAAAAATATAATTTGAATTTCGATATCACGAATTAAAATCGATATCACGAATTGTAGAATTAGTTATCAGAGATTAAATTTGTGATCACGAATTTCTGGAATTAGTTATAACAGTTTTTGTAATTCGCAAAAACAGATTAAACTCGTTATCACATTTTTTTTTTTTTTGTAATTACTGATAACAAATTAAAAACTTGATTACGAATTGTATATCACGAAAATTCGAAATCACGAATGGAAAAATTCGTTATAACTGACTAAATTCGTGATAACGAATTTTCGGAATTAGTTATAACAGTTTTTGTAATTCGTAATCATGAATTAAATTCGTTATCACAATTTAGTGATAACGGATTAAATTCGTGATAACGAATTGTATAGATTATGATAACGAATTGTTATTACTGATTAAACTCGTTATAACGAATTTGTAGAAATAGTTATCACAGTTTTTTTGTAATTTGTGATAACGGATTAAATTTGTTATTACAGATTGAATTCGTTATAACAGAATTTTTAAATTCGCGATAACGGATTAAATTCGTGATAACGACTTTATGGAATTGATTATCACGAATTTAATCAGTTATCACGAATTATACAATTTGTTATAACGATTTTAATCCGTTATCATGAATTATAAAAATCTGTGATAACGAATTTAATCCGAAATCACGAATTACAAAAAAAATGTGATAACAAATTACACAAATTCGTAACAACGAATTTAATCCATGATAACGATTTATACAATTCTTAATCACGTTTTTAATTCGTTATCACTAATTACAAAAAATTGTGAAAACGAGTTTAATCCGTTATTACGAATTACAAATCAAATCAAATCAAATATTTTATTATAGTCTTACCTCTCTAGATGTACAATAAAAAAATGAATACAATACACATGTATTTACAGCATGTTTTAATTAAAAGTACAATACAATCTTAAAAACATTCGAGAGCCACTCTCACAAGAGTTACGAGAGACTTTTGCGTAAAAATGGACAAATCGATAAAATTTTTATCTATATAATCCTTTGAATTAAAATGTCATGGCAGATTTTGGCAGAATAAAAGCACAAATTTTCATTTGTAAATAAGAATATAAATTTTTCATTATCATTTAAATCTAAAAAAAAACACTATTAAAAGAAACTGCTCTAGTAAAAAGCTCTTGTCTTGCATGTGGATATAAAGGACATTTAAGTAGAATATGTTTCTCATCTTCTATGAGATTCTGTCGTTTACATGAGTCATTAAAATAAAATCTATTTTCACATAGAACTCCTTCATATGTGCCTGTTTCAATTCTAATTGGTGCCACACCACATCTAAATTTAGCAAAGGCACTTTTATATTTCTTGGCATATTAATACATAAATATTTTTCTTTATGATATTCTTGTTTAAACAACTTATTAGTACGCAATTTATTGCGGTCATTTTTGTTTAAATCATTACACCATTTTCTTTTGTATATATCAAAGACATTATTCTCAATATTCTTAATATTACTTTTATTAAACCTACAATTTATATTACAAAAATTTTCAACATTAAGTTCTCTAAATTTACTATGAACTCTTAAATTCCAGTTTTTAATTTTACTGTTACATATTCTATTTGCCCATAAGAACACTTTTTCATTTAGTCTGTCATTATTCATTTTAAAAAATCTTGACCAATTTTTAAAAATACATGACCATTGTTTAATTATACATGGCATCCAGCCAGTATCTCCATGTAAAGATAAATTTGGGGTATATTTTCCAACGCCCATAAAAAATCGCATGGCTCTATTTTTAATTGCATTAATACATGTAAATTACAAAAACTGTTATAACTAATTCCAGAAATTCGTCACAAATACCGATTTAATAACATGAACATTCCATTTGACATAAAACATATGTGCATATTCATAAAGTTTTAAATTAACTTACTTCTAAATAAATTGCATGAAGTGCTCATTTCTGGATTTGGTTTCACTAGAGAAACTGGACAAATAAAATTACGAATGAAAGAATCCAACAACTGAATGAATTGAAATTTACTATTATAGCATAATTTATCAGCCGTAAAATGGAAAACAGGTTGAACGATTTTCCATTTTCGTTCTACCAAAACTCTATATATTCTATTTAGATTGTCAATTAACTATCTAGAAATGTGTTTTTCGGTCACTATTGTGCATTATGAAGGTTAATTAAGAAAAATACATTACCAATAGTAATCTATTATTTAAGTTTGAATTAATTAACTTTGTTTGAATATAAAGGTTTGAAGCAATGTGTATTTTTAACTTTGATATTGACAAAAATAATGTTAATAGTCATTGCAAAACTAGAATTTTCTTTATTTATAAAGGATGAAACACAACAAAAATGTATTTCCTTACCTTCTGTCATTTGTGACCAGATTTTGTTTACTTGGTGCATAGTCCCACCATTGTTCCTCAGCAGATATATAATAATCTCTCCTAATACTAGAACATAGGGAAACAAGATTTAAAAGAAGTACAAATGTATCGACCGTTCCGGATAACATGCTGAAGACGAAGTGAATACAATATAACTTGTTTTATGATTTACAACATTGTCATGGCGTTTTAGGCAAGCTGTCATAATATATTGGGTTAAACTGAAAAGTAAAAATGGTGAAAAACTGGCGATTTAAGAACCCTTAAATTACTCTTCTTTCAGGGATAACAAATGATATGTTGATTGATAGCAAAATGTTCAACTTGTAAATACGATACATCACATGCTTGCATTTTGGACTTTTTTCCAACTGCCTTTACAAATCTTAGACAGGTATGTGTAATTAATGTCAGCACGAACATCGTTTGTCCTTGATAGTGATTCCATAATGAGACAATAGTGTACGTAGTGTCTGTCAGTTAATAATTACACATTATTACATGGCATTTTCACATAATTCAGAACCAATATGGGAAATGCTGATTCCAGGTCCACGGATTTGCAAGAGCCAATATGGGACACCCATTTCCGGTCATATCTGCCATGTAAAATCAAACGTATTACTATTAAATATATGATAATGTATTTTTATATAATAAACGTTGTATGATACAGGATGTATCGCACAATATATTCATATTTAGTCAGTTGAATTCTCAATAATACTCAATGCTATAAATTTTGAAAACTGAAACAAAAATCAAAAACTGTATCGGAACAGATTCAAATACGAAATTGACGAAATAAGTATGGTATATGTATATCCTTAAATTTCCATATTTTAATGCAGTCACCAAGCCTCATTTCGTATTAGCTATTGATAAGCCTCATGCTGTGGAACCCTTTGAACTGTTCAATATGAAGTAAATAATAGCAATGGGCTTTTTTGAGCATTATACACCTGAACATCTAATATTAAAAACAAGCAATCTGGCTACTGTCAACAAATATACAAAAAAATCAAACCTTATTCACGAACCATTTTACCATCACTTTTATCATTCAAGTATTTTGAGACAATTCTGTCACCTGAAAATCGCATACATAATTTCAACAAAGTTCATACGGTAGTGAGTCGTCATCTTTTCATCACCGTTTAGTACATTTGGCTATACATGTATGTAGCTGTCAGTTAACAATGAGTATTGTAAATACAATTTTTATCCAGTCTTTTTGTCGTTTTGAATTTAAACCTCCTTTTATTCTAGTATCAAAGCACTAATTTGTAAATTAAGTACCTATTAGAAATGGATTGTTTTTATTTTATCTGCCTTTGTTTAACCAGGGCGTAGGATTTAAAGGAAGGATGAGTGTCATGTATATTTTTAGTTGTGTCTTTTATACTTATTTTCATATGGTTAATACGTTGAATATTGTGGCTCTTTTTAGTAACTTTTAAACATTACTATTTTTAGAACCATCGGATGTTTTATCTTGTTGTTGCTTCCTATGATGTTTTCTAATTATTTCATTAAAAAGATAGGTATAAAATGCCCTAAGTGTTTTTATGTTTTAAAAATTCCCCTATTTAAAAACAACACAAAGAGCAATATGTTATATACAATTCCCATCTTTTACACCTTTTCCGAGATATTCATCAATAACCTTACTAATGTCACGTAGCGTTATTTATTGTCAAAGATGTATAACAAAACAAATGTAAGCATGTCCTTGGAAAAAGTGAAATAATAGAAGCAATTATTGAAATGGTTATGCTTACAGATGAAAAAAATAAACAAAACATTGGTCAAATTTGATAAGGATTTTACTACTAACGTTTGGAAAGGGCTTAGAGGTAACTTCTGAAAACTTTTGAAATGAAATAAAATGTGAAAAAGAGGAATTTAGCTCTCTTGGGTTATTAGAAAGAGATAAGATAAACTCGAATATACCCATTTCTGGATTAGCGGTAAACAAATTTTCACTCACAAAAACTTTGGAGTCATAAAAGCTTTATATACTATGAGCAATATATTTTACGAAATATTTATATATTTTGCATAAAATTTGATGCATATATTTTCTTTTTTTTTAATGATGTTCAATTTATGTGCGTGTTCGATGGTTGAATTAAACTTCAAAAATTTTATATTTGCATAAGACAATATATGTACCTTTTATTTGATATATTTTTCCAGCATCTTAATCTGTTAATGAAATTAAACAGATATATTTCTGAAGTTGCTTTTACCTGAAAAGCTAACCAAACATTTAAACAGACTTCTCCTCAAAGGATATAGTTGCGATAGTGTTGTGAAGCATCGGAAATAAAACATTTATTCTAAAACCAGTTGTTGGCATGATACGGGTTATGTTCTTTCCTCATAATTTATGATGACATAACCCTTACGAGAGGGATTGTGGCTGATTTTCTATATGACATGTATGATAATCCTTCGATCAGTTTAATTAGGGTTTTGAGCTGGCATGTGAGTAATTGGTAGTCGTCCTTTGTTAGTATATATTGATCATTGTCATTTTGCTTATAGTTTCTTCTGGTACCTTTTTAAACATCTTTTGAAATCAGTTTACTGTGTATCGCTGTTCGTTGTTCATTCTGCATCGGCTAGGGGGAGGGTTGAGATCTCACAAAACATGTTTAACCCCGCTGCAATTTTGCGCCTGTCCCAAGTCAGGAACCTCTAGCTTTATTAGTCTTGTGTGGTTTTTGGAATTTGGTTCATTTGTATGTTTCGGAGTGTAGTGTGCCGTCCATTTTGCTTAACTAGTATGCATTATTGTTTAGGGGCCAGCTGAAGCCTGCCTCCGGTTGCGGGATTTTCTCGATACGTTGAAGACCCATTGGTAGCCTTGAGCTGTTTTCTGCTCTTTGGTGGGGTTGTTGTCTCTTTGATACATTCCCCGTTTCCATTCTCTATTCTATTTAGAAAAAAAACGGACAAAGAAGATGAATTGAAACAATAGAAAGTAGAAGCTGCTATCAGAGATGACAGTAATTCCTGCTTTTTTATGTAGATGTTTAAATAACTTTGGATTTTGGATTTCTATTGATATGCATGGATATCACTTTATTTGGGCCATCCATTTGGACCCAAGGGCCAAATCAAAATTCCCAAACCATATTATAATGTACATATCTTCTTACAATACACATCAATTCTACATGTTTAAGAACAAAACTATAGAAGTTCCAAATAAATTGATTCCTGGATCAGATGGACCCAAATTACATTATTTGAACTCCTGAATCGATCTCAAATTTCCGAAACCTTATTGCATACTCTAGTGTCCCCTTGCAGTACTCTGATCAATTCCGAACTGGCTCGGACCGTAGGACGTCAGACCACACTAAATATGTAAAGTTATGAAATTTTCCTATTCTCTCAAGAATTGGCACTTATCTTAAATTTACTTTCAAGCCTACTTTCTTTCGCAATTTTTTTTACATAAGGTTTGCCTCTACAGCATTTTTTTCTTTTGAAAAAGTTAATTTTTTTTCAATGTACATACAGTGCCATAATTATTCAGACTTTGAGTTAAATATAAATTCTTGATATACAAATGTATGTGTGTCGCCTACTTTCAGTGTTTGATAGATACAGTGATTTACGCAGGAAAAAAGAATGGTTTCAGTGTCAAGAATAATTAAAAATATAAGCAAACTTTAAAGTGCATTTGACGTCTTCCACTATCGTCCTTTCCGATTCATATTTTATTACTAGTACTATTTTTGTACAAACTTAAAACACTGTTACTATTTATACTTTGTTAGGAAGGAAAGTTTATTTGAGCCCATACAAACAGTGTTTGTGTATGAAAAGCCACAGAATATTCATCAATCGTTTTCTAAATCCCTACCACAGTAAGATTTACAGATTGAAGTCCAAAAATATTTGAAGCTGAACACCTAAAAATATTGAAATCGTCCTTTGATGTCTTAGTAATGTGTAAATTTAATGTTTCTTCCTCTTGTTCATTATATGGATCAGCAGTAACCATGTATCTTTTGCCAAATTCTTCCTCTGTTTTAGGACTTTCTTGTGTCATATTCTTTGAAGCAATTAGTTTGTCACTAGTATACCACTGTATGATATCCACTCTAGGGTCTGCCTGGACTTTGCATTTGATTACAACACTACCTCCTATCTTAATTTTTGCTATATTATTCTCCTGGATGACAGGTATTCCATCCTCTATAAGCTCAGCCCGGAGAACTGGTTTATCTTAAAATGATAATAATAATAAATAGATAAAATTATTTCTTTTTAAAAACAATTTCAATCAATTTATTCAACTGCAATAATAAAGATTATACAAAAACCAAAAATTTCTTGGAAATTAAGCTTTTTGTTCATATACATGTATTCATATTTTTTCATTCTATTTATATAAGGAATGCATGTTTACCAGTTATTTCGTTCATTTATAAGGACTGTAATAAGATACGTGATAATGCGAGAAGATATACAATGAACTATTTTAAATATATATGTATATGCTTAGATTAATGTCTGAATCAATCATGTTCTTATGACATAAATTATCATATGTGCATATTATTGTGTACATGCATACATATGTCTGAGAATAATTCCCGCAGAATGTCACTTGAGTGACGTATTAAATTTATTTGGCGGGCAGTTGAGATGACCATTAAAGGCTTGTTGTATATAGCACGTGCCTTTGGTCATTTAATACTCAAATTTTTATTCTGACTTAAGCCGATATTGTTCTTCAGATTAGTCTGCTCTGATGTCAACAAAGCTTCCGTCAAAAATAGTTTTACAAGTTTTTTAAATGTTTTATTTACAGACATGTATAGTATTCCGACTTACGTCTCACACTGACATTAAAATATCTTTGGGCTTTTCCTTTTTCATTAACAACTATACAACTGTATGTCGCCGAGCAATGTTTGGTTACGTTTACTATCTGTAAAACACTACCAGTAATACCTGTAAAAATATTGCAACGTATACTTGCGGTTTCAAAAGATATATTTTTTAATTTTGAAATTTTTGGTACGTCTTATCGCTTATGTCACAATCGTCCTCGCCTCTGATGGGATGGCCGATAAAATCAAAGTAAGATTTTTTTTCAAATTCAATTTGGTGTATTACAAAAACATGTATTTATGACAAAATATCACATGAGATATTGTTCTATACGGCCGGAATCAATTTGCGCCAATTAGGTATTTTCATAGATTGAAACTGCGCCACAATTTTGAATTTGGTAGGTATAAATTGTGCCAGTAAACAGAATCTAATTGCGCCACCCTTACCTGTATACCTACTTGTATTTTTAAGTGTTGCCCAAAGTATTTTAAACAACTATACACAATGCATGGATTTAAAAATGGACATTACATTCCTTTGATTTTCTGTTTACTTCCGTCCAAAACTGAGATATGCTACAAAAGGATGTTTACATAGGAGGTTTAATTTAACCCTAAATATTAGCATTATCCATCTAGATTTTGAGGATCGAATGCATGTTGCTATGAGGGACATGTTTCCTGGAGTTATTATCAAAGCTTGTAGGTTTCATCTCGGTCAATCTTGGTGGAGAAATATCCAAGCCAAAGGTCTTGCAAAAGAGTACAACAATAAAGGCAGTGACATCAGCAAGTGGCTGCAGTACATTTTTGGGTTAGCTTTTTTTCCACCAGAGGAAATTGCCGACTGCTTTGTTGAAGATTTGATGCCCGACATGCCTTCCGACGCTAGAGTAGAAAAGTTTTCTGACTACGTGCTCTCTAGCTACATTGATGATAACGCAATGTTTCCACCGACTGTTTGGGCTGAAACTCCATCACTCGCTAGACGAACAAACAATGGACCTGAGGCCTTTCATTGCCATTACAATGAGCAATTTTATTCCCCCCATCCGGCAATGTTCGTGTTTTTAGATACTATAACTAAGATACAGGCCACGACGTACATCAAAATCAGAAGCACTGACACTGCAGCACTTAGAAGTCGTCATGATTCCGGCCGAGAATCGTTTGCTATCGAGAGATATCAGAAATACACAGCCGGCGAAATCACAAGGAAAGACTATGTGCGCGCTCTGAGTTATAAATATCAGCCCCAGCCTTTTATCTAAATCTACCTTTGCCCGAGTTTTACCCGAGTTTTATTGACTTACCGAGTCGTCGATTTTAGATGTATAGATACTTTACCTATAGTGCTTACTATTAAAATGACTTTAACTCGCCAGTGTACGAAATATGTATGCTGCCGGTCCCAAGCCCGGATAAAAGCAGGAGGGAAGTCATATTTTTTCATTTAAATAAAGTCACCTTACCTGTACTTACCTGTTGTTACCTATATTTTTCATTGGCGCAATTTCTATCTAGGGTGGTTTAAAATAATAATTTGATTGTGGCGCAATTAGATTCATTTTTGGCGCATGTTACACTTCTATAACTTCCTTAATTGCAATACAAACACCACGTCCATCTATTGTTTGAAACTTGTTTGATATGCGGAGAACAGTGAATAAACTTCCACGCTTCAGGTTAACAACTATTGTCACATCCCTTGAATGCTGAAATTGAAACAGTTACTATATTTGTCGTAAATGTTTACCTCCTGAACGCAGAAGAGATCTCCACGATCAAAAATATCGTACAATCACGATAAATTTATACGATTATGTCTGTGACACTCTTACGACAAGCGTACGACTAATCGGGAATCGTGGAAATCTAGCCAGATTCGGTTCAGGATATCAATAGAGTAAAGACCGGAAATCATATCATATTTATGACAAATTGTATTCATACAAATATTTGTGAAGCTGGTGACAGGAATGTCGCAAATCTATTCAGACTTTAGTATTGTTTTACCTATTGGTATTTCCTGCATTCCTGGTGAAGAGTTAGTACTTCGAAGGTACCATGTCGTGTTATGTTTAATGACTGATTCTGCAACACACCACAAATGTACTGTTTTTCCCTCAGATACCACAAGTTCTGTTTCTGAATGGTTGGAAATTTTAGGTTTGGCTGCAGTAAGAAAATAAATGAATGTGAGGCCAATGTAAACGAATTAATAACTCAAGAAACAATACACAAATAAAGCAGACAACACTTTTATTGCTGTTTTACATTCTGATATTAACTCAGAGTTTCGCTGATGTATCAAATCCTGCAGTCGGTACCTGATACGGCTCCTAGTATCGGCTTAATTATATTGATAAATTTTAAGAATAAGGGCCATTTAGACCAACGTTAATTTTCCATTTAATGAGTGACATCACTTAATATACAGCTTTGGCTTATTAACGACAAAAGAAAATCTCCATGCTACATCCGGTCATATGAAAAACACTAAAAATATGTGATATCATATAAGAATTCAATAATACAGTTAACAATACAATGAGTGTCTACCCGGTAATAAATTTCTAATTTGATCTAGTATAATATGTATCAGCTTATTAAAAATAACGAAATTGTTATAATTAAAATAATTTTTAACACGTTTTGTTAAAAAAAAATTCATATGTATATATTAAATTATAAAAAAAACAAGCTAGAAAGGTTTTGCTTGGTAATTATTCTCTGAACTTTCTTCATCAGAATTCCAGTCATCAGCAGCATCCAACACGTGTTCAAAATGGAGACTGGTTGGAGAGGAACACGCGGCTTCATAACGCTAAAAGCACACATATAAAAATAGCATGACACTTATTTATGTGCTATTACATGTATATAATGTCATCGAGAAATTTTCACAGGCGAAATAAAGCGTTTATAATGCCCATTTTAATTTTATTTCTGCAATTACAGATATGTAATTTTAAATAAATATCATAAACTAGTTTAAAACCAATATTTTGAAATTGAGTCGTAATAAGGAATGAAAACGAATTTAAAAAAGCAGCAAATTTCCCTGCAACATGTAAATTAAGGGTGTATTCGATAAAATCCAAAATCTGGATTGTCATCAACACACAAACAAAGAACAAACATTAAGCATTACAATCAATTTATGTACATGTATGTTTATGTATTTCATATATATATACAATATATAAATAATTATAGTGAAATAACTTAACTTCGTGAACGTCTGAACTTGTACAACTTATTAATACCATTATGCAACATTTACTGACATGTATCATAATCATTACTTCAAAATATGAGATGTCATTTTTCAGTTTCTGAAAGACTATTGAAAGAAGGTAAAATATCTGAAATTTTCTGAAAACGTTTATTCCTCAACTCATATAGTTTAGTACATTTTATAGTGAAGTGTAATTCATACTCAACTTCAAATTTACATAGGGAGCATATTCTGTTTTCTACATCAATCTTTCTATATCTGCCTTTTTCAATCATACGGATACAATTACTTATCCCGAGTCTTACAAAACTTTTTCAAATAACAAATTTCATTTTTATTCTATACCAGTCCGAGTTATTATTAGCACTTCATAAATAAATCTTATTTATTAAACTATCTGGATTTGAATTGATTACATGATGCCAGAAATAAATGAAGATGAATATGAGTTTAAATATGAAATAAATAAAATATGAAGATATTTGATGAAACACATATACAAATGCTTTTGGCTGTGACAATAACACGGATCTTACATCAAAGGCATGTTTTCAGTTTTCTTTGACAATAAATTGTGACAATATGACAAGGCTCTCTTTTTGTTATAAAAAGAACACACAAAACCGGAAAAATTCCACATGTTTTTGTTTGAATGTTTGCCCTTATTCAGATCATGGTTATGTTCTCAGTACGACTAACGCAATTAAAGCTAAGATATCACACCCCTCTTGCTCAATGGAAACCCACATGGTTTCAAAGTCTCCTTCTAGCCACAGGTTTTGGGATTCCATATGTCTATAATGAAGAATCTGCTATTCCACATTGCTAACCGTGTGGAAGGAGACCCCTGGCATCTAGATCGCTATTCCTGAAGCGCAGTTTTACCACTAAAGCCGTGTGTTGTCTGCTATAACCTGCAGGCTATATTCAGTTCAAAAACCAGATGACAAACACTACTTATTTGCTGTTTCATTAGTTCGGAGTCGATATAAACGTCTCTATGACAGGTTTGAGGGATAAATCCATTACAAACAAGCAAAAATGTTTAATCTGTGCCACACCCGTTTACATATTTATTTAATATACTTAATACATGTGATATCAAATAATGTTTTTATTCTATATTAAAATATAAATTTAGATTGAGATAGTAAAGTAACAAGATTGCTACACGTAGCCGTATGTTCCCCGCCGCAGAAGAAAGTCGAAGCCCCACAAGATATACAAAATGTGTATTATTGAAATGGTGGCACAGTATGGATGTCAACACATATAAAAAAAAAATGCAGTACAATACAAATAAAAATTTGCGTCCACAAAGTGTTCCTGTAGTGTCACATTAAAAAAACATTAAAGTCCCATAACTCCCGTAAAATTTGCCGAATCAAAATCGCGGTACGATAGGATCAAGTAAATTTGGTGACTAACAATCCTACAAAATTTAAACGAAATCCGATCAGTGGTCTCAAAGGAGTTGAGTCCACAAAGTGTTTCTATGGTGTCGCATGCACAAAAACGTTTGAGTCCCATAACTCCGGTGAAATTTGTCAAATCAAAATAGTGGTGCGATAGGATTAATAACATATGGTGACTAACGGTCCTACAAACTTTAAATATATCCAATCATCGGTCTCAGAGGAGTTGCTCTGGCAAAGTGTTCCTATAGTGTCGAATGCAGAAAAAAGTAAAATTTGTCAAATCAAAATGGCAGTGCAAAAGGATCATGTACAAAAGGTGACTAACAATTCTACAAAATTTGCCGAATCAAAATCGCGGTACGATAGGATCGTGTACATGTGGTGAATAACAGTCCTACAAAATTTGAACGAAATCCGATACGCGGTATCAGAGGAGTTGCGCTAAAAAATAACAGTGACGAACGGACGGACGCAGACCATTACTAGGTCCCTTCGTCGCGTTGCGGCGGGAGACAACAGTTATCTTATATTCAAGGATAACGTTAAATGCAAACTGCAAACCAGATAAACCTTACTAAGCATGCGCAATAGATGAAATAGAGATTTAATTATACCATTGCATTTTATAATCACTAACAAAATTCAGTTAAATTGGACCAAGTTTCAGGAAAGACTTTATGGGGTGAATTTTCCCATCCACTTCTGTTCATTCATTTCCCATTTGGTCCCATGCAAATTTTTTTTCTGTGATGGCGGTGATCGTGGAATTATGGTCGGCACCGAAAATAAACTTTAATATGGTTAAAGACCTTCCTTTTATAAGGTGACCACATAAGGAATACATGAATACCCATAAAACCGGTTCACTGTTCAGTGTGTACCAAGTCAGACTATCCTAACTCTCTGTTATGTTCATGTTTGTATTTTGTACTCTTTTATGTTATTTTTTGTCCGACGTTCTGTCGGTTGAGTTGCTTTGATTGATTGGTATGTCATTGTTGACCTTCCCTGTTATCCATTTTGTTGTTTATATATGCCACCAAATTTAAATTCTCCCAGTATTTTGGAGGTGAAGATTTTAAAATATTTTTTGAAGATTTCTGGAAACCTCTGTTTGTAGAACGTATTGTAGGCATTCTGAAAGTCTAATATAAGTCTAGAATATGACACAACTGTTCTTTAATTAACTTTGTTACATAAAATTTTACCGTTGTTTTTAAAGGTTATATTTTCATTTAGAATGGGGATTTTCCAATAGAAAAATTAATGCACCTAAAAATTTGAAAATTAAAAAAAAATGAATATTTCAAAAGAGTTCCAGAGCTAAAAAACTGTGGTATATACAAGGCGAATTCATGGGAAAACTATCACAGCAAAAACATACAACAGAGGTACAATCAAAGGTGTAAAAACGCATAGCTAACAAAAGAATCAGAACAAAACAGCACAAACACTAAAGCACTCACAATGTGATATCTACAAAAGACCGAGTTACATCAGGCGCTCCGGGAGGGAAGGCATTATGAAAAATTCGTTCCAATGTCTGACGTTTACAGACAGTACTTAATTGCTATAGTTTCAAGAAGAGGTTTTAAACGTTTTTAGTTGATATTCTATTTTTGGTAATATCGACCAAATTGGTCGGAGACCCGGACACACGGACATATTTATTGGTCCAGGTTAGCAAAAAACAAGTATATTAACATGCATGTCACATTACTGGCCTTAATGTTTTTTGTGGTTTGTTGTGTTGAAACACTTACCTTTAAGTTTAAGTTCGTATATTTGAATTAGCAAAGACCCAGGTACTGATATGTTGATGCAAGAATAGTTTGCAGCTGTTGTTGGGTTAATTTTCTTAATAGTCAGTACAATGTCACCGTATACTGATGTCTCGACAGAATAATCATTAGGTTGATAATTATCCATTCCAGTAGATATTGGTTGATTCCCACGTCTCCACTGAATAGCCCCCGAATTCTGTAATAAAAACAAACATTTGTGTAGTAAAGTTAAGAAATACCAAAGGGATATTCGAAGGAGGGAAAAGTCGAAACAACTGACAAACTCCGCGGAGAACAACGAAGACAATACCAAAACAATACATGCATTACAATTAAAAACTAAAAACATATGAACAACATGGACCCCACCAAAAAACCGGGGGTAGAATCAGGTGCCCCGGAAGAGTAAGCAGTCTCTGCTTCCTGCAGGACACCCGCCATGCTGCCCATTTCAAATCCGCTGTAAGGAAGGGTTAAAAATCAATGGAACAGGTCCATTTTCATTTAGGAAAAGGTTTTTTCAAACCTGTCAACCAAGTCATGATGACGTCCATAAAACTTCAATAAGGATAACTCCAACTTAGGAGCAACATACCATTGTCTGAGCAACCTTTCTGTCAGGAGTCGGGCTCTGTCCAGGAAGTCAATGTATATGTCACAAGCTCTGGAATAACGTATATATACTCCATACGCCGGCGCTTAGAAATTACGTTTAGCGATCTATATCATATATTTAAAGTAAAATACAGACATTTTTAATATGTATTATACATGACGTTGCGAGACCTTTATCACATACCCTATATCGCATACTCTATATCACACCCTTAAACCTATATCGCACCCCTACTCGGAACACACTTTAATTCTGTTCGGAGTTCTTAAATGATATAAAGAAAAATTCATGTTCAAATCTACATTGTATATTGCATGCTATATCAACCCTCGACCAATATCACACCTCGAGCTAAATGACATCGGGGTGATATTGGGTTCTCGGGTTGATATTCCATGTGATATAAATGTATATGTTCGGCCATGTACTATTTTCCATTTACAAACCAAAATATTTCACAGTTATATCACTGTTACAAACTCCTTTCGCAGTATTGAAACTATGTATTTAATTTTAGCTTTTATTTATACAGTGCAGAATGTGTTTTATTATTTTATTATTTGTTTGTCTTTTGTGTTAATTAGCACAAGTACGGTTGATTACACATTTACATTTAAATGGTTGAGTCGAGCACACCTATCTAAATTTAAATCGCCAAACTTGTTCTACTGCTTTAATAAAGTAATTTCATTATTTTTATTGGAAATCTTCAGATGGGGGTTGGTCATCAGAGTAAACAGACGTTCATTTTATTCTTTGGGATGGTTTTATATATAATTAAGTTGTTAGTTGGAATAGAGAATGGAAACGAGGAATGTGTCAAAGAGAAAACAACCCGGCCAAAGAGCAGAAAACAGCTCAAGGCTACCATTGGGTCTTCAACGCAGCGAGAAAATACCGCACCCGGAGGCGGGCTTCAGCTGGCCCCTGAACAATAAAGCATACTAGTTCAGCGAAATGGACGGCACACTAAAGTCCGAAACATACAAATTAACCAAAATTCCAAATTATACGAGAAGAGCATACTGGTTTTGGAATAATGTGTTTATTTCCTATGCAAAGACCCTATGAGTGAATCAATATTAATTCCACAATGACTTGAAAACAGTATCGTAACTATATCCCTTGTGGATAAGTCTGTTTAAAGGTTGGGTTAGCTTTTCAGGCGAATGACGACATTTTTGTGCTTTTTATAGAATATTACCATAAAAGATGGGACGTGAAATACCTGAACATATTAGATTTTTTTGCACGTTGATTTATATTTACGAATATTGTCCTTGTACCGATGATAAAAATTAGAAAAAGTTTTGACAAGTTTGTTATTTCGAAATCCCTAGTGTAATAATTGTTCAGTAATACAGTTTTTTTCGTTAAAATCAAATATGTTATTACATACGAATCGAACACGTTGAGATATATACACACTATACGATGGTGGCAAGGGAAGGTCGCCATCTAAAAACGGATAATTGACAATAGGAAATGAAAAATCATCTCTCTTATTGTAAATTTTTAGTTTTAAGCTTCCCGTTAGAGACATAAATATCAAGATCCAGGAAAGGACAGTATTCATTGTTAGTATTAGCTTTATTTAAAGTAAGTTCAACAGGATAAATTTCTTTAGTGTACATATTGAATTCGTCATTATTGACAGACAAAATATCATCCAAACATCTAAAAGTATTATTAAATTTTTGCATCAGATGTTGTTTCGTTGGGTCTTTCTTGTTAGCAGTCAATGTATTTTTTTACCTGTTGAATTTAGATATCTGAGGTAATTGCTTATTAGTAATCAATTTAAAAGCTTCTTTGACAAGTTTCATATTGTAATAAAAAAGTTTGGAACGTGAAAATTTTGAAATTCATGGCATATTCATTTTTTGATAGGCTATTGTTTATTCAAAATGTGTGTATTGCAAATGATATACCGTAAATGTTTTAATGAGCTGCAAATTTTACGGTGGTTGAGAAAATATTTTTACGGAGTTATTGTGAGTGTTTTGACATAAAACACGGAGTAATTTTGTTTTCTTAGATGAAACAGTTAATTTGGCGTTTTAAGATAAAAAACGAGTATTTTTGGTGTTCTAAATGAAACACAGAGATATGTTGTATTCGCAAATATCGAACACGGAGTATTGCTTCATAATGTTTCTTCACAATTTTGTTGTCGCTCTACGTGTAGCGATGTTATTTTCTCATGAAGTATTGTTAGTACAAGAGTAAGTACATTTTTGTAAGTGTATATTTTGTAATATTTTTCTAGGCCAAGTAGCTGTTGCCAGATTTATGTAACCCATCTGCAATATTTTATGGTTATGCAGTGTAAACGACGAAGCTGATATTTGTAATATAAGCTGTTGTTGAACTGTGATAAGATGTTTGACGGTATTTGGAAGATAAATATAAGTGTTTTAAGATTGAAATTTTAGCGGCGTATAGTACAGTAAATTAGACGTCAGCGGAGACAGTCAGATTTTAAACTGTGTTAAAGTCTTTGTCTGAACTTTGGTATATACATTGTTATTTTATGTTATTTGCGAATATTTAAAATATTTAAATATATTTGTTCACTTTCTTTTGTTTGCCAGATAGAAATTTTACTGACCATTGGGTATTGTTCTTGACAATCAAAAAATATAATACATAGTGAAAAACTTTACCTGACCTGGTTGCGTTGAACAAATTAGCTTTTGGTTTGTTTCTCCGGAATCAACTATTATGGGTATACTCTTTACTCCTATAAAACAGTTTCGCTACCATATAATATTATTTAACAAAAACGATATTAGTAGATTTTACAAATAATGTATCAATCGTTCATGAACATCACAACGTAGAAAATATTTTGATTTATTTCACCTCAAAAAACAGACGCCTAAAACCAGATATTTTACATAAGTGGATGCCTATGTACATGGTGGAGTTGCTATTCAGTTGTGCTCAGCAAACCGAAACAATGACCAAAAACTAACAAAGGGGGAAAGCCAAAAGAGAAGTTTCTTAGTTTCCACAAAATTTATCTATTTTATGACACATTAAAGTATAAATTTCAAGCTAGTATAAGTACAGACATTATAGCTGAACAGAAGAGACATGCACTCAGTGGTAGTATTATATATTCTAATCCACAAAGTGAAATGCACAAAATATTTTTATATCATTCAAATTTACAAATACACTGTACAGTGCATTAAAAATGGAGTCAACAATGTTTATTATCCGTTTTTCTATATAATGTATACCTCTTTATTTCGTTTTTCCATAAAAAAAATCCTTTAAATTTTAGGGGCATATTTCAGCAGGTAAGGAAAGGTAAGACAACAAAATAAAATCTGGTTTAAAGAATATTATGTATTAACCTATATAATACTCAGAAGTACACTAAATAAGTTAAAAGAGCTATTTGTTCTATTTGTAGAGTCAATATGGTTTGATTATCAGTACGTGCTGAGTTGCTACTCGTTATATCAAAGTTGAAGGGATCATAAAACATAAATTTAGATATCAGGTATTTAGGACCAATAAATAAGTCTGTGATATGAGGAATTCTGAGATAAAAAAAGGTTTTATCAGGGATAAGTTGATGTCATCGCTTAGGAAATTTTATGGTCGTCATCACGAATTGATTGTACCTCCACCGATTTGTGACTTTGTTGAACGCCACGACGGGTGCCGTATACGGAGCAGGAACTGCTTACCCTTCCGGAGCACCTGGGTTCACTCCTGGTTTTTATAGGAGTTCGTGTTGTTCATTGTTTTTTAGTTTTCTGTGTTTATTTGTTGTGCTTGTGGTTGTTCATTTGTCTTCCCGGGTTTGACTGTCCAATGGATTACGTTTTTTATTGCCCCTTAGGTATATTTGTCCTTTTCATAACTATATGCTGCGCATGTGCTGGGATAATACAATTCTTGATACCAGTTTTGAAGCACAAGATGTGTACTTTCGTTGATTTACGACTCATCAGTTACAATTTGAAAACCAAAACAACAATCCAAAATGTAGAAGAACAAATTCAAAAATCAAAACAATTACTAAAAGGGGTTAAGCCAAAACCATCCAAGCACAGAGCTGTGCACGAAGGAGATATTCCTTAGTATAGGTTGGTCCTATCAGCTGTAGGTCACACAAAATGTATACTGTATTATCATCGTACATTGTATTTATATGTTTGTCTCATTTCTGCGTTCATGACATCAATTGTGCATTTGATGCAATGAGATTTTCAACGTTGTCCAATCAGAATCGACGTTACAATCAGTATTGCACTACAATAGATGGTTTTGGCTTAACCCCTTTTGGTCATTTGATGATTTTTTAATTTGCTAAAATTTTAGGCCTTGAGCACAATTGATGAGTCGTAAATCGACGAAATTTGCACATCTTGTGCAGTCAAATTGGTAGCAAGAATTGTATTTTTACCACTGAGTCGATGCGGATACCGGTGGACTCCAAGTCCTCGATGGTATCTTCAGCTCAGTTGCTAGTATTTTGATACTAGCCCGAAATTGATCCTTAACATTTTCTGTTACAAAATTGTAAATTTGGTGAAATTTTGCCGTCCCATTGTTGAATGTTAGCCCATAGCGCTGGTTTAACTCATTATGTTTTGCCTATATGTAACGGGTCAACCATTGGATTTTCGGGAGGGAATTTAAGGAGAAATGTTTTTTAGATAGATAAGGGGTGGTTGGTACCAATAAAACCGGTTTAGTCCCCCCCAGTGTTCAGTGTCTGTACCAATCCAGACATCCTGACTCTGTTGTATTTATGTTAGTGTTTTGTGCTCTTTTATGTAATTTTTTACCCGGGGTCCTGTCTGTTGGGAGGGTTGAATGCTATGTCATTGTTGACCGTTCCTGTTATCCAAATATTTTTTTATTTAAATTCTGGTGAATAAGAAATAATCGAAAATTTTATGAAAATATTAGATCACGAGAAAACTTCCGGCACGTAAAAACATTTTTAGGATCCAAAACACTTTAGAATATATTTATTCAGTATCATCCAAGGTTAAAATTATACGAATAAAGTATTCTGAACATAAAACTACCTTCAGGGTTGTGTATTAGGTCTGCAGTAAGTATATTGAAAATCAAATATACAACATCTGTCATTAAAAATGCTTTGATATTCATCATCTGTAAAAGAATATATCCCATCATAATATATTTTTATATTTACCACTCCAAATTAATTTATTTTATAAAAATATGTGAAAGAGAAAATTTTCAGAACCGACTTTCTCTTCAAATCTTTGTGATTCTTTGCCTAATTCGGGAAAAATTGAAAATGATTCTCGTCTGAAAAGAAGAAATCTCACAGAAAAATTAAAATCTACATAATTTAACTTTACTTGAACTCATTTCCATAACGAACACAAGGAAAACTTAAAAGAGTACATGTTCGATTATAATAAATATCAGTATTACTGATATCATATCTCATCCAAGCTTAGTCTTAAGATTCGTAAATGTTCCTTTGACAATAAGCAGTTACCACGTTCAGGTTAAGCAAATCATCCCACTTCAGGGCAAAATAATATAATAATGAAATGAAAATATTTAAAACCAGAGGCGCCCAGGAGCCTGTATCGCTTCCCTGATATTTCCATTTGTTTCATTGCTAAATGAGTTTGGTTTAATTCCATTCATTAATTTTCAAGAAGAAGCCATTTGTATGTACATTATGTAATTCCCATAGCGTCCTATGTTAAACCAAGTCTTCCACTGACGGCCATGGTGGATGACACATCGGCACCAAAGTAACAGCGCGTCGGCAGAACATTATAAGGAACATTCATGCCATGTTTGGTTTCAATCCACTCAGCAGTTCTCCACAAGAAGATTTTTGTATGTTATTCCCATAAGGTTCTATGATAAACTAAGTCCTATGCTGGTGGCCACTTGGCCAGAACATCATAAGGAACATTCGTGTTATGTGTGGTTTCAATCCATTCAGCTGTTATATAGAAGGTTTTTGTATGTATTTCCCATATAGCGTCCTATGTTAAACTACATGTAAGTCCACCGCTGGCAGCCATGTTGGATGACGGATTGGCACCAAAGTTAGAACACTTAGTCTGCACCTTCATAGAAACATAACTTAAAGTTTAGTTTTAGTCAGTTAAGCCGGTATTCAAAAGAATTCTTTTTTTTTTAATTCAGCCAATCAGAAATTAGAAAACGCACTGGCGGCTATGTTTTTCGACAAATTTACCAAAGTTACAACACTTGGAAAAGACCTTATAGGGAATATCTCTGCCTAATTTGGTTTCATTCTGTTTAGTTGTTCTCAAGAAGAAGATGTTTATGTGAAAAGTTAACGATGACACCGGACGACGACGGACGTCAAGTGATGACAAAAGTTCACATGACCCTTTGGGTCAGGTGAGCTAAAAGCTAAAAAATACACATTAGAGGTTCCATTGCCCCGGCACCCCTAACGAGAATATAGATACCAAAATACGTATCTTAACATTTTGTGCACAGCATTGTGGAACTTTCCTACGTCTTCTTTGATATAATAATATAACATAATATAAAGGACAAGCAGTAACAAGTGTTTGGCCAAAAAGTTCAGATTTTCAAACTAGTGTAACCATCTCCCTAAATCATGTAAAAGTGATTAAACAGAAGAAAAAACTAATACTAGTGTTCATTCATTTCAAATTTAACTGCATTCTTTTATGTCTAATTCTTTTTGACAAAAACGCACATAATGAATCAAACGTATAAAAATTTAAGACGTTTTAATGACTTATGGTAATATTTTTAAAAAAAAATTTTCATGAATTACATTTTTGTATTTTCTTATTACAAAATTTCCCCTCTTTGTCATTATTTCAGTATAAATACAATTAATCACTCTTTATAACAACAATTAAACAACACAACATTCTTTTGCTTCGTTTTCCAGTTAGACTAATTTTAATATGATATGTCTATTTTTAAAAAAATCAATGTTATTACCCAAACAAGGATAAATCCCCCAAAAGCTTTTTTTTTTACCTTTTGAGGTCCAGGGTCAAGGTCAAATGAAGATAACGATCATATGCTACATATCGTCGTATCAAGATACATCTTCATTCTTAATATGTCTATATCTTTTAAAACAAATATAGCCTGGACAAGGCTATTTAAAAAAAATCTTATTTTTTACCTTGAGATCAAGGGTCAGGGTCAAATGAAGATATCACTGATTTGCGATATTTTATCATGATACGTCAATCTTAAAGAACTAAAAAGTCAAGGTCAATGGTTGATCATCTTTGATCATCTTTGAGGTCAAGGTCAAATTTTGATCATTATCATACGTGACACACTGTCTCATTAAGATATATCTACATACCAAATATCATGAGTAACTCAAAGGATAAAAAGTATATTTGTCCTTGAGATCAAAGGTCAAGATCAAATGTTGAGCATAATGATACGCGACATACCTACATACATGTACCAAATACCATAAGTCTACCGCAAAAAACCAAAAAGGTTGTGGCCCAGAGAAGCAAATTGTCTAAATTTGTCATGACGTATACGTTCAAGGTCATAGGTTTATTATAATGATTCGTGACATTCCGTCTCATCAATATACATCTACATTCTGCAAAGGGAGACATAATTGTTTAAAACTGAGAAAAATACAGACTTATTGATTTTGAAAGTTCAACGTATTCTATTAACAAGAAGTTTTACACGATTTTTAAAAAAACATTGGATTAGCTCCCATAATATCGTGTTAGTATTTCGATATCTTGGATAAATTACAAACTCTAGGTTCAAGATCACTAATTTACTACTTTGTTGGGCATTGCTTTCTCCTTTATACTGTAGAACTTACATTTGTACATGTGTTTAATTTGGGTTAAGAAACCTTTAACATCAAAATGGCGACTACCACGTGATTTCTTAGTGTTTACCTTAATGTTTGTTATTGTCTGGAAGCTTAATCTGGTTATTGGTTTTAAAAACCCAAAACAGGTTTGAAGAAAATAAAACACGCCTAAAGTTGCAACAATATGGCACAGTATAACACTTCATTTTATGCTTAATGAAAATAAAATTTACATGTATTAAACTTAGAAGTTATGGTGCGATCTAGTTGTAGGTACCATGTCATCCCCAAGAGACGATACAAAATACCTGAAAGAATTGAATAATATAACATACTTTACCTTATTCTATTCCATAAAACACACTACTTAAACCTATATATAAAACAGAAAATAAAAGGCGTGAATTATTACTCAAATAGTTTATGTGCTGTAATGGCGATCATTAGTCATACTGCGGAAATACTTAACAAAGCATTGTACAATGTTTTTCAGCAGGAAATACGTACTCAGTCGATTTATTAGACATACATATATATATTTTTAGATGTAAATATAGTAATTCATTTTTATACGCCCGTCTTGAAAGACGGGACGTATTATGGTATATCGTTGTCCGTCCGTCGTCAACACTTCGGACAATAAGTCAAAAACCCTTTCCCCAATTTTCCTGAAACTTTGATGAATTGTTTATATATATTGACGTAAGCTGCCTTTCGATTTTTATAAATTTCAGATTTTACTTTTCCGAGTTATGGTACTTTATTCATAAAAAGGGGGGATTTTCCAGTTTCCGGACTCTAACTCAAAATGCTTCGAGCAATTCTCATGAAACTTAAGGGTATTGTTTGTATCTATTGACGTAAACTCCCTTTTGTTAATTTTTTTTTTTTATAAATTTTAGATATGACATTTCTGTGTTATGGAACTTTATTTGTAGAAAAATCGACGAAAACTGTCATTTTTCACACTTTGGACGGTTATGGAATTTTATTCGTTCAAATTTCGGAGTTATGGAACTTTGTTCATTAAAAGGGGGGATATTTTTCACATGTCACTCTGTATCTTTAAGGACGCATTGTCCGATTTACTTCAACCTTTACACAACCAGTTCCCTTGTGATACTCTAAATGTCTTTATATGTTCTTTTTTATGAAATTTCGATTTTCTGTTCCAGAGTAGGATGCGACTTGTTCATCAAAAATAAGGAATAAAATCAAAGGGTCTATGTGTTAATTGGTGAAATTTAATTTTCTGGATGACGGGCGTATCATGCGCTCATGGTGCAGCTGTTTATTATAACCACTCAAACTGGCGGTACTAAGGCACGTTATAAACCACTACGATATTTTTAATTAGAAGCCCTAATGTGGCTTTGAGATGAACAATTTAAGCCGGAAATTTAAGATTTTAAAACAACCCGACCCAGGAAACATTGGTTGAACAATAGGTGTTATTAAATATGCCATCTTTCACCAAACCAATGATGGTTCGGATCACAATTCCCACTACAACAAATTGCCTGTGTAAATATGTTTTTTACATGAGAAATTTGTGTTTCCTAAATCTACATAACTAGACCTACATCAGCACTGATTCAGTACAGTGAAAAGACTGCGACATATCTCGCCCTATAAAAGAGTGGTATTTCTCATGCTATTTACTTCGTTACTATTGACCGCTTTCTGGTACTCAGTTATTCGGCCAACCAATTTTCTCTCGATTTTAATCGATTTGTAGATTGAAAAAGTGAGAAACAGACCTTTTCAGAGAAAGGACCCCTCCCCCTTCTTTCTTTGGGTATATTTCTTATATTGCACCTTTGTTGACGTTTGCTTCTTATTTTTAATAAATACGTTTCGTTCATACATTGCATATGTCTTTATCCGACCAGCAGGTTTGATGATTTGTTCTACATTGTCGTTGATTATAATCTGACGCTGCTGTTACAGGATTTTTTTTGGTGGTTCCACGAACGTCAACTTTCTTAGAACAGGACTGAACACACAGTAAAACATTGATTCAGCCGATTTTTATTTACCGAGCTTACATCGATTGAATAATCACAGGGCACTCAATCTCATTAGGGGTGCCAGGTAACCAAATTAATTTATTAACAGTTATATGTCCAGTTATGGTCAGTACCTCCTGCATGGAGTGGTCTTTTCAGTAATCCCTAAATTTGAATAACCTACAAACTGAATACTACAAACATGATTTTTTTAATCTCTTGACGTCCCTTTATTTTTTTCAGATTAATGTCTTTTCAATTAAGTCTTCTTTTTCGAAGCACTCTGCATAATGTAAATACATCTGTTACATGTTACTGTTTACATTTGCCTCATAAACTTAGAAATGTTCCACGGTTTTGACCTTGTACGTTTCTGACATCAGTGGTATTGACAGGTCATGAGATAACTAATCTGGCAACACTCAGGTTGCGAGTTTGAACCCATCTCATGGCGACTGCAGATGTGTTATTGTTTTAATTGACAAGGACTGTAGTTTTTCCTGCTGCAGGTAAAAATATAAATTGACCACAACTTTACAGCGAACCGCACTGTAAGTAACGCAAAACCTCAACCATCATCCAACCGTTACATTAATATAACGAGCAATGGAGTCGAATTCGAACCCTCACCAAAACATACTAATTAAGCGGGATACGATCATTGATTCTTGTATAATATGAAATGAACATAATAGACAACCAATGACACCAATATTAGTTCTCTCCATCAAATAATAATTCAACAGCAGTCCCTAAAGAAAACACGAATTTTGAAACCCGAAACAACAACAGGAAAATGTTGCCTAGCAATTTCTTGCCCAAAATGACCAAAATGTACATGCCGAACCATCGAAGGACATACGGGTTACTATGGCTGAGGGAGATGCATGTATTCCTTCAAACCAATTTTATGGCCAGTAGTGAGATACCCAGGCCACTTAGGGATATCCCCGGGGACTTGTTTCCACTCGGCAGTTTCAATAAACATCCTTTGCTTCGACTTTTGTCACGTATACATAGGGATTAGTGTCAAGAATTAATCCATTCTTTCATATAAGTGATATGCGAGTATCTAAATAAATTATATACTATTTGTTAGGGCCCAAGAAATGGAAAGTCGAAAAACTATACGAAAACTTTGTATAGTCGAATGCAAAAGGGAGACGAAAAATACGTCTAAGGGCAAATCTTTGCTAGTGGAAATACTTATTCGTAATAACCATAATCGTTATAAACACTGAGCTGATGATACCAAACTTAATTACACACAGGGGTATCCGTATGATTTGCGTAATTATGAATATTCATATTATTTCATATTTTACATCAGAATGGAATTGGTATGAAATTTATATTCAAGTGTTCATATTATTTTTTTTAATTTGGATAATTCTCGCGAATTCGATTACACAAAGCATCTATTATTTTTCTGTTATTTTTATTTGTTTTCACAACGACCCCAAAGTGTTTAGCTTAATCCTTTGTGTCTTTTGCATTAAATATAAGGATATACACATATATCGGGTAAGTGTCATAAATAAAAAATATGTCTCAACACACAGGAAAACATAGATTAAATGTTGGTTTTGGAAAATAATAACACATGAATGAGGACATAAATATCTGACGTAAATCACCCACTTTACCAACTTTATTAAAATATACTGTATTTAAAAAAATAAATGTAAAGGTAATTTACTGCACTTGTGATGAACATCCTAGTTTCTTGTCATTATCTAAAAGTCGAGAATGTTCATTAACAACGGAGCTTATTGACTTTGATCTCTGTGATCTTTTATCACCCTGAAAGAAATACCAGAATGTATATATAGAAATACTTATGGAACTTTTATGGATGAATACCACATTTTGAATGACTCTACATAGATAAAATGAAGAATAATAATGAATAATTTGTATATGTATAATACAAGAAGTCTATAAATGAAAGTAACTCCGGATCCATTACTACATCTGAAAAATGTATTTTCGATGTTTCTTTTGTGTTCATGTTATTATATAGACTTGGTTTCAATTGTTATAGTAACAGGTAATTTCAGAAGAGCTGCTGATTTTGTAAAAGATTGACGTTGTCATTGTTGACCTTTCCTGTTATCCAGTTTGTTGTTTACTCTACTTTTCATAATTTTGATTTTCCGTTCCATATTTCCGTTTCCGAGCACCTGGGTTCACTCCTGGTTTTTATGGGAGTTCGTGTTGTTCATTGTTTTTTAGTTTTCTGTGTTTATTTGTTGTGCTTGTGGTTTTCATTTGTCTTCCCGGGTTTGTCTGTCCAATGGATTACGTTTGTTTTGATTGCTCCTTAGGTATATTTGTCCTTTTAAAGAGTAAAAACCTTCCTGATAAAAAAAAAATCATAATTAGTTATTCCAAAAATCTTTATACTTACTTTATTAAAAATGACTGTAGCAGCTAGAAAACTAATAACACCAATAAGCATTATTGTCCCCAATATAATACAACAATATTTTGTATAAAACACAACTTGTAGTGGTATCTGTAACATATTTCTAAATTCTGTCGCTAAATTGTCGGTTAATGATGCTGTCTGAAAAAATACATAATCCAATGATAATATGTGTTTTATACATTCGACTTTCTTGCTAAGATTACAGGGCCAATGAAGATTTTTAAAACAAACAGAACATCCAATATTCTATAATTCTCTAACTCTAAACCAAAAATTATATTTCCAATTGATTTTAAATAGTGGTAATTTGAACTTATTGTCCTCTTCGTTGGACACCTCGGCCAAACATTTTGAAATCGTAACGTACAACAAATATGCACAACTTTATTAGAATAATATTAGATCACCAAATTCAAAAAATTAGGAGGATGGACATACTGGAATCATAATTTGACCTGAGCAGGGTCCTTCTTGCAAGGCAAAGACCAAAATGGCAATCTTAAAACCTTACTGTGCATAATTATGTTCGTGTACAACTACATGTATTCTAAATCTCCAAACCAAAAATGTAGAAATCGTCCAGGTGACCTGCTGAAATAGGTATTTCACTCAATAGAGGCTCCATGCCTAGATCCCTTGGTCAAAACCAAAATTCGGAAACTTTTTGCATATCCACAGATGATAAGAAATCACAAGAAAACTGTGTTTTTGTACACAATAGCATGAAAAGAGGAATTCCAGACATACGAAATGATATGGGAAGAAGATAACTACATGTATAATTAATATTGACATAAAAAGTAAAATTAAAGTTAGTTGTCCCTGCAGTTTCGTAATGCATTTATTTTTTTACAGTATTGTCAAAAATTGCTTTGAGTTTTAAAAAGTGGGTCCCATAGGGGTGTTACTTCGAAAATTGTGAATTTAAGCTTGTACCTTAAACTCCTCTTTCATTCTTAAGTTTATGCATTTTATTTGTATACAGTATTGTCATGTACTAAATGAAGATGTGCAATAAGGTTTTAGAATTTTTAGAACTTGAGGCCCACAGGGGTCGAAGCTTGTGACCATAAAATCCTCTTTCATTTTTTTCAAGTTATGGGTATAATTTCTTACAGTATTGTCATATACCATACATGTAGATGCTCAATAACGTTTAATAATTTTGATTTTCAAAATCTGGGGTCAAAATATAAAATTGGGAATTTAGACTTGTGATCTGAACTCTCTTTCATTTTGTGCATTCTATTTCTTTATAGTACTGTCAAACACTATATGTAGATGCCCTGGTAGATGCGCAATAAGATTCTAAGCTTCTAAGACAGGGTTATGTTCAGTGTCTGCGAATTTCATCACATCAAAAATTTTACGGTCGTCATCACGAATTGATTGGCCGATACGAAGTTTATATCTCGATTACATTTAACGTCCCTCTGGAACTTACACCACCCCGGACTTGACACTTCACTGTCTTTTACTCGGGTGCCGTTAACGGAGCAGGACATGCTCACCCTTCCGGGCACCTCGTTTTTAGTGGGAGTTCACATTGCTAGTGCTTTAGGGTCGTATTCATAAAAGTGGTTTAATGTAAACCTTGTTTAAGCTTAGATCTGGTTTAGTTAAACCAAGAAACTAGGTTTAAATTAAACTTTATTCATGACAGAAATTAAATCCTAGTTTAGGTAAACTTAGTTTAAAATTAAATAAACTTGGTTAATTTTTTAAAACTAAGTTTAAATTTAAACTATGGTTACGAAAATGAAAACAACTGGCTCTGAACCGCATTTCATTGTGACGTTCAGTTTATGAGATGATTAAACACATCTTGACACTAAATTCAAAGCTGCTAGTAAATGCTGTAATGAAATGCTAATCAGTGTAATTCGAGTGAACGTAACAGTGTTATTTCAAATTAAATCTTGAAACTGAATGCCCAATTATAAGAAACAAGAGGCTCTCAAGAGCCTGTATCGCTCACATGGATTTATCTTGTCCACCTTGAGCAGGACTAACATTTAAGTGAGCAGTCGATGTGTCCAGTTTTCTCATAGGGTCCTGTGTTAAACTAAGTTTTGTTGTGGTGTCAGTCGGGGTCATTCTGAAAGAGAACAATCTAAGGACCACTGCTGCCAAGTATGGTTCCAACTGGTAAAGTGGTTTCAGACAATAAGATTTTTTAAAAATTTTCCTATAGGGTCCAATGTTAAACTAATGTGGCAGCCTTCTTAGTCGGCCGTCTGGGTATTCGGACACATTTCTGAAACAGAACAAGTAAGAATCATTACTTCCAAGTCTTGTTACAGTTGCCCCTGTGGATTCAGACATGAAGATTTTTAAATAAATTTTCCCAAAGGATCCTATGTTAAACTAAGTTCAAATATGGTGGCCAACTTAGTTGACTGTCCGGGTCATCGGACATATTACTTAAAGAGGACCATCTAAGGACCATTGCTGGCAACTCTGGTTCCAATTGGTCAAGTGGTTCCAGACAAGGAGATTTTTCAAAGAATTTTCCCATATGGCCCTATGTTAAACCAAGTTCGGCAGTGGCAGTCATCTTGGTTGACAGTCCGGGTCATCACATATATTTCTTAAAGAGGACAATATAAGGACCATTGCTGCCAAGTCTAGTTCCAATTGGCTCATTGGTTTCAGACAAGAAGATTTTAAAAAAAAGTATTCATATTATGTCTTATGTTAAACTAAGTTCAGCTGTTGCGGCCATCTTGGTTGTTAGTCTTGGTCATCGGACATAATTCTTAAAGAGGACCATCTAAGGACTATTGCTGTTAAGTCTGGTTGCAATTGGTCAAGTGGTTTCAGACGAATATTTATCAATGAATTTTCCCACAGTGCCCTATGTTCAACTAAGGTCGGCTATGGCGGCCATCTTGGTTAACAGTCCGGATCAACGGACATAATTCTGAAAGAAAACCTCCTATAGATCATTACTGCCAGGCCTGATTCCAATTGGCCATGTAGTTTCATACAAAAAGATTTTTGAGAAATTCACCCCCCCTTTTTTTCTATTTTTAGTAACAGCAGCCATGTCGGTTGGAAATAGGGGATGCCGGACATAACTTTGAAAGGAGGCCACCAAAGGACCATTCCACAGAAGTTTGGTCCCAATTGGCCCAGTGATTTCAGAGGAATGTTTACGCCCAACGACGACGTACGACGGACGCCAAGTGATGGCAAATGCTTTTTTTTATTTCCACAAAAGCAGAAGTTTAATTGCTCAATGTAATGTGTTCAATTACAAATATAAATTTTTCTCGGACAAAATTTTTAAATTCGCGAAGAGGTGCTATACATTAGGTTCAGTACAATTATCTACAAGTATGGTTCCCTCCTGCCTTAGGAGAAATGATGTTAAATCTACTAGGATTCGTGATCTCAAATAGACGGTGCGGGACAAAAGAGAATGGCATAAGACACCCCAATCAACGATATCGTTATCATCTTAACTAATATCCATTAGACGCTTTTTCAAAACAAAATGTTGTCAGAACAATATTTGCTGCCAAAGATTAAAAAAACCAAAGAAATCAGTTATTAACTAGATTAATTATTAAAACCTTATAAATACTTTACTACGACATTGTTTACATCATTTGGAGTATATATTTATTTTCAATATTTTATCGAAGCCAAATTAAATCTCTTCCTGTAGCAAACTAAAATCTTCTTCCCTTTCAATATTGTTATTCATACTCATCCGTTTGAGATATATTTACTGAAGATCAAACGATGAGATTGCATTCTTGGAAAGGACCTCCAGTTTTTTTTTTTTTTTTTTTATTTCCTCTTGATAAAACATTTGAAAATATATATTTCGTTGTATTTCATAATCAACAGTTTCCTGAATAAAGTTTATTTTTAAACCCCGTTTGAGAACTTTTAAAACTCAGATTAAATTTAAACTACGTTTGTGAATACGGCCTTTAGTGTCTATGCCGTCTTGTTCTTTTTTGTTTAGTTTATTATATTTTTTATTCCTTGAGTTATACATGTATCAGTGTGGCGTTTGTTGTGTTTCATTCTCATGACTTTGTCTTTTCCTTGAATTTCGAATTTACGGACTTTTTCCACTGTTTTGTCCCTTCAGTATTCTCTTGCCGATATTTTTTTACCTTTTGTATAGGTCAAACAATACCAAATATGTAATATATAATGATATATAAATGTACTTACTTCTTTAATATACATTACAGGAAAGTAGAAATATTTTATATTTTTTGTTTGGCTAAAATGAAATAGAAAAAAATTATAGTATGGTCACATCAGTGTAAAACATATTAACGATTGTTGTTTTGACTACAAACAGTCACCTTATATTACACAAATAGCTGCATATTATTCGGTGTTATCGAGATTTCATTTTTTTCAACAAAAAGATCCTTTCAGTGCAACTTTTAACACAGTTTCAAGGTGAATTTTTTTCCAGTAAAATCACAGCGCGACTTGTGCCTTTGCCTTTCTTTTCTTTCGTCAAAATATTATTGTTAATATAAATTTGACGACAATGGCATTATTTTCTGTTCTTTTCGTTTATCTGCATTTGGTAACTGCCTATATATTATTATAACACTTCAGTTTACTTTTTGCCGACATTATTTCAAAAGGAAATTATGTAATGCTTTCCTCTTTATTTCAATAAAGTTATGTTTAAATTTATCATTATTATTCTTTCGTTTTTCAAAACTTTTTCAAAATGCTTTGACGGTCTTAAGTGTGTATAAATTTGTTTTCGCTTTAAAGCATCCGAATAAAACAATTCACGTAACAA
The DNA here is from genome assembly GCA_028015205.1 of Mytilisepta virgata. Taxonomy (NCBI): domain Eukaryota; kingdom Metazoa; phylum Mollusca; class Bivalvia; order Mytilida; family Mytilidae; genus Mytilisepta; species Mytilisepta virgata. Next base: position 6,299,372 of record CM051517.1, read on the forward strand.
GTAGTTCTAATTGATCACGCCAAAAGGAAAAAAAAATGAAAAAAAATGTTGACATTAGTTCCTCTCTGAAACTGCTGTGTCATAGAACGCCATTTCGTGAGAAAGGTATCAGAAGTGAGAGACTTGAACTACTCACAGTTGTATATCTAAATGAAGTCACAGTTTTATGTTCTCGAAAGTATATTTCAAAGTATATTTTTATATATGAATATATTTGAATATATATAAACTAGAATCAACAATTTAAAATGCAGTAGACCTACCTGATGTATTTACTTCTTTCGATAAACATATTTATCTGTGTTGTTCTTTGTGTTCTAACTAATGTACCTACAAGCTTAAAAAAATAAGAAAAATAAATGGATCTAAAGGATACGTGTTTAATTTGGTCGAAAAGTAATCGAACACACACTAAACTTTTAAGATGCACCTTATTAACAGTAGGTGGGTCTTAAAGGTTAACTAAACGCAACTTTCTGTTTGAAAAAAGGGGAAATCCAGATAACGATACCTCGAAATTGACTGTACAGACATACCTACATGAAACCCTGAAATTATTTTATTGTACAAAAGAGAAAAAAAAAACTAGGTCTAGTATTGGAGTGTCTTTGAACAAAAAATGTAAAAATCTTGACAGGTATTAACCACAAATTAACCAAGTACTGAATCATGTGTTAACGCGTAACTAAACCAAATATTGTACACATGTGTAGCATTGTTACAATGTATAAACTTGAACATCTAAACGGCAGTGAGTATGGCAAGCCGTTTTACTATTTATTCTAACTTCAAGATATCTCATATAATATATAAGATATCTCATATAATATATAAGATATCTTATATAATCCAGTTTTTATAAGATATCTTATAAACTTTAGAAGATATCTTATATACTTTATAAGATATCTTATATACTTTATAAGATATCTTATAAACTTTATAAGAGATCTTATATACTTCATAAGATCTCTTATAAACTTTAGAAGATATCTTATAAAGTATATAAGATATCTTATAAAGTTTATAAGATATCTTATAAACATTTTTTATATAAGATATCTTATATACTTTATAAGATATCTTATATAGTTTATAAGATATCTTATATAGTTTATAAGATATCTTATAAAGAAAATTATATGAGATATCTTATAAATTATATGAGATATCTTATAAAGTATATAAGATATCTTATAAACTATATAAAATATCTTATAAACTATATGAGATATCTTATATATTATATGAGATATCTTGAAGTTAGAATAAATAGTAAAACGGCTTGCCATAAGTGAGACATGATATTTAATCCTAGAATGAGGTTTCATGAAAATGTGAGTCTCAAATGCATTTGTACCTCCCATAAATGTGCTAAAAAAGTTCATATCTGGAAAAAAATAAAATAAAACAAAAGTAATAACAGTAAGTTCATTAAACAAGACTGGTCATTTGTATTATGAAAAATTATTCCTCTGATGTGTTGTATTGATCGGAAAGTTTTCGGGGAAAACGTTATTGAAACCAGCATTTTCCTTCAGCCATGTACGACTAATACATTTATATTGTTGTGGTGCTAGCTAAAGACGACTCTAACATGTAGATATATGATTTTAACTTATAAGAAAAACGAGATATAGGAAAAAAAAAATTTTCTCTAAAATAAAAAAAAGACTTCTGGTCAAAACTGATGTTTTTAAAATATATAGTTTACCGGAACTAGATCTACAAATGTTTGATGCAGATCTCTGTTTGGATTTATACCAATAAAAGAATCTATGACTGACTGGTCAGCTCCTAAAAAATGAGGTTGCGACATTATGACTGGAGACCCTGAAATGTAAGGAAACATCATTGTGCTGTCCACTGACAAAGTCTCAAAAAATAAATATAAACATCATTGTGCTGTCTACTGACAAAGTCACAAAAAATAAATATAAACATCATTGTGCTGTCCACTGACAAAGTCTCAAAAAATAAATATAATCATCACTGTGCTGTCCACTGACAAAGTCTCAAGAAATAAATATAAACATCATTGTGCTGTCCACTGACAAAGTCTCAAGAAATAAATATAAACATCATTGTGCTGTCCACTGACAAAGTCTTAAAAAATAAATATAAACATCATTGTGCTGTCCACTGACAAAGTCTCAAAAAATAAATATAATCATCACTGTGCTGTCCACTGACAAAGTCTCAAAAAATAAATATAATCATCACTGTGCTGTCCACTGACAAAGTCTCAAGAAATAAATATAAACATCATTGTGCTGTCCACTGACAAAGTCTCAAAAAATAAATATAAACATCATTGTGCTGTCCACTGACAAAGTCTCAAAAAATAAATATAATCATCACTTTGCTGTCCACTGACAAAGTCTCAAAAAATAAATATAATCATCACTGTGCTGTCCACTGACAAAGTCTCAAGAAATAAATATAAACATCATTGTGCTGTCCACTGACAAAGTCTCAAAAAACAAATATAAACATCATTGTGCTGTCCACTGACAAAGTCTCAAAAAATAAATATAAACATCATTGTGCTGTCCACTGACAAAGTCTCAAAAAATAAATATAAACATCATTGTGTTGTCCACTGACAAAGTCTCAAAAAATAAATATAAACATCATTGTGCTGTCCACTGACAAAGTCTCAAAAAATAAATATAAACATCATTGTGCTGTCCACTGACAAAGTCTCAAAAAATAAATATAAACATCATTGTGCTGTCCACTGACAGAGTCTCAAAATAAAAATATATGTTAAATGCTACAGTTTGATTTTATAATTTAATTTTTCTTTCTGATAATATGTTTAATTATTTACAAAGATTTTATTTCAATAATATTTTGTATTTAGTTACTTCCCCTCTTCCACTTTTATCATTTTTTATACCGATATAATGAATTTGACTCTCAAGAGAGGACAAACACGCGCATTTGCATTAGGATAAATTAGATAGTCAAAAGAATACCGAAGTGATAAAGCAATTTGTAAAAAGTCAAAGGGCAAACATTAAAGGACAGTGGAATTCATGAGAATATTAACTGTAAAAATACCACAAAGATCACATGAATAAAAAAACACATAGCAACCAAACAGAATAAGAACAAGCACAAAAACTAAAACATTTGCTATGCGAACTCCCATGTAAAACCGGGAGATACATCACGAGCTCCGTAAGGGTAAACACGTCCTACTTAATTAACGGCAGCCGCAACATTGCAAGTTATGAAAATCCGGTGCAGTAAGTCGTAAAATTTAACTGGAGATGTCAATTCTCATTTGTGAGATATAAAATATTATGCATGATACTCCTTCTGGAAAATGAGATTGTGTGTTTTTTCGTTCAAATTCCGTCCTTTTTATCATCATTTTATTCACTGCGGTAAAAACGATCACAGCAGATAATCTGTTTTTATATTGATGGCATTCCAATTTTGATGTATATTATCAATTTCCAATCGAAAGACGTTCTATTGTTATATCCGAGGACTACCTAGAGGGCGTATTTACAAAAACTGTTGAAAATATCTATAATTTTATGACTGTAATATTGAAAAATATGTTTGTATAGTTACGAATGATTTTATTTCCTAAGATACATGAGCTCCATAATAGTATTCACTTTAATACGCATATATTTATTATCCAGTCGCTTAGAAGTTTTCATTAACAGCTACCACAGAATATAAAATCTAAATTTTAAATATACATGTAGGGTCAGTAATGCATGACAAAATTTTATATAATGACAACAGATAATTTCTGTTACATTACATGTACAAAACAGGGGGTAGTTGTCAGATATCTATTCATAAAATAATAGGATGTAGAGCGTTTGCAAATGAAACCGTATCCAATTGCTTCCAATAAATTCAACAGATCTTAGTAAAATCTAAAGGAGGAAGCAGTGTGACCTATTCTTACAACATTGCATTATTTTGTTTTTAATTTTCCCCTGCCCTTTGCTATTATACATTAAAAAAACCAACAAAATGGACACAGGAAAGGTCAACAATGACCTATATAGGGAACCGTGTGTGTGTGTGTTTTCTCTCTTATGTTTCATTCCCGGTTTATCGTTATATGTGGATATTTTTCAGTATTTCAAAAACATGAGATGAAAATAGTAACTTACTAACCTTTTCTACACATTGTTGTATTTAAAAGTCCGGATGGTAAGCAATGATGGGCCGGTGTACAAAAACCGGCGTTAGCTGGTGTGTCGTTTACGTTTTTAAATATTTCGTCTTTAAGAACATATCGAGAATAATGGACGCCTTTGAACTGTCCTCTTCCTTCATATGAAATAAAAAAAGATCTAAAAAGAGAAATAAGTCTAGTTCAATTTTTGCAATTCTTGATACCATTTCCATCGGGAAAAAAGTATATATTGTAATTGTTCAGCTTAGATTTGTTTTTATAAATGTCCCCAACAAAAAAATGACGTTTTTAGGGTAAATTATAAAACACTCAGACGTATACATCGAGTCCCTATTTAAACAATAGTTACTGGTGATGAGGGCAATATCACGACATATTGACTGCCCGAGGGCCGTGGTATGGACCAGGTAACTGATATGACTCGAGCCCTAGGCAAGGGCCAGGTCAGTTTTCCTGGTCCATACCGCGGCCCAAGGGCAGTCCAAATATCGTGATATTGCCGTAAACATCAGTAACTATTGTTTCTTTTGCATTGAAGACCAAATGACCAATAGTAGACACTTAAAGGATTTTTTTTAAAATTTGGACGGAGTGGTTGTAGTGTCATTGACTGACAACATTTCAAACGAAGTTTTTCATCATCAGAGAAGAGAAATATTTACCACCTCTTTAGTCTGCACTATAAATTGCGTCGTTTCTCGATTGTGCGAATCGTCGTTGTGTTTATTTAAAAAGAACTAGCGGTTCAAAAATCTGGTATTTCCGGGCAATTCCAGATTTTTGGACCGGTAGCATTCATGTCACGGATTTCGAATTATCAAATAACACCAATGAAATAATGGAACAATTTACTGATATGCAACAAACAATAATTATATTACAATATGAAGAGTAATTACATGTACATACGAGCTTTATTTTCCAAAGGCAGATTTATTTATTTCAGGAAATATCGTAATGATGGTATCTTAGAATTGTATTCTTTAAATCCTTACAAAAATAACGTAAACTTTTTGATGAAATAAAATAAGAGATTTTTATGCTTCTTCAAAAGCAGACATGATCAATGGACAATGAACACAACTTGGTGATTAATGTTCAATTTGAGGTCAAGAAGAATATGTTTTTCCTTCCCAGGTGTGCTCAAAACGAGGGAAAATGTTTCCTTATTTTATTGATTTGATTTTATCTTTCATGTGTTTTCCTTTATTTACCTACGTATATGCCCTATATAGATTTTGATATGCAATGGAACTTGTATCCTCCAAATGACACCACAAAATAAATATTCATACATTTAGCTAACCCTCGTGTAACAAACCCTTGTTCTTTAAAACTGATTAATGCGATCATGCATCTCCATAAATTGGAACTCAACATAAAAAAATAATACAAATTAAGACAAACATACCTGCAGACTTGAGGAAAAAATATGTATAATTTATCTTCTTTTATACGAGGATGAAACAAATTACCATCTGAAAAAAGGCCATAATTAATTGTGTTTAGTCCAAATGTGAAAAAATGTTCTAGTTCTGCCTTTGAACAAATTCTATCATCAATTACCATAAGTAAGTATAACAATAATATATCACATGTACTTTACCATAAGGCACAATGACATCAATCAACTTTTTGTCTCATATAATAATATCTTCTCGTTTAACTGTACATAATACAACTATATTTTGCTTTATACTACTAAACCTTTAAACGTTTGACCTTTCACTTATTCCAATATATGGATTTCCATTTTTGACAATTCTCATTGTTGCCTAGAGACGAAAAATATAACTCTCACAAATTTTTATAGAACTTTTCAACTGTTTCATTAAGTTCAGGATATGCTTAAAATTATTTTACCATAACCACACCCTATTTTTACTTGTGAACGAAAAAACCCTCAGCATGTTTGTTATTGCTAAAAAAAAATAGTTAAATTTCCAGTTCTAAGTGAACTTTGATGGGTCACCATAACAACGGTTGTCAAGGGTATCAAATAATAAATCTGAAAAATTGAAGCTAGTGTATTCTACTCTTACACTGTATATAAAATGAATAATTTTATCTTTGAAAATGGATTTTTGTCTCTGTGGTCAATTCTGCAAACCTAATTCTTCATGGTTTTTGTCAAAAACTGTGCAAACGTTGAGTTATCCTCATATCATACAGTTTTAGATGGCAATGGAATAAGAATTTGTATCAATTATGGGTAATATTATACAAATAAACATTAAAGTTATAAAATTGTTGTATCCACGTGCACGATATTGCCAAGATATAACTGATATTTAGACGGTGGATTACTGCAGCAGCTTTACATAGGAGATAATGTGTCCTTTATATCACACCTTTATGTCCAGGTATGGAATTGTCAGAAATTTGTATGTTGGTGATTTTTCACTAATTTAGACTATTCGGAATTCAGGTTAGTAAAATAGTTAGATGCTCAGCTAACCACAACTCATTTCTTGACGAAAAAATAACATTTAGTAATGGTCAAGATAGTTTAAATTTTTGAAAACATAATTGTATATATTTTGTGGGCAATTCGTTTTTTACTTAGAAAGCTATGAATCGTACATGAAAATCGTAAAATATTATGTCCTGAATTTGAAAATGAAACGACTATTTAAAAGGAAATAAAATGACAGCAATGTTCAGTTTTTATTAGTATTATGGTCCGAGACCACAATTAATTCATACAATGTACTTTCATTTTATATTACAATAAAATTGAAGTAAAAAAATTGCACCTGCGCAAACTTGAAAATCTTTGTCATGTGCAAATTATACAGTAAATTTATAGAGGGGATTATAAGATTGTTTAGATATCCCTGGCCGAAAAATGTGTTGCAATAAACGTGAGACGCGCATTACATACGCAGTTATAGAATTATACAATTAGTGAAAATTTTCAACCCTAATAGCATTTGGCAATAAATAAACAACAATATATATATACAACATCGGCTTATAAGAAAATTAACCTTTCTGACAATACTATAAACATACCTGTACCATTTATCATGTTACACATATTGGATGTCCAGTATGGCAACTGACTACAAAATAGTATTGTATTAATGTTATTTTTACATATTAATCTTCCTTTGTACATGTACCCCTTAGAAGCACTCAAAGTTCGTGACGACTACAATGTTTGGTGATCGGAAGTTTGTTTTTGTTTGTAATTGTTCTATGTATTCCCATGTTTGTCTGTTTTTATCTTTCGGAGCTTTTTACTGAAATTGATTTCCATACTACAGATTATTTTGAAAAGGAATAAAAATAAGAATTTTATTATAATCAGAAGATATACTAATAAAAAAAAACGAAACATTAACCACTGGTTTACAAAAAATTGTAATAGAAATTTGAGTTTAATGATGTATTGTTATATATTTCATTCCGAAAAAAAGAAGAACTTATTATCCCCTCGACCAACGGAGTTGGAAAGAGGATCTACAGTTGTAGCGTTTGGTTCGTCCGTTCGTCCGTCAGTCCGTCCCACCATATAAAGGCCCAGAACTAAGACAATGTAAGTCAAGTTGGTGTTATATTTCACTAGTGGATACGTCTTGGAAAATAACGAAGGTCCGTATAAAAGTTGGATCACTCTGACCTACATTTTATGCATGGGTGACTCTGGTTAAGTTTTGCGTTAAGGTCCAGTTCTAAGACACTATAAGTCATATAGGTATATTTCACCAGTGCATGCGTCTTGGAAAATAATGAAGGTCCCTGGAAAAATTGGATCACCCTGACTTACATTTTATGCATGAGTGACTCTGGTTACGTTTTGCGTTAACGACCAGTTCTTAGACACTGTAGGTCATATAGGTATACTATTTCATTTTATATAAAAATTGGATCACCCTGACCTACATTTTATGCATGGATGACTCTGGTTTAGTTTTAGGTTAAAGTCCCGTTCTTAGACACTGTAAGTCATATAGATATAATATTTCACCAGTGGGTGCGTCTTGGAAAATACCGAATATTATCTTATGGTTGTAAAATGTCTAAGGCTTATGTTCAAAACAAGTGAAAATACGGGAGAGGGGATTAGCTGTCGTTTAGGACTGTTCCATCTACTAGTTATTCTAAAGTTGATGAAATATTTATTGATATTGAATGGGCTATTCCATCCTGTTGTTTTATTGAAATAACATACTCATAAGTTTTGACCAATTACTTGCCTTTGATCATTCCATTCAGTAAACAGGGAAAGTTTTAGAAGATCATCTTCCCCAGTAAATACTGTATATGTGTTGGCGATAGAATTATTAAGCTATAAATATAAAGTAAATATATTATCCACCTCAATTCATATAAATACTAAAATATTCATAATTTTATTTGCAATGATTCAATGATGGTGAGTAATAAATATAATCAGGAGAAAATCGTACATACAATAAACATTTTTGTTCTGAAGATATGAAAATTTTCATTTTAAAGTTGATGTCATCACTTAAGAAATTTTACGGTCGTCATCATGAATTAATTGAACATTACAGTGTTCCAATATCTAAGATGATGTTGGACCTGTTCCCACAGTCGTAACCTTTGATGTGCCTCCACCGATTTGTGACTTCCACCGGATTGACTTTGTTGAACTTCACGACGGGTGCCGTATACGGAGCAGGAACTGCTTACCCTTCCGGAGCACCTGGGTTCACTCCTGGTTTTTATAAGAGTTCGTGTTGTTCATTGTTTTTAGTTTTCTGTGTTTATTTGTTGTGCTTGTGGTTGTTCGTTTGTCTTCCCGGGTTTGTATGTCCAATGGATTACGTTTTTTTGATTGCTCCTTAGGTATATTTGTCCTTTTTATCTCCCTTCCATCATGTTTTTGTTCATATAATTAATCTTATATTATCAGATATTGAATGTCGTATATTTTAGTTTTCCTTTCTATTTTCATAAAATATAACGAAATGTGACTGTTCTCATATTTACTTGATAAACGAGAGCAGTCCATTAATATATATACAATACATGCAGCAGTAGTCTAATATTCGGGATAAATACATTTTCTGTCTAATCAAAAAGCCAGTACCCGTCTACTGCTAAATGAGTTAAGTTTCTAACATAAAATTACTAGTACAATGCTCTAATATAAACGCGTTATTTTTTTCTTTTAAAAATAATGACTCATTTATTTTATATGTTAACACGAAATTAAGTACAAAACTGATCTTTTAATCATAAAATTTAGGCAACAGAACAGTAATATTTACCTCATCTGTGCCTGGTCATATACTATACCTATTGATGATTTTAGTAGCTTTTTTGGAAGGTTTGATGGAAAGTTAAAATGATATTGATTAACTTTTAAATAGATTTCCATGTAAATGCTCGAAGAGAATATTATCAAGATATATTCACATTTTTTGGGAGTCATGACTTAGAAATTTGAAACTGCTTGAAAAGCTTAAATGGTCTCGATTTTCGTTGATTTCATTTTCAACGAGTTTGGTAATATACCGTGCTTCTGACTTTTATCATAAAATAATTGTACACAGTATAATTTAAAAAAAAACTGATACAGACCTGATAAAAAAATCCAAAATGATCTTCGAATGGAAGATCAAATATATTAAACATCTTCTTTACTGCAGCCATCATGCGATCAGTGTATCCCCAGATTAATTCGTTGACGGATAATTTAATAAAGAGATCTGAATCCTGAGTTGCCTCAAAGAATAATTTACTCATTTTCTGTATAAATCTATACTCGTTGGAAATCAGTGACATAGCGGTCTGAAAAAAGTTATAAACATATCACAATAAGTGGATGACTAGAGAATGTCTTCAGAATTTCACGACTTATACATGTGTATAGGATGGAAAGGTACGTGTATAGATTAACCTCAAATATTAATAGGAAACAATAACTGAACTGTGCTCAGAGTGACTAATAATAAAATAACCCTCGAAGTCAAATATCTGTCCAAAGGGCGACAAGTCTGGAAAAATTTGAATTCATCTGAGTCCGTATACATCTGAAAATCTTAAGTCGATAAACTACGGTGTAAAATCTTCTAAATCCATAGCAGTATGATGTTTGAGTATCATATATATATATCTTTATTTCTCCACAACCAAAATACAGTGGTACAGAGAATTTACAGTAAGGATAAGTACATAAATACAATTTATAACGAAGTAACACATGGAGGTACAAAATACAAGCATAAAAATGTAACCCTGGAGATTAAAATTGTTTGTTGATAATACGTATGAATTTACAGAGGTTGTTCAAAACTGTAAGATTATTACTATTCATGAGTTTTTGGAATTTAATGATATTTGGTCTATTTCTAAATTCGACGTTTATAAGTTTTTTTCTGTCATTATGAAAAAAAGAACAAATCAAAAGATAATGAAATTCATCACCCAGTTCATTACTGTTGCACAGTAGGCATTTTCTGTCTTCATGTGCCGTACCTTGCCACCTTCCCGATTCAATTGGAAGTTTGTGGTTTATAGTTCTAAATCTACATAAGGTAAAAATGTTTTTGTCATCTAAAAGTTTGAAATAGTTTTCCAATTTAAGTTCGTTCTTGAAAATCCTGTAGTTAAGAGATTTTGAAGAATTTTGTAAATTTGATAACCAATCTTGTCTAAATTGATCAGTAAGTGTCTGTTTTACATTAGCACAGAGCCATGTTATATTTTCTATATCATGTGTTATCCATACATATGAAAGTCCACAAGTGTCTAAAATTTGCTTTATATATTTTTGCCAAATAATATCAGTTCCGTGTTTCTCAAAAGCCAATTTGTACAAGATTGCCGGAAATTTTTCTTGCTTTCCTGATATAAGCTTTGCCCAGTACTTTATAATTCTGAGATTAATACATATATCCATAGGATATCGACCCAATTCACCATATATCATAGAATTTGGAGTTGATTTCTTCCCTTGTATCAACAATTTGCAAAATTTTAAATGAACGCGTTCAATGATAGAGTTATTTCCAATGCCCCATACTTCACAACCATATAATAAAATCGGCTGTATCACTTTGTCAAAAAGTTCTAAATGACACTCGATAGATAAATTGTGTTCCCTTCCCTTACGAAGAATATCGTACATAGCATGGGTTGCTTTATCAGCATTTGCTTTCTTGGCTTTTGCAAAACTACCGGTTCTAGAAAATAATACACCAAGGTAAGTAAACTCATTTACAATATCAATAGGAGAATCATTATATTTGAAAAACATGTTTTGTGGCAGTCTACCTTTAGAAAATACCATAATCTTACTTTTTTCGACATTTACTTTTAATTTCCATAACTGACAATACTCGTATAGTGCATCTAACTGATTTTGTAAATCGCTTACTGATTCTGCCAATAAAACAGTGTCGTCTGCATAAAGGATGACAAATAATTGTAAAAAGTAATTCAATTCTGTTTCAATGTCATCAGTGATGTTATTCAAACCCATAATGTTTTTGCTGGTAAAAAAGTCTTCCAAATCATTTATATACAATGAAAAAAGTGCTGGTGATAGATTTTCACCTTGTCTCACACCAACATTACAGGGGAAAAACTCAGAATATTCAACGCCGTTGAAAATACGAGATTTTATATTATTATACATATTCATGATAACATTTAACATTTTTCCATTTACAGATGTTTTGAGAAGTTTAGACCAAAGGCCAGGTCGCCAAACAGTATCAAACGCTTTTGCAAAATCAATGAAGGCACAATATAACTTTTTCTTCTTTAGACGTAAAAGTTCAAACAATAAGTGTAAAGTAAATATGCTGTCAATGGTTGAATATCCTTTACGAAAACCAGACTGATTCTCATTTAACAAAAGAAAGTTTTCAAGAAAGTCATTGAGTCTGGAATTCAAAATTGATGTAAAAAGTTTACCAAAACAACTGAGGATTGTGATTGGCCTGTAATTTTTTGGATCATTTTTAGCTCCCTTGTTTTTGTAAAAAGGTATAATGTTTCCAGTTAGCCAAGCTTCTGGAATTACACCAGTATCAAAAATCATATTAAATAGTTTAACATACACAGGCATCAGTATATTACTTGTATTTTTAATATATTCATTAATAATGAGATCATCACCTGATGCTTTACCATTTTTTAATTGCTTAATACATTTTAGAATTTCATTTTCAGTTATCACTCCATTTACCACCTCAGTTAACTCATTATTTTCAGGAAAAGTTAAATTGATCTCATCGTTATCATTTGATGTGTTCAAATTTTTGAAGAAAGTATGGAATACGTCAATAGGCACTTCTGATTTGTTGTTTGTTCGTTTGGACCTGAGTAAATTCCAAAATTCTTTGGTATTTTTACTCTTTAGATTATTTATTTTCTTTCGCATATTGCGTCTATATTCAGTGATAGCTTTGTTCATTTCTCGTTTATACTCTTTCTCTGAGGCTTTCATTAGATCTCTATACTCAGCTGTGTTATGTTTACGATATCTCCGTTTGGCTATTCGAAAAGTTTGTCTCTTTTGCCAACATTTATCATTAAAATATGGCTTACTGTCTTTTTTAACTCGCTCTTGTGCTTTCCCCTTATTCTTAATAGTAAATGTTCCCAAGACAAATCTGGCCGAATTAAGTAAGATCGAATTCATATTTTCTACTAAATGATTAACTTGGTCTTTGGTTAAGTTTTCTGGTGACACCTGACCTAATTCATGCTCAACTTCTTGAATTTTACCCATATCTATGCATTCCCGAAAACTGTCTGCTTTTTCGGGGGCCCACTTCTTAATCTTTTCAATTCCATTTAAATCAGATGTGACAATGTGACTGTCTGAATCAGATATATTCAGCTCAAAATTTAGGTATAATGATAACGGTGAGTGAACATCAGAATATAGAGAGGAAAATGCAACAACATTTAAACTAAATATATGACATAACAAATCATGAGTACATATACAGTAATCGACAACACTAGACTGTCTACAAGTAAACATACCATCTTTATCACCTGTAACCCTACCATTTAATATAAATAAGTTGTTATTTCTACAAAGTTCTAACAGTTGATTACCATAATTGTTCTTAGTTTTATCCTTGCTATTACGACAATATGACATACCATAGTGAGTAAGATTATTAGCATGATTTACAAAATTGGTTGCAGGACAGTGATTATCTTCTATAATTTCCAGAAAATCTAAGTCGGTGGCGGTTCTACTGTTAAAATCCCCATTAAGTAAAATGTACTTATAATTTACAGAAAACCTAAGAAATTCGTTTTCAAATTCGGACAATGCATCAGTAATTTTGTAAACTGAATTTTCAGGGGGAATATAAACATTTCCAATAATAATATCTTCTGTAGTTTTACAAAGTTCAGAGGAAATTTTGAACCATGAAACAAGTTTGCTGTTTGTTTCTATAGGTTGAACGTGTGTATCATATTCTGCTTTGTAGCCAAATGCTATACCGCCCGATTTAACTCTGGATGTTGACTTTCTATTTTTCGTCTTAAATATATAGCCTGGTATATCAATAACATCTAGATCATCAGTTTTACATTCAGTGAAACAAATAAAATCATGACTATTTACAAGATTTACAAATTCTGGGTATTGCATTTTTCGTAAAATACCACAACAGTTTAAAGATAACAATTTAAAGTTAACATTGCAAGTACATGAGTTTTTGTCACTGCAGTTACAGTTTTCACATTCATTTGTGACATCTCCACGGGTGTCCTAGCTGTGGTTTGGAGTTGAAAAACGACGTCGCTTCATAGTTTGGCGGTCATCGGGTGTGCTAGCTCTAGGGAGATGTGGTTGACTGTTCATTGGTGACTTAACACTGGTTTCAGTCTCTTCATTATAGACGACACCATCAACATATAAAACGTCTCTCACAAGTTTTACCCGACATCCCTCAGCTCTTTTTTCTTTCATGATCGGGTAAAGACTTTTCCTGGCTTGTTCGATAGCGTCAGGAAATTGCTGATTAACACCAAACTGTTTTCCTTTAAGTCGGTATGTATTCGATAGAACATTAGCAAGGTCTTTGTGATAAATGAACCTGGCTATTATAGGCCTTGGTCGTCCTCTCTTTCCCGGACGAGCTCCGGTTCCATATCGGTGAACGTTTCCAAGGGGCAGGAAATACTTGATGCGCAGCTCTTTTCTTATAAATGTGCGCACCAATTGTTCGGTATCCTCGCCTTCAGTTTCCGTTAAACCCGTGAATATGAGGTTGTATTTCATTGAACGGCACTGGAGGTCTAACACAGTGCTTTTGAGTTCTTCATTTTCCTCTTTTACGTCGCTTATTGCCATTTTGATTTCTTGTCTAATTTCTGCAGTTTCATCTTGAAAGTCGTTGACAGTTTTACTCACTTTTGATTTCATCTGCTTAACATCTTTTACGTTTTCTTCATGTTTTAGTTTGAAATCATCAAAGAGATTGCTTAAGCCTTGCATATCATTCGCAGATTCACTTTGGACTTTATTTGTTTAATATCTTTTTCCAAGTTCACATTTTCATATTTTAATGTTTTTATTTCGGTTTCATGTTGCTCGCTTTTATCTCTCAATGACTTCACAGATGTTTCTATTTTGTCAACTTTAACTTTCATAGTACCAAAATTAGCTACAAGAGTATTTAATGTTGAATTTACTGTATCTATTTGCGTTATTTTACTTTCAATTTTCGAAAGTCTCTCGTTTACGTTAACTAATAACTGGTACAATGATTCTATTGTAATCCGCTCACTTTGATCGCCGTAAAGAACCTCGCGGATTTGATTTAAAGCGTCTGATGTGTTACTTGCCATTATGCCCACTCGTATAGAGCCTCAAACAATTGATCGATATTGCCGGTATACACTAAAAAGTGTTCACTCGAATACACTGGGCTTCGGGACAATAAGGTCCATTCGAAACTCTCAAAGTTTTACCAATCACAATACGTTTTCGTTATATTTCAGTTTCAGTTTTCAGCGTTAAAAACAGTTAATTTCACAACTGAAAATAGGGCGGAAGGTCCCTTGTTCCCAGATTTGATAGTCTATCCATTTTCTCAGCTTTCTAATGTGTTAATAAGTAAAAATGATCACTTATCTTAGCGACGAAATTGAAGGGGTACCTCCATGGTCCGTTCGTAACCTCTTACGATCTGTTACACTGCCAAGTTTCGTGATAATTAGATAGCTGACACAGGAGTGTATCCAGACAGACTGATTGATTTCTGTACGCATCTTCTAATACCTTTTTGTGGATTTTTTTTTAAATTAAGTAATAAGGAGTTTTTAGAAAGGAGGTAAGAGTTTTTAAAATATATCCGTCCAGATGATAATGATGAGATTTAATTCGTTGATAAGAAGTGTTCTTTAATACGGCTTTTGAATTTATATTTATAAAGATGGTGTTATCGTAAACATTATAACTTATACATGGTAAATACTTACTAACAGAGGTATATTAACACTTGTTATATATGGTAAATACTTACTAACAGAGGTGTATTAACACTTGTTATATATGGTAAAAACTTACTAACAGAGGTGTATTAACACTTGTTATATATGGTAAAAACTTACTAACAGAGGTGTATTAACACTTGTTATATATGGTAAAAATTTACTAACAGAGGTATATTAACACTTGTTATATATGGTAAATACTTACTAACAGAGGTATATTAACACTTGTTATATATGGTAAATACTTACCAACAGAGGTATATTAACACTTGTTATATATGGTAAATACTTACCAACAGAGGTATATTAACACTTGTTATATATGGTAAATACTTACCAACAGAGTTATATTAACACTTGTTATATATGGTAAATACTTACTAACAGAGGTATATTAACACTTGTTCTATATGGAAAAAACTTACTATCAGAGGTATATTAACACTTGTAAACGTCTCATTCTGGTCACCAACAGATAAATGTCGTTGGAAAACAAATATTTGTCTTTCATTGTAGCTAACTGTGAAGTTATCATGGTGTGTAAGATTTTCTTTTTTGTCAATCAGTCTGAAATAAAATATATAAATATAAAAGCAGTAAACCAATGTCCTGTTATTAGTCCATACCTATAGTGACATTTAAGGTCGCAAATCGAGGAAATGTGGACATCTTGTGCATCAAAATTGGTATCATAGGGTTTATTGTTGCCTTTTCAAATGCTGAAAGCCTAAAATGCCTCAATTTTCAACGAGGGTAGATTTTCACAACAATAAGGATAACTAGAAAGGTAAACAATTGCATACCAATAAATCAACGCCAACCAACAGACAAGACCCCGGACAAAAATAACACAAAAGAACACAAGAAACAAACATAAACATAGTCTACCAAACAATGGTGGGGTTAAACCGATTTTATGGGTACCTCCCCACCTCCACCCCCACCTTATCTATCCTCTCCCGGTACATAAAACATACCATAAAAGCCAATACAGGTTGATTACCGACAAGGTATTTTTCGCTAGAACTACAAAAAGTTATTGGAATGTGCTCGTTTTAACTGTAAAACAGTTCATAAAGGGTTAAATGATATCTCTTTATTGAGTTCAATAGAAATTGGCGTGAGAGACCAGTATAAATTTAAAGTATTCAAGTCGTTTGGAAAAAGAGCAATTTCTACATAAAATTTCATATTATTAACCATCACTGTGAAAAGCTCTTGGAGTACTTCAAGCTTTTGTGATTTACATGGACAATGTATATGCAAGACGTTTGCACTTATTCACAATAATACAATAGAAACTAGGATGGGAAAACCCGTTGGTGAAAAGAGCTTTCTAGACGTCGGGTATTTATCTAAAAGATGTTGATAGATATTATAAAACTTTTTAAAAGCTTTAAGCAGCTTATGAAATTTATAAGCCTGTAAAAAAGTTTTTTAATATTCATATGATTTTGCTCGATAAAATATTCTAACCTGGAGAAAATCGTACAAGTTGTGATATGTACAAACCATACGATGGTGCCACTTTTATCAAACGTTTAATGAACCTCACCACGATCTGATTGACCGCTTTGGAGTGTCAGTTTCCAATATGACAAAAGACCTCTATCTATCATAGATGTTCTTCTTCCTTCACCGAACATGATCTTTCAAGAAGCAGGAACTGATCACCCTTCGGAAGCCCAAGAGTTCACCCCCGGTTTCTGATGGGGTTTCGTGTTTCTCGTTCCTGTGTGTACTTTTTCTTGTGTTGTTTGCTACTTTGCATTTGTTGTCTTATTGGTGTACCCGGTTGTGCTTTTCGTCTACGGACTTCCCCTCTTTAGATACTGTGATATTCATACTTTTTCTTACAAGTTATATATTAATACATATATATATATATGTGTGTGTGAAAAGGGGACTATATATATATATGCAGTTTTGTAGATATATCTTTGTAACGTATTAGATTAATGAAACAGCGTGAAAAGGGGATTATTTAGAAAAAAAAATTTCTCCCCCTCTATCTCTTTCGACTGAAAAAACCTCCTTTATGAGTAAAATTGGCTTCAAAAGGTACTGTACAGTTTTTAATGAAATTGTGTAAGAATGTTTGACATATCCCAAAAAAAAAAATGCATTTAAGCAAACGGTACGAGTGTTGGGCAAATATTGACAGAATTTCTATACATTTCTTTTTCCTATCAATGTGTGTAATTTGCAATTAGTTGGAGTTAGAAAACAGCAATGAAAGCACTGTTTGGACATCCCTGGTGTCACATTATATACCTGTAGGTATATGGTCCTCTCTCCTCAACGACAGGTTTGGCTCCATTTTCTACGATTTCCTTCGGATTTACCACATGGAAAAAGTAAAACTGGAAGGAAATCGGTAAAGGTGGGTCAAGCCAATAGTTATAGGTTTTTGTTCCCTTTACCAGTGGCATCATCTGAAGTAATAATAGATTATATATAAAAAACATTATATATTATATTATTATCATCAATTTTCTAAGTTTATTTTACTACCACTGAGGCGATTTTGTCAGTGTCTGGCGGTGTCATCTCGTAAGTTGTCACTGCTTCGGCTACTCTATCATGTGTACATACTTTTTTTTTTATAATTTTTAGTTTAAAAATGATTTCGAAATATGTTGAAGGTGGATTTTCATCTTCCTCAGGCAAAGTTCACCTGACCTTACATGGATTTTGGCAAACTGTTTGGTTTGAGTTTGTTTACAAGCGCACCTGATGAATTGAGCATCTGAGTTATGTTTTACACACGATCTCAATAACATATAGTTTAATTTCAGTTGTGATGAGATCATTTTCAAAATACCTTACGTGAAACTATTTGTAAACATGCACTTATTTTGGGTCAAAGGGAATGTGCCAGAAATAAATTGTCGAAAATACATAGTAAATTTTATTTACTAATTTAACAACAGTTTTCTAAAAACGACATTTTCTAGACACATCAAGTTGTGGCAAAGGGATAGAGGTATATAAATACGTATGTACATTTTTTACACTCTGAATTCTAACTCTGCCTAAAGACTAACAAATGTCATTCTTATTCACTGCACGGACGATTTTCTACCTATATATTTCGCACACTGATTTGCCGTTAGGGATAACATAGTCAAATATTTTTCTTAATTTGACCTTTATCTGAAAATATAGATATCTGACATATAACTTACACAACAAAAGAGATCGTATCACATTTAGATAACCCGTTCGGTCAAAGTGCTCTCCCAAATTCGTCACAATATTTAAAGCAGAAACACAAAGTCATTAACCCATACAATTCGTATGTCAAGTAACAGATATAAAAAGATGACACAGCAGACATACAGTTGCGACCAGTCATAACCTCTCGTCCAATTTAACTTGCAGAGCAGTTCTCAGTTAACTTGGAGCAGACAGGAAGAAGAATATCCCTGGTCAAGAACAATTCTGGTCAGGAAGTAGAACAGCTCTTTTCAAGAATTAGAGCAGTCCTGATCCACGACTGCTTTTCAAAATAACTCTGGTAAAGAATCAGAGCAGTTCTGGTCCACGACTGCTTTTTAGAACAGCTCTGGTCAAGAATTAGGCTTTATTTCGGTGTGGTATTTTTATTTATAGTTTTACAAAAAGATTTTACTGAAACTTTAAGTTGGCATTTCTTATTTATTCTAAATAGAACTGTTCTTGACTATGACTGGTTATAGAACTGCTCTAGACCATGACAGGTTAGATCTGTTCTAGACCATGACAGGTTAGAGCTGTTCTTGACCATGACAGCTTAGAGCAGTCAGAATCTGTCAGGATTCCGTTCTAGAGGAGTCAGGATTCTATTCTAGTATAGAGCAGTTCTTAAACAGTCAGCATAACTGCTCTAAGTTAACTTGGTGAGAGGTTATGTCTGCACCTAACTGTATAGCAAAATTGCATGAAATGTAAATGGCAGACAGAGTCAATATTTATTGGTACGAATGCATCAACTCTCAAACATTCATCCTCTATTAAAAGTGTCAAAACTAAGGACAGGACAAATCTGATAATAAAATCGGGTTGACAATAATCATGAAAATGAAAACTAGGATATAGGACTTTAGATAGTAACACTTTGTAACGATCATTTAGTTTATCAGACCATAGAGGTATTCAGTTGAATAGTTCTTTAATCGATGTTATTTTAGCACAAGGGATAAAAAGCATTTAAATAATCATAAAGTCACTCTTCTCCTATTCACCAATATCCCTTACTTGGAATTGATATTTTAAGTCATAAAAGAGTTTATAAAATTGAAAGTGGTAGAATTTTTAAAGAAAAACCAGTGACTGAAAAATGAACAGAAAAATGCTATAAAAGACGTGAGTTACCTAATAATAGTAATTGTCTCAACGCATAGTCGCCTTAAAAACATTTCCTCGTTTTTTTTTCGATTGGTCATTTTAATTAACAAATTCAGTAACTAATTTTGAAAGTCGTGACCAAGCATCTTTAATAATTGACTCATACGCCATACACATTCACGAATTAATGTCTTGTTCAGTCTCTTATATCAGGGGCGGGTCCAGGTGAGGGCGTAATGGGCGTACGCCTCCCCCCTTTTCAAAAAAAAACTATCGTAATCTGCTTATATTGTATTGAATATGGCAATTTATCATATTCATTAATTAAACACATACTCTGATTTCTTTTTAAAGCAAGTCAGGAACCGTTACATTAGTGCATTTCGCAATTATTTTATGTTTTTTTAGCAAAAAAAAGATCCAAAAAATTTTTCGCCTCGCTCCGCTCGGCTCGGCCAAAGTTTAATGGTACGCCCCCTTTCAAATATCCTAGAAACGCCCCTGTATATATTATTGGTATTCGAATACTATGAATTTTCTTTCTGCATCAATGTAAGTCTATCCCAGTATGGTATTGGTTTGGTTATATCTCTCATTCGTCTTTTTCCCGACCAGCTGATTAATGTTTAATGATCAAGGTGATATTCATTTGTCAAAATGAAACATAATCACGTTTACTTGTATTCATTTCTTCATTAATAACATTCTTACTGGACATCGATTGGCAACGTGTGGTCAGTAACTATACTTCGAACTGTTGTCGATAATGGTTGGAGTTACCTTTTTGTCGTTTTACTTTTTCGGTTATTTTTGGAATTTGCTTTTGGACGTTTAATATTAGCACGAACTAGTAGTAGAAGCGATATATAGTCTCTAGCTCTATATTTTGACATTTCATATGATTTATGATTGACTTTATTAAATACCGGAAGTTTGTAAAATCACCTTGAGAAGACTTCAAATTATATATACCATGATATATTATCGCCTCAATAAGACATCAATATATACGTATACAGGGATAGGTGGGTAAGTGCATACTATATAATTTAAAAAAAATAAATATAGGTCGTCAAAGCCGGGGGTGGTCACGATTTTAGATAATTGAGGTCAAAGGTTATTACTTTATATTTCCCTAAAATTCAATATCCTCGAAAAAGCGAATTTCCAATTGATTGAACTTAAATTCAAATCAAGGAAGGAATTTTATTCACTAAAGTACTCAGTTTTTTACAGACACGTCAAATGAACGTAAAAATGACGTTCTTTCTCTTGACATAAATATTTTGACCATTTTTGCGAGTAGTTTATTCTAAACTGAAGTAACCTTCACCAAGGTCAATATTTTTGCTTGCATTGTCTACTTTAGATTATATGTTAGATACTTTTTTTGTTCCTTCTAGCAAAATTAAAACATAATTTAATAGAAAAAAATGTTACTGTGAAATGTGGTAGAGGAAGTTCTAATCTATGTCTGTTACATTGTGACCACTTTAATAATCTTTTTCATGTCTATATATCTTATGATTTTAATGACTTGTCATCACTTAATTATCAATATTTTGAAGTGCGAAATTTTACGTCAAAAATCATTTCAGTTACGAAGCATATGCTCTCGCCACTTTTTATTTCGGTATTTTGTGATACGTTTTATTCATATCGTCAATTACTCTAACAAGATTAAGTGTATTCAACATCTGAGCAAGCCGTATAAGTAACAGCACTGGAATAGATCCAATGACTTGCATGGACATACTTCAGCGCATTGGTGCAAATTCTGTTCAAACACAAATGCTTTATTACAGATGGATCTTCTTACATGTACGTAATTATCAAATCTTAAGAAAAAACATATGACATTTGAGCTTAAAAATGGGGGAAAACGTCATAATCCCCTTCCTTGCAATAATACTTAAAGGGTGAGCCTACTAAAGTTTACTAATAGTTGTGCTTAGGGGCATCACCAACCGTTGTATGGAAAGCACTACGCAACATATGCGACTTTAATATTGACAAAAGAATACGGAATCGATCAGACATTTCGCGAATTCTTCAAAACCAAAAACCGAAAGACAAGGCGAACTTGTGAGAACACTAACACAACAAAACATTACCACAAATACATAACCAAATAAGTCAACACAAATAACAAGCCAAACAGATTGAGATCTCCAGATTTTTACGTGAACAAAACATCATGCTTGCCTAACACTTTTCAGTTCAGTTCTTATTACTTTAGACGGCCTGGCAGAAATGTCTTCATCAGTTTTTCTTTTCACTCTGTTTTTCAGAATTTTCCTGTCCATATCCACAAAAAAAAACAACTTTCAATCATATACATGTACAAGGAATGAAATAATATTTTTGAACTTTATTCAAGAGCTCACTTGAAACTCTGTATATGAACTGTATCCAAATTTACTTATAGATTAAGAAAACAAATCCTATACTGTTAAACTAATTCACTGAATTTTAATAACCAAAAGTTGTTTAATTTTATTCATTTTTAGCTCACCTGGAAAAAGGCCATGTGAGCTTTTGTCATCACTTGGCGTCCGTTTTCCCGTCGTCCGTTAACTTTTTCACATTTTAATCTTTTCCTCTGAAACCACTGGGCCAAATTAAATTAAATTTGGCAGGAAGCATCTATGTATTATTTAAGGTCCTTAATAAAGTTTGCTCATTTCGTCCCGATCGGACAACAAACATGGCCGACATGGGCAATTGTTGATTTTGAATGGCTGAGTTTTCAAAAATCTCCTCTGAAACTGCTAGGCCAAATGGAACAAAACTTGACAGGAAGCATATATGGGAGGTTCTGTACATCTCCTCGTTTTGTTCCGATCTGACTACAAATATGGCCACCATGTGCAGTTATTGTTTCTGATTGGTTGATATAAAAAAAACTTCTCCTCTTAAAACACTGCACCAAATGGAACGAAACTTGACAAGAAGCATGAATGGGAGGTCCTTTACAAAGTTTCCTCAATTCGTCCCGATTGGCAACACACATGGCCGCCATGGGCAATTCTTGATTCTCATTGGTATAAAAATTTCTTCCTTTCGTCCCGATTAGACTACAAATATGGATATGGCGAGCAGTTCTTTTTTTTTCTTTTTTTTTTTTTTTTTTGATTGGCTGATATAAAACAATCTTCTCATCTGAAGTCGCTTGGCCGAATGGAATGAAACTTGACAGGAATTATCTATGGGATGTTCTTTACAAAGTTTCCTCTTTCGACCCGACTGGGCAACAAACATGGCCGCCATGGGCAATTCTTGATTCTCATTGATTGATTTAAAAAATATAACATTTCTGGAACTACTTGGCGAAAACTGTCAGCCAAACTTGACAGGAAGCATCTATGGAAAGTCTTGTATGATTTTTTTTCATCCTGATTGGATGACAAGCATGGCTGCCATTGGCAATTCTTGTTTCTGATAGGCTGATATAAAGAAATCTGGATCTCTGAAACCGCTTGGCCAAATGAAACGATACTTAACAAGAAGCAGCTGTGGGAGGATTTTTAGAAAGATTTCTCATTTTGTCCAGATCATGCAACAAACATGGCCACCATGGGCAATTCTTCCTTCAGCCAGGTAAGCGATACAGGCTCAGCCCTCTGAGCCTCTAGTTAATTAATCAGGGCGACTAAAGTATAGAAAAAACTTAAATTTTGCGGATTGACGAAAATAAATTAGAAGATACTTTTAATTTATAATAGCAATTAAATAAACAATGCGCCCAATCGATACAAATATTTTTCCCCTCATAGAAAATCTCGAAAAAATCGCCCCATTGATATGCGTCCCTGGATTTCCGTGTATTACATGTATGAACATTAATTCCCTAGGCATTATTGTTCATAAC
Organism: Mytilisepta virgata; assembly: GCA_028015205.1. Lineage (NCBI taxonomy): Eukaryota > Metazoa > Mollusca > Bivalvia > Mytilida > Mytilidae > Mytilisepta > Mytilisepta virgata. The sequence continues at coordinate 6,323,197 of CM051517.1, forward strand.
ACATAATATGTTTTTAAAGGGATCGGTAATATAGCTATTTTTTTAGGCATGAGATTTTAAACCTAATCATTATTTTAAATCATAGTTTTATTTTGATAGAGGTTTTTAGACTAAGACTTTACTTCAGATGTGTACGATATCGCCCTCAAAATTATCAGGCTTCATAGCGATATAAATACAGTCGGTTTGGTAATACAATGTGTCATCCTATTGTGCCAACGACTTATAGTATAACTACCTTGAATTTCGAATTCCTAAAATCTAGATGGAATGGCCGAACACCACATTAATTCATTTACTATATTAGATAATCAACAGGCCGTTACAATATGTTAACATAACAAAGTCAACTTGGAACCCGATTTTGATTGGAATAGTCCTTAAGTTGACCGCTATTGCTGAAAAAAAAAATCGGTAGAAAGATATTGTTCAGTTCCTCCTGTCTTTCTAAAGGTAAATTATATACATGGAGCATCTAGTATTAATTATCAAATATAAAAATAACTGTATTATTCTAAGAGATTGAAGTATTTTTTTCAGAGGACGAGGGATTAAAAAAACATATATTAGCTTATTTTGACAACATTGAAATGTATTCCAACAATAATATCCGACTCACAAATGGAGAATAATTGCCAAATCACGTACAAATTCACCGTACAAATACAACCACTAAATGTATAGGTGATAATGACATCGTCAGATATGAGTAAATACAATATCTTTCAAGAGACCAACATATCGTCTTCCTTTCGAAAAAAACCCAAAAGACTTGTCATAAAACCATCAAGTATCAGTTTTATATATGGGAATTAAGCATACAAATATTCGTTTTGTTAAACACATGTAGTCAACACCGAATTTCCTTTCCCAAATACTTCAGATTTCAACTTAACTTACTGACGTTTTACCATACAAAAACGGTTTAACCCAAGCACTGTTAAGTGTCAGAACAAAATTATGCTTTTTGCCTTCATTGTACATATACAATGCATAGTAGTTTGTCCTATTGTTATGTTGTAGGTTGGGTGGATGTGTTGTTCGTTGGTTTGAGTTTCATTGTTGACCTCATCCTTTTTTTTTCTCATTTTTTTCCAATGTTTTCTGAACCAAGAATGTAAGGAGAAAAATGGGGATCGTGAAAAATATAAATGTAAGAGGCGCTTATTAAGTCTAAATATCAGGAAATAAATTAACAGAATATAAGTTTATTTTAGAGACGTACATATGTGGATTTTGTATCAACAATTTATCCGCGATATTCTTTCTCACATGTAATATTACCTGAAGAAGAAACAGATTTCGCCCTGTATCAGATTTGTAAAATATTAAATCGAATATATACAATTTATTCTTGTTATCTCGAAATATTTTATCTCGAAATTCCTCTTATCTCAAATTATATTTGAATGTTCCTTCTACTTTAAATATAATAACAAGTTATACTGTTAACCTTTTAACAAAATTATCTCGAAATTCCTCTTATCTCAAATTATATTTGAATGTTTCTTCTACTTTAACTATAATAACAAGTTATACTGTTAAGCTTTTAACAAAATTACTACATAAAGTAAATTTTCAAACTTAAAAATGAACAAAATATGAGAAAATCTGTTTTATACGCCTATTACCTAACGAGTATTACCATGTAATCTCCACACGTGTACCACTTAATGGTTTTATAACTATATATATCGAACTTAAATCATCTAAAGTGAAATTCAGTATGAAGTAAACTTTAATAATCTTATTTAAAATAACAGTGTTTATCCGTTAAGTCTTACCTGTTTAAGTTTCCTGTCAACCTCCTTGTCTACAATAGGACCAAGTAATATTCCTGATGTTAATAAAAGTAAACCCGTAATTCCTATTCCAATACATATTTTCCATTTTCGTGACACTATCATTCCGATACGGGAAATTTATCCAATTTGTTTGGTTGTATAATCAACATAAAATTTAATTTTTTGTTTACATAACAGATAATTGATCTAGTGAAAATTTTAAAAATATATATTTATCATCATATATAAATTTGTACTTATACGAAGTAATGATGATGTGCAATTATGATCAGGAATAAAATTGCGGAAAACGTGATTTTTACATAACATTTGTTAATCATGCGTAAAGTTAAAAACTGGACGTACACAACTATATAAGTACCCATAAACTAATAAGTTATCGGTGATCGATCAGGTGGGAGCACATTAAATAGACCGAAAAGTTCATTTACATAATTTCTCCAATGTCCGGATTCAATATTAAGATTTGAACCTTTTTCATTAAGTTATTCATGATGTCACGTTAAATCCACCACACAGAAGATTATATAGTATAAGGACCAAGTGTTGCTGAAAGATGAATAAATAACATTCCTTTCAAAATTTCGAAACGACTATTACAAGTATTTCATATATTCGTACCTACTGTATCTAAACGTACTTATTTCATGTATTGTTAAGTGCTGTTGTCCTTGATTTAAAATGATTTTGGATATGTACACCCTCGGCAGTTTGTTTGTATCAACTTTTTATGAAAATACAGCTGTGATTATATATTATTACAGAATAAGCCTATGACTTTGTAGATGTACTTTATGGGTGACACATATGAAACTTGGCAATTTTTTAATGGTATATATTACATTCTTAGAGCATAATATACAAGCTGTAAGAATGTAATATTGTTTACATCTGTTATGATTACCCGGGATGTTTAAGCTGTAATTTAATATATAAAATTAAAAATCCACATAACTTCTACAATTTGGTAAATTATTAGAAATGCAGTGGACGGCTTTGAATCCAGATTTGTGAGGTCAAATTCACACGATTTAATACACGATCTATCCAATGAAATATATTGTACAAACTTGAAATACAAAAATTTGGCAATGTCTTGTGGTTGGCTTGCTTGCTTAAGCTGATATAAAGGTATATGCAATTTTGACAAGGATAATGTGATTTAGCAAGGTAATGCGAAAAAGCAAAGCAAAGAAATCTTTAGTATATTGGATTTTATTGATAATATTTCGGCTTATCTAGGTATATTTGCTCCTTAGGTATATTTGTCCTCTTCACTCTTTGTCAAGATTTGCTCTACTTTGATTTAAGATCAGAATGTCGTCTAATTATATAACCATTCTTACCCCTATCCTCCTCAATACTGCAATAACTTTTCATTATTTTGTTGAATAAACACATCCGAGCACATCCGGTCCCCCTTCTGTACCGTGATTTTGAAGGATTGAACCCCTTCCATTTTAAAATATTGGTATCGGACATAACTGTGCAGGTTTTTTTTTAAGACTAGAATAGGTCTCACCCTCCCCTCTTTTTTGTTCCCAGAAAGAGATGACTCACAAACAAATCTACTTTTTCTATTGCACCTTTCTACAACATTTCTGGTATTTCTTTTGAAATGCAAAAGTTTTCGAATTCCAGTGCTTTATTTTCTGTGATGTCTTGTTCTAGTTTTGTTTAGTCTATTATAGTTTTTTTTATTCTTTCAGTTATACATAGAATCGAGAATAGAAACGGGGAATGTTTCAAACAAACAACAACCCGACCAATGAGTAGCTACCAATGGGTCTTCAACGCAGCGAGAAAATTCCACGACTCGGACCTTTGAAGAAACCACTTCTTTGGTTATAGGACGAACCTCTCGTGGTATCATTTTCCCTTCTTGTTCGTATACCACTCGTCCTTCTTTTGGTTGAGCTGAAAGGGTCCTTCCGAAAGGGCGATTTTCTCTGTCCAGCTGTTTTGATTTTTTCGATTGTTTACCTTGCGTTCCGAAACCTTGTAAATGTAAAATTTATCCCCAAAAAGTACGTCACCACAATGAATCAAAGACTCTTGGTTCTTGGCTAGGGTCGATTTAGGAACATTCAGACCTGTCAAAATTCTGGCCATGAAATTAACTCTCCTTTCATATCATCATGCAACGTTAGTTTGTCCTAGCAACAACACTGTCTGCTCTATCAAATTCAAAAGTTCAGTAAGCAGCATTTCTGAGTTTTCTTTATTATTTCTAACTACATCAATTTCTATCCAATTCTTAGACAACAGTCCCATAACATGAGATAACATCTTTCGGACGAATTTTATGCTGTTGTCGTGTATTTTAAGAAACTGCATGGATCTATAATTATTGACAAGATCTTCGATATAATCGGCAACTTGTGGTGGATTGAAACAATTACAATGTATTCTCCAGTACAGGAGCGTTGTCCAGGATTTTGTTCTCAAGACGATCATCAGTGACAAGAGTATTGAAATACTTCTGTACGTACCGGTACATGCTACCATTACGTACGAAAATGTCAGAACTATCCAAGGGATCAAAACGAACACACCGGAGTCTTCTTTCTTAGACTTCGCCAAGACTATGCCCACGGCCACTTCTATTGTTTGCACTGTCGGACTCGTTATTGGTTCTTTCCGCATAAGGATCATAAAAATCGTCGTCGGAATCGTCTTCAAATTCCGATTCATCATTATAGTCATATTTAGTTTCTCTCTTCCTTTTAGGAATCATTTATTTTTTTTTATAAAGTCAACCACCTATCTTGGCCGTCACAACTTGATTTACCCTCCGGGCTGTTCATGTCGTAGTGTTTAACCACAACTGCCTCTTTATTCGACATATTATGTCTGGTTTAAACAAAAATGCACACTGTGCCAAAATATTTTACCTTTTTGGGTCAATAAATCGTAAATATCAAGAGGTTTGGCGATTGAAAATAGTACGATTCAAATTTTACCACCCCCCCCCCCCCCGCCCCCTGTTCAAGTTGCAGAATTGGGAGGACTGATTTTCAATTTTGATAGCAGACTGACATGATCTATATATATTGTCAGTAACTTCATAAAATTTGCAACCAACATCATTTTTCAAAAGTTTATACATTAATCCGTTGTGCCACTGAGAATCAAACGCCTTTCTAAGGTCTACAGAACAAGAGTAAATATTTTGTTTTCTCTTGTTGAGATATTTAGTTATCAAAGTCTGCAATATAAAAATACTATCTGTGATTCTGTGGTTGTATCTGAAACCAAATTGTTGATTTGCAAATATGTTTTCATAATGACTATTTAGTATTTCACTTAATAATGAACTGAAGAATTTGCTTTTTCATTGAGTTTTGGAGAGAAACCCCTCTATAGTTATTTATATCTGAATGATCTCCAGATTTAAATATCAGTGTTATAAATGATTTTCTCCAAATTTCTGGATATTTACCAGTGTCTAGGAGTATGTATATGGGGACAGTTCAGTTAGGATTTGAGGAGGTGGTGAGGAGGAGGTGCTGTGGAGGTGCCGGAAGTGACGTCACCGGAACCGGAAATGACGTCACAGGAAGTGACGTAACCGGAAGTACCGGAAGTGGTTTGCGCGCATGCGAAACCGGAAGTAGTGGTTTTTCCCGCCATATCTTTACGGAAGTGACGTAAGTCACGTGTTAGGACCCGGATGTGTCGTCTGCGCATGTGTAGACGGAACCAGAAGTACCCGGAAGTGACTTGCGCGCATGCGCAACCGGAAGTGATGGAATTTCCCATGATTTGTTGCCGGAAGTGACGTAACTCACGTGGTATGACCCGGAGATGTGGTCTGCGGAACCAGAAGTCCAAATGGGCTCCTCCAAGGGGAGATAACCCTGTAAATGGGGAGATAACTTTTCCCGCCAGTTCCATATTCACCTCCAAGGGGGAGATAATTTTTCCTTTATTCTATATATTTAGTTTTTAACTTAAAAAAAATATATTTGCATAATTTTTTATTTTTTTTTATCTTCTGTTTTATTATTTTAGAATTTTTCTTTTTTTTATTATTCATTTTTTTTATCATTATTATTATTTAATTTTTTATTATTTTTTTAAATATATTTACATAATTTTCTAATTTTTTTATTTTTTCTATCTTTTTTTTATTCTTTTATAATTTTTATAATTTTTCTTAATTTTTTTCTATTTTTTTTAATTTTATTATTAATTATATAATTTTTTTTAATATATTTACATAATTTAATAATTTTTTCTAATTTTTCTTATTTTTTTAACAAGTCGTAATATATTTACATAATTTAATAATTTTTCTTTAATTTTTTTCTATTTTTCTAACTTTTTAAAAAATCTTTTTAACAAGTCGTAATATATTTACATATTTTTTCTAATCTTCAACTTCTTTTTGGGGTTTTGGAACCATTTAGTAAAAAATTATAATTATTTTAACTATTTTCTGGGTTTTCGTCACCATTCGGAACCATTTAGACGTCTTCGGAACAATTTTTCACTCTTCGTGAATGTTCGGTCGTTTCCGGAGGGGGGTGCTCACTTACAGGTCCGCGTTCGTGGAGGCATCCATGTTGGATCCCGTTAATGTGACGTCATGGAAATTTTCAGTGGAAATTTCCATAAGAAAACGGATTGAAACATGTCGGTGGACGCGGCCGTGAGCGAAGACACCTTGGGTGCTCTCTTTTACGTCCGCGTTCTGGCTATATATACAGTGCAGAACCTCTCATTTCGTCTTGAACCTTTGATAAGGTAACGACCATGTTCTCTTGCGAGAAGTGCGGTAAGACCTTTACCGAGAAGAGAAGCCTGCTTCGCCACCAGGAGACCCATGTTGTTGCGGACCAGACGTATTCCTGCCAGGTATGTGGAAAGGAGTTTGCCAGGGCCGACAACCGGAAACGCCACCAGGAGTCCCACCAGCAGAGTGAGCCTGGAAAGCCAGATCCAGTCCAGTCCTTTGCCTGCCAGGTATGTGAAAAGGAGTTTGCCAGGGCCGACAACCGAAATCGCCACCAGGAGTCCCACAGGTACACCCTGACGTGTCCAGATTGTGGGCAGTATTTTAACAGATTGGACAACCTTGCTCGCCACAGACTGTTGCATACCAAGCCAGATGCCAAGCCCAGGATGAAGAAACCAGTCAAGAGACCAGCCTCGCCACTACCTGGCCCGAGTGCAAAAAGACGCAGGACGATGTCGCCGCCTGAGAGTCCAGCCAGTCCATCTCAACCAGACGTTTTGCCAGAAGACCCCGATACCAGGGTTTTGTACCTGAGACACTGGCAGTCCATCCGGACAGAAGAAAATACCGGCAACCGTGTCCAGGATCGGTTCAACTTTACGTTGAACGAGATTACCACCGCCACCTTTCCTGACATGGTTCGCCACATTTTCGAACTCCAGACCACGGGTTTCAAGATCAACGTGTCGTTTGGATTTGTACTGAGGAACGTAGAGACCGGAGAACTGAGATACTTCCATTCCAGCCAGAACAACGCCAGATTTTTCGAGGTACCACACCTGATAAGAAACGAAGAAGACCTAGAGAAGTTTTTAGAAGAATTGAGCCGTCACGACATTTTGGAGTTTATCCGGCAGCAGAGACCAGATACCAAGTGGGTGGTGCATTTACTGACAAATGCCACGTTTTATGTCAACAAGTTGGTGGAACACCCGATAGGAGCCAGAGTCGTGTTACCAGACTTCATTTTGAAAAACCGTGGTGTCGTCGCACTGGTTGGTGGATCATCAGGACCATATGATGACAACCTGTGTTTTTTCCGGTGTTTGGCCGTCCACCATGGTTTTGTAGTAACAGACGTAGAAGTACCTACCAAGACTTACTATCGTCAATATTTGGAGAAGACAGAAATGTCCGGCAGTGATTTCAAAGGTATTTGTTTAGACGATTTGGCGTACATCGAACCACTGTTCCAAGTCAACATCTGTGTGTACGAGCTGCAAGAGACAGAAGATGGCGACGTAGCGGCGAGATTGGTACGACGTTCTCCCTACAATTTCCAGGACACCATGAACCTGAATTTGTATGAAAACCATTTCAGTTATGTCAGCGACATGGAGAAATACAGTCACAGTTACCTATGTTCCAAATGTGACCAGATGTGGAAGCATGTAGGGCACTTACACAGACACGAGAGAACCTGCACCGGTGAAGTCCTGTACAAATATCCCGGCGGCGTGTACCATACACCACAGACCGTGTTTGAACGTTTGAAGGACGAAGGAATCCAAGTCCCGGAAGAAGGCAGATATTACCCTTACAGAGCCACTTACGATATAGAGGCGATGCTTCAACCTACAGAAAAACCGAGATCTGAAAAATTGGAATGGACCAGCCAGCACGTTTTGCTCAGCGTCTCCGTGTGTTCCAACGTACCGGAGTTTACAGAGCCAATTTGTTTCGTGTCCGAAGGCGATAGCAGTGCAACAGTTGATTCCTGTTTGATCCATGCACATTGGCTGTTTCGTTTACCAGTACGCCAAGCTTCGGATGTTGGAATTTTACTACGATTTTATGGACGTCTTTGTTGATCGTCGTGAGTTTCAATATTGTGCAATGGACACCGACAGTGCCTACATGGCTCTCTCTGGCGACAGTTTGGAGGAAGTGATCAAACCGGAGTTGCGTCGGCGCTTTGAAGCAGAGAAGAAGAATTGGTTTCCCCGTACTGACACACCACAACTGGCTGCTTGGGACAAGAGGACTCCAGGACTGTTCAAGACAGAATTCAGTGGTGACGGGATGATTGCCTTGTGTAGCAAGACGTACTTTTGCTTTGGAGACGAAACCAAGTACAGCTGTAAAGGGGTCAACAAGAGAACCAACGACATCAACAAAGAAAAATACATGGACGTTCTCCTGTCAAAGAACTCTGGTTCCGGAACCAACAGAGGGTTTCGTTCTGTAGACAACCAAGTCTACACCTACTTGCAAGAGCGAGCTGGCTTTTCCTACTTTTATCCAAAACGTAAAGTTTTGGCAGACGGGGTGTCTACGACACCCTTAGATATTTGATCGGATGAACGGCTTACCGACTCGACTGATTACAGTGGGAAAGCTTTTCATTTGATGTATGAACAGACCACTCTTTTTAGAGTCGTCTGTTAACCGATAACAAAAAAAAAAAAAAAAAAAAATTAGAAAAAAAAAAAAATGTTAGAAAAAAAAAAAATAGAAAAAAAGAAAAGAAAAAAAAATTTAAAAAAAAAGAACTAGGTACCTGTAATGTAACAGGGGCTCAACCCACAGAGCTGCCTAGCGCGTCCCCAGGTGGCGGATAGGGGATGCCCTCTCGTTGAGGGTTGTCAGGTCGTTAAAAGCCTGACCGCGGACCATAGTGGGTGTTTTATCAAAAATAATTATAATTTGTTAACTAAATTTACACTCATTTTCTATTTATAGAGGAAAGTGATCTTGTTGCTCTTTACTGCTCGTCGCTGCTCTTCTCTTGCTCCGTGCTGCTCATCGCTGCTCTTCTCTTGCTACGTGTTGCTCACCACTGCTCATCTCTTGCTCATCGCTGCTCATTGCTGCTCATGTCTTGCTCATCTCTTGCTCATTGCTGCTCTTCCCTTGCTCATCGCTGCTCATTGCTGCTCATCTCTTGCTCATCGCTGCTCATTGCTGCTCATCTCTTGCTCATCGCTGCTCATTGCTGCTCATCTCTTGCTCATCGCTGCTCATTGCTGCTCATCTCTTGCTCATCGCTGCTCATTGCTGCTCTTCTCTTGCTCATCGCTGCTCATTGCTGCTCTTCTCTTGCTCATCACTGCTCATTGCTGCTCTTCTCTTGCTCATCGCTGCTCATTGCTGCTCATCTCTTGCTCTTTGCTGCTCATCGCTACTCAGGACCTTACTCGCGTGCTCATTTCGCTCCTGTTGCTTGTTGCTGTTTGTCATCGCTGTTCATCTCTTGCTCCGTGCTGCTTATCGCTGCTCTTCTCTTGTTCATCGCTGCTCATCACTGTTCATCGCTGCTCATCTCTTGCTCCGTGTTGCTCTTCTCTTGCTCTTTGCTGCTCATCGCTACTCAGGACCTTACTCGCGTGCTCATTTCGCTCCTGTTGCTTGTTGCTGTTCGTCATCGCTGCTCTTCTCTTGCTCATCGCTGCTCTTATCTTGCTCTTTGCTGCTCATCGCTACTCAGGACCTTACTCGCGTGCTCATTTCGCTCCTGCTGGTTGTTGTTGCTGCTGCTGCTGCTGCTGAGGAGGTGAAGGTGGGATTCTCAGTTTTGTTATGAATCGCCTGTTGTTCCCGTTAATGTTACGATGGACATCAAAGATGGCTGCCCCAAGTAACGCGGACCTGAAGGTAGTGGCGAGGCTGGTCTCTTGACTGGTTTCTTCATCCTGGGCTTGGCATGTGGCTTGGTATGCAACAGTCTGTGGCGAGCAAGGTTGTCCAATCTGTTAAAATACTGCCCACAATCTGGACACGTCAGGGTGTACCTGTGGGACTCCTGGTGGCGATTTCGGTTATCGGCCCTGGCAAACTCCTTTCCACATACCTGGCAGGCAAAGGACTGGACTGGATCTGGCTTTCCAGGCTCACTCTGCTGGTGGGTAGCTTCGTGACGCTTCCTGGCATCTGGCCTGGCAAATTCCTTTCCACATACCTGGCAGGCAAGGGACTGGACTGGATCCGGCTTTCCAGGCTCAATCTGCTGGTGGGACTCCTGGTGGCGTTTCCGGTTGTCGGCCCTGGCAAACTCCTTTCCACATACCTGGCAGGAATACGTCTGGTCCGCAACAACATGGGTCTTCTGGTGGCGAAGCAGGCTTCTCTTCTCGGTAAAGGTCTTACCGCACTTCTCGCAAGAGAACATGGTCGTTACCTTATCAAAGGTTCAAGACGAAATGAGAGGTTCTGCACTGTATATATAGCCAGAACGCGGACGTAAAAGAGAGCACCCAAGGTGTCTTCGCTCACGGCCGCGTCCACCGACATGTTTCAATCCGTTTTCTTATGGAAATTTCCACTGAAAATTTCCATGACGTCACATTAACGGGATCCAACATGGATGCCTCCACGAACGCGGACCTGTAAGTGAGCACCCCCTCCGGAAACGACCGAACATTCACGAAGAGTGAAAAATTGTTCCGAAGACGTCTAAATGGTTCCGAATGGTGACAAAACCCAGAAAATAGTTAAAATAATTATAATTTTTTACTAAATGGTTCCAAAACCCCAAAAAGAAATTGAAAATTAGAAAAAATATGTAAATATATTACGACTTGTTAAAAAGATTTTTTTAAAAGTTAGAAAAATAGAAAAAAATTAAAGAAAAATTATTAAATTATGTAAATATATTAAAAAAAATTATATAATTAATAATAAAATTTTAAAAAAATAGAAAAAAATTAAGAAAAATTATAAATATTATAAAAGAATAAAAAAAGATAGAAAAAATAAAAAAATTAGAAAATTATGTAAATATATTTGAAAAAATAATAAAAAATTAAATAATAATAATGATAATAAAAAAATGAATAATAAAAAAAAGAAAAATTCTAAAATAATAAAACAGAAGATAAAAAAAATTTAAAAATTATGTAAATATATTTTTTTTAAGTTAAAAACTAAATATATAGAATAAAGGAAAAATTATCTCCCCCTTGGAGGTGAATATGGAACTGGCGGGAAAAGTTATCTCCCCATTTACAGGGTTATCTCCCCTTGGAGGAGCCCATTTGGACTTCCGGTTCCGCAGACACATCTCCGGGTCATACCACGTGACTTACGTCACTTCCGGCAACAAATCATGGGAAATTCCATTACTTCCGGTTGCGCATGCGCGCAAATCACTTCCGGGTACTTCTGGTTCCGTCTACACATGCGCAGACGACACATCCGGGTCCTAACACGTGACTTACGTCACTTCCGTAAAGATATGGCGGGAAAAACCACTACTTCCGGTTGCGCATGCGCGCAAACCACTTCCGATACTTCCGGTTCCGGTCACGTGACTTCCGGTGACGTTACTTCCTGTGACGTCATTTCCGGTTCCGATGACGTCACTTCCGGCACCTCCACAGCACCTCCTCAAATCCTAACTGAACTGTCCCCATATACTAAAACTGAATAATTTAACAAGAGATTTACATGTGACTTTTGTACTATATTTAATTAACTCATATAGTATAAGATCAGATCCAGGACTTTTCTTTGACTTTAAATTGTTTATATAGATTATGCATTTTTTCACTTCTTTTATAGTAAAAGATTTATCAGTGACCCCCTTTACAGTTAGAAATTGTTTATATTATGTAATATGATCATTTATTTGTTTACAAAAGTTTTCAGTGACCAATTCTGGTTTTCCTTGGTATTTGATATCTTTTTTTCCATTTCATACATAAAAGTATTTATATCAAAACTACTATTTTTACTCAAATCTAGTTCATCTCTATTTAATTTATCAAGTTATTCCCAATACTCTCTGGGGTCTGTTTCTTTAATAATTTATCAAATAGATCTTTTCTATAGAGATATTTTTTCTTTTAAGAAGTCTTTTTAAATCTTTAGCATGTTTATAAAAAAAAATTTTGGAATCTGTTATCATTGTTTTTGTCCTATATTAATAACTGTGTGTTTCAGATCTTTAATGTCTTGGTCAGCCCAGGGCTTTTTCCTGTTTTTCTTGACTTTGTTAGATAGCGTAACCATGCACACACTGACAGAAATGTCAAGACAGATAGCTCTGTATGACTGACAAGATAGGAGATTCTACCAGTCCTATGAAGTTCGTACCGTTAGAAGAATTACTGGGTCACAAGCACATTTTTTTCCAATCACTCTTTTTATGTCAACTTTTATAATTCACAAATCAAATACGGGATTCGACGAGTCGTTAACCTTATGTAGGTTTAAGAACACAGAATAAGACCAAATTAATTTCGTTTATTTACTAAATCCATATTTGAAAATGAAGATTTCAATGAATCCTGTATGTTTGAGTGTTTGTTAATTCACGATGTCATCTTGTCAAAAGTATATTAGATTAGTGTCATTGGTTTTATATTCTTTTTTTGTTTACATTGTACACCATTACCAATACGAATATAAATTTTTCAAATTTTCTTCTTAAATTCCATTTTTAGCTCTTTCCTTTAAAGATCTTCTCCTCTGAAACCACTGGGCCAATTGAACCAACTTTGACAGCAATAGTCCTTAAGGGGTGTTTTTACAGAATTGCACGCGTGCCATTTTTCTTGAAAAACATTGATGAACTAGTTGTTTCAATCGATATTTTAATTGAGAATGTGATATGGTAGTGTAGAGTGTAGGGAAGTCGAATGTTTTTATGCTGTTGCATGTAGCCAAAGATTTTGATTAAGACATTGTAGTAAATTTTTTTAGTGTTTAAGAATCCACATCTAATTGACGCCACTGGTGGAATATGATGTTTCGCTGTGATTCTGAAGGTCCTCTTTAATACATGTCAATATGACTGTTAAAATCTTTGAAAGAGGTTTTGTAGAGCAATTAGCCGACCCAGCAATTTACCTTTGTTTAAACGGATTCTTACGTAGTTTAGGCTAAAAAAAAAAAAATTATTTTTTAGTTGAAAAGCAGCATTGAAATAACACTGCTTTTTCATTATTCCTATTTCTCTGTATGAGTTCTTGCTAATCAATTTGTCATATCATACGTGCGTCTCCAAGATTAACTAGACTAAGTGCAATTGCTGGTCAAAACACGTTTCTAATAGAAAAAAAGGACAAGTATACCTAAGGAGCAAATCAAAAAAACGTAATACATTGGACAGAAAAACCTATGAAGACAAATGAACAACCACAAGCATAACAAATAAACACAGAAAACTAAAAAACAATGAACAACACGAACTCCTATAAAAACCAGGAGTGAACTCTAATAAATTCCCTCACTAAACCACTCTGACCTTCACTCCAATGGCAAATTTATCGTACCGAAAGAGAATCTTTCAATCCTGATTCAACAGTTTGCACATACACATGAATATCGGACCTACAATACAAAACAATGTTTTTTCCTGCATCCTGCGTTATATTAGATTTTCAAAAAGAACTTTAATCATTTATTTACGAATTTATCAACGTTACATATTTTCGTTGTCCATATAGGTACAGTTTAATTCAATATCAGGTAACTGAATGATATTTAGATATGGACGTGCGGCAGATTCGAGTCAAGATTTTACAAAACCGGCAGAGATTTCCGGTCGGGATTTTTTGCCACTCTGGAGAATTCCGGTCAGGATTTTAAAAATTTCTGGATTTTTATAAAGCACTTAGGAGAATTCAGGTTGACTTTATTCTTTGATATCATAACAAATGTTTCAATATATAAATGCTAAATGTATAAATATGTCTTCTCACGATAACTGCCCTTTATTATTTTTGGATAATTTCGGGTATGTAATTTTAGCTTTCATGGATAGTTTCGGGTAGCAAATTCGATATAACGTGAATAATTTCTGGTAGGGTTTTCAAGCTCACCGACACACCCCCGTCATAAAATGGTCAAGTTACACCAACTCCCCCCTCAGTAATGACATAAATGAATTCTTAATCTTAGAGTATTGCTATGAAATAATATACTGCTTACCTCCAGCTGACTCTGCAGAACATAAGCAGCATGGTATTAATATTTATGAAAATCACTGTTCTAAGTTAAAGTTATCTGTGAATACAGATAAAAATAAAGTCGTAATTCTTTCAAAAAGGAAAAGAAAAAAATCAAGATGACTACATTACATGGATAAAATTCAGAGACATTGGAGTCTTATTCTGAATATGCATAATATGGGTAAAAACTTATATCAAGTAAATATTATGTGATAAATTTATTTAAGATTGGTACAGTAATATGTTTTAATTCTTCTGGAGGTCAATTCTATTCATTATTCAAAACTGATTTGGCCTTGAAGATTATTTACTACGACTTAGTAAAAGAAGACGTATTTATATCACTAAGGTCAGGTGTTGTAATGTGAAGTCCCCTAATGAGGTACATGTAGGCGATGGAATAATGTGCCGCCTGAATTTTGAAAATTGTGTAATAGACAATTTGTTAATGAATTCCACATTTTTCCATTTGCACTCAAAATTTCATTGTTGATCTCAGATCAAAATATATCCGAAATTATTTTGTTTCTTATCCAACCAAAGAAAAGCTCGGAGGATTATTGAAAAATAGAAATATGAGAGTTTTGAATAATTTAAGGATTTATTTTAGCAAAATTCTAAAATATTGTTGACTTGCCACTGGAGTAAAATTTACGTGCATATCTCAATTGATTTACGTTGACATAACTAACTTCTGTTGATCAGGTCATTTCATATGTACTTTTACAGTACACAATATTTGTCTATTGTACATTGTATCGTGTATACAAAAACAATATGTACGTCCAGTCCGTCATTGTATTCTGCATTATGGTAATCTGCCTCTTGTTACAGTGAAATAAATCTAAATCTGAATCTGAATTTACCACCTCAGAATTCTGGATCTCCGCCTGCACGGCTTTCCTGTGGAAATATTGCAACCCATTTTACAATTGACATTTTGTATACAAAATAAGTTTTTATTTCATTTTAATTATCTATCTGATGATAAACAAACTACAACAAAACTGAGGGCTGATTATAAACATAAATAGAAAAGAAAGTGTAGACAGTCACTTTAAAATTCAGGGAAAAGACGAGGTAAACCTGTCTTATGCATATTATCACCCTGCTATCTAAATAATGAAAGTCAAGCTAATTTTAACATTTATAGCTGTATGTGTCTTATACAACAGAGCGTCTAGGTAGATAAGGGGGAGGTTGGGGTTCACATAAAACCGGTTTACCCCACAACTGCACAGTGTTTGTACCAAGTCAGAACAAAAAAATAGTATGCAAAGGAACTTAATTAAAATATATGTGTGCTGATTGCTAATACTAATCAGGAACTGTATATGAAGTTAGTATTATATGATCCCTGTACTAATATATATATGTATCTGAAGATAATTCTAATGATATTCATAAATGAATGTTCATCGCTGATTAAAAACAGACAACAAAGAGCTAAAAAAAATCGTTTATTCTGCAGAAAATCGTTTTAATTTCAAAAGTCGTGTAATAATTTCTCTATCAACTATAATTAAAGCTCTTGTCATTGTTATTCTTTCAACAATTAAACAAAAAAGTTTGTGCTAATATTCATATCCATTTATATTGAGGTAGATCTCTAACAGTTCTTTTCTTGAAATATATCAAATGCATATCGTGATAGAACATTGCTTATGATATTTAAACTAATGTATGTTCTACATAAATATAAGATTAGATCAAAGAAAAGAAAAAAACTGAAAAGTTCTGACCAAAGTATTAAAAGAACAAAAGTTGAATGACAAATTTTATATTGCTTAGGAATCGATGGTTTTAATGTTGTTCACTTCTGAAGTATGCTTTGGCTAACTAAGTAAAGTTTTGGCTCACTAGTTACTCTACTAAGTAAAGTTTTGACTAACTAGTTACTCTACAATAGAATAACAAAAAACACGATCAATAAATTGACATATATAACATATACATGTAAATAAAATGTGTTTATAATAAACCAGTATCATCCAGTTCTGAGATATATTTTTCAGTCTGTACAAATTATGCCCAGAAGCTACCTGTTTCAGTTAAGTATAATATGCTAAAATTATCTCAAAAATTTAATTATTTTTTATTTATTTATTAATTATTTTTATTGAACAATGGTTTTAAATAAAACGGGTTTAAACTATCTTTTCAACAAATGTTCTAATTTTAAGACAACCCAATAGATTTGAACTTACATAAAAAAAACTATTGTATCCACTCTTAGATAATATACAGACAAAAAACAGATAGGCAAAATACTTTATTGCAAGTAAAATGAAGAAAAAGATGAAATATAGAATTGTCAGTAGGGAGGCACATACTACATCGGAAACAAGAAGACCAATAATTCATGATGCAAAATCAAAAACGGAGTGTTACAAATAACAATCCAAAGATACTAATATTAGATATAGTAAATTTATACTATGCTGTATACGACGCATTTCAAGGAGTTACCTCTCATCAGCAGCATTAAAACCGAAACATTTGGAAGACCAAAAACCAAACTTATTTTAAACAAGAAGTACTCATAACTAAAAATACCGAAATATGAAACCAAATTTCAGCTAAGGAGATCTACCATGTGCAATACAAGGAATGAACCCTAAGTTAGATTCAATGAGAATTCACAACAAGAGATGTTCATCTTTACTATTCATCCTAAGTTTAATAATTTGAAAAGAAACCTATTGAGATTCAGAACAAAACAAGTTACATTGTACCAGTTACAGCAAATTTTTGCATTTTTAAAGCTTCCCCAAAATATGTATAAACTCAATGGACACAGTTTCAACAATGTAGATAAATACTGTTGGAGTCTAAGGGTGCACAAAGGGTCTACTATAGAACAGGTATTGTTACAGAAAATGGAGTTTCAAAAACCTCTGTCGTCTCTATGGAGACTAAGATAAAATATCCACTTTAAATCTAATTAGCCCAGGAGGTTCAGAGAAAAATTTTAAAACATTTCAGCATATTTTGGCAAAATTGCATTTTTTAAAATCTTCAATAATATCTAGGCACAATTTTAATTTATGTAAGTAAAGCCAAGAAACACCAAAGGGACACTCGAAGGAGAGAAAAATCGCAACAACCGACAAACCCCGGAGAACAACGAACACAAGACCAAAACAACACATGCACCACAATTAAAAACTAAAAACATATGAACAACATGGACCCCACCAAAAAACCGGCGGTAGACTCAAGTGCTCAAAAATAGTAAGCAGTCTCTGCTTCCTGCAGGACACCCGCCATGCTGTCCATGCCAAATCCCGTATGAGGAAGGGATAATATCAATGGAACAAGTCCAATTTATACATAGAGTACTTCAATTAAGTATTACTTCAACTGCCTTTAGAAGAAAAACAAAGGACTCGGACAGTGCTATATCTTACTGACATTTAGAAAACTAAAATAAAGAAGAAAAAGAATCGGACCAGTACTTTCAACAAAGATGTTATAACAAATTCTATCCTCATACTTCAAATGCAAAATGATGGCAAAAACTCAAATGGTCTCTAAATGCTTAAAAATTCAGTTGTTTATATTTAATTATGCAAAATTAAAATAAAATAAATAATAATTGGTCATCTGAATGCTTAAAATTAAACTGCTTCTATAAGGGTGAAAAATTAGAGAAAAAATAAACAAATAAAATAAAATTAAAAAAAGCATGAGAATACAATAATATTAGACTTCGAAAGACATGATGAAACATATTAAGAACTATACTTTTCAATAATGTGTAATTATAAAGATAAAACTGAATTCAAAATTGAAGATAAGATTTCAAAAATATAAGTTATCGTTCTTACTTTCAAGAAAGACATAGATGACATAGACGGAATAAAACTTTTTTGTCACAAAAAAACAATAACTAACAAATTTCACATTTTATAAACATTTGAAAAATTTGTATCGACACTTCATGAAATATGAATAAAAAAAGCACTAATTTTCTTGATGAATTACAAAACAGCATAAAAAGGTTAAATCCCAGTGATATCGAGTTGTAGTATCTCTTATGACGTTGACATGTTCTTGAACTCATTATTAAGTCTGTATATGTAGCATATTAATGGAATGTGTAAGGAAATAAATATTAGTACTAAAGAGGTACAAAATAATAAATGGTCAGTTTTGTCATTTAATGTGAGAGATTCCCAAAAAAACATATAAATGACATTAAGTGGTAATTTATTTCCTCAGTAAAAAATCAATATTTAAATACTGTTGTTACAACTAGTGTATGATAAATATTTTGCAGAAAAATTTATAAAAGTGTCATAAAATAGAATATCACATATAACCATAACCAATGCTTTAAATAAATAAATATATATTCAATAATATCTATAAAGCTAAAACGCAGGTCGTAAATAACACTGAAAATTATCATTTAGCCTTAATTTACATAGTACGAGATTCCTCTAAATTCAAATGGCATATTGTCTTGGCTTCCGCAGTGAGCAGTTTGGCCGTCAGAGCATATAAAACACAGGGAAAGGTTTTTCGGTCAATATCCTGTTGTCAAAATGTTACAAGCTTCGCTTTTGAAATCCAATGAATAATTATATCCCTCCTACAAAGATTGTTTTGTGAACATGATAACAGTTTTTAGTTGAATGTCATCTTTACCAAACAGTTGTTTTTAATTCATTTCTTCATTTTAGATGTCATTACTTCAAACTATAAGCTTTTTTTTCAAGTGGAATGGTTACATACTGTACTAGACAAAATTAACATCACATGTCTCTTGTACGCGTCCGGAACATCTCCTAAGTTCAGCTTTGATATTTTGTGTTGTCAAGTTGCTCATCACAGTTTTTTTGTATCGTGTTTCTTTTGTTTATGTGTTCTGGTCCTTCACCATCTGGGTTTTGCCTCACGATTTTTTTTTGTTGGATCGCCCTACAGATTTTCCACACCTCGTCTCTGACACCCCAAGGTGAAAATCGTACGAAAAAGGCTGAATGACATCAGAGGAATCTCGGACTATAATTTACAATGATATTATTTGTAATCTATTCAAAAACTTCGATCAACTTCTTTTGCATAAAATAAGAAAAGTGGTATGAAAAATCACTAATACACAGTAATAGAAATTTACAAAATATATCCTTCCAAGGGATATAGTTCTCCTGTTATCCTAAGAAGAAACAAATAATTTTGAAAATAATGGAGAAAAATGTCTGCTTTTTAATATATAATGCCAATGACTCACACAATAAACATCTCATGAATGTTTCATTAAAGCATTTATTTTTTCTACCATTTAACTGAACATACATGTAAACACATCTACAGAAAACCATACTGAGATTGCAGAGAAGTATGTAAAATTATGACCCAAAATAACAACAAAATGCTGAAAAAATATAAATTCCTATAAAACTAGGAGAGTAACAATTATTTCTATAAATCACTTTATTAGCGACTGAAACGTTAAACTTACAACATAATTTCTTAACATTAGCACTACATATGTTGACTGTTCGAAGGGAATGATACACCTAGATGTGTAAAAATCATGTGAATTGAAATTCTTTAGCACCACTCCAACGCAATTATTTTCTCTTCATATATTTCAAAGGATTTTCCATTCACGTGACATTCTACAAAATGGTTTATCTATCCACACTGTTTATAAATTGTATTATCTAACTGTTTATTTTTAGGCTTTGACCATAACTGATTAGTCATAAATCGACGAAATGTGAAGATTTTGAGCATCAAAATTGGTATTAAAGAATTAATTGTAAAAGGTTTCTATCATTTCTATAAATGGGAGGTTTGGCATGCCGTAAAACCTGGTTTAACCAACCATTTTCAAGATTCATGTACCAAGTCAGGAGTATGAATGTTGCTTTCCAGTTGTTCTGGATCTTTAAGTATCTTCCGTCCTTGCCAGTTTCTGGACTTTGATTATGACATTTCCCTTACAGTTCCATGTTTTGTTATGAAACTTTATTCCAAATTGTCATATTTTTATTTGCATTTCTGAATATTGATGTCGCAGAAAGAAGGAAATATGTAGTGAGTACGTAATAGTGTAAATTTATATTGGATCTTAAGACCAAATATCCGACATGTACCTCAAACCCGCTACTTTATGACAATAGTAGAATTTAACAATAAGAAAAATTGCAAGTGTCATCTAAACGTTTACTTGAGGTAACTTTGTTATAAGTTTGAATAAAATTTTGAACTTCATCTTAAAATCTTGAAAATAATACCTTTATAATGCATTTAATTGATCAAAATTAAAATTGATTACTTAATAAAAATGTTAATGTGATATCATGTATAAACTCTATTCACATGAAATTTATGGTACCTTTCGTGAATATCAAATGAACAAAAATATTTTACAACCACTTGGTAGGTAAATTACGTTTCACTAAAGGAAAGCATTAGAAATGTTGCAGCCAAGTTTTCGGACTTTGCCGAAATTTGAAAATAAGGGAATATTTCACATTTTCCCATGTTCAATTTTAAAAACTGAGACTAGGATATGTCCTCACAGATTCGATGGTAACACATTTCTTTTCTTTTTGATATGCAAAATACAAAGACAATATACAATTGAAAATGCTTACTATATACGGGTGTTTTCTTCAAGATGCACACCAGAAACGTTTGATGTGACACGAGGTTTTTCATTTGGATCTGGTAAAAATGGAATGTATTTTAGAAACTTTTTGTTCCTCCATCTTTTTGGAAATAATGGTTCATAGACTTCTACTCCTTCTTTGAAATTATCTTGTACTAAATTTTCTGTGTCTGATGATTTTGATGGAATGTTCTGCCATGAAGTGATACCTCTTTCGTCTAAGGTCCCTATAATAATAACAATATGTATGATATTGTATTAATGCTGGTCTCATATCTTCATGTTTCGATCCTTTTATTTATTGCAGTCAAATTTAACTCGAGTGTTAATGCATGTTATACATGTACCTTATCTCAAGTATCAATCATTGTCTGAATACTTTTGGAAAACGAATGAGCTATCCAGAATAAAAATCTTTCATATAAATTTCACCAAAATCCATACATCATAATGGCACTAACAAGACAATAGTCTAAGCATTTTATGCTGCATTGACCCACCAGCATCATAAATATTTGCATGGCTAGTATTTTCGAACCCGACTGATATATTTATATTGGAAATATCAGGAAAGTATCTACGACATTTTTCGAAATCAATTACATGTCGCACTTTCAAGGGCTACATCGATATGGCTTGTAGATTTTTATTTCCAAATATATCGCGCTAAAACATCTACTTCTTGTTCAAGAACGAGATAATCTTAATTCAAATAAAGTGAGATTAGTCGGGTAACAACAAACAACAAAATGGATAATAATACAAGAAATTGATTAAAAATGTTTAATTCTGTAAAAACTAAGGAGTATCTCCATAGTGCATAGGTCTTTTCTTAAATGTTTTTGGCCTTACCTTTTTTTGTCATTTTGGCATTTTGTGAATTTGCTCTTCAACTCTGGATTATTGTTGTGGTTATCAACATTTAAGGCCTTGGAACAGAACTGACGATTCGTAAATCGACGAAATGTGCACCTCTTGTGCACAAAATTGGTACTGGAGAATTTATAATGCTTATTTAATGAAGACGATAATCAACAAACTAACATGAAATACACATATTTTATTGTCAAAGATCAGGCACAAGTTATACAACGTATCGATGCCTTCTCTCGACTATAATCAACACACTAACCTGAAATAGTGTTTAGTTTAAACATATTTTATTGTCAAAGATCAGGCGCAAGTTATACAACTTATCGATGCCTTCTGCCGACTAAAATCAATACACTAACCTGGAATAGTGTTATCAAGGAAGCACGCCAACAAGGCACCAGACAAATTAGCGTTTCCTAGCAGCGTCTTCAAAATATTGTCAACACGGAAGTTGCCTGTAAAGTTAAATAAATAACGTAATTGGACATGTATATAGGTAAATTAGAAAATGAGAAATTATATTTCAGTCGAAAAGGACAAAAGGTCGTCTTGCGTCTCGGATTGGGTGCCCATCTTTTGGTGCGCATGCAGTGTGTCTAAATGCATATAAACTTCGAAAATGCATATTATAAGCAGCGAAAACAACAACAATCAAAATGCTGGAAAGGAGGAGTGGAAAGATTGCAACTGTAGTTGTGTATAATTTCAAATTGAATTTTATCACAGATTTGTTCTTTGTTATTTGAGATCAATTACAGTGAATGCAATATTTTTTTCCTGAAATATTGAGTTTTTTTTCAAAATCGATGTACATTCCGTGGTATGGAAACCAGGATATAACATTTTCAGTAAGAGTTCAATGTGTATTAAGGCTCAGCTTTTAGCAACAGTCAAGTTTTAGTGTCAACATTCGAAATCTTAGTGGAGGTGTTCGAATGTGACTCAAGTGTGAAATTCAGGTGAAGATCTCAGACAGCCGTGTACCCACCAAGGACTCTCTATATTAGACCAAATACAGTTGGTCTATGTATTGCAATTGCTGAGAAATAAACATTATCCCGACATGTACCCACTAAGAACTATCTATTGACCAAATATGGTGGGTCTAGGTATTACATTGCTGAGAAATGAATTTATACATGAAAATGTGATAGTCACTCATACATGAAATGTAGGTCAAGATCCACAGGCAAGTGTCAGACTGACATGTGCGCACTAAGAACTATCTTTTGACCAGATATGGTGGGGCTTAGGTATTACAGTAGCTAAGAAATTGACTTACCACGAAAATGTGACGCAGGTCACTCAACCATGAAATTGATGTCAAGGTCAAAAGGTAGGTGTCAGACTGACATGTAACCACAAAACACTATCTATTGACCAAATATGGTGGGTCTAGGTATCATAGTTGCTGAGACCACGAAAACGCGACAAAGTCACTAAAGCTTGAAATTGATCCAAAGTCCCAAGCCAGGTGTCAGACTGGCATATATCAATTAAGAACTATCTATAGACCAAATATGATAGGCATAGATATTACAGTTGCTGAGAAATGGATCTAACCACGAAACTTTGACACAGATTTTACATTTATGTTTATGAAGTCAGTGAACCATGAAAACATGGTCATGGTCACAGACAAATATATTGTGCAAATTTTATACGATAAGGTATATGTGGACCAAAAATATTAATTGTAATTATGTGTGCAAAGTTATTAAAAGTTTTTAAAAAGTTTACATCGCCGTCGCCGCCCGAAAGTAATACCTAATATCTTGCCTTCGCGACTTTTCGTCGCAGGCGAGACAAAAATGGTATTTTTAATTCGAAAAAAATATGATTGAGAGTATTGTTGATTCCTGCTACAGTTTGTCTTGATTATTGTACAGAATGTAAACAATAAAAATAAAACCAAACTCGTAAATCCTACAAATGAACGTACAAATAAACAAATATAATCCACACTAAACTGGCAACAGAAACTAAAGAAAATCACAAAACGGATATCACAACCCTTCCTTCGAACTTTCTTGTCACCAACACTTTCTATAATTAAATCATAATTTTACTTGACATTACATAAAAGTAATGTACATTAAAGGTGTCTGTGCTTTTATTACGCTTAAATATAATTACTGTACATCTTTAATGACCTGTCAACAATTTCCAAAGTTCAATATCAAGGTCATTCATCAATGACGATCAATCAGCATCAGGCATTTTGCAAACCGTTTCTGCTTTGAAATAAAAAAAATCCATTTCAAGGTATGTATCGGACGATCTAACAGTTCACAATCATAAACTTGAGAAGAATTAGAAACGCCTTGGTAGATTTTACTCTGCAAAACTTGGAGATTTCCACATTGTTGCCATTTTCTACACGTGTAGTTTAGTAAATAATCGATTGAGCATGCGCGAATCTTTGTCATTAAATATGAAAAGGGAATAAAAATTCATCTTTCTGGAAGACTTTCGTAGATTGATTTCAAAGTATTTCAACTTGAATTTCTTTTATCCATTGTTTAATTCATTCTACGTCGTTGTATGGTCCATTTTTCTATTGATCATGTTGATCTATTTACACGTACAAAACGCTGACCTCAATAACACACAGTACATTAGTAAAAGTGTTGAAACACACTACATTTATTTCAGGTCTTACCCAAAACATTAATAAATCGTGCTTAACAACATTTGTATGAAATAAGATCGTGTGTTGAAATTGCTAAAAAGAGTTAAAACTGACAATTCATGTCTATCCAAAAAAATGTCCGACAGAGGCTGTTAAAATGTCCGATACCTGCATAAAACATTTAGATTACAAAAGCACACGTCTGAGGTAATAGATAATCTAAAATTATTTTTTCTCAAATAATGGGTAATAATCGTCAAATTTGTAAATGCGCAATTAGTTTTGACAATGACTTAATTTAAAAAGTTCCCAGCCCAGTCCCAACAACGAATACGGGAAACTGTCTATGATAGATATATTCATCCGCCGTCTGCGTTGACTTCATTTTAATTCCTAGGTAATTTCGGTAAACAATAAAGTTTTATGTTAGTTAAAAATATTAGTTCAGATATTATCAACAAGACAGTATTCAGTCGTAATTTAAAAAATGCTGTCATCATTGGAACTAAATTTTATGTACTAATGTCTAATGGTATCGAAGAGGCCACAATTTCGGTTTTGGAGACCGATACCATAGGAACGATTTTCAATCTTTCCAAAAAAACCAAACAAACAAAAAGCACATGACAGTCAGTTTCAAAACTTAGATACCACTCAACAGTTAGCATCGCCACACTTTAGAAAACAATATTACAACAAAGTCAACAAAAACAAGAACTTTCTATGGATCCTCCTCCCCTAAAATATAACTAGATTTCAAAACTTTAATTACTGTTAGTAAAAAGTCTTTTTGATTGCCAGCTGAAAATGTGGGTTTTGTTACTTTAAAAATAATTAAGTGGTCAGATATGGTCACAGTTTTACAGCAGTCAGAAATAACACTCCGGTTTATTTACATAGGGTTGGCATCTCATCATAAAGTTAAACTGAAGCCCCCTTCATTATGTAAATTTATGTATATTATCATTTATACTCACCAGTCAAAACAAGATCCTTTCCTTGAAGTTCTGTCCAATATGGAACCATCAGACCTATGAGTATAGACGTCCCTATAATAGCTATATTTCTTGTCGAAGACAAACAGACGTATCTGAGATTAGAAAGAACCACGCCGATGAACATACCAAACATTGTAATTAGAGCACCACCTAGTACAGGATGTGGTATAGTAATGAACACGGCTGAAAACTTTCCTATCAGTCCAAACGCTATATATATCACAGCTAAGAGTAAAAAAACAAGACGGCTTCCAACCTGCAAATAAATCATAAAAGTATTTCAACGTCTTACATTGCAGAGAATTTTAAATACGCTAACATTTCCTTAATATTCCAAACTACAGGTTTAGATATTGTATTTAACTGCATGTAAATAACAATAAGGTCATTTTGGTCTTATTTTACAGCATTAAAAAGTTTTCAGACGAAATCAGGATATACGACCTTGCAGTGAATTAAAACCCGTTTGATCAAATCAGCTCTGGTAAATTGTATAATGTTTCTCAGCAGCTATTATCTTGTTTTCTCCATTTTTGATTGACCTATGGGCAATTTATCTTGCTTTGGTCTCGATTTCATCAGAATATTCTAGAGTTAGCACTTCAAATGATAAAGGTGTTGATAACGTTATTCTTCCAACTTACAAATTAATTTGGAAAAAAATATATATATAAAGATGTTCAAATATGACTAAAAACAACAAATTCTTAAACGTGTGTCAGACTAAGAAACAGAGTACAGAATAAAACCATTGAAAAGTATATATTTAGCAATGTGTAGGAACAGACGAATACAAATAGATAATTGACTAGTCGTATTTCCTTTTTCATAAGCGTCATTATGTTATGGATCAAAATATTAATGGATTAATTGTTCAAGAAGTACTCCGTATTTCAGGCATATTAAGTGCATAACTAGGATGCAAATGGTAATCATGAAAAGACACTTGATGCAATATTGACAGAATTGCTATATATAAGAGGGAAATTTTGCTATAAAACCAGACTTCTACACACCACACATATTTTATGGTTTTCTTAAATAAAAGGGTTGTGCATCATCTACAAATCTCTTCCTGGTTCAAAAGAACAAAACGTTTTCAACTTGTGGGATACCAGGAACCTGTTACTGACGTCAAACATGCAGTTCATAATATGTTTATATGTATTTTTTCAGCATACCTTAGTGATTCCAACAGCACCAATATTTCCTCCGTACGTAGATGTACCATGTCCAGCACCCATTATACCAGATAGTGTTGTACAGAGTCCTTCTATAGCTATACCTCTATTAACTGCATGTGATGGCGGTGGAGGAACATGACAAGTCTTTGCACATGCATAATAATCTCCTATAGAGTCCAATATAGATATAATTGTGGCAATGAAAAACCCTACAAAAACACTAACATCAAAGCTAGGGGGACCGAACTGTGTAGGGTGTGGCACATAAAACCAGCTAGCATTGTTTACAATGTCTGTACCGACATCTGTCCGCGCTTTCTCGTTTGTAATAACTCCAGTGGCAGTACATATACCACTAACTGCCCATCCAACCATTATTGCTATCAGTATCTGTAAAACATGTTCAATATTAGTCAAGACTTCTCTTTGAAAAGATACCCTAATTCCTGTGTCTTTTCATTAATGTGGGTTCCAGTCAAGTGTGAAGTATACCTTGTCAAAACAAAAACACAAGTGATGGTATAAAATAATTATTTACTCTTATGAACATACTTTGAGCTAAATCTCTGCATATAATTATAGGACATTCAAATTCTTTGTATAATTAAGAAAATCAAGCAGGATTTATATTCGCGCTTCACTGAATGTTAATTGTAGAAACAAAGCTTAACTAAATATCCCAAAAGAAAAACATGCAGTCTGAAAGTATTGCTAGGCAATACAATGTCCCATACCGGCTTGAGGTATGAGAAAAAAAGCAAAATCTCCTTAAGTATGCGAATTGGACGAAGAACGTATGGACAGAGTGACTTCTAGACCTGAGTCTACCCTCGGTTTTTTGGTGGGGTCCACATTGTTCATATGTTTTTAGTTTTTAATTGTAGTACATGTATTGTTTTGGTCTTGTCTTCGTTGTTCTCCGGAGTTTATCAGTTGTTACGATTTTTCTCTCCTTCGAATATCCCTTTGGTATATCTTGACTTTACTAAAAATCCTGAAACTATGTTTGCAATGGGTACACAATAATTACCCGAGCAGCTTGCTCTGTAGCTCATCATTATAAGTTCACATACCAATAAGATCACTTGGTAAAAGGGTGTGCAAAAAAGGCTAGAAAACTGACAACAATTCTTATTTCCACGGCCTTTTACTCTCACAATAATTATACGATCAGCGTAAAATTCTAACTTGATCTGTAGCTCATCATTATAAGCCCACATACCAAAAATAAGATAATTTAGTAAAAGGGTTTGCAAAAAAAGTCAGGAAAACTATTAATTTGATAATACTTCCTATTTCCAAAGACAATAAGTCTCGCAATCCGATCAGTGCTAATTTTATTTAACTTCTTTAAGATTCAATGCCACAAAATTAGGTTCAAAGTGCAAAAAAAATCATCCGAACGGAACGAAATTTTACCTTGATCTGTAACTTGTCATGGTTAAACTATATGCAAATTTAAAATAAATATTTTCAAGCATGACGACAAAAGTGCGGAAAACTGTTTATTTGCGGGAATTCTCCAAGTCCGCGAATCATAGCTCTGCACAAAATCACCGGAACGGAACCATATTCGACATCGATCTGTAACTTGTCATGGTAAAACTATATACCCAATATCAAATCAATATATGACGAAAAAAAGTGCGTAAATTTTCTACGTCCAAGGACCATAACTCTGCAAAAAATCATCAGACAGGAACAAAATTCAATTTTGATCTGTAACTGGTCATGATAAAACTATATACCAAATATCTTCAAGGACTGCTGAGAAAAGTGCTTTTCCGGACAGAGTGCAAACCTAAATTCCCCTTCGGCTTTGCTGGTAGGGTACTAATAAGCTGTAGAACTTATAGCCTATCGGGTATTGATGTTAACCGCTGCTGCCCTAAATAGTTGGCAAAAACTAGTAGGCGGCTCAACCCCTAAGCACAACGTTATCATTGTGTAATCTATGATTTATTGCAGTACACTGCACTTTTAAACACATACTGTGCAGTGTATTCCACATATTTCGAATATAAATTTTACAAAGAATGTCATACAAATAAAATAGTATTTAGAAACAAGTTGACATATGAGGCTGGTATTACCAAACACAGGACGACCTAAACATTCTGGTAACCCATTTTGCATTTTGTCTGCTCAGATTTCACAGTTGCAGTTTAAAATGTACTTGAATTGTACTGATTTTTATTCAACAGTATAACTACACGTGGATTAGTTTCCGCTTGAATTATTATTATACATGTACTACACCTAAGGTAACTTTGGTTTTTGTCGAGCCTGCGACTTTAGTCGCAGAAAGCTCGACATAGGGATAGTGATCCGGCGGCGGCGGCGGCGGCGGCGTTAACTCACTTCTTAAAAGCTTTATATTTTAGAAGGTGGAAGACCTAGATGCTTTATACTTTGTATATAGATGCCTTATGTTACGAAGTTTCCGTCTGTCATATGTACATTGTCCTTGACCTCATTTTCATGGTTCAGTGACTACTTGAAAAACAAATTCAGATTTTTTGTAATGTTAATTTCTCTTTTATTATGAGTAATAGGATAACTATATTTGGTATGTGCATACCTTACAAGGTCCTCATCCCCATCAGACAGTTTTCAATTGACCTCGACCCAATTTCAAGGATCAGTGAACAAGGTTAAGTTTTGGTGGTCAAGTCCATATCTCAGATACTATAAGCAATAGGTCTAGTATATTTGGTGTATGGAAGGATTGTAAGGTGTATATGTCCAACTGGTAGGTGTCATCTGACCTTGACCTCATTTTCATGGTTCACTGGTTATAGTTAAGTTTTTGTGTTTTGGCCTGTTTTTCGAATACTGTATGCAATAGGTCTACTATATTTGGTGTATGGAAGGATTGTAAGGTGTACATGTCCAACTGGCAGGTGTCATCTGACCTTGACCTCATTTTCATGGTTCACTGGTTATAGTTAAGTTTTTGTGTTTTGGCCTGTTTTTCGAATACTGTATGCAATAGGTCTACTATATTTGGTGTATGGAAGGATTGTAAGGTGTACATGTCCAACTGGCAGGTGTCATCTGACCTTGACCTCATTTTCATGGTTCAGTGATTATAGTTAAGTTTTTGTGTTTTGGGCTGTTTTTCGAATACTGTATGCAATAGGTCTACTATATTGGTGTATGAAAGAATTGTAAGGTGTACATGTCCAACTGGCAGATGTCATCTGACCTGAACCACATTTTCATGGTCCAGTGTTTATAGTTAAGTTTTTGTGTTTTGTCCTGTTTTTCGAATACTGTATGCAATGTGTCTGATAGCATTTACTTTCATTAGAAATACATGACAGGCGAGACATTTTTGTGTGTCCACTCTTGTTAAGTATAGGCATAATTAATCCAACTGTAAACTGAATATATAATATATTCAGTAACTTTATTTCTGTGTTTACACCTTATAATGATCTATCCGTTACCTACTTAATTATTTCGGTATTTTGTGATACGTTTTATTATCACTCTCAGATAATGATAAACAAAACTGAAAATATTATGTCTTCTCGTTATAAAATTTATTTTTACTTACAGAAAACACTTGGTGAAGTGGATACTTAATAGTGTGACAGCCACGCTTTCTCGTCCATATAGGGATTGGAAGAAGATATTTTCCCAAGTACAGTGAAAGTATAATTGATATACCAGCAGTCCTGAAAATACAGCAGAATGCAGTTCTATAACAATCTACAATATAAATCTAGGGGTACAATTTACGACCACTCAACCGTTTAGTATTAATGGAGGAAGAAAAAGGATATGTTGGATAAATTCTCGATATAAATCATAAACATGCATAAAAAATCATAAAAATGTGCAAGTGCTTTTAGAGAGAAACCATCTGCTTTTTAGCGGGCGGTGCAAGAAATTAAAGTGGGTCCTGGAAATTTATTTGTAGCGTTGAGTAAGAATAAAACGGACAAAAGAAAAGGTAAATATGAAATACAAATAATTAAAGTCATCCAATCGACACAACTTCAGAAAAAAATAATATAAAAGAGTACAAAATACGATATATACCATTATTTAATTGAAGGTGATATTAAATCTGCTTTTGATTCACCAAATGTTTTATCGATTTCAACTTCCTTTATTGATTTCCCATAAAAGTCAAGTGGCTGTTCTTTTATTTTTGTTAAAGTCTTACAGTCGAGAACAACTGCTGCTGCTTCATGACGGTGCGAATACTTTTGGTAAATGTCGACCATGCCACACCCGGACAATCTGAGCTTTACACAGACGTCATTTTAACAAATCATACGTAATAACCGACAAAGAAATTTAACAAATACTTTTATAAATAATACAAAGTTTAGTAGTTCTTCTGAAGAAAAAATAACTTCACTGAAAAATGAAACAATACGTTTAAGATGGATGTGAGGTCAATATACATGAGAAATTAACCAATGCAATACATGGGAATGCATTTCTATGTTTCGACGTCAAAGAAATCACTGTAGCCAAAGCTCGGGGGGTAACTCAATGATGTTTAGATACGGGACGTGCGGCAAATTCGAGTCAACATTTTACAAAGCCAGTGGAGATTTCGGGTTAAGATTTTTTTACACTCTGGAGAATTCCGGTCAGAATTTTTAAAAATCCTGCAGATTTTCATAAAGCACTGAGGAGAATTCAGGTCTATCCATATTTTATTTTTGATATCATAACAAATGTTGTTATTTCTGGAAAATTTCGGGTATGTAATTTTAGCTTTCCTGGATATTTTCGGGTCACAAATTCGATATAACGTGGATAATTTCGAGGAGTGGATTCAAGTTAACCAACGCCCACCCGGTCATAAATGGTCAAGTTAACCCCCCCTCGAACCTAAGGCTCTTACCCTACAGAGTTCAAATACCATTTCCCATGTACTAATAAATGCTGTATTTCTCTCTTTGCTTCGAAATATTCGACAGCGTAGTTAATAAATCATTAAATTGTGGTTAAATTGTTCCTAGAAATATTGCCACCTGTTTAACTGACAAAAACATGTAATATTACACAAACATTAATTAGCAGCAGGAACACCTGGTAATTTGGAAATTAAACTGATGGAATTATAAATTTGGGAGAAATGGACATTAACTAGTGGGATGTACAAATGTATGAATAATTCTTTTTGAACGACCATTTTAAATCGATCATATATATAAAGTTTAATTAAATATCTGCAACAATTTTCTATTTAAAAACTATTATAAATTATACAGATCAAACAAAATGACCCTTATCCTAAGTCCCCTCACTTACGAAAACAAATTTAAGTTGAACTAAACATAAAGTGTTGAAAAATACAACTTCACTGTAGTTAAACATACATCAGCCCGATTCCCCAATGATGTGAAATAAATTTTACAGCTGTTCTTGTCATGTACAGGCCTATTAACAAAATTGCTGGTACAATGGTAACTGGTCCAATAAACCTTAATAGGACTCCAACCAAACCTGTTGCTCCAATAAGGAAATGTAAAGCACCTGCTAACATCAAACTTCCTTCTAACTGAAATATTCAATTGTCAAAATATTGTTTCAAGATTACCAATATGATTATATTTCTCTGTTTAGATTGGTATCTTTATGATATCTTTATGATTTCACCGAGTTCATCTTATAGATAATATTGATGTGATTTTGTATTATTTGTATATTATGTTTAGGTTAAATCTAATTCTCATAGAATTTTGATTTATTTCTCGGAATTAGAAGATAAAACTGTACGACAAACGTTGAGTAAAATGACATTACCGAACCAGAGAAAACAATTTGTTTACTCCTGTGGCCTTATTCACAAATATTCATAGATATCTATCCGTTTGAAACTGTTTAACATCTCATATTAATCTTTTCTTTTTTCAATATAAGTTATCCCTTTATTGAAGTGTTATCTCAACTTTAACAGTTCATGCTGTATTGTGTTTTATAGTTTCATACACCAGAGAATCAGGATAGATACGGGGGTAGTTCGGGTACCCATAAACTGGATTAACCCCACCGCTGCCAAGTTCCTGTATCAAGTCAGACCATCATGACTCCATGTGTTTGTTTTTATGCCCGTTATGTTTTTTGAGTCTGAAGAACAGTCGAATTGATGGCGTTAAGACATTGATATCATTGTTGTCCGTTTTATTATTCATATAGATCAAAGGTGCATTCAACTTGGCATTACTGATTTTTAACTTTAATACAAACATGATAACTAATAGCTAAGATACAAGAAATGTTTACTAAATGTTTAGTCATAGAGTTTGTGATCTTTATTTTCAATTTTGTCATATCATACCAGGACATGTCAAGATGTCCTGTTTTTATCATTAAATGTAAACAATGTAAGAACAAAAAATCATTTTAAAAGAGGCTATTAAGTGCTTTCTTCTTATGACAATATATAGATGTTATTTTAATATACATGCATTAGCATATATACTTTCCGCGGGTCATATTTCAATTTAGCTTAGTAGGTGAAATAGTATGAAAATAAAATAACAATCCAAAGATACTAATATTAGATATAGTAAATTATACTATGCTGTATACGACGCATTTCAAGGAGTTACCTCTCATCAGCAGCATTAAAACCGAAACATTTGGAAGACCAAAAACCAAACTTATATTAAACAAGAAGTACTCAACCAAAAATACCGAAATAGGAAGCCAAATTTCAGCTAAGGAGATCTACCATGTGCAATACAAGGAATGAACCCTTAGTATTTCTATTATTTTTGAATTTTGCTAAATACTGGTAATTTCTGCAACAAATCAATGAATAATCATGTCAGACAAGTCTGACGACTGGGTTGGCGAAAAGTGTTGTTTTGCCACACGAATTATGTATACATGTAGTTACCTTTTGGACTTGACCATATAATATGGAATCTTCACTTTCAGTTACATTTCTGACCAGAGATAAATTTAAGGATGCTGAACTGTTATGATAGACATTACCTAAAACAAAAATAAAAAAATATATATTTAATAAAAATTTATATTTAGAAAACAGAAAAGAAAATGTGATGATTTAACAGCAACCTATTCTAAGTATCTTAACACCGTTTCATGCAAAATGCCACATCGTAAAAGACCAAACGGAGGATCTATCGCTCACTTAAGTGATAATTCTCGACACATACAGTTTTTCATCCTCCCAAGTCAGGGTTTTGTATCCACGTTCGTTCCTACAAACCCCTGACAACATTCATTTATATTTTACGGGCTGAAAGTGAACGATTTTCATTGGTTACTTCTCAAGGTCAAAAGAGAATCCATTTGCGTCGTAGGTAGACTTTTCTAGGTCACACACCAGGAAGCTATATATGAATAAGTGTTGTCCGTAGTTTGTAGGAACGAACGTGGATACAAAACCCTGACTTGGGAGGAAGACAGTTTTTAAGCTTGAAAGGTTTTATAAATGTAATTAATTTTTGTTTCTTATCATACATTTGTATCTGCTATTTCTTATTTTCCATTTGGGACCAAGGTAGGTACGAATAAATTTGATTATTGAACAGGGTATCATGAACTAGATTGCAAAAATAATCATCACTTTGATTTTTCTTCATTTTTGCGTTTTTACAAATTACATCTGTTAACCTTTGTTGTCATTCTACATTTTCAAGAAAGGTATTACACCAAAAAAATACATTCAGAAGACGACAAATATAGCCACTTTGAAAGTTTTAGGAATTTAGGCCTTGGAAAAGTCAATTATTAATTGTGACTAAGAAATCTAAATGTACAGTAACTGTTTGAATATTTATTCACATCGTAAGGCTTTTAAAAAACACATTGTAAAAATAAAAATACAACAAAATATATTGCAAGCGAGTTTCCATTTTAAGTGTGGCACACATGTGAAAATAGTGTAAAATCCAATATATATATGTGTGTCATGCAAATATTTCTGATACAATAGCGTCTGGTAGCTAAAAGCACAAACATTTGTACCAAGAAGATTCCTATACACTCAAAAAGACCAACCATAAACCAACAACAAACGAACCGCCTCGGTCTTCTCGTGGTAGCGTGCTCGCCTCGAGTGCGGAAGGTCGCGGGTTCGATCCCCGGTCGGGTCAAACCAAAGACATTAAAATCGGAATTTGCTGCTTCTCCGCCAAGCACGCGGCATCTAGGAGTAAGAGCAAAGATCTACTGGTCGGCAAGGAGTCAGTGTAATGTGTCCGAGTGGCGTGATATGTCTTCATGTCGACATTTAAATCGTGAGCTACCTCATTAAAAATCCGGCTTAGCGTGTCGGTCTAGTATAAAGCAGGGATCATATTCGTTAACATATCAACATGTTCTCGTTCTGTTATGCACCTGGCTTTCACTGGACGTTAAACAACAATTCATCCATCCATCCACCCAACAAACGAAGCCAACCCTAGCCTTACGGCGAGATTTAGGGCACCTCTCTCTAGTCATTAGACTAATACACACAAAAGCAGCTCATTTCATTCAAAGTGGTATATTATAGAATATATACCTACCAGTACTGATGGTTCTGGGAATACAACGTTCTGGATCTAGTGTCTGTAATGCTAATAGGGGAACTGTATATTCAAATGCAGCACCTTGGAATAAAGGTAATCTACCCAAACAATAAAACTAAATCCGTTAATTAACGAAGATTTTTGTAACTTTTTATTTTCTTATTATAAAGAATGTTCTATGTCTGTTAAGTTGGCTTTTGGTCTTCAAAAATGCCACCCCGCAACCTCACAGATATTATCAACTTATTCCCTATATCATATTTCAATAAAACTGTTGAAACAATGTTTAATATCTAAAAATATAAAGCTGTTCACGAAAAGTTAAACCGAAATTTTCCTATTTAAAATCACATAGAGATCTGTTACAAAAATAATTTGTTTGTAAAATTATTCATTACACATGTATGAAGCAATAACGAATAGATATAAATTATTGCATGATAAAATTATAAAACCACAAGATAATTATAAAAGTAACGTATTTATTTACAAAAATGTATAGCGGATTTTGAAACATGTTATAACAAGGTTTGCATTAAGGTAATTGTGTATTATTCTTTATTACCATATATGGATTACCTAAATCCATGGAGTAAAAAAATAGTGAAATGCCCGGTACAAACAAAATAAAACAAGATGTTATATCCTTCGGGTTATTTTTATTTGATAATATTTGGTTTTATCGTGAACATCTTCTGTATTTTCTATCTTATGGCAACACGATGTATGATGAAGTGACTTTATCAACAGAAATTTGAATAACAAATCTTCTCAATAAAATAAATTGACCCAGTTCGTGATTTTACATCATTAATCATACTTATTTTGTTTAGAATACTAATAATAACATACTTGAAAAACGTTGCAAAAAAGGAGCAAAATCAAGAGATAAAACTACAAAAGGAATACGATCTAACAAATAAACAGCAAAACACAGAAACTAATATAATATGTTATTGGTCAAATAATGCATAATGCTTGAGTCGAGATGCAAGTTTGCTAATCGAAGTGTAGGAAAACTGTTATGTTTACTACATACAAAAAGATACAAAATGGTACAACAGTACTCATCTGATAGACTTCAAAGAGGAAGAAAAGATGATAATTGGTGTTACAAAAGTCTCAATTAGATTTTTTTTTTAGATTTTAAAATATTGAATATTTTATTATAGAAGTTGTAAAAGTGAACTTTTAGTTAGATGTACATATCCGATATTGGTGTGCGTTTTTATGATGTAAATATTCTATGTGGTGGAGGAAAGTTACTCCAGCTATAAGTGGAGGTGTGCCTTGATTGGCAGCATGTATTATACAGATACAGATATGGTAAATACCCAACCAGGAGTGAATCCGGTGCTCCGTCAGGGTACGTACTTCCTGTTCCGTATACGGCACAATAGTCAATCCTCATCTGAGCAACAAGTGCTGGTTATGAAGTCAAACGATAATTTTGAAACCGGGACAATTTAGATCAATATGCTTATGATAAATTGACCGAGGTGATAAGAAGTCCTATCATTGATCAAGTCAATAAGTATAATGGAGAAGGAACTTAACAATTGGAAAATTTAAGTCATAAGTAATATTCTCATGTCATAGTTCAAAATCAGGACTTATCAAGCTAGTGCATGTGTTCTCTGTCAAATAAACCACTCAAAGATAGTTTTATACCAATTCCTACTTATTAAACGGTTCACTTTTACTTTGACCTACTAAAACAGTCATTTCGGGTCAGTAGGATTTAAATTTTTCAAAATACTACAAATAAAATATAAGGTTTACGTTATGAAAATCAACGTTTAATATAAATGTGAACTATGGTTCCTGAATTTTACTGATTTTATAAACTGAATGTGCTCTGATGTCCAAACCAGTAGGAAAATGTCCGATTTCCGTCAAAGAACAAAGTAGAGGTTAATATATATAGCTTTTGAAATGATAATAATACAGACAGTCATATAAAAGTGCTTAATTCTGTAAAGTACTAACCTAACACCAAATAATATCATCATAAGTGTTGTAATACCGTCCATAAACAATGTAGTGCTAAGTAGCTTTGTCTTAAATATGCCATTCTTGTCACCACATACAGCTTCGGCTACCATTATAGACAAAGCCAACTGATTAGCCAAAGACAGTAAAGCTTGCTGCAAAAACAAAGCATCTAACTGATTAGCCCATAGACAACGAAACTTGCTTGAAATTCATCTATCAATCTTTAAACGTATCAATATCTGGAGAAAATAAATCAAATGAGCTCGAATAGGATAACTAAATCCAGAAAAGGTCAACTTTGTCTGAACTGCAACCCTTTACATTGTACTTGTGCTTTTAGCAGAATTACAATTGGTTCAATAAGTATGATTATCAAATCAAAGATGGAAATTACAGAAAAATATAATATATAACCTATAAATTAAATTTTTAGAACTAGCAATTAAGTTCTTACATTGTGTAAGATAAAACAAACAGTCATTAGTTTTACATTTATTCTTTAAAGTTGGCTTTTGACAGTTTTATAGGATTTTTGCATTGATTTTAGACATTAAACATTGGATTTTTATCATTGAACATTGTGAAATTTCATTTGAAATATTATTGCTTCTTTTTTGCATGAGTTGTAGTTTGTTTTCAAGTGTATATATCTCCTAAGTCTACATAGGCTGGATATTGATCTGAATTTTCTATTTAAAGTTATTTTATTGTAAATATGATGTTAATTAATATGTGACAATATACTATTCGTCTTTATCTTATCTTAAAGTATGTTTTTGTAAAGAAAATGTCATTTAGTTTGTTCCATTGCAACATATTGGGGGTAAACTCGGCGATTAAATGGACCACATGGAATGAGCCTTCTTCAGAAAGTCATTTACATGTTTTACAAGTCCATAATTACTGAAAAATATTTTTCACATGTACTTTTATTGGATTTATCATACAAGTATATTGTTTTCCTTGAACCCATTGACTTGTATCCAAAAAGACATGAAATATTAATGTATATACATACATATTGTCGAATCATTTTATGTAAAACAGGATTACACAACACTGTCACCAAAATCCAACTCATCAAATAAATAATAGACTCGAAGTTCAAAAGTTTGTCTATGAAAGATGTATTTAAATTCGGAACTATACCGTTACAGATTTAACAGAAGTTATTACAACGCGTGTTTGGCATTAAAATAACCTATGCTAATTTAAATTACCATGTGGAAGTAATAGAATTATAGCATTTACACTGGAATTATATACACTGCTTTATATCGATTTTCATCCAAAGTTACGTACATCTTCATACGTGTGAAGACAATTTGAATCGAATATATATTTGGTTAAATACGTGTGAACTTATCAAATATTCCTATAAATTTATGTCAAATATTACTCCTTTCCTTACCTGAAATGCAAATAACACTGTGAGATGTATTGGAGGGTTATCAGTGACACCGTATATCAGAGCATCATTGGCCACATGTGCTTCTTCTTCAGTCTGAACATCACATGAATTTTCTGTGTGTGGAGTAAAGCCATTCTGATCTTCAAATGTCTTTTCTCTCTCGTCCATTAACGTCATTGTTACAGATGTGTCACCCCTATATTGTTTTAAAAGAAGTTCTGTCACGTGAACAAAATAAGATCATAAAAACAATATTTGAAAGAAATTTATCATCTCAGCAAAATAATAAATAAGTAAAATTGCAATGTCACACTCAGGTTAAAGACATTAACAATTTTTATATAACTTACCTGTCCCATAACCTAATATTAAACAAGAGGCTCCCAAGGTCCCGAATCAATGA
Source organism: Mytilisepta virgata (assembly GCA_028015205.1). NCBI lineage: Eukaryota > Metazoa > Mollusca > Bivalvia > Mytilida > Mytilidae > Mytilisepta > Mytilisepta virgata. Next base: position 6,362,275 of record CM051517.1, read on the forward strand.
TATATATGGTTGCTAGGGGCTTTTTCATCGATTGCTATGGACTTTTTCAATGACCTCGACCCTTGACCATCCATTTTACATGTACAGCTACCATTTCAAATTATGCTCTAAACATCTGTGACAATATGTCTGACTATTATTTTCTGTTTACATGTAAATAATTTTAAAGGGCAAAAACTCCTATAAGGGTTCAATTGACGATTTTGGTCATGTTGACGCATTTGTAGATCTTACTTTGCTGAACATTTTTGCTGTTTGCAGTTTGTCTTTATCTATAATAATATTCAAGTTAATAACCTAAAACTGTTAAATTTCCTTAAAATTAACAATTCAGGGGCAAATAACCCAAAAATGTGTTGAACGATTCGTCTGAAAATTTCATGGCAAGTAGATCTTGACCTCATAAACATTTTTACTACATGACAGTTTTGCTCAAACTGCTTTATTTTTTTGAGATATGATCCAAAAAGTGAATTTTCACCTGTGTTCTATTTTTAGCCATGGCAGCCATCTTTCTCGATGGACAAGAAAATAAAACACAAAATTTATGCTAGATACCCTAAGGATCTTTCAGCCTAGCTCTGTAGTTTCAGAGGAGAAGAATTTTAAAAGTTTACAAAGATGACGAAAAAACTGTGAAAAATTGTCTTTAAAGGGCAAAAACTCCTATAAGGGGTCAATTTCTGATTTTGGTCATGTTGACCTATTTGTAGATCTTACTTTGCTGAACATTTTTGCTGTTTACAGTTTGTCTTTATCTATAATAATATTAAAGATAACAACCTAAAACTGAAAAATTTCCCTAAAATTAACAATTATGGGGCAATAACCCAACAAACGGTTGACCTATTCATCTGAAAATTTCATAGCAGGTAGATCTTGACCTGATAAACATTTCTAGACCATGTCAGTTTTGCTCTGAATGCTTTAGTTTTTGAGATATAAGCCAAAAATTGAAGTTTACCCCTATGTTCTATTTTTAGCCATGGTGGCGATGTTTGATTATACAAACCCACAAGTTTTTTTGCCTTAAGTAGATAGATGAAAAGGAAGATGGACACAGTCGTCTTTACTCTTAGTCACGACAAAATGGCAAAAGGTTAAAGTAAAATAATATCATAAGTAATTCTGATTATCTAAACTATTTTTATAAAATTGTATTACAGAAAAAAAGACTTTTATATCAGCTTAACTGACACACACTTAAAGAGATTCTGTGTTTAAATGGAAAAAGTAATTATTCACCGGTCATATACAGGTATGAAAATAACAACTATGAAATATTAATTAAGACAATTTTGTCAACAATTCAAATTTTACCTTACCTTTCACTTGTTTGTCCTCAAAGTAAACATCAATCGTAAACTGGGAATTACACAAGGCATGTAAAATTTATCATATTATATTTTTATATCATATTTATTATAGTAACCTAGATTTGTTATAAATGATAATTATCGAAAATGATGTACTAAAGTTGCAGGGGAATAGTTAGACGAAAATGTAGTGGACTCAAAAATATTGAGTTGTGTGTAGTTTTGGATTCCCCTTTGACAGACACGACGTTTTGTAGATTATTAGCAATTTCAAAGAATATTATTGTTATTATTCCTAACGTTAAATGTGAACTTTCAGTGTAGTTTGCCACATGTATACACATTACTGGATGTCAAAAATTCACTTTACATGATGCTCAGCGCGCAGAAAGCATGCAATCTTAGAATGATTTTAATTCCAGTCTGACATTATGCGTAAACGATTTCAACAATATACGTGTTTTCATCACAAAGCGAATAGAATATATCTGTTAGTGTTCATGATCACTTGTCCAGCGATGTAAATTTTCTACCCAGAAAACTTTGTACATGTATGTAATTTCTGTAACCATATTCGAATTTGAATAGATGTAGTTATCTCCAGAAATTGTAAGATTGTTTGACAAGCTACAATGAAAGACAACACAAATCTGCATTAGTCATCTGTACCAAGAATGTTTTATATTTGTCTTAATAATCATTAAAACTAAACCTTTTCAAGTAAAAAGGGGTTATAGAAGAGACGATTTCTTGGAACAGAATAAATGCATTATCCGTAAATCAATTATAAGTGCCGATTATAGACGGACAGAACCCTCTAAATTTCTTATTTTCATATGTAGAGGGTGCTCTGATGTCCCATGGCCCTTAGAAAATTCTATAACAGGCCATTTGACGACAGAAGAATTTTTAACTTTGATGGCAAGAATTGCCTAAGTCGAGTTGAAACGTTCCTCCTGAATTGTTCATATCAAAAGTTGCTTCATTCCATGTCAAGTTAAAATACTAAACTAAAGCATCAAATTCGGATTAAGTTCCATGGAAATATGTCAATATATGTTAAAACCCCACCAGTTCAAAAATACACTATTTACACCCTACAATTGTCATGGGCTTATTATAACCCTTAAAAACTATTGCCTATCCTTTCACATCCGCAATATGCCAGGTATAACACATAAAGTATGATATAACATATAGCTTTCATTGCAAAATTATTTGGTTATACAAATGTAAATTATATTTTCAGTATGTAAATATATCCTGTCACTATAAATAGGACAAATGTCTATAATTTATGAAATAAGTAATTTTTAATCTACTAACCTCATCTTGAAAATTTATAAGTTCTCGTACATGACATTGTATTAATTCATTACAAGACAACAGGAGTGTCAACTATTAGAACTACAGAATGAAATCAATAATCAAAGTTTTGTTTTCAGATGTCCATTATTAACGCCCTCGAGATATCGATCCTTCCACCATGACGTTATAATTACCACTTTGCTAAGCGGTATTTATAATTTCTTTCCTATTTTATGGTTGCATCCGAAAACAGAGAAAAAGATGTAATTTGCCAACCAATAGCCATTAGACAGGAACAAATTCTGCTCCGACACATATCTTTAAAATTCCCGGAAATTTCTTGGAACAGAATGACCCATCTTTATCCAAAAATATTGTGTAAACTGCCTTCCGTGGTAGAGAGACAGGATCCTACGACATAATTTGTTGAGGGTACAAAACGAGGAACAATCCATTTATTTACAACTATCCAAGTTGGTTCAAAGTGGAAGTTCGTTTATTCAAATAGTTGGTTGCAGTGGCAAAACATTTTTTAGTCGGAACCTTTTCATGTCGTGTACGGTCAATAACCTATTTAGGTTTTTTCATGAATTTTCTATTCTATTGGTACAATGTAAAGTCAAAAAATTCCAAAGGGATATTCGAAGGAGGGGAAAATCGAAAATAACTGACAAACTCCGGAGAACAACTAAGACAAGACCAAAACAATACAAACACTACACTTAAAAACTAAAAACATATGAACAACATGGACCCCACCAAAAAAAAACGGGGTAGACTGAGGAAGGGACAACATCAATGGAAAAGGTCCATTTTCATTTGGGAAACGGTTTTTTCATACCTGTCAACCAAGTCATGATGAGTCCATAAAACTTTAATAAGGATGACTGCAACATAGGAGCAACATACGCCTGTTGGAGGAACTTTTCTGTCAGGAGCCGGGCTCTGTCCAGGAAGTCAATGTATATATCACAAGCTCTAGAATAACGTATGAGTTGTGAAATAAACACCCCATACGCCGGCGCTTCTGGCGAAGTAGTTTAAAACGGATGATTTTTTTAATTTCCAATTATTTCTGTTTTAACTTAATTAGGAATTTACAGACACCTCATTTAACAAGTGTGTTGGGGTCAGGATCGCCCGGCAAAATTCTGAAATTTTACAACGATGGCGGAATGTCTGAATAGTTTATACATTATTTCTTGGACCAGTTAAGTTCAAGAAAATAAACAAATTGTAAAGATTTTACTGGAAATTAAATAATGATTTTTAAACCTTTTCTCTAATAAAAAAGTGATATTTTCATCATAAGAAAATAATACATTTTAATGCTTACCTAAGGTTAGTATTCGAATGAAAGATGTCGGAATGACATGTTATGTGTGACAAAAATATGAAATATATTAATGATCATAAATATAATACTAACAAATAAAAAAAACCCAAATAAACAAGTAATGTCAAATGTGATAATTTGACAATTCAAAATGTTATTTTGTCATATTTTTAATTTATAAAACAAATTGTCACCAAATCCAACCTTTCAGAAACTAGTTTTATTCCGAAAAGAAAGAAACGTGTGTCTCAGTGTGGGGCATAAATAAGACATATAGCATAAAATATATTTGGCAAGAAAATAACAATCATACGTAAAGAACATAGCGTACTCTCAAAACCCAGTGCCGTCAGGTGCTCCAGAAGGTTAAGTGTGTCCTTTGCCGTTTTGCATAATGTATTCAGTATATTTATGTTGGATACTAACAATAAGGTCAAATTCGGACGTGTAGTAATTGTTAATAAAAAAACATATAACGAATCAAAAGATATATACAGTAAAGTCAACATGGAACAATTTTGAATAACTATTTTATGGTTTAGTTGTGGTATTAAACCATTAATTATCTTGCAATAACATATAAATTATTCATTATGGGGGTACTTTCTGTAACCTTTATGTGAGAAAATTATAAGGAACTATGTATCTATAGAACAAAGTCGTGTTTCCTATCTGCTATAATTAATTATAGGTGTTTGTAGAATTTGTCAACACATATCAAAGGTTGTCTTAAAACTTCCCATGCTGTAAATTTCAAGAAATTAATCTTAAGAAAGACATGGCGTAGACTTTGTATGGTATCTTACTTTTACGTTCGTTGGGATTGGTGAGATGCAATACACGTCAGCTATTATATATAAAAGGGGAAATGGGAGTTAAACGAAAATATTTGGACAGATTGTTGTCACGTTGTAAAGAGAACTGAGATACTTAATTTCTTGTATGTGAATAAATAAATGCAGCTTTATATACATGGGTAATGAATGAGCACAGTAAGTGCCCAGCGGACTGTCGATTATTAAACCGCCAAATTCAACCTATATACAGTGTATTGAACACAACAAAAAAGTATATCATTATATACATTTTTTGTAGAACATGATTTTCATTACTTGTGGAAATATGTTTTTTTTTTTCAAATAGTCATCCTGATTTTTCATCGCTTTGTTATCAGAAAGTTTAAATCCCTTAATACAAGTTTCTCTTAATCAGAAACATTTATGTGTTATATACATGTACATATATATGTGTATTTTTTCCAAAATGTGTACCGTTAGTGTTCCGTTATAATAGCACTAAGTTGTGACAGATTCACAAACTGATAGAATTTTTAATTAGAGCAAGTCTTATGCAATTTTGTCCCATGTGCAGTCCCTTAGGATGTTTTCTCGTTTACGATTACCAATGTCCTTACATTTCATATTGTATTTTAAATGCCTCTAAAACATTCATTTTATTTCTGTATTATATAATTTTTGTACCAATCTATATTCTGTACCTTTGTACTGGTAGTCACTAATTTTAAACATTTCGAACAGTAAGTGCACGTGACAGGGCGTACTTAGACGTATTTAATTTCACTCAGAGTCATAAAACAATATTATATGGTAATTTCGATTCCTATATTGTTTTTATAATGGTTTGTGAGGTGTCAGTGAGGTCCTATCCCCGAATGATACTATACGATTGTTCTGAAACGAGGTATTAGGTCTTTCGTTAGAACGAGTAAAAACGATATGTTCTCCTACAACTCCGTTTGGAGAACATAATTATCTGAAACACATGTTATTTCGCATATATTTTGCAGATTATTTCACAGATATCCGATAACGTCAATTACATGTATATAAAATTACAAATACAAAATCAGGAAGACTATTTCAAAATGCCATTATTTTTTACCATGGAAACAAATTCAATGTCATTTGTGGTATTCGTACTTTGTAGTAATCAATAAATTCGTGATGATGACAGAGGGTGAAGAAAGTCAAAGGTAACAGGTTAAATTGCCAAATATCTTTATTTTAGCCAACATAATAAATTTTGTAATAGTTTTTTTTTTTTTAAATAGAATTCGAAGTGGCCAGAAGTAAAAAAGTATGTTTCATAGTAACTCTGAGGTTCAGAAGAGTGTCTCTATTTAAATGGTTTCTTTGTGTGGTTTTTGAATTCAGTAATGATTGAAAATATAAAATTCTTTGTCCTTTGTTGCAATGCCGAATATTTCAAAACGGTATGGTTGCTATCAAGGTTCTCCTATTTAGTGGTTAAGTTGATATAAAGCTTAGTTGCACGTTAAAATATTGTAAAATACAATAAATATAATTATAAATAATAAACTAGAAAGCTTGACTGTCGGAATCGACAGTTATCCCCGCAACCCTGCAATAAGTTGGAAAACTTGTCCAAATTGCAAAAATCTAAAACTTTATGCCCATTTAAAGATGTTATGCTATCATATGAAGAAATTAAATCAATAGCTTCAATTACAAATGAATAGATCACAAGCTTAAATTAATCTTTTTTTAATTCACCCCTATTGGCCCCTTGTTCTGAAAATCAAAATTTTAAAAAAGCCGTTTTTGCAAATCTACATATTGTGCATGACAATACTGTTTAGAAAAAAAATCATATATTGGAAAATGAAAGGAGTTTACGTCAAAAGCTTAAACTGACAATATTAAGACCCCAATGGGCCCCGATTTTAGAAAATTAAAATTCTAAAACCTTAATGCGCATCTACTTAATGGGTATGACAATGCTGTACAGAAAAAATTCATACAATGTATATTGGAATGTACAATATGTCACAAACTTAAATTGACAATTTTTGAAATTCGACCCCTTTGAGCCCTTTAGAAAATTTTAATTCTAAAAACCTGATTTCAAATGTACATATTGTGCATTACACTACTTTATAGAAATTAAATGCATAAATTGAAAAAATAAAGAATTTGCGTCAGAATGTTGAATTGAAAATTTTTGTAATTCGACCCCTGTGGGCCCCATTAAAATTAAAATTCTTAAACTTTATTGCGCATCTATATATGGCACATGTCACTACTGTATAAAATTAAAATGCATAAATTGAAAAATGAAAGAGGACTTTACGTCACAAGATTGAATTGAAAATTTTCGAACTTCGATCCCTGTGGGCCCTTTGTTTGGAAAATCAAAAATTCTAAAACCTTATTGCGTATCTAAAGGTGGTATGCAACCATCCTATATAGAAACAAGATTGCTACACGTAGCCATATGTCCCCCGCCGCAGAGAAAACTCGAAGCCCCACAAGATATACAAAATGTGTATTATTGAAATGGCGACATAGGATAAATGTGATGACTAAAAATCGTACAAAATTTGAACAAAATCCGATCAGCGGTCTCAGAGGAGTTGCGTCCACAAAGTGTTCATATAGTGTCACATGCACAAAAACGTTAAAGTCCCATAACTCCCCTAAAGTTTATGGAATCAAAATCGGGGTTCCATAGGATCTAGTACATGTGGTGACTAACAATCCTACAAAATTTGAACGAAATCTGATCAGCGGTCTTAGAGAAGTTGCGTCCACAAAGTGTTCCTATAGTGTCAAATACAGAAAAAAGTTTAAGTCCCATAACTCCCGTAAAATTTGTCGAATCAAAATGGCGGTATGCAAGGATCAAGTGCATATAGTGACTAGCAATCCTACAAAATTTTAACGAAATACGATCATCGGTCTCAGAGGAGATGCGTCCATAAATAATTGTGACGGACGGACGGACGCAGACCATTACTAAGTCCCTCCGTCGCGTTGCGGCGGGTGACAATTAAACTTTTAAACCCAAAAGTGAAGGAGGAGTTGATGTCACAAGAAAGTATGACGGACGGACAGACGGAGACAATCGCTATATCCCCGAACTTTTTTCGAAAGAGCGTGGATAAAGATATATAAAGGAGGACTTCAACAACCAGGAAAACTATAATTAGAAATAAGACCTAGTCGACAAGGATCTCAAGGCCGAATCATAGCCGACATTATAGTTTTTGGAAAATACTTTTCAGTTATTTTCTTATTTTTTCTGTTTTAAATAGATCCTACAAGTTTGAACTTCCAAATAATTCGTTATTACTAAAAATTACTAATTTTTAATGCTTTCTTGAACAACTGTTTTCTGTCATTGTAAATTTGATAAAACAACGTGTTAAATCAAATGGCTTTTGTGTTATTGTTTTAAGTACTTGGTATCCATTTCTAAATAATGTAATATTAGTGAATTGTCATTGTCCATTTCCACTGTACTGTTGAAAGACAGAATTAGATACATGTCAAGGAATACTCGAATGTCCGCTTTTTACAATAATATAGTCAAAATATGATTGCAACTTTAAGTTCGTGATGTTAACTGTAAAGAAGGTTATGCTAGTCTTTCAAGCACCTTTAGCTATCATATATTGGCTTATTTTGAGATTTATTTTCAAAAAGTATTGATAATGTTTTGTCCATTTGTTCTCAAAACATTTTAACTTTAATACAGTGTGTTTATTTTCTGTGGCTTTTTAATGGAATGGTGAAGCTGAAATTTTTTTTATGACAACAATAAGTACATCATATTTCAGGCACATATTAAAGAGACTGATTATGTATATATTTCAAAACAACAATTGCGCATTTCAATTAAAAAAATACATTATATCTTGATGATGCTTTATTTTTCAAAACGGTTGTCAAAACAAGATTGTTTTCTAAAGATTTGGACTAAAAACATCAAAAAGACATTTAAATCCCCGTCTCTACATTGTAATTGAAGTCTAACTGAATGTATACATGTTTACATTGCACTTTGTCATACAGAATTTTGAATGTAATTGATAAAACGACGGGGAAAAGATCATTTAATCACAAATTCAATATTATTTTAACATCGTACTACAAAAGGCCAGTAACTTTCAATACTATAACACAAAAAGCCCAAAGAAAGTTAATGAACTCCTACTTCAACCAGAGTCTCCATGGAGCCTGAATCGCTCACCTGGATTTTAGGTGACCACAACTGACAAAGCGCTTCTAAGTAATATCTGTAAGGATTTGTTCCACAGTGTCCAGCGCTTCTAGATAAGATACATTGTACAAAATGTATGTAAAGAATTTTTCCAGTATCCAATGTTAAAAATGTAAAACTAAGTCCAGCCGTGGCAGCTAGCTTGGATTCCGATCGGCACGAAAACATAACTGTTGTAGCAGCTATTTATCCCTCTAACAAATGTGCCAAATTAACTTTCTAAGACAGTTTTTCAACCTGAAGCATACTCAGTACCAAAACATTTTTTTTTGTTGTAAATCAGTTTATGTATATCCTTTCATATGACACATTAGGCAATCACATGACACAGTGAAATATAAAATACTATCACATGTATCTTTATTTTTATTTACATAGGAAGTAGGTGTAAATAAGCATACTTACTCCCACTGGACAAATCTGTTGATATCCAAAATATTTAACAGTCACCCGATGGGTAACTTTTTACAGAATAGAGACAATTCGGCAGTTCGTACAGAATAAAGAGTTAGCCGCATAAATAAATAAAATGAATACCATGAAGTGCTTAATCTTAATTTACTTTTTATGCGTGTTTTAGATTTTGGATTGTTATTTTGAAACTCCTGGGACGATGTATCTGCATGGTGGAACCTAGGTCCCCGAGGGTATTCGCCAACCCAGTCGTCAGACTTGTCTGACATGAATATTCATTGATTTGTTATAGAAATTTACAGTATTTAGCAAAATTCAAAAATAATAGAATTACTAAGGGTTCATTCCTTGTATTGCACATGGTAGATCTCCTTAGCTGAAATTAGGCTTCCTATTTCGGTATTTTTGGTTATGAGTACTTCTTGTTTTAAAATAAGTTTGGTTTTTGGTCTTCCAAATGTTTCGGTTTTAATGCTGCTGATGAGAGGTAACTCCTTGAAATGCGTCGTATACAGCATAGTATAAATTTAGTATATCTAACATTAGTATCTTTGGATTGTTATTTTTTTAGGCAAGTCAAACACACTGTACATTGGACGATTTTCTATTAAATCTACATTTTCAAACATATCTGGATAATCTTTTAGAATGCAAAGTACCAATTCGGGTTCTATGTTAATCTCAATATGAGGGTACCGAGATATGAAAGAAAATTTCATAAAAATAAGAATTAATTTCTTGAAAATAACAGCACATAAATTTAGTGGAAATGTATCCGATTGATTTAATGCAACGAAATGGCACGTTCCCATGGCTTTTCATGCCGACAAATGAGGCACAAAAGGGGGGGGGGGATTTTGCCAAAAATCATTGAAATTACCCACATTCTTAAAAGCTTGTTTGAAATTGTTTTATCTCATATGTTTCGAAGGAGGAACCACTGCCGTTTAAAATTATTTATTTTTTACTTTAATAGTAACCAATGGGCAGCGAGTCTCACATTCATTTCACTGCTTTATGTTCCCTTCACAAGATGTTTGCGCCCAGTATTTTATGAATTGGTACATTGTATCCTTAAGCAGTTAAATATTCTCTTCATTTATATCTCCCTCGTGCATAGCTCTGTCCTTAGATCGTTTTGGCTTTACCCCTTTGGGTCATTTTGGTATTTTTAATTTGCACTTCATCTTTTTGGATTGTTGTTTTGGTTTTCAACATTTTAGGCCTTGAGCACAACTGATGAGTCGTAAAGCGACGAAATGTGCACATCTTTTGCATCAAATTGGTATGAAAGAATTATATCGTATGTAACTACACCGTATGTACCAAGAATTATACATCTATACATAACTTTGAAAGGCGTCTATCTAAGGACCATTTCACGAAAGGTTAATTTCAATTGCCGTAGTAGTTTCGGAAATTTTAATTTGATTTAATTTAATTTAATTTTTATTTTTATTTATATTTTTTAGTTTTAGTAATATTGTCAGTGTTGGTCAAAATCTGGGGATATAATTGTGAAAGGAACCTTTCTAAAGGGCATTTGTCTAAATGGCTATTTTCAGCGGAGGGGATTTTTAAAGATTCGTTTGCTGAGTTTTCTTTTTTTTGTAATGGTACCAATATTGGTCCAAGATTCAGATCTCTTAATAAATTTTGAAGGGGTCACCTAAAGACCATTTCACGAAGTTCCGTCTCAGTTATAACAAGACTTTCTGAGCTGAAGATTTTTCTCTTTATCCGGTGACAGTGGCATATTAGTCCAAGGTCTAAAATCCAGTACATAATTATGAAAGTTAGGTCGCATAAGGACAGTCCATTTGCATTCGATTGCTGTTTTGAGAAAAGGGTTATGGTAGAAACTAAAAAGAACAAAATTACTTGGAAAATACTTATGATAATATTAAATCCTGCGTGAAACAGGGTAACAATATGTCAGGGTTTTTCTAGGAGTGCGTCAGGGGGGGGGGAATTTTAATTTCGGTTTTTCTCTCCGATCTTGAAGATTATTTGTGCATCTATAACATATCGTGTCTCAAAACAATATCGCATAAAATTCAAGAACAGCTGGGAATGTTTTTGTTGATTTTTATACTCCTATATATGCAGATACTATAATTGTATGGTTTCGCTCTTCCCAATCTTCTAATCTACACCAAATTTGTACACGTTGTAATATTTACAAACCATAAGATGGAACTTCTCCGTCAATAAAAGGAAATTCGGGGTTATTAAAAGTAAGTACATCTTCATGATATACATTAATTTTCTGTCAAAAATATCGCCTAATTTATCAATGTCATATGTTTCGTCTTCAAGGAGTTTTTTAAATAAAATACAGTTATTAAATTAAAACATAAAAATGGGTCATATAGTCAATAGGCCGTGTTGCAGTTAATGTGTATAAAAGGATTACATCTAATATCCCACCATTCCACCAGTAGATTTATGGTGACCAGTAATAAACTCAATCTGCCATGCAAGACCAAACATTGCATGTAAAATAAAAAATTACAACATGAAAAATCAGTAAAATATTCTTCCAATGCACTACTGCTCCTTCGTGCACATCTTTAATACGATTTTAAACATTCTGCAAAGTTTCAAAGATCTGGATTAAAATTTGTAGGAGTAGTTAATTACACAAGTTGACACACTCCATACATAGTTCTCACAAGAAATGACTAAGTTCCACAACATGGAAAAAATTCTTCTAATGACATCATATTCCTTCATGCCAATTTTCAATATGTCTGTAAAAATTGGACAACGTTTCAAAGATCTCAGTTAAAAGCTGTATGAGGAGTTGATTACACATAATTAACATTTGTGACAAAATTAACAAAGTTCCACAACATGAACAATCTGGAAAAAATTCTTCAAATTACATCATACACCTTAATTCACATCTTCATTATGTTCATCAATATTCAGCAAAATTTCAAAGATCTGGATTAAACGCTGTAGGAGTAGATGATTACACAAAATTCGTACCCTCCATACACATTTGTGACTTAAATGACATCATAGTCCTTTAAGCACATCTTCAACATATCAATAAACATTCTGCAAAGTTTCAAAGATCTGGGATAAAAGCTGTAGGAGGAGTTGATTACGCAAAATAGCTACCCCATTTTCCCTGCACGTTCGTCCGACATTCACCATAGAACTACGTGCAAGCCGACAAAAAATAAGTCGGCATTCAGAGATGCACAGTTTGTACCCAAAGAAATCCCAATGACCTATCGATACACATTATAGCCAAAACGAAGAAAGGTGTTGTTCAGTGAGATGAATAAGGCCTTGGTCATATCATCGCTTGTAAAAATATTACAATAAATATAATTTACACCTGAATATTCAAAAGACCAATTAATCAGTGCACTCAACTTTTCTTTGATAGGATTGTGACGACGGTTTGTATAAAATGCCGAAAAATCATAACTGTCCACAGCAGTTAGATGATCAAGAGATTGTAATTCGTTCAAAATGTTGAGAGATTCTTACATTTCAAAGAGATTTGTGCCCGAATTTTTATAATGTTTTTTTTACAATATTTAATGACAATTTCCTTTATGGATTTGCAAAATGAACAGTCAATTTAGTGGTGGAACATGAAATAAATGTGTATGGAGTCTTATGTAATTTGTTAAACATTAAATAGTAGGAACATTGTCATTTTTTGTAGGAGCTCGGAGCTGTCCAGTGTCTTTAATGTATTATTCAGTTATGTCTTTTTCCTGGTATATGGAAGCGTTAGAATTATCTAGATTTTTTTGTCCTTATTCTTTGGTATCTCTCGAATGAATGAAGAAACAAATTGGCAAAGTAGAGGAGCACTGTTTGTACTCATTAGGATATCAATCGTCTGTTGATACACCTGTTAACAAATTTTCGTGTGGAATGATGATATAAAGAAAACGAAAATCAAATGCCTTTTTACGGAAAGAGATCGGGAATATAAAAAGTCCATTACTTCATCGACGCCAATTCTATATTCTAATATGACCTGCTTCCAACGCTTTCAGTCTACATCCGTGGTAAAATATGGACATTTTGATTCATAGTATACCTTGCGTTGTGTAATTACGTCTTCGTTTCTGAATGCTTATGTTGAAGCGTTTCAATTTGTCTTAGAAAACGTCCTATTAGAATAGAAATAATTCGCGGTGGCCTGCAAATATCATGATTTTTTGGGGCAAAATATTTGGCATAAAGGGCCTACCAATGGTAAAATCAGGATATTTTGAATTCACAGTGAATTATTTCAGTAATAACAGGAATCGCAAGACTTCTTAAAGAAGCTTGATAGAAAACTTGGCAGAGCCAGCAATGTAACGCTGCTTGTACGGATGTTTATGTACAGCTGATGTCCAGTAAAACAAGGGAAGATCACATTCATCCTTTTTGGTGGAAAGACCAAACGAAGTAAGTACTAACTCACTACAAATGTATTGGGGATACCTTGCCCACTCACCACAAATGTATTGGGGATACATTGTCCACTCACCACAAATGTATTGGGAATACTTTGTACACTCACCACAAATGTATTGGGAATGCCTTGTCCACTAACCACAAATGTATTGGGAATACCTTGTCCACTAACCACAAATGTATTGGGATACTTTTGTGGTGAGTGGACAATGTATCCCCAATACATTTGTGGTGAGTAGGCAAAGTATCCCCAATACATTTGTGGTAAGTGGACAAATTATCCCCTATACATTTGTGGTGAGTAGACAAAGTATCCCCAATACATTTGTGGTAAGTGGACAAAGTATCCCCAATACATTTGTGGTAAGTGGACAATGTATCCCCAATATATTTGTGGTGAGTGGATAAGGTATCCCCAATACATTTGTGGTTAGTGGACAACGTATCACAAATACATTTGTGGTATGTGGACAAAGTATCAACAACATCAGAATCTTTGAAGACAGATGTTACTTTTTTGACTTATTGACCTTAATAGTCAACTCATTCTGATATTAATGATACAAACGAAGATTTTTATAAGGAAGTCAGCACGGTCTATAAACCTTGTAAAAATTATTCCTTTATTCATTTATTTTTAACAGAAGTATTTATTTTGTTTCTCTTGTGTTGAGGTTTTGACAGAAATGACATTAACGTTATACATTGTATCATAATGCATATTGAATTTATTTCTTTTTTCATATTTTTTATAATTTATTTGATATTTTTAGGCTAATGTAATCTTGTGCGGAGTGGAATTCGCTAGTCACAGTGTATAAATATTAACAGTGCTTTAAACGTCCATACAATGTCAATCAGTAATACAATATGTCAAAATAACAATTGGTTTACGATCTATGCATACTGAATTTTAAAACATATTCTAATGACACTGAATTTTTGTCATCATATGTTATTATTGCTTCACATAATGATAATAATAAACTAAATATCCCTTTAGGGACATACAAATTATATTTTTCAATTAGAAATGAGTGTTCGAATATTTTTGGGGAATGAACAACGTCCAACAAAATTTGCAGCTCAACAAATAAGTTCACTGAGTCAGAAACAATTACAATATATTAGAAATACAAAAATTATATTAATAATGGGTATGAAAAGAAGAGAAATCTGGATAAAATCTTGACAAAAAATTCACACGTCCGCGTGTCAAAAAATCAATGTATGAAACAGCAAATTTACATCTGTTCTACATTCAGATCGCAGTGAAGGAATCATTACGGAAAAAATCCCACTCCCCGCATAAATATGGTTTTAAACTACACGTGTGTATATACGACTTTTTTTTACAAAATGATAGAAAAGTTGAACATTAATACAAATATACATTAAATTTTGATACGGTATATAACAGAAATGTTACCCCGTACACTGAAGCAGTCTTTTCAATGTGAAAATCAACTTACATGATCAGCAGCTTATGGTCCTTACTTTAAAATCAAGCATTTTTATAGAGAAAACAAAAATACTCACAAAAGTTATAAATTTTGAACAGATGTTGCACTTGTACCTATATATCTAACAATCAAGTGTGTAAACATTGAAAGCGACAACAGATTGTCAAATGTCATTTATTGTTTTCATATTTTTCATTGGAGCATAATATATGATTGACGCAGGTGTAAAACCAATATTCTTTTACTCGTAAATTATCAACATCTGTGTTAAATCATTTTAAAAATTCGGAATCTCGGTGATATACTTGCATTATTTTCGTGTTTCTTACAAAGCATTTAATTTTTTATATGTAAAACCATGTCAATGTTGTCCATGTGATGGGCAATTATCAGTGTAAATTGCAATCTCTAGCTTCGTTCTTAAGCTGTGATACTAATTTTACACAGTGTATATGCATGATATTGCCCATTTCTTACAAATGTCCCATATTCCGTATAATGGTTATGTAGTCGGTACAGTTTTTAAAACTGGATGTGTATAGTTAAATATAAAATTTCTTATTATTGTGAAATGTAGTATAATCTCAAAGAACATAGCACTGCAAACGAAATTATGCATACTGAAAAAGTTTGGTAGAAATAAACAAAAAATTTGCAATTTCCTAAAAATGTCCCACTTCACGTACGTGTACATACTTTGAGGATAATCCCTTAATTTCACTTTTCGTTATATAGATGACGTGTTGTCGTTAAATAACGACAAATTCCAAGACTTTCTACATCTAATCTACCCCAGTGAGCTTGAAATTAAGGATACTACAGATACACCAAAGTCCGCTTTATATTTGCATTTGTTTCTTGAAATAGACAATGAGGGACATTTGAAGACAAAACTTTATGACAAACGTGATGACTTCAACTTTCCTATTGTTAATTTTCCCTTCTTGAGTAGCAATATACCAACATCACCTGCATACATACGTCTACGTTTCGGAGCTTATCCGATTTTCAAGGGCATGCGTGAGTTACCATGACTTTCGACA
Organism: Mytilisepta virgata; assembly: GCA_028015205.1. NCBI lineage: Eukaryota > Metazoa > Mollusca > Bivalvia > Mytilida > Mytilidae > Mytilisepta > Mytilisepta virgata. Next base: position 6,378,635 of record CM051517.1, read on the forward strand.
AAGAGGATTAATGCTGTCACAAAAGCTTCTTAACCAGGGTTTTATCAAGGATAAGTTGATGTCATCACTTAGGAAATTTTACAGTCGTCATCACGAATTGATTGGCCATTACAGTGTTCCAATATCTAAGATGATGTTGGACCTGTTCCCACTGTCGTAACCTTTCATGTGCCTCCACCGATTTGTGACTTCCCCCGGATTGACTTTCTTGAACTTCACGACGGGTGACGTATACAGAGCAGGAACTGCTTACCATTCCGGAGCACCTGGGTTCACTCCTGGTTTTTAAAGGAGTTCGTGTTGTTCATTGTTTTTTAGTTTTCTGTGTTTTTTTTTGTATTTGTGGTTGTTCATTTGTCTTCCCGGGTTTGTCTGTGCAATGGATTACGTTTTTTTATTGCTCCTTAGGTATATTTGTCCTTTTTACTAAGAATGCTTGAACATAGTTTATCTTTGTTTATTTGTTTTTCTTTTCAATTTGAAATAATGAAAGTATGTACTTTTGAGAGTTCAAAAACTACTGCTATACATTGTATTAAAGAGTTGACATTAAATATGCCGAAACGAATATTACATCCATGTTTTACATTTGGTAGCATTACAGTTTCTTTACTTCACCAAATCTTAAATATGACGTTTCACAAAACCAAAGTAAAAATTTCATCTCAATTGGTAAATCCGTCAATTTGTCACTAGTCCACACTGCTCATGTTCAAAAATATGTTATCCCATGTGGAAGAGATTTATACATCAAATGCCTAAGTATAACTAACTTTCCAAGATGCATCAATTTTATAACCGTATTTTTTAAGTAAGAAATACAGTAAACTTACTATTATATTATGTCGTAAATAAACTCCAGAATTTTTACCTAATATTCTTATCAAACATCAAGTAAAACAACTTTTGTCACAGATGAGGGTTTAAATACTTATAAAATTGAATTCTACAGACATGCGTGACAATTTTCTGCGCATTATCTTGAAGGGCTTGTGAGGGTAGAGTCACTCTATACATCTGTAGTTGTGTATACAAAATGAATGATCATACTTTACCGTTATTATGTTAAAATCTTACTAAATGATTGATGCTTAATGTTTTATGCTACTTTTTCAATATTTTACAAATGTCCCATATTTCGTGTAATGGTTATTTATTAGTAGGTATAGTTTTTTAAAACTGGATATAAAATTTCTTATTATTAAGATATTTAGTACAATCTGAAAGAACATAGCACTGCAAACAAAATTATGCATACGGAAAAAGGTTGGTAGAAATAACACGAAATTTACAATTTCCTGAAAATGCCCCATTTCAAGTACATACTTTGAGGCTAAATAAACTTATTATCAATAATGCTTGAACATAGTTTTATCTGTATATTTTGGGGTTTTTTTAATGTGAAAAAAATAATGTATGTACTTTTGGGAGTTCAAAAATAAAGTGCTATACATTACGTTAATGAGTTACATCCATGTTTTACAGTTAAAGTATTATAGAGTTTCTTTACTTCATCCAATCGTAAATATGACAAAACCGTAAAAATTCCATCTCAATTGCACAATTCTCCAAGGAGTAGAGCCATTTTCCCCTGTATTTCTTTCATTCATAACTATTGATTTATTAGTCTTAAATGGTTACCTAGTTTTTATTGTGAACTATAGTATGCAATGTAAACAGACAAAAATTCTATGCTAAATCATTAATTAGTTCAAGTTTTCTGGCCGCAAAGGTCGTGTGAACTGGAGACTTGGGTCAATTTGTGGACCAAAACCATTCTACTGTCACATGAAAGGAGATACATAAACTAACTAACAACCAAAAATTCGTTTTGGTTCTGAGTGTCCTTCACGAAGAAAAACTGTCTGAAAGACTTTAATTTGGCAAATTTGTATTGAATCTGTCTCCAAAAGCGACATTCAGGTATGTATAAAAAATTTAGTAACCTATTTGTTAATTATGAATAGCAAATCTATGGAGACTACATAAGAGGCTATGTCTCCAGAGATTTTGAAAGCTTTAAGGGACTTTTTGAATATGTCCCTAGAAGTTAAATAAATGCAGGTTAAAATGGCCCTAATTCTTTATAACTTGTCAACACTGCTTATGGTCGAAAATGTGTAATCCAAACAATAACTTAAGTGGAAGGGATGTAGACATCAATTAAAATGCCTAAGTATATTTAACTTTCCAAGATGCACCAATTTTATAACCGTAATTTTCAAGTAAGAAATACAGTAAACTTACTGTTATATTAAGTCGTAAGTAAACTCCAGAATTTTTACCTAATATTCTAATCCAACATCAAGTAACACAACGAGGGTTTAAATATTTATAAATACATGCGTGAATATTTTCTGCGCATTATCATGAAGGGCTTGTGAGGGTAATGTTAAAATGTAGTAGTAAATACAAAATGTATAATCATACATTACACTTATTATTTACAAACCTTATCAAATGATTGATGCTTAATGTGTTAACAATATTATGCTTTAGATCTAAAGTGCACTAACCTTCTATTCAGAAAACTGCAGAAAAATTCCCATAAGTTTGTAACGTCCCTACTTCCGCATTATATATTATTCTGATTCTATATAAACTGTTTCAAATTTGCTAGCTGAATTAACGAATCATTTAGGATATAATTGGGTTTTACCGTTATTAAGACTTGGTCGTTAACTGCACCATCATATGAAGTTAAATGAAACAGCAATAAAAAAAGATTCAGTTTTTTTTACATAGAATGTTAGGAAAATCGGATATGGAGTGAAGTTACAAAGAAAGCACAAAATCAAAAGTATATAACTAAACAAACACCCAGAGCTTACAGCATGGATGGCGTTTATCTATTTTACTCTTCAATATCACTAACCCATCCCAAAAAAATGGAATAACGCATGATAAATAAAGAAACAAAGTTCTAAATACTGAATTACAGTTAATTACAAATACAAAGTCCATATTATAAATTTATGGATTCCATTTCACGGTTATTGTCTCTTAGATGGATGGCTGTATTATTGTTAAACTTGCATTGGCAATTATCATATGCATATCAGGACGAGAACATTGCTTTGAACTAGACCGACACGCTGAGCCGGATTTTTACTTGCTACCTCACGAGGTAACTGTAGGGAGACAAATCACCCCACCCGGACACATTATACGGACTCCGTGACGACCAGTGCCGTGCTCTTACTCCTAGATGGCGCGTGCTTGGGGGAGATATTGTCTACACATACAGTTAAACTAAAACAATTATGATAAAAGCAAGTTTATTAAAAAGACATCATTTCAAATAACGACAAACTGTCAGTAACATACATAACTTCAAATAAATATTATACTTATTGATATTTTTAACAGAAGAATAATGCAGTTCATGATTAACCTCAAGTCGTTTTCGCGGATAATGCATATGAAATAAAACGTATCTCAATGAGAGCCTCATCTATCATAACATGTATCCCAGCAACATCCAGGTATCTGCAGGTTGTTTATTTGTATAATTTCCGGATATTGTATATTTAAATGAATGAAAACAGGTAAAATATGTAAAATTGACACTTTATACGCTGATTATCGACATGCCTTAAAGGGACTACCTGTAACATCTTCAAATGTACTATAATTTACATGTGTACTGAATGGATATTCAACAATGGGAATTCAGCAACCGTTCAAATAAATACAAAGACTTCCAACAAACAGGACTATTTTCGGAGATAAATAGGTTGTCAAACCACTTCTGTTGAATCATTAATGATAGTCATGAAGAAAAGGTAGTTATTACCACATTTCTGTTCCGTAAGTATGAGCATAAGATTTCAGTATAAAAACAAGAATTCTGATAGTATTGCTGAGCAATAAAATGTCCCCTACCGGCTTGAGCTGTTAGAATTAAATATATCAGAAAATACCGAAATGAATTTGATGCACTGTATGGCCATTTCGTTGACTGACAACTCATCACCAGTGCTCGAGATCAAAATGTTGGAAATACAGTTAAAGATATAATGATGAATAAGCACAATCAAAACACACCAAATGCTCCTTGACTATGTGAATCGGACGAAGACGTATGGACATAGTGATTCCTAAAAATCCTAAAATATGTTTGCAAGGGGTAAACAATAATTATCCGATCTGTCTGAAACTCAAACTTGATCTGTAGCTCATCATTATAAGCTCACATACCAACAATTAGATCAAAGGGTTTGCAAAAAAAGTCCAGAAAACTAATATTTTGACAATATTTCCTATTTCCAAGGGCAATAACTCTCACAATAATTATCCGATCAGTGTGAAAGTCAAACTTAATATGTAGCTCATCATTATACGCTCAGATACCAAAAATAAGATCATTTGGCAGAAGAGTTTGCGAAAAAAGTCCGGAAAACTATTATTGTGGCAATAATTTCTATTTCTATTTCCAAGGTCAATAACTCTCATGATAATTATTCGATCAGTGTGAAACTCAAACCTGATCTGTACCTCATCATTATAAGCTCACATACTAAAATAAGATCGCACAAAAAGTCCGGAAAACTAATATTTTGACAATAATTCCTATCTCCAAGGGCTATAACTCTAACAGTAATTAACTGATCAGCATGAAAGTCAATTTTTCTTCTTCTTTTTTACAATACAATATTCTTTTATTGCCAAAAGAAAGGCTGAGTTTACAAATAATACACAGACAGACAGTGACAATTTCTTTCACATCAGTTTAACACATAAAAATTTAATTACAGAATACTCTCACAAGGGACTCAACTAAACTTGTGAAAAATCCAGTAATCGTTGGATAATGGGGATACCTCACACCAAACCTCTTCTGTAGTGTAAACAACATTATTATGGAAACAATAATAATAACAGCGATCTGGTCATGGCAGTTCTTCTAATGTGAGGGGATCACACCTTAGAAAAGTTACACAGCATCGGAAAGGCAATTTGGCTAATAGAAAAGCTAATAACAAAGTAGGTATTTAAAAAGCAAACAAATGAACAGAATTATAAAGTTTCAAACTGACAACTGTTACACTTCTTTTAGATTTCAATAAAGTATTAACTATAGATTTTGTTGGTTTTTTACTTCATATTGCAGAGTTTGTACAATAAAGACAAGGGTATCCAAACATTCTGATGAATGAAAAATGATACTATTAACTGTATCCCTGTATACAAAAATGTTGAATATGATTTTGACTGAATTTGATTTGTTGTAGTTCAAAGGATTAAAATACAAGGTTTCATCAAACTTCTCATTCTGAGAGTTTTAGTGGTGACTAGCTTGGTTTCTTCTAGGAAATCATTAATTTTAATGATTTATCAAACTATTTTGAGCAAAATTACAATAAATCCTTGCGTTATGTATAAAGAATATATTTAAAAAGATATTTGACAGTTTATATGTGACCAATTTTCTTTTACATTGGTTTATGCTGTACATTTTATGAAACAATTCCTGCATTGCTTTTTGGTGTTTTTAAATTTATTGTTTATATATTATTTTAAAATAAGAACTTACGACTGAACGCAAACTCTCAAGATCAATACAAATAACATCCTTTGTAGAATAGAAATGTGTAGTGGTTTTAAGTCTGTATGATTATAGACAGGTATACTACAACATAACAAACATCTGCATACTTTTTCATCCAGAATTAAAGGAAATGAAATGTTCTCGCATGTATTCTAAGAAAAAAAAGAACAGAGGTTTATGGACCTTAAAAGAAACCTCTATCAGAATAATGATCATCCCTACCAAAATGAGCCTAAAAAATTACGATGTAAAATGTTATTCTACAAGTCAGTATCATCAATCAACACCTGTTACGGCTGTTTAGATTTATAAGTCAAACTTGTTTGATCTGTAGCTCACCATTATCAGCTCGCATACCAAAAATAAGATCATTTGGTAGAAGGGTTTGCTAAAATAATGCCCGGAAAACTATTTTTCGGCAATAATTCCTATTTCCAAGGGCAAGATCAGCGTAAAACTCAAACGTGTCCTTAAGTTCGAAAAACTAATATTTTGACAATAATTCCTATCTCCAAGGGCATTAACTCGAAAGTCAAACTTGACCTGTAGTTTATTATCATAAGCTCACGAACCAAATACATATAAGATCATTTGGTAGAAGGTTTTGCTAAAAAAAAGTCCGGAAAACTATTATTTTGGCAATAATTCCTATTTCTACAGGCTATAACACTTACAATTATTTTCCAATCAGCGTGAAACTTTAGCCTGTCCTGTTATACATCATTTTAAGTCCACATACCAAAAATACGATCACTTGGTTAAAGAGTTTGCGAAAAACGTCCGTAAACTGTTATTTTGGCAATAATTCCTATTTCAAAGGGCAATAACTCTCACAATAATTTTCCAATCAACGTGAAACTCTTACCCGTCCTGTTACTCATCATTATAAGTTCATATACCAAAATTAAGATCATTTGGTAAAAGGGTTTGCAAAAAAAGTCCGGAAAACTATCATTTTGGCAATAATTCCTATTTACACGGGCAAGAACTCTCACAATAATTTTCCAATCAGCGTGAAACTCAAACCTGTCTCGTAACTCATCATTATAAAATCACATAGCAAAAATAAGATCACTTGGTAAAAGGGTTTGCAAAAAAAGTCAACCTAGATCTGTAGCTCATCATTATAAGCTCACACGTCAAAAATAAGATCAGTTGGTTCAACAGTTTGCCGGTAGGAGACTAAAAAACGTGGCGATATAAAATGACCATGTTGTTCACTTTAAATATCCAGCACCACAAAAATAAAAACAATCCCGTCGGTTGCACTGGCCCGATTGCCATAAGAGAAGAAATACACAGCTGAAGGCAGCAGTCAGGAGTGCAGGCAAGAATACAAACAAAGCTGCATCCAGAAGTAACAGCGACTATCTGTTTACGCATTAATTTGAAGTTCACCCAACATTCTTCACAAATATTGTCATCAGTTTTTATTGCGATGAAGAGTTTCAATAAACCGGAAGTAATTTTCCCGCCATAACTCCGAAACCGGAAGTGATACGACAATTTTGTTCATATAAAAATTACTTGATTTGATGAACTCTGCAAACATGTTGATGGGCACTTTTTCGATATAAGGCTTCCTTATGTGAATTTCGACTTCAAAATCTATCTCCTCCATAAAAAATTATCGAATCGAATCGATTTTTTAACACAATGTTCATTGCATATTCCTTAATAAAACCCTGGAAGCGGAATTTTGAATTTCGATCTCAGTCCTGAGATATGGGCGTTTCAAAAATACTTTTCGTGGTTGCCTAGCAACCATCTTGTGGGGTGCAAAATAAGGTCATTGTGAGATACTTGGCCCGTATGCATAAAACAAATTAACTTTAGTATTTCTTAAACTAAGATTTTGCTTAGAATTTACTTAGCTAAGCAATTTACTTTAGTCATATGCATCAAACCACTTAAGTTTCTACTTAACTAAGAAAAATTTAAGTAATATTACATCGGAAGCCCTCACTTTCTATCATATCAATCCACGCCAATTAGCCGTTGTTTCTTAAATAACTCTCATACGAATAATTTTTTGTTAATGGGTTCAAAAGGAGTCCGGGGTGTTTGAATAGCACTAACTCAGTAAAAATTGGTCAATATTTAGAGCCTTATAACAATTACTTACGACAACCAAATTTATTTAGAGCTCGATTGAAACGGTTTTCGCTCAAATCATTTTTTGCAATGTCTGATATTGATATATCGTATGAAAAAATCATAGGTGTTTATTTATATCTACAAATGTTGATTTTAAAGTTTGAATTGTGAGTAAAACGTTTAGGAAGCGTACTATAAAAGATTTCTCTAATATAAGAAATGAAATAATTGTCACTTTTGGCGGAATATGAAACTCTAAGAAGTATAAACGAATATCACTAGGGATTTTTGAAAGTTCTTTATCAAACATGTATTTCGATCGCTTACACGTGTCCCTACTTACCTACATGTATTCATTGGTGAATTAAATTGTTATGTATTACCATTGAAGATTACTTATTTTAAACCATGTTTTTATTGTGTTTATATTTTTCACCAGTTAACATGATTAAGTGACAAACTGGGGATCCGAGATGGAGTAAATTTCTGATAATTTTATTTTAATTCTGTAAAAAGGTATCGCTTTATTGCAAAAGTTTACGAAATAAAGGTTCATATTATATTGCAAATGTGCAAGAAGTTTCACAAAGAAATCTGACTTGATCATTGAGAAATAGTGAAATTTTAATTCTAATCCAAATTCAAACTATGTAAAAATTAGTCATAAAAAGTATCAGAAAAGGACTTTTTAATACTTTCTACACATATGTAACAATGTTTACATTCTTATATTCCAAAAGTTCACATTATATAACGATCTTCATGTTGAGTTATAATTTTTATATTGTGTGTGGAACCAGATCTCGCCGTGATATGGCTTAAATGTCGCCCACACGGCGTTAAAATATATTCATTCAATCAATCAATATTGTGTGTGGACGCGATTTTTTAAGGCACGTTTCTCTGTTTTGTAACTTTTTGTTAGTCTCTTTACCTCACAATCGTGATAGATATCTATGGGATTAGTGCAATCTCTAAAAATCCGTCCCTTTCTTTCTTTAGTCTTATACGGTATCGAACAATATTCAGTATTACTGCTTTTTAAACGAAGTAATTGATGAGCAACAACTATCATTCATTAAACGCATTAATTTCGTGCGTGTCATAATAGTAAGCCGACTGTATCATTCGACAGCACGTGTGTAAATATATAAAAAAATTATTGAGAGAGTAGATTTTAACAAAATTTAAATACATGTACATGTATGTAGTATATATGAATAAACCAAAAATGTGCCAGACACCAAGAGAAAAGGGGTTAAAAGGATATTTCTTTTTTCAAAATATTACAAATTTCATATGACTTGCTTGTATTGTAAGTATTTAAGTTTTTGCAATTCATTAAGTCGCACAGATAAATGATTTAATCGGTTTTGAAACGACTTAAGACACCTCCATAGGTGTCTTAGACTTAAGTCAAATATTAAGCAATTTCGTAAGTTGTTTTGTGCATATGACTTAAGTGGAGTGGGCGGGGTTTCAATAAACTAAGATTTTGCTAAGCAAATTCTTAACTTAAGTTGTTTTATGCATACCACTTAGGCAATTTGGGCGGAGTTTACTTAACTTAAGTCATTTCTTAGTAAAATCTTAACTTAAGTAGTTTTATGCATACGGCCCCTTGTGTCCAAGTTTAATCAAATTCGATCAAGTAAGTAAGAAAGTAAGTAAATATCTATTGAAATAAAGACCAAACAATGATCTATCATCAATATTCATACAAACAAACAGTGAATGCAAAACAAATACAAAGAATATTTACATTAGCATCTTGTACTCTGCAGTGATATCCAAGCTGAGGACGACAAACAAGATAGAGTTATCTTTCTTTGAATATTAGACTTATAATGAATGACATTCAAACATTGTGTTTCATTTTCTGGTTAGAATTATACATATTACTTACACCAGAAATAACAACTTTGCATACATCTAAATCATGACTTGTGAATATAAAATTAAACTGATCTTCTTTAGACATGTTTGCAAAAGAAGGTACTATTTCAATAATTTTCTTAAATAATTTATCTCGTTCAATATTTAATTTATTACATTTCATAATGAAATGAACTTCGTCTTCAATACCTTCCTCACATAGTTGACAGATCCTTTGTACGATCAATAATAATGGTTTTATAATTATTTGCTCCGGACAGACACATATACAGACAATCAAATGCGGCTGACAATATGGGCCACTTCAGCCGAGCTGACAATCGGGCCAACATAATCACAACAAAAGTGATTTTTGAAAACTGCACAACATTGGGCATTTTGAAAATATGTTTATATTTTACACCTATAATGTAAGTTATTTTATTTCACACTTACAAATTCAATAACTGGTGAAAAAGAAATCGACAGGTATGAAAAGCTACTTTCACTACAAACTCTTTTCAATTAATTGGAGGAATTATTTGTAACTGTACATATACTGTAACATTGAGCATTGGTTCTAAATCCTAGCGAGAAGCCTATCTGAATGTTACACAATTGGTTTATGCAGAACAGTTATAATTTTGTTCAATTCTCTAAAATACTGAAAGATTTAGTTGATTTGTCTAGCCATTCATTCGTCTGTTATAATCGCTTCTACGCATTGTCCGCGCGAAACCTGTGTTTACTGACTCTATTACAATGCAAGTTCAAGAGGGTGACGTCGAAAGATTCAGAAAGGGATCTAAGGAAAATATGACACTTTTGAAGCATGTTTTGTCTATTTCATCAATGTAATTAACAGTATAACTAATTCAAGAAATATTCAACTCGTGACCGGAAAACACTAATAATTCCCCCATGCGCTGCCCGCATTCGTGAATTAAGGTGTTTTTCGGTCACTCGTTGAATATTTTGTGATATTCAAATTTTTGAATTATTTATCCTATAAAAACTCCGGACCTTTTGTTGAGGGGCATACAGACCTTCATAAATAGAAATATAAATAGACTTACATTTCATCCTCTGGAAACATCTTTTCTTTTTCGTCCTTAAAATAAAAATGTAAACCTATACAGTTTTCTGTCACAACTCTGACTATATATAGTTCAGATAGTGAAAATGTATGTAACAATTAAGTAATAAATTTTGAGACCTTATAACACGTTCAACTTTACCTGATGTATTTTATACCAATTTTTAAACTTATGAAGACGGAACAAAACTATAGTATATTTTGGGATACTTTTTATATCAGTACTAAGATTTTGGTGCGTTAGATCCGCATTGCGACAAATTATGTTTCCTAATAACTTTTTAACTTTTTAACTTTTTAGTTTGTTGTTGGTTTACGATTTTATATTTGGTTTTGTTCGACTTGTGTATTTCATACATTTTAGTCGTTTTACGCCCCTTTTGACAGTTCACCGTTTCCATTTATTTTTCTTGTTATCTATGTTTCCTAATAGTTGCTTAAGCTGATTTTATTTACAAAATGGATTCGTTCTGTGTGTATAATTGCGAAATTATGTTCATTTTTGGTTTGGGATCACTACTTGATAAATGAATAGTTCAGTTATCAAGTAGTGATCCCGAACCAAAAATAAATATTTTTGTAGCAAGTAAAGTAATGATGATTTCAAAATGCTGTGTTTATTTAAGATCAGTGTTATAACAACACGAATTATCCATATTACTAAAATTAAGGGTTCGATTTCTTTGGGCCGTCATCACGTAACAACTGCAATAGAAATAATTCAAATCAGAATTGGAAATGTGTTTTCTGAAATCTCACACGTTTGGGTCGATGCGGTTCTTTAAATGCTGGAATTATTTAAATTAACTCGAACGGAAACAATATCCGACATGTTTCCACGTTTCATCATTCGTCTCCAGTTCCGGTCCTCTTTTAATTGTTCTGTATAGGTATCACCAGTGTATCCAGTTTCGGCAAATACGCCCTCTATTTTGGCCACCCAAAGTAGTGCTCGGATAAAAAGTGGAAGGTCTTTTGATTCGATATTAATGATATGCATAAAATTATGAATGTAATCAATATTAGGCGATATGTTTTAAAATCGATTTACTGCTACGGGTATTTTTATAGCAGTCAATAAATCATGATGAAAAAAATTCGGATTTTGGACGAAAAAAACACGTATTTTTTTCAGCCTCCTCTTTCACCAACAATATCAATGGGAATGTATTATATAGTATATTGCAAATTTACGTGCTTATACTAATCTAAAAAATCATATTTCCGTAAAGGTCAAATTGGTATCGGAAAATATAAATAAATTGAGAAAAACGGGGTCGCCCCCTATGGAAATAGCATTGCGCGGTACACTGTTGTCACCTATACGGTGACCAGAGGATCAATATGCACAGTAATTATATTGCAGATATTATTAATGCATCTTTTTCTGATACCCGTGCTTTCACGGGCAGTTCCCTAGTTGAATGTAAGAAAGGAACATTTCAAAAGAAGACAAATGTTAAGTTGTATTTTATGTGACAATTTATATGATATATAGACATAAGACATGATTTACATATTCACTACAACTTTCTCTAGGATTTAAGCATTTTGGTGGGGATAACCAATGAAACTCAAACCAGAGGCTCCATGGAACGTGAATCGCTCACCTGGATTTTAGGTGACCACAACTGACAAAGAGCTTCTAGATAATATCTGTAAGTACTTGTTCTTCAATGTTCAGAGCTTCTAGATAATATCTGTGAGGAATTGTTCCACAATGTCCAGCGCTTCTAGATAAGATACATTGTATGTGAAGAATTCTTCCAGTGTCCAATGTTACAAATGTTTAACTAAGTCCAGCCGTGGCAGCTAGCTTTCCGATCGGCACGAAAACATAACTGTTGTAGCAGATATTTATCCCCGCACTTTCGAAGAAAGTTCGGGGATATAGCGATTGTCTCCGTCCGTCCATCCGTCTGTCACACTTTCTTGTGACATCAACTCCTCCTTCACTTTTGGGTTTAGGAATTTAATTCTACATTGAATGGTTGTATACCACCTGTAGATGCGCCATAAGGTTTTAGAATTTTGATTTTCTAAACAAGGGGCCCACATGGGTTGAACTTTGAAAATTTGGAATTCAACCTTGTGACCTAAACTCGTCTTTCATTTTTTAATTTATGTATTTTATTTCTATACAGTATTGTTATGCAGCATATGCCAATGCGCAATAAGGTTTTAGAATTTTGATTTTCTAAAATTGGGGCCCACAGGGGCCCACAGGGTCGAATTTCGAAAAACTGTCAATTTAAGCTTGTGACCTAATCTCCTCTTTAATTTTACAATTAATGCATATTATTTCTTACGGTACTGTCATACAATATATGCAGATGCGCAATAAGGTTTTAGAATTTTATTTTTTTCTAAACAAGGGGCCCACAGGGGTCGAAATTTGAAATTAGCAATTTAAGCTTGTGACATAAACTCGTCTTTTGTTTTTCAATTTATGATTTTATTTCTATATAATATTGTCAAACATCATATGCAGATGTTCAATAAGGTTTTAGAATTTTAATTTTCTAAAATTGAAGTCCACATGGGTCGAAATTTGACATTTTTAATTTAAGCTTGTGACCTTAACTTCTCTTTCAGTTTTCTTATATATATTATTGTCCTACACTATATTTAGTTGCACAATAAGGATTTAGAATATCGACTTTTAAACCGTCATTTGTTTATAAGATATCTCTATTAATTTATAAGATATCTCTATTAATTTATAAGATATCTCTATTAGTTAATAAGATATCTTATAAATTAATAGAGATATCTTATAAACTAATAGAGATATCTTATAAACTTATAGAGATATCTTATAAAGTATTAAGATATCTTTAATTTTTATAAGATATCTGATTTAATTTGAAGGTAAATAAGATATGTCTATAAGTTAATAAGATATCTCTATTAGTTAATAAGATATCTTACTTCTTTATAAAGATATCTTTTAAACACATACTTTATTAGATATCTTATAAAGTTTATAAGATATCTTATAAACTAATAGAGATATCTTATTAACTTATAGAGATCTTATATAAAATATCTTTATAACCAGTTAAATAAGACATCTCTATAAGTTAATAAGACATCTCTATAAGTTTATAAGATATCTATGTTTGTTTATAAGATATCTCTATTAATTTATAAGATATCTATTAATTTATAAGATATCTCTATTAATTTATAAGATATCTCAATTAGTTTATAAGATATCTTATTTAACTAAATTAGATATCTCGAAATTGAATAAATATAACAACGGCGTGCCATACATATGATTTATACGTAATCATGGTAATCCATCACTACTATATTACTTGTAACGTTTTATCATGCAGGTAAAGTACAGATAATACTGGATCGTGAACTAACTATTGTCCTTACAACGAAGAGACTAGTTGGGAATCATTAAAAGAATATATTAAACCAAACACGATTTTATAACAGGGCTGTTAGATTAACTCCTACATACTTTAGTGATCTTTTCAGTTGCCCCAAAATCTTGAAAACCTAACCTACATTGCGGTTTACAGTTGATTAACAGAGTTCAAGTAGCCCATTATTAGAAATACTTTCAACCACAGAATAGTCAGCCTTTTATAAATCTTTATTCCAAAATGTTTTCATTAAAAAAAACAATCACTAGCCCATGGGCAAATTATTCACTTCTATACCAGAAAAACATTATTAATCAACTTAGTTGTGCATGCGCGTTTTAGAATCCAAAGAAAACTTTTATTCTATCCCTATCATTTTCTAGAGTTTAATAATTTGTTTTCTGACCTCTTTTATCAATCATACAGCTTAAAATGATTGTAAATCATCTTGATTAATGGATAAAATGTTGTGTAATTAATAAATAGCCCAACAATAAAAGAGAACATTACATATGCGGTGTTTTCCCTGTTTTCTCATTGGGTAGTTTGGATACAGGATTACAAGGATATTTCATGTATTGACCTATTGTAAAAGCATATTGACTCCCTAAAGGAATACTGTCTCCATATTACTAAAATTAGATCAGGATTCGTTCGTTTGTTTTAATATAAATGTAGAATTGTCACATTTAGCAAAGAGTACATGTTATGAACTCTTAATTCATAACATGTACTCTTTAATAACAATAAACACAATAATAAAATGATGAATATCACTATTTATTCATTTTCCTTTTATTTTTATTAAGTGAACTTGTGTTTTTGGGATGTGTTAAATTGTGTAAAATAATGTACATTTGGGTTTTGGGCTGTTATTACCATTTTTGTATGTTACATAATTCTTGTATGATATTAACTATGTCTAACAGTTTATATCTTTACAGAATAATCATTATGTTTGTATGCTATTTATGACTTGTAGCACGGACCCAGACGCATTTCTTTATAATATATGGTTGTCATTTTAGATTGTTGTTATTTATTACATCAAAGCCTGCAAATCCACTAGCCAACCCCAATCAAATAAGGCAACATCCCGAAACCAAGCTCACAATAGTCTGTGTTCTCAGTGTTTTTCTCTTTATACATTATTATAAGTTTATTATAAATATGGAATACAGTGTTTACTGGTTGTTACTTTATAATTGTTTCCGGACAATTTAGTGATCTTCTTTTCGTATGGGATGGAACTTCCATTGAAGATCATCGTCTTTGGGTCACGAGTGCTTTATGTATTTTCGAATCACACACTATTCATTTAATTGATATACCAACCTAATGATATTATAAACCACTCTTTTTCTTACCCTTTCATAAATTTTATATCCTTGTATTTTCACAAATAGTCAATCAGAACTAAATATTTTTGCATACAGAGGGAAAATTAGAGAATTAAATTTTAGTAATCCGCAAATATGACCTACAATGTAATCATATATAATTTTTTGAAAGTAGTAATACCTTTTCCCATATTTTAAATGAGTAAAAAATAGACCCATTTGGGCGGCACATATGTAGCTATCATTATATAGGCGGTTACTACCTCCCCCCCCCCCCTTATACTTGGGGGATTTTCTTTCATCAACGATAACCCTCGTATGCTTGCTTTTCTAATCAGCTTAAGAAAATTTAGGCCCTAACAAAGATCGATCGATAACATGAAAGTACTAACTTCCCAGAAAAATCTTTCATTTCTTTAAGAAACTACATATTCATCATGTTCTTCCGATACGCAATCTGTACTTATGGGCCTTTGCCATTTATTGTAAATGAGTTTATGCCAATAAAATATTTGTATTTGTATTTGTATTATAATTACTTATTTATATATCAAAGATATAATTCTTACAAAGTGGGAAATAGCAATTAAATTGCTGATTAAAGTTTCTAAAATATCAAAACATATACATGTATGTATCATTCAAATGATTATTTTACGACAGAAAAATGAAGTGGACAGCTACACGGATATGTGTATTTATGTAACAGCCAAATGCCATTCACACTTTCGGTTTGTGTAGATTTCTGGAAATGTATAAAACATATTTTCAAAAAGAGTGGATAAAATGAATGTACATCCAGTAGAAGATTAGAGAATTGTACTTACAAATTATTAAACCAGAAACACTCTTACCTGTTTACCTCGGAACTATATTGTAAGAAAACTTTAACACGTCACCGGTATATGCAGCATGTGGAATGTCGGCGTACAATTTACACAATATTTAATACCATCTGGATGCTCTTGTTAATTATAAAGTTTTCGTACATAATTAATATAAAATACATTAGTGCATATTAATGGGATTTATTCTAAATCCTGTTTCATAGTTTCATACATATTCGAAGGTTTAGTCGGTGTACTATCATGAAAATGCACAAAAATAAATTCCTGCTAATAAATCACGTGTGTACATCCCACGTGGCTAAAAAAATCAGATTCAGACAAAAGTACCGTTACGTAACATAGGTCAAGAAATTATAAACATATAACAACAACTCTTGTGTGTACCGGACAACTATGGATTAATACCGGATACATCCTGTATAATAAGATGTATAAGAACGATGATAAATAAAACGAAATAATATTTTGTGATCCTGGTGTGTGAGTAGGGTTTTTCTCTGGGATTTTTTAACAAATACTTTTCTTCCATAAAACTTATGCGATTTAGCTTAATCGAAATACATACATGTATTTCCCTTGTATGGAATAATTTGTCATCTGTACAACATGAATATCGGTTGGATTGGGGGAGGAGGAGACGGTGGAAAATTGTCATATGAACTCCGTCAAATAGCTAAGGATGAGGGTTTGAGGGAGTACAGTAGAATTTCAAAGAAGTTGGTGAAGCTCATTGAGGAGAAAACCAACCGGAAATTTGGCCACGAAGGGTCTTTACCAAGAAGGAGCTAAAGCACTCGCGAAGATACGCAATATTACTAAGTACTTTCGGCGAAGGAGAGACGATATGCTCGAATTGGTGAAAAAGAACATTGAAAATGCCCCGGTTGAAGACGAGATCAAAGTAACTGATAGACTCGAAGCGCTGAATGGTGTAGTTGGTACGGTGACCATTGAACCTTTGAAGCAATATGATTTAGATACGTTTTTCAATGTACGTGGAATTTAAGCACCATCTCCAGTAAAATCTTGGATGCAATCGCCAAAAAGAAGGGTTTGAAGATGCAATTAGTGCTCAAACTGGAGTTGGTGAAAACGAACCCCGCGACCGGAGAGAATACCTACGTCATCTCTTACTTCAGATCGGCCGTTGCAACTATCACCCAATCAACAGACCTTGAGTTGGAGATCACGTTCATGACGGAGAAGGCTAAAGAAAATATGGCAAAGTACATGCGCGAAGTAGTGGATGGACATTCGGACACATCGAGCAACTAGAAATCCATCTAAACAAATTCAAGGGGAGTTCGTATATAGCACTCCCAAAGCCACTCGCTCAAAAGAAGGCCATCATCAACGTACAGATTTAAGGATCTGGAATGCTTCCGCTGGGTTATTCTATCAGCTCTACATCACGAAGAAGTTGATAAAAACTACTAAGCGAGAAAGTCAGTATACACAGTATGTGGATGAGCTCAAGTTCGATGGTTTCACTCAAGGCGATCGACAAATTCGAATACGGACATCAACTCAATGTCTGTGGTTTCGAGGGTGTGGAAAAGGATGAGGATGGAGAAAAGGAGCTCGAAGTATATCCCCTGAGGATATCAAAGAACACCGGGGCGAGACACGTAGACCTCTTGTTCCTAACCAGCACAACAAACAGCATTACTGTTGGATCAAGAACATCACGACTCTTGAATTCCCAAATATTATCACACGATCATGAACTTCTGCCGCACGTGTCTATGTCACTTCTCCAGGCAGGATATCCTAGACGGGCACAAGGAATATTGCGACCAGAAGGATGCAGTCAGAATCTAGATGCCGGATGAAGGATCCTTCATAAGCTTTCAAAACCACAAACGTAAAATGAGAGTTCCATTTACGATTTACGCGGATTTTGTGTGTTTAATGGAAAAGATTGACACTTGCCAGCCAGATCCGTCTAGGGCCTACACGAAGGCGTACCAATGACACCAACGACACCGACCATCAAGTTTCTATTGTCGTGTGAAGTACGGAGACTACGAAGAATCAGTTTTCTACTGTCGGGAAGATGTAGCCAAACAGTTTGTTCAATGCATGGAGAAGGAAGTGAGGGTGATCTCCAAAATCTATCGAAAAGAGCTAGCAATGGTGATGACGGATGAAGATAAGAAGAGCTTCGCAGCAA
This sequence comes from Mytilisepta virgata, assembly GCA_028015205.1. Taxonomy (NCBI): domain Eukaryota; kingdom Metazoa; phylum Mollusca; class Bivalvia; order Mytilida; family Mytilidae; genus Mytilisepta; species Mytilisepta virgata. The sequence continues at coordinate 6,396,998 of CM051517.1, forward strand.
GTACGCACTGCCACATTTGCAGCGGCGCATTGGTCTGAGATCACGGTCACCTCACGGGTAAGTATCGCGGCGCAGCACACAACGAGTGCAACTTATATATAGTTTCAACTCCCAAAATATGTGCCCATCGTCTTTCACAATCTACGTGGGTATGACGCTCATCTGTTCGTGAAGGAAATATGGTCTTGACCCCGTGCATTACTACACATCTCCTGGACTGACATATGATGTAGCTCTAAAAATGACCAGAGTCAAACTAGAACTCCTCTCGGACCCAGACATGCTGCTGATGTTTGAGAAACAAACTGGAGGAGGAATCGCTATGACCTCCCATCGATATGGTAAGGTTAACAACCCATACATGGACAATTATGACGTATCACGATCAACCAAGTATTTGACTTATGTGGATGCCAACAACTTGTATTAATGGACCATGGCACAACCCCTGCCCACGGGAGGTTTCGAATGGGTCGAACCAGCGGAGATTGAAAACATCTTGAACTATCCAGATGATCATGAGTATGGGGCGTCGGAGGAATGTGACCTGGGGTATCCTCAAGACCTCCACGATAGTCACAACGACTACCCTTTCGCACCGGAGATTGTGGAAATCAACAAGGTGCGTAAACTGGTGTCACATTTGAACAAGCGCATCAAGTATGTTCTCCAAAGCCACAACCTGAAACAGTGCCTCTCCGAGGGATTGATATTGAAGAAAGTGCATAGGATCATTAGGTTCAATCAATCGCCATGCATATGGCTCAAGAAATATATTGACCTAAACACCGAACTCAGAACCAAAGCTACGACCGACTCTGAGAAGGATTTCTTCGGGCTGATGAATGTATCGGTGTTTTAGAAGAACATGGAAAATATCAGGAAGCGGGTTGATGTCAAGCTGGTGAACAGCGAGGAGCAAGCGTTGAAACTCATCGCCAAACTCGGGTTTGTGGTTCGGAACATTTCATGTAATTTTTTTTAAAGAGGATCCTCTAAGGTATATTGCAGTCAGGTTTGGTTCCAGTTTTATAAATAAATCCAGAAAAGATTTTTAAGTATTGTTTTTGGTTGTTTATTTTTATTTTTTTTGAGTAACAGCGGCCATATTGGCCTTTAGATATTATTTTAAAAGGGAACCACTTAAGTTTGCCTATTGCGGCCATATTGTATCGCAGTGCAATCATCGTATGCAATTCTAGAACCACCTAAGATCCACTGATGCCAATTTTAGTTTCAATTGGTTCAGTGATTTCTTCAAGTGAATTTCCTCATGTTAACTGAATTCGCCTGTGGTGGCCATTCTGGATTGTGCACCCAGTCATCGGATATCTGAAAGAAGATGGCCTATGGATCATTGCTGTCATTTTATGTTCTTAGAGGACCATTGTTGCAAACTTTCGTTCCCATTGGCTGAGTGGTTTTAGAAGTTTTAAGTTCATATTCCCATGGAAACCTACGTGAAACTAAGTTTGCCTGTGATGACCATTTTTGATGGCAGACCTATTCATCGCCTTTGCCGGCCATCTTGGATGGCGGTGAGTACCATCGCATATAATTCTGAAAGAGGACCATCTAAGGACCTGTGCTGCCAACTTTTGTTCCAATTGGCTAGGAGATTTCAGACAGGCAGATCTTTAATTGAATTTTTCCGTAGCGTCCTATGTTAAATTAAGTTCGCTTATGGCGGTCATCTTGGATGGTGATGCAGATTATTGGATACAATTCTGAAAGAGCGACACCTAAGGACCATTGCTGCGAAGTTTGGTTCCATTTTGCTTAGAAGATCTTTAAGTGAATTTCCAATTTTGTTCCATGTGAAACTAAGTTTGCCTGCGACGGCCATTTTGCGTCTGAAAGAAGACCACATAAGGACCATTGCTGCCAAGTTTGCTTTCAACTGGGTCAGTGGTGTCAGAGGAAAAGATCTTTAAAAAAAAGTTTATATTAATTGCGTACTCCTTTTGACCAGTTGAGCTAAAAAATGAAAGACGAAGACGGACGACGGACACCAAGTGATTGCAATAGCTCATTTGACCATTTTTCAGATAAGCTAAAAATTCAAGGTCTCAAAAGTGCTCATTATTCTCATTGTTAGCTGATATTTGGTTCAACATAGTAATTACCGGTAAGAAACGTCCTGTTCTAGATGGACCATGTTTTGCGTAAAAGGGTTAGGACTTTATATATGTTTCTGTACTGTGGTAGATCTAATTACATTTACCTTTTACCAGATTAATGATAAAATAAATAAATAAATTGTGACTTTACCTCCATAACAGTGATCCCTCCGGTTGCAAACATTTCACGGGATACCTCGATTACCTATGAAAAGACCAAAGAAAAATATATTTCGTAAGAAGTTTTCCGTACTTCAGCGAAGGTAACGTTCTGTGATGTTCACATATATATTTTGAAATGCCAGCTCTTTTGGCCGTAAAAATATAGATTCTGAATTAGATCTTAACGTGTAGTTGGAATAAATGTTTTAAAAAATTTCAATCTCACAGGATTTTTCTGTTTAAGTGTCTGTCTTTCTTTAAAAATAACTCGAGAAAAAAAAATAAAAAAATAAAAACTGAATATAATTTAACATCAATCCATTATTTCATACACTGAATAGTTATTTTAAACAATCTTTTCAAAAGACAAACACTGCATCTTATACTTTAGCAAACTTTCTTATTCGGTTTATCTTTGTATATTTTAAATTTCTGACCTTAAAAATTCAACCACACACGAGTTTACAGATTAAGCACATTTTCACTGCATAGAGAAAATTGGATAAAAAATTAATTGAATACAGAGCTTGGTGGAGATTTCTTCACCAACATATGTGGCTCACCTCTAGACTGGAAGTTTACACTGTAATTTAATCAGTGCGAATCACTGAAGAGAGTTTTGGTAAGGTTATAAATAGTACATTGGCCTAAAAGTAAAAGTAATACAATAGAGACTGAAAATGTAATAATGTTAAAATTTACCATATAAAGAATAATTTTAAAATCGATAAAGAATTGAGAGAAAAATACAGCAAATATTGAAAAAAAAATAAAAACTGTACATAAAAAAAATTCACGTAAAAATGTATTAATTTATATGTATTGCATTAGTACTGTAAACAACTTTTTCAAAGGACATTAATGTCACTTGCAACAAATCTACAATTTAGATCAGTTTATATTTGTAATTATCCTCGCAATTTCGAAGAAAGTTCGAAGATCTTGTTATTGCACCGTCTGTCTGTTCGTCTTCAAACTTTGCTAGTGATCTTTCATTTTTATGTCATCATTGTGCGTCCGTCTTCTCCCGTCCATCGTCCGTCTTCCGTAAACTTTTCACATCTTGATATTCTCTGAAACTATTTGGCAGATTTTAGGAATGATGTATGGAAGCACCTCTATATACGATTCACCTTAGGTTCTGATGAAATAAACAACATGGTCGTCAGAGGGCATTTTTGATTTTGACTGACCAATTTTCAAAAATCTCCTCTGAAACTACATTATGAAATTTTTTGAAACTTTCCAGGATTGATTACAGCAATACCCTCTACAAACAATCCACTTTTGGTTGAGATTCAGCCGTTCACCCGTCGGCCGGGGCTGCTCAAAATGTCCATGAAAACCATATGGGAAAGGACATATGCAAATGATCCACCCTTTTTTAGGTCAAAGGTAGAATTTCAAGGTCACTTTGAAATTTTGCATTTCTTTAAGAACAGAGCTTACATGTTCACTGAAATAGCTAATAGAAGCCAGGTGAGCGGCGATACAGGCTCAGTTGAGCCTCTAGTTAATACAATGCATTTTGTTTCTATACAGTATTATCGTACACTGTCTGTAGATGCGCAAAAAGGTTTTATAACTTTTATTTTCAAAATGTTAGGTAAGCAGATCTTGTGAAATTGTGAATTTAAAGCTTGTGACCTACATGTAATCCCCTCTTTCTTTTTTAACTTTAAGCATTCTATTTCTGTATACAGTATCTTCATGCGTGTACACTGTATGAGGTAAAGTCAAGATATAACAAAGGGATATTCGAAGGAGGGGGAAATCGAAACAACTGAAAAACTCTGGAGAACAACGAGGACAAGATCGAAACAATACATGCACTAAGATTAAAAACTAGAAACATATAAACAACATGGACCCCACCAAAAAACCGGGGGTAGACTCGGGTGCTCCGGAAGAGTAAGCAGTCGCTGCTTCCTGCCGGACACCCGCCGTGCTGCCCATGTCAAATCCGGTATGAGGAAGGGACAAAATCAATGGAACAGGTCCATTTGGGAAACGGTTTCTTTATACCTGTCAACCAACGTCCATAAAACTTTAATAAGGATGACTCCAACTTAGGAGCAACATACGCCTGTATGAGCAACTTTTCTGTCAGGAGCCGGGCTCTGTCCAGGAAGTCAATGTATATGTCACAAGCTCCGGCTGGAATAAAGTATGAGTTGTGAAATATATACTCCATACGCCGGCGCTTCTGGAATATTGCCGCTCCATATAAGATACGAAATAAAATTTTAAAATTGTGATTTTCAAAACTTTTGGGCCCTCATTGGTCAAGTTTTGAAATGGTGAATTTAAGCTTAGGTAGATTTTCATTTTTTTTAAATTTAGGCTTGTGACCTAAACACCTCTTATATTTTTTAACACTTTATTTCTGTATAAAAATGAGACCCCACAGTTACCGTTTGGAAACTATTAAAATTTGCCTTTTCTAAGGAGAACCAATGGGTAAAAAGTTGATTCGCGTAAAATTCCTAGTCCAACCAAGTCATATGACTGTGAAATTACTGAAATATTTGAAAAACCATGAATGCAACCTAAGGTGAGTGCGGGGATAGCTGTCGTTTCCAACTACTTCCATCTAGTCTTGAATTTCTGACATCCTAAAATTTTCAGCCTTACAGGATTTTACAGAATAGAATATGTTGCTAAACAGCTCATACGACAATATATACATGTCGAACGTGGAAGTGGTAAGCAGGACATTTGATTCGATCTTCAAGGTGGCCAGACCTTACGCTTTAAAATCTGGCCAGAAATCAAACAGCATATCTTGTCTGCCTGGTCCTTACTTAAACTCCGCCCCCTTTCCCACCAATGTTACAATTCGGAATATCCTTTTGAATAATTTTAAGAACATAGTTAAGAAGGATCCGTTGATATGCAACATTTTGGAGACTGTCCCATCACAGTTTATCGAAGGGAGAATGTCTCAAAACAACTTGGTCGAACACTCTCGCATACAAAACTGACTACCGTGTAACCAGTCCATAACAAAGGTCCAGCTGTTTTGGAAATCACTTTTGACTGTCTGGTCATAGCTTTTCAAACGTTCGTGTAAACATAACGTTGACAATGAGGAAGGCAATATGGACGATGCCTTGGAGAAAGAATGATTTTCAAACTCGATATACTTCGCCTTCGACGCATAATGTTAAACAAAATTCTTAATTTCAGTTCTCAAAAGACATGATCGTCAAAACAAAATTGTTTCTAATTTTACTGTACATCTACTTCAAATTTCCTATTTACTTCTTATGTTCGGAATTAGTATTGCTTTTGGTTTTTATGCAGTCCAACACCTTTTTTCTAGCTGCACGTGAACAAAGCCATTTTAACGTCTTTGTTATTGTTTACATTTCTCCGATTATGCTACAGAATAACTTTTTTTCTACTGAATAGACAAAATGGAACATTGAAATAACTGAAAAAAGAAAATCCAGACTCTCATAAATCAACGTGCATTGTCCTAAAACTTGCAAAAACAACCTGTCATAATCGTAGCAAGATATTACTTAAAGCAGAAAACAAAGAGGAAATATAAACAAAATTTAACATAAACCTGGTGTTAAATACTCGCAATGATTTCAGGGTGTCCAATTAACTTACTAAAATGACAATGACACCATGGATGTAACGACATATATGTAGGCGTAAATTCAATGCGAAAAATTTACAAAGAAACCCAACCATGTGTAGAACGGATAAAATCTCTTATTATTTTTAATTCATTTAATCCTTGAATGCTAAAAAAATTTCATAGGGTGTAAATAGTTGTCTACCTATAAATCCTCTTCAGATTAAAATTAGTTTATTTATTTTTTCTGGAAATTTTGTGCCAATTTAATTTCTTTTCAAATTCAACCTCTTTCAAATATATAAATTGGACATAATAGTAAATACTCTACTTCCGACCCAATCGACGGATTTATTTCCTCATCTTCTGAACGAAATGAGAAATCCTTTAGCCTTGGTAGTCATTTTAGTTGACTTAATACACAAACCACGGAATCTAAAACAGTTCCTAATAGGGAAATGTTTTTTCAGTCAATGAGTTTTCAATGAAAGGTATGATCTTTAAACTTGTATCAACTTACACTTTGTGAAAAACTATTTTGTGGAGGGCATCAGAATTTGATCAATCGGTTCAAAGTTTTATTCCTTCAAATGACACTGCACATCTCTGTTAGATTTACCTGTTTACTGGATTTAACCCCATAACCCAGCGGATTTAGCCACTGATATGACTGGTGTCGTTTACGGAACAAGATGTGCTTACAATACTGAGACATCTAATGCTTTTTGTGAGAGTTAAATAAACGATGCAATTAAGAACTTCCCAGAAGATTGTAGACTCCTTTTCAATATAATGCACAGTATCGAATATTTTAGATTCTTAACTCTACCTGTGCAAATTCTATGAGTTTCACCAAACTTCCCTTATAAGGAGAGGCATATTTCATTCATTCATTCATTCTTGAAGTTATGTATTTATCCAGTCATTTACAATTCGTTCATTGCAACAAACATATCAAAGTATCTATTTATTTTAACTCCATATTCGGAATATACTACAGGATTTTAAAAGCATTTAGAATAACGGACACTAAATATTCAAGGAGTCATTTGTTCTTGGGATTTGCTAGGATGAAACTGGAACTGTAAAATTTTAAATTTGCAAATCACACCTGATACTACGCGTTGTTTACCTAGTGGCTTAGTCCAGTTCGATTTTGGTACTGTCTGTGTATAATTATTGGATAAACCAGAGAAAACCACAAGTTTTGAATATTTTAAAAGTAATAGCAAATTTGAATTATTTAATTTTGCTTATTTGTAGGTGACTTTGTGTTTTGTTCACTCAAGCTTTTAAACGTTGATTTTTAGCCGCATAAAAATAGCCATCGTATTTATTAACTAGTGAAAATCTGTCTAATTTGTTAGTTCAAAAAACATATATCCTTTCATTCTTCTTACTTACCGGAAGTATGTTTTTCTCGATGAAATGTTGGTTACTTTCTGACCTTACATTTAATCTTATCTACTGATAAATTAGATTAACTTGGAATGAAAGTAATCATGACCAACATATTGTGAATTTATAGCATGGACATATATATTTCAGAGCTAAGTTCTTGAAATTTTGAAATTATTTTTAGTAAATATAGTTAAACGAATATTGTCTGCTGTAGTACTGCCAATAAATTACATCCTACCTTTTCGTCATTCTCTCCTCTCGGTTTCATTTTTGGCCAAATATCACGTTCTACTTCTTTGTCGGGTAAAAACGTAGTGTACATGTACTTCTTATATAAACAAAATTTAGCTTTTTGTAAAATAAATGATTTTAAATTTTCATCCTTTTCCTTACTTTAATATTAAAATTACATATAATGACAATTTTATCAATGAATGGTTTTATGTTTAATTTAAGGGGCAAGTAAATTTTCAGGACATTTTATGTGACATTGATTTTACGTAGGAGAGATGTCTTTAAAGATTTAAAACTTTATCAAAGCACTGATTGAAATATTAAAAATATACATAACTCATAAAATTAATATTCTCACAATAATATATGGATATTAAATCTGAATCAGTAAATCTTGTCAATAATTATAATGAAATGTTAGAATTTAGGGTGAAAATTGCTCAATTTTAACAAGAGGAGAGGGGATTGCATTACAGATTAGACCTAAAAGAAATAGACGTATCACATGACAAGCACTAATAGTCCCCTGAAACAAATATGTATAAAATACAGCAAAACTACCACAAATCCCAAATAAATTACATGTAGTTGAATCACAGACATAAGAAATATTGTGAAATATTGACAATACATGATGAACTCCAAATGTATCAACATCAGGTAAAACAAGGTAAGCCTGTCCTGCTTTTAATATCTTTTTATGATGTTATTGTAGCAGACAGTAATCTAACGTAGGAGGAAATTGTCTAATTATCATCAGCTAATTGTGCATTAACAGCAACCGTTCTGTTCATGACCATTTATTAAACATTCTGGGCGAAGTGTCACCATGTAAGTAAGGTTTATCACTTAGGTTAAATAACGTGTAATAGTTGATGTTTCCCAACGATGAAGATATTTGTTGTTACAGCCTTTATGATGAAGAAAATTAGGAATAGTCAAGAATGACAACAAGCAAACAATAGAAACACAACACAATAAAAAAAAATTAATTAGATGAGCCCTCCAAAAATTCGAGATGAAATTCCAGAAGGGTAAGCAATACCTGCCTGTTTTCAGTCACCAACAGAGTGCTGTTCACTGTATTTCACTAAATAGGTAATAATATAACAACATAAGATGAAAACAAAAAAGGTTTTTACTTTGGAAAGTGATATTATTGATCAGCGTACAATTCTGAAACGAAATAACATGCCCGTTTATGAGTAGCTTTTGCCTCAACTGTATTTGGCACAAATACAGAATTACCTATTATAAAATGCGCAGGTGATGTTGGAAAAGTGTAGTCATTATGTGTGCCCTTTGTCATCAATATCAAGATAATGCTCAAGGTAGAAAGTTGACTCTGAGTAACGGCATGCGGATATTATTTCTAGCTCATTGGAATAGATGTAGATGTAGTTATCATATACTTAGTACTAAATATGTGGCGACCGGAAGTGAACAACCCATATCTGCACACTCTACTTAGCTAATAACGCATTATTCAAGTGCTATTTGAACGTACCCGGGCTGATGTGGCCATATCAGACCGGTTGAATCGCGTGGCCAGACTGCTATGGCTATTTATCACAAGTTTTGTACTAATATGTACGTTTTTCCATGTCCAATAATAGCCTGAAGTCGGAGTCGGTTATTTGTCCTCGGGGCCAATATTGATATTGGCCCTCGAAAATCCATATTTGCCCTCGAAAGTCCGTATTGGCCCTCGAAAAACCATATTTGCCTTCTCGTGCCCTTTCTAGTTTTTCAGCATTTACAGTTCAGATAAATGACTGTTGAAAATATTTTATTGTTATCAAAACAAGTTCCTGTGATATTTCTAGTTTTTTAACACAATTCAGTTGGGTTCAGTAAATGTATCATATTTCTTCAGCCTGAAAATATGTGATAAATAGATTATGACGGGGCATTTTCCATATTTTCCCTGCTATCAGCCCTCGACCCATATTGGCCCTCGGGCTCAATATGGGAGTCTCGGGCTAATACCAGGCAAATATGGAAAATACCATGTAATTATCATATACTTATAGAAAATAAAGGTAAAATTTTACCCTACGATAAAATTGGAAATTGTACAAATTTCTGCCCAAATCTTATAAGAATTGGCTTAGCGGGCTGACATGACTTTGATATATATTTCTGCCCAAATCTTAGCGGGGTGACATGATTTTGATATCAACTGTTTCCGGTTTGTATCAACTGCTTCGTTTTATATCACGCCCTTAATCCGATTTCGCGTTATAAATCAGTCGTTTCCGTAATTGATTCTTAACTTACTAGAACATAGAAACACGGCAGACGATATCGGGACGAAACTGTGGATTATATTAATTCGCTCAAAAATGTTAATACAAACAGAAAAAAAACATTAAGCGACAAAACATTTTGACTAAATGGATGAGGGACAATGACAATTTGCAGCGCCTTGAGGGTATTCAGTAATACGGTAATGAAACAGAAATCATGAGATAAGAATTTTCATGTAGACCTATAAAACACCAATGTTGAAGTATATGATAAAAATATCATAACATGTCATTATTCATATCAGACCCATAATCAGCCCATGGTCAAAATCATCCCTCGAGCCTGGCGGCTCTCGGGCTGATATCTTGACCTAGGGCTGATAATAGGTGTGATATGAAAAATGCCATGTTATAATCTATACATCAGATCGGGTGGGTTCGGAATAATTACTTAGGCAGTATATAATAAACAGATTAATACATCACATAATCCATATCGGACCAGGTATCATCCCTCGACCCATATCGGACCTCGGGCAAGCCATCAGTCCGATATGGGAGTCTCGCGATGATACCCGATCCAATATGGATTAGGTCATGTACGTATTAATCTATAAATATTCAGCAAATCGCGAATTGTCTTGTGATGAAACATGATATATACTACAGTAGTTGGAGTTGAAATTACAGGCTATAGAGACAGTTTTATTCTAGGGTAACTCTGCAAAAGTCTGCCTCGAATGTATAATTTTCTTCGCGAAGAAGTGATGAGATTAATACTTATAAAAACTAGTTTTCAGTTTTCGTGTTGAACGTTGGGATAAAGGTTATAGAAATCGAGGAGTGTTTTAATGCAGTTACAAAATAAAAGATATCTAGAATTTAAAGTATTTATTTTCTTTTGAATTTTTTATTTTCTACATTCTTTAACCCCACTTCTAGAATAATGGTGTCACAAAACTTCCAAAGATTTTTACAACAGTTAAAATTTAAGTTGATAGTTTGTAAATAGCTCTGGTAGAAAACTCGGCTTATCGAGCAATGTAACGTTACCTGTACAGACTCTGAAACAGAAGATCACATTCGTCCTCTATTGGTGGAAGACCAAACAAAGATACTGTTGATTTGTCAATATCAATATCTCCTCTCTTAGGAAAGTGTACCTACAACCGATGTGCCTAGTGAGCTATGTACGTACGATCATGTCATTAAACAGTCAACGTAGTGTTTTTGTAGACTAAAACGATGTTGTTAGGGCCTTTTCCGTAGGAACGATAACATAATATTTGTCGTATTTCAGAAAAATGTTGATGGTTTACGATACATATAATTTTCAACGATATTAAGGTATGTATTAATTAAAAACCAATGAAAAGTGGAGCGATGTACAAACATGATGTATAAATAGATTGATTTGAAATTGAAAACAAGTGAAAGATAAACTAATGACACAGTATTTAAAGGGATAATGTTATTATCCCAAGTATGAACTAACAATATTGATCCTAACAACCGGGCCATTGACGTTAAGTAGTTAAACAATATATATATGTTTTGGTGTCAATAATAAATTGGCGGGGGGGGGGGGGGGGGGGGTGGTTATTTGCTCTCATTGCTTTTTATTTTGTAGATCTGCGTGACTTTCTTTTTAATTTTTCGACATGTTACAAAAGTTTGTTGTAATTCATTATATTCAATGGGATTCAATTCAATGGAGGAAGGGGGGGGGGGGTATATTTTCTCTTAGTGATTATTAATTTGTAGGTATGCATGACTTTTAATTTTATTTATTTTTCGACATGTTACAAAACTTTGTTGTAATTCATTATTTCAGTGGGATTCAATTCAAAATGGGGGGGGGGGGGGGGGTATTTTCTCTCAGTGCCTATTAATTTGTAGATCTGCATGACTTTTTTTTTAAATTTTTCGACATGTTACAAAAGTTTGTTGTAATTCATTATTTCAATGGGATTCAAAATAAAAATCGAGATAAAGTATACAATTTTTCTTTCTTGTTGTGTTTAGGAATGTAAGTATCTTTCACGCGTAGATATGTTGGGTTGAGGATTCCAGCCTAAGGGTTATACCTTATTTTCAGTTTCGTACAATAAAAAAATGTCATTACAAAAGTGTAAATCCTTCATACTATGAATGATTAATTTTTAAAATTATAGACTATAAGTATTTAAATAAATTAATTCGAAATGCAAATGACATCTATGCAAGAAAAATTCTTTCAAAAAAAAGGATTCCAGAATCAATTTTTTACAAAAATATAATCAGTTTTATTTTGAGGGTTCCGGAGGAAAGTAGATGTTTTCTTGATGTTTTGACATTATGACATCTTCAAACCGTGCTGTGATGTTAGATTTTGTGTCATATGATGGCACAAGAATCGTCTTAAGGGATTCTTACACCAAAAAAACACTGTTTTAAGACATAATCCACAGTGAAACTAAAAGACTCTTACCTTACAGGGTTTTAAACTGATAACGTCACCAAAATAGACAAATAATACAAAAAAGAACCCATTAATAACAGACATTCATTCATTGTTCTCAAATTTCATTTTTGTAAACAATTGAAGCGTGCAAAAAGACATACATTTTGACATCGGCACTTGTTTGAACTTTGTCCAACCGATTCTTCTTCATGAAACCAATAACATAAAGACTAATGTTAACTTAGTAACACATAACAATACACTGTAAACTGGTGTTATATTTAACTTGTGTTTAAACGATGACAGACAAATATTTTAAGGGCATAGGGCATTTCCGAAAATTTTTGAAAAATGATAAATATAGGTTAAAGAATGGATTTCCATGTATGAATATTAATGCCAAAGACAAAACCGTGGGCATTGTGTTCATAATACACGGAAATCCATTCTTTGACCAATTTAGAACATAATTCATCCTTCCGAGAACCATTTGATAAAGACAATACCTTTTGTGTTCCAGGCATACTTATTATGAAACTCTGACATTTTAAAATTAACTCCATTAAAAATGAAAAAATTCTGTTGACAAAAAATTTTGTTGAAAAATTTCCTTAAGAATTACAAAATATTTTTCATCAAATCGGTAGTTTACGAAAAAGAATAAATAAAAGAACAAACAAATTAAAATTCTAATAATAAAAAAAATATAAAATGATATTTCTGTCTCAAGTATATCCATGTCCATTTCCACCTTGGTATTTTAATTGGACAACTGAAAATTTTCAGATTAAACAAAATAAATAAACATTGTTAGATTAGGTATTTTTGTTTGAGTTGCAGTAACATAAGTTCTTTGAGAGGTACTGAAAGTCCCCCTTAATCCCCCCCCCCCCCCTTTCCGAAAATAAAATTGTAAAAATTAAAATATTTACCAAATGAGAACGATATATTACTAATTTCATGAAACTGAAGATACATGTATATAAAGATATATATGTATGTTATTTCATAAAGGATGAAAAACCATGTACATGTACTATGAAATTTAAAGCTCACGATAACGTCTTTCGATTGGTTGAGGAGAGGTTTATATTCTAATACGACTTTTCCGCTAATTGTCTTTACCCCTTTTCCGAAAATTTTAATTAGATGTTAAAACAGGAACAAAAGGTATAATACATGTAAGTCAAAAGTGTAGTGGTCGTACAAGATCACATAAAAAATATAGTGAGTTTTTTGCTCTCAGTTTCTTAGATATTTGGTTTTCATTAAAACAAATCAGTTATTGGTCAACAGTTATGGAGGTAACAACACCGAAATAAATTCTGTGCGACGACAGACGTGTGAATATATAGATATTTTAGTGCTTTTGACTTTTTTGTATGCATATATAATGAATATATACGTAATTTTTAAATAGTGTGGCCGTTTCGGTGGTCTCGTGGTAGCGTGCTCGACTCGAGTGCAGAAGGTCGCGGGTTCGATCCCCGGTCGGGTCAAACCAAAGACATAAAAATAGGTATTTGCTGCTTTTCCGCCAAGCACGCGGCATGTAGGAGTTAGAGCAAAGAACTATGTCTTCCTGTGGGCTGTTTCCTCCTGAGCTACCACGTGTCGGACTATCATATTCATATCAAATCAACATGTTCTCGTCATGATATGCACCTAATGGCTGCCACTGGACGTGAAACAATAATTCATCCATCATCCATTTAAATAGTGTGTGATAAAATTAAAAATACTTTAAAAAAATATCCTGCTCAAAATCCTACTTCAACCTCCCCGTGGTCAGCAGGGCGGCAACAGATTATCCTTGGTAACGAAAGCCGGGCAATTTTTCGGAAAAGTTACATTTAAGATTTTTGCGGAAAAGGGAAAAAAGAATTTTCGGAAAAGGGAAAAATAATTTTCGGAAAAATGCTTCGATTTGCGGAAAATGGATGCACCGTATAATAATTACCACGAATACGTTTAAATAGAAGATCAGTATCTATACTAAGTCTTTTCCTTCTGGTAACTGTCCGTCTTCGGATTGTTGATTCGTGTCTTCAGAATCTGTATAATTTGTTAATGCAAGTACTATATCACTGTAAATAAGTGAATTCAAAACAATATCATCCAAATTTTATAATAAATTGCATGCTTCATTTTTGTAGTCTTATTGGGGTGTAAAAGCCTTGACTTAAGCACTTTTTGAATGAAGTGCGAAAGCAAAATGACTGCAATTTTAAAATGTTCTCCGTATTGTCTCGAAATATTACTCAGCTGCATCAAAGCGTCAGCAACTTTGTCATGGGGGCGTCTGTCTCATTAGCGGTTCTGAGGGCCGAAAGTATAGAAAGCCGGAGAAAAAATATGGCAAGTTCAAATTTCACAATAGCAAAAAAACTGTTATTAAAACCAAAAACCATCTTGTACTGGGAGCGTAATTGAAATCAATTTAGAGAAATCATTAAATAATAGGGTGTTACCCGGTGGGGTATTCTAGATGTTGACTCGGAAACGCTGGCACATGTCCACTTTCATTTTCGGGGTTTGATGTCAGATTAGATCATTTGACAAAAAAGAGGCATGATGAAAATTTTCTTTATGCCTAGAAACTGAATGTCCCAATCTATCTAACATATTTAATCCTTTTGAACTTCCATTGAAACTTTCTCAATATAACCAGTCTTTGCATACTTGGAATCGATGAATTCGACTTTCATATAATTACATTTTGATAAGATAATTGATTGCTGAAATGCTTAGTATCTATGTTTCTAGTTTTACAGCTTAGGTCTGTCTTGCTGCTATTGTTTTTTCATATTATTATGGTCTAATTCTATTTTTCATAGAATGATATTTTTGTCTTTATTACAGCTTTTATGACTAAGACAAGTCCAGGTTCCATTCATTTCTTTCACTTGTTATATTCTATAACTACTGTTTTTTATGTTCAATAATTTCTAAATTTCTAAACCATGCCAAAAACATATATCAATAGATCTCATAAGCTGCTTAATGCTTTCCAAAAGTTCAGTAACAATTACCAACATTGCTTTATTACTAATGGTTTCTTGCTGGGAACAGCTTCTAATTTCAACTGTAACAAATGCAAGCATCTAGCAAATAGCCAATATAAATTGATAAGTTTTTAAACACCTTTCCAGGTAAGAGTTACAAATTTCGATGTTATTCTGCAAAAATGGTTCTGTCCTTCAACGGATTGAAATTAATATATTATACCCCCTCTTAAAAATACTGTCGATTTCAATGGAACTTTATCTATGGATACAACTAAATATCTTCTGACTTCGGAGTTTGATATTACGGCTGTCGATTTCAACTGAAATTTATAAAGGGATACAATTAAACACTCTGGTAGTGTCACTTCTAACTACTTATTTTGATGGAGCGACAGTAGATTCAACCAGCACCTTTGATAAACTAGATAGTCTATGAAAACATGTATATTTTGTTGATATTCATGATATTCTCACATGACCTTATTTTATAATTACACGTTTAAGACTAGTTTTGTCACCAGCTAATTGCTAGTTTTTAAAGAAACGATTTAGCTTTGTACACGAATGCTTGAAGTTATTTTCCTGAGGCACGTACGTGTTATTATTCGCATCATAAACACGCTATCTATTCTTAAAGCCAAAAAGTCAGATTTTATTTTTTTTCAAAATAGATTAAAATACATGTACCTAATATGTCCACATTTTTGACAGAGAGCACTGCTGATCAGACGTAAGATGAACACATACAGTTTTCATGTTGGTATTAGAGAATTTTTATTCTGACTGTTAATAAACACGAGGCATCATGCATAAACATTCAACAAAATTTGTATAACAGAATTTTTTATTGCTAACACTGAGCAGATTTGTTTCTAGCCTGGTGAACAAAAGTCCTCGATTGTACTAATCA
Source organism: Mytilisepta virgata (assembly GCA_028015205.1). Taxonomy (NCBI): domain Eukaryota; kingdom Metazoa; phylum Mollusca; class Bivalvia; order Mytilida; family Mytilidae; genus Mytilisepta; species Mytilisepta virgata. The sequence goes on from CM051517.1 coordinate 6,413,114, forward strand.
ATAGCTGCAATGTAGTACTTTGGTACCGTAGAGAAACTGATACTTAAAATTTACAACTTAGGCCTTTTATTTGTATACTCGCCACAAATAATTTTTTTTGGAGTACACGTATTAAAATCAACCCACACGTTTGTCTGTCCATGACTCTTGCAAGCACAACGCCTCCTAAACCAAATTATGGAACTCGGTGAAATCTCGATCACACCATCCTGCATTATTTCAAAAATCCATGAATTTGATAATATGCATATTATATCCTTAGTATGTGTGTTAAATTATAGTAATAATTACAAAAAAAGTATAGCTGTAAAATCCGCTCTAACCAAATTTTCAATCTCTTTCATACCCATACAATATCTGTTCGAAACAAAGAGGACAAATATATCTAAGGAGCAATCCAAAAAAACGCAATCCATTAGACAGACAAAACCCGGGAAGACAAATGAACAACCACAAGCACAGCAAATAAACACTGAAAACTAAAAAACAATGAACTCCTATAAAAACCAGGAGTGACCTCAGGTGCTCCGGAAGGGTAAGCAGTTCCTGCTCCGTATACCGGACCCGTCGTGAGGTTCAACAAGGTCAATCCGGTGGTAGTCACAAACCGGTGGAGGTACATGAAATGTTACGACAGTGGAAATAGGTCCAACATCATCTTAGATTTTGGAACACTGTAACGGTCAATCAATTCGTGATGACGACCGTAAAATTTCCTAAGTGATGACATCAACCTATACCTGACAAAACCCTGGTTAAGAAGCTTTTGTGACAGCAGTAATCCTCTTTGTCGAAAGTCATGGTAACTCACGCATGCCCTTGAATATCGGATAAGATGAGAAACGTAGAGACCATATACAAGCGGTACTGATATATTGCTACTCAAGAAGGGAAAGTTAACAATAGGAAAGTCGAAGTCATCACGTTTGTCATAAAGTTTTGTCTTCAGATTTCCCTCATTGTCTATTTCGAGAAACAAATCCAAATATGAAGCGGACTTTGATGTATCTGTAGTATCCTTAATTTCAAGTTCACTGTGGTAGATGAGATGAAGAAAGTCTTGGAATTTATCGTTATTTAACGACAACATGTCATCTATATAACGAAAAGTGAAATTAAAGGATTGGGTTAGTTTCTTTTTCACTTGAATAAAGTCCGCTTAAAATTAATATGAGTACAGAAACAGATCGTCGAGGAGACTGGGGAGCACATTTGGTTCCCATTGGAATGCCGATTGTTTGTTGAAAAATTCAAAATTGAAAAATCATATTATTCTAATCCATGTGTCATATATTAAAAATGTTTAAATAGGGTAATACACATAATTCAAGCATGCAGAAACTATAGTTCATTGAATCACATTTCCAAACATTTTGAAATTACTCAGCATATAATCAGTTGTTATAAATTTGAGAGGTAAGTGGGCGTGTTGATTTGGACAAGGATTTAGATATTTAAATCCTTGATTTGGATCGGATATCATTTTGTGAAATTACTAACGGTACCTCGATTTAGTTTATAAACACTAAATACATCCAAAAAAAAAAATTTAAATGTGCCAACACATATTGGCACATATTTGGTCTTTTCATCAGCTTATGAGACAGTATTATACCGATGAAAACAGTTCGTTTAAAAATAAGTAAAGTCAAGAAATACCAAAGGGATATTCGAAGGAAGGAAAAATCGAAACAACTGACAAACTGAAAAAAATTAGTAATGTTTCCAGTGACTACTGAGAGATGTCAATCATGACTAGTTCAGCTGCTATCTTTTCGTTGTTGGCGTGAATCCTTTCTTATATATATCGTCAGGAACTGTATATGAAGTATATGTATATGAATATATGTATATTATAACCGAGTGACATATCCCGTTAGTATTATATGATCCCTGATATCGTACATCTCTTGATGTGTTTTATATCAGCACGTCTTCGTAAATATTTCAGTGTTATTTCCGCTGTCGGTTTAGGTTTAGTCAATCTAATATGGCAACCAAAAAAAAGCTAACTGGCAGATTTGTTCATATTAATTAGGAAATTGTAGTCCACATAATGATTCTTTAACACAGTGATTATCTTTTTTATGTAAATTTCACCCTGTAGCTATTTCCTTTTTAAATGGTCCTTATGTATTTAGTAGGTCAATATATATGTCACACAGGCATTTGTTTTATACATAAAAACAGCCCCATACACTGTTGTGTATTAGTGTATGGGGCTGTTTTTTGTATAAAAAAATGCCTGTGATATGTCATGTAGTTCTGTAACATCCGTTCATGTCTTTTATTAATAGTAAAATGGAAAAACCTGTGGAAAAATAGAAGTTTTGTCCTATCTTCATGTTTTGACTCCCTTAAGATCGAACCTGGTCAATTCACATTAAGAATAGGAAATAATAGGTCATACTTGCAGCATTGATATTTCATTTTACTTTTAGGAATTTATCCTTTTTGTTTCTTAAAATAGTTGTTTTAATGTTGAAAACGAAAAAGTAGCAAACTTCTAACGACCCACCATGTTGTGACTTGGATCTTGGAGCACATCGCAAATGATTTTTACAACACATGTTGATTCTGTCGTTTTGTTAGAATATCTATAACTTTTAAATGTCAAATAAGAGGATTTTTTTTTTTTTAAATTTGTTCATTTTAAAAATATTTCAAATTTATTCCTCTGAGAAAAGCAAGATTTATTTTCAAAAGTAAACTTCAAGGTAGAAAAAAATCAATAAAAATTACCAAATTAATCATACTTATTTCAATCATTTTTAATATGATAGGTTTAGAAAGAAAATAAACATGTTATAAGGACTGAAAGTAATTTTAAATTATGGGGAAAGTTAAAATTACTGACTATGACTAGCTGTTAACAATGATGATAAATTTGACAATTTTGTAAGTGTCGAAAAAAATAAGAGTTATCGAAAAATTCTATTTTCCTGGAATTTTCAAAATTGTCATAAAATTAAGAGTCATTACACTATTGCCCGTGTGTCCATAAAATTTCTTTTTCTGAAACAACCACTTTAGATCAAACTTTGCAGCAATGGTCATTAGGTGGTTTTCTTTCAGAATTATTTTCAGTTACTCAGATTGCCTACCAACTGCTAGATGGCCACCATACATGTAGCACACTAAAGGAAAACCGTTCAATTACATCCATCTTGAGTACTAGTTACCATGGCAACCAATGACCCAAAACTTATTTGTTTGAATACTGTTCCTCAACCTTTTATTCCAATCAAATCTATTAAACTAATCATACTGCCCATTACTGAGCTGAGTAATCGATATAACAAATAAACGTATATGTCTGATTGGTTTGACATATAGTTCCAACATCAAGTAAGGTGTCATCCATACATGTAATTGTCAACATTTTTCATGAGTTTACAAAGAGCACCCTTTTTGGAAACCCCCACCCTCCCTCAAAAATTGTGCAACATTTTTTTAACATTGTTGCTGAGAACAAGTTCCATTCCATACTATGAAAGATGATCTACAGACATCATTACTTCCTTTTAAAATGCATGTACCAAGTCCAGAGCATTAAGTCGTATGTTAACATGCTCAAGTGATTTGCCATTTGTTGGCTTTTTGTCACCTTATATACTGTTCAGAACTTTTTCAGCATCATGGATTCTATAAATATCACCAGCGTAAATTTTTCTAACAAGCAGGACAAATTTTCCGAAGTATTGGCTGAAGTGACAGTTACTCCAATTTTTTAAAGCGTATGCTAAAAATCTTGAATTTGAAAACCCTTCCCCCCTGACATGCATTTTGTATACTAGTAAAATTTTGTACCCCTCGCCTTCACCAAAAAAAAAAAAAAAAAAAAATAAAGAATCCAGTGAAAAACTACTGTACTAGTCTTACCCTGCTAATCTTTATATATTGGAAGAGGTTAATCACTAAAGTGATTTTTACCACACTAATAAACATAAAATGATCATTATTTATTTCTTCGATTTAGCTGAGATAAGTAATGCAATTGCAAGTTTTATTCTGCTTTTATTTTGTCTTCTACAATTCATTGCCCCCATATCCATTTTATAACTTTGTTACCTAATTTTCCTACAGTTGTGTATATCGCTAAATTTAAACCATGATGTTATGTATTTTAAGCAATAAATCAGCAATGACAGCACAGACTGACAATAAGCCTGTATACCATTGGAGAGATATAACAGATGAATTTGTAGAAGCTGCTGGAGAACTACAGCTCGGAGAACTTTTACATGATGCATCGTAAGTTGATCAGCAAAATTCTGTGTACTTATGAACTAACAACAAAAAATAGGAAAGGCAAACAATGACATACCATTCAATTCAAGCCATCCAACGATTTGTAAACACCCTCATGCCTGAAATTTTTCAGAATTCGCTGAAAATATTTTTAAAATATTGGATTCTTCCCAATGTCCGGATTTTGGCACCGTCTGTACTTTCACCCATGCACATTGAGATGTGGTTGCATTAAACCAGTTTTATGGTTGCCAAACCTCCCTCTTATCTATCCTGACTCTCTGGTGTATAAAACACACTATAAAAGCCAATACAGTATGATTACCAAAAAGCTACAGAATTACATAGATGTAGAACTGACTGTGTTGAGCTACTCCTGAGTTTCTTTGGGTTATTTGCATTTATTCATGATATTACAATAGAAACTAGGGTGGGAAAATAATGTCATTCATAATACACTGTAAGTGCTTTTCTTGAAGCTGAAAGCTATTATACCCTTTTTGTCCAGAATGTACTTTTTTGAAGTTATTAGTATTTAGTGGGTTTAAATGGGGCAAAATTATGTCACATTTATACACAAGATAATTAATCAACAAGAAATGTTTATACGAATTGAGGCCAGTTAAAATTCAAATAAAGGTAGATTTTGGAAATATCATCTGAAGACCACTAGTACTAAATTGTAAATGAAAATACATTGAAATATTTATTGTTCTTCAGGTTTGGATTGTTTGAAGCCATGTCAGCCATAGAAATGATGGATCCCAAGATGGATGCTGGCATGATGTGTAATCAGATTCAAAGAAAAGTTCTTAATTTTGAACAAGCAGTCAAAGTAAATTTTAGTCCTCATATGATTCGTTTAAATGAGAGTACAGATCATTGTTTTTTTGTAAATCAACAATTTTGAAATACTTACTAGTTGGGTGAAGAAGTCACCTTGTAGTGTTTGACTTTGCCTAAACTCTTTTTGCCATGAAAATTGATCATTCGCCTGAACTCCTGTCAAAAGCAAAGTTTGAATTGCCTATGAATTTAATCAATCGCTTGATACATTTAAATGGTTGAAATCGCAAGTATGACAGCCATTTGAAATGATGCGTAATGACTTCTCCCTCTTCTCTCTCCACTTCTCCTTGTAAGCTTTAGAGAGAGAAGTCACTTCTCCCTGTCATCCTCAAGTATCTTGAGCCCTGGTTCACACTGTTAATATTCAAGACTTGTAAGGGGAAACAAAAAGTAGTAGAATTAAGAATAAGGAAATATATGATTATGAAGTATTCTCCTGAGGGAAATTGGAATGTATTACTGGTAATTTTTGCCTGTTATTTATAAGATAGAATTTTTTGGGGTAAAAATAGCAAGTATCAAGCATTTAATTTTTAAGAAAAAAGACATCCTGAGGTATGAGAATAATAACTGTATTTTAATGTTGCAGGCTGGTTCATGTAAAATAAAGGGCTTAACTGTACCTGAACAAATAGGAATAATTGATGCCTCAATGGCATGCCTGGTGAGTTTTAAGACCACAGAACAATATTTACTTTCCAATAATCATATCTACATGTATATTCTAATGTTCTGGTAATGATACAAAAAGATAATGTAATTTAAATACTTGACTTTCATATACACATACAATAGCATTGTTGGAAAATGTACTAGTTATTTGTACAAGCCTTAAAGCAGGTAGAAAGGTGAGGTTTACTGAGAATGTATCAATGGCAAGTACAGATACCAGTCTGAGACCTATCAGCTGGCCTTGGACACAGTTTTAGGATTGAGTGACATGCATGAGAATTTTCGGACAAATTACGGCCTAACCATTACTATTTACATTTTCCTTTGACTTGCAATGTTGAGTATCAGTTAATCATTGCTCTGTGTCCATGTGCATACTCAGGCGAGACATGTAGTGCATCCACTCTTGTTATCATGTAAGGATAAATTGTTATAAGCCATGAAAATTGGACATTTCTAGCATATTTTAATCAGACAACTTTTGGTATGTAATCTGGAAAGAACATAACATCATAGACACTGTGAACCTGAAAACAGTATAAACTGTTATTACAAATGATCAAAAGGATCACAGGAGTAGATTTTATATTCGGCTTGGAATAAGTGTTGGCTGTTGATTGGCTAACGTGACGTCGGTTGAAACCCCATGCTCTTGTATTGTTGTGAAATGCCCTAGTTACCTCATTAAAATTTTGCATTTGTGTTCTCTATTCTTTAATTAAAACATATTTATACAATTTAACATTATTTTGCTCAGTTCAAGGAAGACAATTTTCTTTCCAGTGATGTCAAATTTAACATTAAAACGTACCATTTCGCTGAAAAACTGAAATAAGGCCATACAATCCATTTCGTTATAACAATTAAATTAAAACACAAAATTGAAAGGGTACCATTTCGATGCATAATGAAATTAACATCACATTTTTCTTTGCTTTTTGATCCACGATCATATATATTACCACAGAAAAGGCCAAACCAGGGATAAATCTGTTATCTACCTTTAGAGTTGTGTGCATTGAGATTGTACAACCCTTGAGCACCACTGTACAGCCTTTCACTTCTCCTCGAACTCCACAAAGGTGTTTCAAGATGGTATGATCTAACTGCCCATTGCTATAAACGTAGATATCTGATAATGCTGTACTAGCAGAACAATATTTAACACCTTTTATTTGGATAGTAAAGCTTTGCAGGAAAAAAAATTTCATTGGGTGCTCAAAAATTGTATTGGTTTTCAGTTTAAATGTAAAACCAATTTATAAGTATCTTCATTTTATCTTTATGTATGGCTTAGCTTTTATTGTCATTTTTTTATTAATGAATTACCTGATAGGAGGTAAAATGTTGGTGAGACAATAGCAAAGAAATACAATGCAAAATGCATTTTTGTAGAGATCTAACTTTAACTATGTATTTAAAATTTTTCCTTCAGGTGACCTGGTTAGAGGGTCACTCATTAGCCCAAACAGTATTCACTAATTTATATCTACATGATCCATACATTATTGAGGACAGATATTTAAAAGCTTTTAGTATTGGTATGCTGAAAATAGTAGATCATATAAGAGATAGAGTTAACAGAGCTAGTGTGTTTGAGGAGGTTAGTACAATTATATTAAACATGATAATACGTCATTAATGTCTGGGGGTTGTGTGGTCTTCAGGGGAAATAAAACAAGTTCTCAGGGGCTAACAGTTATATTTGTGTTTGAAAAACGTCTAAAGTCTTTCCTTGAGCTTTAATTACATACATTTTAGGAATTTATTTCATAAATATTTTAAACCCTAGGTATATTTTTTTTTCTGCACATAACATCATAGACACTGTGAACCTGAAAACAGTATAAACTGTTATTACAAATGATCAAAAGGATCACAGGAGTAGATTTTATATTCGGCTTGGAATAAGTGTTGGCTGTTGATTGGCTAACGTGACGTCGGTTGAAACCCCATGCTCTTGTACAAGGTATGAATGCATGCTATGTCTTCGAGAATCTGAATTTATTGCTCTGAAATATAATCAAGGTACAATATGAATTTTTTTATCATAATCAACCATGAGAAGATCTCTAGTGCAAAATGTAAATATTTCTGACAAAGTATTTGGTTGATAGAACTATAGTTGAGCTTAAATCCTCAATCTATACCTTGTATCAGGATTTTCCTAATTCTTAGGGGTGTGGATTTACTTTCAATGTATGTTTCCTACAACAAAGTAATGTGTTGCTTTATCTTCTGATGTTAATCAGTTTGAAATAGATTTTACATTGTGATAAATATTGTTCTGTTGCAGGAAGATTTCCAAACAATGTGATAAATATTGTTCTGTTGCAGCAATATTTCCAAACAATGTGATAAATATTGTTCTGTTGCAGGAAGATTTCCAAACAATGACCTATGGCTTTAAAATGGCAGCTGACATAACTGATATGAGAGTTACAGGAATGTTAAAAGAAGTTGAAGATGATCTTAACAGAATACTCAAGGTCAGTTTATCTCCTCTGAACTGTAGATTTTATAGATGGAAGATCTACAATGTTTAAATCAAATATTACAATGTTATAAAATGTGACCATTCAAATAAGGAGTATTTCTTCCATGCATTGCTCTGACCATAGATGGTTCTGTACCATTTTGGTCACATTGACATTTGATTCTGCTCTTCAGAATTTTGAGTTTAGTGTTTCTGCTGTCAACATTTTCCGTCTTAAGTTGTAATTGGATGAAATATGCATATCTTGTTCATACAAATTACATGTAGTTTATAGCGGATGTATATTGTACTTTAATTCTCAACCACAAGAACGTTCCTCATTGTGAATAGAAATATTGCTTAGATAAGGATATATTGGAAGTTGAAAAAAAATGGTTAAATTTTTTAACGACTGGACCCTGGTCTATTTCATAATAATTCTATGAAGGTATATAAACGGTCTGCCTTTAAGGAATGTGTCAGAAAAAAGTGTATTCTATTGCTGTCGTTACCATTTATTACAGTTTCTCAGTTTTAAATTTCATGATTTTGTATCTGGTATGATTTTTATATTACTTATGTATTATACATATATATTAAATGAGGAGATAATTATTCTGACTTTAGACAACAAGAAGTAAACCAGGTGAAGAGAGGGAACCAGATGTAGAATATGAACATGAACTGACCACAGCTTTATATGTTAGAATGAAATTTACTAGACTGTTTCTTACATTATTGTTATCATCAAATAAAGAAAAGGTTAGTTGATTATTCGATAACAATGTAATACAGTAGAACTTCACTGTAAAAGGGAAAGAACTCTTGTTGTTATCATCAAATAAAGAAAAGGTTAGTTGATTATTAATAACAATGTAATACAGTAGAACTTCACTATAATTCAAGTACCATGTCATTCCCTGGTTATCTAGAACTATTTTTAATGTCCCATTATCAAACTGTGTTCTACAGAACCTCAGTTACTATCAATTGGCACAAACTTTTTTGTAAGTCTCTTTAGTGTTTGAGTCACCAAATATTTTCTGTGTACGTAAAAAATTTTATGTATGTGATCAGAGAGAGTGTTTCCCTTATTAAAGTTTAACTCTTGGTAGGAGTAGAGAGTTTGAATGATTAATAAAGTAATCATATAAACCGTAAAATATAAATTACCACAAAAAAGTTATAGTTGTTTAGAATATGTAATTGTAGTAAAATAAGATTTTAATGATTAGATAGAAATTGTATAATTATGCACCCAAATTTGCATATTTTATGAATTCTTTGAAGTGTTAGCAATTTTGAGATGAAAAGTAATTAATTTCAGCTGTACATATTCCCAGTATTATTATATTTCACTTGGAAGGAGTTTGTATTTGTCAGGAGTTTGTATTTGCCAGTATAAGACTTTACTTATGAATTGTTGTGATTCATTTATTATACGACCGCAAAATTTTTGCGGTCGTATATTGGTATCACGTTAGCGTCGTCGTCGTCCGAAGACATTTGGTTTTCGCACTATGACTTTAGTATAAGTTAATAGAAATCTAAGAAATTTAAACACAAGGTTTATGACCACAAAAGGAAGGTTTGGATTGATTTTGGGAGTTTTGGTCCCAACAGTTTAAGAATTAGGGGCCAAAAAAGGGCCCAATAAGCATTTTTCTTGGTTTTCGCACAATAACTCTAGTATAAGTAAATAGAAATCTATGAAATTTTAACACAAGGTTTATGACCACAAAAGGAAGGTTGGGATTGTTTTTGGGAGTTTTGGTCCCAACAATTTAGGAATTAGGGGCTAAAAAAGGACCCAAATAAGCATTTTTCTTGGTTTTTGCACAATAACTTTAGTATAAGTAAATAGAAATCTATGAAATTTAAACACAAGGTTTATGACCACAAAAGGAAGGTTGGGATTGATTTTGGGAGTTTTGGTCCCAACAGTTTAGGAATTAGGGGCCAAAAGGGTCCAAAATTAAACTTTGTTTGATTTCATTGAAAATTGAACTATTGGGGTTCTTTGATATGCTGAATCTAACCGTGTATTTAGATTCTTAATTTTTGGTCCCGTTTTCAAATTGGTCTACATTAAGGTCCAAAGGGTCCAAAATTAAACTTAGTTTGATTTTAACAAAAATTGAATTCTTGGGGTTCTTTGATATGCTGAATCTAAACATGTACTTAGTTTTTTTTATTATGGGCCCAGTTTTCAAGTTGGTCCAAATCGGGGTCCAAAATTAAACTTTGTTTGATTTCAACAAAAATTGAATATATGGGGTTCTTCGATATGCTGAATCTAACCATGTATTTAGATTTTTGATATTTGGGCCCAGTTATCAAATTGGTCCACATTGAGGTTTAGAGGGTCCAAAATTGAACTGCATTTGATTTCATCAAAAATTGAATTCTTGGGGTTCTTTGATATGCTGAATCTAACCATGTATTTAGATTTTGGATATTGGAATACCACAAAGGGATGGTAAGAATTGTCTTTGGTAGTTATGGCTCAAACCGTTAAGGAATAAGGTGCAAAAAAGGGGGGAAAAGGGTTTCCAGGTTAATGGACAATTAAGTACAAAACATAATTTAAAAGGCAGTGTAAGGTTGGTTATTGAAACTCATTTGAATATCTCACCTAAACTGCTTTTAAATTATTTATATTGGAAATTTGCCAAAAACTTTAGTTTAATGAACTTCATTGGAAATTTGCCAATTAAAATGTTGCTGATGAAGCTTTTTTGTTTATCTCACCTAAACTGCTTTTAAATTATGTATATTGGAAATTTGCCAAAAACTTTATTATTAAATTTCTGATTTATATATAAAAGCAAATAATAATGATAAGGCAGGAGATACACACCAAACAGGATGTGTAAATTATTATAATAAGTATTGTGCAATAGCAATAAATTTTCAATTGCACAGTAATGCACAATAGCAAGAAATCTTCAATTGCACAGTATTGCGCAATAGCAAGAAATCTTCAATTGCACAGTATTGCGCAATAGCAAGAAATTGATATTTGGGCCCGGTTATCAAATTGGTCCACATTGAGGTTTAAAGGGTCCAAAATTGAACTTTATTTGATTTCATCAAAAATTGAATCATCAAAAATTGAACTATTGGGGTTCTTTGATATGCCGAATCTAACCGTGTATTTAGATTCTTAATTTTTGGTCCCGTTTTCAAATTGGTCTACATTAAGGTCCAAAGGGTCCAAAATTAAACTTCTTTAAAATTTTCCATTTTAAATTAGTTATTTCTGATTTATATATAAAAGGAAATAATACTGATATGGTTTGAATAGGTAAATTAAAAATTTTTAAGTTGTTAGACCACATTAATTCTGTGTCAGAAACCTATGCTGTGTCAAATATTTATTCACAATCCAAATTCAGTGCTGTATCAAGCTTGAATGTTGTGTCCATACTTGCCCCAACTGTTCAGGGTTCGACCTCTGCTGTCGTATCAAGCTGCTCCCAGCGGAGCATTTTATTATATTTCTTTACTCGAGTCTGTGTAAATTTAGAGTTTCTTCAATTACATTTCATTCTCAATGCAAACATATTCCTGTTATGGACAACAGCTATATTGTGCTGTTGGCAAGGACCAGTGATAATTATGAAGGAAATGTATACGCAAAGCATTTACAGAATTTTAAAATTAACCAACTTTGAATGTGAGAAAATGTACATTTTTTAAATATTTTCAGTGTGAAGGTTTACCACAGATTAAAAAGTTAGTGACACAGTTACAAGAATTATTACCTGTGATGAAGAAAACATTGTCACATGGAATACAACCAGAGACAAAAGAATATAGTAAAAATGGTAAACCATATAACATATTATAATATTGTAAAATTTTTCTTATGTACAACAGTATATTGGTTTTGTTCGACTTGTGTATTTTATACATTTAAGTCGACTTATGCCCCATTTGACAGCTCACCATTTCCATTTATTTTCTTTGTTGTTTATTGTCATATGAGCTGTTTTGCAACCTACTTAGTGTTTAGTATATTTTATTGATTGAACATACCACACAACAAACTGTATCTTAGTGGTGACAGGCTAATGATCATTAGTAGTAAAGACAATCTAGACTACTAAGCCACTGTATATCCATTCCAGGGTATATTTTATAACTTCTACATTAATGTTTTACATTTATCATTATTCTATTTATCAATTATATATTCAGTAATTTAATCAAATCATGGTTGAATTGAGATGAAATAAACACCATATTGTTTTAAGTGATTCCTAACATCATTATTACAATTAATCGTGATAAGAGAACTGACTAATCTTATTTATTGTCTACACACGAAATGGTTGCGTTATTTGTTTTAACTAACATTAACTAGGCAAATGAAACCCAATTGGTCCTAACACAAATTTGTTCACGAGGTTTAGACCTTTGATCAGTATGGCCACCATCACTTTAAATAGAAAAATAGGCAATATTTATTAATATCATCGATGGTTGATATTACAATTTTTACTAACATCAGCCATATTGATCCATGGTCGAGCACTAGAAATATTGAATAAAAAAGTCTAAACATGATTGCCTTTAAAAATTTGTCCTAGAGGCAAAAAAGGCTGCTCTTTCTTGAAGAATAGTCTTCTAAAAATCACTGATGTTGTCTAGTTCTTCTTCAAGGGCAGACTTAATCCATGAGTATTATACAAGCTCCTGATTGATTATCTGGTTTGTTTCTAGACATACTGATAATTATAGAATTTGAACCATAATTCAATAATATTTACTTTCAGACTATCCTACAATAATGGGATTTGAACCATTGGTTAACCAACGATTGTTACCTCCAACATTTCCACGGTATACAGTAATCAAAGGTCGTGAGGAGTGTGTCAGTTATATGGAAACATTGATGAATCAATTACATATTTTACCACAGATTACAGAAATGTTATCCTTACATACTATTCTGGTTAGTATCAGTTATAATTCAGTATGGAAAAGTAAGGTTAATAGGGATCAAAATTTAATGAAATTTTTATTTGTTGGCACTGTTGTAAAAGAGAACACCTGTAGAAACTGTTGTAAAAGAGAACACCTGTAGACCAACTGTTGTAAAAGAGAACACCTGTAGACCAACTGTTGTAAAAGAGAACACCTGTAGACCAAACCATTATAGAACCAACCATTACTGAAATGAAATAATCTTTTCAGATACTCTATGCCCATAGAGACAAGATTTTCAGCTTGAACAGATTATATCACAAAATAGACCAATATGGTAACCTGGTTCATTTTTTCTGTTTAGTATAAATTAGAAATAAAAAGAGCCATCCAAAGCTAGAATTTCATTTAATGGGCAAACTTTGTATAACTTTCGTTTAATTAAAGATATATTTTATCTTTTCTTTTACCATTACAGGAAACCTTTAAAGAATTCAGTAAATCCTCTCCATGTGTATTATCTAGATCATTACTTCAGGTAGGTTATCAAATATTCTAATTTAAAGATTTATCATTTCAGTAAAAAATAACAGTGTTTAAGTAAAGTTCAAACCTCTAAAGTTAAAAGAAACAAGGATATTAAATAGTGATACATTTTTTCCAAGAAACAGTTTTCTATGTGTTATTTTATTTATCCTCTATAATATATATTGATTAAGTTTAGGTATCAGTTCAGATAATGACGGTAAATCATATATATTTTTTAGGAATGATAATGGAACAAAAGGTTTTAAGCAAGAATTGCATATCTTTCCCAAATTGAAAGCATTCTTAGTAGTTTGTGTTTGGCATCTATGATATTTAGTTAGATGTATAGTGTTTCCTAAATTAACTGATACTTACCGAAGTCAATGTCATTATTTTGCATGGAAAATCCGGGACATTAAGAAATAATCACATGGTAAATTATAATCTGGATGCCTTAAACACAAACACATAATAACTCGTGCCGTATGTTAGGACTTGAAAATGATATAACTCGTGCCGTATGTTAGGACTTGAAAATGATATAACTCGTGCCGTATGTTAGGTCTTGAAAATGATATAACTCGTGCCGTATGTTAGGTCTTGAAAATTATATAACTCATGCCGTGTGTTAGGACTTGAAAATGATATAACTCGTGCCGTGTGTTAGGTCTTGAAAATGATATAACTCGTGCCGTGTGTTAGGTCTTGAAAATGATATAATTCGTGCCGTATGTTAGGACTTGAAAATGATATAACTTGTGCCGTGTGTTAGGACTTGAAAATGATATAACTCGTGTCGTATGTTAGGTCTTGAAAATGAAATGTTGTATTTGTGTGTTATACCATATTTCTATTTTAAATTTTAGTTAGCATTCCTGCCTGTCAATAAGAGAGTATTTGGATCTATACCAATGGTCGATTATCTTAAAGATACGATACGTAACTTTATAGCACCACCTTGTTTGAGTCAGAAGTAAGTAGAGGGATTCCCTATGTTTGTTCAATAAAGGTTTAAATGAAGTGTTCCAGGCTATAATCTGGACTAGCTTTTGGGAGAAGTGACTTCTCCCTCCAAGACAGACTTTGGAGAAGTGGAGACAGTAGAAGTGAATGTATCTCGGTGTAACATGAAATTAATTTGAAAAACAAATGCTAATTCCATATTTGTTTGTTAAAGTTTTCTTGATCCATTATTTCCATGGATTTTCTTGGTTCTTCATTTTTGTGAGACAATTTCGTGTTCTTTTTTCTTTCTTTTAAAACTAGACCGCCTCGGTGGTCTCGTGCTAGCGTGTTCGCCCTGAGTGCGGAAGGTCGCGGGTTCGATTTTAATGTCAAACCAAAGACATTAAAATTGGTATTTGCTGCTTCTCCGCCAAGCACACGGTATCTAGGGGTAAGAGCAAAGACTAGTCGGCTCGGAGTCAGTATAATTTGTCCGAGTGAGGTGATATGTCTTCCCTGCGGACAGTTATCTCGTGAGCTGACACAATAAAAATCCGACTTAAGCTTGTCAGTCTAGTGCAAAGCAGGGCTCATATTCATTATCATATCAACATGTTCTCGTCCTGATATGCACCTGGTTGCCACTGACGTTAAACAATAATTCATCCATCATCCATCTTTTAAAACTCTTTTTGGGAGACCGTTTGCTGCTGGTTTTGGGTGTGTGAATCCCATGATTGTGGCCAAAGACATGGTCAACTTGCGCACGTTAATTCTCTGCAGTAGTCATTTATTCCAGTTTTTAGGACTTAATGAAGTCAATCAGAATAGGTAACAGGCCCGAATCGTTTTGGATCACTCATATTTAACAATATCATTTTCATTCCTCTTGTTGAGTCAGTTATTAAATATCCAATTAAATTATTATTATGACGTTAATATCAAAGTTAATTCTGTAGGTTAATATCATTTACCACATGGTTTCATCGGAATTTTAAGTATTTATCAAAACTGAAGTAACAAAAATGACAGAACAAGACTTTAATCTATGGCATTTTGTTTGTTTACAATTTACAGCAAAAAATGAGTAAGAGTTGTTTCCCTTTGCAAAAATTTCTTGGCAACTTCTCTTCACTCTGAAAGTACTAAACTGGCGACTTAAACCTCCATTTCGCCATCTAGATTAGTCCAAGGTGTTAAGTTATATAGTTTTTTTTTATCCATGGGAACAATATTGTGTTAAGGTTCATATGTTTTGAAGTGCTTACCGGTATTTAAAAATTAGTAATTTAATTTTAATAACACAAGTAGTTAAAGTTTATATATCATTGTAACAGAAATGGTACATTTTATCCTTGATGTCTGTGTGGTTTAACCATATTAAAATACAAGTCGTGCATTAAACACAGCGAATCTAGTGTTGCTGCACTGTAGCAAGAACCAGTTTAAAATCCCATGGACATATATGGGAAAGTTGGAGCTTAATCCTGTACAAAATACACTCTGATTCCTGTAAATGCACTACTAAGCCAACCAATGAGAAGGAAGATATGTCCAACACTACCAGAACAAAAACAATCTATGAACTACCTTTCAAGCACATTTTAAATTAAATCTTTGTCACAAACATAGGATCAGGAAATTAAATATGATAAAAAATTGTTCTATTATTTAGTTGAAAAGTAGCATTGAAATAACGTTGCATTTTTTAGTTCTCTGCATGATTTTATTCTAATTAACTTCTGTTTTAGACATTGTCATAGTATACATGCGTCTCCAAAAGTAAAAAGACTAAGTGTAATTGCTGGTCAGAATGCGTTTCTAATAAATTCCCTCACTAAACCACTTTGATTTTCACTCCAGTGGCAAATTTACCGTACCGAAAGTGAATCTTGTCCATCCTGATTCAACAGTTCACACATACACATGTCGATAATGAACATCGTACCTATAATACAAATAAAAAATGACATTGCTACCATCCTACGTTAAATCAGATTTTCAAAAACGTTAAGCCATTTATTTACAAATTTATTAACTTCACATTTTCGTTTTACAATTTAATTCCATATTAGGTAAAACTTTACAAAAAAGTTACTTTCTCTCACTAGGAAACCTGACAAATTAAATTTCCATATGCTCAAGGCATTTTATTGTTTCTTTTCACACAAGAGTGATAAAAACCTGAAAATTTTCATTAAAATATTCTCTTGATTAGCCCGAAAAATATACAAAAATCGTAAACAATAATTCAGAGATCAACATGTTAATGTGTCATTGACATTGCGATTCTGACACGAGGATCAAAATGTTTTTTTCATGAACATTGTCCCAATATTGATGTTGGAATGTGAGTTCTTGGGATACTTGTTCATTATCCTTTTCCTCAGTAATAACATAAATGTTTTTTTTAATCATATCATAGGGTATTGCTATGAAATAATATACTGCTTACCTCATGATAAGTAATAACTAATTTCCCATTATCCATGACAATGAGTAGGACATTATTTCTAACAGAAAATCTCCATTATATTCCTTTAATTATTTCCAGTTTCATGAGTTTCGTTAAAATTCTTGTGAAAATCTTCCATGTCCAAGAATTCATTCAGCGCCTCCATTTTCTCACATCGTCTTTAAATAATGGTCGCTTCACAAAAAATCTCCACCAAGCAGGCTCAATAAAATCTTCATTCTCATTGGTCAACCCCAATAAACAGTCTCTATAGCCACCCATAATCATATATATATTCGATCTTTCGTTGGCCTTCATATTACAAATCATATAGAGCTACACCTTACTCATTAACTATGTTAATTCGTAAATGGTGTTCTCTATAGATTACTTATTGTTTTTATTGGTGGAGGAAGCCAGAACCACCAACTTTAATTAATGTGTTGTTAGGTCACTTGTAGATTTTAGGGTTTTGAATTTCATAATTATTTATACTATAAATATTATTACATGTGTGGACCTGTATTCTCTTGATGGTACATAAAATAGTCTCTGTTCAGCATCTATTGTAAGGAAATTTTTACTTTTCCATATTTAAGCAGGTAAAAATCTACTTTCTTTTGTAGATCTCAGTTGTATAACAATCCCCAGGCTAAAACCTTTGTTGATGCATGGTTTATGCAGGCAGTTAGACCTGTCTGTACACTGATACAGATACCAGGTCACAATAGAGCTAGACAGAGGGACAAGTGGGGCCACATTCTGGAAGAGTTATCTGCCCTTCAAGAAGAGGTGATTTACTTTATAATAATATACATGTATCATGAAAACAAGAATTGTTTGACAAATATAGGTAGATGACAGTGATAGTAATAAGAATTATTTGGTCAAATATTATTTTTTGCTTTTTCTTACTTTATTATGATTTTACCATAATCTAACAAGAAATTCCACTTAACATTTTAATTCCTTAAACTCCCTTTTCAATGAGGGGCAGAATTTTTATCCTTTTTGAGACCCACAAAGACTTAAAGACAGCAATAATCACATTTGTCCTTTACTTGAACTTTTGTCAGGTAGATTTCTAGATTTTTTTTCTACCATAGTATAATGGTTTATCAGGTAATAATTTAATATTGGATGTAACACATCATTTGATTGGTTATTATCATATCATAGACTAAATTTTATTTTCTACCATGATGTCAATAAAGGGAATCCTGATGTTTTAGATGCCAAAACAACTGTTGGAATTATAAGGAGCTCAAAGCACATGGTGCACACTTTCAAATAACCCACTGCACAGGTTATTTAGTGTGCACCACTTCATTGAGGTTATTTCTTCATAGACTTAAAAAAAAATTACAGTCAGTCCTTAAACAGTTAAAATTTTGCATATTCTGGATAATAAGTTATAATCTAGTATTACATATTTATGAGTTTGATTTCATTATGATATTCTTATTTCTTATTAACTTGATATAATTATTATTTCAGGCAGATAAAGTTGATGCCTATTTACATCAATTGCTAATTAAGACAGAGCCAAGTAGACAACATATTGCCTGTCTTGGTAACTGGGTTCTATATCTGATACTTCAAGCAATGGTTTCATATCTGCTGGCAGGTTTTGAATTAGAACTTTATGCTACATATGAATATCATTATATTTATTGGTAAGAATTGTGTATATTGTCAGAGTAATTTTTAATGAGACCTCAGTTACTTTGGAGATGCTTACAATAGGTGTTTTTTATGAATTCGTAGTTATAGTTAAAATTTATAATTTATGTGATGTAAAGTATAACCTGTTCATTATTTCGAAATTTTAAAGTTGAGAAAAATCTTAGTGTTTATACACATCATAAATCTACGTTATTTTACACTTTCTTACACAAGAAAATACAATGTTTATTAACATGTACATGTATTATCAGGTATTTGTCAGAGATGTTATACTCCTGGATGATCAACACTTTACACAGAGCAGACAATTTTCTGTTGGAACATGAAACTTCAGGAGGTAAGATATTGTGCTCAGAAATTGAATCGGCCAATCTGTAAAAAAAAAATCTGATGAAAAACTCACAGATGAAAATTTAATATAAGCAATCGAGCCACACCAAATTATAGAATACAGTGACTTGTAAATAAAAACTGAACATTTTAATAGTTTATAGCTGCTAGTATTTACTTCTTTTATAAGTAACAGGCCTTCAAGCAACCCTATATTTCCTATAAAATCCCTATCTTTTTGAAACTGCCCTATAATCCCTATATTTTGGCATAAAGTGACCCTTTTCCCTATATTAGCCCTATAAATTAGAATTAATTGGTCAAAATTTTTTTTTTGCGTTCCCCTCCTTTGAAAACCTTCAAGAGTATTGTATTAAATAAAATGTACATGTACCTGTAGATATGATAAAATCCAGCACTGGAATATTTCTAAGAAACTGTCTTCTTTTTATCATTTCATGTGCATATCAATCAAGTCTTGGTGATTGACTGCAGCAACAGGATGCCAAGATAGTTTTAAAAAGGGATGAAGTAGAGAGATATATTCCTATAATTTCCCTATCAATTAATAAATTTGCCCTATTTTACCCTATTTTTCAAGATATTAATGCACCCCATCAACCCTTTTTTAACAGATTTATAATTGTAAAGAGACCACAATTACATTAGATAGAGAAAACACTAAAAGTGTTAATATTAAAATTTTCCAACTGAATTTCGTCTAATTTCAGTATTTATTAACCACGTTTACAATGAACATCACAAATATTTGATTTATGTATTTCATTTTAATTATTTCATCACAATTAAATCAAAATCATTCATCATTTATATTATTTATGCATTTATGAATTTGATAAATTTACAGTAGTTACCAGTAAAATATATATTTTTATTGACTAACAATAGAATATAAGCCTAAATATGATAAAACCTGTCAATACAATACAAAATGTCAAAGTACGCCAATACGACACATACCCGTCCAATATGCCGTATTGACTAGTCAATATGACATATTGGACTGGTTAGGCATTAAAGGATCATATTGGAATAGTCAATATGACACATTGGGCTGGTTAGTCAATAAAGGTATAATTGCGCAAGGTTTTCCACATTGGATTAGTTATTGGTCCTTGACTAGCCGTATTGGACTTCGGCTTTACCTCAGTCCAATATGGCTTGCCTTGGACCAATAACTAAGCCAATATGGAAAACCTTACGCAATAATACTATAACATTTACACATGTAGATGGTCAACAGAAAGGTAAAAGTAACAAAAAGAACAAGAAAAAGAAAAGAACAAAAACATTACAAAGAGATATTACCCAGGCCCAGGCTGAACAACAACTGTTTAATGGATATTACAAGGTAAATCAAGCAAACAGTATAGAATCATTAGGACTTAATAAGAAAAAAAATCAATGTTCATGTAATTCCCATCAAACATTCCAACGTTTCGGCCCGCGGCCTTATTTCACCTTGAAGAAGGCCGTCGGCCGAAACGTCGCAATGTTTGATGGGAATTATGACTACCCCTTTTATTGGGAAAAATTTGAAAAACAAAAAACCAAAAACATTACAGAGATATAACCCAGACCCAGACTGAACAACTATTTATTTGATTTTACAAGGTAAAGCTGTTTTAGCTCACCTGTCCTAAAAGGACGTGAGCTTTTGCTATCACTTGTTGTCCGTCTGTTGTAAACTTTTTCAAAAATCTTCTACTCTGAAACCAGTATGAAGTTTGTGTTTTATTTTTGTCAAGAAACATGGCCACCTTAGCTAAAAATAGAACATATTAGGTAAATTGCAGTTATTTGCTTATATATCAAAAACTAAAGGATTTAGAGCAAAACTGGGGGGGGTTAAAATGTTCATCAGGTCAAGATCTACCTGCCATGAAATTTTCAGACAATTTGGTCAACCCTTTGTTGGGTTATTGCTCCTGAATTGTCAATTTTAAGGAAATTTTGCAGTTTTAGGTTATTATCTTGAATATTATTATAGATAAAGACAAGCTTTAAATGGCAAAAAAGTTCAACAAATTAAGATCTACAAATAAGTCAACATGACCAAAATCATTGATTGACCCCGTATAGGAGGTTTTGCCCTTTAAAGACGGCATCCGACGTAAACTTTCCTTTAAAGATCTTTTTTTTTTAAACCACTGGGCCAGTTCCTTATAGGAATTTTTGCTCTTTAAAGACAATTTTTCACATTTTTTTCATCATCTTTGTAATCTTTCAAAAATCTCCTCTGAAACTACAGAATCAATTTCAGCTGAAATTAGGCTGAAAAATACTTAGGGTATCTAGTATAAAGTTTGTGTTTTATTTTTTTATTTTTCTCCACCTAAAAATAGAACATAGGTGAAAAATGCTCATATCTCAAAAACAAAAGCAGTAAGAGCAAAACTGACAAGAAGTAAAATTGTTTATGAGGTCAAAATCTGCCTGCCTTGTAATTTTCAGATGAATCAGTTTACCCATTTTCGGGTTATTGCCCCTGAATTGTTAATTTTAAGGAAATTTTGCAGTTTTAGGTTAATAACTTGAATGGACAAATTGTAAACAGCAAAAATATTCACCAAAGTAAGATCTACAAATAAGTCAACATGACCAAAATCCTCAATTGACCCCTTATAGGAGTTTTTGCCCTTGAAAGATTATTTACATGTAAACAGTAATTATCAGTAAAAATAATGGTCTGACATATTGTCACAGATGTTTAAAGCTTAGCTTGAAATAAATTAAATGGTAGCTTACAAGTAAAATGGAGGCACAAGGATCAATGTCATTGAAAAAATCCATAGCAACCAATGCAAAGGTCCCTAGCAACCATATATATTTGATTCAGGATTCTATATTTTAGCTGTACAACTCAATATTAAGGCAAAAAATGTGAAGTTATACATTAAAAAACAAAAATAATCATTGATGCAAGATCTACACAAAAAATAATAGGTCAGTGATTTAGCCTCTTGGGAGCCTTATGTTTATTAACAATACAGAAACATAAAGTTTTTAGGGACTTGATAAGAAAAGGAAACAAAATTATTAATCTGAGATACAACTTTTGCCCAAATTAAACAATACTTGTTTAATGGATATTTCAAAGTAATACTGTGAAATTAAGTTGAAAACATCTGACTAAAAAAATTCTGTTCAGATGTCTGAAAGGGGAGACAATTTGACTTGTGGATTTACCCATTTTATCATAGTTTTGACCTTATATATCTAAGTGCCGACAGTAGGTCACAATATACAGATTTGCATGGAGCAACATAATAATACGTTGATATATTTTAGCAGAGAGTATCATATTGTACCGCTATTTTAATTTGTAAAACTGCTTCTTTATCTTTTAGGCAGTTTTAGGTTTAAGACAAGATGGAAAATTGATTCAACCGAACTTTGAATTTGATAGTGAAGAAGTTAGATATTCTCATAGATTCCAACCATTTACAACTGTTTCCACACCCCCATATATACATTATAATCAGTATAGGGTGAGTATAAGTTAAATACTCCTAAGATTTAAGCCATTAACGGCTGTTTTTACATCTCCACCTATATATTATAATCAATATAAGGTGGTTACTGTTGTGTATTCTATTGAAACAGTACTAAAACTTATCTACATTCATCTTTCCTAAATTCTGTTGAGTTTGAGGTCCTTCTTCACAGCTAACATACCAATCTATTGTTTTTCTTTGTCAGATATCAAGATATACATGTAGGTCATTGTAACACTGTGATCTTTTTTCTTTGTATGGGAGATGTCGGATACAGGTTGATATGACTCTTGAATCAAAAGTTTCCTGTCTATAAACTGTATATAATGTTTTTTCTTCATACAGGAGATGTCAGATATAGGTCGATATGACTCTGACTCATCAGTCCCAGGTTTATATAGTGCATCGTGTAACTGTTTCTACAAAGCTAAGTCTTATTTTGAAAGTCTTCCAAATCCATCAGAAGAGGTATGTACATGTATATATTTGTCACAATATGTTTGTACAGTATTTATTACATGTATTTAAATGCTACCTGCTAAAAATACTGGGTTTTCAGTAAAAATAGACTTTTAAGATACATATAGTTGGTAGCTACCTTTCATTTTTAGCTCACCTGGCCCAAAGGGCCATGTGAGCTTATGCCATCACTTGTCGTCCGTCGTCGTGTGTTGTTGGTGTCTGTGGTCATAAACTATTTCAAGGATCTTCTCAGAAACTACTGGGCCAAATACTTCAAAACTTTAAGTGAATGTTCCTTAGGGTATCTTGTTTATAAATTGTATCCGAGGTTTTGGTCCATAATCAAACATGGCCACCATTGCTAAAAATAGAACATAGGGGTAAACTGCAGTTTTTGTCTTATATCTAAAAAACTAAAGCATTTACAGCAAAACTGACGGGGTAAAAATGTTCACGAGGTCAAGATCTACCTGCCATGAAAATTTCTGACAATCGATCAACCCTTTGTTGGGTTATTGCCCCTGAATTGTTAATTTTAAGGAAATTTTCAGTTTTTGGTTATTATCTTGAATATTATTAGCTCACCTGGCCATAGGCCATGTGAGCTATTGCCATCACTTGGCGTCCGTCGTCGTCGTCGTCTGTCGTCGTCTGTAAACTTTTTCAAACGTTAACTCGTCCTAAACTACTGGACCGACTTCAACCTAACTTTGCAGAATTGTTCTTTAGGGCATCTGGAAAATTTCTATCGTTTAAAATTTTTGAAATGTCGAAAAACATGGCTGTCGTTACTATAAATAGAACATAGGGGTCCATCAGTAGTTTTCTGCAAATAACTTGAAAACGAAAGCAGATATCAAAATTTTGACATAGGGTCAAAATGTTCAGCACGATGAGATCTACCAGTGTGCAAATTTTTGTTACGATCTTACAACTGATGTAGGAGTTGTTGCCCTTTAAATGTCAAATTTGGCAATATTTCGTTTTTCAAGGCTATTATTATGAAAATGAGAAGAGATAGATAATCAATGTAAGAACAAAAGTTGCTCAGTTAATAAAAATCTATGAATGTTCAAAATTTCAGGTCAATCAGACATACCATGTTAGAGTTATTGCCCTTGAAAATGTCAATTTTGTTTGCAGATTTTCCCTTTTTGTGCAATTATTGTGAAAGGAGATAAATAATCAATGTAAGAATAAAAGTTGTTCAGTTAATTAAGATCTATCACTGTGCCAATTTTCAGGTCAATCAGACAACCTATATTAGAGTTATTGCCCTTGGAAATTTAATTTTTTTCAGATTTTCACATATGTTCAAGTTTAGCATTTTTAATCGGGATGTTGTTTATTTATATTTTATTGCTACTTGAAATTATTTTTATTGAAATTCTGTTTAATGTTTTGAATATTTCATCAACATTCAGTTCACAATAATTATTTTTTCATTGATGTACTCGTGAGCTTTGGTGCCGAGTGAGGGACCATACTCAAGGTTTTAGCTTTTTTTTTTTCACTTCCATGTCATTTCCTGCAAAATCAGGTAAACTTTTCACTCTTGTTTATATCATGATTATTGTCCTTTGCCACAATTGTCCATTTACATCGTGCTTATTTATTATTGTCCTTTGCCACAATTGTCCAGAATCAATTTTACTTCCATAAAAGTCCATTCATGTTAATATTTTTGATGCAGATTTATAACCAAAACATTGCACAGGTTGTCCAGAGCAAATGCCTGAAATCAGGTATACAAAGCTTTGAATCAATTTTTCTGACTTCTATAAAATAAAGGCATTTTCTAAATATATCATTCAAAAGAAGTGATATCATAGCTATATGTTTTAGCATCTTTCAAATTATAAAAAATGATGTCTTGTTAAATGCCTCTGCAGTGACAAAGCTTTCTTGAATTTTCTATTGTATTAGCAGACGTTAACATGTGTGCAACCAGGTCTGACTTGAGCACATCTCACTCTCCTTTGATGATATAATTGGCATGTGACCAAGTTAACAAGGATGATGTCAAGTTCTTTGAAAACAAATTGAATGTATTTAGGAAATGTGCTTGACCGATGGACTAGTCAGATTTAAAATTTGGAAATTAGCGTTTGTTTCAACAAGTTGTCAAATTTACTATAGAAATATATAATCCGTCCTGTAGATTTTTGCTTTCGGTCTGACAGGAATTATCAATAACATCCTTAACTTAATAAAAGAGTGCATCAGGGCTTTCAATATAAGCCAGAAGGTGGCTATTTTATCTGTATACTTTTGGCATTTAGCCGCCTACTTTTGAGAAATTTCTATTAATCCAATAGGGAAATAGCCGACTACTTTTGAGAAATTTCTATTAATCCAATAGGGAAATAGCCGACTACTTTTGAGAAATTTCTATTAATCCAATAGGGAAATAGCCGACTACCCTTGAACAAGAAATGTTTACTTGAAAAAGTGTTGAAAGCCCTGCTTCATGTATGCAAAGTTGTGTTTTAAATTACAGGTCTCTGATGACCATATAAAGGGTAAATGCTGTTAAAAACATATTTTGTGTTGCATTTGACTCTTGCTTGATGTTTTGTTGAGGAAATAATAATTGAACAATAAATTATTTTTTCATATTGTCACGTAAAGCTTAATGCATTAATGTAAATTGTAATAACTTGACTCCAGACAGTTTATAAATGTTGAATATGCGTGTCTCGTAAAAGCAGACACTTGACTTCCATATGAAAACTTGTAAGTATTTTGGTTACTGATGTACACAAATTAATAAATTTTTATGATTTCAAAACATCATGGCTTTGAAACAGATTCCTGCGTTTAAAGGATACACTCATGCCAGTATATGATACATACCGTCTATTTTCTTATAACAATTCTATTGTAAACGGTTCAGTTCATAACTTGGTCATCCTAATGATACCAGGCCATTTTTTTATCACTTCATACATATATTGTAAAAAAACAATCCAGGCAATTTGTCTGATGTTACCTTTAACAGTATGCATGACTTTAAGATCATCCGTTCTAACAGATTAATTTCTCTACATAAGAACTTAAGGCCTAGAAAAAAGTGTTGTGTTTGGATAGCCAACCCTATAAGTACCTCAAACTTTTTTGTAATATTCCTACTTCAAAAAAATAAAAAGAATCGGAAATCTGGTGGACCTCATTTTCATTCCCATTTGTAAACTTTGTTGATTTTTTATGGCGATATGGCGCTTTCAGTAGATATTGTTCATATCAGAACACATTTATTGAAAAGTTGTTCATACAACACCTCTACAAAAGTCTCTGTAAGTTTGACATTGTCAGATGATCATTTTAGGGGTTATCGCCCTTTGAAGGTAAAAAATAGCGTTTTTCATGTTTTTGGCTTTAGAATGAAAACTAATTAATGAAAATAGCAAAAGATGCTGCTTGCTTAAACCTTCAACTCGTTGAACTTTAAAAGACACTCCATTGGATGGAAGTTGACAAATGGGCCTTTAAATGGGTAATTGCTAAAAAGAGAGACCTTTATACCTTAAAGACCAGGTGAGCGATTCAGGCTCCTGGGAGCCTCTTGTTATAGATAAAGACAAACTGTAAACACCAAAAATGTTCAACAAAGTAAGAGCTACAAATAAGTCAACATGACCAAAATCATTGATTGACCCCGTATAGGAGGTTTTGCCCTTTAAAGACGGCATCCGACGTAAACTTTCCTTTAAAGATCTTTTTTTTTTAAACCACTGGGCCAGTTGGGACCAGACTTTGGTGGAATAGTCCTTAAGTGGTCCCCTTCAAAAATTATGTCCGGCATCCCCGACTTCCAACCGACATGGCTGCTGTTACTAAAAATAGGAAAAAGGGGGGGGGGGGATGAATTTCAAAAATCTTCTATGAACTCTAAGGCCAGTTGGAACCAAACTTTGTAATAATGGTCCTTAGAAGGTTCTCTTTCAGCAGTATGTCTGATGACACGGACTGTTAACCAAGATGGCCACCACAGCCGAACTTAGTTTAACATAGGACCCTATGCAAAAGTCACTCAAAAATCTTCTTGTCTGAAACCAATAAGCCAATTAGAACTAGACTTGGTAGCAATGGTCCTTAGATTGTCCTCTTTCAGAATTCATCGATGACCCAGACTGCCAACCAAGGTGGCCGCCACAGCCGAACTTAGTTTAACATAAGGCCCGATGGGAAAATTCATTGAAAAATCTTCTTGTCTGAAACCACTTGACATATTGGAACCAGACTTGGCAGCAATGGTCCTTAGGTGGTCTTCTTTCAGAAATATGTCCGATTTCAAGGAGTGTGAACCAAGATGGCTGCCACAGCCGAAGTTAGTTTAACATAGGACCCTATGGGAAATTCACTCAAAAATCTTCTTGTCCGAAACTACTAAGCCAATTGGAACTACATTTGGCAGCATTTGTCCTTAAGGGTCCTCTTTTAGAATTGTGTTCAATCACCCGGATTTTCAACCAAGATGGCTGGCTTGGTCGAACTTAGTTAATTATTGGACCCTATGGGAAACTTCATTTAAAAATCTTCTTGTCTGAAACCACTTAGCCAGTTGGAACAAAACTTAGCAGTAATGGTCCTTAGATGGTTCTCTTTAAGAAATGTTTCCATTGACCTGGACTGTCAACCAAAATGACTGCCATAGCTGAACTTAGTTTAACATAGACCCCTATAGAAAAATCAGCCAAAATGACTGCAACACTTAAATTTGAAAAGTTAAATCCAGGTGAGCGATACAGGCTCTTAAAAGCCTCTTGTTACATTATACAAACTCACAATTTTATTCTAAAAAAAGGAAATTTGGCATATTGTTAGCAAGAAAAAATATTTGGCAGGAAAAAGACAATTTGGACATTGATGTCTATGGAAGACACCTTCTCCAAAGAGCAGATAACTCCAAGAATGGGAGAAAACTCACATGTACAAAAAATGGGGAATATGATCTCTCAGCTAGTTGTGTAAATTGGATTTCATTCCCAAAATTAAGCTGTGTTTTATACAGCAGAACAAGGCCCTTCTATCTTAGGGCCTTAAAAGACTTGTAAACTATCTACAACAAAATGCAGTAGTATGTGACTGGCCATATAGTATGAGTAATGTATGACATTCTGGACAATTTAGTATTGTTTATTGGTTATTTGTGTTTGATAAAAGTTTGATATTTTTTTTATTTCAAAGGTACAGACTTTGACGAAGATTGCCAAGACAAATTTTGTAGTTATGAAATTATTAATGGGAGGTCACAAAAAAGAATCAAAGGTATTAGGCAGTACTGTATATATTATACATGTATATGTGGTTATTTTGTAAGTGGTTAGCTATAAACATAGATATTCTTAATCTTATTTTTCAACCATTTTAAAGAATAAGTTTTCAAGAAACTGATGGAAGGGACAGAGTGAGTGACCAAAAGATAGAATAAATGTAAAGTTTTCAAACCATTGTAGTCAACATGGCAACCCATAAATGTTATATATTATATCTTTTTTCTTGGTCAGTTTAATATGATATTAACTCGCTGGTGCTTACTCATCATCTATAAATTTTCATATCAATATTTGATATGTCTGTCTATCAGTCCTTGCATTTTTTTAAGTAAAATTGTCAAATTACTCTATAGGCTCTAGCCAAATAAATACAGGATCTGTATGTCATATATCAGCTGTGTAATAATAATAGTTTGAAACTTAAAAATGACAATTTAAAATTTCATATTTAATTTTGTTTTGTAGGTACCACCAGATTTTGATTTCAGTTTACACAAGTCCTTTCCTCTTCTGAAGATAATGTAATGGACAATTCAATCATGTCTGTGATGCTGTGATTATTTTTAAAAACAAATAGAATAAATTTATATTATAATCTTTATGATTTTATTCTTTTTCTTTCTTCAGTATTTATTATTTTCCTGAGTTATCATATACATGTATTTCTGTTGATAATCTTAAAATTTAAAGGGGCACTTCTTCAAACTTTTTGTATACACTAATGAGGCAAAACTTTGAGTTCCAATATTTTAATTGTGTTAGGATCCTAGTCAGTCTCAATCATTGGGAAAGTTTCAGTTTTGTCCAGATATATACAGTAGAGTTTGTTTATAATGTACAGGCTTGAAACAAAATCAGGCTTATAATGAAATGAAGATAAATCCCTGGTCCCATTGCTATTTTAAAAGTGTATTTTTGTAGGCTTAATACAATTTTTTATAACGAAATCAGCTTTATAACAAAGAGAATTTTAATCCCAAACAACTTTTTATTACTCTAAAATGACCTGTTAAAACAAAGATAATTGCTGAACAAACAAATTGTTTACCGATACCTATCTTCTCTTACGCGCTGAAGAGATCCACTGCAAATATTTTATTAAAACAAAATATTAGAACTACAAACATTAGCATCGATCAGAATATTAAAAAATAAAGCCAAGGAAACAGTTAAACATCTCCTGAGTAACATGTTTTGTAATACACTCTTTTGATAAGGGTACTAATTCAGGATTATTTTTATATGAACTCTGTTCTACTTATGAATGTCTGTATAATTCATCTTCATGGTTCAGAAAGGAAAATGATCTTCAAACTATACTTTATTGGAATAGAAAAAATTTCATTCAACAACGATTCATTTGCAATTAAATAAAATATGTAATTCACTGGTATTAGAACAGAAAACATTGTTTCACATTGACATACAGAAAATTTTCAGAATTTAATTTTAAAAGGGGAGATAACTCTGCATTTTTTCTCTTATAACAAACAATGCCTACAACTAAATTAGACTGACAGTAACCTGGACTTTGTTATACATGAACTCTACTGTAGAGTAAGTAAATGTGCTTCAAACATGTTTAACCCCGTTGCATTTTTTCACCTGTCCCAAGTCAGTCTTGTGTGTTTTTTTTAATTTGGGTTCATTTGTATGTTTCGGAGTTCAGTGTGGCGTCCATTTCACTGAACTGCAAATGTAGTATGCATTATTGTTTAAGCCCGCCTCTGGGTGTGGGATTTTCTCGCTGCGTTAAAGACCCATTGGTAGCCTTGGGCTGTTCTCTGCTCTTTGGTCGGGTTGTCTCTTTGACACATTCCACTTTTCCATTCTCAATTCTATTCAAGGATATTTATTGAGGTTGCTTCCAGACACAACACTCTAATTGTAACATTAAGCTGGTTAGAATGGATACTTGGTGTAAATGTTAAAGAGATAGCAACCATTACAGTGGAATTGAAAAGTATTCAGAATGTTCCTACAATGCACAAGCTCTTAATGCTATCCCCCTTATAAAAAAATCTCAAACTTTCAACTATACATAATAAAACTACACTCCAACAAATATGTAAACATCAAAGAGCTGCATAATACAAAGGCTGTGTATACTGAACTACTTATTCTGTATGGACAAACACGAAAATATAGCAGGAGTACATTATTTTAGGGTGTCCTAACACTGTAACAGTGACAGGACGAATAAAAAGAGATGTACAATATGCAGACCACTTATATGTAATCACAGTTTCAGAACCTTTGTTACAACCAAGATTACCAAATCTCAAGTTCTGCCAGGGCATTTACAAAAGATAAACATATGAAACAAAAGCCATCATGAACCAAAAAATACTTTGTTCTAAAAGAAAATGATTCTATTTTAAAATCTAAATGAAATATACACAAAAAAATCAAATGTGAAATTCCTGAAATAATAACTGATCCATTTGGTCCCCTTTTTCAACAGATTGGAAGCAAACCCTCAAATGAGGGTTAATCCTTTTAGATAACAAGAAAAATAAATGGAAATGACTCCTTTTAATAAGGGGTCATCCCATTTTTGAGGGGTAAATTGTGATAAATTTATATTTCAAAGTTTGGCCTTTTTATTCAAAA
The DNA here is from genome assembly GCA_028015205.1 of Mytilisepta virgata. Taxonomy (NCBI): domain Eukaryota; kingdom Metazoa; phylum Mollusca; class Bivalvia; order Mytilida; family Mytilidae; genus Mytilisepta; species Mytilisepta virgata. The sequence continues at coordinate 6,444,110 of CM051517.1, forward strand.
TTTGTGAAATATTCATTTAAAATGCATCAAGTTTTTCCAAAGAACAATAACTTTACTTTATACATGTCCGTGAAGTGACCAGATTTCACAGAAATCTATTTTCTCAAAATATGAATTCCTGAAAAAATTTCAAAAATTATAAATAAAATTAATATAAAAAAAGGCAACCAGTGTAAACGGCATACCAGCAAAAGTTGTGAGAGGAAGTAACTCTGTGGTTGTACCTCAGCTCACAAATCTTATAAATTTGTCCGCTGATACGGATTTTTTCCCAGATAGACTTAAGGAAGCGCAGGTAACACCTCTGCATAAAAAGAACGACCCACTTTTAAAATCAAATTATAGACCATTAAGTGCCTTAACTATTTTTTCTAAAGTGTATGAAAAAGTTCTTGAAACTCAGTTATATGATTTTTTTATTCAATCTTTAATCCGTACTTATGTGCTTTCCGAGGGGGTCACGGATGTCCGACCGCACTGATTCATCTGCTCAACCAACGGCTGCGGCTGTCCAAAGTTTCCATTGAATTATTCAAACCATATGGGAAAAGAATTTAATTTATGTCATTTGCTGATCGTGAGGAACTTATGGACAGATTGTAACCAAAGTTGACAGGAATAGTGTATGGAAGGACGTCTACCAACTTTCAACCCTTGGTTCTGGTTGAATAAACAACATGGCTGCCAGAGATCATCTTTGACTTTTATTGGTCAATTTTCAAAAATCTTCTCCTCTGAAACTACATTATGTAATGTTTAGAAACTTTGCAGGATTAATTACAAATATATCCTCTACAAACGATCCACTTCTTGTTGCGACACATCCTTGGGGGTGAGGGGAGGGGGAGGGGGGGGTTAACTCGATGATATTGGTGGATGGATGAATTATTGTTTAACGTCCAGTGGCAATCAGGTGCATATCAGGACGAGAACATGTTATGATAATGAAAATGATCCCTGCTTTGTACTAGACCGACACGCTAAGTCGGATTTTTAATGTGCTAGCTCACGAAGTAACTGTCCACAGGAAGACATATCACCTCACTCGGACACATTATACTGACTCCGAGCCGACCAGTCTTTGCTCTTACTCTAGATGCCAATTTTAATGTCTTTGGTTTGACCCGGCCGGGGGTCGAACCCGCGACCTTCCGCACTCGGGGCGAGTACGCTACCATGAGACCACCGAGGCGGTTCGATGATATTGAGATATGGTACATGAGGCAAATTCGGGTCAAGATTTTACAAAACCGGCGGAGATTTTAGGTCATGTTTTATTTACACTCTGGGGAATTCCTGTCAAGATTTTAAAAATTTCTGCAGATTTTTATAAAGCACTGAGGAGAATTCAGGTTGACTTTACACAATAAAAGATTGGATAATTTTCAAAAATCGTCTCCCCTGAAACTACATCATGAAATGTTTTGGAACTTTGTAGGATTGATAACGACAGTATACCCTCTACAAACAATCCACTTTTGGTTGAGATTCATCTGATCAACCGACGACTGCGGCTATTCAAAGTTGCCATTGAATTAAAATGGGAAAAGACATTTTTGTCGCCGTTTGCTCAAGAGCTAATGGACAGACTGTATTACAAAAGTTGACATGAATCTCAATATAGAAGGACATGCAAATGACCTACTTTTTAGGTCAAAGGTCAAATAGCAAGGGGGGGCCTCGGTGGCCGAATGGTCTAGGTAGTTGATCACTAGCCTGTCAACACTGAGGTTGCGAGTTCGAATCTCACCTGTGGCGGGGTGTGTTCGACTCCGACCTAAATTGACAAGGATTGCCAATTTTCCTACCGAAGGTCGGTGGTTCTCTCCGGGTACTCCGGCTTCCTCCACCAATGAAAACTGGCCGCCGCGAAATAGCCAAATGTGCTGAAAACGGCGTAAAGCCCCAACTAAACTAACAAACAAATAGCAAGGTTACTTTGACATTAATAAAAGCCTTGCGGATACAAAAGAGCTTACATTTGAATGGCTTAATAAAAAGCCAGGTGAGCGATACAGGCTCAGCGGAGCCTCTAGTTTATGTTCGATACAATTTTTTTCTCCATTAGGTCGAAAATATTTTATTTTTACGGAGAACAACCAGAAACCCAAACTTTTTCGGGGTATCATACAAAGAAATCTTTCTCAAAACCGAAATTAGAAATTTCTTTTTTGGTCACAGGGGAGAAAAAATGTTTCAGACCAACATATGGACTTAAAATATTTGATTTTTTTACCCCCCCCCCTTTCTCCGTAATAAAATGATCGGTACCTTAAATTAAGCATGCAGCTATTCCGAAAAAACTGGTGATCTACAAACTTATCAAATGAGGGTTATTTAAAAAAAAAGAAAAAAAGAAAAAAGCTGGAGAAAATAGGACTCAACAAAACTCCTCACAAAAATCAAGTTCAATGGAATAATGGATTGTCAGTCTTATTTGATGATCAGATGTCGTCCAATTTTGTCATTTTGTGGCATTTAAGACTCGCCAAATGGTGTGATGCCGGGTGTGGTGATCACAAGATGTCCAATCCGTTCTTTCCGGTTCTTTCTAATGTGTGTTATGATGGCCGTTTAGTCAGACATGTTAAGCTAATATATATTTATTAATAGAACATGGATAGTGAAACAGAGGCTGTAACCAATAACAACATTATGGTAATTTATACATACATGACATCTCCCTTTCTCAAGATGAAAAATTAAATTAATTAAAAACAATAGAATTATGAATCAAAATTGAAATTCAAGAAATTGATATTTGAAACTAAAAAATTTCACGTTAAACGGAAATTAATAATATTAAAATTTAAATAACTGAATGTTGGTAAAATAAGAATAAAAATTAAATGATTACAATTAGTGTACTATCCAATTAAACTTTAATGTCAATAAATGTAATTTTATTCACTTAATTAAATTTAGCATTTCTATGTGTGAAGTCTATAGTGTTTGTAATGTCCTAACACCTAAACCTAAATCCTAACTAAATGTCACATGAAATTTATATACACATCCTTCAGAATGAATGCGGTCGCGATGAATGGCATCGGAATCTCAATTTAGAATAAGTAAAGATAATTTGATTTCACATTTCTGATATTATAATGATTCACATATATTCTGCTTTTTCACTTTTATATTTTATATTCACATATACTCTGCTTTTCACATTTTATATTTTATATTCACATATACTCTGCTTTTCACATTTTATATTTTATATTCACATATACTCTGCTTTTCACATTTTATATTTTCACAATATAATATATAACACATTTTGCTGAACTATAAATTCCATTAGAATGATGTAATTTTTTTACTACGCCGAGATTTGCCATTCATGCCTCCTTGATTTATGTCTGCACAAAATCATTAAACTTCGCTGGTGTGTTTATATTTCTCCCATAGCGTGTTGTTTTAACTATAGGTCGCGGTGGCGGGTTATCAGTTTCATTCTGTACTTGCACTTGAAAGTCATTGTCCTCATTATCTGATGATAAATTTTCATAGTTGTTTGTAGCACGTGTCGGCTTCATATGACGTCTGTTTCGGCGATACAGTTTCCCATTTGTTGTTTGTACTATGTATGACCTCGGTGATTGATGTTTTCGTTTAATTGTTCCACATTTTGACCATTTATCTCCATCATGAATTAGAACTTTTTGTCCATTTTCAAGTGGCACAAGCGGTTTCGACTGTTTGTCGTAGTAGTGTTTTTGCTTATACTGTCTTTCCTTCAGTTTTCGGCGAATATCCTGTGTGTTGTTTGCTTTCAATAACGGAGTTGTAGTCGGCAGTTTCGTTTTTATTCTTCTTCCATAAAATATTTGAGCTGGTGATAATCCTAGATCTTGAATTTCGGTGTTTCGGTAATCGAGAAGCGCTAGATATGGATCCTTGGCTTTCTTGAATAAAGATTTCACGGTTTGTACTGTTCTTTCTGCTTGTCCATTTGATTGTGCATAAGTCGGACTCGATGTTTTGTGTTGAAATCCATAATCTTTGGCGAATTCTTTGAATTCATTAGAACTGAATTGCTTTGCATTATCAGTGATGAGAATGTCTGGTACTCCACATCTGGAAAATGTACTTTTCATATACGCTATGGTGTTCTTACTTGACATATTGTCTAGTTTGTGAATTTCTGGCCATTTCGAGTAGTAGTCCACAATTAGAATATAGTTATTGTCATTTAAATGAAATATATCGGCGGCTACTTTGGACCAGGGTCTTTCCGGTAAGTCGGCTGTAATCATAGGTTCTTTTGATTGCGATTTCTGGTTTTCTTGGCAAGTGGAACATTTACTTATTAAGTCCTCAATTTGCGATGCCATTCCGTTCCAGAATAGTATGTCTCTTGCTCTAGATTTACATTTGTTAATTCCCATATGCGATTCGTGTATCTTTGAAAGCATTTCCTTTTGTAGGCTTTTCGGCACTATAAGTTTGTGTGACTTGAATAAAAGTCCATCTACGCATGATATTTCATCACGGAATGTCCAGTACGGAGTCATTGATTTCGGAAGTTCATGTTTTTCATTCGGCCATCCTTCGGAGATAGTTTTCAGTAGTTCCTGTAATTCTCCATCTTCCGCTGTTGACTTTTGAAATTTACCATACATTTCATCGGATATCGGTAGATATGATATTAAACTGAGTTCATTCACGGTTAAATCCGGTGTTAAGTCTTCTTTTGTCTCTGATAGAAAATTTCGACTCAGTTGATCGGCTAAGAACATGAGCTTTCCTGGTTTATATCCAATGTTCAGATCGTATTTCTGTAACATTAGAAGTAGTCGTTGTAACCTTGGCGGTGTCTGATATAATGGTTTTCTAAATATAGCCTGTAACGGTTTGTGATCAGTTTCAACAGTCACCTTGCGTCCATAGATGTATTGATGGAATTTCTGACATCCATATACTATAGCTAGTGTTTCTTTTTCAATTTGTGCATACCGTTGCTGACATATAGTCAAAGCTCTTGAAGCATACGCAATCGGCTTTCCTTCTTGTAGAATCACTGCACCAAGACCTTTTTGAGATGCGTCCACTGAGAGAGTAAGTGGTAACTTCGGATCGAAGTAACGTAGCACAGGCGAGTTTGTAGCCATAAGTTTCAACTTTTCAAAACTTGATTGTTGTGTCTCTTCCCAGTGCCAAGAAGTGTTCTTTTCAAGCAAGAGTCTTAGCGGTGCGCTCACTTCGGACATGTTCGGAATGAACTTTGTCAGATAAGCTATAAATCCAAGAAATGTTAGTAGTTCAGATTTGTTCTCCGGTGGATTCATTTTTTCTACAGCTCTGATTTTCTCTGGATCTGGTTTTACACCTTCTGATGTGAGTACGTGTCCAACATACGATATTTTATTCTTACGAAATTCACATTTTCTCGGACTAAGTTTCAGGTTGTTTTCACGGACTCGGTCTAATACCTTTTTCAGTCTTTCGTCGTGTTGCTGTTGATCTTTGCCCCATATTAGTATGTCGTCTATTATAGATACGGCACCATCAATGTCATCGAACATCTCGGACATTGCTTTCTGAAAAACTTCTGAGGCAGAGTTGATTCCGAACGGTAGTCTCTTAAATCTGTATCTTCCGAACGGCGTATTGAATGTGCAGAGCTTAGAGCTCTCTTCTGTGAGTTTCAATTGCCAAAATCCATTCACGGCATCTATCTTTGAAAATACTTTGGCTTCCGGTATATTTGCGATAACTTCTTCTATCGTTTTTAGCGGGTAGTGTGGTCTTTTAATAGCTTTGTTCAAGTCTTTTGGATCCATGCATATTCGGACCTTGTTGTTGGGTTTGATTACGGTAACCATCGAATTAACCCATGCAGTAGGTTCAGTTTGCTTAACTATAATGTTGTTATCTTCCATTCGTTTAAGTTCATCTCTAACTTTGTCTTTTAACGCTAACGGAATCTTCCGCGGTGCATGAACAACAGGTTCCACTGTAGTGTCGATAGTAATAGAGTGTTCTCCAGGTATGCAACCAATACCTTTAAAAACATCTGGGTAATTGTGTTTGATATCTTGCGGAATGTCATTAGTATCATTACTGTCAATAATCTCTTCACTTTCTACTGTATAGAGTCGTTTGATTAACCCAAATTCTGATGACGCATTACCACCTAACACAGTTGTAGCATCAATATCAACAATGTAGAATTTAATCGCCCTCGTGTTGTTTTTGTAAGTGCACGGAAGGTTAACTACATATTTCGGCTTGATGCTGTGACCTGAGTATGATTTTAATGACGTGTCTGGCTGTGTTTTGATAACGTCGATGTTAAGTTGTGAAAATGTATTTACAGACATCACATTACACTTAGCTCCAGTGTCTATCTGAATTCTGATTGGTTGACTTTTAACCTTTATTGTTTCATACCACGTGTTGTCTACAGAGTGTATGGGTGTTTCTATGGTTCCCACATAAAATTCATCGTCTGACGTATCTGTTTCAGAAACAGTGTGTATTTTCCCTCTGTGATCACGTGACTTTGCAGACTTTGTTCTGCAAACTGATGCAAAGTGATTCATTTTGTAACATTTATTGCATTTCTTACCTTCGGCAGGACATTTGTCATTCTTCCGATGATTCCTTCCACACTTCCCACAATTTCTATCCTTTTGATCCTTCGGATAACTATAGTATTTCGAATGTTTCGAATATTCACTTTTTGCCTTTTCAGCTTTTGAGTTTCTGGTCGGCCTTCTTTTGTTTAATGAATTTATCGATGTATCTTCACCATTCATGCACTTAACTTGTTGTTTGGAAAGTTCGTAGGTTCTAGCGATGTCAACGGCTTTCTCGAGAGTCAATTCGCTACCTTCGCTGATAAGCTTTTCTCTGATTTTCTGTGATTTAACGGAAAACACTATCTGATCTCTGAGCATTTCGTCTCTTTGTGCATAATCGCAATCTTTAATAAGTAATCTTAAATCAGTTACGAATTGTTCAAAAGTTTCTGTGTCATTTTGTTTTCTTGTAGTGAATTTATATCTGGCGTACAACTTGTTAGATTTTGGTCTGACATAGTTCTCAAATCTGTCATAATAAGTTTGCAATACCTTTGCTTCTGCTTGTTGTAAGTTCCATGTTGTATAAATATCCCGGCCTTTATCTCCGACCCACAACATTAAATAATTACACTTTGTTTCTTCGTTTTTGCTTTTTAGTGGACCGTCAAAAGTGAATTGCACGTGTTGTTTGAAAGTTTTCCATGCGGTAGGTAAGTCTCCACTTTCCCAATCCATTTTCGGGATAGATCCTGATGAAGCCTCCATTTTGCTATTGCCAATGAATCAACGGACTATTAACACAACTTTTTAGATTGTCTAATGTCCTGGATGGCTACACTTTATCCCTCATTTTGGATGGATACACCTGACACCATGTTATGATGGCCGTTTAGTCAGACATGTTAAGCTAATATATATTTATTAATAGAACATGGATAGTGAAACAGAGGCTGTAACCAATAACAACATTATGGTAATTTATACATACATGACAATGTGTTTGTAAAATAATTTACCATTTTACAAAACTTGTATTTTAAAAAGAAAATAAGAATAATCCCTTGTCTAATTTCATGCAATTGTTATATTCATTTTAGGCAACATAATTCAGGAATCTTTACACGGTCTTACAGAAACTCCTGCGATCATAATTTTATGTAGAAATCTTTCAGATTTAGATTATGTTTTGGATGTACAAAAACTACATATATTTATGATGAAATTGGTCCGATTGTTTTATGATTATGTATGCATTTGAAAAACATAAACCACGTACAACATTTATAAAACGTAGTAACTAAACCACTATATATTTAATTAGGCATTTTACTAAAAATATTTATTACAAGTACGTGACGGTTGATCATCTTATTGGTGATATTTTTGGTATTTCGTCGTACAGGAAATATAGATATATGAAACGTAATTTCCGGGGGGAAATTATCTATCACAAGTCCAAGCCACCCGGCAAGATAAAATACCACAATGAGTGGTGGTTATGCCAATGAAAAGCCCCCGTCCTCAACGGGAAGTGGGGAGGGAGATTTAACAGCAGATCCTGCCAGTAGCGGCTTCTTTAACACTGATTTCAAAAAGTAATTCGACTTGTCTTTATATTTTATCATTTTTGGTGCATAAATTATTTACAGTACGGGAACTTTTATGTACCTTATTGTGTTGTTTGTATCAAACTGACCATATTTCCAGTTAAATATTTATTACCTCCCCATATTTCTTACTGTTTTTGTACTATGATTAAACAAAAGTTCATATATACAGCCACTTTGGGTAATTCTGCGCATCTTCCTATTCGGCGCATTAACATGAAAATGATTTGAATGTGCCTAATTAAATGCTGCGCCAAATTACCCGACAACATAGTATCACAAAACAACTTTACCAATTCCCTGCATGAGATTACTTGTTGATTTATTAATATGAAACGTGTAACCTTGTAAAGTTTTTCATGCTATTGGGTATTTAAAGAAACTCCGTCAGCAAGATTCGTTGTGGTTTCCTTCATATTTATTTTATTTTTATTAATGAATAATTTAATAAGGCATCCACGCCTATAGTATTGCCCAAGTTAAACAGATGCTATGTAACACTAAGGATTATGGGAAAGAGCCTCTGTTGGGGGAACATGATATGTTATATTGAGAATTAAAAGGAATATGCCTCTGAAGGAAACTTGATTATTTGTTAAAAACACAAAAAGAATGCGCAGTAAAAGAATGTTATTTCCCTCAATTACTTAAACATTGTTTTTATTCATGTGTTTTATTGCGAAAAGCTTTTGGTATGCTTATATTTATTGCAAGTGACATTAATTAACTGGTGCATTGCAATTTATTGTTTTATAAATATAAGGACTGTGAATATGTGATTATTAAGGTCATTAAACTGTTGCAGATAAGAGGCTCTCTTAGGTTTGGTGTTAAGATTATATTTAAGAATTATCTAAATCTGTGTATAATATATTTTTACATAAATTAATACTGAGTACTTATTAATTTTGCAGATATACATTATAAGTCTATTTATTGATGATTTTCTATTTTATATCTTATGCAAGGGATTTATAATTAATTTTGGTGGAAGTATTATACCTATCAGAACCTCAGTATCTTTTAACTTTGCGACATTTTTATATCAGGAACACTTATAAGGTTCAATACAGGGCTTTCAAAGTAAATAGTTATAATATTTTGTAAAAGTTTAACATCTTTAAATATTTCATCAAAATTTCCCATCCAAAAAAACATATGAAAATGAGGACTAAGCCGGTTTTGAAATTCCACTCTTACAAAATGATCAACAACTTTACCTAACGGAGCAGATTTTCCTTTAATGACATGTTCAAGTAAAGCTTTAAATATTCTTTGAAAAAATATATTAAACAGGACAATAGTTTTGTGGAACCTATAGATTTTTATCAAAACTTAGAGACACAATCTTTTTGGTAAACTTCAGCATCAAGGACATATATCATGCACGGACGACTTCTTTTGTAGTTTCCATGTTTACTTTGTTTTGTATTAGTACCTTAATTAAAAATATGCATATAGACAGGAGCTATTTTCATCTTTACACAAAATCATTTTTATCCCATTTTAGCATTAAATATATTCAAGATGTATTTTATTAACGATTTTGGTTGATATGCAGGAACATTACTTTTGTAACACAGCAATAGTAATCATTTTTTTTTAAATTAATTAGTAAAGAACATGCAAAAACTTGCACAACATTTTTTCTGACTTTCTATAATTCATTGCTTAAGCACATCATATATTTTTATGGATATCTGTACTAAAATAAATTTTGAAATTATTATATAGATATGAATATATATAATTGTATCACAATGTATCAAAAATGATATTTTTTCAAACAGGTAAAAATATTGTGACTGCACATACTAATTTGCTTTTCATTTCTTCAATAACATTGTTTATGATACTGAAACAGCATTTGTGTGTTTTAACCAACCTGGCCAAAAGTGATGTGCAATATCATGTTGTTTCTTACAATACTACGAAGTTAGTGACCAACAAAAAATTTGCATCCACGTATTGCTTTTTGGAAGAAAAGCAACTTGTTTCCGTCTATCACATATACTAAATTTTTCTTTTCTACTATGACGTCATTAAATGTGATCTCGACATAGACGTCATAACAATCATTGGAATTAAATTATAAGGATTGACAATAATTTTGTTTTCAATCTATTTGAAATAGTGTCAATGCACATGGTGCACACCGATTGAAATAATCTCTTCATAGAATGAAAAAAAAATTATAGTCAATCCTTAATTAATAGTTCAAAGAGCTCATTTCAGTCCAAAAATGATTTATTTTATCAGAACAAAATTGACTGCACCTGCAAGGACTAAGCTAGCACTTGTCATTTTCAACATGGCTGAAAGTGACGTTTGAAATTCAAAGTCGGTTGATCACTTTATTTTTTGTAGCAGTCATGGAAATTGCATAAAAATCTTCAAAAGCCACAAAATAAATTTTATCTTATCTACTTTCTAAGCCATTTACATTTACTGACTTTTTAATGACAGGACTCTAAATGGTACCTCTCATGCCCTCCTCCAATCAGTAAATATTGCATTATCAATCCTTTTTCCTCATTTACGAAATATATGCACCAATATATGATGTTTTGTTCAAAACCCCCTTGGTGGCCTCATGGTAGCATGCTTCCCTCAAGTGCAGAAGGTCATAGGTTCAATTTCCTTCCAGGTCAAAAACCAAAGTCAAAGACATTACAATTAGTATTTGCTACTTCTGTGCCAAAAACGCAGCATCTAGGAGTAAGAGAGGGTGACTGTTTGTCTAGGAGTCAGTATAATGTGTCTGGGTAGGGTGATATGTCTTCCTACAGACTGTTAATCTGACTCAGGTTGTTGTTCTAGTACAAAGCAGGGTTCTTATTCATATCATATCAACATGTTCTCGTCCTGATATGCATTTAATAATTGAAACTGGATGTTAATCAATAATTTATCCATCCATGTTTTGTTCAATTATTTGAACCTTGACTATAATAGAAAGGTCGACTAATACTATATTCACTAGAAGGTTGACCACTTCTGTAGCAATGTCAGAGGCACTCTCTGGGAACAATTGTCTTAAAATCTATGAATCCACCACTTAACGGTCGAAACAGCAGTTTCCCGTGTTGGCAAAGGTTAGTGCATCACAAGTATTTAAAACATATTTATCAAACTACTCTTATAATATCAAGCATACGACTTTTTCCTGTTTATACCCTATTTTATCCGTGCATTCAGCATAATTCAACAGAAGTTGAATCACAGTGAAATCTGCACTGTCTTTCGGTAGAGGGAGGTAACTCAACCTAAAAAAACTGCAGGTAATCTGAGATATTCTGATATCCATGTTCTTAATGTCAAGGTAAAAGAATTACAAAAAATTCATTTTCCTATTTTACCTTTACATTAAGTACACAGATACCGGCTATCTTATAATAAATTACTATAAACATGAAAGGACAAAGCCTAAATGTATTCTGGTGCAATCATGTTAGTTCTCATGATTGACATTATTATTAAGGATGCAGCATCCCCGATGTTTGTAGACGTTCATTACAAGATTTCTTTTTGGTATTGGCGTAGTCTGGCATCTTTTTGAAGGACTGTCATGTGACGACGAACTAAAATAGTTCTTTATGGCAGACATTGTTGCAAGTCGTGCACTGATTGACGATTACGAATTATGTCCTCTTTAAATGCATATTGTGGCATTTTGAGAATTTTGAGCACATGTCATAACTCTAAAAAAACAAATCATTATCGCTAATTGAATTCTTTGTCGGATAAATTACCTATGACCAGGTAAAAGAATCCAGGTGTGATCAAAGGTGATGCAATCATAACATTTTACCTTAATCCATTGATTGGCTTGTTATAAGTAATAAAATTGTCTTTTAAGTGATAATAATTTAATGACATAATTTTACACACATATTTTTTTGGCGATTTTGAAATTTCAAGTGACAAATTGCATACGGAAAACATTCGCCACTTTCAAGAATCATTCATCAATGCGAAAGTAACGAGCGCTAGCTAAATCTCTGCTTTATGTTAACAATAACTACAATCTGATTATTTTAATGTATAACATTAATAAAAGATGATCTACACAAAATTTGTATACATTTGTACATGTGTAGTCAAAAATTATTTTCATAGTAAAGTACACAGCTGAAAACAGAATTTAGAGAATCATTAACACACATAAAACTTTATCTTTGGTACTGGGAATAATAATAGAAATCTCATAGCTTTTTTTGGTAAACAATTTATTCCATACTATTTACACTTATGTATGAGTCCTGCATTTTATATGAGAGTCATCTTTGTGACCAAAAATTGCGTTATCTTTTAATAATAATTTTGAAATCTCACATTTCAGACATGAAGATTTAAAAACAATGTTGGATAGTAACAGAGATAATCAGAAATTGGAAGCTATGAAGAGAATTATTGGGGTAACTTTATTTATAAAAAATCTGACAAATGGTTTCGTTATAGTATACATATTCCTGTGTTTCATCGTGGAAAGCACAAAGAAAGTCCTCCATATACTATCATATTTTTATATTTTGAAGAATATAACCTTGCATTGGTATGTATCGTGGTAGTTATTTTCTTAGTTCATTCTTACACATCCTGAACAATGCAGGACAGCCCTAAGACATACATGAAATACAAGTAGCTGTTTTATTCAAATCATTTTGGAAATGCAAAGTATATAAACATGCGATAGGTAAGTAGCGGTACAATGGATTGATTCTTGACACAAAATCTCACTAGAATGTGGCAAAAGTTTTTAAAAAGATCAGGGCTTTAACTGTTGTTATTTATCTTCAGTAATGTCACATGTATATGCTGTCAGTTAAGAATCCAAATTGGCTGTCAGTAAAGAATCCAAATTGGAGTTTTGACCATCATTCTTTATGTCATTTAAAGATATAATGGCAATTGTGCTTTTGAACTTTCATAAAGAATAAACATAATTTTAAAAAAAAGGTAAAAGTATTTAATATTTTATATATCATAAGTCTTCAACATGGAACAATTTTGTATATACATATATCATACTTCTTAAGTGGGAACATTTTAATTAAAAAAATGGCAACTTTTTATAAAAAAAAATTTGAAGGCTAAATCACAATAAACCATGTTTATATTTCAGATGGTTGCCAAAGGTAAAGATGCCTCAGATCTGTTTCCTGCTGTTGTTAAAAATGTTGTTTCTAAAAACTTAGAGGTGAGTTATTACCAGAAGTTTATTATACAGTAAGATTATGTTTTCCTTATAATATGCCAAAATTAGTCCTGACATAAGAAGGCTTTGTATTGTACCCTTATGGCAATTATCAGGTCATTGGAGTTTATGTAATAATGAAATCTAAATCAAATCTTTTTTGAGTTCATTATATCACCCGCAAACGAAGTTTGGGGAGGGAGGCTATATAGGTTTCAGTGTGTCCGTCTGTCCGAAATAACGCTGTCCGCAACTTCTACATTTCTCATGAAACTTTCTGGAGTGTTAGATCACTCTATGGCGATGTGCATATTATTATAAATTTCTGTTTGGACAAGAAATGTAAAAGATATGGCTGTTTTGACTTCCATGTGTTGTCAGCAAATCCTCATACGTTACTTGCATGATTCTCATGAAACTATATTGAATGTTACATCACATTATGGAGATGTGCATATTATAAGGATTTCTGTTTGGGCGAGTTCTTTGAAAAATATTGACATGTTGCTGCGGGGGGTATTTGTCCCTTTCAGGACAGTTCTAGTTTCTATAGAATATTGTTTCACTGACACTTGGTCAGTATCCTTACATTTTCAAATTTATAGTAAAAGTAGCATCTTTATTTCTGAGATTTTAATATGATTTACATAATCAGTTTGTTTGCTTCGTAGCACCCTATTATGTCAAAGTATAGAATATGCAAAAGAAAACAATTGCTGGTCAGTTGACAAGTATGAATATTTCATAAAGTTGGTTCCTAGGTTATAGATATAATTTCATCTGGTTGTTCAGCAGATGGTGAAAAAACTCAAACTGCCTGTTTGTTAAATTGACTTTTCCTGTTTGCTTTGGTTACAGATAAAGAAATTAGTTTATGTTTACCTGACCAGGTATGCAGAAGAACAACAAGATCTGGCTCTGTTATCTATTAGTACTTTCCAAAGAGCTTTAAAGGTATACTTGTCCTATCAATTCTCATAATTAACCATGTAGTATTATATAAAGGTCTCATTTATAATTTTTTTCCAAGATTATGAACCAAATGGAAGATTGTTCAAACATTTTAGCAGCTGCATGTCACAACTAAAAATAAAAACTATATTAGCCATATTTTATTCATTTTTAACATTTAAGCATGAATGATATACAGGAGAATTGTTTCACATCTACACCTTAAAGGCCAATAAGTCAAGTAAGAATTATAGAACAGGAGGGATTGAGTAATCAAGGATTGGAAGATTTAATATTTTGCGATTGTTTACACATATTAGTCTTATAAATCCATTTTGTTTTCAAAGATTTTAATTCTAAATTCCACCCTATATAAGATATTACAGTTACTGTTTATTTTGGTAGGATCCTAACCAATTAATAAGAGCTAGTGCATTGAGAGTGTTATCTAGTATCCGAGTACCAATGATCTCTCCCATTATGATGTTGGCAATCAAAGAAGCAGTAAATGATATGTCTCCTTATGTTAGGAAAACGGCTGCACATGGTATACCTAAACTTTACAGGTAATATTTAGGGGAGATAACTGTATTGTATTTTAATATTTGCCGACATCAATTGTGGATTTGATGGTTGAATATTGAGTTTACTGGCGACGTCATCCAATAAAATTCAATGTTACAACCAACACTGCATTAGAATTGTAATTATCTTTATGTAAATTCATTTTATATCTTCCATTTCTCCTGTCCCAGGGAAACTGGGTTTATACATGTATAAAATAAATGGGAGATTGTCGTTCCATCACTTGCCTTGTTGAAATTCAGATTCACCATTCTCGTAAGTTTTCAAATATAGAGATCTTTCATGTCACCACTAGCAACAGTATGTTACAACTCTGTTAAATATATGAATGCATTTATATTAAAGCTTGGATCCGGAAAATAAAGAACAGCTTGTTGAAGTAATAGAAAAATTACTGGCTGATAAAACCACAGTAAGTTGTTTCATATCTATAGTTAAACAAAATGTAACTTATCTCATAAAAGATAATATTTAAATGAATAAAATATAATCGATATAAAGGATCATATCATTTATAAAACCTAACAAAATTGTAAGCGATAGGCACTTCCTGTATCAAGTTTGGCAGTTAACAGCTTGCTCAATCACATTATACATGTAATTGATTTAGAATAAGAAATGTGCACACTTTCAGCATGCATTTTGATGTTAGAAAATGTAAAATAAAAGTTTGTAACTTTTTGCGATGAAACAGAGACAAAACACACAATACACTTTCCATGATGAACATTCTGTGATATTGTTATCCACCAAAAATTCAATGTTGAATGAAAAGGGTGCATGTACCCCAAACACAAAAAACCAATTTTTCTACCAAGTTAACATACAATGTACATTGAGTGTATAAATTTTATGTTTACAGAAATCCCCTTATACTCTTCCCCTCCCAAAATAAACATAGTAGAAATAGACTATTGCTTTTTTTTGGTATATGTTACATTTAATATGACATTCTATATTTTAGCTTGTGGCAGGAAGTGCTATTCAGGCCTTTGAAGAAGTGTGTCCAGAGAGGATTGATCTGATCCACAAAAATTACCGTAAACTCTGTAATTTACTCGTGGATGTTGAGGAATGGGGACAAGTGGTGATAGTTAATATGTTAACTAGATATGCCAGAACTCAATTTATAAACCCTAATAAAACAGTAAGTAATGTCTGAACAAACTAAGTAGTTAATATGTTAACTAGATATGCCAGAACTCAGTTTATCAACCCTAATAAAACAGTAAGTAATGTCTGAACAAAGTAAGCTTCGTAAGAATTTCAAGTTCTAAGTTCCTGTTTCAACACCCAGTTTCTTACAATAGTTATTATAGTTCAAATCAGAACCTAGACAATTTTCTTACTTTTTAAAAATTTCATCCATTAAATACTAGAAGAATTACATGTATCCCAGTCATCATCATTTTAACTAACATTTTCATAGGAGATTTTGAATAATATCCAAATAGTGATTATTTGTCATTGTAAAATATCAAAATTTGTTTATTTATCATTTTAATTGTAGGACAATGAGAAAGAATCCCAAAATTTCTATGAAGACTCAGATAAAGAAGAGGAAGAAGCTAAAGAAAAGAAGGAACCATCCTATGTTATGGATTCAGATCACAGATTGTTAATCAGACAGGCTAAACCTCTACTTAACAGTAGGAATTCTGCAGTATGTATAGGGTCAATAGAGTGCTTGTTTTGTGGTTTGGGCTGTTGTTCTTTGTTTAAAAACAGCAAGGTGACTGCTGGATGCAATAAATATTTCCATGTGTATTTGATATTGGCTCATTGAACCTTAGTCTATGTCCTTATTTATGATTTATACCTGGTTATTGACAGATTTGGGAAATTTTTGCATTTTTAGGCAGCAGATTTTATTTGTTATACTGAAGATTCGTATTTCTAGTTTAAAATATTATTGAGCGTTCATGGTTTTCTCATATGTCTGCATGCATTCATCAGGAATGAAAAGTTTAGTCAAAACTTTTACAAATGAATCTCCAGTACTAAAACTCTGATAACAGGAGCACCACAAGAATCTAAACAGCTTATTAAGTTCCTTTCCAGGAATTTCATTTCGGTAGAACAGTGACAATACCTATAGATGCAATCTGTAGGAAGTTTACTGAGTAGTTACTGCCGCCAGTAATCTCCAAATGTATTATCCCCTGTAGTCATTGCTTCTACAAAACTCAATTTAAAGATATCTTTATTCATGATAAATTCTAATAAAAGTATGGGTTTAATTTCTTTAAACAAAGTTGACCTACCTGTATTTTGCCTACCTTGTTGAGGTTCATTTTGTTTCTTGCAATATTTGATGAGTTTTTTACTTTTGAAAGCTTGATTACAAGTCTACGTGATGAAGTTTAATCTAGAAACCTACATTGCAGACAAGGAATTTAGCATCTAATTCTTATTGAAATTTTGCTTTTTTACAGGTAGTGATGTCAGTAGCACAGCTTTACTACCACTGTGCACCTAAGGCAGAAGTTGGAATTGTAGCTAAATCATTAATTAGATTACTCAGAAGTCACAAGTAAGTAACATAGCACATAAGAATCATGTCAGCATAGTTATCTCTAAGGATACCATACATGCCACAGGTATTGACAAAATAGATTAAAAGTTCAAGAATGAGAGTTCAAAATCATGATTTTATTGTTCAACAGCATTTTCGATGTAGATTGACAATGCATTGACTTGTTGCAGCTTGATTGTCAGTTTGGTCTAGTTTGTCAATGGCTATCAACACAGAAATTTATGTAATGGTGAGTGTGTTTATCTCTGGACTTAATTGCAAAGAATTGCCAGTTTTACTGATGAAGGTTTTGGTTGTGTACCGCTGTTTCCTTCACCAACAAAACCGACCACTTTAATATATCTACTTGTTCTGAAAATGACATGAAATGCTAGATGAACCAAAATGAATTAAAAAATAAGAGAGCTAACACTGAATAAAATGCAGCATGTGACATTATATGTAAAATTGATATTCTAAGGGAGTGGTGATAGTAAAATCACAGCATTGTAAATGTGAAAGGTTTTCTTACATTTTCCCAGCATATACATGTGTATTAAATTAAAAACTTGTTTCGGCTGACCTAATGTATAGTATTGTATAATTTATCTGGTTTTTCACTTTTATTACATTACAAAGATGATTCAATGTTTATTTCAATGAATGAGCTATTATCATTTATATTTTCACAGGGAAGTACAGTATATAGTTCTAAGTAACATAGCCACTATGTCAATTGACAGGAAGGTAGGTATACATTAGAAACTAATTAGGGGAGTCAGTGGTCAGATGATAAAGATTTATTAAGCGTAAACTGACCAAAGTAGGTAATACTTGAAGATTAAATTTATAACAATCCTTATAATTTAATCTTCAAAACTTTTCTGATCCAAAATTGCAATTAGAATAATTGAGATAACTTATTTAATCAGGAATATTTAAATCTTGGGCTGTGAAGTAATACGTTGGTGACGTCACAGTACCCAAAGTACATTATGCAATATAATTTAACTTGCTAAACCATTAACAACCAATCAAATTTTATGTTACAGTTCAAATCAAATTATTTGCAAATGAATAGAGTGTAGTAGCAATGACCATGGCAGACTTTGGAAATGCTATAGACTGAACTTATAACTTATTTTCAAAGACGCCATATATGAACCACGAAGTGTGTTTCAACCATCAAAAAGTAAAATGTTACTTTTAATTGTATTGATGATAATCCTCTCATATTTTCACATTAATAATAAACACATGACATTTATTTCTGAATTTACAGTATTTAAAAAGTACATATTATGTAAGTAATGTGAATTATGTTTGTCATGACAGACATGATAACAGAGAGTAACTGATTTTTATTCTCACGGCACATAATAAACAAATAAATTGACTGAAATTTGTGTCATTCTCTTTTTACACTTTCAATATGAATACTGAGAAGCACAGATAATATATTATCTACCTCTGTTAAGTATTTACATTCCATATTTTGTGAAGGGATTTTCATTGGATAATTATATATAAAGTCTAAATTGCCAAAATGTCAGTCTTCATTTATTTGGAAATTGTAGACTTTCTAAGAGAATTGTCTTTTTATGAATTAACTTTTATGTCATTTTTAGGGTATGTTTGAACCATATTTGAAGAGCTTTTATATCAGATCCAGTGATCCAACACATATTAAATTATTGAAGGTAACTATGATCACTATAGATGGGCAAGGAGGGTGCTTATCCTAAATTACAGAAAAATTAATAATTACGTATATTCCATATTCCTGTTCAAATATTCATTCCTGAATCTCATTATATTATAGGGTTATTGAATGGGCTTTTTCATATTGGTCCTGTATTATGTCCAAGGATATTCGTATTGGGCCAAGGATAGCTGTATTTGACCGAGGCGAAGCCGAGGCCAAATGCAGCTGTCCGAGGCCCAATGCGACCCGTCCGAGGACATAATACTGGACCAATATGACAAAAGCCCATTCTATGATCCCTTTATTAACTAGCTGTGTAAAATCATGAAAATGTATGACTTATCAATAATAATTGAAAAAAAATATTGTGATATTTTTGTTCAGTTGTTTATAAATAAAAAATATATATCTCATTGGCAAGTTTCCGATGGCCTCATCTTCATATTCTTTCTTTCTTACCTTCAGGTCAATGATGGATGTGTGATGTTACATGCTAAATTTCTTTTCTTACAGTTGTTTTTGTGGTAAATTTTTTTTAAATACTTGCGCAATCAACTATTATAGAAAGAAATTATAGCTTTGTCTCCTCCAAATATTATTTGCATCGATTTTTTTTCAGGCCTGATATCCATATTGAGGCTATAATCCGTATTGGTCCAGTTTTTTGTTTGTTATTAGTTCTTGACATTTAGTATTGCATAGCCAATTTATAACATATTTTACACAACTAGTTAATAAATATTTATATGAGAATAAATACACATGTAATATGATGTGAGACATCACAGAAATATATAAAGGTGGCAAATAGTCTTATCTTATATGAATTATAATCATAAAATAGTGAGTGTCAGATTTAATTTATATTGTACAGGTTAGTTTTATGTTTTCCTGAATTTTATTTTTTCAAAAATTGAATAAAAAAGTTTTATTGTAAAACAAAATTTTAAATTTTGTGAATCTTCAGCTTATTAGTGTTGAAGACATCGTTCCTTTAAAGTGAATTCTTACTGATTTTTTTTTTAGTTGGAGATACTAACAAATTTAGCTACAGAGACCAATATTTCTACAATACTGAGAGAGCTTCAGGTAAAAATAACAATTTTAGCTACAGAGACCAATATTTGTACAATGCTGAGGGAGCATCAGATATAATATTAAAATTGCATTGAAGGAAAACGGGATCAAAGTACCATATTTAGTTGGAAATTTTTAACATATTGTATCAGTAATGATTTTAAGATAAAACAAAAAGTTAATACCATATAATTATGTGGTGTCTTATCTCTTGAAATTTAATCTAAAACAACACAATATAAACTGCATGAAATGTGTTCAGCAGCAAGAATATTTACATGTACGAAGAAATTCAAATACATTCGTTGTAGTTTGTCTTTACTAAAACCTCACAATCACATACATCAGGAAATTTGTTTTTACTGAGCAATTACAGAATTACCTCCCTTTTGTAGAAGAATTTCTTAATTCTTTTTTACTGATGAATTACTGTATTTGACATTCTGGTCGATTAGGTCAAATCACATTATTTAACAATGGGATGTGAACATATCTGTTGTATGAGGGCAAGACTCTATTAGAGATTGAACTTACTGGAGATTTGTCTATTTATAAAACACACGCAAACATCTTAGATTAAATATTAAATTTAACCATACGTATGAGATTTGTTTATCACTTTAAGACATATGTGACAAGTACAGACAAAGAATTTGCAGCAGCTACCATCCAGGCTATAGGGAGGTGTGCCAGTAATATTGCTGAAATAACAGACACTTGTCTGAATGGACTAGTTCATTTAATGTCAAACAGAGATGGTAAGATTTTAAAATGTATTTGAAATTGAATCTGAAATTTTAGAAGAACTTTTTATTACACTCTGCTATGCATAAAATTTTCAATTAAAGTGCTAACTGAACTCCTTTCTATATTAGTTTTAGGACTAGTCTTAAGAATAACTTATTCACTGCTTATTTCATATTTTGTAGAAAGTGTAGTAGCAGAGAGTGTTGTTGTAATAAAGAAACTTTTACAGATGCAGGTATGGTAATTTTCTGTTGTTAACACAATACTGCTTTCATTTGTACCATCTGATGCAGTTTACAATGTGGAATTGTTCTGGATTATTTTGTACTAACTATTTGAAATAAATATTAGTTTTCATTTAAAAAAAAAAGTTTGTCATCTGAAATAGGATTCATTCCTTGTTATTTTTTTGTTATTGGTTTATTAGTCCCCTACCAGCGAAGCCGAAGGGGATTTTAGGTTTGCATGCCATCCATCCGTTTGTCTGTCTGTCTGTCTGTCCTACTTGAAGATATTGATTTGATATTTGGTTTATAGTTTTACCATGACAAGTTGCAGATCAAGTTCGAATTTTGTTCTGGTCTGTTGATTTTTTGCAGAGTTATGGTCATTGGACTTAGAAAATTCATGCAAATAATCTGTTTTCCGCAATTTTTTTCGTCATGCTTGAAGATATTGATTTGATATTTGGTATATATAGTTTTACCATGACAAGTTACAGATCACGTTCAAATTTCATTCTGTTCGGATGATTTTTTTGCAGATTGAACCTCACTTTTGGCATTGAATCTTGAAGAAGTTAAATGAAAATAGCACTGATTGGATTATTATTGTGAGAGTTATTGCCCTTGGAAATAGGAATTATTGTCAAAATAATAGCTTTCTGGACTTTTTTTTGCTAACCCTTTTACCAAGTGATCTTATTGGTATGTGAGCTTATAATAATGAGCTTCAGAGCAAGCTGATCAAGTAATTATTGGGTACCCCTTGCTTCTTTAGAAGTGATTCTGTCCATACGTCTTCGTCCGATTCACATACTTTAGGAGATTTTGCATGTTTTCTCATAGCTCAAGCCAGTAGGGGATATTGTATTGCCCAGCAATACTTTCAGAATGCTTGTTTTCTTGAAAATTTTCCTGTTTTGAAAAAATCAGACTTTGTGGATTTGAAAGTTTCTTGTAATAACACAATTTTAGATATGTATATTGTCGAATTAAAGTATTAAAGTATTTACATTCCATATTTATGGTCTGACAGAATCCATGAAAAACAGGAAAACTGGAAAACAATAGAAAAAATTGAATCCACTCTATAGATTAACTATCATCAATATTTATCAGTTTTTTGTTTACATGATACAAAAAAACTTTTTTAATTACTGTGATTTCTTGAATGTTTTATTTGGATTACACATTAATTTCAGCTGAAAATTATTTATTTTGCGAATAGCAGCCGTACATTACACTTGAGTTTGTTTTTCTAAATTATTCCAGAGAAATAAAGGGTCAAGGGTTCATCCTTACAGTTTTGCGGTATCTTATTTGTGCACACATTGTTATTTTAGCTTCCACACTGTTGTAATAATACATAGACTTTGTGAACTAATACTGCAATACTTTCACTTGAGTTAGAGATTGGAAGATAATTTATTGTCAACAGACAGGCATAGGCTAATAAAGGCAAAATTATCTGTTCCAATTTTCCACTTTACCTGTTAAAGTCAAAATTCATGATCCCGAGTTTTCCTGTTCAGCCATTATTTCTGGATTACTTTTGATTATCTGAAAATGCATGTGATGTCTTCCACTGTACTGAAACTATTTTAAGTAAAATAAAAAAACTAATATCTTTCAATCGGAAAAGGTGTGGTGTTCTGTTTTAAGGTATCCAGACAGTAAATGACCATGTGATCCTTCAAGATTTCCTAAGTGTTCCATGCAATGTAATGACTATGGTCTAGGTAATTATCGGAAAACTTCTGAAACACAGGAAAGTTATATCTGTGTAATTCCTGCTTTATAATTTTGGTTTGATTTATTGCTATTAAAATAAATAATAAAATTGACAGTCATGATCTGTTATGGTTCATATACCTTAAATTCAGTTTGAACAAGGAGACCCTTCTGGGTGTGATTTGTGGTAGAAATGTATGTGGCAGAGTAGTAAAGAATTTTGTTATTGGACATGGGTTGTTGATCATCATTGATATCCAGAGTGAAGGAAAATATGTAGGAAATATAGGCTTTATCAATATATTAAATTCTATGTTCCCATTTAACTCTTGACATATCAGTAACTATGAACGTGTAAGTTTTGGATTCTGTAGGGAAATCTGTATTTATAAAGCATATTTACAGATCGTTACATTAAACCTAATATCCTAAACTTTTATTAATTCCTAGTTGTATTATATATTCACTATGTGTATATAGTTCATCTGCTTTATATGTGGCTGTTGTAGTTGTTGATAGATATAATTATGTTATAACAAACAAATTTGCCATTCAACTTTTGATTTATATTAAAACTTCACATACAAAGTATCATTTTCTACACACTGTGTATCATCAGATTTTGCTAGTAAAGAGAATTTTTCCCACAATCTTGAGCTGATAATATTGAAAAGCGCATCACCAGAGTCATTGCTGCACTGTAAAGTGTTCAGTTTGCTGCACTTTAAAGTGTTCAACCCAAAATAACTGTTTTATATTGTTTGTGTTAACATGACAAGCAGAAAATGGAAATTCATCGAAAGATTAGGACATTTACTATAATAATTGCAGTCAGTTATATATCTTTTAAAAAAATTTCCTTGTCTTGATAAGTTTTTGCCCTCACATGGAGAGATTGGAAATATCAGACTTTGAAAATATTTTTGCTTTTTATTATCCAACGGACATGATAATAAATGAGATAGAAAGATTTTTTTCATATAATTTTAGACCTTATATGAAACACAAAATAGAAGCTAAATATTGAAGCTCTTAAATACTTTAAGTTGAGTTGAATTTATTGTTGCCTTTAAACTAGAAGGTGGAGGGAAAAGGAGGAATTTTAGGTAAAATTCAATCTCTTATATAATTGTAATGTACTTTAAAATAAGAATTTTCTCAATGCAAAAACTGTTTGTTGTACATAAATTCATATAATTTATTAGTAGTATATGTATGTAGTTAATGTTGTGTAAAGTTGTGCTTGTGCTTCAAGTGGTTTTGTTTGTGTAATAAAATTAAACAGAAATCATTTCATGTTTGGGGTAATACATACATCATTGTGTGAGCAGTTTAAGAAATGAAAAATTTATAATCAAGAGTTGATAAATTTCATAATTAGTGCTTAAAGAGTTTTAGAATCTTTTTCTCTAATGACAGTGTAATCTGCCAGTGGTGAAAGTTTTTGTCCTGGGAAATTTTACAAACATTTGTGTAAATTAATATAAGGTGTTCATGTAAATAGTGTGTCTAAAATTAAATTTTTTTCTAAAGTCAGTTCTGCAAAAATATTTTAGTTACTCGTGTCAAACATCCTAGCACTTATAAGATGTTTTATGGTGTTAATTTCTAAGCAAGGAAGCTGTATGGATGAACCCTTAGAAAGAAATACAGGCTGAACATTTAATCAATTCAAATTTGTAGTAATTAGATACATAAACTAACTTTGGTACAGTTTTACCAATATGAGATATTTTAGAATCAATATATCTTGTATTAGACAACTCTTTCTGATTAGATTTTTATTGGTAAACTCAGGTGTCTAAATTTCATTAGAGTGATGGTTTAGTGCAGCAGTATGATTAATGATTTATTTAGACACTGCAAAATTCTTTGTTTTTTACAGGTGATATTTCTATTATATTCCACAGATTAATTTGTATAATTATATATATTTGTCACTTTTTACATATATATTATCAATTTTTACACACTATAGTACATTTATAATGTGTATACATTGCCTTCAAATTCAGAGTGAGGAGGATAAAAAGCAGGTAGAATTCATTCATTTGTGAGGGCCTCTGTGCAAAAATTGTTCTCTATTTTACCTATTTATTTATATACAGTTGACACTCGTTATCTTGAACACATTTAAGTCGAAATTCCAGGTAACTTGAATTATCTGTTTGGACCCTCAACAGCAGTAACTATACAGAATGACTCCTGATACCTCAAATTTTTGCTTAAGTCGTACAAGATTTTCAGGTCCCAATGGATTCGACTTCGACATAACGAGACTTGACTGTAATTATTTTTCTGTCTGAAATTTTCATAAATGAAAAGGATAAAATACAGCAATTGCATGAATCTTTTGTACATTAATCATAAATGTTGTTATATTTTTGTAAAACATATTGAAATGGAATCTGTAATATCTTGGTTACTTTGGACATCAAATGATAAAACCACTGAGAAAAAAAAAACGAAAATTTTAAAATACACGTATCTATTTGTTTGGCTTTTCTGAAAGTTCTATGTTCTCTTGAGACATTTCTTCCAGATAAATGATAAAGTACTTCTTAAAAAATTTAAGTAGTGAACAATTTTTGCTGCAGTAATATTTGGTGATGGTTTGCTAGATCATTAATACTGGGAACATATAGAATATAGGTGCATGAAATATAAACATAATGATAAACAAGAGAAGTTAAAGAAAAGACTTCTAAATCAAACACGAAACTATTTGGCCGAATAGACCAAAATTTATGAGGCATGCTTGAGGGTCTGTATGAAGTTTGCATTTTTGTCTAGGTCAGATAACTAAAATGATGCAATAGGCAATTTAAGTAAAATATTTGTCCATCTTTAAATTCATCTTGTCTGAAACATCTTGGGCAAATTACCTGAATGGTTAGGTTTGTGACTGCCAGATGAACAATTTAGTCTTAGATCTTGTGTATCTAGTTAAAACTTAATATTGAAGTTTTTTGCCACTTTCATTTGCAGGTATTTTATACTAAAAAGAATTTTATATCTATAATTCAGTTATAAAATATTATTTTAAAGATCATGCTAAAATACTGAGATTTTTGTTTGATTTTGTCATTTATTAATTATAACACCACTCTCATCCAGAGGACTTCGGTTGCCGAGTGGTCTAGGTAGTTCACCATGACAAGTAATGATCACTAGCCTGTCAACGCTGTGGCGGGGTGTGTTCGACTCCGATCTTAATTGACAAGGATTGCCAATTTTCCTACTGAAGGTCGGTGGTTCTCTGCGGTATTGACACCCGTTACTTATTAGGTTGTTGGATCAAATAGAAAATTCAATTCAAGCAGGATTATTCCTACCTATGCACAGGGTGACAATTTTGACTGTTTTCTACAATTCTGTGCATTGTCCAAAAATCTGTGCTATCCATAATGCAAAAATGAAGTATGGTGTTATCTATATTTAATTGAAAAGTGTGGTTGTGATACATTTTTCAGTTGTGACAGAACAACACTTATAACTCATTCATGCATCTTGCATATAGTTTGAGTTTAGTCACTTATTGAATACTTATCATGATTATACCTCACATACATATAAATGAATTGATTGGTTCATAACTAATCACATGATGTGGAACAATTTTTCTCCTATTCTTAACGTGTGGGGTCAAAGTACATAATATTTTTAACCACTTCCCAGTGATTAAATTTCTGCATGGGAATTCCCGTCGTTTTTTCTACAGTTATTGGAACGATAAAGTAGACAAGTCCCGAAATGATGCCTATGTAAACAAACTAAATAGCAACAACATTTTTTTGAGGTTTTTGTCAAAAATCATAGGAGAAACAGATTCTTCTTCAATTTACTTTTGAGTTGTGGAATTTCTCCACCTGTCCCAGTAAATAACCTAGCTTGAAATAATTAAACTAATATTCAGGGGAATAACCCTCTTGAAAAACAATAAGCAGTGAATAATTTTACTATTATTTACCTGGAATAACCTTTAAAAACAATGAGCGGTGAATAATACTATTATTCACTGGGGAATAACCCTTTTGAGCTATCATAATCATCATTCCATGTTAGTTCAGTATAATAATACAATTACTGCCCATAAGTTGGTGAATATCAAAAATTGTCAACCTCAGTATGGATTATTACCCTCTGGCTAATCCCCTCAGGGAATATCCCATATTAAGGTTAACAATGTTGAATATTCACCACTTTAAAGGGCAATAATTGTATTTAATTAACACTTTTTATTTATTTATATTATAAATCCAATAAAAGCTTTGCATGCATTTATTATTGCAAATCTTTGTTGACACACAGTATTGCAAGATCAATTAAGGTAATTGATATAGTTTAATTTAAATTGCAAAATCAAAACAAATAAATTCTGTTTATTGCGATGTTCGTGCTGTTGTGTTCTTTGCAATAATGTAAACATATCATTTTTGAATTTATAGGAACAGTTAATATCAAATTAAAATAGAATAAATAACACTACCATTGATTGATACCTATCCATGTTGTATGCGAAGTAATATTGTGTAATGCTGTCAATGCAAGTACCTTCATTTGTTACTTATGTGTGACTGTTTTGACAAATATAGTACAGTCTGCATCCGTGAATTGGTTGTTTTCATGTTGTTATGTTGTCATTATTTGTGTAACATAAATTTTATTACCATATTCAACCACTCTTTAAAAGATTAAATAAATCTGATTTGCAGCCCAGTGAACATAAAGATATTATAAAACACATGGCCAAGATGGTGGACACTATTACAGTGCCAATGGCTAGAGCCAGCATCCTGTGGCTTATAGGGGAGTACAGTGAGAGAGTACCTAAAATAGCTCCAGATGTCCTTAGAAAAATGGCAAAATCTTTTATTAATGAGGTATGATGTAAAACATGTCAACACAGTTTAAAATTTGAGAAGCAATATGACACAAAACTCCTACATATGCATGAAAAAAGTTCAAGCAGAGGAACAGTTTTTTTTATTAATTTCACAGTGTGGCCTTCAACAAAAATCTTGCACTCCACTGCAAGTTCTAGACAACCAGTAGCCTTGGTTTGAGTGGAATTCAGTTAAAAAAACTTTTTGATATTCCAGCACATTTTAATACTAAGCAAGTAATGAGGTTTGAAAAATGTATAAATTGTACTTACCATATTTTTGTCAAATAATATAGCTGCAAAAATCTTTTTTTTTCCATTAAAGTCTTAAAATGAATGAAATAGTTTTCATATAAAATAAAAAGGGAAGTGATATTGTTTGTTTCAGTATATTTATTGCATTTTGCAAATCAAATTTTGAATACATAAATATGGGTACATTTTATACATAGAACTTTAGAAATACACGTTTGAGTGAAAATAACAGTACAAAGGAAAAATAATGTCTATTCTTTGTATTTAATTCTCAGAATTGTATACATAATTCAATAAAAATTATTTTATATAAATAAAAATTCTTTTCAGGAGGATATAGTAAAATTACAGATTATAAATTTAGCTGCCAAATTATGTATCACCAACCCTAAACAAACAAAGCTATTATGTCAGTACGTCTTTAATCTGGCCAAATACGATCAAAATTATGACATCAGAGACCGCTGCAGATTTCTACGTCAGATGATCTTACCTGGAGATAAACCAAGTGCTTTAGCCAAATATGCTAAAAAGATTTTCTTGGCAACCAAGCCTGCTCCTGTACTGGAATCCAAGTTCAAAGGTAGGTTTTGTTCTTATAGGCTTTAAATATAATATGTAAAACAAATGAAATATTATGAACTTTAGGATAATAAATAATTTTAAACTCACTGTAGTTGTGCTATTGATGAAAAATATTTTTCATGTCAAAATAAGCATTGCAATGTTGAGTTGCAGATAAACATGAATTTTGTCCTCTATATTTCAATATGAAGTATCATATACAAACACATAGATGTCTTGAGTTTCACAAACTCATGTACTGGTACACTAATTTTCTGTCTCATTTTTCATAAATATTATTTACTATTTTTTTGATGTAAAAAATAATAAGCGTTTAATTTATAAGCTGATATAAACATCATGTTGGCATTATACTATTATCTATAAAACATTAATCTTGTAAAAAGCTTTAGTTCTAAATATAAATCTTTCCAAAAACTTTATTATATTTCAGCTCAGTTGATATATTATTCATTTTATTAGTAATAAATTCTATTTTATGAAATTATATCCATAGAAGAAGGCAATATTGAATGTTTGTCATAAAGATGTTTAGATTTCAGTTTCATGGTTCATCAGTAGCATTTATTGGTCAGATATATATAACTGTTCTATGGACTCTTATTGTCTTTTATTGGTCAGATATATATAACTGTTCTATGGACTCTTATTGTCATTTTTTGGTCAGATATATATAACTGTTCTATGGACTCTTATTGTCATTTATTGGTCAGATATATATAACTGTTCTGTCGACTCTTATTTTCATTTATTGGTCAGATATATATAACTGTTCTGTCGACTCTTATTGTCATTTATTGGTCAGATATATATAACTGTTCTATGGACTCTTATTTTCATTTATTGGTCAGATATATATAACTGTCCTGTCGACTTTTATTGTCATTTGTTGAGTACGTAATTGAAAAACTCAAAAATAATGTTTGATATATGTATTTTACAGATCGTGAACAGTTTCAGCTTGGTACACTTTCCCACATATTAAATACCAGAGCAACAGGATATCAGGAAATACCAGAATGGCCTGAGGTAGCCCCAGACTCATCTGTTCGTAATATTGAACTCCCTAGTCTGTTTGATGAACCTTCTAAACCCAAGATGAGAGATAGAAAGAAAGTAGTAAAGAAAGAAAAATCATTTTATTCTGATGAGTCGAGCTCCGTTGGTAAGTTCAGAAATTATTGTCAGAGGACATTTATTATGCCAGACAACAATGGCCCGCTGCACATTGCCAAATTAATAAACTGTTTTTTCAATTGGATATACTGATTATAAATTAGAATAATATGAGAATTTGTTTTATTTACAATTTATACTAAAATGTAATAAAAATTATTTAAAATGCAACTTTTAATTATTTTGATACTCATCCTGTCACAATAAAAATTTTGCCTCAATTTTTGAATTTACAGTAAAAAGAAAATAACTTTCATATTCTCTTAACTTACTTATCATCCAACCTAAACTTTTCACAGGTATTATTTTTAAAATTTATTAAGTAAGTAGAAAACTGACCCTCTTTATAGAATTTTGACATCTTTAATAAAATTAAATTCTCCTGTTTAATTTTTTTCATTCATTAATCCATTTTTATTGTCTCGCCTGCAACGAAAAGTTGCGGAGGCGAGATATAGGTATTACTTTCCGGTGGCAGCTTAAACTTAGTATAACTTTAATAATTTTGCACATGTAATACCTACATTTAAGATTTATGGTCCACAAGATAGCTCATCGTATAAGGTTTGCCGCAGTATACTTGTCTTCTGACCCTGACCTCATTTTCATTGTTCACTGACTTCATAAACATGAATTTGAAATCTGCATCCAAGTTTCGTCGTTAAATCCATTTCCCAGCAACTGTAATACCTAGGCCAACCATATTTGGTCTATAGATAGTTCTTAGTGGGTACATGCCAGTCTGACACCTGGCTTGGGACCTTGACCTCAATTTCATGCTCGAGTGACTTTGTCAATTTTTCGTGGTTAAGTCCATTTCTCAGAAACTAGAATACCTAGACCCAACATATTTGGTCAATAGATAGTTCTTGGTGGGTACATGTCAGTCTGACACCTGGTTTGGGACCTTGACCTCAATTTCATGCCTGAGTGACTTTGTCACTTTTTCGTGGTTAAGTCCATTTCTCAGAAACTGTAATACCTAGACCCACTGTATTTGGTCTATTGATAGTTCTTGATGGGTACATGCCAGTCTGACATTTGTCTCTGGACCTTCACCTCACTTTCATGCCAGTCTGACATTTGTCTCTGGACCTTCACCTCACTTTCATGGTTGAGTGACTTTCATCCAAGTTTTTTGATTAAGTCCATTTTCAACAACTGTAATACCTAGACCTACTGTATTTGGTCTATTGATAGTTCTTGGTGGGTACATGCCAGTCTTGACACTTGTCTCTCGACCTTGACCTCAGTTGCATGCTTGAGTGATTTTCATCCAAATTTCTTGATTAAGTCCTTTTTTAAGCAACTGTAATACCTAGACCCATCCATGTTTGGTCTATAGATAGTTCTTAGTGGTTACATGCAAGTCTGACACCTGTCTAGACCTTGACCTGAATTGCATGCTTGAGTGACTTTGTCAAATTTTTGAGATTAGGTCCATTTCTCAGCATCTTAATACTTAGACCCACCATATTTGATCAATAAATAGTTCTTAGTGGATACATGTCGGTATGACACCTGCCTTTTGACCTTGACCTCAATTTCTTTTAACACATTTTCCTTTGACTTGCAGAATGTCAGGTATCAGATAATCATTATTCTGTGTCCGTGTGCATACTCAGGCAAGAAATGTAGTGTGTCCACTCTTGTTTACAATATGAACTGACCAGTCAAGGAGTGAGATTCAGGTAAAATGAATCCATTGTTGAGGAACAAAATTTGTATTTCGGTTTTATTCATAATTTTAACTATCATTTTATTATGTATGTATAGAAATAAAGTTTGTCATTGGAAGGAAGTCCTACTTTATCATGTTAATAGAAAAGATATCAAAACCATACAAGTTATTACAATTTTTAACACAACAATTTATGTTCTTTTATTTCAATCTGTTTTCCTCACTTAGATGAAACTGAATCAAGTGATGAAAATGATAGTGATGAGGAGAGTGATGATGAAGAAGAGGAAAGTGGAAGTGATAAAGATAATGAAAGTTCGGAAGAAAAATCTTTGGAAGAGGAAGAAGATGAGTCTGACAGTGATCTAGATGAAACTTTGGCCAAGTTTACAAGGGAGAAAAAAGAAGTAAAAGTAACTAATGCAGTAGAAGACAGTGGCAATGAATCATCAGACGAGGACTCTGAAGAGGAGAGTAGTTCAGAGGAGGATAGCGATGAAAGTGTAGAGGAAGTTAAACCAAAGCCTAAAGTTGAACCAAAGGTGATTATGGGAGAACCAATATTTAATAATACATGTACTAACAATCTACAGTGAGTAGCCAAAAAATATCCAAATTGACAAAGAGCATTTTAAGGTATCCAAATTATAAAAGTATTTGTTATGCTAATTGCATTTATAAATTGAAAAGATTTAATGAGAATTAATAAGGGTTTATTATTAGATTTGGGACAGAACTTCCAGAATTAGTTCAAATCATATGGTTATGTGTGACAGATTTTAGATGGTAAATTGTAGAGGATTGATTTGTAAATTAATATATATTGACTTAATATGTATATTGCATAGTACTCTGTTCTAGTATTTCCCATAGAATACAGGTTCAAAAATCTAATTTTAGAAACAAAAAGTGAAAGAAAAAGAAAAGGAGACAACTAAAAAGAAAGAAGATTTACTGTTAGATCTTGATGATGCATGTATGTAGATATTGTAGGCAGTAAATTGAGGACTACAGAAATTTCTTCAGTTTTAATTTCATGTAGCAGAAAACAGTTTAATTATTATATTCATAACACTAAAAAAGTTTAACTAATTAATTTTACTCGTATTTTTATATTTTTTAAGTCAATGCATATTTTAAAATTGAATTCTGGGCACAAGAACCATGAAGGATTCAGTAAATACATCTATTCCCATTTAAGCAGGATGTCATAAACAGTAAAAAGCAA
This sequence comes from Mytilisepta virgata, assembly GCA_028015205.1. NCBI lineage: Eukaryota > Metazoa > Mollusca > Bivalvia > Mytilida > Mytilidae > Mytilisepta > Mytilisepta virgata. Next base: position 6,476,789 of record CM051517.1, read on the forward strand.
TGTTTTATCTATGACTTGTAGTACTTATGTCATAATAGGTATAGACCCATTGTTTTATTTAACAGTTGGACCAAGCAGTGCTATGACCAGTTCCACAGGCACCCCAGGTGACATGCTGACTCCAAGTATGGCAGGAAGCCTCAGTAATATGTCTATCAGTGACAAAGGAATGTCAGCCAGTAGTAGTACTAGTGTAAGTTACTTATGTCTGTATCATTGCCAACAGTAATATCTCCATCAGTGACAAAGGAATTTCAGCCTGTAGTAGTACTAGTGTAAGTTACTTATGTCTGTATCATTGCCAACAGTAATATCTCCATCAGTGACAAAGGAATGTCAGCCTGTAGTAGTACTAGTTTAAGTTACTTATGTCTGTATCATTGGCAACAGTAATATCTCCATCAGTGACAAGGGAATGTCAGCCTGTAGTAATACTAGTGTAAGTTACTTATGTCTGTATCATTGCCAACAGTAATATCTCTGTCAGTGACAAAGGAATGTCAGCCTGTAGTAGTACTAGTGTAAGTTACTTATGTCTGTATCATTGCCAACAGTAATATCTCCATCAGTGACAAGGGAATGTCAGCCTGTAGTAGTACTAGTGTTAGTTACTTATGTCTGTATCATTGCCAACAGTAATATCTCCGTCAGTGACAAAGGAATGCCAGCCTGTAGTAGTACTACTTATGTCTGTATCATTTCCAACAGTAATATCTCCCTCAGTGACAAGGGAATGTCAGCCTGTAGTAGTACTAGTGTTAGTTACTTATGTCTGTATCATTGCCAACAGTAATATCTCCGTCAGTGACAAAGGAATTTCAGCCTGTAGTAGTACTAGTGTAAGTTACCTATGTCTGTATCATTGCCAACAGTAATATCTCTGTCAGTGACAAGTGAATGTCAGCCTGTAGTAGTACTAGTGGAAGTTACTTATGTCTGTATCATTGCCAACAGTAATATCTCTGTCAGTGACAAAGGAATGTCAGCCAGTAGTAGTACTAGTGTAAGTTACTTATGTCTGTATCATTGCCAACAGTAATATCTCTGTCAGTGACAAAGGAATGTCAGCCTGTAGTAGTATTAGTGTAAGTTACTTATGTCTGTATCATTGCCAACAGTAATATCTCCATCAGTGACAAGGGAATGTCAGTCTGTAGTAGTACTAGTGTAAGTTACTTATGTCTGTATCATTGCCAACAGTAATATCTCTGTCAGTGACAAGTGAATGTCAGCCTGTAGTAGTACTAGTGTAAGTTACTTATGTCTGTATCATTGCCAACAGTAATATCTCTGTCAGTGACAAAGGAATTTCAGCCTGTAGTAGTACTAGTGTAAGTTACCTATGTCTGTATCATTGGCAACAGTAATATCTCTGTCAGTGACAAAGGAATGTCATTCTGTAGTAGTACTACTGTAAGTTACTTATGTCTGTATCATTGCCAACAGTAACATCTCTGTCAGTGACAAGGGAATGTCAGGCTGTAGTAGTACTAGTGTAAGTTACTTATATCTGTATCATTGCCTACAGTAATATCTCTTTCAGTGACAAGTGAATTTCAGCCTGTAATAGTACTAGTGTAAGGTACTTATGTCTGTATCATTGCCAACAGTAATATCTCTTGTCAGTGACAAGGGGATGTCAGCCTTTAGTAGTACTACTTATGTCTGTATCTTTGCCAACAGTAATATCTCTGTCAGTGACAAGGGAATGTCAGCCTGTAGTAGTACTAGTGTAAGTTACTTATGTCTGTATCATTGCCAACAGTAATATCGCATCAGTGACAAAGGAATGTCAGCCTGTAGTAGTACTAGTGTATGTTACTTATGTCTGTATCATTGCCAACAGTAATATCTCCGTCAGTGACAAAGGAATGTCAGCCAGTAGTAGTACTAGTGTAAGTTACTTATGTCTGTATCATTGCCAACAGTAATATCTCCGTCAGTGACAAAGGAATGTCAGCCAGTAGTAGTACTAGTGTAAGTTACTTATGTCTGTATCATTGCCAACAGTAATATCTCCATCAGTGACAAGGGAATGTCAGCCTGTAGTAGTACTAGTGTAAGTTACTTATGTCTGTATCATTGCCAACAGTAATATCTCCGTCAGTGACAAAGGAATGTCAGCCAGTAGTAGTACTAGTGTAAGTTACTTATGTCTGTATCAAGGCCAACAGTAATATCTCCATCAGTGACAAAGGAATGTCAGCCAGTAGTAGTACTAGTGTAAGTTACTTACGTCTGTATCATTGGCAACAGTAATATCTCTGTTAGTGACAAGTGAATGTCAGCCAGTAATTACACTAGTGTAAGTTACTTATGTCTGTATCATTGCCAACAGTAATATCTCTGTCAGTGACAAGGGAATGTCAGCCTGTAATAGTACTAGTGTTAGTTACTTATGTCTGTATCATTGGCAACAGTAATATCTCTGTCAGTGACAAAGGAATGTCAGTCTGTAGTAGTACTACTGTAAGTTACTTATGTCTGTATCATTGCCAACAGTAATATCTCCGTCAGTGACTAAGGAATGTCAGCCAGTAGTAGTACTAGTGTAAGTTACCTATGTCTGTGTCATTGGCAACAGTAATATCTCCATCAGTGACAAAGGAATGTCAGCCTGTAGTAGTACTAGTGTAAGTTACCTATGTCTGTATCATTGCCAACAGTAAAATTTCTGTCAGTGACAAGGGAATGTCAGCCTGTAGTAGTACTAGTGTAAGTTATCTATGTCTGTATCATTGCCAACAGTAATATCTCTGTCAGTAACAAGGGATTGTCAGCTTGTAGTAGTACTAGTGTAAGTTATCTATGTCTGTATCATTGCCAACAGTAATATCTCTGTCAGTGACAAGGGAATGTCAGCTTGTAGTAGTACTAGTGTAAGTTACAGTATGATTGTTTACATGTAGTAAAATGTCAGTCAGGAATGTCAAACCATTGTAGTGCCAGTGTAAATTACTTTTCTCTCTGTGATTGCTGACATCTAATGATATATTAACAGTAGCAAAAGGAATGTCAGCAAGTAGTACTTGTGTCTGTATAATTGCAGACATCTCAGTGATTTGTCCATCCATTATTTTCTGTTTGCATGCATATGATTGTTGACATTATGATTAGTATATTTTTTGATGGCAGAAGAATTTTTTTTCAGTACAGTTGAACTTGGGTAGCTTGAACTCAAATTTTTGGAATGTTTCGAGTTGACTAATATGAGATGTTGGATTTTGTAAAACCATGAATTTAAATATTTAACAAAATATAATTACATGTATTAGATTCACAATCCACAGAAATTGGTTCCCACAAAAAATAAATGAATTCACAGTGATACTATACCACCAAAAACATCTCATGTAGTTATTTATTTTATAAAGATAATTCATATAAGCAGATATGATATCTCTCTTACATATATTTAAAATAATTTTCAAAATATTCCTTTATAGATAATGGATGACCGTTCTGTGTTCACGAGGACATGGCATAAGTATCTTACAGACACATTTTATAATTTAAATACATTTTTTTTTCAGTTTGTACAGCCAGCTCAGATAATACCAAAGACCTATGAATTATTAAATAAAATGTCTGGAAATGGTTTTTGTGTATCATACAAGTTTACAAGGACTATATCGGTCTTCTCACCAAAGATGGTTTCTATAGAGTTAACATTTACTAATAATAAGGATGACAAAATAAGTGGAATAAAAATAGGTGAAAAGGTATGTTTGTTACTTTATTTAATAACAATAAAAATGCATAGTGGGAGAACCTTAACCCATGAAATACTCGAATAATACACAAAGCAAGTTCTTCGTAGAAAGTCATTGTAAGATGTTGTTATGAACAAAAGGTGGCTTGCAGAACTGATTTGAAGTAAATGTGTTTTTACCAATTTTGTCAATGATTTGTAATAGTTGTAATATTTAATATTTAACAATTTACAGAAATACTCAAGTACAAAAAGAAATGAAATTTCAGTTTATGCTTACTTAAAGACAAGAAATTTGTTCACTATCGATAGTATTCAACCTCAATTTACTTAATTTTGGACAAAATTGTACTTGTAATGCATGATAAATTTATGAAAACATAACTTGTGCACTAAATTTTAAAAATTTGTCATTTAAGAACAAATTAATTTTTTCCTATTCTTTGTAGAAGCTTCAGCCTGGGATGGAAATCCAAGATTTTCCTGAAATTGGTAATTCTTATTAGTGTAAACATGAATTTAATTGAGTTTAAATCATTGTTACAAACTCTAAAAATAAAACGTAAATTCCTGCAATTTATAAAATTACCATGAAAGAAAAATTACATAGAATAGAGAATGGAAACGGGGAATGTGCCAAAGACAAAGAGCAGAAAACAGCTCAAGGCCACCAATGGGTCTTCAACGCAGAGAGACAATCCCACACTTGGAGGCCGGCTTCAGTTCGTCCCTAAAGAATAATGCAGCGAAATGGATGCCACATTAAACTCCAAAACATACAATTGAACCAAAATTAAAAAAACACATAAGACTAAAAATGGCTAGAGATTACTGACTTGGGACAAGTTAAACATGTTTTGTGATATCTGTAAACACTACTTTTAATCTTTTGACAGATTCCCTAGGAGCTGGTGCTTCTTCTACAGTTGTATTTTCTATAAATTTCAATGATACCACTCAACCTGCCAAGTTTGACTTGCATACTTCGGATCAAAGATTTACTGTTAGTATAACAGCACCTGTTGGGGAACTATTACAACCTCATACGATGAGTGAAGGAGAATTTACGTCACAACAAGGTAACAGTTTATTATCTAATAAGTATTTTTTAAAGTCATTTAAATGTGACACTCATTTCAAATGATGAATTCTTGAAAATTACTACCAGACAAGGTAAAAGTTCAGTTTATTTTGTTCGTGCATACAATTAAAAGGGAAAACAGTACACAGTACAACTCCTTTTCTGCTAGTATAATAATGTTAGTCCCATACTGGCAATGACGAAGGGGGCTATAGGTTTGCATTCTGTCAATCTGTCAGTCACACTACAGTTTAACAGACTTTTTTCAGATGTTCGGTATGTCAGCTTATAGTGATGAGCTACAGATCAAGTAGTTTCACTCTGATCAAATAATTATTGTTAGAGTTATTGCACCTTGAAAGAGGAATTATTGTCAGAATATTAGTTTTCCAGACTTTTTTCACAGACCCTTTTACCAAATAATCTTAGTTTTAGTATGTGAGCTTATAATGATGAGCTACAGATAAGTTTGAGTTTTATGCTGATCAGGTAATTATGGTGAGAGTTATTGCCCTTGGAAATAGGAAATAGTGTCAAAGTAAAGCTCTAGCTGGTAGAGGACATTGTATTGCTCAACATTCAGAATGCTTGTTTCGATTCATATTTTCTGAGATCTGAGAATTGAGTGGAGTAAGTAATTTGGACCTATTGGTATGACGATTTACTGCAATGTATGTTTGATAAACCTTGCAAAATAATTATTAATTATGAGGCATGGAGACACAGGATTAAAAGTAAAAAAATCTATCTATCAATAAGGGTTATCAAATATTTGTTGTCTCAGAAAATCAAATCCATATCAGTCCAGATATCATTGAGAGACACCCATATCAGCCCAAGGCCCTGGCCAATAGATGATATTGGGACTGATATGGAAAATGGGGTGTCAAAAACTGATTATCATATATTTGCAATATGACTAACGAATTTTACCAGTGACCAACAGACTATTTCTCTCCAAAAATATTACTAAAATGTCCAAAGTAGTATTGGAACTGGTATCGTAAAGAAGTAATACCTCAGTTGATATGGAATATTCTTTCTGACTTTACATCGTCAGATACATCATTTTTTGCCATTTTTAGCTCACCTGACCCAAAGGGTCCAGTGAGCTTTTCTCATCACTTGGCGTCCGTCGTCCGTTAACTTTTACAAAAATCTTCTCCTCTGTAACTACTGGGCCAAATGTAACCAAACTTGGCCAAAAGCATCATTAGGGTATCTGGTTTAAAAAATATGTCCGATGACCCCGCTGCCAACCAACATGGCCGACATGGCTAAAAATAGAACATAGGGGTAAACTGCAGTTTTTGTCTTATATCTGAAAAACTAAAGCATTTAGAGCAAAACTGACATTAGGTCAAGATCTACTTGCCAGGAAATTTTCATACGAATCATTCAACCCTAAAAACCATAAACAGCAAAAATGTTCAACAAAGTAAGATCTACAAATAAGTCAACATGACCAAAATCATTGGGGGCATCAGTGGCCAAGTGGTCTAGGTAGTTCGTTATGACTATTAATGATCACTAGCCTGTCAACACTGAGGTTGTGAGTTCGAATTTCACCTGTGGCGGGGTGTGTTCGACTCCGATCTAAATTGACAAGGATTGCTGATTTTCCTACCGAAGGTCCGTGGTTCTCTCTGGGTACACCGGCTTCCTCCATCAATAAAAACTAGCCGCCGCGCAATAGCCAAATGTGCTGAAAACAGCGTAAAACCCTAACTAAACAAACAAACAAACCAAAATCATTGATTGACCCCTTATAGGAGTTTTTGCCCTTTAAAGACGGCATCCGACATAAACTTTCCTTCAAAAATCATTTCCTCTGAAACCACTGGGCCAATTGGGACCAAACTTTGATTGAATGGTCCTTGGGTGGTCCCCTTCCAAAACTATGTCTGGCATTCCCAACTTCCAACGCACATGGCTGCTGTTACTAAAAAATAGAAAAAGGGGGGATGAATTTCCAAAATCTTCTTCTATGAAATTACAAGGCCAATTGGAACCAAACTTGGCAGTAATGGTCCTTAGGAGGTTCTCTTTCAGAAATATGTCCAATGACCTGGACTGTTAACCAAGATGGCTGCCACAGCCGAACTTAGTTTAACATAGGGCCATATGGGAAATTCATTGAAAAATCTTCTTGTCTGAAACCACTTGACATATTGGAACCAAACTTGGCAGCAGTGGTTCTTAGGAGGTCTTCTTTCAGAAATGTGTTGGATTTAGTGGACTGTGAACCAAGATGGCCACGACAGTCAAACTTAGTTTAACTCAGGACCCTCACTCAAAAATGTTTTTGTCTGAAACTACTGAGCCCACTGGAACTAAAGTTGGCAGCATTGGTCCTTAGATGGTCGTCTTTCAGAATGATGTCAGATCACCTGGATTGTCAACCAAAATTGCCACCACGGCTGAACTTAATTAAATATAAGATCGTATGGGAAAATTCATTTAAAAATCTTCTTGTCTGAAACAATTTAGCCAGTTGGAACAAGACTTAGCTGTAATGGTCCTTAGATGGTTCTCTTTTTAAAATGTGTCCATTGACATGGACTGTCAACCAAGATGGCTGCCACAGCTGAACTTAGTTTAACATAGAACCCTATAGAAAAACCAGCCAAATTTACTGCAACACTTAAATTTTTAGTCCTGCTCAAGTTGAAAAGTTAAATCCAGGTGAGCGATACAGGCTCATGAGAGCCTCTAGTTTCATTTGAGGATATTGGATCTGCAAGATAAAGAAACAGAATTGCTGTTGGATACAAGTCTGTTCGGCATTTTATGGCACAATATTTATATGGATTTATTGCCCTTTATATCAATGTTTTTCCCTGAACTGGGGTTTTTGCCTTGGATATTGATTTTTTGCCTCACAGATCTGATATGGCAAATCCATTTCCGACCGTATATGGACAAAACTACCTCTATCAACACTAACTATACTATAAATAACTTTATAGTTCAGAAGTTTAATTACAGTCAGTACATATGAATATTATATTGGGTATGGGTAAAAATCATTATTTGTAAGTGAAATTAAATTGATTTATTCACTTAAAAATTGGATTTCACTCTGGGAAGTGATGTAATGGCCACTATTACTATTCAAACACCATTGAGTAATCACATGAAAGATATAATTTAATTCCCTCCATTTATTTTTTTAATTTGGCAAAAGAAAAAAGGGATCCAATATCAAAACTCGGCAACCTCGACAAAACAAACTAAGAATTCTCTATTACCCTGTTTGCATTAATTAAGGTGTTACTTGATTGCTTGTAGATTTGAGGCATGTCAATTTTCTATTACATTATAATGAAAATAAAATTTTCATAAAAAAAACTATATATTTGTATTTTTAAAATTATTTGTAGGTAAACTTGGTGGAATGAACGAAACATCAGGTACAATAAAACTACCAGAGAACAAACGAGACATGACGAGCATATGTAAATGTGTACATACTGTGGCTAATGTTTTACAAATTCCTACACAAAGTACTCAACTTTATCAGTTTGCAGCACAGACAGTGGCTTCTAATACTTTAACATTGATTAGCATAAAAATGATGGAGGACACAGCTAAACTTACTGTTAATTGTGAAAAAATGGTTATATCTTCTATGTTGTTTAAAGACTTAAAGTCGGTTCTTCTGAAAGAATAATATAATTATTTATTTATAATGTGTGTTATTTCACAAAGTTACATATGTATTAATGTTTTTATGCTTTACTGGGACCAATTTAGGTGGCATGATAGTGAGTAAAATGAAATGGCCAGTTCACAATGTAATAGTTATAATTGATATTCTATAAAACTCGGTATAATTTGAAATTAGAAAAAAGTTTAAAATTAAGTGTTAAAAATAAAATATAGAAATTGATTTCAATTCATTAGAATCTTGCATCCAATATCTGATGGATTAATCATTATTTTTTAAGAATTTAAAGGAATGCCTGTTATGTGTACTATTTGACCTACTGTAAAATGACATTACATGTGAACCTCCAAAAAAAATTCATTATTGACAATAATATGGTTGAAAAATGCTGTAATAAAACTAACTTTAATGTTAAATGGATTCATCATACACTTATTATTAGCATTAACAGATATATATCAGACAATTTGTGTATATGACATTTAAAAGAGACAAGCATGGTGTACTTTTGTATTGTAGATTTAAAAAAAAATTATATATATCAACTATCTCATGGGTACCAACATTTCAAAATTTTAATGGAAAAAGCTAACTTTGGATTGGAACTTAATATTTTTGACAAATTTTATAGTTTTAAATATATTTTACATGACAGTCTTTACAGAGTAGGTACTGTTATACTTAACTTGTTTTTAGTCGTAGATTTGATGCTATTAAACAAATATAATCAATTGTGGCACATAAAGTTATTTTACAATACGTACATAAAACAGATACCATATTTATTTTCATATCAACTTCTGTGTTTAACCACCTGCATCTCGTTGATATGTAAGAACTTTAACTATGGAATACATATATGAAATCTACCAAAACATACATGTACTATAGCAGGTGTAGGAATGAACGGTCCTTTAATCACCTGTTTATTGCTTTGATCAGTTAACAGCCAGCATTCCAATAACAGTACTAATACAACTACATCTTTTAAATGTTTATTTTTGGTGTCAAATTCATTAATATTTATTACATGATTTAATTACTTTGTGTGTTTTCTGTTCCTTATCACAATTGATCAAGACTTAGCAGGAGTACATGTATTATAAGATAACAGGTGACATTCTGTATATACATGTAGTATGATGGTAAGGCATGTGTTGGATTAATTCTTGACACAAAATCCATACATTAATGTGACAAAAATCTATGGAAAGGAACTGTGCTTTTCTTGCTGTTCTTCATCTTAATGTCACAGTAAAACCTTCACAATGGATAAAAAGATAAAAGTCTTGCAACCCCCTCCCCCTTTTCAAGCTTAAGACGGTTCCCAGGAATAGAAAATTTAATATGTGCCAGATCAAAGCTAGCTTACTTGTTTTTGCATAAGTCGTGGAACTGAGTAGAATTCAATTTGTTATAACAAAATACTTACATAGTTATTAATACAAGAAATGACAGTATTTTATTGGTTAGATTTGATGGAATGTAATGTTGTCCAGTTCGGAATACAGAAATACATTGTATTCATATGGTGTCTAAAATGTGTTGAATTACAAAAAATTATTTGTATTTATTTCAGCAAAGATATGTGCAATATCATAATTATGTTGATTAAATTTATTTGTGTCATTTAAAATTAAATGTAAAATAAATAAGCATTAATTTAGATGTTTTGTTTGAACTGATAGGCCTCCTTATCCCTATATTTTCCAATAGAAAAAATACTTTTATGATGTAACATGCGATGTGTGTGCTTGTTATAGTAACGTGACGTTGTGACATAATCCTTATCATAAACGCATCTTTCCAATGGGGAAACATTTTCATTTTATTTAATGCACATTTACCGAAACACACCATGTTTCCTCTAATGCACGAACAGCGCATGTAACGTCTATTAGTTTGGTGGTTGCAATCAGTGGACTTGGCATGCGGATTGGTGGCTCTGAATGATGATGAGGAAAGTTTGATTTTTTGTCAAATTGGCAGCTCATTTCAAAGCCTGTCAAAGTAGCCTACTGCTGCTTTCTAAATCTGTTATCAGTTGATTTAGAAATATTACAAGATAAATATAAAATTCTTTGATACAAATTTTTATGCACAAGATGTGCACATTTGATCAATTTACGACTCATCAATTGTGCTCAAGGCCTAAATGCTGAAAACGTGCAGAATTTTTCGTCTGTATTGTAATTGAAGTTCTTATTTGAGTTATTGGTACTTTTCTTGGAAACCACAAGTCGTAATAACTTCGTGGATATTCATAAGATCCAAAATGCCATAGAATGTCCATGAATAGCCTCTGTAATGCATTCCTATCTGTTGATTTGGACAACTAAAACATAAGTAGTATATATGCGGTTCTAAAGTCGGATTTATATATGCGGTTCTAAAGTCGGATTTGTGGTGGAGGATCATGAGGATCCGGAAGTGACGTCACCGGAACCGGAAATGATGTCAGGAAGTGACGTAACCGCAACCGGAAGTCCCGGAACCGGAAGTACCCGGAAGTGGTTTTCGCGCATGCGCAACCGGAAGTAGTGGTTTTTCGCGCCATTTGTTGCCGGAAGTGACGTAAGTCACGTGCTAGGACCCGGATGTGTGATCTGCGCATGCGTAACCGGAAGTACCCGGAAGTGATTTGCGCGCATGCGCAACCGGAAGTAGTGGATTTTCCCGCCATTTTCTCATTTTGTTTACGGAAGTGACGTAAGTCACGTGCTAGGACCCGGATGTGTGGTCTGCGCATGTTCAGGAACCGGAAGTGGTTTTTGCGCGCATGCGCAACCGGAAGTATGAAATTTTCCCCATGATTTGTTTACGGAAGTGACACAAGTCACGGACCCGGATGTGCCATGCTTGACCAGAACTCAGGTTGAATTATCTCCCTTTTCCCGCAGTTCTCGGTCGTCTCTGGATCTTTCATCGGACTGTAAAGGGCCAGGGTCTCGCATTATGTCCCCACGGGCTTATCCTCTCGATGTTATGTCGAAGTCCGAGAGAATACGAAGTACACTATTGGATTATCTCCCCTTATCCCGCTCTTTTCATCTGCGGGTGATGTTTTCTGTGAGGACCAAAGGTAGGATTGGATTATGTCCCCTTACCTCCAAGTAATGCTGTCACCAATAGATCAATGGAGGGGTGTCCTTAGCAACCACCTTAGCAACGGCGGTCCATTTCTATGATGCACTTCGTTTCTCTTCTCTTGCTCCATCCCGCTCCTCGCTGCTCTTCTCTTGTTCTGTGCTGCTCATCTCTGCTCTTCTCTTGCTCATCGCTGCTCATCACTGCTCATTGCTGCTCATCTCTTGCTCATCGCTGCTCATTGCTGCTTATCTCTTGCTCATCGCTGCTCATTGCTGCTCATCTCTTGCTCATTGCTGCTCATTGCTGCTCTTCTCTTGCTCATCGCTGCTCATTGCTGCTCTTCTCTTGCTCATCGCTGCTCATCTCTTGCTCCGTGCTGCTCATCGCTACTCAGGACCTTTCTCGCGTGCTCATTTCGCTCCTGTTGCTTGTTGCTGATCGTAATCGCTGCTCTTCTCTTGCTCTTTACTACTCATCGCTACTCAGGACCTTACTCGCGTGCTCAGTTCGCTCCTGTTGCTTCTTGCTGTTCGTCATCGCTGTTCATCTCTTGCTCCGTGCTGCTCATCGCTGCTCTTCTCTTGCTCCGTGCTGCTCATCGCTGCTCTTCTCTTGCGCCGTGTTGCTCACCACTGCTCTTCTCTTGCTCATTGCTGCTCATCACTGCTCATCTCTTGCTCATCGCTGCTCTTCTCTTGCTCATCGCTGCTCTTCTCTTGCTCTTTGCTGCTCATCGCTACTCAGGACCTCAGAGGGTAATGCAGCCTATATATGTTTATACATATATATAGCCAGTCACAAGCCTCGACAAATGCAGAGTGGCCTTAAAAAATTGAGGAGGATTAATGCAGCCTATCTTATGATAGCCAGTCACAAGCCTGGATAAATGCAGAGTGCCCTTTCAAATGACCTGAATTTAATGGTGCTCTCGCACAGATCCAATCTTTGAATAACGACAATCGACCACCACTAGCAGCAGCAGCTCCAAAACTGAAATGAGCAAGCGAGTAAGGTCCTGAGTAGCGTTGAGCAGCAAAGAGCAAGATAAGAGCAGCGATGAGCAAGAGAAGAGCAGCGATGATGAACAGCAACAAGCAACAGGAGCGAAATGAGCACGCGAGTAAGGTCCTGAGTAGCAATGAGCAGCAATGAGCAAGAGAAGAGCAGCGATGACGAACAGCAACAAGCAACAGGAGCGAAATGAGCACGCGAGTAAGGTCCTGAGTAGCGATGAGCAGCAAAGAGCAAGAGAAGAGCAACACGGAGCAAGAGATGAGCAGCGATGAGCAGTGATGAGCAGCAATGAGCAAGAGAAGAGCAACGATGAACAAGAGAAGAGCAGCGATGGGCAGCACGGAGCAAGAGAAGAGCAGCGATGAGCAAGAGATGAGCAGCGATGAGCAGTGATGAGCAGCGATGAGCAAGAGAAGAGCAGTGGTGAGCAACACGGAGCAAGAGAAGAGCAGCGATCAGCAGCACGGAGCAAGAGAAGAGCAGCGATCAGCAGCACAGAGCAAGACATGAACAGCGATGACGAACAGCAAGAAGCAACAGGAGCGAAATGAGCACGCGAGTAAGGTCCTGAGTAGCGATGAGTAGCAAAGAGCAAGAGAAGAGCAGCGATTACAATCAGCAACAAGCAACAGGAGCGAAATGAGCACGCGAGTAAGGTCCTGAGTAGCAATGAGCAGCACGGAGCAAGAGATGAGCAGCGATGAGCAAGAGAAGAGCAGCAATGAGCAGCGATGAGCAAGAGAAGAGCAGTAATGGGCAGCGATGAGCAAGAGATGAGCAGCAATGAGCAGCGATGAGCAAGAGATGAGCAGCAATGAGCAGCGATGAGCAAGAGATGAGCAGCAATGAGCAGTGATGAGCAGCGATGAGCAAGAGAAGAGCAGAGATGAGCAGCACGGAGCAAGAGAAGAGCAGCGAGGAGCGGGATGGAGCAAGAGAAGAGAAACGAAGTGCATCATAGAAATGGACCGCCGTTGCTAAGGTGGTTGCTAAGGACACCCCTCCATTGATCTATTGGTGACAGCATTACTTGGAGGTAAGGGGACATAATCCAATCCTACCTTTGGTCCTCATAGAAAACATCACCCGCAGATGAAAAGAGCGGGATAAGGGGAGATAAACCAATAGTGTACTTCGTATACTCTCGGACTTCGACATAACAGCGAGAGGATAAGCCCGTGGGGACATAATGCGAGACCCTGGCCCTTTACAGTCCGATGAAAGATCCAGAGACGACCGAGAACTGCGGGAAAAGGGAGATAATTCAACCTGCGTTCTGGTCAAGCATGGCACATCCGGGTCCGTGACTTGCGTCACTTCCGTAAACAAATCATGGGAAAAATCCATACTTCCGGTTGCGCATGTGCGCAAACCACTTCCGGGTACTTCCAGTTCCGGTTACGTCACTTCTTGTGACGTCATTTCCGGTTCCGGTGACGTCACTTCCGGATCCTCATGATCCTCCACCACACCCACCACCACAAATCCGACTTTAGAACCGCATATATACTACTAACATAAACTGTTCTTTACTTCAGACTAATTGTATTTCAAAATTGAAACTTAGATGTACGATGAGCTGGAACTTGATATGTGGCATCTAAGGAACTATGGATTGGACGGTGCCTATAGATTTACCCTTGTACCGTATGTACCTTCTTACGTCCAGTTTGGGATAAGTTTTAATGTATTTACATCCATTTCCCATTGACACATCAAAGTGGTGATTTGGTTTGATACAAATGAGTGAATATACCCCTAGGAGATATTTTTGTCAATATTTTCCCTTATCGACGATAAATTCTTTTTTTTAAAGAGTTGATATTTTGACAGGAAATATGTTCACTTGCACATAAGAAAGATTTTCAAATTTGAACCGGTTTGATTTTTTAAATTCAACTTTATTTTGATATAAAATGCATTGTGAATAATTGTGGCCTCGGACCAACTGTAGTTCTTATTACAACTCATTCAGGCAGAGGAACTTTCATGGGCAATTTTTGTTTTTGGTAGGTCAAATAAATATGAAGTATACAATGAAAATATTTGAACCACTCCATAAATTTACCCTGATTTTTGTTCACTTTTTGGGCCATTTTAACATCTTTCAAAATCTGTGAGAACAGTTCCTGGTATATATATCTTTTTAAGAACTGCTAACGATAGCTACCAAATTACTAACTAAAAATACATGTACACTACTTATAAAAACATAGCTTTCGGATTTTCTAATTGCAGGTCTAAAACTTGTTCCAAAACTAATGACACTCAGAACCAACCGAATCTTTTGCTGCGAGTATATGTACATTTGACAGTAAAATTATTTTGGTTCCGAGTGTCCTTTATGACAATATTCAAACTAATGATATAAAACGCCTGATAATTGACGATCGCGAAAACAACCTCTACGGCTTATAAAAGATTAGGCATTTTCTGTTTGTTGATATTCAAGTACATTAAATACGACCGTGTAAGATAGAGATTGGTGAATATTACAATTTAAGACATGCGTGAAATGGCCCTACTCCTTTACAAATGCTTTTTATGCTTTTACTCGTTGAATTTCAAATTAGGCTAATGAAACGGATTTTTAAAATCTGACAAATTTTTCTGTGTTTTGACCACTAAATACCAGTATTTTGAAAGTCATTTGGACTTATTTTTACTGACTAACTTGCCATATTTATCACTGAGGGGTTCAAAAATTTGACAGTTTTTTTTTTAAATGACAAAAACCACCTTTTGAACAGGAAATAACATACACTAATTTTTAACAGGAAAAATACTGGATTTGTGTATTGCGCAAATGATAATTTTTTTAGCCCAAACAGTGAAAGAAAAAATTGGCGCAAATGAAAAAAGTTCAAAAGTTTTAAATGACAAGAGTTTATTGGCTATCTAGATGTCTGTAATTTACCACTTTCACTTAATTCTAGTTTTACCTTGCGATTATCTCATATTTTACAAAGTGTTAAGTACTTGTAATAGAATATAATGTGTCAATTATAACATTTGTATAAAATCATAGTAATTATGATAGATATCTAAATAACACAATTTAACATCAGTATCATATAAAATCCCCTTCATATCTGAATCTCGCCAGTGGGATAAAATACTCTAACGGTAAGACTTTCTTACAGACCTACGTTCTCTCTGCTTAGTCAGTTTGCTAACTTTTAGAAGGGCAAGAAATCTGAATGTATTTAATTACAGGGCCCAGTTGTTCAAAAGTTAACTACAATTTTCAGTGTCAAATTTAAGCTTCTTTGATTATGCCTAAGAACTGAAATTTTCTGCTGGGTTAATCCTACGACTTCGTGTGTCTTTGCAAAATTCTGTTCAGAAATATTACTTAAAAATATAAATAATGGAAAGTGATTAACTTTTGAACAACTGGGCCCTGGTGTCAGAAGCTCATTTGCCAGTACATGTATTTAGATACTGAAAAAAAAAAAAAAATTCCGTATCACAAAATAAGATAAAGAGAATTTAGCTGTACAGTCATAATTTTAAAATAAATTCTTTTATACAAATTTTGACGCACAGGAGGTGCATATTTCGTTGCTTTACGACTCATGTGTTATGCTCAAGGCCTAAAAATTAAACTAACAATCCCAAAAAAATGAAGAGCAAATTCTGAAATGCTAAAATGACCAAAACCAGCTAAGGACAGAGCTATGCACGAGGGATATACTGCTGATGAGTCGATCATACCTTCATCCGTAGATGACTTTTGACCTAGTGAGATAAAATTTTTCAAAATGTGCACATTTAGTTTATAAAATGTCGTATCAAATAATTTTTATATGGTCACCATTTATTCCCCATAAATATATACAAGTAAGCTTTGATGTCAAATGTTTTGTCTGTTGATAACATTTATTGTTGAAGATCTTCCCTATGATATATTAAAAAAATGTTAACTTATCCCATGGGTAAAAATAGATGATTACGAGTTAAGAATAAATTCGTCTAAATCTGAGAATTGTCGACAAAAACCTCTGTCCTCAGAAAATGTTTACATCAATTTACACTGTCTTTCTTGTTTCTTAAGATTTAGGATCAGCAGATGTTGTCTTCTGGGAATCACATGACGTAAAACAAACCTATTTTTACATTATTTAGAAAAAGATCATTATCATAGAAGATTTGTTACTTTGGCCAAAAATTGATTTCTTAATTTATGGATAATAAAACGTATCACAAAATACCGAAATAAATGTTATGCACTGTATGGCAATTTCGTTGACTGACGACTCATCAGCAGTGCTCGAGATCAAAATATCGGAAAAC
Organism: Mytilisepta virgata; assembly: GCA_028015205.1. Lineage (NCBI taxonomy): Eukaryota > Metazoa > Mollusca > Bivalvia > Mytilida > Mytilidae > Mytilisepta > Mytilisepta virgata. Next base: position 6,493,652 of record CM051517.1, read on the forward strand.
CGGTTAAAGATATAATGATGAATTAATAAGCAAAACCATCAAAAATCTAAATAATTAAAACAAACAGGTATCCAAACTCAGCTAAGGGCTACCACTGCATCAAAAGGAAGAGCCGTAGAAATTTCTGGTAATTTTTGTCAAATCGTTTTGAACGGAAAATTTAAAGGCATTTGAGAAATGAATCATGCCACGACAAAAGTTCTGGCTACTTGGCTGATAACTGATACGTGAAGATTAAGTAAGACAAGAGTGGACACACAAAAATGTCTCCCCTGTCGTGTATTTCCAATGAAAGTAAATGCTATCAGACATATTGCATACAGTATTCGAAAAACAGGCCAAAACACAAAAACTTAACTATAACCACTGAACCATGAAAATGAGGTCAAGGTCACATGACACCTGCCAGTTATACATGTACACCTTACAATCCTTCCATACACCAAATATAGTAGACCTATTGCAAACAGTATTCGAAAAACAGGCCAAAACACAAAAACTTAACTATAACCACTGAACTATAAAAATGAGGTCAAGGTCAGATGACACCTGCCAATTGGACATGTACACCTTACAATCCTTCCATACACCAAATATACTAGACCTATTGCTTATAGTATCTGAGATATGGACTTGACCACCAAAACTTAACCTTGTTTACTGATCCTTGAAATGGGGTCGAGGTCAGTTGAAAACTGTCTGATGGGAATGAAGACCTTGTAAGGTACGCACATACCAAATATAGTTATCCTATTACTCATAATAAGAGAGAAATTAACATTACAAAAAATCTTAACTTTTTTTTCAAGTAGTCACTGAACCATGAAAATGAAGTCAAGGACAATGTACATGACAGACGGAAACTTCGTAACATAAGGCATCTATATACAAAGTATAAAGCATCTAGGTCTTCCACCTTCTAAAATATAAAGCTTTTAAGAAGTTAGTTAACGCCGCCGCCGCCGCCGGATCACTATCCCTATGTCGAGCTTTCTGCGACTTAAGTCGCAGGCTCGACAAAAATTATATTATTGCTGATTTTTGCTCAAATCTCGCATCCATATGAATTCTTTCTGATAGTTTTGGTTGGGGTATATAAACAAAAAACCTTTTATTTTTAAATTGTACAACAAAAGCGACCCAGTGTCTATTCCGGATATTTTATTTTATTAAACTTAAACATTTTTTTCAGATGTTGTTTCATATGTTCTGTTTGGTTTTGCTGTCAACTATAGCTACAGGTGAGCATACATTTTGTTCGATGGTAGAATCAACTGGAATCAAAGGGTTCATTAAGGTTAAACCATAATCAGTTGTTATTATTGAAAAAATTCAGAAAGATTTATTATAAAATAAGATCTCTTACACTTCTCTCCAAACAACCAATTAAAGCCCCACTTACTAAAGCAATGCTTTAATGAAAAGACAGAGAAAATGTGCTTATCTTGTACGAAACAGAAAAGACATTTCTTATTAAACCATACCGTTTACCAATTCAGTACAAAGAAAAAGTAGGGTGCCATTGCTAACTTTAAGGACGGTATTATCTTGATCGACAGAATATTTGTTAAAAAAAGAGAACGTTTTATTCGACACATTTCATTACAAATCGCGTATAGCCCCTCGTGGATCTTATGGAAAAATTATTTCATTCTTCGGTTTTGGATTTATATATATGTTGAACCTTCGCTTAATACAACAGTCATTTTTTACTAATTAAACTAATCTACCAAAACGATCTTGAAGTTAAGGACACTCAAAGACGTCTTTCCTATACGTAATGGTCTCAGCATTATCAGTCTATAACCTGCGTCTGGCATATAAAATTTTCATGTCACCTTTACTCCCCATATATCATTTTCTCTGAATATCTGTTCAATATTGCATCATTACAATTCAAGATGTCACTTAATTATGCGTGCAGAGTCACATTAGACAAGATATTCTAATTGTAAAACTATCATATCATTTAATTTGTTTTCTAATAGTCTATCAAAATATTTTCGGTCTAAAGCTAAGTAGAATCAAAGCAGACTGATGGCGAACGGTCTACAAAAGAGGTTACGCTATTGAAATTTTTGGACAACAGTGACTTCAAAAACAATAGTATATGTTATTGTAGTGTGTAGGTAAACAACAAAACTGATAACAGAAAAGGTCAACAATTACATACCTATCACACTATCCAATTAACAGAGTCCCAGACAAAAAACTAATAAAAGAGCACAAAACACAAACATAGACACTATACAGAGGGCACAATCCTCTCATTCTGAACTCTGTAAACCGCCATCTCTAAATTGTAATTGTCGGATTCCGTTATAGTTTTATCCTATATATCCTTTTTATTATATTTTTAATTCCCGTTTAGTTAATTTTGTAGTTTATGAAGTTTATTTTTCATTAAGTCTTGAAGGTACCACGGTATGAACTAATCAAGAGGGAACTGAGCCAAATATAAGTTATCTCTATAGTCAGACATTAAAAGAAGCATCCTTATTTTTTCTCGGCTTTAAATTCATTATGTAAATGTAACTATAATGTTCGTTTCGGAAAAAAATTCTTTTTTACTTTACAAAAAGTAAAAAACCAGTACTTGAATTTGAATTTAATTTGCCGTTCCGTCTGTTCTTACACCTACCTATACAATATTTCCACAGGAGTTGCTCAGTATTGCAGTGGAGGGTGTTATCGTAATGGCATCTGTTACAACCATGGTGACACATGGGAAGATGATTGTTCCACCAAAAGATGTCGTCAGCTTCAATCGAACTATGCAATTATTGAAACCATAGCTATAAGTAAGTTTTTTTTTCTAGATCACCACTCGGAATCAATTTTTGACAATTTTTGTATTCTTCAAAATAGGATGACTAAATGAAATGGAGAAAATATTATTAGGGCCCCGGCCACCATGGCCATGGGACATGGCGGCCGCCCTATAGTAATTAGTCTTGTCCGTCCGTCTGTCCGTCAGCATTTCCTTTGTCGTACAATAACTTCAGATTGCCTTCACGGATTTTTATGATTTTTATACACAATATTGGACTTGACCAAAGGAAGGTCCCTTTTGGTGTTGAGGAAAATCGGACAACACTTTTTGGGAAAAACTTAATTTTTATATGAAAAAATTCATTTTTTGAGAATTAACCTTATGTCGTATGATAACTTCAGATTGCCTTCACAGATTTTCATAAATTTTATACACAGTGTTGAACATGATCAGAGGATGGTCCCTTTTGAGTTTTAGGAAAATCTGAAAACACTGTTTGGGGAAAAAATTAGGCAAATTTTGAGAATTTAGCTTCATGCTTTTTGATAGATAAAATGAATGTATGAAATCACAACTAGATTTTGAAGTGTTTTTGATTCCCATGAGTTCCATCACACAAGCCGGTGGGGCCCTTTCTGACATCGTCAGTATTCTAGTTATTAGTAGTATTTAGTCTGCTCCCCTTAATACCCCCTTTAAGCACACGGATTTTACAGATCGCCAACTCGTAGCCAATCGCAAGCATCCGTACATAACTCGTTGGAATCCGTTAATAACTCGTCACAACTCGTAGACACTCGTGAGGTCCGTGAAAGTAGAGGCAAATCTTTAGACATGTCAAAACTTTTCTTGTGATTTTCCACGGATTGCTTTTTGATTCTTTTTCTGTAAATAACAATAATAACCATCTGTAAGTATCGGTCGCAACAACACGGTCGTAACCCTCCGTAAACTACTCGCAAGAATCCGTAAATGTCTCGTAAACAATTTGTTATATACGATTTATTACGAGTTTTTAAGTGATGTTTACGATTTCACTCGCGTCGTGTTACAACGGCTTTACGGATTGTTAAGAGTTATTACGAGTACTTTACGTATGGGTACGAATACATACGTATACTTTACGATTTAGGAAAGGTATATAAATTGTCTCGCTGGATGCCAGTTGTCGAATGATGATCATGCATAGAGAATTGCATCTTTTTGCAAAATACACCAGGAATCGTAAAAAGTCGTAACTAACTCGCAACTATTCGTAACAACACGTGAACAGGTCGTAATGTTCACTTGAAAGCTTAGGCGAGAAGGTTCTAAGTAAATAAGCATTGGGTTTTTTTTTTGTTGGAGGAGGAGGGAGAATAGTCATTCTTTGCTTTCAATATGCCATCGTTAACTTTTATTTTAGAGTGTAAAGATGCATACGGACAATGTAAAAGTCATGGTGACGTTATGACCATAAATATGGGTGGATATACAGAAACATGCAGATGTACGGTTGGAACAAATAACTGGAGCTATACACAGTGCAGGACTGGTAAGTAAAAAAATCAAAAGGGAACATACTTAATTAAAGAAAAACTGAAATGGATATGGGAGGTTGGAAGATAAACTGAAAATGGATAAAGTATGTTCCCTTTTGGAATTTTCAACACAAGAATTTAATTCCAAAAAATGTTGTCATTGCATTATTCCATAGCTGTTAGTAATATAGACATATTGGATGCAAATTCTCGTTTGAGATCTAAATGTATAAAATAAATTTAAAATATAAATTCTAATCATCAAATTTTCATTGAAAAATCATTAATTAGCCTACTGGCATGATTAAAACTAGAAGGAACACAGTTTACGACAACATTCCTCTGACGTCAAACAGCCTTTTGTTGCATTATAACATTATAATGAGCCGTCGTCGGTGTCTACTCAATATAAAATAAGGAAATTTGGGTGAACATTATTTTATTATTTTTCATATTCGAATCCAAAGTAATTTTCCGGCTCAAAACATTATTGTCTCAAACATGAGGAATTATTCAAGTCAATAATCTACCTTTAAATTTAACGTGTCTGTCCTTTTAAAAAGTTCTCTTACATTTCATTAATTACTGATGCAAAATTTATGAAACTTCTGGAATAAATTGTTTTCGGACTATGAACAATTTCTCAATGTTTTGGATAAATTACGAAGTAACTTTATTTTTTGCATAGTAAACAACCCTTCATCGGAATTAATTCAGTATTAAGGAAAAGTTGAATGCACTGATTAATTAGGCTATTGAATCTTCTGGTTTAACTTATATCTGTTGTAATTAGTTTAAAGCCTTTTTTTTCAGTCACATCAGGTATAAAAATTATAGTTTTTTGGACTAGAGATGATATGATTAAGGTCTTACACTTTTTGTAGGACAAACCTTTGTTCGTTTTGGGCAATAATGTACATCGATAGGTCATTGGTATATCTATGGATACAAAATGTGCTTCTCTTATTATTGATTTATTTTCCTACTGTTGTGAACAAATTGTTTATGACAAAATGCATAAAACTGAAATGCAGGATCATAATAAACTAATTGATATTTTCAACAACAGAAAGTATCTTGATGAAGTATCTATTGTCAATAAACCCAGGATTCTAAAATATGGAAAAGACACTTATCAAAAAGAGCTAAGATTGAATAAAGCTTAAACAAATATCAAATGCTTTTCCTTTTGGATCTTAACATAAAATGGAAAAAATATTAGTATATACTAATATTACTACATTTATTTTCAAATTACAAACTTCCAACTTCGTGACGGAGATGTCCCAGTGGCACATTCGTATTGGGTGTACATATCACAACTTGTACACTAACATTTGCTCTATGTTAGAATATTTTAACGGGCGAAACCATACGAATACTAAACATCTTCTGTTATAGGGTTTCATTAAATAATACGTTTAAATCAACCCTAATATGTTAAATTCGGCTTGACCAATATGGATTTGAAAAGATCAACTCATATTATGGCTGTTCACCCCAGTTAATAAGTTTTTCCGTATTGACCCGTTAAAAAACAAGGCTAACAGCTATATCTACTTTTTGTCATACAGACTGGCCATACGGACCAGCTGTATCTACTTCCTGTCATACGGACTGGCCATACTGACCAACTGTACGGACTGTTTGGATTATTTAATAAAAGTGTTACAAACGTGCTGATTCTGTAGTGGGCCTATATTGATTCTCGGTCAGGTGTATTTGACCTCGGCACGGGCTTCGTGACCAATACAGCAAACCTTGAACCAATACAAGGGCCAATATACAGAATCAGAAATTTAGTAACACTATAATACATTTCATAAGCTACTCATTTTTTCAAAAAGTTACTGGTATATATAACTATCAACACCTCAGCTAAATACGCGACTTCAAGAAAGCAACTTATTATGAACGAGTTTTCCTTTCTAGATTCTATTGTAACATTATGAGCGCTGCCAACATGTTGCCAATATTGACAATAATGCACAGAAAGTAGGGAATGTCTTAAGATCTTTTCTACTGGTTTCTCATGAATACTGCCGATTTCAATTGAACTCCACGATGAAATACCAATAAACACTCCATGGAAGTATTACATCTGACTATTTCGTTTAAAATAGTTCCACAGTATCGGCTGAGCAGCTATAAGAACGTCAGTTGGTTTTACAGTGAAAACGAGCACATTTCGATCCTAGCTGCTTTCTAAGTTAAATTCCGCCCACCGTTTTAATTATTTCTAGCTAATATCAATTGATATTATAATATGTTTTATACACCAGAGGGTTTTTGTAGATAGGCCCGAGATTTAGATACCCTTAAACCAATTTAACGACACCACGTTTAAGTTTCTGTGCTAAGTACGACTATTCTAAATCTCTGTTGAATCTGTTTTTGTGTTTGGTGCTTTTTTATGTTGTTTAAGTGTAAGTTTGTGTAGATTGGATGGCGTTCATTGATTTATATGTCATTGTTGACCTTTCCTGTTATATGTTATTCAAAACTGCTGTTCACTACTTATATAATAGAACCATTGCTTAAGTACAATACACATAATATGAACATTTTACACGAGCCGAGCCATAATATAATACCAACTGACTTCTCTACAAGACCATCGTTTATGTAATAATACACAACTATTGATATTTGGTGAAGTTAATATCAAGATTTATCAGCTTCTTAGATATGATATTCACCAAGGTCATTGACCACTGTTTGTGTTGTTTTAACATATCTATAAGTTAAAAGTAATGAAATATGTGAAAGCATAAATTCTACAAATATTTCCTAATTTATTTAGATCAAGTAAATCCTGGTACAGGGTGTGATTGTTATGATGAAGGAATATGTAGGTCATTTGGACAACGCTGGGAAAAGGACTGTTTTACTTACGAATGTCAACGAAGAGGCACCTCTTGGGTTGGAAAAGTAATAGGAGCAGGTAAAAAATAGTGTATATAATTATCCTTTATTGCTTAACATCTCTCGCTGAAAATTGGTGATCTTTTTAAAGTGATACATATACATGTACAACATGGAAAAGACCAATTTAGAGTGTAACTGCATTTAAAAAAAAATACAAAAATATTAAATATTATTACCAGGCCGCATACATTACAAGCTTTGAGTATAAAAGACTCGAAGGAAAAGTATATTTTGTTCATTCCTTGTATTGCACATGGTAAATCTCCTTAGCTGAAATTTGGCTTCCTATTTCGGTATTTTTGATTATGAGTACTTCTTGTTTAAAATAAGTTTGGTTTTTGGTCTTCCAAATGCTGCTGATGAGAGGTAACTCATTGAAATGCGTCGTATACAGTATAGTATAAATTTACTATATCTAATATTAGAATCTTTGGATTGTTATTTTATTCACAAAATAGATTTTTTAAATCGACATAAATGCAACGACTAAGTAATTTTTTCATCAAATATTTATAAATAACTATTACATGTATTTCATTTGAAAATTAAAGGTCTGTTGTATCCACGAGGCTGTTTGTGAAAGTGACCTAGACATTTGATCTTTGCAAAATAGGTGGATCATTTGCATCTATCAGATGGCAATGAAGTCCGTTCCCATATGGTTTCCATAGAAACTTTAAACAGCCGCAGCCGTCGGGTGAGCAAACGAATCTCAACCAAACCGTTTGTAGAGGGTATTGCTGTAATCAATCCTGCAAAGTTTCTGTGCTGTCTTGTTTTTTTTTTTTTTTTTTTTTTGTTTATTATATTTTTTTTTTACTTTTTTAGCTTTTAATAGTTTGTTGTGTTACGTTCTCATGACTTTATCTTTCCCTTGGATTTCGAATTTACGGACTTTTCCCACTGTTTTGTTGCTCCGGTATTCTTTTGCCGATATTTATTTTTATCTTTGAGTTTGAATACATCATATTGACATATACCATTACTAACACTTACAGCATGTAAAGATGCTAATGGCAGATGTCGGCAAAATGGCGAACTCATGCCTTTCGTCCTCAACGGTAAACATTATGAAAGCTGCAAGTGTATTACCAGACAAACAACTGCAACATATCAGTGTCCAGGTAAAATATTTTTAAATGAAAAAAAATCAAGATAAGGTAAAATCTTTAAATTGAGAACCATCTTACGGCATCGAATAAAAAAATATATGACTGTACACGTATTGACTCTGTGAAATAAACTTGGAGTGAAATGCTGCACACTTGTTCGATAGGAATGATATCATTGTCTTGTTGGTTTCGATTATTGACGTTTTACGCCACTTTCAGCTTGATTTTTATACCCTGGTTTTTACTGGTGGCGCAAGCCAGAGTACCCACACAAAACCATCGACCTTCGGTTGGAAACAAACAGTTCTTGTCTATTTAGATTAGAGCCGACCACACCTGAAAATCTAATGGATTCTAACCGAAAACCTCAGCGTTGATCAGTTGGAGTGACGAGGAATTACTGAGAGAACTTAGCCCAGACTTCCGTCTGGCATAATATAAATTTACTATATCTAATATAAGTATCTTTGGATTGTTATTTATTGAATTTACTTTATATTTACAAATAGCAAGTAGCGGAGGTACTTCAGGCACATGTTCTGGTTGTATCTGGAAAGGAGTCTGCCATAACATCAATTCAAGATGGACAGGTGACGACTGCGTAATTTATGAGTGTAGAAACATTGGAAACTTTTGGAAATCTGTACAGTCCGTCGGTATCAGTAAGTTAGCTTTCAATTCCACGCATGTATACGTGTTCTTTCTTTGATTCTTTAAATGATATGAAGTTATATTTCTTTAAATATTGACTTTCTATAACTGAAGTATATTTTTCCCGGTTATAACGACCGACCAAATCTTTATAAAACGTTTTTGTGGATTTAAGTGGGGTTCGGGTTTTAAGTTGCGTTAATTGAGTGGTATGTCATTGTTCAGTTTCAGTAGTCAGCAAAAGTCATAAATTATTTACATTTGATCCACGAACAAAAACTTCTTCAGTGGCGTAGCTTTCATTGAGGCAGTGATGCAGTTGCCTGACCTAAAATTTGTTGAAAATTTTAAAATGGACCAAAAATAAAATTTATAAGTAGCATATACATTTTAAATGTACACGCAAAACAGATCTGATTTCAGAAAAAAAGGAAATTTAAATTAATTACTGGGCAAATTATAAACGTACAGATCCAGTTTTATACATAATGGTTATGTATTTTGGTATTTATGTGATGAGTTCGCGAAATGGAATTAACCAATGTCATGTTCAAATTGCAGTAGTACACAAAATTACATGCATTCAACGATAGGATCTTAACATATGATTATAACACGAATGAAACTAATTTCGTTTTATCCACTACTGTATGTCTTCAGAGTATCTTAGGTTCTTGTTACATGAAAAAGTAGAATTAAATAATCTGAAATCAAGAAAAGTCCTAAAAATCCATATCCTTTAGGAAAACGAGGGAATTTTTTGCCTCACCTTAAGAAAGAGGAAAAGTACGCAACTGTATTCCAATGTAATATTAGTAAATGCTACACAATAACATTCGACTTGTATTTCTATTGCAGAATGTAAAGACGCTGACGGATACTGTAGGTCTCCAAATCAGTACATGAGTGCTATAGTGCATAACAGGCGATATGAACATTGCTACTGCCAGGCGGTCGGCATGCAGATAACATATAATTGCACTTAATGATGCTTACATTATGACGTGACTGGAAAATGTTTTACTCACGAAATGTGATTAAATTGTGTCTTGTCAGTCTTTGATAAATGCATACGTCACGTGTCTTGTCATACTTTGAGTATATGTACATGCAATTATCAGTTTTATCATTTTCTGTCTGACATTCATGACATTGTGAATTTTAGTGGCTTCGACTATAACAATCAATTTTATTTTTTTATTTTAGAATAAGAATTTAAAAATTTATAATACAAAATTTCTAAATACATATCATGTTGGTATATCTGACAAAAATCAAACTTTTCATTTCTATCTTTAGAATTGCTATAATAAGATGTCTTATGTAAAAAATGAAGCCTCGTGCACTTAAATATTAAAATAATACTGAAATTAGTAGATTATTTTACTAAAAGCTACATCTAATTTTTTTAGAATGGCAAATTTAAAACGTAATGGAAATAAAACAACACCTGGTAAATCAAGATAATAAGAAGCATACCTTGCCAACACATAATATCGTCAATATTATATACCGAAGAAATAAAATCCTGATTAATACAAATAAAATACAAGACGAAAATTTGAAAACAAAAATGGCGGTGGCATAATTTATGCACATTAAAACCATATCTCATAGCCACTAAACGAGAATTGCAATAAGATTACAAAGTAGATTATTCAAGTATAACCCTATTCAAAATTAAAATCAATCTTTATATATTTTAATTTTCAGGAGTATTACGTTGTTGACTTCACACTATCTAAAGTAGGTTATACAAGATGTACTTACTTACCCGACAAATCAAATTAGTCAATTCAACTCATTTACATTATTTATTATAGAAAATAATGCTAGTCAATTCAATTCTTTATTGTCACAAAGCCAACGCATTATATTGGTACAGAGAAACAACAAAAACACAATATATACAATATTTACAAATAATGTAAGATGCAGAGAAAACAACAGGGTAAGGAGTTCAGCCAGGAGTACAAACAGTCTTACAGATAGTTCTTATCAGTTTACACAGTTTGTTTAAGATAGACTTCTGTTTACTAGTACAAGTTTGTCACCTAAAGAAAGTCGTTTCATTAATTCCAAAACTATGGGTATGAAGTTCGCCTTGCACGGAAATCTTTTTGACCATTTCAATACTTTTTGAAAATGATATATACACGTAGATGAGTATAATGGATTGTTCCTGTTTGGCCCGCTTTTTGAAATTTCTATTCCTGTTCTGCCCACATGTCCTGTGTAAACATAATTAGTATGAATGTTGTTTTAGTAATTATAGTTTATTTCTTAAAAACTAACTTGGTGAAAGGACAGCTAAAATTTATCAATCAATTTATATACTATGTTAAATTACAAAAAAAAATCTGAACTTTAAAGAAATCAAGATGCAAAGTGTTGATGTTTTTTAAATTTCAATGTTATTTTATCACATTACATGTACTTATCATTTTGGTTTTAACTAATTATATTTAATTATATACATAAATATTGGTTTGGACCAAATGTGATTCTAAATTGACACTTAGTCACTATCCAAGGTAGTGAATTTGTAACGAGTTGAGTACCAAAGCTAAGCACCAACAAAACCAAGCAGAGGAAATCAACCAATACCTAGCATATACGATGAAGAAACTACCATACTTCGGGGACACCAACTGGAACGACCATGGTACAACTACAACTACACTACCAACCATTGCAACCAAGGCATTGTGTTCTGGACTTCGAGACGGAAGCACACAACGCAGCAAGATCAGTATTTCCAGGTGTTACTATAAAAGGATGCTTCTTGCACTTCACCCAGGCCAAATGGAGAAAGACTCATCATTCTGGACTACAAACTGCATACAGAGACAACGAAAATATCCAACAATTTATTCGACGTGTAGCAGTGCTTCCACTCGTACCCACTGACAAAATCGACGAAGTCTGGTTTAACGCACAGATTTGGAAGACTTCGAGACATCACCCGGGATAACACAATGGACAGACTACGTAACTAAACAATGTGTAGAGGGAGACAAACAGCTATGGAACCCCTTCAACACTAACGGCCCACCCACAACAAACCACTTAGAGGGATGGCACAACAAACTAAAGAAAAGAGTACAGCACGTACATCCAAACATCTACACCATCATCAGAGTTGTCAAGGGAAAAAGGCATCACATGAAATTACCAGCATACAGCTTGACGCAGGACAAACTACCACACCAAAGGCAAAGAAATACAGAAACACTGACAGCAGACTGACACAGCCGAAACAACGACTAGGAGCAGACAGGATCAACATTCTACAGTACACCGATGCAGCTTCCCATCTTCTTCACATGGATTAGTTATTTCTTCAATTATGAAATATACTATTGTTATGAATATAATGGTCTATTATAATATTTTATAATAAGATAATAAAAGAATGAATATGTATACCATCTTGTTTATTTCTTCCATGAATTGTTCCTCTGATAAGAAAAAATTATGAGTGGATATTTTAATATTTATACTTAGATATTTCTTTCTGTTAATACCAACTAAAAAGTTTTTTGGACAAGACTATAACTTCAAATCTATTGTTCTCTGATTAGATCTAATAAGAGTGTTGATACTACCATTCCTGTTCTGCCCACTACATTTTCTACCTATATTCTTGAAAAGTGGGCAGAACAGGACCACACCGAGTATAATACCATTATATCAAATTTTTGAATTATTTCTGTGTCTTTATTTTAAACAATTTATTTGGCCTTCGGGAAAGATAGAACGATGTCAAGTGTCGCTTTAAAGTAAAAGGTTTTGCTAATCAAATAGGATCTTCGTGTCAGGAAAGATTTTATTTTTTAAGAAGTACATTTTTCATCTTGATTCATTTGAACATTAGACCACTGATGTGAAAATGTCTTTCGACTTCATCTTGTCTTGTCAAATAAAATGACATTATTTTTTATTTCTTAACTTAATTCAAATCATGCCTATTAATAAATTAAAAAAATCTGCAGTAAGGTAATAGTGCAATGGAAAATTCAAACATTTTGCAAAATAATGAGTCATATATTGATATTATCCCTTTCTCATACCGGATTTGACACAGCCGAAACAACGACTAGGAGCAGACAGGTGGTGTCCTACAGGAAGCAGAGACTGCTTACTCTTCCGGTTTTTTGGTGGGGTCCATGTTGTTCATATGTTTTTAGTTTTTAATTGTAGTGCATGTATTGTTTTGGTCTTGTTCTCCGGAGTTTGTCAGTTGTTACGATTTTTCTCTCCTTCGAATATCCCTTTGGTATTTCTTGACTTACATATATGTTTCCCTAAACTCTGACAATCTTCAACAAAGTATATATTTACAAGAAAATAAACGTGAAGTAAGTGTTCTTTTTTTAACTTGTCTTTTGAATTTGTCCATTTTATCACGTCAGTATTCCATTGCCGATATTTACACTGCTTTAATGTTTGTGTTGTCTTCTTCTATTAGTCTTATGCTTATTTTGAGTAATCCATGTAATCATGTTTTATTTTAAGTTTTATTCTTCTAATTCCGCCTTGTCCCTAGATTTCTATCATTAGGAAATATACTTTAAATCTTGTCTTTTGGTAATATTTAACTTACTTTTTTTATGTACATTTCCCCCCTCCTATAATTTTTGTATCTAATTAGTTTTACTTTTAAATACCCGTTGGACAGGGGTGAACGGGAGATTAAAATGTCATTTACGATGTTCAAACAGAAAATAAGAATTTCTCCTGTACGCTGCCTTTTTCCACGAAACATGACGAATAACGATGTAATCAGAACGGCCACTCGTTGAATAATTTCTGCCGAAAACATTGCAGGAAAAGAACCCTGAAGCACACTCAATAGGCAGTCTATATTGTGTTTTTGTTTTCTTCGTGAAGAGTTTTTCATATGAAATTAATTTTACAATTTATCAGTGCATGTTACAATACCATAAATTATCATTTAATCATTTTGATTTGAAGCTTTATGTTTTTACAGAATTAATAACAAATTGATTTTCAATTTTCAACTTCTGTGGGGAAATTGAAGATGGAAATATATTATATAAACACGACATTTTCAGATAAGATAAATAATAAAAAAAGTATGACCAATTTAACTGTACACGTCGGGTTTCTAAGGATTTTTTCACTGTCATTCATTGTTGTATTATAATATAACTTGCGTCATTGATATTTTTAATTATACAGTAAAAACAGATTGATTAACAAAAAAAGTTGGGCCACGTTCCTCTGATTTTTTTTACTTATAACAGTTAATTTTAAAATTCTAAATATTTACAAATGTGCATGTGTTAGAATGTTGACAAACTGAAAAATGTTTAAGTATTAAAAAGTTCAAGTTTTCTCCACTCAAAGGTCCCGAATAGATATGGTTAAATCATCACTTTAATCCCCAGCTCGGTAGCTAGTATTTCTATACTAGCCCGAAATTGATACTTAAAATGTACTGTTACAAAATTGTAAAATTGGTGAAAACTAAGGAGTATCTTCCTCGTGCATAGCCCTGTTCTTAGATGGTTTTGCCTTTACAGCGTTTGGTAATTTTGTCAATTTGAATTTTCTCTTCAACTTTTTGGATTACTATTTTTGTTTCCAATATTTTAAGCCTTGAGCACAACTGATGTGTCGTAAATCGACGAAATGTGCACATCTTGTGCATCAAAATTGGTTTCAAAGAATTGTAATGTTTAACCTTTTTTGGTATTTCCATGAAAGACTTTAAAAACTAAATCCATTTAATGTGACACAAAAGAGGACTAACAGCAAGAAATAGTTTTGGTTCAGAGTGTCATTCTGGTGACTAACTGTTTTAAAGACACCAAAACAAATCGCAAATTTGAGTTAAAAATTGACTTCCAGAGCATTATTCAGATAAAGGGTGAGAGTTAATCCACAAATACGCATCCCAGAAATTTTTTTCTAGACTTTCAGGAGTCGATTAATTAATCATAAAATATAGATTGGTAAAGTGTTCCAACAAAACATGTCATCTTTTAACCCGAAAAAAGTATTTAACTTTATCCTCGTCCTTCTTGTACTAATGAAACTTTATGACCTAATTCTTTCCTTCCTTCGTATCTAATATTTAATAAATCATATAAAAATTTTGTCATATTTTTTACAGACTTGACTGATTTTTAGACAAATTTAGTACATGGTAAATGGAATTATTATGTCACGTAATCATTGTTGAGAAACCATCCTATTAACTATGAACATTAACGATTAATGACTTTTTTTTATATAAACTTCAGTTTTATTAATTCTGTTTGATGAAGACTTGCTTATACCACTGAAAATATCTAGGGTAAGAAAACGAGTTACAAACCGAAGCCGTGAACCCTCATAAAATACCTAAGCAGTATAAGGTGCTTTGGATGGCTAACCATCTTCCGTCATTGGTTCGTGTAATATCCTGTAGAAGCAAATTGTCTTTATTTTACTTATTTTCTTCATTTTTCCGTCAGACAATGGTTTTGTATACTTCCGACGAGATGAAAGTCTTTTCATGGATTTTGAAACGTAATATCTCTTACCAGTGTCTTTTCTTTCATTGTTCGATAGTATTTATTAGTTTATCTAGACAACGTTGATGAATATGTTGGCTAGTGATCACAATGATTAATTAAGGCGATTATTACTCTGTTTACTTTATTTTATTAGGACATAGATCACACTGCACGGAATGATCATATTAATTATGTCCTAATTCGTCCCACTCAAACGGACATAAATTATTTATAAAATAAGACAAAACACATTGTTATATAGGATATGCTTGCTGACTATGTGTAGCAGACTTTTTACTCAAAAAATTACACAATATACAATGCATGACATTAACACATAACGTCCTTTAAAACACTCAGTCCACACATTAAGAAAATTACTGTAATACGGAACAACCTATCTACAAAAGAAAAAGTATTCCTATTACTATACTAATATAATCGAATATAAAAATTCAAAGTACAAAACATATTACACTGAAAAAATGTGGATTGGGGGGGGGGGGGGGGGGTCGTAGACTGCTACACGGTGTCTAGTCAAGCTTCGAATAAACTTAACTTAATTTTGAACTTACATAAATAGTAATTGGTCACGTAATTCACGTGAACAATTCACTATTCATTCCAAAGAAAGTCGCAATGCGACTTTACAAGAACCAATCGTATATGCCCAAACACATCAGGCCATATTCCTTAACATAACAAACTTACGTGTACCAAAATATAAACAATACCACGTGTATTCCATAGTAAACATAACCACATGTTTACCAAACGTAAACACTACCACCATGTGCTCATGCCAACTTTAATAAATATATTTATGTCCTAATTCGTCCCACTCAAACGGACATAAATTATTTATAAAATAAGACAAAATACATTGTTATATAGGATATGCTTGCTGACTATGTGTAGCAGACTTCGAAAAGGTAAAGAAAGCAAAATATGGTGATTATATTCCTAAATTTTTAGTGACCAAAAGTTTTTCAGTGATATTCTCTCTAACGTAGCCGTCTTTAGCAGTATCTGATGACCACCTTCCGTGTTTTTTGAAAAGCCTGTCATTTACGCCTGCACCAGCGGCAGCAGTGGCACCACCTGAGCGCAAAGAATGCAATCCGAACATGGACTTGTCTAATCCTATAGATTCTAAACATGCTAACAGTATTTCTCTAGCTCTGGTGTATGAAATAGGTTTTTCACCACGCAATCTATAACATTTAGATGTTTTACAAAAAGACAAAGAACGGAAAATAAATTCATTTGAATCATGTGAAATATTAGCTAAAGAAAAATATCTAACCATCATATTAACTGGACAAGTTAACGAAGATGTTCTAGCAACAACTACAGTAGAACCCTGTCTGTAATGATCAGTTTTGCTTTTTTGAATGTATAATGACATGTGAGTATCAAAAACCTGAATATCTGATCTTCGTAAATTCACAAGTTCTGAAAATCTAAGGAAAGCTGAATAACAAACTAAACACATACAACAAATACGCAAATCGCTTAGACTACAGTCTTCTTTACCATACAAATGTACTATACTTAGTAAAATGTCTGGAGTTATAGGTTCTTTTTTGTTAACATTGTGATGTCCTATCATTCTGTGAGCACCTTCCTTAACAGATATACAAAGAGTAGATTTGCAAGGATCGCAAAACCCTGCTAATTTATGACTCCAGCTAATGGCATAAAATGCTTCATCTATTTTTGCAACGGAATTACAAGATCTTGAAACATGAATGAAATATAAAGAAACATGAAAATCACTAGCTGGTAAAGATTGTACATTATGAGATTTACACCACTTACAAAATTTGTCAAATGCATAAGAGTATTTCTTCCTAGTGTTGTCGGCTCTTGACTTCAAACAGTATTCCGGTAAAAGCTGTACCAATGAAGACAATGTCCCATCTTCCACAGCAGGAAACGATGCCCATCTCCCACTCTTGAAAATATCTGCAAAACGTATGATCATAAGAAAAACGAAATAAACTTTCTATAGATGAAAATATTTTGACCTTGCCATTTAAACAGTTCTATGGCCTCGTCAAAGTTTCCATCCTATAAACCAACGACCTCGCCAAAAACAAAACATACAATGGCCTTGTCGTTATATAAACTCAACATTCGAGTTGTAACAGTAAAACATGACCTTGCCTCAACATAGGCCTTGTCAATGTATATAATCTATATACATATGTAACAAAATAATGACCTTGCCAACTATTCGGCCTTGTCATAACGTACTATAAGTAGCGTTTAAGCGAACAGCTAAAACATGCGAATTAAAATTTTCTGAACCAAAAATGGTCTTTGTGTTCATTCCATGCTCAAAAATATTTTGTTTTGGTGCAAATTCTAAAATTTCGACCACGTAAGGTTGATAATCATGATCATTCCTGAAAATCAGTGTCCAAAAAGACGAAGAAGGCCACTTAGGAACAATGAGAGTTCCTTGGCTCTTGCAAAATATCAAATGTTTAATAACTCTTCCAACAATACAAACTGGAGGGACTAGCCAATTGTTTTCACCGTGCCAATTCTGAGAAAAAGCATCAACTGCTTCTGTCCCGGGATTCCAGAAAAGAGAATTAAAACGAGGTAGTTTTGTATTAGAAAAACTGGCAAATCTATCCACACTATGTGGACCCCATAAGGATTCAATAAAATCAAAAAATTCTGAAGTAGTTTTCCAATCTTCAAAATCGATCCATTTAGATATAAAATCTGCCTTAGAATTCTCTGATCTAGGTACCCACGAAACATCTAGAGAAATTCCGAATTCCGAACATAACTTGAAAATATTAAAAGATAGATTTTGTAAGTGTAATTTGGTACTCCCCTTTTGGACGATAGAGACACAATTCTGGTTATCAGTAAACCATTGAACACATTTGTCTTTTAACAAGGTTTTAAAAGACAATATAGCCATTTCAATAGCTTTCATTTCCCGCCATGTAGAACTCATTAAAATTTGTTCTGATGTCCACATGTGATGAAAAAAGTTTTCACCCATCCCTACTGTAAAGGCACCCGCTGCTACGTTACTAGCATCTGAATATATTAAAATTTCTGGTAATGAATATACAGGTGACAAGTGTCGCCTATTAAACTTGGTTAGATTATCAAACCAAAATTGCAACTCAGTCTTTATAATTTGCGGCGAATTCAAAGACAAAACACCATCCCATCTAATTCTACTTTCTATCGCCATGTATAAATTTCTAGTTAACAGACTGGTTATTTTACCCATAACAGGAGACATGGAAATTACCTTACCCGTAAATTGTGCTAGTTGACGAGCGGAAAATGAAGGAAAACTGGAAATGAGAAAATTTAAAGATTCTAGCGTGTCTAAAATTCTCCTATCTGGAATACTTAAAGTAAACTCTACAGAGTCCCAAATAATTCCAAGCCATTCTAATTTTTGAACCGGCTTAAAAATAGATTTATCTTTGTTAATCAGAAAACCTGCATTAATGAGTGAATTTTCGACAAATTTAGAACTGTTTTCACATTGAGTTTCATCTTCAGCCATGCCAAATCCATCATCTAAATATAAAACAATGTCAATACCATTTTGACGCCAATATTTTACCATCGGCCGTAGACATTTAGTGAAAATGTAGGGCGCTGAAGAAATGCCGAAAGCTAATACAGAAAAGCAATAAAATTTACTGTTCCAGGAAAATCCTAAATAAGACATGTGTTTCTTACAAACATCAAAATGAAAATATCCCGATTTTAAATCAATTTTGAAGATAAAAGAATCTTTTTTGAAGAATTGTAAAGCAACTCTCCAATCTTCAAATTTTACCTTTTGTTTATTAATGAAAACATTCAACTCACTTACATCTAAAATTAATCGTTTTTTCCCCGATTTGTTTTTAGCTACACTCAGCGGATTAACAACAAACGGTTGGAAAGGTAATTCAATAACGCACCCGTTATTTAAAAGCTCTGAAATAGTTTCATCAACAAACTTAGTATTTAAAAGTGCAGATTTGTTGTTTTTGAAATTCATAGGCGGAGGATTATTCAAAAAAGGTATTACATAACCGGATTGAATAGTTTGAATGACAAAATCGCTAGCACCTATATGTTTCCAAAATCCAATACTATTCCGTAAACTGTTTTTAACACCTTTAACAACTGACGAAAAATCTATAGAATCTAGATACTTAACGTGTTCTATAAACTGATTATATTGTCCATCAATCGGACTTGCATCTACGAATCTAACAAAATCAAAATACTTATCATTTTCACTGTTTAAAGCTGGCCAAGCCTGTGGCGCTTGTCCTGTTTGGATTATTGGGGCAGTTCCGTCTCCAGTGTCCAAGTTGATTGCAGATATAGCAGATGTCATAAGCTGAGGGTTCCCGCTTCCTGCTGCTCCGAAAGGGCTGTTGGTTGGATATCTGTACAGTAGGCTGACGAAAAGAATTATCTTGTACGGGAGCAGTAACTGTAGCTGAAGGTTTCCTAGCATAAGGGTGTGGCCTTTTCTTCTCTTTAATGCTACGGAGGGCCCGGTTTTCGGCCTGTCGGAGCCTCTTTTCGTCCTCGGAGTCTGAAGCCAAATCATCACTTTCGTATTCTTTGACGGTCTTCCAGCCTGCTGGCGACTTGTCGGCGATGCGAATTAACTTATTACGCTTGTTCACTTTCACAATTAATCCTGCCACTAAACTGACAACTGAAGAATTATCTGTAGGGATAATTTTCTGTAACTTGGTGAGATCACTTATTAAATCCGTGTTGAAGTTGAACTGAATTTGGTTTCCCTCTCCCTTGAGTTTAACGGACACTTCCTTTTTAATCTTCTTTGCAATAGAATCTTGACCAGCCGAAAATTCGGATTTAAGAGAAGATAGTTTACCGTCAAGATAAGTTTTGAAGAGCTCAAAAGTATCCACGAGATCTGGATGAGCAGAGGACTTCTTGCGGCTAGACGTACTCCTGGAACTCGGACCTGCAGTTTCTTCTTTGTCTGATTCGAGAATGTGGTCAGTATCCGACATAGTACTAAGGAACTCGTAGACTGCTACACGGTGTCTAGTCAAGCTTCGAATAAACTTAACTTAATTTTGAACTTACATAAATAGTAATTGGTCACGTAATTCACGTGAACAATTCACTATTCATTCCAAAGAAAGTCGCAATGCGACTTTACAAGAACCAATCGTATATGCCCAAACACATCAGGCCCTATTCCTTAACATAACAAACTTACGTGTACCAAAATATAAACAATACCACGTGTATTCCATAGTAAACATAACCACATGTTTACCAAACGTAAACACTACCACCATGTGCTCATGCCAACTTTAATAAATATATTTATTTTATTACCATACTTGCGTCTTAAGAAAATATTTATTAGAGAACCGTCGTTATACTTGAATAGAATACTAGATCCCATTTCTTTTCACTTATAAAATATTTCAATACACTGCTTGCTGAGATCTGCCTTGTCTCAAAGATATTTGGCCTTTCTACATGTTTTCTAGGGAACGGCGGATTAGGTTTAACTTGCTACATACTGTACACAGTAAACTAGCTATTTGGCTAATATATTCACTGATTCTGCATAAGATAATTACATGTACTAATATATTCATTCCAGTGCCATGGATAAAATATCAATTAATCTTCCGTTACCCCCGCACTTAAATGTATTTGGTGCTTTAATAAAGAGATCTTCAAATACTGAGTATTTCCCTCGTGCATAGCTCTGTCCTTAAATGCTTTTGGCCTTATTACCACTTTTGGTCATTTGGGCAATTTTGAATTTTCTCTTCAACTTTTCGGATTACATTTTTGGTTTTACAACATTTTAGGCCTTGAGCACAATGGACGAGTCGTAAATCGACGAAACATGCAGTCTTGTGCATCAAAATTGGTATCAAAGAACTTATGTAGACACGTTATCATCAGATGGATCCACTCCATTATAGTGAGTAGAATGTTAACATAATGCAATCATAATCACACTGTGACGTGTAAATAAGAAAAGAGATATTTGTAAATAAGTTTGGAGTATACAATTGAGGCCAGTTTTAACCCCCAAGTAGCTGTTATCAAATCCGAGGAACCGCAATTGAATGCTTATTTGATGGCTTTAGGACGATCCTAACCATGACATTTTCTCCAAGAACTACAGTCCCGGCCTGGCTAGTTCAGTCAAAGACTGGCAAAAAAACTGGCGCCAATAGCTAGCTGGGCGCAGGATATTTTAGCGGATTTTCTAAAGGTGTGAATAGAAGTTTTAGCGGAAACTTTAGTGGACATTTTAGCGGAAGAAAAATTGTTTACCTGTACGAATTTTTAAATATTAACTGTATTAAAATGAACTATATATATCCTGTTCAAAAGCCCACTGTCGCTCGTCTGGCTAACGAAAGATGCAGATGCTAAAAAAAGACTAAAGTCTTCCGATAAAAAGTCCACATAATATTTTACATTCCGCTTAATTGTCCTTTGAATCTTCCGCTCAAATGTCCACACAATTTCTGCTAAAAGGTCCATTTTTTCCCGCTGAATTGTCCTATCAATCCGCTAAAATGTCCTGCGCCGAGCTAGCTAGTATTTAAATTGATAGCAACGATAGCTTCCAAGTGTTCACATTGACAGCCCATTTCGAATAATCGTCAGCTTGTTTGGAAGTCCATTGACTACTAGCTTGCGATGGTAGGTTTTAAATACTATTAATATTTTACCGTATTAATATATCTATATTTTACCCTATTAAAATATCTATATTTTACCGTATTAATATATTAAACTGAATTAAAAGAACTATTCGTTATATTACGAATATAAAAAATAATCTATATAGACATGTATTATTGAATTGTTATACACGTCTATTTGATTTATATATATTCATGTTTATTTCATTTAGACTTATAATTCTAGAACAAAACTGTACCCTGTGAATTGGACAGTAGTCCCAGATATCTGTTTATCTTAATATCTCACCTGGCTAAAGGCCAATGTGAGCTATCGCCATTATTTGGCGTCGGTCGTCCGTCCATTAATTTTTCTCATTTTGATCTTATTCTTGAACAGAATTTAACCAAGATCAAGAAACATGGCTGCCAGAGCCTATCCTAATTTCTGATTTGCTGAACTTTGAAAATCTTCTTCTCAAGAACATTGTACCCGATTGAGCCCAAACTTTACAAATATGTTTCTATAAAGCTTTTGACAAGTTTTGTTACTTTAGTTCCGATCGGAAATCCAAGATGGCCACCAGCAACCCAATCTGTTAACACTTGACCTTGTGTTAAACATTCCTGTTCCGAAGAAGAATTCAGCAGATTGATACCAAGCTTGGTGGATGTGATTCCTTTCAGGACACAAATAATTCTTTGTGACTATGGTGCCATTCTACCAACAAACATGGCTGCAAGAAATTTCGAAGATCTTCTCTGAAACTACTCGAGACATACATTTAAAACTTTTCATGAATGATCAATGGAAAGAACTACTCAAGTTATGTTACTTTAACATAGGGCTCTATGTGGAATTGTATTTAAAATTATTTTTTTACAAATAATTTGATAGAATAGTATGAAACTTAGTGGAAGTAATAGTTATGCAGAGCCGAATAATTTTTGTTACTATTCTGCTATAAAACATGGCCAAAATTCACCAAAGGGGCCTTTTCTCAAGTTACATTTCGAAGATCGCCTTTTCTGAAACTGCTTGACCCATGAATTTGAAATTTGTCATGAGTGGTCATAGTAAGATACTTCCGACAAAGTGTTACTTTGGTGCCAATTGGAAATCGAAGATGCACACAACGCCTGACTTAGTTAACATTGAGTATCATTGGAAATGCATTTATAATTCTTCCTCCGAAGAACAGTTAAATAGATTGATACCAAACATTGCGGAAGTGATACATTGTATGTATTAAGACTTGATTAATTTGTCCTACACTATACTCGATTTCCTGTTTGCTATCAAACATGACTGCCAGGTCCCAAAATGGGTTTTCTGATTGGTTAAATTTCTAGATCATCTTCTCTGAATAGACTTATCCAATGGAAATGAAAATTGTTATGAATGATCATTGCAAGGTACTATCCAAGAATTGTTTACTGATTAGAAATCAAATGACTGACACTGCAGCTGGACTTGCTTAACATTTACCATAGGTGTTACTCTTTTATAATTGTGTCTATTGACACCAAAATTTAACTCAAATGGCAAATAAACTCCATGTGAGCGATAAGGGCTCCTCCTCTTACCATAAATTTCGAAAATGGAGAGATATTACTAAAATGTATGATAAAAGGGATGACTTAATTTTTTCAATTTTCCTATGGCACAATTTAGGGGTTAGGGTTAGGGTTAGGGTTAGGTATGGTGTGTACATCTTTTATACATTTGCTCAATGTTAGAAGATTTTAACGAGCGAAACTGTCCAATTACTAAAAAAAATCTATTACAGGGTTATAGATTTCACAAGCTCCTTAATGCTTTTAAGAACTTTCATAATAGCTATCAACATCTTTTAGCTAAAAACTCGGCTTCCAGAGAAGCACTTATCATGAACGGGTTTTTCCATCCTATTTGCTGTGGCAATATCACGTCTCGCCAATGACCCAAAGTAATTTGATTAAGATCTTTTCACATTAAGGGTGCAAGTCTGTACAAATTGCTCTTTCTCGCAGTGGCTTGGAGGCTTCAGTGGGTTTGTGCTGGCCTCTCGCGAATGCTGTCTATTTCTGTTGAACTCTATGATGAGATAGCATTAATCCCTTTATTATTATTGTTATTTCAGACTTTTCCGTTTAATAGAGCGACAGTATCCGACCAGCAACTATGACAGCATTAGCTAATTTAACTGTTAAAACGGGCACATTCTGACCCTGCTATCTAAATTATCTGCCGTCCAACTAATTTGTGCCGTTCTAGCAAGGGGTCACCTTGTTCCTAATCATAATGTATTGGCTTTTATAAAATGTCTTATACACCAAAGTGTCAGGATATATTAGAAGAGTTTGGGTACCCATAAAACCTGTTTAACACCACCACTTTAGACCGTCTGTACCAAGTCAAACTACCCTGACTCTCTGTTGTGTTTATGTTTGTGTTTTGATCTTTTTATGTTATTTTTGTCCAAGGTTATATCTGTTGGGTGGCGTTCATTGATCCGACTGTCATTGTTGACCTTCATCCATTTCCTAGTCTATCCTAGGAGACTATAGTTTTCATTTGTTGCAAGTATTGACATTATATTTTATTTTTCATTCTAATTTTCTATTATTCAAAAGAAAGACTTATTTTGTAGGCTCTAATAAAAAATGTTTCAATAGAAAACTTTTTTTTACTTATTTTAGTTAGTTATGTACTTCTAGTCGCAGCAGCATTGCACATATTTTCGGACTTGAGAAGAACTAGATATCTGACGGCGTTTGCTGACATCCTTTTTCTGATTGGACCTGTATTATCAACAGATATAGCGACGTAATAAGTTGAAGAATGAAAATCCAATTGATGTAAATATAGAAACAAGACAACAAACCGATTATAAGGAATGTACAACAGAGAAAAAAAAGAGATTTGGAACAGAGTCTGTATTGATATAGCAGGTTTCAATGAAATTTATTACTAAATTATGTATAAATTAGTAAAGATTTCACGTTCGGGATGAAAATTCCAGGGATTAAATTTGCGATACCCTTTCAATACTATTTGTGATAAAAGAAGCTAGAAGCAAGCATATGATATTTTGCTTCTCTTTCGTTTACTTGAGAATCTGAATGAAAATACAAGAATATGATATATACGTCAATTCGGCAATGTCCCATCAGTTGATAAGATGGATATACATGCTTACGTTTGTATGTATCGTCTTCTTATTGCTTTTGCACAGTATAAATAAAATTAAATATGAAACGTGTATTTTCCGCTGCCTTTAATTAAGTAAATTTCCATCTAGATTGTATTTCTTTTTCGTTTTCATTTCAATTTTATAGAATTGCTGACGCTGATGATTTTGTCATGTTTGTCTGAAAGTAATAATTCAGTACACAGAACAACAGTTTCTCTTATATCATATCTCTGACTAGACGCGCATGTATGAAACATTCATGAAATTATTGCATTAACGTGAAAATATAGAAATATAGGGAAATTAATTGTCACAAACACGCAGCTCAGTTACATTGTTGTATACATTAGATTTTATTTACGACTTTTATCTGATTTATGTGAAAGAATTAACAATTAAATCTAACTAAAAGGACAAAATGTGAATTCGGATGCATATACACACATGAAAGTACTTCTACCGTTCGTACCAACTGAAAGCTACACACATGAAAGTACTTCTACCGTTCGTACCAACTGAAAGCTACACACATGAAAGTACTTCTACCGTTCGTACCAACTGAAAGCTACACACATGAAAGTACTTCTACCGTTCGTACCAACTTAAAGCTACACTCATGAAAGTACATCTACCGTTCGTACCAACTGAAAGCTTTTCATATTTTATTTACATTTCTATTATAATTTTTTCCTACATAGTATATTGAGTTTTACATTTTGACCAAACGGCAATATATTTTACTTTTAGTAAAAAAATATACATAAAAATCATTAGTTTGGGCTAAAATAAAATCAATAATATAAGAATTGTTTATATAAAAATCAAGGGACCTCGGTTGCCGAGTGGTCTATGTAGTTCTTATACGCTGAAGTTGTGAGTTTGAATCTCACCTGTGGCGGGGTGTGTTCGACGCCGATCTTAATTAATAAAATTGCCAATTTTCCTACCAGTGTACTCCGGCTTCCTCCACCAATAAAAACTGGCCGCCGCGAAATAGCCAAATGTTCTGAAAATGGCGTAAAACACCAACTAAACTAAACAATATATAAAAGTCTTGGATATTTTTCTTTGAAAATTTTAATTATTCATATAAAAAATGTTGTTAATGTTTTGACAATAATACATTTTTCCTTTATTATTTCCATCCCTTCAAAGGTTTTGTACCTCACTACTAGCCTAAATTAAACGGTGAAAAATTTTATTTACAAGACAAAGAAATCATAGGGAATAGCTTTTAATGCAACAAAAATATGGTCCAAAAGTATACGTGGTCACGCTTATGATTTGGTCCAAATATAATCCGGTAATCTCAATATTATTTAAAGCATTTGTGACATAATATTTATGTTGGATCTCTTTCATGGGTTGTTCAAATGGGGATACAGCTTCAGATTCATTCAAAAGTAAAAATTAAACTAAAGAAAAAAAGAAATTATCTCAACAGAATACTTCGGCGTATTTAAAGCTGAAATCTATCCTTGTTTTTAACCTCATCACATTCTAAATATTTTTGTCCCAAGCAAGGGTTTGTGAGGTTATTTAGTGCTTGTTTTGAGAGATGAGTTGTTGTTTTTGCCAAATGCCACACGTACCATGATCCATATTGTTCCTTTGACAATACTCCATATCCTTACATTTTCACATAAGCAGGTTAGTATCTGCTCACTGTCGAATAAATGTTTTAACTAAGCTCTATACACGACTTTATACAGGTCTAGTCATAGTGGCAAACAGTTTTCCACCATACATAACAATGAACTTTAACCTTTAAAAAGCCGAGTATTGTATTTAAAAACCATTACAGGCAACACAAAGTTCATGGACAAACTTGGCAGTAAACACAAGGTTCACGGACAAACTTTACAGTAAACACAAGGTTCATGTACATGTATGTGGAATGATGAAAATGTCATCACAGTCTATTCACCATTTTTGGCACATCAATTTTACGGAATTATATCGGTACATGTAAGTTGTCTCCCATTCACGGAGTTATCTGCTCTTTGGAGAAGGTGTCTTCCATAGATATCAATGGAAAAATTGTCATATATCTGCAAAATATTTTTCCTTCCTAAGATTATTCTCCACACACTTTATGGTATGTTCTTGGATATCTTTCCCCACATTTTTCGATGTCTGGTGAAGGTATTCACCAATTCAATATTTTTCTTAAAAAAATGAAGTATTTTTTCCCTTTATGTTAAATACAAGACACCTTCTTTCGGGAAAGATAACTCATGGATATGGGAGACAACTCTAATATCCGCAAGTAGGGAATACTGTTAACTAAAAAAAAAATCAAGTCACATATTATTGCCATATTTTTTTCAGTACTGGCCTAAAGAAAAAAAAGAGTTAAATAAATAAATACATTCTTTGGTGATAATAACTACCTATCGATAACTTTGAACTTTTCTGTTTTCAAAATTTTAGTTTGTTTACTCAACCTCTAAGCCCCATCTGTAGATATTTGTTCTCTGTGAAATGAAGCTTTGTATTTGTCGAGATGAAATGAAAGAGCCTTCAAAGAACATTTGATGAAGGGATTATAGAATGCAAGTTATTACGCAGATTCATTTGTGAACGATTTACAATTTATAAACTAAAACAATTCTCTAATATTAGTTACGTTCGAGAGAAAAAAAAAGCAGTTAGGAAATTATAAAACTATATTTCAAATTTAAATGCCATTCCTGGAATGTTTTTTAATAATCATTAATGAGTTCGAAAACCTACTGTATACCATAATATCAAAAAAAAATAGCTACACAATGCAACAAATGGATTGATTTTTATACCGTTAACTATAGTGTGGATCATTTTGTTATAATTAGCCAATATTGGCCAAGAACTTTGATTCTGACATAGTACAAGAAGATCCGAACAAATGACTTTTTTATATCCAGACAGGGATTAAATGTTACTATAGATTTGAAATACTTCCAGATTGACAATTTCTGTGATTGAAGATTGCATTTAATATGTAAAATAAATTTTGATACAATATTTATAATGATTGTTGTATATGAAAAATTATGACGAGACAATATCAATGTACATTTAAAAATTACAGTGTTAAAGTTTGAAAGGACAGGGAGGAAAAAATGAAATTTGGATTCAAGGAATCGGGATTTTTGTGGTTTTCTCTACTGGAGCGTCTGATGTTATACACAGTACATGGTAAGTATATTTATCTTTCTTCCTTTTAAATGTTATTTACATTTTTTTTGTAAACTTGCATGATTTCTCGTTATTTATATGAAATATATATGTAATAGAAGAGAAATAAAAAGTCGACATTAACTCATATATACAAGTTAAACTTTTGAAGGCAATAAATTTTATTTTTGCTCTTATATATCTAGTTACGACACAGTTATCTTAAGTTGAGAAATTATATCATTTCAAATATGCATATCTTTTGTATCTTGCATGGTATCAGCGAATATGCTACTTTCAATGAGTCAATGTGTCTGCTGATGAACTCTGGTCCAAAGGGTGTAGACATCTTTGCTTTTTGGGTTTTTTGTATTGTTTAAAGTATTGTCTTATCACCTTATGACATGTCGGTAAAATTATATATTTGTACAATGTTGATTCGTGTTAAATATACATTGTACAATCCTGTCAATGCCATACATATAATCCATGTAATGCCTGTTGGAGATAAAAGATCACTTATACATGTACCTGACAAAAACAAATATCATTTGAGAACTGTATATTTGACTCGAATTAAATTGGTTCAGTATAGAGTATCATATCAGACAAAAGCCTCACGTCGGTATATAAATACAAAATAAAATATCTAAATATTAGAACATAACGCGAAAAGTAAAAATTGAAAGCGTGTCCATTGCTGTTACTAGAATTAATAGCATAACCCCCATCCCTAGAATACTATGCTGCTGTTTTTAGACACATACATGTATTTGTTGAGTTTTCGGTCTATAAAAATTCAATTCTATCTTAAAGTGAGGTTTCAACTCTATCAAGCAAAGTTTGACCCTGCAAGAATTCTGGTTACAGTTTTCAAGCCCGTTTTATACTATTATCCACAATGTTTAATGATTTACGTTTACTTTTCCAGTGTTTTGATCACATATACCAGCTAACAACAAAATGCGCATTATAAATAATAAATTTATTACCAAAGTTTATTTACATGTATTTATGTGCTTACCAGCTCAGTGATATGGCCTTGAATTCATTGTGATCAAAATTGGCGTCATAGAATATGAACTGGTACTAAAAAAACATTTAATGATTTTTAATATCTCCCACTTCATAGTTCTATCTAAATGCGCCAATGTCAAGAAACGACATGTCTTCAGTGATATTCAAGGTCATAATGCGCATAAATGGTAGAAACAATTGTGAAACTTTCAGGACAGAATCTAAAGCCAACGTTATCTACAGAGTATTGCCAAAGAAAAAAGATCAAGGCAGAAGTATTTATATAAGACTTTTTGGGTATGGTTTTTTCCTTCAACATTGCTTGCCTTAAACAAAGCGTAATTCGACAAAATACTCATACCCTGTGCATCAGAATTTATATCATATGAAAATGTAAGGATGTTGAGGTAAGAACAACATTCCATAAAACAAACACAGTAAAAGACTGTTTAAATAATTTTAATCTCCTGTTAACATAACTTATATTTCAGGTTAGGTGAACTATTTATATGAAATATTCCTATATAAGTTGTATCCTAGCTGTGGAACCGTAAATCTAACGCTCTTTGTTGTTGTTTTTTTTTATGTATCGGGATCGTCCAAACATAAAAAAACCAACAAAGGACCATAAGAGCTACAGTTCCACAGCTACTTTCATTCATATGTTGTGTTTCCAAAGTTGATGAGAACTGTATCCGACGTGTGTAGAAAGAACAAGGACGTAAGTCATAAATGAAAAATTAGAAAAATACTTTCCTGAAATCATACGCCTTAAAGTCACTTTTTATATAACGTCGAGGTACCCAAATCACCCAGTTGGAATGATGTTTTCGAATACAGATGAAAAGCGGTAGCAACAAATTTGCCGATTATTTTTACACGTCAAGAAGACAGTTTAAGTGTTTTTCAGGGACAATGTCGGAATCTGCAAATTTCTTTTTAGGTTATTCAAAACTGATTGCAATAAATCATGCCACAACTGCAAAAACATAGAAGGTACAAAAATCGCCCAGGAAGAGATATTATCGCCTCCAACAAACATTTGTGACAATATGATGTCAAATATAAAAATGTGACATTTTAGTACATTCCCCCCAAAATATTATTCAGATGTTTTCTGTGACGTTAAAAAATCACGACGGGTAGACGATCTCGTTACCATGGGCAATTTTGGTTCCCCGAAGTTGCAGTTGATATTTATGGTTCGGTACGAACATTAACTACGAAACAATATGTACTATCTGAATATCGCAAAACATATATGGTAAAAATATAGATTTTTATAATGATGAAGGACATTTACATTGTGCAGTTTATTCTTTGCAAGGCATGTAGGAACATAACTTGGCAATTAATATTTAGCTTTT
Source organism: Mytilisepta virgata (assembly GCA_028015205.1). Lineage (NCBI taxonomy): Eukaryota > Metazoa > Mollusca > Bivalvia > Mytilida > Mytilidae > Mytilisepta > Mytilisepta virgata. Next base: position 6,524,571 of record CM051517.1, read on the forward strand.
AAATCCAACTCGCATTGATTTTGAGAACAATATATTATTACGTATAATATATTTTATTGAACTTAAAATCTACACGACTAATTAGAGAAAATTTATGTGAAACATTATAAAATGTACATTAGATAAGTAGAAAATAAATGACCCAATTCGTGGAGTCTTCCACGAGCCCATATCACCAGGCAAGCATTAAATAAACCCCACATATGGTTTCAAAAATATTTCAGAGTTATAAAAAACTTTTAAAAGGTACAATGTTCGATAAAGACATCACTAAACGTTTACTGTTAAAAATAAGAAATGTTTGGATGAAAATTAGAGGAATCGCGTATAACTGTTTTAGGTTTTTTATTTTACATTTTCGGTCATTTTAATTGAAATTTTTTATGTTCTGGCTTTCAACATTTTTGGCCTTGAGTCTTTAATTAAGGAAGGTGAGGAAATATAAATGTATATTGAAATTTATACAAATTTTTTGTTCGTTTTTTTCTAGTATAAAGTTAACGTAATTAATGAGAATTGTTTTATTCCAACCTGAGATCAGTAATTTCAATTTAATTATGTATCAAAATATTGGTATTATAAATGTAGTAGATTATACAAAATAGCTGTAAATAAATGATCCAAATTTGACACAGATAAACAATTAAAAAAAGTCTCGTTAAATAAGTAAACTTTATACTAGAGCAGAAAACAACACAGACAGTGTAAAATTAATAAAAATAGTACTCCAAAGTCAAACACAATGTCATGATCGAATTGTAAATACAAAAAATCGCATGAACTCCAAACAGGAGGAGATACAAGGTACTTCAATAGTGTAAGCATGCTCTAGCTACATATATGCATGCATTACCCATCTTGTCATTCGAAACTCTTATTCATGCCCAAAAAATAGGACTGGGATTAACATGACCGAAACTGAACTGTTAGATCGTTGAGGTAAATAATTAATCTCTTCAGTGCAGTGACAGTAGAACTTACAGATTGTTGGAAAAAGGTCCTTTCTCTATATACTGGCTAATAAAACTAATATCATCTACAGGGTACTAACATGGCGATAGAATCAAAACAGAAACAATAACACTATTTGCAACTGATGATGAACAAGTTTCTACAATGCACGTATACAATACATAGTCATTGTTGTAAAATATAAAATTTATTTGAGCGATCTTTAGAAACATGAGAATATGCGAGCTTTAGCGAGTCCAAATAATTTTTTATATTTTTCGACAATGACTTTGTATTGTGTTTATCCTGCAATCATAAATTGTCCCTTTAATGCGTAAAATGCTTTAAAATTACACTGGAAGTTGAAATCCAGCTGCCGTGAAAATACGGAAAACGGTAACCTGGCACATTTACTACACTACCCGCGCTCTTCATGTAAACAATTTATTAGGTCATTGATATAATACGACTCAAGTTTATTCTAACCCTGTTATTAGACCGGAAATGGCTTGATTGCAGAATTAATCCTACAATTACGTTAGGCTGTTTTTTCGTATTGTGTTGTCAACGCTGTTAGACGATTGTGTAAACCTTCTTTTCTACTGATAGCGTAACCAGCAGTAAAATGTCGTTCGCTAATAGGTTACGAATATTGTTACTGTTTATGTTTTTATTCTAAGACGACTCTTTTCTACAGACTAGAGAATTAGTTTCAAAAAGTAGTAGCACTCAGGAACTCAAATTTAATCAAACAAGACAAAACTTCGAAGATCTTGACATTATGAAAATAAAATTATATGGTCGTTACTGTCCATGTAAAAAAACAGAATAATATATTTCAACCAGTCAGTGGTTAAACATTAAAGGCGCTGTAGATGTAGAAATAATCACAAAAGCATGATTTTAAAAATGTTTCTTGTAGCTCTGAATAATAATATTAAATAGGTAACAATTACCAATTTACTTCTATATTAAAAGAATAAACAATATGTATGGTAGTCTATTATTGCAAAACTTGAAATCTTTTAAATGATGATATGGTTCAAGACTATTTTTGTATATTTGTATATACATGTATACATATACATAAGTTGGAAATATAATTTAGATGGAAGAAACATACAAAAATATAATAAAAAAACTAAATACATGGTAAATAATGAATAATTTGGGTCGATTAATGTTCGTCTCAAGAAAACAATACAACAGCTAAAATCCCGGTGAACTTCGGATGAACGAATATATGGAAAGATTCACTTTGCTATCCGCAAAACATGTCAATAAACTTTATCCTCAGAAGAAAAAACATGTTATCGAAGAGAATATATTTATTTATTTAATCGTGAGAATTAAACATGTGCTTGTATTTTCTGTTTTCATAAATTGGTTTTCTTTTTCTTTTTCATATTGTTTCTCATTAATTGATCCTATTCGACATTTGGCACTTCTACTGGTGGAATGAATTCGCCTTAAGTCAATCCGCGTATACCGAAATCGTTTAGTAAAAGTGTGCATCTGCTTTTTAACGTGATTTCACTGTTTATGTATGGTTGGTTTTTGTTAGGTTATAGAAGATTATATATATATATAAATTTGCGCCACAAAGAAAAGGCTACAGATTTACATTTTACGTACTTCAGAAAGGCCTACTTTTTGTGATTAGATAAGAGATATCTAAGTACATATTGTAGTTTTATTTATGTATATTTTGAAGTATAAGTTACATGAAACTTTTAGAATACTGTGTTACTGATTTCATCTATCAAACTACAAGAGGTTTGTCCCCTTTGTGACAAACATATGGGGCAAACCAATTTCGCGAAAAAAAAACAACCAAGTATAGAATTTTGTATGAGGAAATTCAATTTTATAAAAGATATAACTCATTCCAGATTGCACAAATCTTCTTCTAATTCAACACAATACAATTGAAATAATTCGTTTGTTTCACTGGAGACTATTTATATCCAATGTTTTGTAACCATTCGATTAAATATCCAATTCTGTGTAAACTCTATGGTAAAGAATTCTGCTCACAAATGTCCGTATAATTATACGGATTCCATCGAGATTTCAATACAATTACTGTAAAGATAATGGCTGATTTATTTTATTTCTTTTTAAACTCTATTCTGCTATTATTTCGTTAGTCTGATTGTCTTGGTATATAACACGTTATTCAATACATTAACTGAGAGGTAGCCTTTATAATCAGTAGAACTTCAGACCAGACTAAATATGCATATTTTGCGCATCAAAATTGTTATTAATGAATAATGTATGTCTTTTTAACACGTCGTGCCTTTCATGCATGTATATCAAAAACCTGCTAAGATGTGTCGCGGAAAAATTTAATTTCGTCCATCTTTAAATGGTACCGAAACATCTTTCTGCTGGAAGACATTCGGATTGAGTCATAAAGTGTGCTCAGAGAATGTCATAGCATGAGAAAGATTCTTTGTAACAGGTTCCTTGGATACAATGGAATAATGCAAATAATCAGTGCCTTTTTGTTTTGTAACAGGTAATATCAAAGGCAAATCTGGTTTCTCCGGAAATTACTACTGATTCATCACATAGCGCGCAATGTGCTTCGACATTGCACTATTGCAGTATAGGTGTGATTATCATTTGCGTTATTGAATTCGAATCGATGCAAATCATTTTGTTGCGTATTAGAAAATCTCACACGTTTACTCAATCTAATTCGTATTTTATTCGAATTAGAATTCGCCTGGCGTTCATACGTTAATAACAATCGATGAAGTCGTGTGCATTATTTCGTTCGCGCTGAATATAAATGTACGTATTGGTTTGATTCACACTGTATGATATTGAGTATAATGTCAAGAAGACAATATTTCATCTTTGAACAGACCACAAATACGTATTCCTTATGCGTATTACGGTAATAACCCTTTACACTAAGAACTGTAAATGAAGGCATGTATTGCCCACTCGACTTTTTTTCTGACATTAAATGTATTTAACTTGCCATGCTCGTCATTACATAAACTTCAGCTTAATTCATTTTGTCGGATAAACTGATGATGTGTTACTCAAGTAATAGGATCTTGCGCTGGTTTTGTATAGTAAATTGTTTAAGGAATCTCATAATTAAATTTAGTGTCTTTTTAACTGAATAACAACTGTTAACTGTGTCTATCAGGCTTGTTTTTGACGTCAGATTGAACACTGATAATATTCTATAATTCTTCAGATAGGAATTTAAAAATCTAGTGAAAATGTCTTGATAATGATTTTTCACTTAACAACGGATGGGCTATAGATATTTATGACACAAAATCATCAGCACATGTATCTCCCTCATATATAACCGTAATTGATAGTTTTCGTTAAATTCCTTGGAGAATTTTTGCTACGTAGGGTATTTGAGTTCTTGTTTCTTGTTCTTGACACAAACCTATAACAATGTCATAACAAACATTCAAGCAAAGGAACGATGTCTTTATTGTGTTTTTTATCTTATGGTCAAAGGATTTCAACACGGCATAGAAAAATACATCACTGAGAGTATCAGATTATTACTGATATGTGTGAAATTCTTTGCTAGATGTCATTCAAGTTGCATGAATAGACACAATAACATTCAAACATTGGTAGACACAGTTACAATAACATTCAAACATCGATAGAAACAATGACAATAACGTTCAAACATTGGAAGACAGTCACAATAACATTTAAACATCGCAAGACACAGTCACACCTTCAAATATTAATAGATTCAGTCACAAAAACATTCAAACAGCGGTCGACACAGTCACAATAACATTCAAACATTGGAAGACACAGTCACAATAACATGTTCACATCGGAAGACACAGTCATAATAACATTCCAGCATTAGTGGACAAAATCAAAATAACATTCAAACAGCAGTAGACACAGTCACAATAACATTCAAACGTCTGTAAACATAGTCACAATAATATTCAAACATCTGTAGAAAAATTCAAACATCTGTAGACACATTCAAATATCGTTAGACAGAGTCACAAAACATTTAAACATCGATAGAAGGTTGCAATAACATTCAAACGTCAGTAAACACAGTCACAATAACATTCAAACATCAGTAGACACAGTCATAATAACATTCAAACATCGGTAGATTCAGTCACACAAACATTCAAACATCGGCAGACACAGTCACAATAGCATTCCAACATTGGTAGACACACCCACAATAACATTCAAACATCGGTTGACACAGTCACAATAAAATTCAACCATATTTAGACACAGTCACAATTACATTCATACATCGGTAGACAAAGTCACAATAACATTTTAACATCGGTAGACATAGTCACAATAACATTCAAACATCGGTAGACACAGACACAATAGTATTCAAACAGCAGTAGACACAGTCACAATTATACTCAAACACCGGTAGACACAGTCATCTTAACATTCAAACATCGGTAGACACAGTCCCAATAACATTCAAACATCGGTAGACAGTCACATTAACATTCAAACATCGGTAGACACAGTCACAAAAACATTCAAACAGTGTCACAAGCTAACAAAGAATAAAAGGACAAACTACGAAAAATATTAGATAAATCTTCAGTTAAATACGCATGAATTTGGAGGATACTTCGAATTCAGTTATTTTTATTCACATTAATTTTGTGGATTGGAGAAAAGGGCGTATTCGTTGGCTCTTAATTTCGTGATTTCGAATTTCATAAAAAAAAATGTTGAAAAGAAAAACTGTCCTAATTGTATGAGTATGTGAGCTTAGACGTCTATTACATTTAAATGTGTATGATTAATATCATTGGGCATCATGTATTTTCTTTTTCAAGTATTGCATGTCAAAAATTAAATAACATTAGCACCTCTGGTTTACACAGGGCGAATGTTTTAAAACTGGAATATTATTATACATACTCTGTTTACTTAGAACCCCAATTAGCAAATAATAAAATACATTAGTTATATTGAGTAAATTTACATAATCATATTTTATAGAATTTTGGTTCATGGCTTCTTTTGATTACCATAAACTACAGGTATAGTTCCTTATGATAATTGTAAGGTTACATGTATGGCACGCCGTTGTTATATTTATTCAATTTCGAGATATATTATTTAGTTAAATAAGATATCTTATAAACTAATTGAGATATCTTATAAATTAATAGAGATACAAGAGATCTCAATTACTTTATAAGATATATAATAAAGTATGTGTTTAAAAGATATCTTTATAAAGAAGTAAGATATCTTTATAAAGAAGTAAGATATGTTATTAATTAATAGAGGTATGTTATTAACTAATAGAGATATCTTATTAACTAATAGAGATATCTTATCAACTAATAGAGATATCTTATTAACTTATAGAAATATCTTATTTACTTTCAAATTAAATAAGATTTCTTATAAAAATTAAAGATATCTTAATACTTATATATAAGATATCTCTATAAGTTTATAAGATATCTCTATTAGTTTATAAGATATCTCTATTAATTTATCTCTATTAATTTATAAGATATCTTATTAACTAATAGAGATATCTTATAAATTAATAGAGATATCTTATAAACAAATAGAGATATCTTATAAACTTATAGAGATATTTTATTAACTTATAGTGATATCTTATTTAACTGGTTATAAAGATATCTTATTAAATATATAAGATATCTCTATAAGTTAATAAGATATCTCTATTAATTTATCAGATATCTTATTAACTATATAAGATATCTTTTATATAGTTAATAATAGAGATATCTTATTTACTTAATAAGATATCTTATAAAATAATAGAGATATCTTATAAACTTATAGAGATATCTTATTAACTTATAGAGATATCTTATTTACTTTCAAATTAAATAAGATATCTTATAAAAATTAAAGATATCTTAATACTTAATAAGATATCTTGGAATTTGAATAAATATAAAAACGGTGTGCCATATACATGCCCGAAAACCCCGGAAACGGGCCCAAAATTGGTATTATATTTCATTTTGTATAACAATTTCCCAACCACTAAGCTGATTGTATGAAACTGAATGTTACAGAAGTGTTTCTTTCACTTCGTGAATTTTCTTTATTGGGTAATAATTGGCCTAGATGGTGATGATATCATCGAGGGATATTGGACCTTTTGATGAATATAAACTAAAAGAAAGTCTTCTTCCTTTAAACCATTTAAAAACCAGCAGGTCAGTTACTCCAGTGCTTATCAATAGAATACACACAAACCGTTCCTGTAAAAAAAATGCTGAAACTCTGATCGATTTACCAAGATATGCCTGCCGGTTGCGTATTAATGAAATGTTCTCATACAGCTGCGTTTCCACAAAAATGACTAACCTTTGGTAATTTTCTTTTTTACAAAGATCCTGAAAAGTAATAAGATTTATTAGGTAAATGCTTAATCTGTATAATCTTACAGAGAGGAATTGACGCGTGACTAACAACTTCTTCATCATTTCTATAATTACCATTGTATTCAATTAGAAAGTAATTAATTACTTCTCAAATATTGGTGTCGTCATAAAACTTGTTTTACATATGTACTTTTTCCAGAATATGCAAGTTTTATACGATAATCTCGTTCAGACGTAAATTTCATCCTTTGTGTGTGAAATATAATGAGTATTGTATTTATTGGTAGTTTCGGGGGGAATATGAAGATGTATTCACATAAAAAATATTATATGCTCCAAGGGCTTGTACCGGGGTAATATTATATTTTGTGTGAGTACATTTGTAAATCTTCATATTTCCCTACTAGCATGTAATAACGAATCAAACACTGTTTACTATTTTTTGACTGCTGGAACAGTACATATACCTCAAAGAGGGGATATCATAATTGTTTTGAGGAAAATATGAAAATTTGTTCATGTTGATCACACGATCAACTATGAGGTATAATAATATTTATAACTTGAACTTTTTAAAAAGCAATAAATGGAAACAAAATATTGTCTTTCTTTTGTCTTTTAACTGCGCCAGACCAATGTTTTTAAGATTTGAAAGTTGTTGTTTTTTTTTATTAATCTGCTCTGTATCTTTCGGGTGTTTTCTAGAGATATATCCATATTGTGACTAATTATACTGATTGTTACAAAACACAGTTGATGAATGGGTATTTTAAACAAAATTAATCCATTTCTATTCATACACACCAAAATTTATATTAACAAATACATGGCCGATTAAATAGAGTATTGGAACTGTTGAAGTATTAACGAACTTGACAAATGGCTAATATCAAATTAAAGCATGGGTTAATGATGTTAGAATCAAGAATCCCATCTGACAGGATCATTCAATCACTGATGACCATTCGTAGTTAATAAGAGTGTGTAGTCATTCCAATGCTGAATAAGAAAGATTATATACATGTATTAGTCTCACATGATGTATTTTCACACAATCTTGTCCACAGTGTCTATATTACGTGAAGATGTGAAAAAAATTACATGTTATACCCAAAAGAACCCTCTTGTGGTATACCATTATTTTCAGTGTAATTTTATCTTTTAACTTAACATTATACTTTACATTATTCTGTCCTCGTTTTTAGTCCATAAAGGAACTAATAAGGTAAAAAAAAGGAAGGTATGATAATATACATGAGAATCTTACCCATTCTTTTTTTTTTTGTTTTTGTTTACATTTTATGTACGGACTCAGTGTTGCTCTGGGTTTCAAAGAGTCAAAACCTTTTTATTTTTATTTTTGACATGCTCGTGATCATGACTATATTGGTCGAAACGTTGAGTATTTTTAACTTTTTAGTTTGTTGTTGTTTTTTTTACGATTTTATATTTGGTTTTGTTCGACTTGTGTATTTCATACATTTTAGTCGTTTTATGCCCCTTTTGACAGTTCACCATTTCCATTTATTTTTCTTGTTATCTAAATCTAGAACCCAGTCAACAGGTTTTTTTTTGCTGTTTGTTTTCATCGTCATTTATCTGTATATAAGGTCTTTAACAATCAGAATAGATTAAATTTTGTTACAAAAACTAACACTTTTGGTTGCTGTGTGTATTTTATATACAGCTTATTACTTCCTCTTGTATGGAAACAGACAATCTTTGTAAAGTAAAAGTCTACCTGTAAGAACTCGTTTTTTACCCAGATTTCTAACGTAACATTTTCAAACTCCATGTAGTTTTCACTATTCCAGTGTCAATCACTAGTTTTTTAAGCCGGGATGGCCGGATTTATTTTCCCATATCGAATTGTGTCTTTATATTTCTCTTTGGCCATAAGTTCTCTCCATGCATAATATGATGTAGGCGTGGCCAATGATGCGAGCACAGCAATAACCCTTTCCAGAAACCCATTTCCGATATCACGATTCTGATTCTAAAATTATAATTTGAAGCAAGTAATTTCCGTTACTTCAGTTTCCGGCGAACGAAACTTTTTCTAGCCTTAGCTGCCCACATTAAACAAATACTTTTCTAAATAATCCATACGTAGAAAATGTATATGCTCATATAGCGCTCGCCGCGCTCGCTATTATCATACAATTTGTATTGCCTCTCGATCTTCGATCATTTTTTTTGTCCATCGTTTTTATCTTACAAATAGTACGTATGTATTCACAGAATAAAGATTTTATTTTGGAATTGCATGTTGCAGTTAAAGATTTATTTTCATCAGTCAATTAAACATATATCTCATCTGACGAAAACATGCGGTAAGAAAATAAAAGGAAATCACTTTCTCATAGATTTTACTTTGATGAAATTCATTAAGCTGATTACATATTATAAAGATAGCTTCTTGCATTTTTATTGGTCAACACTGACGTAACAAACTCTCGTATTACGACAATACAAGTTATTTCCAGGGAACAATAATATTAACACCCAGTTTGTGGTATGTTTTATGATGTTGGATAAATTATTTATTATCACCATGCAGACAGCTATTTTCGGAGATGGTAAATTTCGTAATAATTGGTATCAGAATGAAATGATTGCATAATATGTTCAAATACGGGAAAATTATCAGACCAATAAAATTTTACAGAATTCGCCTTAAATGAATTTCATTAACCTGGCAGTTTACTCGTATTTAGACCATAAACCTCTCTGGAATTTTTCTGTGAAGTTGGACATTTAAACGTGGTCCTTTGACGATAGTTGTGGCCTTTTAAGTTATAATTTGATTTGTTTTCTTATTTCTTTTTTAATTTGAGGTATTAAGTTCGGCAGGCTTTATTTGTGCATAGTAATTTTGATATTCGTGTGTGTGTTTATTAATTTATCTTACTGCATGACGTCATTGTGGATTTCCTGCAATCTCCCTTTTTTTAAAAACCAATATTAATTTCTGATATATATTATATTCGAAAAGTTACAACAAAAGATATATTATATATAAATAATAAAATAGAGAATGAGAAAGTACTAAATTGGAGATATTTTATGTCAGGAGAGTGGATAAGAAGTTATTTACCAACTTCAATAAATTGATAAAAAGTTATTTACCAAATTTGATGTATTGAACAGAAATTCTAAATGGACCAAAATGTTGTGTAAGAAAATTCTATTATGTCTTAATTTCAATCACAGACGCCTTAAGATCTTAAGTAACTAAATAAACAAGAAACCACTCAACTCTCTGTGGAAAATCATTTCACTAAAAGAAATAATCAGCTGTATATGATGTATTTTGTTTCAAACGGAACACGTTCTGTAAAATAACGATAAACTCTGATTAGAAATATAGTTTTATAATTTTTTTTCTCAGATCCCGGTACATTAATGATAAATTACTGTATACCTGTACATATAAAACCTCATTCTATACAGTCAGGCAAAGATGACTATTACAGATGTTTCACCGGAATCCAGTTTATTGTCCTTCCGGTTGCAGGTATATAACTTTTTAAAATGGGTTCTTTCTGTGGATAACAGAACATTTTCCCCATGTTTATCCAGAGTGTTCAAGGGTTATTAATTATATTATTTTACACATAATTTGCATGCATCTTATATCACTGTACAAATATAATATACTGCACTTTAAATTTACTGTCTAAAAAATGTTAAATTTCATGAAAGTAGGCAGTACATGTATCACCCTCGTACATTACTCTGTCCTTAGATGGTTAGGCAGTACATGTATCGCCCTCGTACATTACTCTGTCCTTAGATGGTTAGGCAGTACATGTATCACCCTCGTACATTACTCTGTCCTTAGATGGTTAGGCAGTACATGTATCGCCCTCGTACATTACTCTGTCCTTAGATGGTTAGGCAGTACATGTATCACCCTCGTACATGACTCTGTCCTTAGATGGTTAGGCAGTACATGTATGACCCTCGTACATTACTCTGTCCTTAGATGGTTAGGCAGTACATGTATCGCCCTCGTACATTACTCTGTCCTTAGATGGTTAGGCAGTACATGTATCGCCCTCGTACATTACTCTGTCCTTAGATGGTTAGGCAGTACATGTATCACCCTCGTACATTACTCTGTCCTTAGATGGTTAGGCAGTACATGTATCGCCCTCGTACATTACTCTGTCCTTAGATGGTTAGGCAGTACATGTATCGCCCTCGTACATTACTCTGTCCTTAGATGGTTTGGGCTTTACCCTTTTGGTTATTTTGGTATTTTGCTATTACTCTGTCCTTAGATGGTTAGGCAGTACATGTATCGCCCTCGTACATTACTCTGTCCTTAGATGGTTAGGCAGTACATGTATCGCCCTCGTACATTACTCTGTCCTTAGATGGTTAGGCAGTACATGTATCACCCTCGTACATTACTCTGTCCTTAGATGGTTAGGCAGTACATGTATCGCCCTCGTACATTACTCTGTCCTTAGATGGTTAGGCAGTACATGTATCACCCTCGTACATTACTCTGTCCTTAGATGGTTAGGCAGTACATGTATCGCCCTCGTACATTACTCTGTCCTTAGATGGTTAGGCAGTACATGTATCACCCTCGTACATGACTCTGTCCTTAGATGGTTAGGCAGTACATGTATGACCCTCGTTCATTACTCTGTCCTTAGATGGTTAGGCAGTACATGTATCGCCCTCGTACATTACTCTGTCCTTAGATGGTTAGGCAGTACATGTATCGCCCTCGTACATTACTCTGTCCTTAGATGGTTAGGCAGTACATGTATCACCCTCGTACATTACTCTGTCCTTAGATGGTTAGGCAGTACATGTATCGCCCTCGTACATTACTCTGTCCTTAGATGGTTAGGCAGTACATGTATCACCCTCGTACATTACTCTGTCCTTAGATGGTTAGGCAGTACATGTATCACCCTCGTACATTACTCTGTCCTTAGATGGTTAGGCAGTACATGTATCGCCCTCGTACATTACTCTGTCCTTAGATGGTTAGGCAGTACATGTATCACCCTCGTACATGACTCTGTCCTTAGATGGTTAGGCAGTACATGTATGACCCTCGTACATTACTCTGTCCTTAGATGGTTAGGCAGTACATGTATCGCCCTCGTACATTACTCTGTCCTTAGATGGTTAGGCAGTACATGTATCGCCCTCGTACATTACTCTGTCCTTAGATGGTTAGGCAGTACATGTATCACCCTCGTACATTACTCTGTCCTTAGATGGTTAGGCAGTACATGTATCGCCCTCGTACATTACTCTGTCCTTAGATGGTTAGGCAGTACATGTATCGCCCTCGTACATTACTCTGTCCTTAGATGGTTTGGGCTTTACCCTTTTGGTTATTTTGGTATTTTGCTATTACTCTGTCCTTAGATGGTTAGGCAGTACATGTATCGCCCTCGTACATTACTCTGTCCTTAGATGGTTAGGCAGTACATGTATCGCCCTCGTACATTACTCTGTCCTTAGATGGTTAGGCAGTACATGTATCACCCTCGTACATTACTCTGTCCTTAGATGGTTAGGCAGTACATGTATCGCCCTCGTACATTACTCTGTCCTTAGATGGTTAGGCAGTACATGTATGACCCTCGTACATGACTCTGTCCTTAGATGGTTAGGCAGTACATGTATGACCCTCGTACATTACTCTGTCCTTAGATGGTTAGGCAGTACATGTATGACACTTGTACATTACTCTGTCCTTAGATGGTTAGGCAGTACATGTATCGCCCTCGTACATTACTCTGTCCTTAGATGGTTAGGCAGTACATGTATCGCCCTCGTACATTACTCTGTCCTTAGATGGTTAGGCAGTACATGTATCGCCCTCGTACATTACTCTGTCCTTAGATGGTTAGGCAGTACATGTATCGCCCTCGTACATTACTCTGTCCTTAGATGGTTAGGCAGTACATGTATCACCCTCGTACATTACTCTGTCCTTAGATGGTTAGGCAGTACATGTATCGCCCTCGTACATTACTCTGTCCTTAGATGGTTAGGCAGTACATGTATCGCCCTCGTACATTACTCTGTCCTTAGATGGTTAGGCAGTACATGTATCGCCCTCGTACATTACTCTGTCCTTAGATGGTTAGGCAGTACATGTATCGCCCTCGTACATTACTCTGTCCTTAGATGGTTAGGCAGTACATGTATCGCCCTCGTACATTACTCTGTCCTTAGATGGTTAGGCAGTACATGTATCACCCTCGTACATTACTCTGTCCTTAGATGGTTAGGCAGTACATGTATCGCCCTCGTACATTACTCTGTCCTTAGATGGTTAGACAGTACATGTATCGCCCTCGTACATTACTCTGTTCTTAGATGGTTAGGCAGTACATGTATCACCCTCGTACATTACTCTGTCCTTAGATGGTTAGGCAGTACATGTATCGCCCTCGTACATTACTCTGTCCTTAGATTGTTAGGCAGTACATGTATCGCCCTCGTACATTACTCTGTCCTTAGATGGTTAGGCAGTACATGTATGACACTTGTACATTACTCTGTCCTTAGATGGTTAGGCAGTACATGTATCGCCCTCGTACATTACTCTGTCCTTAGATGGTTAGGCAGTACATGTATCGCCCTAGTACATTACTCTGTCCTTAGATGGTTTGGGCTTTACCCTTTTGGTTATTTTGGTATTTTGCTATTCAACGTTTTGGACTATTGTTTTGGTTTTTAACACTTTAGGCTTTGAGCACAACTGATGAGTTGTAATTCGATGGAGTGTTCACATCTTGTGCATCTAATTGGTATCAAAGAAATTATTGTGTTACCGGATAAGACTCCATAAGTTTGTTTAACTTGTGTCTCATCCATATTGCACATTACTACGAATGAAATATTGTTAATCTTTGAACCTGCCCGAGCTCGTTTAAAAGCATTAAATATACCCAAATTGCTGATCTTTGTATCGCCTTGTGGATAATATTTTAATTGTTAGGACGCTCTTATTTATATACTGTTTTCCACACATGGTAGACATCGTTAATTGCCAAACCGTTTATAAAATCCATTTTAATATCCCAAATAGCACAATAAAATGTTTTGAAATACTAGTATAGGATATTACTGGTAATATGAATATCATTAAATTTCTTTTATCTCATTTTAAAATATTCACAGACAAAAATGAATAATGTATGCATATTTCATAGACACATTTAACACCATAAACATTATAACGATATGAACGGCATTGAGTATTTATGAATTACATTGTAATAACCATGTGTCATCGTTATGGATTTGTATTATTTATACTCAGTGTCGCACAATTATCATGATCTCGAAATGCAAACATTTATTGATTTGGCCTAACAAAAATTACCTGAATCCAAATATTGCTACTGCACGGAACTATTCACTTTTTAACCATTTTTAACCGAGTACAATGTAGATACGGCATCAGATTACTCAAGACCCAGCATAAACTACCACACGAGAGGCTGTTATTACGGTGGAAACATGAAATTGATGATTGAATAAATTTTCGTTATAAAATTGTAAATTGCATAATCATATTAATTATGTATTTGGTTATTTTGGTACGTTTATCTTCTTTACAGTATATCAGTTGTCAATTTTTGTTTCCCTTGAGCACAGCCCTGGGAGCACAAGAAACTGGACACAACGTAGGTTCTGTCTCAAAACTTATATCATAAAACATTTATTCTATAAAACATTATTATTACTTACTTGTTTACTTTTATGAATGAAAGTTAATTATTTCACTACATTTATGCTTATTTCTACAATATTCCAGAGGTAATATTACAGAATTGTTTATTTTATTTACTATTAAACGGTTGATTAGAAAAAAAAATCATAGAAACGATGAAGTATGGGGTATACAACTTTAATCGAAATCAGAAAAGTGCAAGCCTAATGTTGTAGCAAACTCAAATATGTCTACTTTAATATATTACATCTCCCTGCAGCGACCTAAATTCAGTAGCTAAAAGTCAAAACGTTGATATAATCTATATATTAATTTTCTATTAGCTTTAACCATCATCGCGAATATCAATTTTTACATACATGTTGACATATATCGAATTTAATTAATAAATTTACAGATCTTGTTACTAGTATTAGAATAGTGTATCAATATGACGACATTCGGCGACTAAATAAACATGAGTGAATAATTTAGTATAGTCCCACATCATTGATTAACGTTGTGACAAAATCAAACTATAGTTTATATTTTCTTAGTATCTAAATTGAGCTTGGAAATGAAATTTCAATATTTTTTTCTGTCTTCAGTTAAATACTGATGTTGTGAGTCGTTCTATTTTCGATCAGTTAATTGGGTTGGTATCCCTTTTTTGTATATATACTGTTTGGGCATTGAATTTAGTTTGGCTTGGGTAGGGAAATGAGAAATTTCAATTGTATGCACTATCTTCCATAGGATACGTTATAAAAACCGAAAAGGCCATTACCAATAATTTTTCTCTGGTTCACATTTGTTTTGTTTTGAGTACAGAAGATCCTCTTTGGTTGGCTTTAACGTTAAGTTGCAGTGTAGTCGAATCTCTTTCAATTGGACTTCAGAGATTGACGGTTTATAATGTCAAGTTGAAATATCATATATATATTTAAATGTTTTGTTTATGTCTTACTTTTACAACTTTTAAAAATTATTATATTTTTTTTATATTGAATGTTCAAACTGTTTTACAAGTACCTCATCTTTTATTGTATATATTTAAAGAAAAATAAAATGTTGGTACATGTATTTTACAATAATTTTAACAATAAGTTTTACCTATTTCCCTGTTTTGTTTCGCAAAAAGGCTCGTGCATTTGCCAAGTAACGACGTTCCAGGATCTAATTTGTATAATATTACGATGTTACACGGTACTTTGTTGCGTAATTTATTCCGTTAAAAAATTATAACTCTACATCTCAATTATAGTCTGCCGACGAAAGGTTGCATATAAACCATGGTAATATCAGCTTGAAGAGTTATTTGATATCGAGTGAATCCTCAAGAGCAGGAAAGAATTAGGAACAATATGAAGCCAAGCATTGTCTAGTTTGCTCCTACAATGACTTTACAACTGGTAAACATCTCTTATTACGCCTTATTGCTTCATTTCCGTATCGGAGAATCAATCATATAAGTAACGTAGCGTTAAAATCGAGCAGAGGTGATGTCAAATGGTGATTGGAATTCAATAATATGTCCGTCTTCTTGTCAGAAAATCCTACGTGATTTGACAAGTCTGATATCGCTATTTGCAACATTCCGGCTTCATCGTTTGTGAGGAATAATAGATTTTTTATATTTTTAATAGGGCCTCTTTCGTCTGAAGTGTCAAATATAGATGGTTTCTATAAACCTCTTATTGTATGATATCACGATAACATTTGATTCTATAGAACAAAAGTAAATAAAGGAGTTTATATCTTCCTACGATTCAAAAGGTTTTTTTTTTTATAAAAGAAGGAATTGTTAGAATGTCATAATAATTCATTTCAGTCGTGTTTTCATGTTTCACTGGTAAAACATTTTTCGGACGTGTGAATTTAATAAATTTCATTAAAACCAATAATGTTAGTAAGTAAAAAGTACAAACCTTATAGTCGGACAAGTTAAAGAAAAAGAGCATTAAGAATTAATTTTATAATATATTTTTTTGTCCAAAAATATTATTTTTCACTTGCATTATTTGATATAAGTGATATCACTTGTATTATTTTTGTCATGGGTACTGAACGTTACTAGTGAACATGATATGGCACTCTTACTTATGGTAGGTGTCATTCAGACAACGTAAATTGTAAACAAATTAAATGTACATGCATTACTTAGACGAAGAAAAAGCTGGTGTATGATAAATGTAAACGACGGACTAATCAGTGTTATACTAGAATAATACATAAATCAAGTGAAAACCACTGTCAATGAAAGCTGGAAAGTCTTTGCAAGTATTTCACCATTCAGAAATATCTTTTCTTTCTTCTAAACATATCAACACCAGTTGAAAACAAATAGTCAACAAGCGACATGTACTTAAATAGAAATTTCAAAACAAAATTAAAAAATATTGATTTATTTTTAATATTTAACATTCGAGATACTGCTTATAAAATACGAACATTACTTTTGAATACAAAATTATGAAACTCCGTATCTTTTTACAAAAATATCAATTTATAATGGATTTTTAAGCGTTAATATTTTTAACAAGGCCTGATTAAATACAGGGATAAATAGTTAATGACATCTGTATCAAAACAATATCTCCTGAAGTATTGTGAATGCGTTGATTCTAAATTTTTTGTACGCAGGACATTTTAGCGATTTTTCAAAAGGTGTGAATGGACATTTTAGCGGGAACTTTAGTGTACAATTAAGCAGAAAGAAAAAATATTTACCTGTAAAAATTCAAAGGACAATTTACCGGAACATTTTTAAAGTATTTTTTTCTAAAAAAATATTGTCGACTACTACCTTAAGACTCTCCAAGATTATTCGATGCGCCTTACAAGATCAGTAAGAAAAGTTGCTACCAAAAAAAATCTTAAGTGTCACAAAATAAAGAGTAAAGACATCGTTTGCCCAAGTCAAAGTGAAAAACACACGAGATGCTCCAAAAGATGACACACCAAACTAAAAAAAATTGAATATTTTCTTACAGCTGACCCAGACCATAACTAAAATATCCCACTAAAATGTCCAAATAATATTTTAAATTCCGCTAAATTTTCCTTAAATCTAGCGCTAAAATGTCCACAAAATTTCCGCTAAATGGTCTTATCAATCCGTTAAAATGTCCCGCGCCGAATTGTTTAGACCAAAAGTTGTCATCAACCCAGTGGTTTGAAAAATCAACACTGCACAAAGGTTCCTTTGTTTCAACCCTAATTAAAAATCGTGTGTTTAATTCAGTTTGATTTTTTTTAAAAAGTGTGATGACAAAATTTGTTACCGACAGACAGACAGATAGACGCACGAACTTACGGACTGAATTACAAGGGTAATACAGCATGCCCTTCTCTGTTGGACCGGGATATAAAAATTTAAAACAAAGCAAACAATATAATGAGTGAAAGATTTTACTGTCTGGATTCAAATTACGATTAGACTACATACTACATTCTCTTATAAAATTACATGAACAACAAAATGGATAACAGGAAAGGTCAACAATAACATACCAATCAATCAATGCTACCCAACAGGCAGAACCCTTGACAAAACATAAACATTAGCACAACAGAGAGTCATGATAACTTATTTATATTCACAGGACCCTTAATTAATATTCATCTTATATTTATATTTGGTAATGTGATAGTTCAAAAGTTATAAATTGAACGGTTCCCATCACCAACGGGACATTGTCTAAAAGTTCCAATATGGTTGTGATTAGGTTGCATTTCGATGAAAAAATGCAGGTTACATTGCATATTTAATTTGTTAAAAGGATGCAACAGATAACTGAAGTTTCGTTTTTTTGGGGGGGAGGGGGGGGGGGGATTTATTTCCCAAACTTGACAATGGGATTCATCCAAAGGCAAAACTGTACGATATCAACATAATAGAATAACTTCTATAACACATATCAAAATTCCAGATTAAGTATGTTTCGTTATTATTTGATATAAGGAATTTACCATTATGCAGATATACGGTCTAAATTTTACTTCACAGATTATTCAGCAGAAATTATCAGATAATGTTATGTTTCTTGGATATAAACGACAAAATTCATCTGTCTTGTAGCTAATCTGTGTAGTTTGTGAGATTTGGCTGGTCAACTCGCTCAAATTAGAATCATTCATCGGTTCATAAATGTCGCATATGAATAAGTACATCTGATATGCCTTTTATTTAGCAATTTATCAAATAAAGGCCTTTGAACGACCACGACTGATGAATATATAGAAGCACGTGCTTGATTGATGAATATATAACAGAGGTATTAATTACTTCATCTGTGTATTAATTTGGTATTCATATATTCATTCAATAGACGGAAGCGGAGAACAAAATCCGATTTAGATACTAGCAGACATGGAAAATTTTACAGATAGACAGTCCAGAATTTAATTCAGTTCTGATTTTTACCAACGTATCCATTACAATGTACATCTGCATATCCAAGGGAAAAGAAATTGGCCCAGGAATATTCAATTGTAATAAGCATCCCATGACACCAACTTTCATTGGATTTACATATTTCAACATGTTACAATATGAATGTTTCGGCCGCAGTGGTTCCAAACTACCGGCAAAATAATACCAAAGCACAAAGTAATGGCACTCCTATCTCAAGAAAACCCGAATGCCTGTGAATGAGAAAAACAGTCATGACAGTGTAGAAAAATGTTCTTTAATGAAAGAATGAACATTAAAATGATGGCAAATTATCTAAAACGTTCAATAAATAAACAATAAATCAGAAAATAAGAAACATACCAATCAATTTAACGCCATATAATCGACAGAACTTCAGACAACAAAGAACATAAAAGACCACAACACACAAACATCAAAACAACAGAGAGTCCGAGCATTTGTCATAAAACATTTTAAGGTTTGTTAGTGAAAATTCAAATAAATATTACTGGAGTTGTCTGACTAACAGGTAGTTCATATGTGAAACATATGTTCTTCATGCACACGGGAGACTACTCAAACTAATACTGGGAAAAAATGCTAGTGTAATAAATTCAATGATACGATTTTTATGCACATTCCATCGATTTACAACTCACCAGCTCAAGACCTTAAATGTTGAAAAGCAAATTAATAATCCAAAACTTTGAACAGCAAATGAAAAGAAATGACGAACCCATCTAAAGTCAGAGCTATGCACTAAGAACACACTCCTTAGTTTTTACAAAATATACCATTTTTGTAACAGTACATACAAAGTATAAATTAAGGGATTTGAAAGTGCCTCTCCTAAATCAACAAACAATGTTCAAAAATGCACGCTGGACCTGATTTCTGAGTATACATTTATGTGGGTATAAATTAAATCAGAACGGTGACTCTTTTTAATTATGGTTATTGGAGAGAGAATAATTCATAATTTTGTATTCAATTGAAATGGCTTTATTCTGCACACCATAAGCTTCGCCCTTCATCTGTAGTTTTTGACATTGATATTTATGGTAATTGGAAGATCTACTCAACTCCGTCAATAGAATCCCTAACTATATAGATTTTCTAAATTTAATAGAAACAAAGAGTTCTTAACTTTCCTCTGAATATTTTCGCAGGTCTTCTTTGAATATCAAACACGTGTTTGAAACCATATAGTCTGTCTTGTTAACTTATGATTACTTCATTTAAATTTTCACCCTATATCTATATATCAGAAAAAATAAGAAATAATAGTTTGACTTAATTTCTGTACCAAAGTGGATATATTTGATCTTTCTTATATTGGAGACGTACGTTTCCTTAGAAACAATTATATATAGTGGATTTCTTCTAATCTTGAAGGTTCACGAAACTACGACCACGTTCTGGAGATATTGACTCAGAGACATTTCTTTATTGCGAATATTATTTTCATCAATGAAGAAAGATACAACTCCGCCATTTTGGTTACAAAACATATTTCATTGATCGACACATGTTTTGTTTGATAAATAATATGGTTCTATTATTTTTTTAGCCAAAGTTCTGCTGTCCAATTATTTATGAAAACCGTGTATATGTTTTGTTTTTATTATTGCATTGGTATAAAAAACGTACAGTTGAGATCAATTCTAACCTCTCAACTATTCTTTCAGAGAGAATAGTTCTAGAACCATTCTAGAACGGTTCGAGGGTAGAACCAACCCTGATATAAATGGTTCTAAGGTAGAACCGTCATAAATGGTTATAGGGTAGAACTGTCATAAATTGTTCTAGGGTAGAACTGTCATAAACGGTTATAGGGTAGAACCATCTAGAATAGTTCTAGATTAGAACTGTCATAAATGGTTCTTGGGTAAAACCGTCTAAATTGGTTCTCAAGTAGAACTGTCATAACTAGGGTAGAACTGCCATAAATGGTTCTAGTGTAGAACTGTCATAAATGGTTCTAGGGTAGAACGGTCATAAATGGTTCTAGGGTAGAACAGTCCAGAATAGTTCTAGAACTGTCATTAATGGTTCTAGGGTAGAACTGTCATAAATGGTTCTAGGGTAGAACAGTCCAGAGTGGTTATAGGGTAGAACAATCCAGAAGGGTTCTAGGGTAGAACAGTCCAGAATGGTTCTAGGGTAAAACAGTCCAGAATAGTTCTAGGGTAAAACAGTCCAGAATGGTTCTAGGGTAAGACAGTCCAGAATGGTTCTAGGGTAAAACAGTCCAGAATGGTTCTAGATCAGAATTACGTTTAGGATTTACAATTTATTTTATAACAACTATGTATGAAGCCGGTTGTTGGGTCAAAAAAATGATTTTTAAAGATTTCGAAATAAGTAAACTCATAAAGTTCTTTAAAATTTGATGTATTAAATTTAGAAAATACCAGACATATTGATTATTTTTTTAAAATTTCAGACTCAACGGAGAAGTACAGTATCTCAAAAAGATAGTTTTCAAAATATCGTAGCAAACTAAATATTTAAATCCTTCAGATTTTGATGTTTTAAATTAGTAAAAACTTCATTGTAAGTGAAATTTATCTTTCATGCTAAAAGTTGATTTGAACAATTTGATCTAATTTATTTCTTATAATTTTGATGTTCCAAATTCATTAACTATCGCCAAGGTCATAAATTGTTTTAGGGTAGAACTGTCATAAATGTTTCTAGGGTAGAATTGTCATAAATGTTTCTAGAGTAGAACCATTCAGTCCGGAATTGTTTTAGGGTAGAACCGTTCAGAATGGTTCTAGGGTAGATCTGTCATAAATGGTTCTAGGGTAGAACAATCTAAACAAGTTTAGGGTAGAGCTGTCATAAATGGTTCTAAGGTAGAACCTTCATAAATGGTTCTAGGGTAGAACTGTCATAAATGGTTCTATGGTAGAACTGTCATAAATGGTTCTAGGGTGGAACTGTCATAAATGGTTCTAGGTCAGGACATACCCTGTCATAAACAGTTCTAGACCCTTTCTATAACAGTTCTTCTGACAGTTTAGGACAGTTCTAAAGGGAGGTTAGAACTGAGCCAAACTGTATATAGTTCTATGTCATTTGTACACGCTATTTTAAAACTAATTTACTGTACTGTAACTATGATTCATAACTGCAAAAATTATGGTCCATTTTCTCACAGGAATAATTATATACTTATTCAGAAAATGAAAGTTGGTAAATAATTGGAAAGAAAAAATGTATTAATTAATTGATCTTTCTGAAATGTGTTCCAATAGGAGGTCGTTATAACAGTGGTATCAAATTAATTGTACATATACATAAGCTACAATTATTAACACCCACTTGTATATATAACAAAATATACAATTATTTTCTGAATAAAAATCAATCTCCTTTGTCCACCCCAAATTGTTTACAAATACTTTTACAGTATACCTTTGGCTGTTTCAACGTGAGAAAAAATATTATAAAACTAATTTCCTTGACCAACGTGACGTTTGGAAACTTTAATAACATATTCAATATTTTAAAGATAAAAGTCAAACGTTAAAAAAATAAAATTTATAGATTTTTTTAAAACCTTAAAAAATTCCAATCCCTGTGAAATCAAATTTCAGATTATTTTTTTTCTATTATTTATTTTGCTCAGAAGTTTTTGATTTAAATTGACATCTTCAAATGTAGCTGTGATTACATAATTACATGTCCGCAATAAATGATGTCTAATTTAAAATTTTTAAAATGGAAAGTTTGTGTTATAAGAAATAAGAAAAGCATTGAGTAAAGTTGCTTTGTTTCATGGTTTATACAATAAAAACGTTCAACAGAATATTAAATGTATG
The DNA here is from genome assembly GCA_028015205.1 of Mytilisepta virgata. NCBI lineage: Eukaryota > Metazoa > Mollusca > Bivalvia > Mytilida > Mytilidae > Mytilisepta > Mytilisepta virgata. Next base: position 6,547,857 of record CM051517.1, read on the forward strand.
AAGAAGAAAAATAACAATCCAAAGATACTAATATTAGATATAGTAAATTTATACTATGCTGTATACGACGCATTTCAAGGAGTAACCTCTCATCAGCAGCATTAAAACCGAAACATTTGGAAGACCAAAAACCAAACTTATTTTAAACAAGAAGTACTCATAACCAAAACTACCCAAATAGGAAGCCAAATTTCAGCTAAGGAGATCTACCATGTGCAATACAAGGAATGAACCCTAAATTTTGCTAAATACTGGTAATTTCTGTAACAAATCAATGAATAATCATGTCAGACAAAGTCTGACGACTGTGTTGGAATATACCATTATATCCAAATAATATCAACATCAATACCAGACACAAAGCTAGTACATGTTTAAAGCTAATATTGTTACAACAAACTATTTGTGTATGCAATAAAAGATTTGTATTATTTCACATTCGAGCATTAAAAATGTGACTGATGTCTTTACAAAGCATAAAAACGATCTGAATCAATTAAAGATTGTTCTTTTGTCTTCACTAAGAGTATTCCTACAATATTTCGAATTGTATTTCATTTTGGAGACTCGATAGAGAAAGGTTCTGAGATTTATAGTTACAGTGATATATTGTATGCGACTGTCCGAATCATGGTGCATTTTCAATAGGACCTCATTGATTTTTATGTTTATTTGAGTGTATTTCTATATTTGAATGTTTCACACGACAGCTTTCAGGAGATATTAAGTTCCGTGTGGTTCCATTAAGAGATGGAGCTAGGATTTTAAACAGGATTGAATATTTATTATAAGCACGTATACTGATAAAACATACATTTTAATCACAAGCATAATGATAAAATTAATATTTAAACTTTTATTCTGAAAACAGCACTACAAATATATATATATATATATCAATTCAAATCATCATCTCTTTTTAATACGCATATCCAAATATCACGAAATTGAGCGCGCTTTTAAACCTCAAAAAGAAATCAAAATTAAAGAAACTATGTAAATTTATCTGCTATATTAATTAACTCTAGTGTTTGATCTCCTAGTTTACTACTAAAGTATAAATTTTTTATATCTACACTCTGTATATAATTTTACTACTACTATTATTGTTTTTTTGTTTGCCTTTGTATTTGAGTCTTATTGTAATAATATGTCATTATCTCTATACCATTGTAATAATATGTCACTATCTGTATACCATTGTAATAATATGTCACTATCTGTATACCATTGTAATAATATGTCATTATCTGTATACCATTGTAATAATATTTCATTATCTGTATATTATTGTAATAATATGTCACTATCTGATATCCTTGTACCTGCAACGGTTTGTCAGAATAAATGATATATATATACTATGTAATCCACAAAAACATTGCATCGCTGATCGTTCATCCCGTTGATCATTATGTTCTCAGCGTAAGAATCTCTTACATCCACAGCATCTAGCAACGCAAGTCCAAAGATTGAACTGAGTCATTAGGATGGCGGAGTATTTGTCCAAGTTTTAGGGTTTTCCTTCATCAACCTTCTCTCAGGTGAAAGCGTCAGGACTGCACACTCGCGCTAGTCAATATTCAAAATCAAATCAATTGTTGAAATATAATTGCTGATGTTTCTCGCATAAAATGTGTATACATTCGTATCAAATAAAATCGGACAATATTTATGTCAATTTATTTAATAATTTTAAAGATCAAATACTTGTAAGTTTTCGCGCTGATATAATGTAAATATTTTGCGCAAATGTAATGCTTTTTAATCCCTTGTTTCGCGCAAATGTACAGATCTTATTCATGTATCAATATCATAGCTATGACTTACTGACAGATTGATAAATGTACTCTGAGTAATTGGATTGATAGCTATATATTTATGACTAACTGAGAGATTGATACTCTGAGTGAGTGAGTGGGTGAATGATTGGATTGATTCTCAGATTTGGTGGGTCTATATATATATCCTTTCGGTGGTGGTGGTAGTCGAATACTAAATTGTGTTAGTAGATATCCTTTCGGTGGTGGTGGTACTCAGATACTAAATTGTGTGAGTGGATATCCTTTCGGTGGTGGTACTCAGATACTAAACTGTGTGAGTGGATATTCTTTCGGTGGGGGTGGTACTCAGATACTAAATTGTGTGAGTGGAAAGACCTTTTCTGATTCATTCGTTATTATATCTATTTTATTATTTGTTACAATTTGTATTACTTCTTTGTTTTGCAGACAGTTTAAACTGTGGCATACGGGTGCTAGAATATCTAAGATGAAACTTCATAAATTGGAAAATTTCTATTGGACATTTTTCCTTTGGGACTCATAAGTATTTAAAAATAAGACAGCGTTTTTCTTGCATTTGGGTATGGATTTCAATTTCACTATTTTGGATAAATTCTCTGTGGTGTAATTACGGACAGAAGTGTCAAAAATGTCAACAGATATTACGTAATTTTACTTTGTTCCAATGGATGAAATTGGTTCTCCGCAGTTTTAGTCAGCAATACAAACATCTATAAGGATTTATTTGGATGAAAGTGTGAAGAAAATATTTATATACATTTTTGGCATAACATTTATTTGGTATCTATAAGCCAATACATTACTAAAGGAAAATGGCCTGTCATAATAAAATAAATGATATATTTTATTTGCTTGATACGGATGAAGAAATAAAACATAAGCATAAACATGTACAAGAAAAAAACGCCTGATTTGTTCTTGTGAAGCACATAAAAACAATAAAACTTAACTATGAACATAATTTGTATCGAAGTAGTGTTAAAAGTATTCTTCTGTATCGAATTAGTAATAAACTACTTTATACACTTCCTGTTCGTTTGTCATAATACAACTTTGACATGAGACAGCTTGGTAAGAAGTCATTATGTGCATACTTCTATATTGCTTATGTTGTAATATAAAGTTTTAAAATACTTCCAATTCACTCTGGCAAAATTCTTCTTGCCTGGGTTTGGTTACCATTTATAGATCCTTTTGCCTTAGTTGCTAATATTTTGACATCCCCCAAACCCTTCTACCAATCTATGATATTCAAAACTTTAGAAAGATATATTTGACTCAAGTATTTGGTGATCATTTGATGATACTTTACAGTATTCGATGTGGTTTTGGCTGTTCAATATTTGAAATCAATATTCGGTGACCATTTGGTGCTGATTTGTTGAAGTGGCTATTGGTCATTGGACAACGGTATTGTATGTTCAGATGGTTATTATCTTGTCATTTTTTGCTATTGTAAATTTGACACAAGTATTCGGTGACCATTTCCAATATTTGACACTGGGTGACCAGTTAGTGATTGTCTTGTCATTTTAACGTTTATAGATTTGACACCGGCATCCGGTGACCAGTTGGTGATTATCTTGTCATTTTAGATAATGTCAATTTGACACCGGTATTCAGTTGCTAGTTGATGCTTATCTTGTGGTTTTGAATTTTGGTTATTGGCATCGGTATTTGTGACCGGATGGTTCTTATCTTGTGAATTTGGGTGTTTAATATCTGATACCTTCACTTTTGGTTCGTAGGTTGCGTTTTTAGCTGATGAATATATGATAGATGTACAATGTACAACCTGTGCACATTTTCTCGATTCATGACTCATCAGTTGTATCGGAATACTAGCAACAGAACTTGAGATACCCTCTTTGATTTGGAATAGACAAGCAGTGACATTGACTCATTGGTAATAATAAATTCTTTGATACCAATTTTGATGCACACATTTCATCGATTTACTGCTCATCAGTTGGTGCTTATCTTGTCGTTTTGGCTTTTGCTCATCTTTCGTCAACCTGATAGGATTTTGACTCTCTTGCAAATACTATATTTTCTTTAATTTAACTCTCTATTTTTATCTATCATATATTTTAGTATTTTTCTTATAACGGTTATACACCTTTTGTTTGGTTGTATTTATGCAAGTGCAGGCAAAATAAAGATTTCTTGTGATTTTTTTAGGTTTCAATAGGGGTTAGTCCAACATAAAAAAAAAAAAACAAAACAAAACAAAAAACAAAACGAATATCGATTTCTAATTAAATTAACAATTTCGGTAATATTGGTTTTTGGTATTAATCCTGTATTTGGGACAATAATATCAACCAAAGATGCGCATCAAATGAATATCAGTATACATTATATGTTATAATTGCTAGAAAACTTCAAACACAATACAAAGTTGTACTCTTCTTTTCAGCTGATGATATGTATGCTAGCAATTATTTTATGAAACAGAACCAGATAGCACCTGAAGAAATGACAGAAGAACAGAAATTACTGTATACCATTCTACGTAATTACGACAGATCGTCTCGTCCAGTTTACCATGCTACTTCCCCTGTTATAATCAGACTTGGTATATCACTTACCCAGGTGTTAGATGTCGTAAGTATATAAGAATCATTTTGCTTTTAGTATCTCTGGTAACTGAGATATATACAATATTCTTTTTGTATAATTTATACTCAGATTTTTCTATCAAATAAAATGGATGATACTCCGATCTAAGCGGATTTCGCAACTTTTATGTTAATAATAAAATCGGAGTAGTAAATTTTTTAAATTCTACCTGCATCGCGGTTTGTAATGAGATGATGAGGCTTACCACATATTGTTTTATACATGTTAGTATGTGGGGTTTCTCTGTATATCAAACTTGTGAAATATTTAGTTGTCAATGTTGTGTAACGTTCATTATCTCTTTTTCCAATTAGTTTTGAGTAAAATATGTTCACATGATTGATTGAAAGGTACGGTAACATGTGCCCAATTAAAGGGTAATTAAAGATGTTAAGATCCAAGATACGGTTAATATAAATAGCAGACTTTTGATGTGTATTTTGTATTTTGAAATCATACTTAAAGTTATTATGGCATTTCCGATACAATATTTGCTTACCACAACCAAAATCATACGCCAAACAAATCTATAAAACTAAGTTGTATCTTATTTTGGTCAATCAATGAAATCGTATGGATGAACATTACAATTATTTAGTCAATGTTTCAAATAAATGTGATAAATGAAATAACAGAATCGAACTAACGAATCCTTGTATTAACTCTATTATTTTCTATAATGGACATCCTGAATGTGATTTTTATTACAAGCAAGAAACGGATACAATGTCAAAACATCTTCCTTATTTGTAATGGTTTCCCTAATGGTTCTTAAACATATACAAAGTAGAAATAGACAGATCATAACGGGAAGGGACGATGTTTGTTGTAGTTTCATACAGAATTTAGATGCGTGCACCTTGAATAACACATATTGTTGACATAAGGATATCTAATAGTCTGGCCTTCAAATGTTGTCTATCAGGTGTATTGTTGAGTTTTAGAGCAGAATAACATTGGCCATGTATATTCTATACTTGATATTGATCACGAGAGTTGACGCTAGTCCGGCAGTGTTTGGATTTAAGCCAAAATTTTTTTTTTCAAATTAAAGAATTTATCAATTATGATATGGGAGAACAAAAGACTCTCGTATCACGTACATGGAAAAACCCCACCGATGCTATTTTCAAAATAAAGTTAAAGACAATCAGAGTCTTGAGACAATAAAGAATAATACAAAATATTAAATGAAATGCTAATAAATATGCCAAAATAAGGCATTTCCAATGTGACCTCTAACAATATAGAAGTGAGAATCGCACGTTTAAGACTAAAATTTCTATCTGTATTGTTACAAATGTACCACACAAAATTAACTTCTGCCTTGTTTCAAATCCTTTCACTGCTACAAGTTATTTCAACCAGTTTGACTTTTGAACAATTAAAATGATTTTCTATTTAATGTGTTGGTGATGTTGTAGAATGATGTTAATAGAGTTAACTTACGCCAACTTGTATTTTTTTGTTTATTTTCAGGATGAAAAGAATCAAGTTTTAACAACAAATATATGGTTGGACCAGGTAAATTAACCTTTATAATGTATCTTCATCACTGAATATTCTAAGAAAGGTACTTCTAAAATGCATGTACCACATTCAGGCATCAATGTGGCAGGATATCATGTAACACTGGGAGGGTTAAATAGGCAATCTTAAGAAATTTTCTCTGTATGAGTTAAAAAAATTTCTAGTCTTTAACAAAACGAATAGAAGATACTTTCAACAATTCCATAATTAAATATATCATGTGAGTATCATTCGTATATTTCTAGACAGTCTTGTGGAAAAAACCTTCAGATTCTGAATTAAATTAAGCTTCTTTATTTTCTGTCTTAACGGTCTTATCACACAAGCCTTGGTAAGTTTTTTCCCTTTTGCAATAAGCTATTTTCCGTACAGACTATGATATATGGAGAAAAGAGTGTCAAAAAATATCTGAATGATTATATATATATATATATATTTTTTTTTTTTTACATGGTATTAATCATTCACACAATGGTAAATTGGCTACTAATGCCTAGAATCGACAATTTGTAATTGTGTTTAATTGATCATTTCAGGAATGGATAGACCAAAAACTTCGCTGGGAAAATAATTCAGAGTTCAAACATATCAAAATGTTAAGGATACCATGTGACCTCATATGGCTACCAGACATCATATTATATAACAGGTTTGTAACTTTGAAAATGCTGTTATCTTTAAACGGTTTACAGAATAAAATTTGTAAAGCAGTGTACAAATTTATATCCATTAATATTAAATATAGAATATGTTTTACTATTAATTATATCCCAGATGAACAGGACAAGATATGCTTTGCCGTTCAGTCTTCTAATTTCGGTATCTTTGGTTATGAGTACTTCTTGTTTAATATAAGTTTGGTTTTTGATCTTCCAAATGTTTCGGTTTTAAGGGTGCTGATGAGAGGTAACTCCTTGAAATGCGTCGTATACAGCATAGTATAAATTTCTGTGATGATTTTGGTCATTGCAGAAAAAGTTGAAAATTACTACAGAAAGCTGACATATGGGGTAGTCCTACACAAGAATTTAATTTCTATTCAATTATACTAATTATAATCATACTAAATATTTTTTGAATTTTTTTTTCTGAATGCACAGCAGCTGAAATTGAATCAGCTTGAAATATCTGAGAAAAATCATGTACGTCTTTTGTCGATATAAATATAGAAAGACAACTTAGAAAGTAAAACCTGGTTTAACCTACCATTTTCATTTGAATGCCTGTACCAAGTCAGAACTATGACTGTTGCTTTCCAGTTGTTCTGGGTTTTTGCGTTTCTTCCGACCTTGCCAGTTTTTTGGACTTTGATTATGACACTTCCCTTAGAGTTCCATGTTTTGTTACGAAACTTTATTTACTGAAGAATTCAAGAATTCCAAAATACTTATATTGTACAGAAACGTAATGTGATTATTTAACAGATGGTAACCTTCTGATCTTTGACAATAGGAGAAGATATGGTAGTCATTCTCTCCTAATTAAAATGATTATTATTTTTACTAAATTTCTATATTTTTCTTCGTATCGATACCTATTAGTAATGGCAAATGTATATCCAGATAAAAGTCCGCCAAGTCCAAATATGTACATGTAATATGGTGTTTTGTCGGTTTCATCAGTTAGGATCTATAATATATTCAATACTTTATCGTTAATACATCTATCAGTGAAAAAGGCTTTTAAGCTCATCTGGCTAAAAGCCAGTGCGAGCTTTTGCCATCACTTTGCGTCCGTCGTCCGCCTGTTTGTTAACTTTTCACATGTCAATCTTCTTCTAAAAAACCACTAAACCAAATTGAACCAAACTTGGCAGCAATGTTCCTGGGAAGGTCCTTAACAGAATTTGTAATTTTGGTTCCGATCGAATATTCAACATGGCTGCCAGGCCCAATAATGTGTTCTGATTGGCTGAAATTTAAAAAAAAATCTCCTTATCAGAAACCACAAGACCAAATAATTTTGCAGGAATGTTCCGTGGATGGTCTTTTACCAAATTTGTAATTTTGGTGCCGATTTGAAATCCAAGATTGCCGCCACTGTGGGACATAGTTAACAGAGGACCTTATGGGAAATACATACAAAAATATTCTTCTAGAGAACCGCTGAATGGATTGAAATCAAACATGGCATGAATGTTCTTTATGAAGTGCTGACGAAGATGGCTGCCAGGGGATTTTTAAATGATGGGACTTACTTTAACATAGATCCCTAGGGGTAATACATACAAAAATCTTCTTGTAGAGAACCCCTGAATGGATTGGAACCAAACATGGCATTAATGTTCCTTATTAGGTGCTGACCAAGTGTTGTTACTTTTTTGCCGATCCTTCATCCAAGATGTTCGCAAGCAGAGGACTTAGTTTAACAATGACCTTGGGAAAGACATACAAAAATACCGGATTTGACATGGGTAGCATGGCGGGTGTCCTGCAGGAAGCAGAGACTGCTTACTCTTTCGGAGCACCTGAGTCTACCCCCGGTTTTTTGGTGGGGTCGATGTTGTTCGTATGTTTTTAGTTTTTAATTGTAGTGCATGTATTGTTTTGGTCTTGTCTTCGTTGTTCTCCGGAGTTTGTCAGTTGTTAATATTTTTCTCTTCTTCGAAATACTTTTCGTATTTCTTGACTTTACATACAACAATCTTCTAGAGAAATGCTGAATGGATTGAAACCAAACATTGCATGAATGTTCCTTATGAGGTGATGACCAAGTGTTGTTACATTGTTGTCGATCTGTCATCCAAGATGGCCACCAGCTAGGGACTTAGTTTAACATAGAACTATATGGGAATACATACAACCCTCTTCTTCTAGACAACCGCTGAATGGATTGAACAGAAACATTCCATAAATGTTCCTTATAAGGTGCTGACCAAATATTGTTACTTTCATGCGATCCGTTATCCAAGATGGCCACCAGCTGGGTACTTAGTTTAACACAGGACCCTATGGGAATTACATACAAACATCTTCTTTTTGAAAATTACGGAATGGATTGAAAACAAACATGGCATGGATGTTAATCTCAAGTCTTTAAGCAACGAACAAATTGAAATACCAGGTGAGCGATACAGGCTCCTGGGAGCCTCTGGTTGTTGTTCGCTTTAGTATGTGTATTAATTTTGAATTACCGAACCATTTAATAAACATTTTGAACAGATCATCTAATGATAAAGATTTTTAATATGAGTCTCTGTGGCCTAGTGGTCTAGGCTACTTTTAACAATAACTATAAAAACTGAGGTTGTGAGTTCAAATCCAGCTCATGGCAGCGTGTTCGGCTCTGATTTTTACTTACATTTTTTATTACCACTTTTCCTACCATAGGTCGGTGGTTCTTCTCTTTTTTCCATAAGTAAAAATTGACTGCAAAGATATAGCCAATTGCCCTAAAAGTGGCGTAAAACCACAATAAACCTAATTCCGACTTTTGACATTTTCACTTCTTTTCAGCGTTGACAGTCATAATAAGGGATATATGAAGAGTTTGGCAATGGTAGGAAGTGATGGAAATGTTTTTTGGCCACCCATAGTACGCATGCGTAGTTCCTGTAAAATGGATATAACATACTTTCCTTTTGATGATCAGATATGTAAACTAAAGTTAGGGTCATGGGCGTATGATGGATTTCAAGTGGATGTCACAAACCGAAGTCTAGATGTTGATCTTACAAATTACGTAGATAATGGAGAATGGACACTGATTGATACAAAAGCTGTTCGGAACGTGATATACTATACGTGTTGTCCAGAACCGTTTCCCGATGTTACCTTTTACTTGCATTTACGTAGACGTGTTTTATATTACGCATTTAATGTGATAATACCATGTGTGTTGTTATCATTGTTAACTCTAACAGTATTTCTGCTGCCGCCAGAATCGGGTGAAAAAGTTACACTTGGACTCACCGTATTATTAGCTTTTTCTGTATTCATGCTACTGATTGCTGAGAATATGCCACCAACATCTGAATATATACCATTAATAGGTAATATAAACACAGTCATTATTTATTAGATATGTGTCAATCTATGGTATACATATGTACATGCCCATATATTTTAAGTTGCTTAATATTTGTGCATCTTTTAAAAATCAATTTACATTGCCAGAAATTGTGAAATATCAGGAGTAAATATATAGCCTATAACACCAGCGAAGTTCTAGGCAATATAGATTTGGATACTTGTATTAAATTCCAACTGCACACCTCAACTACAAAAAAAAGTTTTGCTATCCTATAGATTGGTAAATGTATTTATATATCCTATTATAAGAAAATACTGGTGAGACGAGCTGATTTAGGTCAGCTATATATATTTCACAATTGCGATTGGCTAAATTAAGGTCAGTCTCGAGCTCGGTATCACTGACTTCGGTATCCAGCTTAGCTAAAGGATGTTCGACACAATAATATGACAAAACTGTTTGTGATGAATAATAAATGGAACGGTCATTTTCATTGGTCGATTCAACCATTCGACAACAAATAAACTATCAAGCCCCATCCTTTTCCGATTTTGAAAATTATTCCCAATTTAAAACTGTGTATTACAGTACATTGAGTCGTGATAATTCAACATCCCCCTGCATATTCAGGACGAGATATTTTCATGTGACCCGATTTATGAACTTATATTGACATGCTTTGTGGAATTTACATGTACATACAAAATCAGGTTGCATATATACATGCAAAAGGTTGTTCATATCTGGTTTACGGTCCTTCTGTTCTTAAAGTTTTCACATTTGTTTTTAGGACATTTGAATTATAAGCAAACCCAAGGAAATTCAGTACAGAAACGATAATCGTACGCACCAAATTTGATATCTTGTAATTCCTTGTCTATTTAGTAAATTATTGTTCATTTCAATCATATTTATTATTGCAACACATTTATCACTATCTTAATTATCCACAAAGAAAAGTCAATTTTATGATGTCTTTAAAGATCTGTCAAAGGAAAGAAAACTTGAGACAAATGTTAGCATGAACTCTCAAATATCTTTATTTTTTACAATTTAAATGCGCGTGAACAAACAAAAACAACCGACAATCAGATAAATTAATTATCTTTTGATGATGAAGCATAGCAGTTGTCTTTAATAGTACCTGATAACATTTGATGTCTTTTCCAGGGATATATCTAACTGTGATAATGTCAATGAGTGGGTTGTCGGTCGTGTTTTCTGTGTTTGTGTTAAATATTCATCACCGAGGAGCTCTCGCCAAAGGACCACCTGCGTGTGTTAAATCATTTGCCAGAATAATTGCTAAACTACTATGTATGAAAATCCGTTTAGATAATACGATGAATTATAGTACTACACCGACTTATATACCAGAGAAAAGTTTCATGTACCCTTCTCATGAAAACGAGGCTTTGTTACAGAATGATATTGGACGACATGCTCATACAAACATGAATCACGTAGACATAAATGACGTCAGCAACGAAACACTTACGGATGTCATGAATCAGAATGTCAATATGAATTCAACCAATGTGTATAAATCCTCGTTTGATAAAGAACTATTAACATATTTTAAACAAGTGATGCTAATACATGATAACACGTTAGCAGAAAGGCGTGCAATTCATGAATGGAAAGAAGTGGCAAGAGTTGTTGACAGGTTAAGTTTTTGTTTATTCCTTGCGATAACTGGGACATCTACCATAATTCTACTTGTAATAAGTCCAATGACCAAAAACATAACTCTAAATTGATACTATACAGCTGTATTTATTTACAATTGAGCTTCGAATAAATGTTTTCTACAAACTGTAAAATTGTATTCCTTGTAATCAAGTTTCACTATCGAATTGAAGTGCTTCATTTGATACATATAATTGAAGTATCTATATAATCTGTGACGATTCAATTATTCAAAAAAAGGGTACCAGGTAAAGTCAGTAATGACGCACCAATCAATAAACAACACTTTAGAAAAATCGACTCGACGTGAAAAGAGTATATAGAAAAACAAACGCAACTGTGAATAACGCTATCCTGACTTGGTGCTGGCACTGAAAGTGGCGGGGTTAAACCTTTTTAGTTATTTTGGCATTTTCCATTGTTCTTGAGTTCGTGTTTTGGGTTTCAACATTTTTGGCCTTGAGCACAACTATCTAGTAGTAAATCGACGAAAAATGCAAATAATGCTCATTAAAAATAGTATCATACACTAGAATATTTATTATTCTACTTCAAATGATCTTTTGGAACATTGACTTCCAAGGCTGTAGACCATAACATCTATTTATAAGAACATATGTGTCTATGATAAAGTATGAATACCGAAGTGTCAGTAGAGGGGAAGTCTGTAGACAAAAAACACAACCTGGAACACTAAAAAGACTACAAAGTAAAAAGATTTCTATTAATCAACCGATCAGAAACAAGAATTGCTCAAGGCAGCCATGCTTATCGTCCAATCAGGATGAAAAAAGTTAATTTCATAAAAGAATTTCCATAGATGCTTCCTGTCCAGTTTGGCTGTCAGTTTTGGCCAAGCAGTTCCAGAGAAAAATATGTTTTTAATCAATCAATCAGAAACGGGAATTGCCCATGACGGCCATGTTTATTGCCTGATCGGGACGATCTTTGACGAAACTTTGTAAAGAACCTCCCATAGATGCTTCCTGTCAAGTTTCGTTCCATTTGGCCAAGCGACTTCAAAGAAGATTTTTTATACCAGCCAATCAGAAACAAGAACTGCCCCATGGCAGTCATATTTGTAGTCCGATCGGGACGAAATGAGGAAACTTTATAAAGGCCCTCCCATATATGCTTCCTATCAAGTTTCGTTCTATTTGACCAAGCGATTTCACAGAAGAATTGTTTTTATATAAGCCAATCAGAAAAAAAGAACTGTCCATGGCGGACATATCTGTAGTGCGATCGGGACAAAATGAAAGGAAACCCCCATAGCAGTTTCAAAGGAGACGATTTTTGAAAACTCAGAAACAACAATTGCCCATGACGGCCAGGTTGGTTGTCCGATCGGGACGAAATGAGCAAACTTTATAAAGGACCGTACATAGATGCTTCCTGCCAAGTTTAATTACATTTAGCCCAGTGGTTTCAGAGAAGATTAAAATGTGAAAAGTTAACAGACGGACGCCGGACGCCAATTGATGACAAAAGTTCAATGGCCTTTGGCCAGGTGAGCTAAAAAGTACATACAGAAACAAGCAGCACGACCCCCCACCAAAAACCGGGGTGCTCCATCCGTGCTGCTCGTTGAAGGTCATGTCCGGTGAAGGAGGAAGAACATCTATGACAGATGGAGGTATAATGTCATTTTGGAAACTGACATTCCATAGCGGTCAATCAGATCGTGGTGACGACCGTACAATTATCGAAGCGACGATCTCAATCTATGGGCAACATAACCATGTCTATGTATGTGTGCCATTGAGTCGATGTCGTAACTAGTGAACTTAAGTACCGGACGGTATAGTCAGCCCAGTTGCTAACCTAATATTTCATTTAATCTTATATATTGTTTCATACAGATAGAAACTTCGTATATGCCAATCATTTTGGGATGACGACGATAAAATGTTTGACTGATGATGTCAACAGACTGAACATACCCCTACCATATAAGTTTAGGCGAGTGAAATTGTGCTTGATTTAGAAAGTTATCGTAGATTCGCTTGGGATCATGGTGTTTTACTGCCAACAAAAGGGGAAGTTCACAATTGTAAAGTAACGTTTGTTATTAAGGTTTGATTTCAATTGCCCTTTGTCATCTGTGTATAGGTTAGGTATGAAACAAAAAATGATGTTTACTAGGTAGATAGGATTCTGTTTATTGAGAGACAGAACGTATTCTAAAAATATTGGAAACCAAAATTGATAGAATGGTCTAGCATTCAGTAGCACCTGTAAATTTTTCAGAAAATTTAAACATTAACATTACAGCTAAGAGAGGATTTTATAACTGATATACTGTTTGTCATCACTGCGGACATTTTGCGGTCGTCATAAAAAGAGATTGATAATAATAATAATATACAAATAAACAAACATGACATTGGACTTTGTGTTTCTGTGGTGATAACCTTTAATGATTTGTTTCTATTACACGTTGGTATCTTTCCGGATCATCTAGATTCGTTCCTATTTTTTTTATTCATGCTGTCCACACAATAAGGTAGAAACAGGTCCTTTAGATTTTGTAAAGTTTTGCAGGAAAGTGTCAACGAAGTAAATCCAAAACAGTAAGAATATATAAACACATTTTTAATGTAAATATTTACGACAGTCTTTCTATCTATAACGTAGATTCATCATAGTGACGAGTATTCCATTAAATACATATTGAATTATATAATATTACATGAAAACAATAAATATCATGAATGAATTTTCAGTAAATAAAAAAATATTATGAAACGAAAATAAATGTATTTAGAAATACTCTTGCTTATGATCCCTTTAAACGTAAAAGGTTTTTGACCTGGATGAGAAATCAGTTTCAAATGCATAAATTGTGCATTAGACAAAAATTGTAGACAACGAATTTTATATTGTTTGTACTAAACTTTGAAGCAAGTAAGTTTTAATGGTAAGCTTAACATGGATGGATAAATGTAGGAACTTAAATGAATTCATCAGTGAATGAATGAATATGGTTTGTTGACAATATGCCTGTTAACGAATATAATTCCCATGAAATTACGCGTCAGTAACGTTAATTTATAGATCCTTCCTTAGAAACTTTGTAATGAGCCAATTTATGTTCTATTGATTAGAAGATCCGGGATATTCCATCCAAACCAAGAGTAAAAATATAATAAAAATTGACATTGGATGTGTTATTTTCTAATGCAGAATTAAAATTTCCTAATTGGCAAATACAATGAATCTAGGTTGCAATGCCTTTAAAATAATTCCTCTTGACAATTTCATTGCATTAAAATAAAATAAGTTTTGAATTATGATTTTTATGTGATCTCCAATAGCAGAAATGAATATTGTTATGGCCTATATATGCTGACCTTGATGACAATACATGTATTCTAAAACCATTCTCCTTCAGACAATTCACAAATGAAGTCGAGAAATACCAAAGGGATATTCGAAATAGGGGAAAATCGAAACAACTGACAAACTGCGGAGAACTACAAAGACAAGACCAAAACAGTAAATACCACCAATGACTGTCCCATTAATATCCGTAAAAATACAGATTTAAAGAAATAGAGATGAAAGTGTGTACATTGTGTAAGACCAGAATCAGAATACAACGGTCACTCTAGTTAGGGATTACAATGAACATACATGTAACTACTACAAAGACATAAAACCAAACCAAAAGGAAGAAAAACATATCTGATACTGCTATCTAAATTATGTACCGTCCATTCTTAATTTTCAGTTCTAGCAAGCGGTCACCTTGTTGGTAATCATACTGTATTAGTTGTTACAGTGTGTCTTATACACAAGAGTGTCAGGATAGATATGGGCAGGTTTGGGTACCCATAAAACCAGTTTAAACCCACCACTTTTCAGTTTCTATTCCAAGTCAGACTATCATGTCTCTGTTGTGTTCATGTTTGTGTTTTGTACTCTTTTATGTTTTTTTACGGTGTTTGTCAGTTGGGTTGCTTTGATTGATTGGTATGTTATTTTTGACCTTCCTGTTATCCATTCTGTTGTTTACATAGCACTTTTAGAGAATCAAACAAAACAGGATACACATTTAAGCAAAAACATTGTGAACTCAAATCAGAAAAAAAATAGGTAACATAATGTCTTCTGGCAGTGTAGGCATATCTGATTCTATTAACGACACCAGTCAAGTAACAAGCTAGAAAACTCCGGAGAAGGGTCAAGTACAGTCGGCTGTTCATTCAAGTAAATCTAGTCTCATTTGGATCTGCCATTCAAATCATATTGTCCGGAAAGTTTTTGCAGCGATAATATCAACAAAAGATTAAGAACCATTTACAATACAAGTGACAGTAATTTCGCTCTGTTAAGAACATGTATAAAACATGCAGGACAGAAATGAACCTTTACTGTTATCCATTTTGTTGCTTACAAAAATTTCTTTTCGTGTTCCATCATATAGGATGACCCTCACATTGTCATTCAACTTAAATTATTTAAGTTTTGAATTTATTTATTTATTTATTTTTTTTTTGGCATTTTCAATACCATACAGACAATAAATGACGCACTTGTTGGGTTTATTCATACAGTTTTTGTTTAATATTTAATTTTTTAATTTTATGTTTTGAACTTTAAACTTCTTTAAAAGAAAGGTTATACTTGGTATTGTGACGGTTACTTAAGTGATTTGAGACATACAGACCTTGTCTTAACTTAACTAAAGGTCCTTTCTATACGTCATTTAGTAGCAATTCTTGTAAAAACTTGATACAATAAAGGCTGTTCAAACGAGTTCTGAGAATCTGTAAAATTTGGTTATTTTTTCCCCATCGGCATCTCATGGTAATGAGCTCCTGTGTGAAATATTATACGAGATAGTCAGTTTGGTTCTAACAGATATTATATGTCTTGAAGCTGTTAACACTGAATATACGAATTAAGTTAATAAGGGAGAAAGCCTGTGTTTTACCACAATACAAGAGATATCTTTTTATTCCATTTAATCTTTTCACCAAGAAAATCACTTTATTTCTCCTTAATTTGTATTAAGGTTTCTTCATATTCAATTAGCTCTCATTTTCCTTCAGTTCACATAAAGTAGAACGATATTCATATTGGATAGCTTTTTTTCAATTTTCTACACGAGGAGTTGTGCGTAATCAAAATTCGATTTCAAATATAGGTTAATATTCGTTTTTACGCATCCGGGTAATTCCGGTATTTCATAAAGATTGAATTAAAAAGAACTAATTTTAGTGAATAAAATAAAAATTAATAAATGTGTGAATGTTTCGTAAATATTTTCACCAATCATTTTCAGAATGTAAAGAACATTTGAAACACGTTTTCATCTGTTAGAAATCTTTCTAAGAAGGAATTGAATTCTGTTTTTGTGGGTATTCCTGAAAATTTCCTCCTACCTAAATTTGATTTTACGATTTGTCATTAAGACCCAAAATTAGTAATTGGGTTTTCAAAATCATTATGGATCAGTTTTATATAAAGCATTTTTTTTGTCAACAACAGGGCGAACATTACTTCGATCACCAATTTTAGTCTCTAAGGAGCTTTTACAGTCGAGAGAGATATATAGAGAAAAATAATCTTTTCTAAATCCTTTTTCACACTGTTTCATTTATCTTATACGTTACAAAGATATATCAAAAACTGCATGTACGTCAGATGCGAAGTCGGTGTGTCCCTCAATCAATCTGAAATACAATGATTAATAAAATGTAGGTTTGTTCAAGTTATAAACAAATAAAAATGTTCGAATTCACAGGGAAAAAAATTATACATGTTTTACATTCATGTACATCTATATAACATGTCTTTTATAAGATAACTTGTCAACGTAAAATCATATTTAAAGAATACATTTCATATAAAAAATAAAATCTATATCCCCAAGAAAATAATAATACTAGTAATTGGTTGAGTCAAGATGCTTACGAAAACTGAATAATTTTCTGATATATATTATATAGATAGATATAAAACTGACTGTTAGGTCAGCAGTAATGGAATTTGAATTTTGAATTACCGTTCAATCTTACGGTAAATCTAGAATTATAAAAAAAAGTGTGATACGTAAGGTCAAATTCATGTTAAGCTTTGTTTTAATATAGCCAGTTGTTACAAGATGGCAGTAACATTTGTACCTTATAGGTTCATGATACAATAGCAATTTAAAATTAATATTGCACTTTTATCTTTGAAAAAGTAATAAAATATAGTATTTTAAAATGCCAATATTCTGTAGTTTGTCCATGGCTAAGGGGAGACAACAAGGAAAATATTATTTATAAATCATTTAATTAATCTGGACCAGTGTGAGAATAAAAGATATACATAATTAAACAACTCTCTTAACACATGTGTATATCTGACAAAACCTTTTATATTGTTTTGTTAATAAATAGAATATTGCAAAAGAACATCAAATATCGAATAATTTAAAATGTCGCGGCTGTCGATATGTGTGTGTTCTTACCAATGAATTAATCAGGCTGATATCTCTCCTTTTTAAAAATTTATTGTGTGGTACAATATTCACGGAGTCAAATAATAAAATCCAGCTAAAGTTGTTTTTTTTATAATTATGGATAGTTTTGTTACCTTTCTTCGCTTTTTTCATATTACGGACTAAATGATAAGATCAATGGGTACAATGGGGGAAATTCCATAACATTAAAATCCAAAGAAATACCAGGCAAATTCGTAAGAACAGCAAAGGAGAGAACAAATACTACAGAAGATATACATAAAGAATTGTAAATATTGTAAACCATAGAGAATATAACAAGACAGCACCAAAACAAAAACACTAGCAATGTGAACTACGGGGTGGCTTAAGACAGCACCAATTAGTAATAAAATATAGGTTTGTTCAAGTTACAAACAAATATAACAAAACAAAAACACTAGCAATGTGAACTGCTGGGTGGCGTAAGACAGCACCAAAACAAAAACACTAGCAATGTGAACTGCTGGTGGCGTAAGACGGCACCACCACAAAGCAATGTGAACTGCTGGGCCATGTTGATTGATTGGTGTGTCGCTGTTTACCTTTCCTTTCACTACAAAAACTAGGTGGGTATGGCATGATATGGAAAGCTGACCGTGGACCATAGTGGGTGGTATTTTAAGACAGATGTTCAACTTCAACACGAAGAACATTCAAAACTTTACTCCTTTAAATGTTATCATTGAAACTAATACAGGGGAAAGTCGCAATAGCTTTATGAGGGGTACAATGTGCTTTACTGGATTAATCTTTGTAACTTTCGCTCTGGACTAAAATTCCGGAAAGGCAAAATCACTGTGAACAATAGACAGGACTTAACAGAATAGAATAAGATAACTAAAGGCAGCGACACCTTTTTCAATCTGAAAATTTCTTAGTGTTTTTCTAAGAATTCGTGAAATTAGAATATGAAGTAAAATCCGTTCGATTAAATTGACATTGTCATGATAACCCGGTTGTCGTGTCCTGACTATACACAGCTAATGCATGATTAAGAAAAATCCACTTTGGATAGTGAAAAAATGCAGGAAATGTGTTTCGACTATTATTCCTTCATATTACTCCCGCGGGACATATCAGAGTAAAACATTGATTGGTACAAATTGCAGAATGCATTCAAGCCTTCTGAAAATTCATTTGCCTTATCTTCGAAAGGCTTTTAATATTCAGCAGCTTTCTTTTTTACAAATAATATCAATAGAACATTTCTGATTGAATTAGCTTTTGAAGGAAGGATTATCACAACCTGATTATAAAATCAATCATGATGTCACCACAACACCGCAGTCTAATTTACACTTGAACGTGTTTTAACGTAATTAATGTTCAGTTCAACAGCTCTTCGATGCATATAAGTGTATCCATCAACCACATTGACACTTTTTAATGACCAACAAGCACACGTCATTTACCCTTTCATCATATCAACTTATACTACAGGTTCAGATTTTCTGAAGGGTCTGACAAATGTAAGCATACCTTTCAATATGATTCGTTGTTTCATTTTCCCCATTTTCATCATTTAAGATCAAATACAGTTCCGAGTCAATTTTACTCCTGTAGATCTGTTGACGCTTTTCCTTCTTCCATATATAGTTAATCATAAACTGAAATTAACCGAGATATAAACAAAATGGATGATTAGAGTTATGTAGGCTTTGCTTCCAATATAAGTGACAAGAATGCTTTCGTTTTATTGCAATATTTATTTTCCTATTTTGTATGTTCACTTGTTTAATGACGAAATAATGGAAATTTTTCAATTATTTACTAATATCACGCAAAATCTACATTTTAAAGCCATTAAAATTATGAGAAACTGTGAATATGCATTTCTTTTTATTACACTTTTAATATCATATACATTGCATACCGTTATTCAAACCCACATTTTCCGAATGGTACCAATAATAATGTAGACTGTGAATACAAATATAGAGTCAGTGAAAATATGTGTGGAATAATTCCGGTATAAAGTAAACGAGTAATTTAAAATTGTACTGGTCATGAAAGTGACAATCAAATTTTACTGCCATTACTTTTATTACTTTAAAACTTTATTTATTTATGTACATATATTCAGTATTAAACTGAGCATCTATTTCGTGCATAGCTCCGTCATTAGACGATATATGGTTCTAATTCTTGATCAGTTTTGCATTTAAAAATGTTATATAATATGAACACAGTATAGAATTTTCATAAACAAAATGGACAACAGGAAAGGTCAACAATGACATATATCTATCAATTAAAGCCACCAAACAGACAGAACCGCGGACACAAAATAACAAAAAAGAGCACAAAAAAACAAACATAAAGACAACAGAGTCAGTATAATGTTACTTGGTACAGACACTGAAAAGTGGGTTGGCTAAACCGGTTTTACGGGTACCCAACCTCCTCCATTATCTGTCCTGACCCTTTGGTGCAGAAAACAAAGTCCTTTGTCCACGACTCATCAGTTGTGTTCAAGGCCTCAAATGTTGAAAACCAAAACAACAATCCAAAAAGTTAAAGAGCAACTTCAAAATACCAAAACCATCTAAGGACAGAGCTACAGTATGCACGAGGGAGATACTCCTTAGTTTTCAAAAATTTTACAATTTTGTAACAGTAAATTTTAAGTATCAATTTCGGGCTAGTATCGAAATAATATAGCAACTGAGCTGGGGATACTTATGGGAGCTTGGAGTCCACCAGCAACGGCATCGACTCAGTGGTAAAAATAAAATTCTTTGATACCAATTTTAATGCCCATACTATAAAATATTTTCTACCACATTTTGTTTTATTGTTTATCGACTAAATACTGCTAAGGAGACATGAATCGTATGAAAGATGCATATACACTGCATGAAAATGTTTATTTGGTTTTCAATATACAAAAGATTTTCTACGCTCAAGATATAAACGTAAAATCATTTAAAGAAGCTATAAATTAGAACTGTATAGAAATTTCCTTAATGATATTACTTAATGATTGACAGAGTCTCAATAATCCTAGTTTTCACCAAATTGATTTTGGTATTAATTTATTGCATATTTGTTTTCCTTTGTATAGAGATTTATCGACAGAATGGTTTCGTTGACAAAATCTAATAGATTTAAGAAGAATGAAAACAAGCTTTGTAAATTGTTTTCGCTTTGCGGATTCAATTTGCTGAATAATAGTGGATTTCCATAGTAAAATATGGAACTATCCTCTTTTACATCTGACTGTAATATTGGTAAGAAACGTCGCGTCAGGTAGAACTTTACCTTAATATAAACTAACATGTTTTTTTGAAATTTTGCATTAAAAATAAGGTAAAACCAAAAATAACCATTAATGTCAACTTAAAAAAAAGTCTGGTTATTCTTCATTTTGATTTGATAATAAATTGAAATTTAGACAAACTTAAAGATTGCATTCACGTGTAATAGATTTAAACAAATATGATTTTTGATTTCTGTTTGATGAACCAGAATTCAGTAACCCCCTTTCTTTGTGATGAACAGTTCGATTAGTAAAATAAAGGTTTGCTTAATTTTAAAGGAAGTACTATAGTACTTTTCACTGCCGTATATATTTCATTTTTTTAATTAGTCATTTAACAATTATATTTTCCATCTGTTATTGGTGTAACGGTCATCACTCTTTTATTATAAACATTCGTTAAACTAGTTTAATCCATCCACAATTTTAATGTGCCTGTCCCAGCTCAGAAGCCTTAGTAATTGTTGTATGTTTTTATATTGTTTTTTTTTATTAATTTTTTTAGTATAGTTTTTTTATTCAAACATTGTGTAGATTCGGTTCAATTTCGTCGTAACGTTTTAACATCTATGGTTTAAGTGTTTATAATGCAGTATTTGCCTGTGTTGGAGATTGTACAACGATCTCTGTTGTCGTTTTTTCAGATTCAGTTTCAAGGTCGTTCTCTCATCGACAAATTCCTTTCATTTGTATTGCATCATAAAAAATTTGATGGACCATATTGCTTGTTCATCAACTAGGAAAAAAGTGTGGACGACCACAAAAAGTCAAATAAATATTAGAAACAAGTAGCAAATGACCAAAACAGTGGCGACAAAACCACTGAAGAACAAAGCAATATACGTGTGCACCAAATACGCTAGAAGGTTTTATATATACTTTCTATTTTAATTAGGGCCCCACCATAACGGCGCCTTATAGTAATAAGTCTGTCCGTCCGTCCGTCCGTGTGTCCGTTAGCATTTCCTTTGTCGATTGCTTTCACGGATTTTTATGATTTTTATATACAATAATGGACTTGACCAAAGGAAGGTCCCTTTCGGTTTGGAGGAAAATCGGACTACAATTTTTGGGAAAAACTTAGTTTTTATATGAAAAAATGCACATTTTGAGAATTAACCTTATGATAACTTCAGATTGCCTTCATAGATTTTCATATATTTTATATAGTGTTGAACCTGATCAGAGGAAGGTCCCCTTTGATTTTTAGGAAAATTGGAAAACACTTTTTGGGGGGAAAACTTTGTTTTTATATGTAAAAAGGCAAATTTGGGAATTTAGCTTCATGCTTTTTGATAGATAAAATGAATGTATGAAATCACAACTAGATTTTGAAGTGTTTTTGATTCCCATGAATTCAATCCCACAAGCCGGCGGGGCCCTTTCCAACATTGTCAGTATTCTAGTTTATGACGCTTTGTCAATAGTATTTAAACAGATTTCACAATGCGGTTAAAATATAAAAGCATCTGTAATAAAAAATATTGTATGATATGTACACAGTATCGAATTTTCTGTCTGGCTTTATATTTGGAACGTTTACTGTTCTACTTTATATATATTTTTATAGTTGATAAAGATGTAGGCCTTAAACTTTCCGTACTTACAAAATATATTCACTTAACTTTTTTCTTACAATAAACCTCATATATTATCTATAGTGCAAGTCCATTTTCACAGTTGGATACAAATTGATTTTTTGATCCTAGATCTATCGGGAACTTAAAGACGTTTAGTAAATTGTTCCTGTCCATTTTAACTTAATAAGTGTCCCGTAGGTAACTTCGTCAAATCAGACCGATGCTTAATGTAACGATTATATTACATGTGTAAGTGATAAAGGCGATACCAAATTCAGGACAAATGATAAATTTTAGAACATTAGGATCATGAAGACATTTTTTAAATTTTTATTATGCATAAAATCAATCAATGAAGAAATATTTCGTTAACATGTCGATACATTTGAAAAAAAAACACTATTAACCTTTTTCCAAAAATTATTTTCTTAATGCATAATCAGTATCTTTCAATATTTTTCAAAAATAGGGTTATCTATTATTTTTTTAGTTTCAATATTTTAAATACAACGGAAAAAAATTATTATTATAGAGAAATAGATAATTTTTTCTGAATAGTATTTTTCGATCATTTCAATATTATTTCTTTCTTCAATAATACATGCGTATATAGGTCCCCTAAAATTACCTTTATCTATATGGCACTTAAATTGATAACATTGTTAACACTTCCTCAGAACAATGGCTCCGAAGAGATCTTTCTTTAAACATTGTCTTTGTACCTACTGGCTATACATGTAATACAACTTTAGTTGTATCTAACTTAAAGATTTCCAAAAACAATAACATAGAGGGTAAACACAAGCCGAATTCATGATAACAGTACCACCACAAGGAATTAAAACCTTCTATAAAACGAAAGATAATCAGGAAAACGAACTACCATCAACCCTTGCAGAAGGATAAGCAATTACTAATGGGTTAACGGAACCCATTCCATTATAAGATATTAAAAAAGATGTTTTTTTTTTTTTTGGCGGGGGGGGGGGTGTTTGTCTGTTTTTTTTTTATCATTTTCGACACTTAGGGCAAATCTGATCATAGAAATGCTGATTAATGTTTGATTATGACGACAAAGTTACCTATCTGAAAATTACCAATAGCTGATACTGAGAGCTGATATGTCGATACGTGTACGCTAGTACTTTAATCGGATATTTTACAGTGAGTTAAATTATGATTTTGCAGCTGATTTTCTTGAAAACAAGGACGTTTGGTATTTTAGTATTTGAATTAGTTTTAAAGCATGTGTAAAATTTCAGAATTTTAAAAACTCATTATGAATAAAAACGTACAGCACCTCGTAATAATATCTAAAACAGTTTAACAATTCCAAGTTACAATACATTTTAATTTTATTCATATGGTGTTCGTTAGAGAATTTACCAAGCAAACTTAGAAATAAATTAACATTCAAATTTCAGCTTGGTTCAGACTTCTACAATCTAGACGTATAAATTAAATAGAACCAATGGTACATTTATTTACCAAATCAATCGCTGAAAAGACGGAACAGAACAATTAATAATAATTTGTATAGAATCTTTGTGAAATTATTCATGAAGATTGATTACAGTCTGGAAAAAAACTGAATAACAGTGAAAGCAAAGGTTTTGTTTTTGGTTTTTAAAAAGATTATCCATGATCGATCTTCCTCAAAAAATGATCTTAGTGTTAATGACCACGTGTAAAAGAAACGGTATCCGCTGTCGTAATGTGTCAAATATTGGATTGAAGCATTAAGTAAAATACTCTTTTATACAGCAGCAATTTGGTAGTTTTGTATACGAATCCTCCACGGACTTTTCAATGACTACTAGAATTAATATTTGACGGGCCGACAAAAACAATTGCCATAATATTACTCCAGCTAACGAGGCTGTCGTGAATAAATCTCATTTGAATTTTGATAATCCTTGAAGGGTGATGGCAGATTCACAAGGAATACCACAGTCAGATGGTGGGTGTGAAGACATTTAAAAAAACAGGATGGGTAAAATATTGCATCTAATGGAAATCCTTTGGTTAATTTTTAGATGTGTATTGGGTAAGTACCATTTCACATCAAACTTATTCAATATATGAAATGCATGCATACTGTGAAAAATGAAATTTAGCATCAAGTAAAGACGAAGAACGATCTGATGGGTCGTAATCCGACATTTTCACAATATGCACCTTTCACGGAATATTTAAAATTCTTGGGTGGGGAGTGGAGGGGCGGGGAAGGGGGGGGGGGGGGGTAATCATACATTTTGTTTCCTAAAAAGTGTAGTTACCGCTTGTTTAAATAATAATCTTTGTTGCACATACGTCAATTTCGACTTTTTTACATCCCCGAACCATTTCAGGTTAATTTAGCAATCTGCGGATACAACGTGTTACTCTTGGCCTCCATTTGTTACAATTATATATATATAAACATATGTACATGTGTAATGAATTTGACAATTGTAGTATATAATCAGAAATTGATCAACAAATCAGCTACTCACAACTATATGTGCATGAGTGAAAATTGTTATTTATCTTGTCAAGATTGGATTATTTTTCATAATCAAACCTATCAATTTTATATATTCGGTGAATATAGAATAGAGAATGGAAACGGGCAATGTGTCAAAGAGACAACAAACCGACAAAAGAGCAGAAAACAGCTCAAGGCTACCAATGGATCTTCAACGCAGCGAGAAAATCCCTCATCCGGAGGCGGGCTTCAGCTGACCCTAAAACAATAATGCATACTAGTTTAGCGAAATGTACACTAATGAACCAAAATTAAAATACACACAAGACTAACAAAAACTAACTTGGGACAGGCGTAAAAATGCGGCGGGGTTAAACATATTTTGTGAAATCTCAACCCTCCCCCTATACCTCTAGCAAACGTGGAATAAACGAACACAAACCGATACAAACAGTAAAACTCAGTTCAAAAGATGTCCGAGTCCGATGTTAAAAAGGGTAACAGAAGAAACTAAGCAAAATGACAAAGGACTTCTAGCAGCTCCAGACCTCAATTAAACCGAATAAAAGATTATGTCTATCAGCCACAATCCCTTTTGTTTTTTCAGGGACCTTCCAGTCCATATATTGCCATTCCATAACAAAATCAGACCTCAAATAGATTGTTTAGTTTGTTTTGTTGCGGTTTTACGCCGTTTTCAGCACGCTTGGTTAATTTCGCGGCGGCCAGTTTTTATTGGTGGAGGAAGCCGGAGTACCCGGAGAGAACCACCGACCTTCGGTAGGAAAATTGGCAATCCTTGTAAATTTAGATCGGAGTCGAACACACCCCGCCACCGGTGCGATTCGAACTCACAACATCCATGTTGACAGGCTAGTGATCATTAGTAGCCATGACGAACTACCTAGACCACTCGCCACCGAGCCCCCCCCCCCAAATAGATGCAATATATGTTGTATAATGCATGCATGTTGTCAGTTTCAAAAATACTTGAAATAGATGGTTGGATTATTGGTTGACGTCAAGTGGCAATTGTTACCTGCATATCGGACACGCTGAGTATGATTTTTACGTGTTAGCTCACGAATTAACAGTTCTCAGGGAGACGTGCCAAGCCATTCGGACGTATTATTCCGACTCCGTGCGAACTTGGGGGAGAAGTACAAATGTTAAAGTCTTTTGTTTGATCTGGCCGGGGATCGAACCTGCGACCTTACACACTTGAGAGCAGGGTACCACGAGGTGACTTTGAATGACCCAACTATATTTGAATATGATTCTATATACGTATAATTTTAATTAAAAAATAAGTTTGTGATTGGTTTAAAAACCTTCAACAGATTTAGACGTAGGGTTGTATGCGATAATTGCACTATAGTGAATCACTGGCATATCATCAACAATTCATCAATTTTACGCGCCTCTGACATATACATGTAGGTCTGTCATTAGATGTAAATGTTTCCTTTGGGACCATGATGACTGAGTATTCACTAGTGTAATACTGTGACTTCTCAGACGTGAAAGCGTCAAATTTGCATATAATGTTTAACTCCAATCATTATTCCCATTTTTCAAGTAATTAACGATTGAAATGAATGCTCGATTTCAACTTTTACCTGATAGTCCCACTTCAGGGACAATTTTGAAATGCTAATTGATTTAAATTGGATTCTATACGATGGTTATCACTTGAATATTCCGCCATTCCCTGATGACTTCTTATCAAGTTCAAACCAAACCATTAGATTAGTTCCATATATATAAAGTACTGGGCTACAAAAGTTGTGAATATTAGGGAAACAAAGTGCATGTATCCGTGACTATAATGTTGGGTTCAATCCTTCAGCCAATCCTTGATAAGCGCCAAATTAGAAATTATCACATCTATGGGTCGTCGTCCGGGCCTTCGTATAGGAGCAACTGTAACGTGTTAGGCGTACATAAAATTTTCCGTATCCGTACTACATTTAATTTAAAGAAACTGCAATTCTAAAATATTATTAAACTGCAATATAACTTTTGAATTTCAATCCAAATGTATTCTGATGTCCACTTATTCAAACTCCCAGACAAATCTGAAACCACCAACTTCAACCTTACCTTTAAACTACATTTATCCTATTCCTGACGTGTTTAATCGGTGGGATAAAAATACATAATATCTTTAACCACTTCCCGGTGATTAAATTTGTACGTGGGAATTACCGCTGTTTTTTCTACAGTTATTAGAACGATAAACTAGAGAAGTCCCGAAATGACGTCTATGTAAACAAACTACATAGCAACGACATTTTCTTAAGGTTTTTGTCGAAAATCATAGGAGAAACAGATTCTTCTTCAATTTTCTCCTGAGTTATGGAATTTCTCCACCCTCAATAGTTAAATTTTAGATTTTAACACGCTCGCATGTTGAAAATCGAAAATTTAACTATCTAGGGTGGGGAAATTCCATAACTTACTCGTACTTGAAGGAGAATCTATATTTAAACAAACAGAAAGACGTAAAATGTCTTTAAACAAACAAAATAAAATCAGATTTACATTTTTGTGAGATTTTAAAGCAAATACCAGCGTTCCAGATCCTTAAAAAACTTACCATTTTCCGTTTTTGACTGTCGATCTGGCGTTATTTGAATGTATGACGTTATACCTTGGATTGCAACGTCGCACTTTCGACTGTCAAACCATTTCGCGTGACAGTTATAGCTGTTATATTTCGAGCTTTGCTAAATGTTTGCAGAGCGATATATGTAATATGGAAGAATATGACTTTGAAATTTTATTTTATCAACAAAATACAACAGTTTAGTGATTTAATGTGTGCTTCACGCTTCACGTCAACAACGCATTGTACACGGGTGTGTTTCTATATAGCGAAAGCTGCACGTCATATTAGAATTAACAGTATTTTTGAATTGGTATACAGCTTGAAGTTTCTTTTTGTTTTCCATTATTACGTACTTTGTTGACTAGGCATTTTTATTTACATATAACAAATGGGGTACGCGTCAGTGAGATAACCGAGATTCCATAAAAGAGCATTTTAATGGGTTGATAACATCTTGTGTGACCTTCATATGAATTTATTTCCCGAAATGACTGTCATTTAATTCTATTTCGGATCAGTAATCGTATTCAGATAACATGTTTATAGATTTTCATTGTCTGGTCTATTCAAAACTGCATATTGTTGTTTAAAATTGCATCAGATTTAGCTTTTTACAAAAATTTACCGACAGGCATCGGCATTGCAGTGTCTTTTTTTTTTTAAATATTTTTCTCTTTGTCAATCATAACAATCGTTAATGAACTGGTTCCGAACTATAAACTGTATTCGAGTGTTATAGTTCGGATCCTCATATTGACATGAACTCAAAACTAACAATTAACAAGAGTGATCGAAGATACATTTAGACCATCAGAGCTATTTTGATTGTTGGTTTGTTGGGTAATTTGAAAGTTAATGGCAATAACAAAGCCCTTACTTCAACAAATAAAAATCCTTTACATCGACGAAATGTGCATATCTTGTGCATCAAAACTGGTATCAAAGAATTTTATTCATTCATCTGCAGTTAGTCTTCACATACTTGATGATCCGTTGGATACTAAAGCTATAAAACAAAAATTAAATTATATATACGATGTACATAGATTAATTTCCATATCTCCGTATAGTCAGAGAGTAGTAAAATACAATTAGCCGAACGGACATTTCAGAAGATCAAATCACAAATATATGGCTAAAACGTAAAAAAAGGAAAAACAAATAGAACCAACACGACAAGAGGAAACATGAAATATTAATTAAGTAAACAGGATAACAAAAAACTACTACAAGTAATTTTCTGTATTAATTTTGCGAGAACCATGTAGGTTTTAAACAGGAAATATGAAATTGAATTTTTATTGATATTTTTTAAAGGTACATTTAAAGACCATGTTGTAAACTTTGGGTGTTTGTTTAGTTATATACTTGTTATTTTGTGCTTTGTTTATAACTTCATTCCATATTCGTTTTTCCTCACATTATTATGCAGTGAAAAGAGCTCATTTTCTGTCTTTTTTTTGCAAAGTTTCCTATATAGCTTGAATAGTACACCAATGTCCTTACCCTTAGAAGTGACTTAGCTATCGTCGCACTAGGTCCGAAGTACAGCAGTCTTTTGTAGTTCCTTGGGCTCTGGAACGTATAATCATTAACTCCAAAAATGTTGATCGTCAACTTGAGATTTCCGTTTTTTGGCATCGTCTAATACTAGCAATTGTTAAATTTTTGTAATACAGGGACATTGCTTAAAACTATAGACGAATTTGAAAAAGAATGCTTTTATAAAATATACACATTAATATATACACATCATTTTTTTTTTCATTTTGGCTATGTGTGTGACTTAAAGTAAATTAAGTCTGCTAGTTTTGTTCGGACTTTATTTTGTCAGGTTTTCTTGAAACGGATAACATTATTTGACGGAAACCTTTAACATTAGTTAAAACATCATATTTTGGCAAAAAATAAAAGAATTATACGCACAAAAATGGTAAATCTGCTTTCATAGCATATTTGGGAATCTGGACATTGGAAAGGGGGATAATTGGTTACGACTAAAAAGAAACAAAAGGTAAAATTGATATTTTATCGACATATTCCGGGGAAAAAAACGATTTACGGAAGGTTTTCTTGTTCATTTTATTGCTTACAATACGCATTCCTGGATAGCCAGTGAAACGGGCCTAAATCAGGCTGACCAAAATTAAGATAAGCGGGTCAACTTTGCTCGGGCAAGAAAATGTTGGTGACGTTTCATCAAATACGTTTTGACTTGTATTTTGTTCAGTGTTGTGTCACTACGTATTGAATTAACATTTTTCTACCAAATCCCAAACATTTAAAATAACTTGCAGCCATATTACTTCACTTTAACATTGGTATCGCAGAGATTTAGGAAGTATTAACGTTCAATCAGAAGACCCTTTGGCTAAAATAATTTATATAACCATTGAACAAAGCAACGGAAGCGCAATATTAAAGGATAATTTCTTAAGGTTATTTCCAACATATTTATCTGTCAATTTGATGAAACATAATTGCTGAGTGATTGCCACTTTCTAATCATTTCTCCTGATTATGAAACCTAACAAAACACAAAGTGCCCTTTGGGTTATGTAGTAAGTATACTTAGTTGATGCGAGTATTTAAACCGTGCATTATTTGTCAAATCTAGTCTAGCTGGTAAGAAAGAATATGACGGATAAAATCGCGACACAAAGTTCACCCCAAGATCAGTGGACTGATAAAGTTACATACATAAAAAAATTGAAATGTTTGTTTTCTGATTAACTATACTCTTCAAAAAAAGAAACGCATAGACAAAATATGTATGATTGAGATTTAATTTTTCTCTGTTTATGTCTATTTTAAGCAAAGGTGTTTTATGAGGCAATAACTCAATGCTAAATGATTTCAAATCAAGTGCAAAAAATTTGTTACTACTGATTATGGCGTCATTTCACGAAATTTTCGAAAAATAACGAAATTGACAAAAATCACCCAAAATATGAAAAAGAAAACTTTATTAATGGCCTTGATTATGTTCACCATAATTCTTTCTCACGATTTTCTTGGATGGTTTTGACTTTGACGGTGTTCTCCATGAACCGACAACAATAAGAAAATTTCAAAACACAACTTAGATAAAACTAGACCAATTCAAATCTAACTTCGAAACAATGGTTAATTGTTGGTAATTTTCTTCATATCAAAACTTTGATTAGAAAAAACTAATTCACAGTTCCTTGAGAAAGTCTTGAAATACTCCTTCCCACTTGATTCATTGGTAAATATAAGTCATCCTTTTAAAGTTATTATCTGAATATCTTCAAACATTCATCAAAAGAGTAGAAATAGTTTAATTGTGACAAAGATTACAGCGTAGTCGAGTTTTTAAAACAGGATTCGACTAAAATGGGGCTCAAGTTTTAATGTAGTATGTTAAAATTTAAAGGCTCAGCTTAACAGACAAAATTATAATAAGAACGATCAGTTAAAGAAAATGTCTGGAAATTTGAAGTAAATATAGTATTCATATATACAAAAGATCCTAGTTCTTCAATTTATTCCCAAATATAACTTCCCAGCTGTTCGGTGTGATAATAAATTCTTTTTATAATGCTTACAGCGTGGAAAACATTACGTAGTTTTCGGATCAATTTATCATGCCTTGAGTGAAAAATGAGTTTACAATATTAAGATAATATCCCACAGAGATATTTGATTTCTACTAAAGCCAGTTAGTGTCATGCTGTGCTTTTCACACTACATGCTTTATATTTATCCGTTTAACGAGTTATGCAAGACGTTACTTGTTATGCAAGACGTTATTTGCATTGACTATTTCGAGAAATGGTTTTAGCCAAAACCTTTTTTCGTTGCAACAATTAGGTCCGCACTGGTTGACATAATTAGGCACCGCATATCTGTATACGGACTAGGAACTGCTTACCATTCCAGACCATCTTAGCTCATTCCATCGATTCAATAAAATCAAGCGGTCGTTTGTATATGGAACTGATTTTTAACTACACTACAAAATTATCTGGTAAAGGACTATTGCAAAAATGAAAGGTTTTCGCTTTTTTCTGGTAGTTGTTTTTTCTCTACGTTATTGCATTCGTTTTGCTTGAAATTTAACTGAACTCTGAGATATATGTACAGTGATTCAGAATTGTCTTCATCTATACTGTCTACTATCAGTCTTCGTATGGTGGATTTAGATCTTGAAACAAATTCTTACATGTATATACGTCACAATTGTTAAGTTAAGGAACAGTGATTTTCTTGCTGTTCTTCATCTTAAAGTCATAGGAAGTCCTTCAACGCAGATACAATTTTTACTTCTATTTTTGATTTGACCCCTTTGATAAATTGTCTTATATGCATTTTTATAGCTAATAAATGTATGCAGATGATGGTGCAACAACCATTGTACCATTGTCCTCAAATCGTTACAGTTATAAATTTAAACTGTCAGAACAAATTTTGGCCATCATCACACAATTACATTGTAGCTTTACCACAACATTCCTTTCAAAATTAGTTTAAGATTTATGCTAATTTAAATAAAGTGAAAGTCATATAATAAGACAACAGCTTCATGTCAAGTTTTCCTCCAAATCCCACCTTACCTTAACTCTTAACGTCCTTAATCTTGAAGTGAATCTTTGAGTTTCCATAATTTTATTGTCTTCTTTGATAGGCCTCAAATGTTGAAAACCAAAACAATAACCAAAAAAATTGAAGAGTTAATTCTAAAATGCCAAAATTACTATAGGGGAAAGCCAAACCATCTAGCGCCAGGGGATACGCCTCAATATTCTCCAATAAAGTCGTTTATCAATTTAAAAATTTTGCCGAGACCCTAAGCTTTTAATAGGTACCAATTATAAAATATAAAACTGAGCAGCGTACGGAACTTTAGAAACGTAATCAGACGATTTGTAGAAAGGTTCTAAAGGGGGACTTCCCATTATCTTATCAATAATTATGTATACTTCGTTATGACGCTGACTGGATTCCATATATCTAATATGCTTCCATTTAAAATTAATACCAAATCATTTAATATTCAAAAATTAATCCGGTCGTTGTTTCTATCATTGTCATTCCATGCGGAAAATAAATAGGTTTTTGATAATAAATTATTCAGTATTTCCTCCCTGTAAGTAAACATGCAAAACTGTAAGATGAATAAATAACGGAAATTCAGATCATTTTGCGTTTCTATGGACCAAATTCGTGAAATTTGTACTTATATTATGACTTGCAGTGAAGATACATAATTTCTGTTGTTTGATTGTTTTCCTAAATGACTTAGACTTTAGATTTACTCTAACTTTGATAATAAATTTGTGTTAGAGTTCAATTAAGCTGACAGCCAAAGAATGCTAACTAGATTCTCAGTTTTATTAAGCAGCAAGGTTTCGTTTTGATCACGCCATTTCTATAAATGTATAACGGAAGTAAATTTCCGATCATTGGAGTTGTTCTAATAAACTGGAAAATACGACAAACTTAAAAGTAAAAAAATCAATCAAGTTTATTTCCTCCATTATTTCAAATAAGTTTTCTGACAGCTTACATTAAATCCAGATATTGGGAAAACATTTCAGAACATGAACCACCTAAATATTGGTTTTTCAGTACACCGTCAAAGAAAAAACGATGTGGACTGTAAACGGACCCTAGTTATACTGAAAGGAAGCCTTCCTTCGACGAGCCAAATATTCACGTCTACCCTAAGAGGGCGACCCAAGCGTCAACATAATTGCACGTTATCATACTATCCATTTAAAAAATATATATATTATTCAGTTATCTGTCTTATCTTAAGAGTATAATTATATAGATTCTACAACGATGTTGATTATAAAATTTATCAACTCGAGATAATTAAATTTTCATTTTTAAACTGTGAAGCTTGTCCGAGCAGTTCAAAACATGAAAATGTAATTATCGAGAGTGGAAAAATTTCGTAATTAACGCGTCGTGCGTTTTAGAACCCTTTTCTCTAACGACAATGTAGACCACCGAGCGGTCTTCCTGTGTTTTTTATTGCCGGAAATTTCACGAGCATTTATAATCCAACGTGTCAAGAAATGTAAAAATGCGCACAGAATTAGAGAAAACAGTATATCATATCACCACAGTCATTAATATATTACCCATAGTTCTGTCACATCAGCAGAGACATATTCTCAGAGTATGTTTATACTGCTATAGGATTAAGACAAGAACCAAATTGCTCCAAAAACAGTAGTGTGGAATATTCATCGAAAGAAACTTCAGAACAAGTAGCAACTAAGGAAAATAGTGGGGTTGAAACGATTCAAAACAGTATTAATAAATACTTACTTCAGTTGTGTTCAGTCTTTGTTAATTTCTTCACACTAAAACTTTTATGGTCTTCTTCACGAATTGATCGGCCGATACGAAGTTTCCATTCCACGTATGATATAGAATAGAGCATGGAAACTGAGAATGTGTCAAAGAGACAACAACCCGACCAAAGGCAGGAAACAGATCAAGGCTACCAATGGGTCTTCAACGCAGCGAGAAGATCATCTTCCTTGAGGGCGAGGCCCGAGTCGAATATGATCTTTTTGGGTGCATAAATCTTCATGTGTCCCTCACGAGCATGCAATTTATTGTGTGTTATACCGAATCAACACATGGATCCCTCACCAGAATGCAATTAATTGTTTATTATACTGAATCATGGATATGACGGGTTATTATGTACTGACTGTCATGTCTTACACCTTTTGATTGTGTTTGGCTTCATCTGGTCCTTAAACATAATGCATACAAGTTCAGCGAAATGGACGGGACACTAAACTCCAAAACATACAAATGAACCAAAATTCAAAAAACAAACAAGACTAACAAAGGCTACACCTTCATGACTTGGGACAGGCGAAAAAATGCGGCGGGGTTGATCTCAATCGCCCCCTATACCTCTAGTCAATGTAGAACAAACAAACGAACAGCGATACACACAGTAAAACTCCGTTCAAAAGATGTCCAAGTCCGATGTTAAAAAAGGTAACAGAAGAAACTAGATATCTTCAGTTAGATTTCACACCCTTCTGGAATTGACACCTCACCGACTGGATTATATTCACTGGCAATGTAAAACGTGTCGGTAATGAAGCAGGACATACTTACCATTCCGGAGCATCTGAATTAACTCCTGGTTTTCATATTGCTAGTGCTTCAGATTCTGTGATGTCTTGTTCCAATTCTGATTAGATCATTATATGTTTCTTTTAGTTAGACATGTTTCCTCTTGGCAGTTGTTTGTTATGTTTCATTCTCATGACCTTGTCTTGACCTTGGATTTCGATTTTACGGACTTTTACCACTGTTTTGTCATTCGGTATTTCCGTATTCTTTTGCAGATATTTAATACATTCGGTATAAGAACAAGATACTGTATACAAATGCACAGAATCTAAGTGTTATTTCGTACAGAAATATTTTGTCAAATGTTCATACTGAGTTACTTTTTAAAATATTTTCTTATTAAGGTTTCATCAAGATCAGAGGAACAGTCATAAATATATCCATAACACAAGAAAAATTTTACAAGTATGCTCTTATTATATGAAAAATAGTCAACGCAATTATAAATAACTTAATACGGTTTCTCGTCGTTTATAGTGAATTATTTGTCAGGTTTCAAGAGAGGTTAAAAATCAGAGAATATCGTCACTTCATAGTCTTCACTCCCTTATTTTAAATCAGTCGACTGATTAACCTTAAATAGATATTGCCGAAGCTATTAGACAAAGGGGAACGTACGTAAGATCAAAATCCCGAAGACAAAGTTAGTTCGTGAGAACAGTCACACTGAGAAAAAAATACAATATAGATATAAACAAAAAAAAAACCAGCATACAAAAGAACATTTGAAGCATGAAATCTAAATCAATGGCAATGTGAACTCCTAGAAATGAAAGAAGTTTTGATCAGATGTATGCCCTACTCCGTTGTAAGTGAGAAATATCATGTGAAGTCACAAGTCTGTTGAGTTGTCAAATCTATTCACACGTGAAATCTAACTCAAGAATTCCAGTCTCATTAGGGAGAAAGAATCTTCATATCGCTCCATCAAATCGTGATTTTCGAGTTATCATTTCGACAAAGAATGTATATAATCTTGACTTATATATTTATGTCACAGTAATTATAATCAACGTATATATCACACAACTGTGAAATGTAAACACCATAGGCTGGATATATGCCGGAATGTCAAATTACGACTACTTTGGTTATGCTGAAAGGCCGAAAATAATTAACTGGTACTTGTAAATAAAAACCTAAGATGTTGAAGAGTAGATACAAAATGACCAAAACGGTCAAGTCAAGTAATTTAATGAAGAGACTTCTTCACTCAGAATCAGGAATTTTAACAATTTATAATTATACATTTCGTTGATTCAACAGCATTACTCACCGGAATCCATTCAACATTAATAAAATAAAAAAAAACAGTCGACATTAAGATAGGTACAAATTGGCACTCTCAGTAAATCAGAATAAGCACAAAACTGTCAATACCATATAGATCTTGGGCTTTTAATAATAAACCTAATTCATCATAAATAGTACAAATCTATATGAAAAGTCTTTGATTAATGGTATGACAACTTAGTACTATGGAATTCATCTTTATTTACAAATTTATTTGGAATTAGCTACGACTTCTGACTTATGCAATCAATCTAATACGATGATATCCAAACATCGGAGTTTGTTTTTGGCCGTGACATACTAATTAGTTCGTGGTCTTTAAATCTTGGCACATCTTGTAGGATAACTATTTTATTGAGATTAAGATGCTGTACAAATATTATTTTATTCCTCATCGAATCGAATTTCGAACGGAAAGTTTATGTTCACATGTGAAAATTAAATCATTTTGTCTGATTTATTGACTGAGATAAAAGTTAAATAAACCTTAAATCAAAGTGAAAGTCTGAAATCAGTTCTACAGAAAGATTTTATTTTCAGTATTTTCTTAAAGTGCAATCGAAATTTTTAGCCTATATGAACAAACGTATCTGATGAAATTTTAATACTGTTGTTGCTCATACAATGTGAATCCATGTTCATCGCAGTACGCCCGGCGCTTGCAATTTTCTATATCTGACTTTCTATTATGATTGTGATATAGTGTGAATTACCTCACTCGGTAGCTAGTGTCAACTCTAGTTTTCATTTGGGTTTGATTTATTAATTTTTACTTTCGCCTTCCAGTCTTTGTATTTATTTGCCGTCATTTGCTCCCTATACTTTCAATTCCTCTAAATTTCTTTTATTTATTACTCTTGGAATATCTACAATTATAATTCAAGTTTTCGGTCGATATTTTTAAGATTCTATTTACTTCAGACTCCTTGATTTCAAATGTTAGAAACTTCAATATGCTTATAATATAGAAATGCAGTCAATGTATGAAACATGCACCATTAATGGGTTGAAAGGGTCAATATTGGAGGGCCAAGGGAAATAAATTTGGGCCCCTAATAATGACCTCATTCATTTTTTAATTGTTCAGTAATATTTATTCTGCACTTAATAAAATGAGGACTACATTGCCAAGCAGGTGATTTCGGAGACTTTTGTGTTTAAAATTATTTACTTTCTTGTCAGTCACTGTTAATTGGGATAATACAATTTTAAGAATGAAGGCCTGTTAACATTGAAGACTTCAGCTTATTTGGACTAGTTTTGGTGTTAAATATACCGTCGAAATTGGAAATTGGAAGTAAGTAATTTTGAGATTTAGAAATTGTCTATTGCATATCTGGAAAAATATATCATTAAATATCATCAAGAGCATGTGCTTTGTATAAATAAGTCTAATAATTGATAGAATATGGAGAATTCGCACTCTACAAAGGGTCAAACAAAGAAATAACATCTGAAAGTCACAATCTGGCCTTCAATATTGAGAGAAAATCTCACATTTCACTTCAAACTTATCAATCACAAGAAAAATTACTTTTTCTATTTTTCCAGGAGATAATATACGTACAGATATATCATCTCTAGGGGACGGGCCATATTTTAATGTTACATATATAGTACATAACCAGCCAGTACCAATGCGGCCAGAGAATGATTTTAATATGACATATCCTGACGAACAACGATTAATGGCGTTTATACTAAAAGGATACGAAAAATCTGTACGTCCAGTCCGAAACGCATCAACTTCCGTAAAGGTTAAAATGGGTTTAACTCTGACACAGATATTTGACATGGTAAGTTTGCATTAATATCAAGTACCGAGATGTAGTCTTTGGTGTATTATCATTGATAATATTGATTCTTACTTTACACAGAGATATTTGATATATTGAGCAAAACATGTACCGGTAATAGTCCCTATGAAGACGTTCACCAGTTTGGAATCTTAAACAATCCTGATAACACTTTAATGACCCAGCCATTTCCATATACCTGTGTCTTTTTCAATTATTTTCAGTTTTAAACTGTTAAAATTTATGGTTGTTAGACAGGTATAAGAACGAAAAGGACATTAATATTTTGTATTATAATTTTGATAAGAGACGTACATAAATTCTTATACACAAGATGTGCACATTTCGTCGATTTCCGAGTTGTGCTAAAGGCCTAAAATGTTGAAAAAAAACAAGATAATATTCCAAACCATTGAAAAATAAATTCAAAAAGGCCAAAAAGACCGAAAGGGTAAAGGCAAAACCGTCTAACGACAGAGCTATATCACGATTTATTACAGTAACGTTTTATATGGAATGTTATATATATTACACAAAGTTTTCAGACGATCTGGTATAGTAAATAATGAAATAACTAATAAAGTGAAAATCAATGATCGCCAAGGTTAGAGTTGCAATAATGGAGAAATAAGGCCTTAAAATGGTGGCTTGGTTGTTTATTAAACCGATTGTCAATTAAAACGGTGACAACATTAGACGGAGTGGATTACACTTTATTACATCGTCTAAAAGCACTTTTTGTTCCATATAACCAATGCTTGAATTGTGAGGGGTTGTCAACCATCCATTATATAAACTTTTAGTTATAAATAGCCAATTATGTAATTGTTTGCTTACATTTCGATACAGCTTGTGTAAGATCAATGATTAAAAAAAGAATATTTTTGGTCTTTATGCAAATTTAATGTAACTTTATGGCAGAAACCGTGACGACTACTGTAGGTCAAGGTTTTGATTTTTCTGAGTGAATGCAACTCATGGTTCAATTTTTACTAAGATTTAGAAGCTAACTTTCATTTTATTAAATTATTTTAAAGAGGAAAACTACCACACTAGCGACCTTTCAAGAATATAAAGACTTAAATCACGGAGGAGAATTTCATTCATATCTACACATAAAATTTAAAAGAACCAAAATTTTTGAATTTTGATAGGTTTTACGACATTGGGGTTATTGTTTTAAGTTTCTCACATTTTCAGCCTTGAGCACTACAAATGAGACGAAATTTCTTTGAAATGTTCATAATTATATAATATATAAAACTTGGTATTAAATATAATTTTTGATTATATTTTCATTTTTATCAAAGATTTTTACCACTGAGTTGATGCCACTGTTGGTGGACTCCAAATCCCCGTGGGTACCCCTGGAAATTGATAATTATAATTTACTGTTAAAAAATTATAAAATTTTTGAAAAATAAGAGTATCTCCCTCGTGCATATCTCTGTCCTTAGATTGTTTTGGCTTTTCAGCTTTTGATCATTTTGGCATTTTTTAATTTGCTCTTCAACGATTTGGATTGTTGTTTTTGCTTTTCAACATTTTAGGCCCTGAGCACAAGTGATGAGTCGTAAATCGACGAATGGTGCACATCTTGTGCATCAACATTGTTATCAGAGATTTGTATTTCATTGTCTTCCTATCAAAGTAGTTTATAAGTGGTCGTATTCATTGATTTTCATTTCTGTGATAGATACAGTGTGTCATGATTTTATATTGTTATTTACATATTGTACATTTTGACCTTTATATCGCTGATATTGACCACATACATTCTAGATGTCTTTGTGCCTTAATTAACATTCATTCATCGTGATAGATGGGATAAAACAAATGATCGCGATCGTTACCGCTGTACATAATGTCAACAGAATGACCAGACTGTTTATACGAACGATGTACAGCAATGGACACAACTTTTTTTATCATCCGCTTATTCATGTTTGCTAGTCGGCGATTTTTAATTCAGAATTTTTCATTTCTAGGTAATAGATTTGGGTAGTCTCGAAATATTCGGAACATTTTTAAAAAATAATATAATGTAAATCTAAAAGTCCAAGAAGATGCACATGTAGCTTAAAAGGTCTGCAAAATTCGAGATCCCGAAACACTGTTATCCTACGTAAAACAGACACCACAATTTGAGTAAACTCAGACTTTTACTCTATCAGGTACGCTGGTGACCAAACCTTTGAAAAGCATAAAATTATCACGAAATTCAAATTTCCAAAGTTCCCTTAATACCTTTGTTGAATTTTTGTTCCAAGGGGCTATTGAGTGCTTGTCTTTTGGCAGAGGCTATTTCTCATCTGTAAAGGTCACATACGACGATATTACTAATTTTTGTCCGACGTAAAAGTTACATGTTCAATCTACTGGGATTTTCCCCAATAATAAGTGTTCCATATCCGTTCACTTTTCACATCTAACCTTAGATTTGAACTTTTGCCACGTGGATACAGAGATCTCATGCCAGGAAATTAACTTCCATGTCATGTTCGTTTTAGCATACTTAACAAGAGACATATTTGTTATTAATAAAACTAGAAAAATGTAAAATGTGCTATTATTTTTTTTCAGGACGAGAAAAATCAGGTCCTAGTAACAAATGTGTGGTTGGATCAGGTAAATATTTTTTTTTTCTGACTACTGTTAATCGGACATAGAATTTACGGTCACATCCCAAAACAAGGCCAACAATGTACATAATTTAGATAGCAGAGTCAAAATGTGCTCGTTTTAACTGTAAACCTAACTGAGTTTTCCGGACTTTTTTTGAAACCGTTTAACTAACTGATCTTATTTTTGGTATGTGAGCTTACAATCATTAGTTACAGATCAAGTTTGCTTTTCAAGGTGATCGGATAATTATTGTTAGAGTTATTGCCCTTTGAAATAGGAATTATTGCCTAAATAATAGTTTTCCGGACTTTTTTAGCAGAGGTTTTTACCAAATCTTATTTTTGGTATGTGAGCTTATAATGATGAGCTACAGATCAAGTTTGAATTTAACGCTGATATGATAATTTGTGAGAGTTATAGCTCTGGGAAGAAGGAATTATTGTCAAAATATTAGTTTTCTGGACTTTTTCTTAAACCCTTTTACCAACTTCAAGTGATTTTATTGGTATGTGAACTTATAATGATGAGCTACAGAGCAAGCTGATAGGGTAATTATTGTGTACCCCTTGCAAACATAGTTTCGGGATTTTTAGAAGTCACTATGTCCATACGTCTTCGTCCGATTCCCAGCTCAAGCCGGTAGGGACATTGTATTGCCCAGCAATACTTTCAGAATTCTTGTTTTCAATATTGTTATATATTCAAATTTCCAGACTTGATTTCGTGACTAAACTTTCAACATGTCCAATTATCAAACAAAGTGCAAATTTAAACAATTTTCAATATCGAGAATGGTATACACCTAATTTCAATTTACTTTATGATTAAATGACAAATATTGACGATAATTTATAGATTTCTATAAAATAATGAGAGTCCACTAATTCGATCTGTATCATTTGTTTCAACCTCTGTTCAGTGCAGTGCATAGTAATTTTCAAGATACTGGTTATTTACTTTGT
Organism: Mytilisepta virgata; assembly: GCA_028015205.1. Classification (NCBI taxonomy): domain Eukaryota; kingdom Metazoa; phylum Mollusca; class Bivalvia; order Mytilida; family Mytilidae; genus Mytilisepta; species Mytilisepta virgata. The sequence goes on from CM051517.1 coordinate 6,589,698, forward strand.
TAAAACAGAGGTTTTCTTGTAGAAGTTTAACATTTAACGGAACAGAACTTGCCTAAATTTAGGAGCATCTGATGTCAGTCCTAGTTTTTGTGGTATATCACATTGCTGAAGCTTTATTCTATGTATGTCATACGCAAGTTTTCTTTAGTTTGCTTTATGTTTTTAATTAGTTTGGCTATACGTGTATCTCTTTTTTGTGTTGCTATTCTAACGAAATCAACCTGTTTTTGAAATTATTGACTCTTCTTTTTTCATACTATTCAACAAAAGTAATGATACTTATATTTGAAATTATAATGTAACAAAATAAAAGGAAAATTATTTAATATCACACGAGTTTTGGAATCGACGAACTTAAATTTTGGAATAACGGTAAATTAATAACATCTTACCAAAGGGGTCACAATAAAAATCAGAACCATTTGTAACAAAGGATTTTTAAAAATTCAAAGGGTTGAAATTGTTTAAAAAACTTAACTCTTTATGCAAGTGATGATTAGGCTTCACAAATTGTTTAAATTACAATTTCGGAATGTTTGGGTGAAAATTTGAGATCTCAAAATTTAATGATTTTTTCTGCATAAAAGTATCGCAGTTTGTGAAGTCTATGTGATTTCTTTAACTTTCGGGAAATGTAAAATACAAAACTGTGTATCGTTGACCAATATATTTCATTGTTACGGTATTATTTTACCCACATTTTTTGGGTGTCCTGTTTGTTTTAACTTCTCATGAATTAACCAGTCAAAAACTATAACTTTATACAACTTTTCTTAATATTATATTTCTTTTGAAGTTAAAAGGGCTAACGTAACTGACCATCACGAAATTGCCTAAAATTTTCTTTATCCATAGAATCAGTAACTTTCAGTATGAAAACGTATTCCAAATGTCAGATTAAACATACTATACCATGGGTATGGTATTGCTATGATATTAAAATTTCCATTTCAAAAAAAGGAAACATGTATCATGTCATTCCCAGTTTTTTGTGACACATGGTATTGCAAATGATCTAGTTCTGTGGTTTTATTATTGTAACTTTTCTCTTTTTGCTATTTATTGTTGTTGTTGTTTTTAAGTTAGTATTTTATAGTAGTTTTACCTGTGTATCTTTTTGTGTCTTAGACATAAGCCTTTTGATTCATCTGTTAACTGTATGAATCATAGTCGTATATAACGAATTAATTTTTACAGGAATGGAGTGATGAGTTCCTTCAATGGACACCCACAGAATTCAATAATATAACAACGCTTCGTATTCCTTGTGACAAGATATGGCTTCCAGACATAGTTTTATATAATAAGTAAGTAACCATTAATTAATCGATTGATTAACATTAAATTTCTTGATGATATTAGGAAAGAGACTCTAGGGACCGTCTAGATCTTTTTGTGAGGTGTCAATCCTTTGCTTATCATTGGAGACATTATAAAGCGATTTTTAGTTTGAGAAACAGCAATAAAGTAATATAATTTCTCCTATTCTTGACGTGTTTAATCGGTGGGATAATAATACATAATATCTTTAACCACTTCCCGGTGATTAAATTTCTACATGGGAATTACCGCCCTTTTTTCTACAATTATTTGAACGATAAATTAGAGAAGTCCCGAAATGACGTCTATGTAAACAAACTACATAGCAACGACATTTTCTTGGTTTTTTTTTTTTTTTTTGGTCGAAAATCATAGGAGAAACAGATTCTCCTTCAATTTACTCGTGAGTTATGGAATTTCTCCACCCTCAATAGTTAAATTTTAGATTTTAACAAGCTCTCTAAAGCCTCGCGTGTTAAAAATCGAAAATTTAACTATCTCGGGTGGAGAAATTCCATAACTCACTCGTACCTGAAGGAGAATCTGTATTAGAGATACAATGGATAAGCGTTGGTTCTTGAAAAAGAAACCATGAGCCCGGAGGGCGAATGGTTTGTTTTTCATGAACCAACGCTTATCCATTGTATCTCTTACTTAAACTATTGTTGTGACGACTTTTCCCAATTACCTTTCCTTTCTTAATTAGACCCTATTATGTGTGAGTTTCAGTTAACTTAATTCTCTATACTACTATTCAATTAGATATATATGTATAGTCACTAGGATGATTTTAATGGTAAATGAAAATTAATACAAAACCGTATGGACTTACAGTATAAGGCATATGATTCAGAAATTGTCCATTATTGACAAAATAAAGCATAGCCCAAATAATTTTCCAGTAAAACATAATGTTAGTGAAAGAAAAAATAGTTTAAACCCACTTGATTTACACTTTTTATATTATAAAAATATGCCAAAATATGCAGTGAAACAGATGAAATTGCCATAAACATCAAAATAACAATGTTCTAATTTTTTATTGAATTATATGAAATTGTCGATAATAATCAAATAAAAAAAAATAAAGATCTTTTTTTATTACTAAGTTATATCAATGATAGCACAAATATTTAGAAAAAAGGGAACACTGAAACAGAGATTCGAACTATGTCTGCAAGTGTTACTCTCAACTCATCCTAGCCTTGCGGCTACCATCTTATTATATACAAACGTCGTTTTTAAATGTATAAAGGCGAAAACCTTATGTATATATTGTACCGTATCATATTGATATATGTAAAAACGACATGTAGATATCATCCGACTCATAGCCGAGAGGTTTCGTCGATGTGTTCTTGAACTATGACACATAATTTACTTGAAGGAGGGAGTTCGAACCCCAGTCACGGCAAATAAAAATTTGCAAAAATCAAAGGTAAGTTTTTAAACTAATACCAGCTGTGAACAGAAATCAGTAAATTAGCCAATTCAAACTTAATGACATTAAGTACACAAAAGGAACAATTGAATATAATTTGATGACTTCATTTCAGTGACGGATTAAAGAAGCGTTGATTCTAGAAAAAGAATCCACGGTAAATGAATAGGCTGACGTCACAGCAGTGGTTTAAATATTACTCCTATTCTCGAAGTGTTTAATCGGTGAGATAAAAATACATAATACCCGGTGTTTAAATTTCAACGTTGGAATTATCGCCGTTTTTTCTACAGTTATTGGAACGATAAACTAGAAAAGTCCCTAAATGACGTCTATGTAAACAAATTACATAGCAACGACATTTTCAAGAGGTTTTTGTCAAAAATCATAGGAGAAACAGATTCTCCTTCAATTTACTCTTGAGTTATGGAATTTTTCCACCCGAGATAGTGAAATTTTAGATTTTAACACGCTCGCTAAAATTCCATAACGCACTCGTACTCGAAGGAGAATCTATATATAATTTACATTTCAAATTATTTGCGATTATGAAATACATAACCATCTTTCAGAAATCCGCAAATCATCATGTAATTATCTCAATATGCCTTTCTGTTGGCTTTGATTGTGCGCAGCAACAAGATTTTGCGGGCATTTTACGTTTTACACCTTTCTGGCTTAAGCAATTCTTATTTTCCTCTTTTGATGATTTCCTAAGATATTTATAATTGGTACAATACAATATTAATTACAAGAAACAAAAGTTAACTTTACCATTTAACAGTGAGACGGTACATAGTCTGAAATGAAAAATAATGTACATTGATTTTTAAACAATCAACTGATGAAAACTTAAACTCATTTATTTTGCTTTTATTTTTCAATGCAACTTCTGTGACTTTACGCCCTATACACGAATTAATTCAGTTATGCGCAACTAAGATGACACAATACAAGATTTGTTTACTTTAAAATTGTAGAAAATGTATATTGTAATTTTAAAAGTTGCAAATAAAACGTATCACAAAATATCGAACTAAATTTGATGCAGAGTATGGCCATTTCGTTGACTGACAACTCATCAGCAGTGTTCGAGATCAAAATATTGGGAAACCGGTTAAAGATATCAATCTAAAATTTATCGAATTAATAAGCACAACAATAAAAAATCAAAACAAGTAACTAAACTCAGCTAAGGGTTACCTCTGCATCAAAAGTAAGAGCCTTAGAAATGTCTGGTAAGTTTTGTCAAATTTTGAATGGAAAATTTAAAGGCATTTGAGTAATAAATCATGCCTGGACAAAAGGGTACTTGGCTGATAATGCCCTCGGGGACTAACAGTCCACCAGCAGTGACATAGACCCAGTGGTAGTAATAAAACGTATCACAAAAGACCGAAATAAATTTGATGCACAGTATGGCCATTTCGTTGACAGGTAGTAATTCAGAAGAACAGAGTGTACGGCCGATGTTACACTGTGCGTTTAATTAACTTATTTGTTTTCAAAAGTACCCTCCAACGCATAGATGCCAATATACTGACCCTAGATCGATTTACAGTTTCTTCCCATTCTATATATGTACTTTTTATGAACATGGAACAACAAAAAACACGTTAGCGGATTACCGAGTGCTACAGTCCTATTGAAGAAAGTTTAGCTTCTAATCAATCTCTTACCCAATGATTGATGACTAAATGGCCGTTCAGTTTTCATTGGACATGTTAAATACTTTGATGTAAGTTAATGCCGATAGATCTACAGACAAAGACAGACATTTAATCAATTGGAAATAAATCGGCTGTGATTTATCTCAAAGAAAATACATTTAGAAAAGTCTTCTATATGCAGATATTGAGTGAGAAGAGATAGATCTTTCCAAATGTAAAATTGGATTAGATCCATATTTTGTCAGCCTTAATTATGTAAAGTTCTCGACTTTAAAGACAGCTTGGGCGAACGCGTTTTTTTAAAATATATTTCATGAAGTAATCCAATGTACTTGAAATATTGAACTTTATTTCAGATTTGTTGAAAATTATTATTTTGACGTTACGTCGTTGTATTTATATTAAAACATAGAATTTGAATTGAAAGAAGACATTATCTCGAAAAGCAATACGTGTATATGTTAATTTGAAATTAGTTGAGATTTTCATGATAAATGCCATAAGTCGCAGGTTTAATATGCTTTTAGCACAAATTTGTTTCTTGAAAACTTTACATTACTGCGTAATCAACTGTTAGATTAGATAAATTGCCTACAAAATCAAATTAAAATCTCAACATAGACAGTGGGGCCAAGACATAGGAAAAGATTGGGACACAAACTGAGAATCAGGAGAACTTTAGCAGGATGCTATCTCCTCTTTAAAATAACATCAGCGATATTCCTAATATCGCCAAATGTTTTTACGCTTACTTTTATTTTGGAACCATAATTATAATATTTTACAATACTGTATTATGATATAATTCGTAAAAAATAAAAAAGTAAAGTCATTTTATTTACTTTTTTAAATTCAATGTATGAAATTTGGCATCCACCTAAATAACCGAATATACTATATTTTTAACATGTTAAACCACACTTGATCAGACAAATTCATAATTCTTGCAAAAAAATTATAAAAAATATTCTAAAGTTATAAATTACACAAATTAGAATTTTTAAATCTGTACTTATTTCCTAAATGTCCAATAGTCTTATCTTCTGTTCAACACATCGGACCCTGAATCATGTGCTATTTTAGCAAAAATTAAATGGGCTCAAGAATAGATACATGTAGGTCCGATTTAAAACTTCCAGAGAATCATTCCAAATGTCAAATCCTAGGATTAGTCTGAGAATAAGTACCAACTGACACATGCAAAGAAAGATACAGATTATCGGCTCCAGTGAACAGTTGTGAATCGTGAATCTTGCTATGTTTGAAGGATTCCATGATTTTACAATAAAGTTCAAAACAGTTCTTAACTACACAATTAGGTCATAATTTTATAATATAAACAATTATAATTTGGCCAAAAAACTATAATTAAGCAACACCGAATAATCACAATGTAATAAATATAATATTTAATACACGAATATGGCGTCATTTTTTAATGTAGAACAACATTTCCGAATGTTTCAGGCATTACAAACTTTTAAATGTTCGTTCTAACTTATAGTTTCACATGTCATAATTGAATTACTTCGTGTATTTCTACCGAAACAATGACGACCGTGTATTACATATAAACAATAAACAACAAAACGGATAACTGTAAAGATCAACAATGACAAACATATCAACAACCCATCCAATCGATAGACCCTCAGACGAAAAAGAGCACAAAACACAAATATAGAAACAACGGAGAGCCAGAATAGTACTTGGTACAGACATTGAGTATTGGTGAGGCTAAACCGGTTTTATGGGTACTCAAACCTCCCTCTTATATACCCTCTGTTGTATAAAATACACTATTAAAGCCAATATAATATGATTACCAACAAAGCCAGAAAAGTTCAAAATTTGGTTGTACGGTACACAATTTGGAAAGCAGGGTCAAATGTGCTCGTTTTAACTGAAAAAACCTTCATAGCTGCTGGTCGTATACGATCTCCGTGTTAAACAATATATTTTGAAATGGCACTCCCATAAAGGGTTGTTTTGGTATCTCGTCATCGAGTTCAATAGAAATCGGCAGTATTCGTGAGAGGCCAGTATAAATTTAAATCTTCAAGTCATTGGGAGAAAGAGCATTTACATCATTAAATACAATTTCATATTTGTAACCCCTACTGTGAAAAGATCTCAAGATACTCCCAAGTTTTAATTGGCAAGATGTAAATAATCTTTATTTAAAGAGAATACCCCATCAGCCTAAACTAAATTTCCTGAGGGTAACAAACGTTGTACATAAAAAGTATGTTGCTTGAAACCAGTTAATTCACTGAAAGATGTTGATAGCTTTTATAAATTCTTCGACAAAAAATGACACACAGAAGTCTTTACCAGTTCAGTGCCATTTACTCTGTACATGCAATGACATATTCTACCCTATTTGAATAATCCTGGAAATATAGCTACATTACAATCTATTAAAGATGCATCAGTTCTTTTAAGTTCTGTTTCCATTTGCAGCGCAGCAGAGTACACAGACGGCCTCATGTCGGCTAATGCCATGGTAAAGCCAAACGGAGATGTGTTTTGGCCTGTTCCAGCAAAGTTACAAAGTTCGTGTAAAGTTGATGTCACGTATTTTCCGTTCGATGAACAGAAATGTAAACTAAAATTTGGGTCTTGGACCTATGATGGCTTCCAGGTCGACATTTTAAACAGGACTTCCGAGGTTGACCTAGATAATTATGTAATGAACGGAGAGTGGGAATTAGTGAGCATTACTATAAAGAGAAACGTTGTTTATTACCAGTGCTGTCCGGAATCATTTCCGGATGTTACATTTTATATCCATATCCGGCGCCGAACGCTTTATTACATGTATAACGTAGTGTTCCCTTGTATTATGATGTCAGCTTTAACGTTGTTAGTGTTTTGTCTTCCTCCAGATTCGGGTGAGAAAATCGCTCTTGGTATCACAGTATTGTTGGCATTTTCAGTTTTTATGTTAGCCGTTGCGGAAAGTCTTCCTGAAACGTCAGAATTTGTTCCATTAATAAGTAAGTGTTTTGTATAATGATTTATACTTTTTGTTGTAGGCATTGAATTACATAATATATGATACTTTATCACTTTGATAAATTTTTATTGGTATCTAAATGCATTAATTGACTAATTGAACCGGAGAATAACCATACAAAATCAAATAATTTACACATGAACAGTTTTAGAACTCACAACGGAACCTTCCCATTCGAAAATTTTCTTGTTTATACAGTTTTGTGGTGGTTAACCTTTTTAGCCGTCAGATCTATTTCATTTGTGTACATGGAATCATTGTAAACATGAAGCGCTTTATTTAATACAGTGGCAGTGCAAGTTTGATTATTTTTATTAACCATATAGCTAGTGCTTACAAAAATAAAAATATCAGTGACATTTTTCTTTAAGGATGCTCGCTGGTCATGTTTTGGTCTTTTTGTCAGATTTTCGGAATCCTCGGGTTTTATCCATTTATTAAACATGAAATTTTTTGCCCATGAACCCCCACTTTTTCTTTTATAATTCAATCATATATACCGTAAAATGGTATTTGACAAAATTTTATGAAATCCTTTTTATTTTTTCATACATCTTTGTTGACTGAAGTTGCCAATGCAAAGACAATGCAAAATCCAGAGAAAACCCATTTCCTGCAATTTTTCAAGGCCTTATAGCTCTAAAATGAGCACATGAACCTATATTTTTTTCTTGCTTATTTGTTTACTATTCATATGTTCTCTCAAACTAAAACACCTATTTAAAATCCTATTTATTTCCTATTAGACCAGAGATCATCCTTAATTTTGGTTACTAAGTTACTTTCCATTTTACAATGTCATTTATAGTAATAAAACTTAATTCCGTTTAATAATATCCAAGGGTTTCATATCCATGCATTACTCAGACTCGGAAATGAACTTTTGTTTGTTAAAGTTTATATTAAAATTGTTCAATTGTAGAAATTTATAATTCTGTTAAAACTTTTCAATTATTAATTGTCGCAAATGATGATTTTCACGTCTTGAAGTATCAATACGGTTTAAAAAGTTTTTATAACAAATATTACGTAATAAAAACCAAAATGGATAACAGCAAATGTTAACAATGACATACCAATCAATCAACCGTCACCCAACAGACAGAACCCCGTACCAAAAAATTACATAAAAAAGCACAAAACACAAACAGCTTTATATGACTGTCGCATTTACAGACAGGCTTTTATATCTGACTTCTTAACTCACATTTTAGTTTATAATCAATCTGCAGGTAATAAAAATTTTAAAACAAAATTTACACCCAGATTTTGAATATTCAAACTGTTAAATATTTGGAGTATTTACAAAAAGGGATGGAAAAACCAGGAAAATGTATAGATGGTTAAAGATGCTTATCATAGAATTTTAAAAAATAAATTATCAAAACTTTACATAAAGAACAAATACGGGGTAATTGTTTTATGGACTTAGTAAATGAAACCCTTTCTTTTGGTGGGGGGGGGGGGGGCGTAGCTATTAAATATAAGCATGAATACATCAGACTATTGACTAGCACAATGGAACTGGTAGTAATAAACAATATTCTTTATATCGCACACTATAAAACTTAACATTAAATATTTCTGTTCATTTTAGGTGTATATCTGACAATAGTAATGTCACTGACATCAATGTCTGTTATAATGACAGTCTTAGTTTTAAATCTTCATCACAGAGGTCCAGACAGACATGAAATACCTAATTGGATGAGGAGAATTGTCCTGGGAAAATTACGGTCATTTTTCTGTATAAACGATTCAAATTCTCTGTCGGTTTCATCCAGAGAGTCAAAACTTCTAAGAAGCATGTCTTTAAAAATGACACTCGATAACATAGCACAAGAATTGCAGAATGAGATGCAGATGGAGAATGGAATGGCTGATACAGTCGTTACCGATAACCATGGTACCAGTTTACACTCACCATGTGGTGTAAGATTTAATTCCTTACAGAATGAAAATTTACAAAGGAATCGTGTAAAAACGAATCGTAATCATTCTTATTCTCGTATAAATGACGAAATTTTACAAACATTACGAAGTGTTATTGACAAACATGACAGAGAAGATCATGATTATGACATAATACAGGATTGGAGGAGAGTAGCTCAAGTTGTGGATAGGATTCTGTTTTGGGTCTTTTTCTTAGGTACTTTAATATCAACAGTTATTGTTCTAATTATTTGTCCGTCGTTCCGGTGAAATAGTCTGAAGAAAATAAACTCTGTGATATCATGAAAATCAATAAATATTTTGTTGGACATTGCTAGTCTGAAATATTGATTTTATGGTGGTTGATTGGCAAATCGAATCCGTGTGAGCGATACAGAGTCCTGGGGGACTTTAGTTCTTTTATTGAACATTTTTTTAAACGTTATTTTAGTATACGCTTTTCAAAAGAACTAATACTTATTTACTACTTAGTGTGCTTTGTACGAATTTGTGGGGTTTAGACTTCCTCAGTTAACAATATCGTTAAAAAAATACCGAAGCGACAAAACAGTAGGGAAAGTCGAAATCCAAGGGAAAGACAGTCATGAGAATGGAGCACAACACAAGGGTGTATGTATAACCAAAAGAATAAAAACCACATACAATAAATTAAACAAAAATAGAACAAGATAGCACAGGAACTAAGCACTGGAAATGTAAACTCCAATAAGTGGATTTTACAGCTATCTGTTTAAGCATGTTTGATTCTATAACTTAAATTATTTTTGGCATTCGAAAAGTTTTAGTCAAAAACTTACCCGATGAAGAATAATCCAGAAATGTTCCGGGAAGCATCCGAGTTTATTGTACTGCCATTGAGCCAATATAACTGAATTAAATACTCGAGGGTATCATCCCCTCCTACTATTGAACCAATACAACTGCATAAAGTGTCTGAGGGTATCATTCCCTCCTACTGTTGAACCAATACAACTGCATTAAGTGTCCGAGGGTATCATTCCCTCCTACTAATGAACAATACAACTGCATTAAGTGTCCGAAGGTATCATCCCCTCCTGCTATTGAACCAATACAACTGCATTTAGTGCCCGAGGATATCATCCCCTCCTACTATTGAACCAATACAACTGCATTAAGTGTCCGGGGGTATCATCCCTTACTATTATTGAACCAATACAACTGCATTTAGTGTACGGGGGTTAAGGTATCATCCCCTCCTACTATTGAACCAATACAACTGCATGAAGTGCCCGAGGTGGATTATCCTTTCCTACTATTGAACCAATACAACTGCATTAAGTGCCCGATGGTATCATCCCCTCCTACTTTTGAGCCAAACCAACTGCATTAAGTTTCCGAGGGTATCATCCCATCCTACTATTGAACCAATACAACTGCATTAAGTGCCCGATGGTATCATCCCCTCCTACGTTTGAGCCAAACCAACTGCATTAAGTGCCCGAGGGTATAATCCCCTCCTACTATTGAACCAATACAACTGCATTAAGTGTCCGAGGGTATCATCCCCTCCTACTATTGAACCAATACAGCTGCGTGAAGTGCCCGAGGTGGATTATCCCTTCCTACTATTGAACAATTACAACTGCATTTAGTGCACGAGGGTAAAGGTATCATCCCTGAATTAATTGCCCGACCTCCGTAGTCATGTTTGTCGACAAGATGTCCGACACAATGGTGCGTCAATGTATAAAACAATTTGTTAGAATGTACAGTTATTACTGTAGATTTCGGAATGACGTTTTGTACAAATCAGCAAAAACGCCCTTTCCCCAACTCTAAGATTTCTGAGCAGAATTCAAGAATTTTTTCATGCAACATGCATTAAAGCAAAATAAATATGCATTCGCACTTAACACATCGATGGTTTTAAGTAAAGTCAAGAAATACCAAAGGGGTCTTCGGAGAGAAAAATCGTAACAACTGACAAACTCCGGAGAACAACGAAGACAAGACCAAAACAATACATGCACTACATTTAAAAACTAAAAACATATAAACAACATGGACCCCCCAAAAAAACCGGAGGGTAGACTCAGGTGCTATGGAAGAGTAATCAGTCTCTGCTTCCTGCAGTACACCCGCCATGCTGCCCATGTTTAAATGACCATTCTGGTTCTATTTATTTTGAAATACAAGTATAAATTTTCTGCCTCAGAAATTTCAATGAAGACTAAATACAAGTGGCCTTGCAATCAATCAAGATTAGTTTTAAAAATCATAACAGACGAAAATTTCCGTTCCGTAATTGAGTATCACACCACTGCGAAATATTTGTGAAACCATTGTGAAACAATAGCCTTTGTGTGGAGCATGTATTAACTGGTTTTAACAGTCTTGATTTTAACAGTTTTGGTCTTGTTAGTTCGATTTCGTTTGAAAAATCATACTGTAAAAATCAAATCAGGCAAGATTAATCAAGACACAAAAGAAAAAATGAAAAGAGGACAATGAGAAAGGCAAATACACCAAACATAAAAATGAATAAATATATATATAAAAAAAATAAAAAGATAATAGGCTAATTAGCCTTGATCACGAGCACAAAAAAAGAGATACTACTAGTTCAAAATATCGCCAAGATACAAAAAGCAGATCAACAATGGCTCAAACGTGTTCTGAGTCTCATGTGGTTTAACAACATCTCAAAGTAAAGTAGACAACAACCATTGCAAACTAATGATATTCTTAGGAAACCAACATGCGCGCCCGACTTATCCACATTCAAGCTAATAGCCGAGTGTAAAAATAATTGCAACTCGGGTTAAAATTTGAAAGAGCAGTGAAACTGATAAACCCTTCTGAAGTTTCATAAAATTTTGAAAAGCAACATATATAACACAACGATTATTATCCTTGTGACAAAGTGGGGTTACAGAGTGAGGTTGATTGATTGGTACGTCACTGTTGACCTTCCTGTTATCCATATTGTTGTTTATTAATAAAAGTACCTAAGTAGATAAGTGCTTAATAATTTTCCGTTTTTAATCAAGATAATATCAAACCATTTAACAATAGCTGACAATAAGAGGAACATGAAAAAGTATCACTCCTAAAATTGTGTATTGTTTTGAATTGTGTTAGAGATGCAAACAAATCCCAATTTATTTTGAGCTCTAAATTTATGAGACTATTTTTATCTGAAAATTTAACAAAACATTTCGCTTGTATAAATACAATCACTACGGCATGAAAATATCACAAAAACTCACTTCACACAATGTTTTCTGTAAGTATTTGTAGTGTGTTATTAAAGTCTTTTGAAAATAAAACATTTTCAGCACGTCCCGTATGCTTTAATACATACAATTCATTAAAAAAAAAAAATTCTTCGAGGCACCTCTGGATTTGTATTGCTGTCTAAGACAGCCAAATATGTTATTCACTGTATCAACTTATAGTCGTTTGTTTCATTATATTGAACGCCTATAATTCTTCTACAAATCAGAAACCCAAATTTGTACGGTAGAATCTGAGCTCTTTGGACTGACTTTCATGTTTAAAAACTTTTTGAAAGCCAGAAAGATTTTAAAAACTTTTGTCAAATTTAAATTGTAAAATGTATATCTGTCTGGTGTAACCGTAAAAGTAAAACTAAAAATCATATCTGTATGTTTTTTATATTCTGCCAGAATATACACTTTAGTTGTCTATTTTTTATTTAGAAATTCGTACCCATTTTGTTATTGATTATGTTGTACGTGGTAACATCTACAGCAGCTCCTCTAAATGAAAATAATATCGAGTGCAAAGAACTTTCTCTATTGAATGTTCGACGACGGATGATATTAGAAAAACTTGATAATGATATATTACCAGTAGCTGACATGCTGAAGAAAACAATAGTAAGGACGCATAATTCTACTATTATAGGAACTATCATTTGTACTGTAAGAAACTATTTTAACAGTTTAATTTAAACTTACGCATTAGGTCTGTAGTAAAAAAAAAAAAAAACGAAAGAACAGTATAAACAGAAATTTTGTAATTTGAAAAGAGATGGTTTCGAATCTTCAAAATAATATAATTTTATGTCGTTTTAATGAAGCCATTGTTTTTATCTATCAACACACAGCTAACACGAAATCTAATACTTTATTAAGGCAAATCACAATTACAATTGTACATTACGATATTAAATAAAAAGTTTATTAAATATTATAAATGTCCTCCACGCAAAATTGAATATAAAAAATGATATGTACATTTTGTTATGTTATAGGCAATGAATATGCCAGATCAGTATCGTCAGAAAATAGACAAGGCAAAGAAACTGGAGGAATTTCCTGAAATATCTTCGGATAACATCAAATGTGCAGCCTGTCATAAGGTATGGGATGGCAGTATTGACAGTAGAACGTAAAGTCCACTTAATCCAAAAATCCATTTCCGAATGACTTAATTTATAGAAATTTATTTTCTATTTGTGATATCAAAATTTTCGTTTGAATACCACGGGAATTTTTATGCATTTCAGCAAAGGCGCGAAATTCCTCTATTGATAATAATCAAAAACTATTATGATATTTGTTAACACTATTTCAAATATATTCTTAACGTCAGTTATTTAAGAACATGTTTGCTTTATTGTTCACTTAAACACAAATGGTTATATTTTTTTTGCAGATCTCGGCATGTTTTGCCAGTGACTGTGCACCGCTGATGAAATTGGTTACGTTTATTAATACCAGAATGTCGACAGAATATTATTCTTCACATATTAAAAAAATAACAAAGGAATTGATTATGGTTCTACAGCTAATGAATTGCAGAAATGTATACCAACCGTCTTTTGTAGGAGAAAACCGGGATGTTGACACAAGTTATAAAATATCTACAGATACCGTTAAATTTCTTCATACACTCAAAAACAGGTATTGCTCTGTTTGAATGAACAATAAATTAGTTGACCTAGGTATAGTAGGTGGCAAAAAACTTCTCAGCGTCTGAGCAATAATCGAGTATCCAATATTTGGAAGGAAAATATGAAATTTAATTATATATACATGTAAATATGTCCAATGTTATGATAAAGTTATAGGATCAAATATTAGTATCTATTTGGAATTTTCATTGTATGCCTTGGCTTATTTATTTCTATATATCATCAATTTCCTGTTTATTGTTTTTAACTGTTAAATTTATTTGCTATCAATAAAATATTAATTCTATAAGAGTATTTTCTCCTATCTGTTTGTTATTGTGAAATTTTACATACCTATGCAATAACATGTAGACTGAACGTATGACTATTTAATATTTCAACTACAATGCCATTGTATACAGAAGAAACTATTTTTAGGGCAACTAGTCCAGAGGGACATTCGACCTTTTCGGTCATCATTGTTTTCCTAAATGTATCGCACATATAGCCAATTCTTGTGCGCGTATTGTTACTGTAGAGTTTATACATATTTACTTCGGAATCTGCTTGGTATCTAAATGGAAGAAACTTAATAAATGTAGCTTTGACTCATTTCATCCTGGTAGGTAAAATAACAAGACTGCAATAGCCAAAACTTATTTCTTACTATAATCATCTTCTCTACAAATATTTGACCAAAAGAACTAATACACCATATGAAGCATCCATGGCAGAATAAAACATCTTCAATTGGTCCCGATCGGATCGCTAATAACTACTTATTCGTTCTCCTCCAAAACTACTTTGCCAAATGAATCAAACGTTTTACAGCACAGAGGCGGATATGAAAACGGGGTCTACTTAAGGAGTTTAACGCACACACCCAACACAAAGTCGGAAGTGCTTTTATCCATTGTTTAGTTTTAGCCCTGCGGTAAAAAATACGAATGTCACATTTAAGTTAAATATCGACAAAAGAAAACCGAGCAATAAGAAATTCCATAAGAACAAAACACACACACAAGACAAGAATTCGTGCAAGTCAAGAAGCATTTGTTAATTATTTCAAGCAAAACGATATCAGTTTATCATTTGAAAAGGTAGAGTAAAGAAATCAAAGCTTAAATACTGGTTCAATAAGTATTGCTTCTAGTTGGGAGATATTCCCTTAAGCCATTTGAATTTTTAAGAACACATCTTATTATCTCACAGATATTAGGCTTGACCGCATTAGCTCTTAATTACAGTAGATAAGTTTTATGAAGTTTTGAAAATGGTTTAGTAAAGGCCCATCGATAAAAGTCTGCTTTTAAATGAACGCGAGGTTATTCTTGTCAGAGATTATAACAATATCAAAATCAAAATAGATCAGTATTGATAATAAATTTCTTTAGTATCGTAATGCGCTTGTAAGAATGTACAATGTCATAATTGCGATAAAGAAAGAGCAATATTTTCCCAACATCGTCCAAAAGGCCACATTTTTTAACCTCTTAAAGGTACAAAGCGCCAAATGCTAACATGCATTAACAACTTTATGGACCTGATCCATTACGAAAGTGTTTCAACTTTTCTCTACTTAGCTTACTACCTGTCATAGCCCTTAACTGCAACAGTTAGAGTTAATAAGCTGTATTCTTAGATATAAGCGTTTATCTTATATTTATGCATCTGATTCAGAATTTTCTTTATTCAAGCATAAATGTGGACCAGGGAAAAAATACAATACATGTACACCGTCGGAAAACAAATAGTTAATTTAACCGCACCACTGTTCAGTGCCTGTGCCAAATCAGACTATCCTGACTCCCTGTTGTGTTCATGTTTGTGTTTTGTACTCTTGTATGTTATTTTGTGTTATTGTTGACCTTTCCTGTTATTCATTATGTTGTTTTTCAAAATTATACACCAAATACAATCAGATCGTTCATATGGTGGATTTTTTATTTCAAACTTTAAAATGAGGTTGTCAGATGGATGTTTTAACCAACGATCGGCTAAAATGGCGTTTAATTCATAAAATTGATTAGAAATCAGTCTGCAGATTTAACTGCTACATGTAGTAGTGTATTAATAAATGGTCGCGGTTATTACCTGCATCTGGAGGATATGGCCTGTCATGCAGTCTGCCGTCTTGAAATCGATAAAGAAAGGTCAGACTATATGTGAAACCTTACCTTTCCCAGAAGTCAAAATCGCATTTATCAGGGACAATAATTCAACAAGGAAGCCATAACGGGAATTTTCTGGAAATAATCTTTTTCGCTTATACATTGTAATGATATTTGTAAACAAACAAGCTATGGTTTTTCATATATTTTTTTATATTGTCTATCAACCTACTGCAACAAGATCTAATGTAGTTTATATTTTAAGATAATTATGTTCAAAATTGGTGTTTTATTCAAAGTAATGTTAAGGTGGAAAGTCGCTCGGACACAAGAACCGACTTTCGTCGGATCAACATGAGGCCAAATTCCATCGATGACGTGTTTGGCACCACTGTAAACGGACAGCTTTGTGTGCTTGGGTCAGTAAACATCTCTTTAGGATCTTCTTCTCGATGATTGTTCACAATACGACTGATGGTACAGTGGTGATGACCAAAACCCCGTGCAATTTGCCTCAGTGACATACCTGCTTCTAGCATGCCAATGATTTGCAATCGTTCTGCATCCGAAAGTTGGGAGGACCCATTCTGCATCCAGAACAAAAGAATCAAGTGTTTCCAGTCTAAGCAATATGTCGAAAATGATGTGTTCTAACAGTAGTGATTTCATAACCTACGTATTGAAACAGTGCTCATGCAAATGATGGCTATTACAGAGGACTATTATTGAGTAGGCACAGGTACGTTTAAAATAAAACTTAAATGACCAGTCAGATGTAAAAAATATATTGGAATTGTTTTTATCTAATAGAAAATATTCACCTTAAAATCTAGTGTTGCAATGCTTTTTTTTTCGTGTGTATATTTATTATTATTAAGTTAGAATTGATTTTTTTAAATCATTTATTTGTATTCTATTAAGTTTCGGTCGATAATTTCTATAAACAAACAACAAAACAGAAGTTATGATTATACATGTACGTACATGTAATTATAGATTCTTATCCAGAAATCCATATTCGCACCTTAAAAAGTTTAAAGCAAAGGAAGGGAGTTTTACCTGAGAGTCAAATGTATTCAAAGATCTATCCAATGCAATAGAACGTTTGATGTGAGAGAATTCTAGACTATCTATACTTGAATGAGACGCGAAATTAGTATAAATTATCGTATTTACTTCTTTATCAGCAAACGACTTTTTATCGGACTCGTCAAGGACAAGAAGCAATACTGATGTTGTCTTACTAGGGACAAGAACTGCTTATGGAGTATCAGAATTCATCCGCGGTTATTTATGGATTTGATTTGCTCAGCTTTTGTTATATAGTTTTCTTTTTTGTCTTCCATTTGTTCGTCTTTTGTATTTTTTAACATATTATTATCTTTGTCCCGGAGTTTCTATAAAAATTCGTGATGTCTATATCATTTATTTTTTTATTTTGCTCCTTAAGAGTGAAAGTAGGTGCTTCGGGGCGCAAATATTCGTGCTATCCATATACAATAGTCATGTTGCCTTACAAGGTAAAATTGATGGTGTAATATCAACAATTTCGTAACAATAAAAAGCAAGTAACATAAATTACTGTGATCTTCAAAACGAAAAACCACAGAACGGTACGTAAAACAATTGCACGAAGTCATTTTTAATATTCAAAAATTTTTCAAATTACATGTAGCAACGTATGTCAGTGAATGGAAATTTTAAGCCGGTAAATATCCCGCAAAAATATCAACGCACTGAATTATCTGTAGCTAATGTATGCTCTGTTATGATAATACTTTTCTTTTCGATTAATTTGTTTTTCAGGACGTCTCTTCCAGTCTGACGGATATGAAACGAGGTTTTAATCCTTTGTTGTGCACAAGTTGACATACGCCCCCCCCCCCCTAAAAATAACGTTTTACACTCATGATACATATATTATGACTCAGTATAAATATTTAGAGGTTTCAGTGTCTGAGAAAAATTTAAATAAATTTTCGATTAATAATCTTCACGGGAAATCTTTGACGCGCCTAGTGAAACAATTACTAAACTGTTATGTCAAATACTATAGATGTGTTCTTAACAAATAGAAACGTAAATAAATAAACCATACGTGTAAATGTTGTGATATAGTTATGTAACTATTTTGATATCAAGTTCAAGTCTTATTAAAGAAAGATAACCGTAGTATTTATGAATAATATGCACTATGTCTTCAGCTCATTGAATATATTTTTTTCCCTGTTGATTGTTATTTTGTTCATGATGTATTTGTTACTTTTTTATTTGTTTGTTCTTGCAATTGATTGATGATAGACCAATGTTTGGTCTTTAAATCAATAAATCATTCTTATTCTTAGTTTTATATACTTATTGAATTCGATGTATTGGTGATTAAAGCAACTGGCTTTCAAACAGGAAGATTTTATGTGTTGTAGTAAACAATAAGGACTATGTTAAAGTGACTTAGAGTAAAGATGAAATCCGAAACACAACTTTAGTCTGTAGTACACTGTCATGATTATATAAACGTCCGTCGGAAATATAATAAGGAAGCGCTGCTATCAAGATGACAAGATGATTTTATGAGGTTTAAGGATCACTTAACGAAAACTTTCATCAGACAATAAACCACATTAAATTTCACGTGTTATTTTCTTATCACTTCTGTCTCATGAAAACTTCTTTTCTTTTGTTATAAGTATTTACATTAAAACCTGCCTATATGTAATGTAGTAAACCACTGCCTATAAAGGGGATTGTGAAAATTTCCCCATTCATGAACAAAGCTTATAAAATAAACTTATGTATAAAGAGCATTTGTTGTTAAAGGCCACTTTTTTTGCTTTGGGTGCCCGTTACACCATGTTAGTATAATAACAATCATAACCAATTATTTCAAGGCTGTTGACAAAGATAAAATCCAGTTGTATGAATACAGCAAGAGCATAGCTTCCTTAGTTAAATGAAAAACGTAAAACCTTCGTGTATCGAATTTTCTTAAAAATTTCTTGCTGTTACGGTATATCTTTTTTTTTATTAACTTTTCATTGATATGTAAGTTTTGCTCGTTGTTTTCTGTTTAGTCCTTCATTATTTTGTCATGTTTGCTTATTCTTTTTGCTCGTTATCATTACATTGTTATTTGCTTTGAATTTTGTTTCCATTCTTCTCTTTCTGTAAATCTTTTCCATTGTTCTGTTTGTCATTGTTTGGTAATCTTTTCATCATTTTTACTACATATTGCCCATTGCTCTGTATCGTTTATCAATTGTTTGCCGATTGTGTCGCTTGTCCTTTTTTAGTAATTTGTCCGTCAGTCATTAATCACAAAATCTCCCTCAGACAACCCTCTCTCTTCAGAATATTTTTTATTTATTTAAATCTGCATGTTTGGTTATTATTTCAACTTTTCAACTTGAGTACTGTTGATACACAATTTGTTTGAGAATTTATATTATTGTTCATCAAACTTAATATTCATAAAGACGCCTGGTTTAATAATCATAAAGACGCCTGGTTAGTAATCAAATATAAAGTTCAGAATCTGTCCTCAACGTCCAGTGGCAGAATCAAGTAAGTAACAAGATTATGACAGAACATCACGCATCTATTTGTCACGTAAGAAATGGGCAAATAAATATGGAGATATGTGGAGAAATGTTTGGAACGATTAAATATTGTATTAATCCATGATAACAAAGGATTGTTATTTCATGCATGTTGTATGTTACATAAATTTCATTATGCGTACATTGTACCAACACAGAACAACTTCAGCGGCATGTTAGTAACAAACAATTTTTCGAGAAAAAAAATGACTTCAAATCGAAAAACATTGAAAAGGTTAGTTTGCAATATTTCCCACTTATACATGTAGAGTGCGCTCTAATATCCAACCATTTCGGTCATTTTCAGGTCCGATAACTCTGGTGTTAATTAAATAAACAGCAAGATGGATAACAGGAACGATAAAATGATATACCAAGTATGGTGTACCCTCTTTCAATTAAAATTCGTCATCGCTTTATCCAGTATTTCTAAAACGTTCATTTCTCATCGATTGTAATTTCAAATTATGAAATTGTGACAATAATTTATAATATGAAATGTATTGCCATGTTATACAGGCGTACATTTAGTTATGACGATTTGACTCTTGACGAATAGCAGACCATTTTAACTTGCGATTTGTGAGTAGAATAAAACTAGAACTGTGAGTGACCTCATTGAGTTATATCCCCTTCTTGCAATGCTATGAATGTTCAAACTTTGGAATACTGGTATATCAGCAAGTTACCTCTGTATACATTCTAATGACTTTTTTACGAGAGGTAACTTAGGTCACATCAAATGCTTTATAAAGGTTCATTCTGTTCCATGCTTGAGAGTACACCAGAGTGTCACGATAGATAACGTAGAGGTTTGTGTACCCATAAAACCGGTTTAACCCCACCACTATTCAGTGTCTGTACATAGTCAGACTATCCTGACTCTGTTCTGTTCATGTTTGTGTTCTGTACTCCTTTATGTTATTTTTTGTACGGCGTTTTGTCAGTTGGGTTGCTCTGATTGATTGGTATGTTAATGTTAATATTTCCTGTTATCCGTTTTGCTGTTTATTTACAACTGTGTAAAGTGTAATAAAAATCCATTAAGCCGTTTCGGAGGAGTTGCGCTTACAAGGTTTACAAATGTAAAACCCTGAGGTTGGATTATCTCCCTTTGCAAGCATTCGGCGATAATTAGCTTGCTTTGTGCACATCTACATATGATGCCCAACCTTCATATAGTGTTTCATCAAAATGCATTGAACGGTCCAGGAGGAGTTGCATTTACAAGCTTTTAAACATGTGAAACCCTTAAGATGAATTATCTCCCTTTGCAAGCACCCAGCGATAAATATATTGCTTCATGCAGATCTACAAATGATTCCCAACCTTCTAATAAAGTTTCATCAAAATTCATTGAACGGATTAGGATAATTTGCACTTACAAGGTACCCCATGGACGGACAGACGGACGAGGTGATTCCTTTGTTTGCGAGGGGTATAATAAGGTAAAATGTTACAAAAATGCGTTTTATGTCGGTCAAGCTTAAGCTGAACGCTACTGAAAAAAAAATCAAAGAACGTAAAACAATTTAACCAACTCAACGCCATTTGAAAAAAATGATGAGATAAAAATCAAAATTTTGACAGCGTAATTGCTTTTTGTTAAATAGGATATTTGTGTAACACAAAATACACTTTCCAATGAATAATTCATTAAAATTTCAGTCTCAATAATATTCTTTGATACCAATTTTAATGCACTAGATGTGTACATTTCGTCGATTTCGTCTCATCAGTTGTGCTCAAGGTCTAAAAATAACGATCCAAAAAGTTCAAGTAAGAGCAAATTGAAAAATACTAAACTGAGCAAAAGGGGTAAAGCCAAAACCACCTTAGGACAGACCTACAAATATGTAAGAAGGAGATAAGCCGTAGTTTTCACAAATTTTACAATTTTACAAGAATGAATTTAATTTTGTTTCAGTCTTTACAACAATTATTTTCTGAAAGGAAAGTAGTTAAAAATAACTTTATTTAGATTTTGAACGAAGTTCTAGAAAAAGCCGTACAGTTCTTTTTTTTCTTTCTTTTGTTTAATCACTCCTTCTGTCTTGTTTTGTTGTTCTGTTTACGAGTTATCTACGAATCATCATTTTCGTTGACTTCATGGAATAATAAGGTCCTCTCCAACGATTCCAATTGACGCCATCTGCATATGTTGAATGTTGCCCGGTCAAATAACCACCATTAAGATTAGAAGAATGACAAGCATTGTACCACCAAGCCCCATGGTATTTTACAGCACAGTGCTGTACTCCCTGTGCATCGTTATCCGCGTCTTTTGTCGAAAACATCATACCATTTTGATAAGCTAAACCATCACCTAAATATTTGTTTAAAATTAATGTTAGCCATTACATTGTAAAGTGATTAATTCAAGTGAAGAATAAATTTTAATCGGTTACCTTTCCCATTCAACTAAAACACGTTGTGGGCTAAATTCAAGAGTATTACATAAAAAAGTTTATCGTTTACTTGTTCTATACAATCATATACAAATTTTGCAAACCTATGATTCAAAGAAATGGGTTTTTTCTCTTGTCGTTAAATGTTACATGCCAATTGAAGTTCTACTAGACCTATAAATATCGTAGACATTAATAAATGAGTACAATCACTAACCAATTTGAAATATTGGGGTACTGATATATTTCTATAGAATTTCCCTCCCCTTTTGACACCGCTAAAGTAAAAAACAAGCCAAATCCCCCCTCCCCCACCGCCAAAGGAACACGACTCCACGGATTGCAATTAAAATTAGTAGGCTTTTGTGTCCTGTACAGTTTAACAATATCTATTTTTAATTACCTGTGTACTAATTTAGTAAACATCTAAGAGTGCAAACTAAAGATATTTCCTGAACCCATCAGTTTTTTAATTTTTCTCTCCTGTGCACTGGCCTTAAAAAGCAAGTATTCTTCCAAAACCATGTCATGCATTGTCAACAAAATTAATAGAATTTTAAATATCATAAACAGACACTGTTTAAGTAACTACCAAATTAAATCTTTTTGTACTTTCCATTTCGGTGTCTATTCAAAATTGTCTCGTATCTCCTTTAATTACTTTTTTTTTATTTTTCTTTTAAAAAAAATAATAAAATGAGAAACAGCTTCGATATGTTTATTAATTTAA
The DNA here is from genome assembly GCA_028015205.1 of Mytilisepta virgata. NCBI lineage: Eukaryota > Metazoa > Mollusca > Bivalvia > Mytilida > Mytilidae > Mytilisepta > Mytilisepta virgata. Next base: position 6,612,828 of record CM051517.1, read on the forward strand.
AAAACGAAACAAAACGAAATGGAAAGAAATGCTTTCGTTTCTTAAATTAGAAATTCACTATAAGAAATCACTTAAACAAGGAACGTAACTGTTTCATTTGTTTTCGTTTCTATGATGTTTCGTTTCGTTTCTTATTATAGTAATCCATCGTATTTCCCGGCTGTGTAGTAGCACTGGTAAAAACTTAGCTTCATTAAAAATATAAGAATCAGATCGATTATAAAGAGGAGTAAAGTTTGTACTGATAGTTATTTTTATAGTCTGTTGAAAAGTCTTGTCATCTCAGCTGAATAAATATATGACCGACTTAAAATTCCATCATTTTAATAATTCCAGGCTGTTAAAATGTCTTAAAAGTTGAATGGATACTTGTGTTTGAGGACTGAAGTCCGCTCGTGTTTTGCAAATCCAAATTGTTTACACAATGTTAGAAAATCTTAGAATTTATATAAACTCAGGAATATCCTCCTTAAGCAGATCTGTTTCCTTGAATGGTGTTTTTATTTACATTGTAGTTTGATTTTGTTGTTAGAATCTGTTTTGGGGTTATTACCTGGCCTTTCATATATTAGTACGTTAGTAGTGACTTTAGTGACTTTCTTATATGGAATCCCTTGCCTTGGTAAGTATTACAGATACATTAAATTAATCTCAATATTGATTTTTGTTATAGGTGAGACATTTAAGTGATCTCGTATTTTTTTTAATTTAAAATTGTTAACTTTTGTAAAAGTTACCCTTTTATTACGATTCTCTGAAGCAATGACTGAACAAAAACAGTTGTAAAAGCAGACGTGGAACAGAAGTTATTCATTGTTAATAAGAATATTCAAACTACTAGAGCAGTCGCACTGACCAAACCATTCGTGGACATTGTCTCGTCATAATGCTTAAAACCAAATTTTTGTTTCAAAATTTAGATTTATCAGTCCACTAAAGTAGGTAACTCAGGGTGACAGATGGTAATATAATAAATCCTTTGTTACTAATTTTGATGCACAACATGTGCACATTTCATCGATTTACGACTTAACAGTTAGGCTCAAGGAATAAAATGTTGAAAACCAAAACAATATTCCTCATCTGGATTAAAAGGCCATTCAAAAATCATAACAGGGGATTAAACATCATTAAAAACAAAGCCTGACATCTGTGCGTGTTTACTATGCTTTCGACACCAGTGAACATGTTGCTGAAGACAAATTTCAGAAATGGAACCATTCAAACAGATTGGGTATAATTGCCTAACTACATGTACTTCAAAGACGTTCTTATATTCTTAAACATAAATTTACATATTTGTATATTTTTAGTAACAATGGTAATATTGGTGTAAAAAAAACACTGTTTCAAATATTCTTAAACATAAATTTACATAAGCTGAATTTTCTTAATAAGGGTTCTCATATAGGTCAGAGTTCAGGATATAATTTTGAAAGTGGGCCATCCAAGGACCATTTCATCAAAGTTTGGTCTTAATTGCACCAGTTTTCTCGAGGAGATCTTCGATTGTTTTTTAACGATTTGTTTTCTATTTTTAGTAATGGCGGCCACAATTAGTCACATTTTTTAAATGGGACTCCCTTACCCCCTTTCTATCAGTTTGGTTTAAATTGCCCCATAAGTTTCAGAGAAGAACACTTCTACTATTGTTTTGATGAATTTTCTATTTTCATTAAGGTAGGCTATAGTTGGAGGTCCGGATCCCGGACATAATCTTTAAAGGGGACCACTTGTATACCATTCCATCAAAGTTTGATCCCAGCTGGAACCAGAAGAACTTTAAAGAAGAGTTTATTGACGGACAATGAAAGCTTAAGTGGAGGCAATACCTCACATGGCCAGGTGAGGTAAAAATGAGTAATCGGCTAAATTTCTAGGATTAAGTCGCTTTAAAAAATGTGTGATGTTTAATTTGGTGATGTTCACATTGAAAGAAGGCATTTCTTTACTCACCGGCGTCGCCACTGTAACCATTGACTTCGAGATTGTAATTCGAAGCTTCGTCACCAATTTTGAACAGCGTATATTGAGCATATCTTTCAGTATCATCAAAATCTTCCAGTTCAATACGAAGTGTGTATGTTTCAGCAGCTGTCAGCTTATGCAAGTACTCATTACCTGTAAATAAAATAACCTAACAGTCCGGTTGAAAGTGCACTGGAGTCCCAAGTCTTACGTGTATTAAGAAATGAGTAAATATGACACAGATACCAACATCAATCACCATTGTACAAAATTAAATAATTTATTATTTTTCGTTATCAAACCAAATTTTTATGGCACTTTCATATATCCTTAATTATATTGATAACAGGAAGATAAGTATTTGGTTCTCAATCGTATAATCGAAGGCCATTGTAATATACATTATGTATGTTGCGAACTGGAATAAATGATAAAATTTCATATACATTTTACCTAACCAAAATTCTGTTGTTAAGTTTCCAAATCCAGTTTTGTAATCAGACCATCCTCGATAAAAATCTACCGATCCATTTATCCTCCTTTGAAATACCTAGAGATAGAAATTATGTAAATAAGAACAATAGTGACATTGAAACTCCATTCTCAGACAAACCCTGTATATCCGGCTCAGATCGTAATATCAATATTCTATAATACTATATTCTATAATACTAATTGTACATTAAAAGATAAGTTATATTTGATATTTATCAAAAGAATGGACCTTAACACGAAAACCTTTCCAAATAACTCAGGTACGTTATGATTATACAACAAACAACAGATAACCATCCATACGTAGTGATCTGCAGCATGGACCTAAATGCAACTCTTTTTTTCCCACTTTTTGATTTTGTAGCTAGATTAGTATTATACATATAGCTTCTTACATTGTTACGAGTGAATTATCAGATTTCTCCAATCAAGATAATTAAATTAAGGTTTTTTTGCACGAGCTTTAGCTAAAAGTTCCGTAATTTAACTTTCGAGATTGGAGAAATCTGATAATCCACAAGTAAAAATGTAAGACGCTGTTTCTCTAATTTTCAACTCGTTTTGAAAACTTGTGATTTGTGATCAAAAGCATCGGATTAATGTGCACGTCGTCATCAATTTTGTTGGCGCTTCTCCGAAATCTCGACGACGACACAATTAATTGGACCAATCAATATCCGAGAACTAAAAAGTCACTAGTGAGATTATCAATCTTTACACAATAGGTCGAGAGAGAAATGTGTTTCTTCAAAAGCTCAATATTTATACAACATCAAATTTTAAGAGTAATTAATTATGTCTTTCTTTAATTTGTTATTCTTACATAAGATATCTTGCTAAGACAGTCAAACTGTTATATGATTAAACTTATTTTTAATGTTGTACTAAAACTTAAAATTGACTGAATCCATTGTTATTGTCATTCAGTGAATAATACAGAAAATAAACATAAATACTGTCCATCCGCCTCCAGCTGAATCCATGTTACAGTATACTTCAATGCCTCCTGGGTCACTGTTAGGATATACAGTGTATATACCACTAGTACCTGTCACATCTCCACAATCTCTGAGGCAACCTTTATCAAAAGAATTAAATGTTTGTCTACGAACTTACAAAGAAATATACTTTTAAGATATTAGGAATTAATTGTTCATAGACCAGGCATACATGAAATTAGTTGTCGACATTGTATATTTATCAAAGGCAACATTGAACAAATATGTTGCGGAAAGAATCATATGTTGAATTTCAGGTAGCACATCAAAGACAATAAAAAAATATATCTTGCAGAGAGAAGCACTTGTGTTTTAAACAAAAGGTCGACAATCACCAGGATTGAATAAAAAAATTTCTTCAAATAATATTTATTAAAGAAAGCTCATTGTATGAACATATACAAAATAAATTGTGACTATTCAAAACTAGAGGCTCTCAATTGCCTGTGTAGCTCACCTGGATTTAACTTGTCCACCTTCAGCAGGGCTGATAATTTAAGTGTAAGAGTTATCTTGACTACTTTTCCCATAGTTTCAATGTTAAACAAAGTTTGGGTATGGCGGCCATCTTAGTTGCCATTCAAGGTTATCAAACACAATTCTAAAAGAGGACCATTGCTGGTATTAGTTTGGTTCCAAAAGGCCAAGTTTAAGGTATGGTGACTGCAAATTACATTTTTCCATAGTGTCCTATGTTAAACTAAGTTCAGCTTATGTGGCCATCTTGATTGAATGGCCAGGTCTGCGGACACATTTATGAAAGTGGATTATCTAATGACCATTGCTTCCAAGTCTGGTCCCAATTGGCCCAATTGGTCTCAGATCAGAAGATTTTAAATGAATTTTCCCGAAGGGTCCTATGTTAAACTAAGTTCAGCTGTGACGGCCATCTTTGTTGACATTCCGGGTCATCGGACATAATTAGAGGACCATTTAAGGACCATTTTTGCCAAGTTTGGTTCCAACTGGCTCCGTAGTTTCAGACATCTTGGATTTCAAGTTGGTAGATGACCATGTAAGGACAATTCCTGCAATATAACAATTCAATTGCTTTTTTAGTTTCAGAGAAGAAGATTTTAGCTTATTACAGTTTTTGAACCAAAACAGGTGGAGAATATGCCTAAAACCCCAGGGCGTGAATGACACCCGGCTGCTCCAATACGAGTAATGGGACCGCTTTGTAGCTTCGCCAAGTTGTCACAGGAACTACATTATTGAAGCTAAGAAAAATCTGATCACCCGCCTTCCGGAAAACCTCGAGCGACGACGTAATGAAGGAACAGGCAAATTCGTCTGATAAACAGTGCAATCGCTTCTTGAGTGCAGTAGCTACGGCATGGCGTATAGCCGAAAGAGTCAGCAACAGGATTTCAGACCGAACTGCCCATAGTCGTCTGTGTCAGTGTAGCCTTCGTGCACGTCGTCCATTGAGGGGAGCTATTCTCAAACGACGTCACAGAACTGCTCGGCTTCAGTGATGTCGCACACTGACACGTGTAACAAGGAACCGTTTGACATTGCAGAATGTTCTTTCTTCTTGATTTTTTTTATTCTTGAAACATACGTTCATTTTTATCAAATAATGTTGTTATGTTATAAATTATATGACATACATTTAATGTAACGTTCCCTTTTTTGACTAGTATATAAATACCCTGTTTTATATTGTTGCTATATTATTATGTAAGTAACATTTTTATTAAAAGGAAGCATACACAGAAGTTTTTACCATACCTCTACACATACAGCCACGACCACTCAGAAATATCTCGTTCTTTCCACATTTGTTAACCTCATATGATTCTGTAACAATATATATATATATGTAAAAGTATCAATGGCTTTGAATGTTTTATAGTGTTATTAACTGGCTATGTTTGTATAAGTTTTGGTTGGTATAGATTCGAGGGTGGCTGTATTTGCCCAGCGGCCGGTAGGATCACGGGCCTATACAGTAACATTGGTCGAGAATCTATACAGGGCCAATACGTAAAAAGCTAGTTCATAACACTTTTATTAAATAATGTGATTTACTACCATATCGGTGTTATTTAATAAAGAAAGATGTTTGTATCTTTCATTAAAACAAGTTTACGTTTTCTTAGGAACAGCTTTATACGAGTTTCTACGATCTAAGACCTCTGGAGATCTAAACCATTCTAGTTAATTGTTTTGTCAGGCACCATTGCTTCTTATATGAATTTGAAATTGCAAGGGGATTGTCATTATATGTTTGTGAAATATGGGTTAATGTCCAGCAAGATAGTATATAATGTCTCGTGTGTATAGTTATGTATGATTTTGCCTTGTTGCACATAATAACCAAAACCCACGATTATGTGACGGATAAATGATTAGTTCAACAATTCTTTGAGATATCCGGCATGCACGCTTATAACCTAATTTCGTTGTTTTGTACATAAAGCTGAAAATTTTGTGTCCAGATAAATTGGCCTTTGCGGCAGGCAAATTAATTATAATTTTCTCTATTATACAATATCCCTTTCACAAAAACTTGAAAGCATCTTAAGGCCAGTCAGTTGAATCTCTGTTTTGATTTTTTCATACGTTTATCTTTCTGTGCATTATAACAAAACATGGTTTGAAAAACCTACTTTTCTAACAAAAAAATACTAACGACTTGTCTCACCCGTATTAAATTGTGGACATGTAGAGTTAATTCACTATATCTTATATTTAGCGTTGATATACGTGTAGGTAGTTTTGCCAGAAGATACAATCGGAACTGAACTTGCCATATCAGAGGCATTGCTTCTTTCCCATATCAATTCCAGTACTGTTTGGGACAGATCAATAATGATTTTGAGAAAAGTATTCTGTGTTGGTCACTGCTAAAAATCCTTGGGCACACTGGAAATGAATGATTTATGACACCCCATCCTCATATCAGTCCCGATATCATCTCTCGACCTATATATCAGACCTCGACTGATATGGAAAAATGGGTGTAATACTCTATAAATACATGTATAATCTCTCTTACAGATTAACACAAATCTTAGGGGATGAAAAGTTATTCATACTTTAGTCTTTCACAAAATTATTCTAAACTGAGAGTTCCGAAATAAACAAACATGGTAAACCTGGTCATGCAAAAAGTAAATAGTTGGCAAAGATTTTACCATTTGGTATATGCCCGGGTGAGTAGTTTTTGTATTTATGCCAAATTTCTTCTGCATTTTTCATGCCCAAAGCACAAAATAGAAGAAATCAGGGAATGCCCAGTTCTACAATTATACATGAACCCGTATATACCTGGATGTTCAGATTATGAAACATTTTTCTTTCGCTATTCACTTGGTTTATGTATTTATATGTTTGGCATTACATTGTATAGATTTAACACATATCCGTTCTATACTCTTATTTTTTGTATTTCGTGGAAGTATCTTTTTTGTAGGATGTAAGGCAATATTTTAGCATTTTAATACTGAAAAACTTGAACTGTCTTTTGATCTCATTTGTAGTCATAGATTAAATTGGTTAAAATCCCAAAACTATATTGACACGGTCGATCTTTTGATAGTTGATTTAACAGACTGACTGTTACAATATATATAATATTACGTATTTCCTGAAAATAAATAATGCATCGTACGTTAGTATGTTTGTAATTTTCTCGACCAGTGATCCAATACAAACTTAGAGGAAAAAACCCTAGCTAAGGTATATAGAATAATTTACTCACCAAATTTTACACATGCATATTGATTCCTCTGAGTAATAACACATTTCTGGTTTGAAGTACATTTGCTTGGCCAACATGCACCGTTTTCCTACAACAATACGCTAGAATGTTTGCCTTGTATAAATGTAATTCAGAATTATCAATTTCAATTATTTTGCAAATGTTAATTGTTATTGGGTTACAATGAAAAACTCCATTCTACATTTTTTTAAACCTATTACACCCTTCTTCAAAAAACTACTAAGTACATTGATACATGCCAGTAGTATATATGCTGCTGCACCTGGTGCTTGTTCCTGTTCGTCATCGCTGCTCTTCTCTTGATCATCGCTGTTTTTCTCTTGCTCTTTGGTGTTCATCGCTGTTTTTCTCTTGCTCTTCTCTTGCTCATCGCTGTTTTTCTCTTGCTCTTTGCCACTCGTCGCTCTTTTTCTCTTACTATTTGCTGCTCATCGCTGTTTTCTCTTGCTCTTTATTACCCATCGCTGTTTTTCTCTTGTCCTTCTTTTGCTCATTGCTGTTTGCTGCTCATCGCTGTTTTTCTTTTGCTCTTTGCTGTTCATCGCTATTTTTCTTTTGCTCTTTGCTGTTCATCGCTAGTCATGACTATACTCGCGTGCTCGTTTCGGTTTTTTGGTGCTACGTGTCGCTGTTTTCGCTGCTGCTGGTGCTCCTGCTGCTTGTTGCTGTTCGTCATCACTACTCTTCTCTTGCTCATCGGTGTTTTTCTCTTGCTCTTTGCTGTTCATCGCTACTCATGACCTTACTCGCGTGCTCATTTCGGTTTTTGGTGGTACTTGTCGCTGTTTCCGCTGCTGGTACTGCTCCTGCTGCTTGTTGCTGTTCGTCATCACTGCTCTTCTCTTGCTCATCGCTGTTTTGCTCTTGCTCTTTGCTGTTCATCGCTACTCATGACCTTACTCGCGTGTTCATTTCGGTTTTTTGGTGCTACTTGTCACTGTTTTCGCTGCTGCTGCTTGTTGCTGTTCTTCCACGCTGCTCTTCTCTTGGTCATCGCTATTTTTCTCTTGCTCTTTGGTGTTCATCGCTACTCATGACCTTACTCGCGTGCTCATTTCGGTTTTTTTGGTGGTACTTGTCGATGTTTTCGCTGCTGCTGTTGCTCCTGCTGCTTGTTGATGTTCGTCATCGCTGCTCTTCTCTTGCTCATCGCTGTTTTGCTCTTGCTCTTTGCTGTTCATCGCTACTCGTGACCTTACTCGCGTGCTCATTTCGGGTTTTTGGTGCTACTTGTCACTGTTTTCGCTTCTGCTGTTGCTTCTGCTGCTTGTTGCTGTTCGTCATCGCTGCTCTTCTCTTGCTCATCGATGTTTTTCTCTTGCTCTTTGCTGTTCATCGCTACTCATGACCTTACTCGCGTGCTCATTTCGGTGTTTTGGGCTATTTGTCGCTGTTTTCGCTTCTGCTGTTGCTTCTGCTGCTTGTTGCTGTTCGTCATCGCTGCTCTTCTCTTGCTCATCGCTATTTTTCTCTTGCTCTTTGGTGTTCATCGCTACTCATGACCTTACTCGCGTGCTCATTTCGGTTTTTTGGTGCTACTTGTCGCTGTTTTCGCTGCTGCTGTTGTTGTTCGTCATCGCTGCTCTTCTATTGCTCATCGCTATTTTTCTCTTGCTCTTTGGTGTTCATCGCTACTCATGACATTACTCGCGTGCACATTTCGGTTTTTTCGTTCTACTTGTCGCTGTTTTTTTTTTGTCGCTTGTCTGCTGCTTGTTGCTCTTCTATTGCTCATCGCCGTTTTTCTCTTGCTCTTTGCTGTTCAACGCTAATCATGACTATACGCACGTGCTCATTTCAGTTTTGGGGCTACTTGTCGCTGTTTTCGCTGCGGCTGCTAGTGGTGGTCGAGTGTCGTTAGTCAAAGATTGGATCCGGGTCATTTGAAATGCCACTCTGCATTTATCCCGGCTTGTGACTGGCTATCATACGATAGGCTGCACTAATTCTCCTCAATTTTGTTAAGGCCACTCTGCGTTTTCAAGGCTTGTGATTGACTATATATATGTATAAACATATATAGGCTGCATTACCCTCCTTCCCCTTTTTTTTTATATTTGTTTCTGTTTTTCTTTGTAATATGTTCTAATTCCTCAACTAGAGTCATTGCAGCCTTCAGCTGGTGGTGGATCATAGTCGTCCAATACAAGGTTAAGCAGATATTTTTGTTTTTCAACGGCATATTCCCATGATTCTTTTGATTCGTAGTCTTCCTCTTCACTCAAGCATTTAGCCGCTTTCTTGATCTTTCTAGGTACGGAGTCTTTATTCATGTCTTGATGTCCGAGGTAATGCTTTCGTATTTCGTCTCTGTATGAGTCAAACATGTCTATATATGCTGCCAAGCGTGCCTTGTCTTCTTCCATTCCTGATTCGACTAGTTCGTTTACTTTTTGTGACGATTCAATTGATGTACTTTAAATGTTCTATTCAAAATGACATCCCATGGAGAGTCTTCGTTGGACTCATGGTCACTACTTTGTTCCGATTCCTCGTTATCGGCTTCTGTGGTGGTGTCTGAGACTGAATCACTATAGTCTGTTGAATCCTCTTCTATACCGTGTGCATTCTTTTTCTGTCACACTATGTTGAAGCTTCGCTTGGACTGGAATCCACATATGTCACAGGTATACATTTAAGACGTCTTTCTTTCCTGGGATTCGATAGTAGAATGAGCTCCGTCGTCCTGCAAGTGCTTATATTAGCTAAAGGTTCCTCAACGGCTTGCAGATATTCATGTTTTTGTAGAATTCTCTTGCTCTGTACTGTTCTGTGTTACATGGCCGCAGCCATCTTTGATGTCCATCGTAACATCAACTTCAAGAGGGGATTTATAACGAAACAGTAAGGATCCCATCTTCTCCTCAGCACACCTGTAGCAGCAACGAACAGCAACAAGCAGCAGCAGCAAAAAACCGAAATGATCACGAGAGCATTGTGCTAAGCAGCGATGAGCGGGAAATAACAGTACAGAGCAAGGGAAGAACAGCGATGAGCAGCAAACAACAATAACGAGCAGCGAACTGAACGAATAGACAAAATAGACAAATAGACAAAATCAATCTTCGTCACTATGACGCCAATGGAAAGCTTTTAACGAAAATATAATCAGAGGTTTTGTTTAATTTCGTAAGTTGTCTGAAGACCGTCAAACAACACACATGTATCAATGGAATCGAAAACGCCTCTCGTTGATTTATTGGTTCATGCTAGATATTTAATACCTGTGGATCTTTCTAACACCAAAGCAAAACCAGAAATGAAAAGGAAAATACTTCCAACCAAAGTGAAGGAACCAAACGGCTGGACAACACAAGTGGAGGAACCAGCAAAGTGGATCCAAACAAGAAATGTACAAAGTGTCAAATGAACAAGAGCTTTGCGGAATTCTACAAAAACATGAATATCTGCAAGGGGTGTAGAAGGATTGACAACGAATGGACAACACTTAATAGAGACCTCATCAGAAAAGTGAAATCTGAACTGCAACAATCTCGAAACGAATACTTTGCCAAACGTTTGTGTATGAATCAACAAGCCGTTGAGGAACCTGTAGCTAATATAAGCACTTGCAGGACGACCGGAGCTCACTCTACTATCGAATCCCAGGAGAGAAAGACGTCTTAAATGTATACCAGTGAGATATGTGGATTCCAGTCCAAGCGAAACTTCAACCTAGTGCGACAGAAAAAGAATGCACACGATATGGAAGAGGATTCAACAGACTATAGTGATTCAGTCTCAGACACACAGAAGCCGATAACGAGGAATCGGAACAAAGTAGTGACCATGAGGCCAACGAAGACTCCGAAGAGCAATGCGAATAGTCTCCATGGGATGTCATTTTGAATACAAAATTTCAATCGGAATGTTTACAGAAAGTACAATGATACCGCCGTGGTTTACCGGTTTGCCACTATATATCGTGGCCGTGGTAAAAACTGTAGCCAGGATTTGCCACGTTACTTTACCGTGACATGCCACTATATATCGTGTTTGGATCGTGGTGTTACCGTGGTCGGTCAGTTTAACACGATAAATTATCGTGGCAGATCGTGGCACTCGCGGTAGATCGTGGCAGGTTCCGGATAATACACATTGTTACAAATTTACGATCTTCTCAGATAAAAAATTTCTATAATTTATCTCTATTATTTGTTGCTCTATCCTGACATTTTGTTTTCCAAATATTAGTACTACTCATTTTATCAACTAGTAATAAATAATGAATATGTTTACCCTTTCTTTTTCAGCACACAGTAAAGAACTAGTCGAATCTGGAATTGAAGAAGACAAGGCACGCTTGGCAGGATATAGAGACATGTTTGACTCGTACAGAGACGAAATGCGAAAGCATTAACTCGGACTGATGTCCTGGCATCAAGACATTAATAAATAAAGACTCTGTACATAGAAAGATCAAGAAAACTGCTAAACGCTTGAGAGAAGAGGAAGACTACGAATCAAAAGAATCATGGGAATATGCCGTAGAAAAACGAAAATATCTGCTTAACCGTGTATTGAACAACTACGACCCACCATCAGCTGAAGACAGCAATGACTCTATTTGACGGAGGAATTGGAACATATTAAAAAAAAAAAACAGAAAAAAATTAAAAAAATAATTAAAAAAAAATTAAAAAAGGGAAGGAGGGTCATGCAGCCTATATATGTTTATACATATATATAGCAAATCACAAGCCTGGACAAATGCAGGGTGGCCTTAAAAAAGTTGAGGAGAATTAATGCAGCCTATTTTATGATAACCAGTCACAAGCCGGGATAAATGCAGAGTGGCCTTTCAAATGACCCGGATGTAAGTGTGCTCTCGCACAGATCCAATCTTTGACTAAAGACAATCGACCACTAGCAGCAGCTAAAACAGCGACAAGTAGCCCCAAAACTGACATGAGCGCGTGAGTATAGTCATGATTAGCGTTGAACAGCAAAAGGGAAGAGAAAAACGGCGATGAGCAAGAAAGAGCAGCGATCACAAACAACAAGCAGCAGGAGAAACAGCACCAGCGAAAACAGCGACAAGTAGCACCAAAAAACCGAAATGAGCACGCGAGTAAGGTCATGAGTAGCGATGAACACCAAAGAGCAAGAGACAAACAGCGATGAACAAGAGAAGAGCATCAATCACGAACAGCAACAAGCAGCAGGAACAACAGCACCAGCGAAAACAGCGACAAGTAGCATCAAAAAACCGAAATGAGCACGCGAGTATAGTCATCAGTAGCGATGAATACCAAAGAGCAAGAGAAAAACATCGATGAGCAAGAGAAGAGCAGCGATGACGAACATCAACAAGCAGAAGGAGCAACAGCACCATCGAAAACAGCGACAAGTAGCACCAAAAAACCGAAATGAGCACGCGAGTATAGTCATAATTAGCGACGAGCAGCAAAGAGCAAAAGAAAAACAGCGATGAGCAGCAACGAGCAAGAGAAAAACAGCGATGAGCAGCAAAGAGTAAGAGAAAAACAGCGATGAGCAAGAGAAGAGCAAAAGAGAAAAACAGCGATGAGCAGCAAAGAGCAAGGGGAAATAGCGATGAAAAGCAAAGGGCAAGAGAAAAACAGCAATGAGCAAGAGAAGAGCAAGAGAAAAACAGCGATGAGCAGCAAAGATCAAGAGAAATACAGCGACGAACAGCAAAGAGCAAGACAGGAACAGCGATGAGCAAGAGAAGAGCAGCAATGACGAACTGCAAAAAGCACCAGGAGCAGCAGCAGCGAAAACAGTGACAAGTAGCTCCAAAAAACTGAAATGAGCACGCGAGTAAGGTCATGAGTAGCGATAAACAGCGACGAGCAGCGAAGAACGGCATTGAGCTAGAGAAGAGAAACGAAGTGCACCATAGAGCAATGAAATGGACCGCCGTTGCTAAGGCGGTTGCTAATGACACCCCTCTATCGATCTAATGGTGACAGCTTCACTTGGAGGTACGGGGACATAATCCAATCCTACCTTTGGCCCTCACAGAAAACATCACCCGTATGGAAAAGCGAGGGATAAGGGGAGTTAATCCAATCACCTCTCTGTACTTCGATTACTCTCGGACCTCGACATAACAGTGAAAGTATCGTCCATAGAGACTCGATGCGAGACCCTTATCCTATACAGACCGAAGAAAGATCCAGAGATGACCGAGAAGCACGGGAAAAGGGGAGATAATCCAATCTGAATTCTGGTCAAGCATGGCACATCCGTACCACCAAGTGACTAGTCCGTAAGTAAATAATGGGAAAATGGCGGGAAAACCACTACTTCCGGTTGCGCATGCGCGCAAACCACTAATGGTTCCGGTCACGCATCCGTGACGTCGCTTTCTGTTGCGTCATTTCCGGTAACGGTGACGTCACTTCCGGTTCCTCTTCGCTCCTCCTTCTCAAATCCTAACAGAAAACCGCATATATACTACTTATGCCCCTTCTGTATAAACTACTATGTACATTAATATAAACCCCCAGGTACATTTTGATGGAACCATCCGCTTAATCCAGAGATACCCCTTCGGAAGCTTTTCATGTCATCGTATTGAAAGACAGCGGCCGCAGCTATGTTAAGGCAATATTTTCTATTTTTGATCAGGGGGAGATAACTCCTGCTAATAACATGAATATTCATGACCATTGCGTGCTACGTCACGGACATCAATGCCGGCGTTGTTCCCGTCAGAAAAGATATTTACGTTAACATTTCGGTTATTTTTCGTTGAGATTGATGCGAATGATATAACAACGTATATCCTTACGTTCTACGTCGCAATGCGTGTCTATATTTGGAGAAAAAGGCTTTGGTGTGGTAAAACTTGAGCCGTCCATCATCGTATGAAGGCGGGGTCTAATTTCCTTATATGGAAATCTTAATCTTTGAGAAGCTTGAAGAGTGGACATTTCACGTGGTTTCAGCCGGTGGGAAGGAACAGCAATGATGCAGGCATTGTAATTGATCAAACACTGATTATGCTGATCTTAAATATTAAGGTAACGTATATCAGCAACATGACAACATTCATAACATGACCCACATGCATTTGTGACTCAGTGGTGTATCACCTGTTCACTGTTGACACTGTCTGTTTTTCATTTTTCGTGAACCGTATTTAAAAAAGAATATTTTTGTGAGAATAGTACAAAATTCAATATCAGAACATGATAAGTAATAAAATCCAATATCAGAACATGATAAGTGATAAAAAATTTTGTTTTGTTTAAACATAACATTGACCACCCCCCCCCCTCCCAAAAAAAAGCCCAAACTCTGGCTAAGTTTTTAGTTGTTAATAAAGCATCTTTTTATTGTAACCAAGTGATTGTAGTTTACTTTGAAAGCCAAATAATGAATAATATATAAGCATTTTGCCCTGTTCTGATCTGACAATCGGCCACAGGGTAAGGAATGAGGGATTTGTTTTTGTTTTTTTAGGTTTATGTTTAGGTCCATTTCCTCATATTTCTACATTTGAATTTTTTTTAAATCTGCTCATTCGAACATATAATAAAAAAAATCAAATTGATACTGCCATAGCTCCATATGTTAGAAATCATGCTGTCAATGATACTTAAACAAAACAATTTTGGTCTTTTAAAGTACAACACAGTTCTGTACCATATATTTGCTCCATTATAAACTTCATTTTTCACTTTTATAACTGGATATTTCCTATTTAGGGCAATATTACAAAACCTATATTGTTTTTAGGGTGGGATGTGTCTTATTGACACATTTTCTAGTTTTCTTAACTTTTGACAGAAAAATGAGTTTTTTTTTATTGTTATAGGGTACAGATTATATTTTAATTACAAGCAGATGTTATATGGCAAAAAAAAAGATTAAAAAGGACAAGACGGTTACATTTATGCTTGTAAAAAGTAGTTTGATATGAGTAGTAAAATAAAATGGGATTGATACTTGGAACACTACATCCAACCTTGAATCCATATCTAAGGGCCAATGCAAAAACCAACCAAGAGTATAAGTTAAGCAATATGACTTTGTCCCTTTGTTCTCCCACCTTGCCTTAAAAACATAAAGAATGATGATCACAAAAACTTTTACTTTACTAAAATTCTGACAACAATCATTATACCATTCTTGAATTAGTTTTAAAATTGTGCTTAAAAGTATTGTAAAACTTTACACCTATAATACAGGATCTTGCATAGGGCAACATGAGGAAATAAAAATATCATTTATGATGAAAACTGCCCCAGTGGTCTCCTGGTAGCATGCTCGCCTCCAGTGCGGATGGTCGCGGGTTCGATCCCCGGCCGGGTCAAACCAAAGACAGTAAATTTGGTATTTGCTGCTTCTCCACCGTGCATGTGGCATATTGCCTATAGGAGTAAGAGTAAAGGACTGGTAGTCCGTATAATGTGTCCGAGTGGGGTGATATGTCTTCCTGCAGATATTTACCTCGTGAGCTAGCACGTTAAAAATCCAGCTCAACGTGTTGGTTTAGTACAAAGCAGGAGCATATTCATATCATATTAACATGTTCTCGTTCTGATATGCACCTGGTTGCCACTGGACGTTAAACAATAATTCATCCATCCATCATTTATGATGAACAAAACACATAAATTTAACCTTCATGTAGTATTTTTATATAAGTTTATTATAAACATCCTTCACTGGGAACTGCATGAAAATAACCATGTGCCTATATGTTCAATCTGATATTTTGAAAATAGGCGAACATTTGAAATTTGAATAGGAATACATTGTACACAAACATTCATTGCAGTTCTAAAATCAAAGAGTCATATAGCATCGACTTATAAAAAAGTACCTCGTTGATATATTTCATACATATATTCCCTATTTGCAGATATTGGAGTGGTCTCCCGTATGCATGAGTTATCTTTCCTTACATAATGAGGAAAAAATTTCTTTAACCTCTTCTGAAATATTGAATAGGAGAAAGCCTTCATCAGTCATCACAAATTTTGGAGAATAATGTATCATAAATGTGTATGGAACATATATATTCCTAAGAAAACAAATGACTATTTGTTCATTTAATGTGCAAACAACAGTTTTCAGTTTCCTAAATGATGTCAGGAATTGATGGTCCCTAGCTGTTAAGCAAGTTGGTAACTGACCAGTTTGTTGTATGTAAAACCCCAATAAAACAATATATATCAAATAAAAGATTTTTTTTTCAAGGTTTTCCACTATGTGAAATTTATTTGTGTTAAATTTTCACTGTGACATAAACGAGATAAAATGCAGTCCCTCCCCTCTTACAAAATCCCAAATACATGTTTTGGCTGACTAATCTAACGGATTAAGGTGCAGGATTTAAAGGTGTATTATTATAGGTATTTGAAAGGTTATATCAATCTGTTTTTAAAACATAGCTTCAAGGTAAATTTGCTGGTTTCCAATAGAGTAATCTCCCCTTAGTTAATATTAAATTATATGTTTTAAATTCACATTTCTGATCTTTTTTTACAACTAAAATAAAGTTTATGTATAAAGTAAGATAATAAATCATAAAAACTCACTATGCAATGATTAGCAAATTAGGCAATTTGCTTCCAATTTTTTATTATTTTGGGGAAAAGTCTATAGAATTTTATTCAAAACTGTGAAAGATGCCTCCTATAAGAATGTGGGAGACAACTCACATCTATCATGTCAATAGAAAGCACAATAAAAAAAAGTATTTTGACCTAAATTAAGAATTGTTTTGAAAATGTGTTTGTTGTAACACAATCCTACACTTATTACCCATTTATTTAACTTGTACTTTGTATTCTTATTTTACAGCCTCAAGCTTTGTCATGTGTGATCCTGAACAGGAAAAGGTTTATAACATGAGAAATGTGATACGACAAAATGCAAGGTAACATTATTTCTGGTGTTTTGTTACACTACTGCTTGATTTTGGTCACTTTGACTTACATTTAACTGATGAGTGACTGATAAAATTTTACAGTAAAGTTCTTTGTAACTAAATGTCAATAATGTAGCTTACAGGTAAATATGTATGAAGCAATAACACTTCGGACTTGCTAGACCTGTGCATAGTTTCAGACTGAGTATAACTTTGATGACCTGAAAATATTTCTCAAGCTTATCTGCCACTTTTCAATGTGTAAATGAAGCTGATACGCACATTATCTGGGGCTCTGTATTGTATTTTTGTTCACAGTGCTTATGAAGTCATGTTTCCCTGTATTATTATCTTTGTAAAACGGGGCTAGAAATGTGCCATTTTCATGAATTTTCCCAATTAATAAAAAAAAAATTATCATTGCTGGATAAAAAAGTATTCTTTTAGGCCAGGCAAAATTTGTTTTATTATTTAAGTTTGTTTCATTCCTGATTCCATAAAATAAGCTATTTAAAAACATGGGGGTAGAAAGTTGCATGATATTATAACAGTTTCTAATAGACAGTCAGACAATTTAAATCAACATTAATAATTGCCACAAAAGTAAACAGGAAATTTATTTAATTTTTATACGCCCGTCTACCGTTGTTTCTGTCTGTCGTCCACACTTCGGACAACAACTCGAAAACGCTTTCACCAATTTTCATCAAACTTTGGTGACTTATTTAAATCTATTTACGTAAGCTCCCTTTTGTTTTTTTTCTCTCATAAATTCCAATATGACATGGATCTTTATTCGTTGAAAAATCGTTGAAAACTGTCAATTTTTCACACTTTGGATGGTTATGGAATTTTATTCGTTCACATTTCAGAGTTATGGAACTTTGTTCATTAAAAAAGGGAGAATTTTTCACATGTCATGCTGTATCTTAAGAATGCATTGTCCTATTTACTTCAAACTTTAAACGGCTGTTTGTTGTGATAGTCTAAAGGTCTTTATACGTTTTGGTGAAGTTACAATTTTCTGTTCCAGAGTGGGATGGGACCTACCCGGTATTCATAAAAAATAAGCAACAAAATTAAAGGGGTCTATATGTTAACTTGTGAAATTTTATTTCCTGGACGACAGATGTATCATGCCCTCATGTTGCAGCAGTTTATTTATTTCTGCCTGGAAAAAAATTGACCCGGAAGGTAAAAACAGGCCTGATCATGTTAGGGGAAACCAACAATCATTCTGTAAATTGTTTGAAAATATACATTTATTTTTAATTGCCAAAAATGTTATACATTTCTACCTGTTTCTAAGGCTCATATACAAATAAATTATATATTTCCCAACAACTTACTTGTACTTGAACAAAAATGTTTTACTTTGTCAGTTACTGATAAAAAAAGTATATTCTAAATTGTACAGTCACAAGGATTTTATGTAGATGTATACTTAATATAAAATTTTCCGTTTTTATTAATAGGATGGTGACAAGTTTACACCCAAAGAGCCTGTTGAAAATTGAACATATTAAATGTAAAATTGTCAGTTGTGGAGTTGGACAAAGTTGAGCTGAAGAAAACTCAGTGTATTATACATTGTACGGCAGTAGCAGTTTGAACAAGCAATTGAAATACATAATGACATTTCTGGAGTAATCCTGAGAAATTTTGATTTAAAAAGAAGTTCCTGAAATGTTCATCACACCATGAAAAAAAAACAAAGGATTTATTTGAATTACGGAAAAAGATTAATCAGTTGTGGATAATTATATAATGCTAACTGAATGAAAGTTTCCATATTTAGTTTGAAAAATGCTCATTGAAATATTTGTTTTTAATTCAGAATACAAAAAATCAATAGATTTTATTTATATATTTATTTTTTTATATGTTTTGATGTTCTTTATAAAAAATATCTTTAAAATCCTGCACATGTGTATTTCTTATATTTGGTATGGACGTATTGCTTTATTGTGAGGAATTGTTTTCTACTTGGTGAATATTAAAAGATATCATTGAAGCATCAATAAGACATCATTCCATTCGATTGAACATACATTTGGGAAGATTACTTGTAAATGTATCTAGTGTTTTCATTGTCCTCAGAAGAGATCAACAGTTCACAATTCAAGACAGACACCCCAAAAAAATGTAAAAAATTCATAGATCCTTCGAGAAAAGTGTTGAAATGGCCACTCCAATTTGATGATTTATTATTAATAGATTTATTAAAATCATGTGTCTTGAGTAATTTTTCAAGTTCTATTTTTAAAGATGAGGTGGCAAGAATTTGTATAAAATTTCTTGCTCTGTAGTAAGTAAACTTGATATCTCTGCTTGAGGCTTTGATAAAACATTCAAGTAAAGTCAAGAAATCCCAAAGGGATATTCGAAGGAAGGGAAAACCGAAACAACTGACAAACTCAAGAAAACAACGAAGACAAGACCAAAACAATACAAGCACTACAATGAACAACATGGACCCCACCAAAAAACGGGGGGTAGACTCAGGTGCTCCGGAAGAGTAAGCAGTCTGTTGACAAGTAAAGCAATAACCAACAATTGTGCAAGTATCATTGGGGGGGGGGACTTTTTATGACCGAGGAGTGTGTCAGTGAACTTGAAACCCCAATCGGAAATTATACACATATCGAATTTGTGACCCGAAAATATCCAGGAAAGCTAAAATTACATCCAAAATTATCCAAAAATAATAAAAGTCAGTTATCATGATGAGATATATTTAAAGTCAACCTGTATCTCCTCGATGCTTTATAAAAATCTGCAGAAATTTTTAAAATCGTGACCCAAAATTCTCCAGTGTCAAAAAATCCTCACCTGAAATCTCCACGTTTTGTAAAATCTTGACTGGAATTTGCTGCACATCCTGTATCTAGTATCATTGAGTTACACACACCTCTGAGCATTGGGGATGATAAAAGGTCATGTTGATGGTAAATGGTGCAGATTCAATTCTGCATGAATTGGCCTCTTTGCAATGATCATGTACTCCTGTAAACCCCTTGTCTTATGTACACATTGACCCCAGAACAGTTAATATGGGTCCTACATTTAATGGTAGAAGATCTCTATTCCTAAGCAAAGAAAGTAGTTTTTCTCCCAAGTAGTGATTAATTACCGGTAGTCCACAATTTTAAAGCATATAAACATTTGCATCCAGACTGGTTTCAGAAGCTATCTGCAGTGAAATTTGGCAGTCTGAAGTAAAAAAACAATCTCTGAACTTTAAAATTTTAATTCCTTGTAAAATTTAGGGAGAATTCAACAAATGAAAGCAAATATTTTATTTGAAAATGAAAATAAAATTTTATTTGTAACATTTTGGCATATGGTTCTACTGGGTTGGTATAAACAGGAACTGTATATGAAGTTAGTATTATATGATCCCTGGTATAAATACATAAACATGTGGGGTTTTGAATACATTTTGCTGGAGCCAAAATATTAAATCTGATCATTCTGAAACCTGGTGCTTTGTAATCCTGTGAAAAAATTTACTATACTGGTATGATATGTGAAATACTGAATGTAACGTTATTATTTATCTAGATCCCATTGTGCATCCCCCCTACTTTTCTTGTGTTGTGTTTCAGTAAACCTAAACCAAATGTAAATTGATTTTTCCCAGAGAACCAAATAGAGTATTAATGTTTACTTATTTAATATGGTAACAATACAATATTAAAAATATGTCCATAATATTTGCGCTTCTAAAGTTTATATAACTGGTTGCCGACTACAATGATGGAAACAGTAATTCCGGATATCTTTTGGGTGATCGGTCCGCTCTTAGAAATCCATCGTCCTCGTTGCGCTTTAAATCCGGAACGAAATGAGAGTAGAGTTGTTGAATAAAATAAAATCGAAAAGTGCATGTGCATACGCTAAACAGACATTATAGACATGAATATGTGTGAAATCTGCTATATCTGCGGTAATAGAAAAGTGCTGCCACTTTTCCTGGTTTGTATTAGTTTTTGAGAAAACTGCATTTAAAGATGAAAAATCGTGCTTTTTTGACGCTTTGGAGTACTTCATGGCAAATTGTATAAACAATAGACAAATACAGACAAAGTAGCAGCACTTTATATATATCTTATATATTCTTGTTAATAGCTGACACCCCTACGCCCTTGCACTTTTGCGAAATATTTGTACACCCGGTCCGTTGTTGGTAATTCGCTGTAGCATGCAAATGAGCAATCACGTGACTGAAATAATTACCAGTTAAGTACCCCTTGTCATTGTCATTATCAAAGTGGTTAACGATAACACTCATATGATAAATATGAAGAGTATTCCTTACTTAAATGGAATAGACCCAATATTATGAAATAAAAAAAAATAAAATAAACAGTTGCCTTAACATCGCTGCGGCTGATGTTCTTTGTAATTTAATAATAAAAAAGCAATTTCCAATATAAACTTTATTATAATCTTTTGGGTCTTATTTTTATTAATGTAACTTACGTACATGTATTTTATATATATATCAGAATTTGAATACAACGATAAAACATGTCGGGCCGTCCTAGTAGACTTACACATTATAGGAGCAACCATTTGATGAGGAAGGTGCAAATTAATCCTAGATTACTTTTTTGGCAGCCTCTATGATCCTGTTTATTGAACATTAAAAATCAACACTAAAAGTTTATGAAATAATGAAAACATTATTTGAGCATTTTGGTTAGTCTAATTTGTATTCAAATGAAATATACTCAGTGATGCTAAAACATCAAATCAAATAGCCTTAACTGACCATTCAGATTCTTGCAGAACTGTCAACACAAACGTTCCAGAAAGGAACATGATTGTCTCCCTATACAATAAAGACATATTCACATAAAATGGAACTAAATTGGAGATTATAGAGGAGTGTGAATGGAATTATCATTTTTGGCAAATTCTCATGCTTTCCCAGTAAAAAAATAAACATTTTCACAGAATTCCTTAAACTGTTCAACTGTTTCATAATCAAGGTTATGCTATAAAACATTGTACCATAAACAGACCCTATTTCACTTATAAAAAAAATAAACCACGTGCGGCTCATTGATTTGGCTAAAACATTGTAAACATTCAAGTTGCAAGTTTGAGGTGTTACTATCGCAACAGTTATCAAGGTTACCAAAATTTATAAATTTGAAAAAATTTGAAAAATTAAAGCTGTGTGTTATACTTTTACATTGTATACAATAAATGTTTTTATCTTTGAAACAGATATTTTTATATATGTGTGATCAATTGTGAAAAACTGTGCAAACAGTATAGAGTTATGTTTTTGAATCAATATGTGAATTGCCACTAAAACGGAAGTGACATCAGGTACTTCGGACGGGTAAGGGCTCAAATAGCGGGATGGTATGAGTCATTTCTACACTGGTATGACATTCATACCCATAAAGTCATTTTGAACAAATATGCGTATGAAGTACATCAAAACTAATATGGTAGATTGGTTGATAAATAATACTTACGACTGACCACGAGGATGATTCGGAGTACGAGTAACCTTCCTTTTCCACAACTTTGTCTCCACTGGAAACCTCTAAAAGTTCACAATAAAGCTGGTCTCTAACATAGTTAATACCAGTACATCCTGTATGTCTTGTACATTCTCTTTTACATTTAGTTGGTCCACAATTATTAAATATTATTAATACTTTTGACTCTAAATATTTACCTTTATGCACTAAATTACACACGGCAGTATCCAGTACAAATAGAAAAATCGTCCACAACGCTAAATGTGCCATCTTAACACTCACTCGTAATATCACAATCTCCAAAAAATGCTGAAGAGTTGGTTATTATTGTATTCTATCCAATTACTTTTGAAAATCAATTTTCATTAAAATTTCATTTTCGAAACAGAGATGGCCAAGAATACCTTTTACGCTTTTGAAAACACAATGAAAATGAAAATTAAACTTAGTCTCTGGTGTTTTCAGTCTGCAGTAATTATAATTAATAACTTCCGGGTGATAATATTTTGACTTAGAAGTCTAGCAAGACGACATGGGGTAATATAGTTTATCCTGATCTTTGTCTATTCCCTCACAATGTTGCAATCTTGAATACCCTGATTAACAATTGTTTTAAAGAAACTTTTTTACACACTGGTACAATTACGTAAAGGGAAGAGTCTCAGAAACCATTTAGGGCTCATTACAGTTGAATGAAGTAAGTAATATAGACAATGCCTCTAGCAGAACATTATTTTTACAGTTAATTTTAACACTGACACTTTTTGGTCATGCATGGATATAGTCATTTATGGTTTATTGAACTCCTGAGACATTTTTTTTATGCTCGTGAACAAATTATGTAACAAAATATTAATTTTTAATTTTTGATTGATTTTCAAAATAGTAATCTACCGATGTTTAATTTATATACTCCTTAGAGGTAAATTTTTAATTGATGACATAAGAATCATATTCACATGGAATTAAACTTGGCAGGAAACATGCTAGTATTATTAATATTTATGATGCTGAAGTCATTTTAATAAAATCCCATGTTAGTAATAAATAACTTTCAGTAGTTGTCCCCACCGAAAGAAAAACAGCAGCATTTGGAAATCAAACAGGAAAAAAACTTTAAGGTCAAATAACGAAAGATAACACTTTTATCGCCTAAAGAACAATTTTGGAATTTAGCTTCGTCATTTACGTCTACGCCTAAAACGCGTATAAAACGATTGGACTACAAAATTAAAATACCAAATTATGCATTCAGTTCATCTTTTAATATGTTTTTTTTATTAAAATACTAAATGATAAGATGATAGCATCTAAACTATATCAGTCAGCATTTCCGACTATCTAAACGCGCCCATATGTTGCGATATAAAAATAAAAAAGGACATACATTTGTAACATAATAACATAAAACCACATATGGAAAGCTTTACTTGAGGGTGCTTAATCAAATTTTTATTTTTAAAAGTCAAAAGTAAGTATTAAAAAAGAATTACTAGAGGGCAATTACAAAAAAAAACAAACCATAGGGAATTAGAATAAGAACATCACACGCACAACTATTTTATGATACCAAAATTTACGCACAAGAAATGCATACATGTATTACGTTGATTTGAAACTCATCAGTTGTGATCAAGGCCGAAAATATTGAAAGCATCTTAAAAACGTAAAGATGTTGAGCATACTCGTAATGTTAAATCCAAAAAAGCATCGAAGGACATGGCTATGCTCGAGGAGGATATCTTTATTTTTTCACGAAAATTAACATTAAGCAACTACCAGAGTCCTTTAATTCCAGTTTTTGCTATATACACGATTCACAATATGTATATCTAAACCTAACATAAGTGATTATCCGTCTCATCTTCCCCCAATGAACTTGATATTAAAGGGGTCAGCGTTACATCTGCTTCACACCCTGATTCATACTTATAAATGTAAAAAGCGACAAAGCGACAAAGGCGTTTAAAATCAAGACTTTAAGACAAACGTTATCATTTTAATAATTGTGAAGTCATCCTATCTTATAGTTATAATATACGAAGGTCTAGAGCTCTTGGCATTTACATTTTACAGTTAATTCTGACTTTCTTGAGAGAAGGAAGTTATTGTCGCTCACATAACCTTCTTATACAAGTTTATGTTCACACTTGGTCAATAACATCATTCCAGAAATTACACGGTCGTAATCACGACTCGGTTGAATTATAACAAGTTTCTATCTCACAAATAAGAATCAAAGAATTCATGCGTTACTGGAATTGAAGCTTAATCGGACTTGAAATATTAATGGATAAATGCTTGCAATGTGACGGATCTGATTTCACATTTTTTTGTGGGATTCACATTGTTTTAGGTTCTGTTCTGTCTTTTTCTGCGAATGAGCTGACTACTGTAGATGGGATATATTCAAGAATAAAGGAACAACACTTTTCATCAATAGTGAGATCCTAAATGTATTTAAAAGTGGGAAGATATCGGATTTTGTCTACTACAGACTCGGGATTAATCATTATTTTTATTTTATACAATGAAAACCTAATACGCTTCACTTCTACAGAAAAATAATTTGAAATTAAAAACCAGTCGTTTGACGGCTACACAGTCTTGAATATGCAAGCAGTATGTTTAGACAACGGTTAATAGAATTTCTCTTCGATTTTGTTTCAGCAAATATAAAATTAGAAATTAATGATGTAAAACGTATTTACTAGTGTATTATTGGCTTCATACCTATTAAAATTGCTTTTAAATACAGAATTGTCAACTCAAAAAATTCGAAATTAGATTCGATGCTCTCTAGGTTTTACCTTGAACAAATACAAAAAACTCCGGAAAGTTTACATTAAAGCTAAACAATGTGGCAGCCGAAGAAGTTCAGTTTCATTTTTAAAAATAAAATAAAAATTTGAAACACAGAATTTTTTGAAGGATAAATTAAGATTTTTGAAAGAGGAATAAAATTACGTTAGACAAAATTTCACGTGAAAGGAGGTTTCGTTTTGAGAAATCAGGCTTCTCATCCCGCCTACACGAATATTACTTAAATATACATTTTGGCGCCTTTTTTATTAGCTAAAGGGTGACTGTGGAGAAGAAAGGAATAATTGGACGGGCCTCTTTCATGTATACTAAAATTGTTACAGTTCTATATACATGCACATGCATTTCGGCATACAACAAAACTACTGTTCATGTTTGCAGATGATTCTGAATTTTTAGATGCTGAAACTAATCTGCAATAGAAACTACTAAATCATTCAAAACTCTTTAATGAGTGTACAATTCGAAAACTTTTAAACTTGAAGGCTTAACGATACATAGATATGCCTCAATTTAGCAAGCATCGGCGCACATATAACAAGGCCAATATATAAATACCATTTTACAATATCACTAAGAATGGGATAATAATAAAGAGTTACATGTAAGTTTAGTAAAGGACATGAGCGATTTTTATGTGGAATGTAAAAAGGGATGGTTTAATTCTTTACACACAATTCCTTCATATACGCGACTAAGGTTCGAACAAAGGAATAAGTAAACTTTTTATTTTTGTTTTCTTATCTTCAGGTCAAAGTGAGGCCTTCTATTAATTTTCCACCAAAAAAAAAGCAAATTGTAAATTTGCTGAATGTTTGTGACTTCAACAATTTAATTCCATAGAAATCAAGTTATAGTTAAACAAAATACTGACGTAAAATTTGGTATCATAGAATATTTATTATAGAATATTTGTACATTTGAATACATGTAACGAATAATATATATATATAAGCAAGAGTTTTTTTTCCAGTTTCTTTGATATTATTGGTTATACATGTACTACAAACACAATTAAATATGTGAATACAGCAAACTTATAGAGATATAAAATGTAATGAGGGCAAGCAGTTTATGTCATTTTCAACACTTATAACATGCTTTTTCAAATTTTTTGAGTATCTGTTGCATTTCACGCATATCGACAAAAAAGTGTGTTGACTTTACATGTACATAAACAACGATAAACAAAACGATAAACGGATCAGTTAAAATGCGAGGCTGTGCGGAGCATTCTCCAAGATACGTTGTATGCCCCTTTTGACAGCTCATCATTTCCATATATTTTCCTCGTATTCTATTTCAGCAACCCAAAAGGGTTGTGTGAGTGTTTCGCAATATACTTACTTTTTTTTATAATGTTTTGGCCCGATTTGTTTAGCAAAATTATTTTTTCATTATTTATCCAACAAAAATCTCCGTCGATTGCCCCTCGGAGTCAAATTACGAAAAAAAAGTCGCAAACACTAGTGACATATTTGTTTCAAATTTAAAACATATTGAAAAGTTTAGATATCTAATGGCGCTCTTCATGTTGCCTGGTATGCAAATAGGGATAGAGAGGTTGGTCTATTAGCAGAAATTCGGATTTTCTTGTAAGGATCTATAGATGCAACTCGAAGTTACATGATATTTATCAGTTTATTCATGCTGCAAAGTCTGCTTTGTTTACACTAACGAAATTGCGACCGGAGGTCGCTGACTGTCAAAAAAAATAGTACCGTCAATCAGCTTGAAATAGGCCAGGCCTAAAGTTATATACTGTCACTGGCCGTACATCACAAAAAAAATATATTCTCATTTTGGATGCTCAAATTACGATATAAAAAAATATTTACACACTCGTATCCTATGTCTGTACAATGATTAGATAATAACAAAATGGATAACAGGAAAGGTCAACAATGACATACAAATCGATCAACTCCACCGAACATACACATCCCCGGACAAAAATAGCATAAAAGAGCACAAAATACAACAAAAACACAACAGAGAGTCAGGATAGTATGAACAAGACATATTTTTTTGTTTCAGACACGGAACATATGCTAGTTGAGGGGGGCTTTTTTAACAGTACCCTAAAACAGCCGATTAAGTTATCACAGTGCACTGCACAGGAAATGTTGTTTCCCTTTTGGGAATCATTTCTAAAATAAAAATTTGCTTCCCGAAGGGGGAAGTCTCTGCAACTTACAATATATTTCTAGAATCAAAAGCAATCGAAATTACATGTAAAATCAGAAATTTAATGCATTGCAGTAAAAGTCTCAACTTTATCTTGTTTCGGAAAATCAAACATATATAATCTGAAATAATTCTTTTTTAAAACAAAACAAAAATGCACTCATAAAAAATTACATTGCTTTTGGGGATATTATGGGAAAAACGTATATACATCTCAAAGAAAAGACCTCAAAATTGATTTCTCTGCTGATATCCACTGATTTTGGTTAAAATTGCTAAAAATATGAAGAATCTCTCTCGTGTTTATCACAGTCAAACTTCAAATCATTCAATAAATTAACAACTCGAACGTTTAGTATAAAACATAACTTTCAATCCTTCAATATTCTGTCAAAGTAATTTAAAATTTAACGCACACGTTTCACCATATTTTTCCTCTGTGACCTTCATGCTTATTTCGGTATTTCCAAAAACATATTCAACATCAACACTGCGTTCTTCTTCTGTTGGGAAAGTAATATCGATTTCAGCTTCTCCAATCAAAATACTTTCCTCTTCAGCAACATATTTCGGTTATTTTTTTTATTGGAAACGAATAGGTTTATCGACATTTTTGTCTGGAAGGGCTGAAATGTGCTGTAGGACCTTCTAACGTTGGTTCCAACGGGAACTGATGTGTTCTGGTCCATTATCATATCAAAAAGCCTTTCACACCATTCTTCTTCATCCCGTACACGTTGATGCTCGTCGTCGTGTATAGCAGGATCAAATTTATCAGTTATATCTGTCCCATATGAAAAACGCATAACACGCAAAGCAATGTAATCCGGTTTATGCCCAAACAAAACAACGCCTTTCAATACGGAAAGACCTGCTTCCTCGGGGATTATAATTCTTTTGTTTGGAAAAGCATTTTTCAGTCCTGACTGGACTATTTCACATTCTGATAATCCACCAACCAGAAGAATGAGGGGGACATTTTTTGCTGACGAAATTTTTATGACATCTTTTACTAAAGATAAAATGTTCTCAACTGTCGGCGTAAACAACGATTTCATTATATCTGCATCCACTTTTGGCTTATCTCCTCTAAGAGCTATTTTACTGGCAAATGGTGATGTTTTTATCATTGAAGATATTGCTCACATAATGATTTGATTGTTGCGCATGGAATAGTAAAATTGACCTTCCCCTCAGTAGATGCTTCTATTTTACGTATAAGTTTCAAATTCTCGAAGCAAATCCAAAAAGGAGGATGGATCCTCTGTTTTTAATAGATTAAACAAAGGGCCACCTAAAATCTTAATAAGGAACTGAATGAAGGCATTGTCTACGGAGGTTTCCCCGCAGTCACCACCACTAGCATGACAAAGCTCCTTAAGCTGGCCACCCTCCATCTTTTCATGAACAGTTATATCAGCAGTTCCACCTGTATAAAGTAAAGTCAAGAAATACCAAAGGGATATTCGAAGGAGAGAAAAATCGTAACAACTGACAAACTCCGGAGAACAACGAAGACAAGACCAAAACAATACATGCACTACAATCAAAAACTAAAAACATATGAACAACATGGACCCCACCAAAAAACCGGGGGTAGACACAGGTGCTCCGGAAGCGTAAGCAGTCTCTGCTTCCTGCAGGACACCCGCCATGCTGTCCATGTAAAATCCGATATGAGGAAGGGATCATATCAATGGAACAGGTCCATTTTCATTTGGGAAACGGTTTTTTCATACCTGTCAACCAAGTCATGATGACGCCCATAAAACTTTAATAAGGATGACTTCAGCTTAGGAGCAACGTATAAAATGAATGCAACGAATAACTGTTGATTACTGTCAATATTTTAGTTTTCTAACCTTTATGACATAATTTCAGCATTAAAGTAAAGACATACAAATAAACACTAAATGTTGTGATATAACTCTCTGGAAATTAATTTGTAAAAGCTCATTTGTTTACTTGTATCTTTTAAAATTTTGTCCAGTTAAATTTGTCCCATTTTTGGTAGAAAACTAATGGACGTATAAAATGTTGAATTAGACTTCAAACTATTTTTCTTTAAGAGCTAATTAAAGCTTGAATATGATAAATAGCCATTTTACAGGAATATTTACTGAATCATTTAAAATTGATCACTACCGTACCGTGTGGAGGATAATCTAGAAATGCATTATACATTTTAAATTAACCCAAAAATTGTTTTTCACGTTATGTTGATAAATTGACACTCAATCTTTCTAACACAAAGAGTGACCGTCTTTGTTTCTGTACATGGTCAAATTCTATTTAAATATATGGCAAATATGAGGACTGTCATTTACCTCCTAAATCCACTACCATATACTTCTGTCCAATTCCTGACATTGTAAATCCTTCTGTAGCACCCTTCAGTTTTTCAGTGGGCAGGTACTGGCAATGTATTGAAGCAGCTTCGGGTTCCAAAGCAATTAGAAGATTCGTATCATCTATCCCTGCCTTTATAACGGAAAATTAACTTTACAAATTTGTAACTAAAATCATAGATACTGTATGAAATCGTGATAGATCAAAATTATATTCCAAACAATACCAATTTTGGTTAAAAAGATATTCATTTTGATTAAATCAGACATACAAGACCAAAACGGCTGGAAACCGAAATAACAGCCTCGAAAGGCAGAATCCATTACAAAAATGACCTAAAAAGAAAAGCTGAAAACACCTTAAAAGAAAGCTAAGGACGATGTACTTTCCAAAATAGAAAAAGATTGAATCACAGAAAATTTTACGGATCGAATCAAGTAGTAAAATATTTTCTATTGAACTTCTGATTACCTCTGATACTATAGTCTAATTTCAGAGCAATGGAAATTCTATAATACAAATGTTGATTCCTAATATCAGTATCAACAGAGTCAGGATAGTCTGACTTTGTACAAACACTGAATAGTGGTAGGGTTAAACCGGTTTTACTGGTACCCACACCTCCCGCTTATCTACCCTGACACTCTGGTGTATGAAACACACTATAAAAACCAATTAATTGAGGTTTGGAGTCGGCATGTCAGTAACTGCTAGTAGTCCTTTGTTAATATATATTGATCATTGTCATTTTGCTTAGTTTCTTCTGTTAATTTTTTAAACATCGGACTCGGACGTCTTTTGAACTGAGTTTTACTGTGTGTATCGCTGTGTGTTTGTTTATTCCACATTGGCTAGAGGTATAGGGGAGGGTTGAGATCTCACAAAACATGTTTAACCCGCAGCATTTTTGCGCCTGTCCCAAGTCAGGAACCTCTAAGCTTTGTTAGTCTTGTGGTTTTTTTTTTAATTTTGGTTAATTTTTATGTTTCGGAGTTTAGTGTGCCGTCCATTTTGCTGAACTCGTATACATTATTGTTAAGGGGCCAGCTGAAGCCCGCCTCTGGGTGCGGGATTTTCTCGCTATGTTGAAGACCCATTGGTAGCCTTGAGCTGTTTTCTGCTCTTTGGTCGGGTTGTTGTCTCTTTGACACATTCCCCGTTTCCATTCTCTATTCTAGTATGATTACCAACAAGCTGATCGCTTGCTAGAACTGCCAAATTAGAGTCGACGGTACAAAATTTAGATAGCAGGATCAGAATGAACTCGTTTTAACTGTAAATTAAGTTCATAGAAAAAGCTTTAACGCAAACCTTAACCTGATGACTCACCATCTCATTTCCCATGTTCACTGCACCGTGAAATCTTATAATGGCATATATTGTAAAAAGTTATGATGACTTACATGTGTACCAAGTTTCATGATGATTTGACCACATCTTCATAGAAAAAAAGCTTCAACACAAACCTTAAAAACTTAAGGATTTATCATCTCATTTTCAATGTTGACTGAACCGTGAAATCTGGGTCAAAACCTTAAAATGACACATATTTTAGAAAGTTCATATCATTGTGTAAATGTGTACCAAGCTTCATAATGATTTTACCCCATCTTCATAGAAAAAAAGCTTCAACACCAACCTTAACCTGAGGCGGGACGCACGAACGGACGGGCGCACAGACCGAAAATCTATATGTCCCCCAACTTTTGTTGGCGGGGCATAAAAATGACACATAACCATGTTTACCATGATGTATAAAAATGTCCGAATCATTGTGTTTTAGTATAATAGAGTTTTACCTTGTCTGCGCTTTTTCT
Source organism: Mytilisepta virgata (assembly GCA_028015205.1). Lineage (NCBI taxonomy): Eukaryota > Metazoa > Mollusca > Bivalvia > Mytilida > Mytilidae > Mytilisepta > Mytilisepta virgata. The sequence continues at coordinate 6,644,549 of CM051517.1, forward strand.
CATGAACTTCTTTGCTTTGTCTGGCCATATTGCAGGAACTGTCAATACCCATTTTATTTCATTTGGATGAACACCGGTGCCCTCTTTATCAAGCAATTGAAATAAGTGACTTGTCAAAGCCTTTATAGACAATGCAAAAACTTCCATAGCCAACAAACTCTTACCAGTTACGTCTTTTAGTCTTGTTTCTTCATTTAAATCCTTGAAAACAAAATGTCAAAATTCCCATCTTTTACGCACATTGATGTTATTATATACATGTACCGTAAAATTCAAAGAAGAGAAAGACAGTTATAGGCTAGCTGCGACAATCTTTTAGTGTCATATTTCCTACTGTAAAACTAAGCAAAAATATCATGAACGTTTATTCTTTTACTTCTGTACTTACCTATTTCGTTCCCCGTCTCAAGGGGAAGCGAAAACCGAAGAAGAGAGATCACCCCCCTTTTTTTTTTTGTTTGGTTTTTTTTTTTTTTTTTTTTTTTTGTAATTAGATATTTTTCAAAACTAGTTAGACGTCTGAACATAAACCATTACATGACTTCAACTGTGTAATTAGTCCAGAAAATGTGCCCAGCACATATAAATCAAAAGAATGGAACGGTTAAAGTATTTGGGAATAAAGGGTTATAATATCAAAATGGGGATAAAAGAATGCGTTAAGGGCGGAGTAAGACTTTGTTCAAAACTTGAGAACATTGAGGGCCTGGCAATGACAATACATTCACATTCACAGACGTTAAAAACAATGAAATAAAAGGCAGTTCAAATTCATATATATAGATGTACATATATCTAAAAAACAATATACTACAAGATTAATAACTATTTTTTGGTTTGTCCTAATAAAACCATAAATTAAAACAAATAAATTTGCATCATCATATGAGAATGTTTTTAGTCAACGTTAATTAAAAAATCAATGAATTGTACTCAAAAAATGAAAAATTCGCTCTCACAAAATATTTGAGGAAAAAAACAATAATTAATTACCACTCGGTTGGAAATAAACGGTAATGTAATACTTTTTACTTTCATTTTTGACATATTCCAAAAACCCACTTGCAGTGGGAAAAAATCACACACAGTATCAAACCGGGAATATATTCTACATTTCGGCTTTCATCACCCAAATATGGTATTTAAAAAATGTGGACTTTTCATTTTTATTTTGCCATATGGCAAAATGCTGGGTACATTATTCATGGTATTTGCATCACGTGACCTCAGCCCTTTTAAGCAAATTACCTCCCTTAGTTGTAGATCGAAAATGATAAAATTGTTTGAATTACGGATAATCCAGTCTTTTTCCGTCTCGGCTCTTAAACTAATGTGTCTATGGTTACACTCCACTAATTATCTTAGTTTCAGAGAAATGCACCCCCAGAATTTTATTAATTATTAGAGTTTGTAAAGTTTGACTACATGATAGATAAATAATAAATGTCTTAACCTCAAAATTGTAATATTGACTGAAATAGGATAGATTTTAGTTTAAAAAAATACGAAAACATTAACTGATTTTGCTTCTGACAAGTAATGGGAGGTCATAAACTGGGACTTGTGAATTGACATGTGGTGTGTAAAACTTTGACAGTGATAATCGGCACCTGCACTGGTAAGTTAAATTGCGAAAAAAAGAGCCGGAAAAGTAAACCTTTTTTTTCCCACATATGTAATGGAATTTTATGCAGAATCTGAAAAATTAAGTCTCAATTGGATTGAAACGCTGCATCAGACCGCAATTTTAAGCCGAAGTGGAGTGAAATTTAACATTTTTAAAGCTTTTTTTATGACAATTTTTGAAATGTTGCTATGCCAACTAGGTTTCCATGGATATTTTTTATTTATTTTATCATGATTGAAACAATGCTAACATAATGGCCTTTCAGAATATATATATATATGTATATGGGTATTATTTACTCTGAAGATGGCACAAGACCATGACATTTGTTAGCTCACTTCACATAGAAAATGGTACTATTAATTTGTGGAGTGCAACCTATGAAAACTTCCTTTGGCGGATATTTACAAATTATTTGTTTAATTCTGAGGGGAAAGGCTTCATATTTAAAGGATTATTGAAATTATCATGTTTTAAAAACATTTTGGCCGAAAAGTTATGAAATCAGGTGAGATCAAACTTATTTCCTCATTAAATTCATCCTCCAAAGTTGTTCTCTATATGCGGACAATTTATGTATGATCTCGCCTTGTATCTGTATCTGTAGTTTGAAATTGCATTTTTAACTAATTTTTGTTAATTCATATAGCAATTATACTACGGTTACGCTTCAGTTTTTTAAACTGAATTGGCCGAAAGTTTTCAATGCTGACAATGTTTATTTGCACACGAAAGGAAAGCTAATATTGTGTAGAATGTACCTATATGCGGACAAATTGCTTATGAGCTATAAGAATTTGAATATTTGCATTTTTATTTTTTGGGGCAAGTTTAATGCTTTGTAATGAATGTCGTCAGAGAAATCCAAAATGGCCGCTATGCAAATTACCAAAGTACCCGCAATTTTGGCATATGCATTATCCACATTAGATTTGCTCGATATTTCCGTTAAACAGAAAATAGCCCCATTGGTAGCTGTTAAGTGTAATGAATATTTCTCAAATGGTATATAAACTACTATCTACACCAGGTACAAATGCTTTGTTATATTTACAATATTTTAATTTTATTTCAAAGAAAGAATCCAAAAGAAGTTTAGTACCTTGTTTTGATACAGCTTCATCTTGAATCTACTGAAAAAATAATAGTCATGGTGCTTGTCATCTAGTGCTAATTCTGCATATTCATTCATATTCAGCTGTCTCCCTCCTGCATTCCATGCTTGGTTGGCATGTATCTTTAATGGGTCTGGTTTGAAATTTGCAATTGTTGAAAATGCATATCCGGAATACGTAGTTCCGAAATCAATGGCTGCCACCAACAGGTAATCAGGTATCTAGATATCTGAAATAACCAAATAGTTGTAAATTTACTATAATTCATACCTTTTTTATATAATTTAAATATTCAAATTTAATTTATCAAAATAAACACAGAGAAACTGGCTGCCTTCAATTTCTTTCTAGAATGTATTTGGGTTCTTCATTCGTTTCTGAATTTACTAAATTTTCAAAAACAAAATTAACAACAGGTTAAAGCTATTAAATGTACAACATAGACTTGTATATATTCAATTTCTAAATGTATATTTAAGCATGTTAATAGCATGATTCTCACTGTCTATGTCTGAATTAAACAAGGGTTAAATACATACTTTAAATAGCGCACACCTTCTTGTCAAAGATGTAAGTCAAAAACTGACATGCGCAAATAAAATATCGACTAACCCCCATTTATTGGATATTCGGCAATCGAAGTATAGCTTATTTATAAAAAAAAAGTGCTTTTAGCTCACCTGGTCAAAGGCCATGTGAGCTTTTGTCATCACTTGGCGTTATTCGTCCGTCGTCCATCCGTCCGTCTGTTAACTTTTCACATTTTAATCTTCTCCTCTGAAAACACTGGGCCAAATGAAATTAAACTTGCGAGGAAGCATCTATGTAAGGTCTTTTATAAGGTTTGCAAAGTTTTCTCATTTCATCTAGATCGGGCAACAAACATGACTGTCATGGGCATTTCTTGTTTCTCATTGGTTGATTAAAAAAAATCTATCTTAAACTACTTGGCCAAAACTGTCACCCAAACTGTCAGACAGGAAGCATCTATGGAAAGTCTTTTATGAAATTAATTTATTTCATCCTGATCGGACGACAAACATGGCTTCCATGGACAATTCCTGTTTCTGTAAGGTGAGTGATACAGGCTCAGAGGGCTCTAGTTTATTATTGAACGGGTCTAATGAATGTTCAGCTTTACTTAACTCGTTTAAAGGTTGGTAATAAAGCACATAATAATTCAGAATTTTTTTCAATATAGTTTGTACAGCTATCATAAATAACTTCAGCATCATCAAAAATCGGTTTTATCTCAAAGAAATATACGAGGTAGATGAGTCATGTGAGTCATGATACCTACACGTTTGTTTGTCTTTTTTGATATCTCAAGAATATGGGTATACCGAGAGATATACACCTAGATGTTTCCGTTCATTACCAGATTGTAATTTCACACCTTTTAGAAACAATGGTGCATAACTACGTTCATTATTTTTTTTTTTTTATAAAAATATCCCAAGCTTTGTTTTAGATGCATTGAACGTACCTCTCCATGGCTCCGACCATCTGAAATGTTTTTCAAGATCAATGTCTTGATCATTCACAATTGTTCTAAGTAATGACATATCATGTGTTCACTGAGAATATCATTATTTATATCACAGAAGTATACCAAAAATTAAATAAGGTCCCTATATTCCATATTTTCTTTCTGTTCTGGATTTAAGATTTTACAAGGTTGCCAATTGCCATGTTTTTCCTCACTTTGTATTAACACGGTGTCTTACGTGGGAAATTCGCTTCAAGAATTTGTTTTCAAAAATAGTTCAGAAATAGTTTTTAAAAAAAAAAACTCGGAATCCCAAATGTATTTGCACTGTTGAACATTGTATCCAATGAACTTTCAAGTCATGAAAAAAATAAGAGAGATTTGAATTCTGAGATATGGGCTCATACTTATCATGGTAGATATGGAATAATTTTTGTTTTATAAAGTGAACAACTATTGATCAAATATTTGATCTTTATACGATGACAATGAAGAAATTTGAAAAATTCTAAGCTCCAAAATTGTTTTTAAAAAATCAAATTTATATAGGTCTTTTATTACTTTTACATGATAAGTTTATAACTACCAATGCCTGCTTACCGTATAACGTGTATTGTCTTGATACAATCTTGCATGGTGTTTATCGTGTTTTTTATTCATGTATGTTTTATATTCGGTAAAAAGTCCACCAGGGCTTATGTTTTATTTGTTTATACAATACCGAATCAAATAAAATTTTGTTATCTCATATATTAGGAAATGATCAAAAAGGAATCGATGATTAATAAGGATTTATAAAGCCAAAGGATAAATCAAACTGGGCTTGTAAATCAGAGATTTTTTGTTCCGATTTGGCTTTCACGTTACTTGGATAAATCAAGGTACTTATATAAATAATATTAAAGTATTTTACATGAATTTAAAGAGAGAATTGTATGTAGTTTTGTTAGTAAAATGAACACATTTTTAATGATTCGCCAAAGTATCATATGTACAGATATTCATATGATTCAAATGTTTTGCAGTTTTATTGAGATTGGCCTGTTATTTACACTTATAAACATAATATATTTAATTGTTGATATAGTCTTAACATTGAAACTGGTAGATTTTATAATTTGCTAGAAACAATGTTAGAAAAACTTGTAAAAGAAGACGAGTTTCATTTAAATTTAGAATGTCAAAAATATTTGAGTATATAAGAAAAAAAAATATATTAAACCTTATCACTGTAAAAAAAAACATCATGTTACAAACACATACAGTTGTTGTCAGTTCCAATGGGAAATAAATGGATGGATGAATACTGTTTAACGTCAAGTGGCAACCAGGTGCATATAAGGGCGAGAACATGTTGATAAGACAATGAATATGATCCCTGCTTTGTACTAGACCGACACTGAGACCGACACGCTGAGTCGGATTATTAATGTGCTAGCTCACGGGGTAACTGTCCACAGGAAGACATATCACCCCACTCGGACACATTATACTGACTCCGAGCCGTCCAGTCGATCTTTGCTCTTACTCCTAGATGCCACGTGCTTGGCGGAGAAGCAGCAAATACCAATTTTAATTACTTATTAATGTAGTAATCTTGACCCAGCCGGGGATCAAACCAGCGACTTTCCGCACTCGAGGCGATCACGCTACCATGAGACCACCGAGGCGGTTGTGAAAGAAATGAATTACCCTGGTAAATGTTTATATTTTGCGGAAAAATAAGAAATTCCGAATTGATTGTTTGTAAATTGTAAATTCTATAAGCTGTATTGCTTTTAAATAAAGGCGTATTATTATTAATTTGTGTGAAAATAATCTTCGCACGTGAATGTCCCATAAAAAGAAGGTTATATCAAACTTTTTTTAGGGATTCCGAATGATCAAATCATTATAAGCGATACTGAACGTTTTAATAGTTGGGTACCCCGGGCTATCGTGCGTAAAATATTGCGATGTATATATTTCTACACTTTTATGTTTATTCTGTATAAGAATTAAAGCTTTAGTAATAACTTTCTTTGTTCTTTTCTCCGATTATACCACGGGAAGATTCACTGCTTAGGCCAAAAAAGTACAAAATTTGTTCAGCGTTAAAGGAGTAGGGCCTCTTTCACCTGTATATATTCACACATTTTTTTTTATTTTTTAATCTCAAATATTTACGGATTTCTATCATAAACGATTGTAAGCAATGTATTATTATGTTATCAAACAAAAATTTGTGTGCTTAATCATTGATAACTCAAGTTTTCTACCAGCAAAGGTCCTGTACATAAGGTCAATTTGCATCACGTTTTGGAACATTGCCAAGAAGAACATTCGGAACAAAACTATTTTACTGTCATTTGAAAGGAGATACATAATCTCACTTACAGTCAAAAAGTTCGTTTTGGTTCCAAAGGTCCTTCAAGTTGAAAACTCTAAATTTGTGTTACATGTAATAGTCTCCCAAGCAATATTCGGGTATGTAGAACTTTTTTAAGTAACTTCCTTGTTAGTTATTATTAGCAAATATTTAGAGACCACGTACCAGGCTATACCTCCAGAGATTTTCAAAGATTTTAGGCGACTTTTTGAAAATGGCCCTAGAAGTGAAATGATTGCAGGGTAGAATGGCCTTAATTTACTTCTTTGCTTGGCGCTCTTTTTGTCTGAATTTTAACCAAATACTAAACTTCAAATTTTTCATGCAACAAATTTTCCATAGCGTTTGGAAGTTCGATAAAAGTAGGGTGATTTTTTAAAGGAGTTGGTTCATGGTGAGTCGTGAATCATCATTAACAATAAATTGACAGACAACTCCAGAACAAGAAGCGACTTTCGTCGAACCAATAAATTTTTTTCCATGAGGCCAAATTCCATCGATGACATGTTTGGCACCACTGTGAACGGACAGCTTTGTGTGCTTAGGTCTGTAAACATCTTTACGGGTCGTCTTGAGCGGTAACCAACGGACTTTAGACGATTTCTTACTGTCCTCGCAGATATCAACCCATTGGGTAACCATTGTCTTTTATCAAAGCGAATGGAGTACGTCTAACTAACCGTTCTAGTGCGTTGTCCTCTCTTTGCGATATGATTCAGGGCCTTCCTGAAAGCAGTTGATCCTTGATGTCATTGGTTAGTCGATGATTGTTCACAATACGACTGATGGTAGAGTGGTGATGACCAACACGCCGTGCAATTTGCAATCGTTCTGCATTCGAAATTTGTGGATCTGCATCCAGAACAAAAGAATCAAGTGTTTCCAGTCTAAGCAATATGTCGAATATGATGTGTTCTAAGAGTAGTGATTTCATAACCTACATATTGAAACAGTGCTCATGCAAATGATGGCTATTACAGAGGACGATTATTGAGTACAGGTAAGTTTAAAATAAAACTTAAATGACCAATCAGATGTAAAATATATATTGGAATTGTTTTTATCTAATAGAAAATATTCAGTTTAAAATCTAGTGTTGCAATGCTTTTTTTCGGGTGTATATTTATTATTATTAAGTTAGATTTGATTTTTTCAATCATTTATTTGTATTCTATTAAATTTCGGTCGATAATTTCTATAAACAAACAACAAAACAGAAGTTATGATTATACATGTACGTATATATAGATTCTTATCCAAAAATCCATATTCGCACCTAACAAAGTTTAAAGCAAAGAAAAGGAGTTTTCCCTGAGAGTCAAAGGTATTCAAAGATCTATCCAATGCAATAGAACTTTTGATGTGAGAGAAATTTTGGACTATCTATACTTGTATGAGACGCGGAATTAGTATAATAGTTTTCTTTTTTATTTTCAATTTGTTCGTCTTTTGTATTATTATCTTTGTCCCGGAGTTTCTATAAAATTTCGTGATGTCTATATCATTTAGTTTTTGATTTTGCACCTTATGACTGAAAGTAGGTGCTTCGGAGCGCAAATATTCCTGCTACCCATACACAATAGTCATGTTGTGTAACAAGGTAAAATTGGTGTAAAATCAACAATTTCGTAACAATAAAAAACAAGTAACATAAATTACTGTGATCTTCAAAACGAAAACCCACAGAACGGTACGTAAAACAATCGCACGAAGTCATTTTTAATATTCAAAAAGTTTCAAATTACATGTAGCAACTTATGTCAGTGAATGAAACTTTTAAGCCGGTAAATATCCCGGAAAAATATCAACGCACTGAATTATCTGTAGCTAATTTATGCTCTGTTATGGTTATATTTTTCTTTTCGATTAATTTGTTTTTCAGGACGTCTCTTCCAGTCTGATGGACATGAAACTATGGTATTTTCTCGACAAGTTTTTAATCCTTTGTTGTGCACAAGTTGACATACGCCCCGTCCCCCTAAAATAACTTTTTACACTCATGATACATATATTGTGACTCATTATAAATATTTAGAGGTTTCAGTGTCTGAGAAAAATTTAAATAAATTTTCGATAAATAATCTTTACGGGAAATCGTTGACGCGCCTAGTGAAACAATTACTAAACTGTTATATCAAATACTATAGATGTGTTCTTAACAAATAGAAACGTAAATAAATAAACCATACGTGTAAATGTTGTGATATAGTTATGTAACTATTTTGATATCAAGTTCTAGTTGTCTTATTAAAGAAAGATAACCCAAGTAGGTATGAATATTATGCTCTGTGTCCTCAGCCTTGATGTCAACCGTCATTGAATACTCTTTTTTTCACTGTTGATTGTTATATTGTTCATGATGTATTTGTTATTTTTTATTTGTTTGTTCTTGCAATTGATTAATGATAGATCAATGTTTGGTCTTTAAGGATAATTGCTGGTCTAATAGGAAATAAATAGGATCTGAAATAGGTGTTTTAGTTTAAGAGAACATATGAATAGTAAACAAATAAGCAAGAAAAAAATATAGGTTCATGTGCTCATTTTAGAGCTATAAAGCCTTGAAAATTTGCACGAAATAGGTTTTCTCTGGATTTTTTATTGTCTTTGCATTGGCAACTTCAGTCTCTCAAAAATGTATGAAAAAATAAAAAGGATTTCATAAAATTTTGTCAAATACCATTTTAAGGTATATATGATTGAATTATAAAAGAAAAAGTGGGGGTTCATGGGTAAAAAATTCAATGTTTAAGAAATGGATAAAACCCGAGGATTCCGAAAATCTGACTAAAAGACCAAAACATGACCAGCGAGCATCCTTAAATCAATAAAATTATTCTTATTCTTATTCTTAGTTTTATATACTTATTGAATTCGATGTATTGGTGATTAAAGCAACTGGCTTTCAAACAGGAAGATTTTATATGTTGTAGTAAACAATAAGGACTATGTTAAAGTGACTTAAAGTAAAGATGAAATCAAAAACCCAACTTTAGTCTGTAGTACACTGCCATGACTATATAAACTTCCGTCGGAAATATAATAAGGAAGCGCTGCTATCAAGATGACAAGATGATTTTATGGGGTTTAAGGATCACTTAACGAAAACTTTCATCAGACAATAAACCACCTTAAATTTCACGTGTTATTTTCATATCACTTCTGTCTCATGAAAACTTCTTTTCTTTTGTCATAAGTATTTACATTAAAACCTGCGTATATGTAATGTAGCAAGTCACTGCCTATAAAGTAGATTGTGAAAATTTTCCCATTCATGAACAAAGCTTATAAAATAAACTTATGTATAGAGAGTATTTGTTGTTAAAGGGCACTTTTTTTGTCCTTGGGTGCCCGTTACACCATGTTTTGACTCTAGTATAATAAGAATCATAACCAGTTATTTCAAGCCTTTTGACAAAGCTTAAATCCAGTTGTATGAATACAGCAAGAGCATAGCTTCCTTGGTTAAATGAAAAACATAAAACCTTCGTGTATCGAATTTTCTTAAAACTTTCTTGCTGTTACGGTATATCTTTTTTATTTACTGTTCATTGATATGTAAGTTTTGCTCGTTGATATCTGTTAAGTCCTTCATTTTCGGACTTCGTAAATTTTAGAAAAACAGGTTTCGCCGCTTCATTTTGCAGAAATGCTGAAAATTCACCCCAAATTCTTAATTTTTACAGAAAATAAGGAATTTTTTTTCACTTTTTGCAATATTTTAGTTTAAACTTTGTGCCGCACGTAAATTTGATCTTCGCCTTAAAAAAGTAGTCCTCAAGAAAAAAAATTAAATTAAAATTTCGCTCGCTCAGACTCCAAAGAGCTAAAATCAATTTGGAGTTGGCTAACATGTCAATCGATTATACCAAGTAGACAATTACTTGATGCATGATGTTCCGAAACTGGTAGATTATACTAAAGTAAAAAAATATCTTGAAACAACCACAAGACCGAAAAACCAATGACAAACAAATATTGAAGAGCTGGCACCAATTAAATTATTTAATAAAAGGCCAGCTAAACCAAACACATATACAAAATACAATGTAAAACGCCCAGAAAAAAGTAGGTTTGGTTGTTTGTTGTTAGCTTATCGTCTAGTGGCAAAATCAAGTAAGTAACAAGCTTATGACTGAACAGCACGCATCTATTTGTCACGTAAGAAATGGGCAAATAAATATGGAGATATGTGGAGGAATGTTTGGAACGATTAAATATTGCATTAATTCATGATAACAAAGGATTGTTATTACATGCATGTTGTATGTTACATAAATTTCATTATGCGTACATTGTACCAACATGGAACAACTTCAGCGGCATGTTAGTAACAAACAATTTTTTGGGAAAAAAAATGACAAAAGGCAAGTTTGCAATATTTCCCACTAATACATGTAGATTGCGCTCTAATATCCAACCATTTCGGTCATTTTCAGGTCCGATAACTCGGGTGTTAATTAAATAAAGAGCAAAATTGATAACAGGAAAGATAATAAGGATATACCAAGCATGATGTACCCTCGTTCAATTAAATTTCGTCATCGCTTTATCCAGTATTTCCAAAACGTTCATTTCTCATCGATTGTAATTTCAAATTATGAAATTATGACAATAATTTATAATATGAAATGTATTGCCATATTATACAGGCGTACATTGAGTTATGACGATTTGACTTTTGACGAATAGCAGACCATTCTAACGTGCGATTTGTGAGTAGATAAAACTAGAACTGTGAGTGACCTCATAGAGTGATTGATACCCCCTTCTTGCAATGCTGTGAATGTTCAAACTTTGGAATACTGGTATGTCACAAGTTACCTATGTATTGTTTAAAACCAATACTGTTTTTATCTGTATATGAATATTACAACATTCTGATGACCTTTTTACAAGAGGTTACTTAGGTCACATCAAATGCTTTGTAAAGGTTCATTCTGGTCCATGCTTGAGATTATAAGTTGAATTATCTCCCCTTCCAAATTTTGGACAGCAACCATATTCCTTCATGCACATCTGTGGGTAGTGTACTACTTTTGTTTAGTAGGTGACAGTATCTAACCTGCAGCTATGAGAGCCGTAGCTAGTTTTACAGTTCAAACGAGCACATAATGACCAAAATTATGTACCATCGACTCTAATTTTCAGTTTTAGCAAGCGGTAAACTTGTTGGTAATCATACTGTATTGGTTTTTATAGTGTGTTGTATACACCAGAGTGTCAAAATAGATAACGGGCAGGTTTGGGTACCCATAAAACCGGTTTAACCCCACCACTATTCAGTGTCTGTATATAGTCAGACTATCCTGACTCTCTGTTGTATTTATGTTTGTGTTCTGTACTCCTTTATGTTATCTTTTGTCAGGCGTTTTGTCAGTTGGGTTGCTTTGATTGATTGGTATGTTAATGTTGATCTTTCCTGATATCCATTTTGTTGTTTATTTACAACTGTGTAAAGTGTAATTAAAATCCATTAAGCCGTTTTGGAGGAGTTGCAAGGTTTAAAAATGTAAAACCCTGAGGTTGGATTATCTCCCTTTGCAAGCATTCGGCGATAATTAACTTGCTTTGTGCACATCTACATATGATGCCCAATGTTCATATAGTATTTCATCAAAATGCATTGAACGGTTCAGGAGGAGTTGCATTTACAAGCTTTAAACATGTAAAACCCTTAAGATGAATTATCTCCCTTTGCAAGCAACCAGCGATAATTATATTGCTTCATGCAGATCTACAAATGATTCCCAACCTTCGAATAAAGTTTCATCAAAATTCATTGAACGGATTAAGATAATTTGCGCTTACAAGGTACCCCATGGACGGACAGACGGACAAGGTGATTCCTTTGTTTGCGAGGGGTATGATAACGTAAAATTTTATAAAAATGCGTTTAATGTCGGCCAAGCTTAAGCTGAATGTTATTTGGAAAAAAAATCAAAGAACGTTAAACAATTTAACCAACTCAACGCCATTTGAAAAAATTAATGAGAGAAAAATCAAACTTTTGATAGCGTAATTGCTTTTTGTTAAATAGGATATTGGTGTTACACAAAAAACACTTTCCAATGAATAATTCATTACAATTTCAGTCTCAATAATATTCTTTGATACCAATTTTAATGCATTAGATGTGTACATTTCGTCGATTTCGTCTCATCAGTTGTGCTCAAAGTCTAATAATAACGATCCAAAAGGTTCAAGAGCAAATTGAAAAATACTAAACTGAGCAAAAGGGGTAAAGCCAAAACCACCTTAGGACAGACCTACATATATGCACGAGGGAGATACTCCATGGTTTTCACAAATTTTACAATTTTACAAGAATGAATTTAATTTTGTTTCAGTCTTTACAACAATTATTTTCTGAAAGGAAAGTAGTTAAAAATAACTTTATTTAGATTTTGAACGATTTTTTTAATTTCTAGAAAAAGCCGTACAGTTCTTTTTTTTCTTTCTTTTGTTAAATCGCTCCTTCTATCTTGTTTTGTTGTTCTGTTTACGAATTATCTACGAATCATCATTTTCGTTGACTTCATGGAATAATGATGTCCTCTCCAAGGATACCAATTGACGCCATCTGCAAATGTTGAATGTTGCCCGGCCAAATAACCACCGTTAAGATTAGAACGATGGCAAGCCTTGTACCACCAAGCCCCATGGAATTCTACAGCACAGTTCTGTACTCCCTGTGCATCGTTATCCGCGTCTTTTGTCGTAAACATCATACTATTTTGATTAGCTAAACCATCACCTATATATTTGTTTAAAATTAATGTTAGCCATTACATTGTAAAGTGATTAATTCAAGTGAAGAATAAATTTTAATCGGTTACCTTTCCCATTCAACTTTTTCGTGGATAAATTCAAGAGTGTTACATGAGAAAAGTATATTTTCTACATGTTCTATACAATCATATACAAAATTTGCAAAACTATGATTCAAAGAAAAAGTTTTTTTCTCTTTTCGTTAAATCTTATAGTCCAATTGAGAATTCAGCAACTCAGCTGTGACTACGCAATCCGGAGAGATAACCAGTAATAAAAAATCCAGAGGCAATACAACAAAAGGATGGACAGGGCAAGAACATAGAAACAACAGAAACAAAGTACTAAAAATCAGATGCTCGGGATGGCTAAGCTACTGACTCTCATCAGACACCCACGGCATGAAATCAGGTGCTCCGGATGGCTAAGCTAATGACTCTCACCAGACACCCACGGCATGAAATTATGTGGCACTAGTTGCGAATTTTGTCAGGTTATGACAAAATAAAAGGGAAAAAAAAGAGTACAGCCGAAAGAAGACATACTAACCAATCTTAGTTTATTCGGTTATAAACCATTTTCAGTACAACTTATTATATTTTCAACGACATAGAAGAACTTAGACTCTTCATATTGAAGTTCTACTAGACCTATAAATATCGTAGACCTTAATAAATGAGTACAATCACTAACCAATTTGAAATACATGTATTGGGGTACTAATATATTTCTATAGAATTTCCCTCCCCTTTTGACACCCGAAAGTAAAAAACAAGCCAAATCCCCCCTCCCCCACCGCCAAAGGAAAACGACTCCACGGATTGCAATTAAAATTAGTAGGCTTTTGTGTCCTGTACAGTTTAACAATATCCATTTGTAGTTAACTGTGTACTAATTTAGTAAACATCTAAGAGTGCAAACTAAAGATATTTCCTGAAACCATCCGTTCTTTAAATTTTCTCTCCTGTGCACTGGCCTTAAAACAAGTATTCTTCCAAAATCATGTCATGCATTGTCAGCAAAATTAATAGAATTTTAAATATCATAAGCAGACACTGTTTAAGTAACTACCAAATTCAATCTTTTTGTACTTTCCATTCCAGTGTCTATTCAAAATTTGTCTCGTATCTCTTTTAATTACTTTTTTTTCTTTAAAAAAATAATAAAATGAGAAACAGCTTCGATATGTTTATTAATTTAAGAAACAAAACAAAACGAAATGGAAAGAAATGCTTTCGTTTCTTAAATTAGAAATTCACTATAAGAAATCACTTAAACAAGGAACGAAACTGTTTCATTTCTTTTCGCTTCTATGATGTTTCGTTTCGTTTCTTATTATAGTAATCCATCGTATTTCCCGGCTGTGTAGTAGCACTGGTAAAAACTTAGCTTCATTAAAAAAATAAGAATCAGATCGACCATAAAGAGGAGTAAAGTTTTTACTGATAGTTATTTTGATAGTCTGTTGAAAAGTCTTGTCATCTCAGCTGAATAAATATATGACCGACTTGAAATTCCAGCATTTTAATAATTCCAGGCTGTTAAAATGTCTTAAAAGTTGAATGGATACTTGTGTTTGAGCACTGAAGTCAGCTCGTGTTTCGCAAATCAAAATTGTTTACACAATGTTAGAAGATCTTAGAATTTATATAAACTCAGGAATATCCTCCTTAAGCAGATCTGTTTCCTTGAATGGTGTTTTTATGTACATTGTAGTTTGATTTTGTTGTTAGAATCTGTTTTGGGGTTATTACCTGGCCTTTCATAAATTAGTACGTTAGTAGTGACTTTAGTGACTTTCTTATATGGAATCCCTTGTCCTGGTAAGTATTAAAGATACATCAAATTAATCTCAATATTGATGTTTGTTATAGGTGAGACATTTAAGTGATCTCGTCTTTTTGTAATTTAAAATTGTGAACATTTGTAAAAGTTACCCTTTTATTACGATTCTCTGAAGCAATGACTGAACAAAAACAGTTGTAAAAGCAGACATGGAACAAAAATTATTCATTGTTAATGAGAATATTCAAACTAGTTGAGCAGTCACACTGACCAAACCATTCGTGGACATTGTCTCGTCAAAATGCTTAAAACCAAATTTTTGTTTCAAAATTTAGATTTATCAGTCCACTAAAGTAGGTAACTCAGGGTGACAGATGGTAATATAATAAATCCGCTGTTACTAATTTTGATGCACAACATGTGCACATTTCATCGATTTACGACTTAACAGTTATGCTCAAGGAATAAAATGTTGAAAACCAAAACTATATTCCTCATCTGGATTAAAAGGCCATTCAAAAATCATAACAGGGGATTAAACATCATTAAAAACGAAACCTGACATCTGTGCGTGTTTACTATGCTTTCGATACCAGTGAACATATTGCTCAAGACAAATTTCAGAAAGGGAACCATTCAACCAGATTTGGTCTAATTCCCCAACTACATGTAGTTTCAAAGACGTTCTTATATTCTTAAACATAAATTTACATATTTGTCTATTTTTAGTAACAATGGTAATATTGGTGTAAAAAACCCTGTTTCAGATTTTTTTTGTAAATGACAGTTATATTTGTCAGTTATCTCGATTAAGAATCATTCCATCAAATTTTGGTCCCAATTCCCCCACTTGTTTCAGAAAAGATTTTTTAAATATTTATTGCTGAATTTTCTTATTAAGGGTGCTCACATAGGTCAGAGTTCAGGATATAATTTTGAAAGTGGGCCATCCAAGGACCATTTCATCAAAGTTTGGTCTTAATTGCACCAGTTGTCTCGAGGAGATCTTCGATTATTTTTTACCGATTTGTTTTCTATTTTTAGTAATGGCGGCCACAATTAGTCACAATTTTGAAATGGGACTTCCTAACCCTCTTTCTATCAGTTTGGTTTAAATTGCCCCATAAGTTTCAGAGAAGAACACTTCTACTATTGTTTTGATGAATCTTCTATTTTCATTAAGGTAGGCTATAGTTGTTGGAGGTCCGGATCCCGGACATAATCTTTAAAGGAGACCACCTATAGCCATTCCATCAAAGTTTGATCCCAGCTGCAACCAGAAGACTTTTAAAGAAAAGTTTACGACGGACAACGAATGCTAAGTGGTGGCAATAGCTCACATGGCCAGGTGAAATAAAAAGAGTAATCGGCTAAATTTCTAGGATTAAGTCACTTAAAAAATGTATGATTTTTAATTTGGTGATGTTCATATTGAAAGAAGATATTTCTTTACCCACCGGCGTCGCCACTGTAACCGTTGACTTCGAGATTGTAATTCGAAGCTTCGTCACCAATATTGAACACCGTATATTGAGCATATTTTTCAGCATCGTCAAAATCTTCCAGTTCAATACGAAGTGTGTATGTTTCAGCAGCTGTCAGCTTATGCAAGTGATCATTACCTGTAAATAAAATAACCTATCAGTCCGTTAGAAAGTTCACTGGAGTGCCGAGTCTTACATGTATGAAGAAATGAGTAAATATGACACAGATACCAACATCAATCACCATTGTACAAAATTAAATAATTTATTATTTTTCGTTTCAAACCTAATTTTTATGGAACGTTCATTTAGTTAAATCATATGCTGTATTTTTTATATCCTTAATTATATTGATAACAGGAAGATAATTATTTGGTTCTCAATCGGATAATCAAAGGCCATTATAATATACATTATGTATGTTGCGAACTGGAATAAATGATAAGATGTCTAATACATTTTACCTAACCAAAATTCTGTTGCTAAGTTTCCAAATCCAGTTTTGTAATCAGACCATCCTCGATAAAAATCTACCGATCCATTTATTCTTCTTTGAAATACCTAGAGATAGAAATTATGTAAATAAGAACAATAGTGACATTTCCACATCATCCTCAGACAAACCCTGTATTTCCGGCTCAGATCGCAATACCAATATTCTATAATACTATATTCTATAATACTAATTGTACATTAAAAGATAAGTTATATTTGATATTCATCGACAGAATGGACCTTAAACACGAAATCATTTCCAAATAACCCAGGTACGTTATGATTATACTACAAACCACAGATAACCATCGATATGTAGTAATCTGCAACAAGGACATAAATGCAACTCTTTTTTCCCACTTTTTGATTTAGTAGCTAGATCAGTATTGTACATATAGCTTCTTACATTGTTACGAGTGAATTATCAGATTTCTCAAATCAAGATAATTAAATTACGGTTTTTTTGCACGAGCTTTAGCTAAAAGTTCCGTAATTTAACTTTCGAGATTGGAGAAATCTGATAATCCACAAGTAAAAATGTAAGAGGCTGTTTCTCTAATTTTCAACTCGTTTTGAAAACTTATGATTTGTGATCAAAAGCATTGGATAAATGTGCACGTCGTCATCAATTTTGTTGGCGCTTCTCCGAAATCCCGACGACGTCACAATTAATTCGACCTATCAATATCCGAGAACTAAAAAGTCACTAGTGACATTGTCAATCTTTACACAATGGGCCGAGAGAGAAATGTGTTTCTTCAACAACTGAATATTTATACAACATCAAATTTTAAGAGTAATTAATTATGTATTTCTTTAATTTGTTATTCTTACATAAGATATCTTGCTAAGACAGTCAAACTGTTATATGATTAAACTTATTTTTAATGTTGTACTAAAACTTAAAATTGACTGAATCCATTGTTATTGTCATTCAATGAATAATACAGAAAATAAACATAAATACTGTCCATCCGCCTCCAGCTGAATCCATGTTACAGTATACTTCAATGCCTCCTGGGTCACTGTTAGGATATACTGTGTATATACCACTAGCACCTGTCACATCTCCACAATCTCTGGGGCAACCTTCATCAAAAGAATTAAATGTTTGTGCTACGAACTTACAATTAAAGAAATATACTTTTAAGATATTAGGAATTAATTGTTCATACATGAAATTAGTTGTCGACATTCTATATTTATCAAAAGCAACAAAAATATCTTGCAGAAAGAATCATTTGTTGGATTTCAGGTAGCACATCAAAGGCAATGAAAAAAATATCAGAGCAAGAGGCAGAGGGAAGAACTTGTGTTTCAAACAAAAGGTCGACAATCACCAGGATTGAATAAATCAAATCAAATCAAATCAAATAATATTTATTAAAGAAAGCTCATTGTATGAACATATACAAAATACAATGTGACTATTCAAAACTAGAGGCTCTCAAGAGCCTGTGTCGCTCACATGGATTTAACTTGTCCACCTTCAGCAGGACTGATAATTTAAGTGTAAGAGTTATCTTGGCTCTTTTCCCATAGGTTCAATGTTAAATAAAGTTTGGGTGTGGTGGCCATCTTAGTTTACATTCAAGGTTATCAAACACTATCAAACACTGAAAGAGGACCATTGCTGGTATTATTTTGGTTCACTGACACGTCTAACAAGGAACCGTTTGACAATGCAGAATGTTCTTTCTTCTTGATTTTTTTTATTCTTGAAACATACGTTCATTGTTATCAAATAATGTTGTTATGTTATAAATGATATGACATACAATTTATGTAACGTTCCCTTTTTTAACTAGTATATAAATACCCTGTTTTATATTGTTTCTATATTATTATGTTATTAACATTTTTATTAAAAGGAAGCATACACACAATAGTTTTTACTATACCTCTACACATACAGCCACGACCACTCAGAAATATCTCGTTGTTTCCACATTTGTTAACCTCATATGATTCTGTAACAATATATATATATATATGTGTGTGTGTGTGTGTGTAAAAATATCAATGACTTTAAATGTTTTATAGTGTTATTAACTGGCTATGTTTGTATTGGCTTTGGTTGACATAAATTCAAGGGTGGCTGTATTTGCCCAGTGTAACATTGGCCGAGAATCTATACAGGGCCAATACGTAAACAGCTAGTTCATAACACATTTATTAAATAGTGTGATTTACTACCATACCGGTGCTATTTAATAAAATAAGATATTTGTATCTTTCATTAAAACAAGTTTACGTTTTCTTAGGAACAGCTTTATACGAGTTTCTTCAGAAATTAAAATTCGTACTTAGTCCTCTTTTATGACGGTCATGACCGCTGGCAGTCTTTTATAAGGTAATTTAAAAATTCATCAGTTGATTCTAATTTTATGGACCGGTCCAATACAGCTGATCAATTTTAAAGTACGCGGTTTATAAGGAATTCATGCGAATCCAAACGACTTTCATTACTAATTTAAACAGATCTTGAAGTTACTGGACACGCTTACACATCTTCACTATATGGAAGATTATGGAAGGGAATATCCGTCATAATTATACATTTCTTAATTTGTAAAATGCAGTTTCTTAATTTGTAAAATGTAATTTCTTAATTTGTAACATGTATTTTTTCCATCCGTTACATGAATTTCTACATTTCTTGATTTGTGAAATGTAACTTCTTAATGTGTAAATGCAATTTCTTACTTTGTTAACCTATTTTCTTCGTTCGTTACATGAAATTCTACATTTCTTAATTTGTGAAATGATATTTCTTTATTTGTTCAATTAAATTTCTCCATTCTAAATCGTAACTATGAATTTATAAATTTCTCAATTTGTAAAATTGAATTTCTATGTCTGTATAGGACGTATATTTGTTTTTCAATCGAAATATTAAAACTCTCTATCTGTGAAATGTAAATTCTTGGTTTGAGTCACGATTTTGGAAAATGTGTCAATGTAATTATTTCCGCTGACAGCAAATGGGAAGTTCCGTTTCTCAAGAAAAACTACAAGTTACAAATCAAGAAGTTACAAATCAAGAAGTTACAAATCAAGAATGAAATAGTTCCACAATATTCCGCACGAGGGAGCTATTATCGTTACCGGAAACCATGGATCCATCATATATATATTCTATATTATAAAATATAAAATATGTAAGTGTCCTAATTTTCTGTCCATATCTAGACAGTTTAGCAATAGATACATGTACTGTTTCGATTAAGGGGGGGGGGGGGGGAGTAGGGGCTCCCTTTCATCAAATGAACTTCATGTTCATGATGTAACAAAGACATGGTTCTTTGTAGAAAATTACTACTAAAGACGTTATCATGTAGTTCTAGCCCCGCCTCAATCAATCCCCAGCCTATCCGACCACAGCAAATGAGTCCCCCTAGCAGACCCTTCCCCAGAACTCATACACAAGAATCCGGGACAGTTCAGCCGGGGTAAGGTTATCAGTGACCAACAAGGGAGCACTATCGGACTGATAAAATTTAACATTTTTGTATATGGATTGATTAATATCAGTCCGATAGTGCTCTCTTGTTGGTCACTGAAAACCTTACCCCGGCTGAACTGTCCCGGATTCTTGTGTATGAGTTCTGGGGAAGGGTCTGCTAGGGGGGCTCATTTGCTGTGGTCGGATAGGCTGGGGATTGATTGAGGCGGGGCTAGAACTACATTATAACGTCTTTAGTAGTAATTTTCTACAAAGAACCATGTCTTTGTTACATCATGAACATGAAGTTCATTTGATGAAAGGGAGCCCCTTCTCCCCCCCCTTAATCGAAACAGTGCATGTATCTATTGCTAAACTGTCTAGATATGGACAGAAAATTAGGACACTCACATATTTTATATTTTATAATATAGAATATATATATGATGGATCCATGGTTTCCGGTAACGATAATAGCGCCCTCGTGCGGAATATTGTGGAACTATTTCATTCTTGATTTGTAACTTCTTGATTTGTAACTTCTTGATTTGTAACTTGTAGTTTTTCTTGAGAAACGGAACTTCCCATTTGCTGTCAGCGGAAATAATTACATTGACACATTTTCCAAAATCGTGACTCAAACCAAGAATTTACATTTCACAGATAGAGAGTTTTAATATTTCGATTGAAAAACAAATATACGTCCTATACAGACATAGAAATTCAATTTTACAAACTGAGAAATTTATAAATTCATAGTTACGATTTAGAATGGAGAAATTTAATTGAACAAATAAAGAAATATCATTTCACAAATTAAGAAATGTAGAATTTCATGTAACGAACGAAGAAATAGGTTAACAAAGTAAGAAATTGCATTTACACATTAAGAAGTTACATTTCACAAATCAAGAAATGTAGAAATTCATGTAACGGATGGAAAAAATACATGTTACAAATTAAGAAATTACATTTTACAAATTAAGAAACTGCATTTTACAAATTAAGAAATGTATAATTATGGCGGATATTCCCTTCCATAGAAGATGGGGTACGTGTATCATATATTTCCAGTCTGATCAAGGAATTTTAGCAGTGATCAACATACAAATTTTACCACTTTTCTCAAAATCATGATTGATTTGTCCTGAGCAGTACACAGATTTAAATGTTTTTTTAAAAAAAATTGGCTTTCTTTACTTTAAGACAAATGCATAGTGAAAGTCGTTTGGATTCGCACGAATTCCTTATAAACCGCGTACTTTAAAATTGATGTTGGCGTTTACCTTAGAAACAGCGTAATTAGATCTAAGCCATTCCAGTTAATTGTTTTGTCAGGCACTATTGCTTCTGATATGAATTTGAAATTGCAAGGGGATTGTCATTACATGTTTGTGAAATATGAGTTAATGTTTTGCAAGATAGTATTTAATGTATCGTGTGTATAGTTATGTATGATTTTGCCTTGTTGCACATAATAACCAAAACCCACGATTATGTGACGGATAAATGCTTAGTTCAACAATTCTTTGAGATATCGGGCACGCACGCTTATAACCTAATTTCGTTGTTTTGTACATAAAGCTGAAAATTTTGTGTCCAGATAAAGTGGCCTTTGCGGCAGGCAAATTAATTATAATTTTCTCTATTATACAATATCCCTTTCACAAAAACATGAAAGCATCTTAAGGCCAGTCAGTTAAATCTGGGTTTTGATTTTTTCATACGCTTGTCTTTCTCTGCATTATAACAAACTAGAGGCTCTCAAGAGCCTGTATAGCTCACCTAGATTTAACTTTTCACCTTGAGCAGACCTAAAATTTAAGTGTTGCAATTTAAGTGTTGGCTGGTTTTTCTATAGGATTCTATGTTAAACTAATTTCAGCTGTGGATGTCATCTTGTCAAGTGGTTTTAGACAAGAAGATTTTTCGATAAATTTTTCCATATGGCCCTATGTTAAAATATGTTCGGGTATGGCGGCCACCTTGGTTGACAGTCTGGGTCATCGCACAAAATTCTGAAAGAGGACCATCTAAGGACCATTGCTACCAAGTCTAATTCTAATTGGCTTGGTGGTTTCAGACGAGAAGATTTTTGAGTGAATTTCCCATAGGGTCCTATGTTAAACTAGTTCTGCTGTGGCAGCCATCTTGGGTCACAGTCCACGAAATCAGACACATTTCTGAAAAAGGACCTCCTAAGGACCAATGCTGCCAAGTCCAGCTCCGATATGTCAAGTGGTTTCAGACAAGAAGATTTTTCAATTAATTTTCCTATAGGGCCCTATGTTAAACTATGTTCGGTTGTGGCGGCCATCTTGGTTGACAGTCCGGGTCATCGGACACACCTCTGTAAGAGGACCATCTAAGGACCATTACTGCCAAGTCTGGTTCCAATTGGTCAAGTGGTTTAAGACAAAAAGATTTTTTACTGAATTTTTCTATAGGGCCCTATGTTAAACAAAGTTCGGCTGTGGCGGCGATCTTGGTTAACAGTCTGGGTCATTGGACATATTCCTGAAAGAGAACCTCCTAAGAACCATCACTGCCAACTTTGGTTCCAACTGGCTTTGCAGTTTCATATAAGAAGATTTTTGAAATTCACCCCCTCCTTTTTTCTATTTTTAGTAACAGCAGCCATGTTGGTTGGAAGTCGGGGATGCCAGACATAATTTTGGAAGGGGGCCACCCAAGGACCATTCCACCAAAGTTTGGTCTCAATTGGCCCAGTGGTTTGAGAGAAAAAGATCTTTAAAGGAAAGTTTACGCTGGTTGCCGTCTTTAAAGGGCAAAAAACACCTATAAGGGGTCAATCATTGATTTTGGTCATGTTGACTTATTTGTAGATCTTACTTTGTTAAACATTTTTGCTGTTTACAATTTGCCTTTATCTATAATAATATTCAAGATAATAGCCTAAAACTGCAAAATTTCCTTAAAATTAACAATTCAGGAGCAGTAACCCAACAAAGGGTTGTCTGAAAATTTCATGACAGGTAGATCTTGACCTGATGAACATTTTTACCCCATGTCAGTTTTGCTCTAATTGCTTTAGTTTTTGAGATATAAGACAAAAACTCCAGTTTACCCCTATGTTCTATTTTTAGCCATGTCAATTTGGCCCAGTAGTTTCAGGGGAGAAGATTTTTGTAAAAGTTAACAGACGACGACGGCGACGGACGACGGACGACGGACGCCAAGTGATGAGAAAGCTCACTTGACCTTTCAGGTCAGGTGAGCTAAAAATGGTTTGAAAAAAATACTTTTCCAACAAAAAAATATTAAAGACTTGTCTCACCCGTATTAATTTGTGGACATGTAGAGTTAATTCAATTTATCTTATATTATATGACGAGTTATCAGCCGAAAAATCTAACTTAGACGGAAAAGTAATATCTTTATCAACTGAGGCATTGCTTCTTTCCCATATCAAGTTTGAGACAGATCAATAATGATTTTGAGAAAAGTGGTCAAATTTCTATGTTGGTCACTGCTAAAATTCCTTTGTCACACTGGAAATGAATGATTTATGACACCCCATCCTCATATCAGTCCCGATATCATCCCTCGTCTTATATATCAGACCTCGGCTGATATGGAAAAATGGGTGTAATAATCTATAAATACATGTATAATGCTCTCTTACAGATTAACACAAATCTTAGGGGATGAAAATTATTCAAACTTTAATCTTTTACAAAATTGTTCTCAAATGAGAGTTCCGAAATAAACAAACATGGTAAACCTGGTCATCCAAATTATTCAAGTACATGCACTTAAGTTAATATATGGCAAAGATTTTACCATTTGGTATATGCCCGGATGAGAAGTTTTTGTATTTATTCCAAATTTCTTCTGCATTTTTCATGCCCAAAGCACAAAATGGAGGAAATCAGGGAATGCCCAGTTCTACAATTATACATGAACCCGTATATACCTGGATGTTCAGATTATGAAACATTTTTCTTTCGCTATTCACTTGGTTTATGTATTTATATGTTTGGCATTACATTGTATAGATTTAACACATATCCGTTCTATACTGTTATTTTTTGTATTTCGTGGAAGTATCTTTTTTGTAGGATGTAAGGCAAAATTTTAGCATTTTAATACTGAAAAACTTGAACTGTCTTTTGATCTCATCTGTAGTCATAAATTAAATTGGTTGGAATCTCAAAACTATGTTGACACGGTCGACCTTTTGATAGTTGATTTAACAGACTGACTGTTACAATTTAGATATGGTATTTATATATATAGTACTACGTATTTCCTGAAAATAAATAATGCATCGTACGTTGGTATGTTTGTAATATTCTCGACCAGTGTGATCCAATGCAAACCTAGAGGAAAAAAACCCTAGCTAAGGTATTATAATTTACTCACCAAACTTTACACATGCATATTGATTACTGTGAGTAATAACACATTTCTGGTTTGAAGTACATTTGCTTGGCCAACATGCACCGTTTTCCTACAACAATACGGTAGAATATTTGCCTTGTATAAATGTAGTTCAGAATTATATCAATTTCAATTATTAAAAATGCAAATGTTAAATGTTTATGTGTTACAATGAAAAACTCCATTCTACATTTTTTTAAAACCTAGTACACCCTTCTTTAAAAAAAACTACTAAGTACACTGATATATGCCCCTTCTGTATAAACTACTATGTACATTAATATATACCCCCAGGTACATTAAGATGGAACCATCGGCTTAATCCAGAGATATCCCCTCGGAAGTTTTTCAGGTCATCGTATTGAAAGACAGCGGCTGACGTTCTTTGTAATTTAATAATAAAAAAGCAATTTCCAATATAAGCTTTATTATAATCTTTTGGGTCTTATTTTTATTAATGTAACTTATGTACATTTATTTTATATATATATCAGAATTTGAATACAACGATAAAACATGTCGGGCCGTCCTAGTAGACTTACACATTATAGGGGCAACCATTTGATGAGGAAGGTGCAAATTAATCCTAGATTACTTTTTTGGCTACCTCTATGATCCTATAATTTGAACATTAAAAATCAACACTAAAAGTTTTTGAAATAATGAAAAAATTATTTAAGTATTTTGGTTAATCTAATTTGTATTCAAATGAAATACTCTAAGTGATACCATTTTCACTTATAAAAAAGAAACCTCGTGCGGCTCATTGATTTGGCTAAAACTTTTTAGAATTCAAGTTGCAAGTTTGAGGTGTTACTATAGCAACAGTTGTCAAGGTGATCAATTTATAAATTTGAAAAATTAAAGCTGTGTTATACTTTTGCATTTTATAGAATAAATGTTTTTATCTTTGAAACAGATATTTTTTCTATATATGTGATCAATTGTGCAAAACTGTGCAAACGGTATAGAGTTATGTTTTTGAATCAATCTGTTAATTGCCACTAAAAACCGGAATGACATCAGGAGCTCCGGTCGGTAAGGCCTCAAATAGCGGGATGGTATGAGTAGTTCATTTACCAGAATTTCGACACTGGTATGACTTTCATACTCATAAAGTCATTTTGAACAAATATGCATATGAAGTACATCAAAATTATTGTGGTAGATTGGTTGTTAAATAATACTTACGACTGACCACGAGGATGATTCGGAGTACGAGTAACCTTCCTTTTCCACAACTTTGTCTCCACTGGAAACCTCTAAAAGTTCACAATAAAGCTGGTCTCTAACATAGTTAATACCAGTACATCCTGTATGTCTTGTACATTCTCTTTTACATTTAGTTGGTCCACAATTATTTAATATCATTAGAACTTTTGACTCTAAATATTTACCTTTATGCGCTAAATCACACCCGGCAGTATCCAGTACAAATAGAAAAATCGTCCACAACGCTAAATTTGTCATTTTAACACTCACTCGTAATATCACAATCTCTAAAAAATATAGTCTAAAGAGAAATGTATAAGTGGACTGTCATCTGAATCAACAACGATTATTAATAATTATTGGTAACAGTAACTTTATAATTAATGTTTTTATAAACTCTAATCTATAGCTAATCATTTATGCTGAAGAGTTGGTTATTATTGTATTCCATCCAATTTATTTTGAAAATCAATTTTCAATAAAATTTCATATTTCGAAACAAATACCATTCACGCTTTTGAACTCAATGAAAATTATAAAATTTAGTCTCTGGTGTTTTCAGTCTGCAGTGATTATAATTAATAACAGTATAACATCTCATCAAATTTTAATTGCTTAGAAAGTTAAATAGTAAATATTGGAAAACCAAACTTAAATTGGGACATAGTACAAAGAAATTATTTTAATCGAAGCGCTGAAGCGGCACTGATGGAAATATTGAAAGCAGTGTGATTATGTGTTATCATAAAACATGTTATGAAAGGAGGAACACGGTACTGACCGACACCCCATCTGAAAACCAAAAATAAAGGTTATAGGTTTTATATAAAGTCAAGTTCCTATAAGCCTGATTCATTCTTCTAAACACAATTAATCTCTTCAATCAAAATTGAAAAAAATGTTTTTTAAAATGTATGATTTACTCAGAAATTCATTCCTTGAAATACAAAGTTCATTTAAAAACATTTTAACTCGCATTTTGATTCAAGTTTTTAAAAATGATAAAAAGACATTTATTTTTATTTTCATGACTAATAAGTTACCTATCAACATTTAAATGATATAAATATTATTGCTTTGAGTTGACAACTTCAGTTGTCCCTATAGGCTAGTCAGTTATTTGTAAAATGACCTAACAGCCCGTGGAAATTTTTTATTTAATACTTTCAATCAGTAAATTGTTCTGTATTTCTTGTTTGATTCTTCTGTTTTGGAAGATGTAAGTTGTATGGTCTACGGTCAAACGCACGCTCTCAATATACAGTAGTTAAATTTGTCTTATCTCTGGATGTTTTCAAGATTCTTGAATTACATGTCTCATTTACGTTTTCTGAATACAGCCATATCAGACAATGCGGAATGTTGACAATGTTTAAAGCAAAGGCATTGTTCAAAATTCGGAACTCGGAGGTAAAGATCAAACAAAACGATGTATACACACTGGAAATGTCAGTATTTCCTACAATCTTTCCAACAACATATCAGCAAAAGAATACGGAAGCAAATAAGACGGAATCCCAATAGGACAGTGGAAATATTAATATAAACTAAATCTACAGACAAGGCGAGTTCTATAACAGAAACACAGAGAAGAAGTACTAGTAGGTAATGTGACGGGCTAATTAGCCCCGCACTTTCGAAGAAAGTTCGGGAATATAGCGATTGCCTCCTTCCGTCCGCCCGTCCAACCCACTTTCTTGTGACATCAACTGCTCCTTTAATTTTGGGTTTAGGAATTTATTTTCTATATAGAATGGCTGCATACCACCTGTAGATGCGCAATAAGGTTTTTAAATTTTGTTTTTCTAAAAAGATTTGGTTGAACTTTGAAAATTTGGAATTCACGCTTGTGACCTAAACTCGTCTTTCATTTTTCAATTTATGCATTTTATTTCTATACAGTATTGTCATGCAGATTGACTTCATACTATTTTTGGATGGGGATAAGGTTTTATATTTTTGACTATAGGTAAGTGCCCCAACTACTTACAGTGGGTGCGGGGATCACTGTCGATTCCGACAGTACAGATTTCAGAATGACTGCATACTATTTTTGGATGGGAATAAGGTTTTATATTTTTGAGTACAGGTAAATGGCCCATCTACTTACAGGAGATGCGGGGATCACTGTCGTTCCGACAGTACAGATTTCTAGTTTATGGTTTTGTAATTAGTCTATTATTCCGTCATCATATTATCCATATTAATGTCTTGATTGTGCATTAACCCGTACACAAAGGGAACCAGCTAGAGTTATTTTATGTACTAAGACCATATAGTTCACATCTTTAATATTCATATTATCCATATAAAATATAACAGAATAATCACAATCTAGACAAAAGTAATTGTATACAGTTCAGTATTTGTAACATAAACTCCCTTGGCCACTTTCAACTTTCTCACAAAATCAAAATTTACATCTATTATTTATTTTAACTAAACCTTACATTATAGTTTCTGAATATTTTGATAAACTCTACTATGTTATTACAACTCTACGAATTTTTCCAAGTACCACAGTAAAATGTCAGCATTAATCATTAAAGTGTGTTAATTACATGTATATTGACCAAGCACTCTTTGATTTAATTGACAATTCCACAGTAATAACCAATGAACAGCAAACCCAAAGACAGCACATAAATTAAAAAAATAGCACAGAAAGCCTGGAGTGTCATCAAGTGTTATGGACACCTGTGGGCACTGCCCCATTGAAAACCGACCGCGGGCCATCCCACCAAGACTTTGCAACAGGAAAAACGGCATTCACTTGTTAGCTCACCTATAGCCAGTTTGTACTATTGCCATCATTTTTCGCCAATCATCGGTGATTATTTCACATTTTAATCTCCCTCTACAGGACAAAAGAGAACAGAATTTTACCAAACACAGATGTTCACAATAAGGTCCTTTCCGAGTGCTAATATTTTGACTTAGAAGTCTAGCAAGACGACATGGGGTAATATAGTGTCCCCATGATCTTTGTCTATTACCTCACAATGTTGCAATCTGGAATACCCTCATTAACAATTGTTTTAAAGAAAACTTTTTAGACACTGGTCCAGTTACGTAAAGGGAAGAGTCTCAGAAACCTCTTAGGGCTCATTACAGTTGAAGAAGGTAAGTAATATAGACAAGGCCTCTAGCAGAACATTATTTTCAAAGTTAATTTTAACACTGATACTTTTTCGCCATGCATGGATTTAGTCATTGATGGTTTATTGAACTGTTATGTAACAATATTAAATTAGATTTTTAATTTTTGATTGATTTTCAAAAAAGTAATCTACCGATGTTTAATTTATATACTCCCTAGAGGTAAATTTTGGATTGATGACTGAAGAATCATATTCACATGGAATTAAACTTGGCAGGAAGCATGCTAGTATTATTAATCTTTATTTGGCGCACAAGAAATGCATACATGTATTACGTTGATTTGAAACTCATCAGTTGTGATCAAGGCCTAAAATGTTGAAAGCATCTTAAAAACGTAAAAATGTTGAGCATACTCGTAAGGTTAAATCCAAAAAAGCATCGAAGGACAAGTCTATGCACGATGAAGATATCTTTATTTTTCACGAAAATTAACATTAAGCAACTACCAGAGTCCTTTAATTTCAGTTTTTGATATATACACGATTCACTACACGTATATTCAAATATTCTTAACTTTAGTGAGTATCCGTCAATGAACTTGATATTAAAGGAGTCAGTGTTACATCTGCTTCACATCCTGATTCATACTTATACATGTAAAAAGCGACAAAGCGATAAAGGCGTTTAAAATGAAGACTTTATGACAAACGTTATGATTTTAACAATTGTGAAGTCATCCTATCTTATAGTAATAATATACGAAGGTCTAGAGCTTTTGGCATTTACATTTTACAGTTGATTCTGATTTATTGTAGATGGGATATATTCAAGAATAAAGAAACAACACTTTTCATCAACAGTTAGTTCTACTTAGTCAAAGATCCTAAATGTATTTAAAAGTGGGAAAATATCGGATTTTGTACACTACAGACTCGGGATTAATCAATATATTTATTTTATACAATGAAAACCTAATACGCTTCACTTCTACAGAAGAATAATTTGAAATTAAAAAAACGGACGTTTGACGGCTACACAGTCTTGCATACACAAGCAGTATGTTTAGACAACGGTTAATAGAATTTCACTTCGATTTTGTTTCAGCAAATATAAAATTAGAAATTAATGATGTAAAAGGCATTAACTAGTGTATTATTGGCTTCATACCTATTAAAATTGATTTTAAATACAGAATTATAAACTCAAAAAATTCGAAATTAGATTCGATGCTAAAAGGAGAATAAAATTACGATAGACAAAAATTCACGTGAAATGAGGTTTCGTTTTGAGAAATCAGACTTCTCGTCCTGCCTACAGGAATATTACTTAAATATACCTTTTGGCGCCTTTTCTATTAGCTAAAGGATGACTGTGGAGAAAGGAATAATAGAACTGGCCCCTTTTATGTATACTAAAATTGTTACATTTCTATATACATGCACACGCATTTCGGCATACAACAAAACTGTTCATGTTTGTAGATGATTCTGAATTTTTAGATGTAGAAAGTACTAAATCATTCAAAACTTTTTAATGAGTGTACAATTCGAAAACTTTTAAACTTGAAGGCTCAACGATGCATAGATATGCCTCAATTTAGCAAGCATCGGCGCATATATAACAAGGCCAATATATAAATACCATTTTATAATATTACTAAGAATGGGATGATGATGGATGAATTGTTGTTTAACTTCCAGTGGCAACCAGGTGCATATCAGGACGAGAACATGTTGATATGATAATGAAAATGATCCCTGCTTTGTAATAGACCGACACGCTAAGTCGGATTTTTAATGTGCTAGCTCACGAAGTAACTGTCCACAGGAAGACATATCACCTCACTGGGACACATTATACTGACTCCGAGCCGACCAGTCTTTGCTCTTACTCCTGGATGCCGCGTGCTTGGCGGAGAAGCAGCAAATACCAATTTTAATGTCTTTGGTTTGACCCGGCCGGGGATCGAACCCGCGACCTTCCGCACTCGGGGCGAGCACGCTACCACGAGACCACCGAGGCGGTTAAGAATGGGATAATAAGAGTTACATGTAAGTTTAGTAAGGGACATGAACGATCTTTATGTGGAATGTAAAAAGGGGTGGCTTAATTCTTGACACACAATTCCTTCATATACGCGACTAAGGTTCAAACAAGGGAATAAGTAAACTTTTATTGTCTTTTATCTTCAGGCCAAAGTGAGGCCTTCTATTAATTTTCCACCAAAAAAAAACAAATTTTAAATTTGCTGAATGTTTGTGACTTCAACAATTTATTCCCATAGAAATAAAGTTACAGTTAAACAAAATACTGACACAAAATTTGGTATCATAGAATATTTATTATAGAATATTTTTATACAATATTCCTTTTGTACATTTGAATACATGTAATGAATAATATCTATATATAAGCAAGAGTTTTTTTCCAGTTTCTTTGATATTATTGGTCATACATGTACTACAAACACAATTAAATATGTGAATACAGCGAACTTATAGAGATATAAAATGTAATAAGGGCAAGCAGTTTATGTCATTTTCAGCACTGTTAACTTTGTTTCACTTATAACATGCTTTTTCAAATTTTTAGAGTATCTTTACATGTACATACAAACGATAAACAAAACGATAAACGGATAAGGCTTTGCGTCAATTAAAATGCGAGGCTGTGCGGAGCATTCTACAAGATTCGAGCCGAATTCGTATAAATATATATAGTTTTTATGTCAAGTCAGCACACTATTATTGTTTATGTTGCAACCTAATATGTTTTTGACATGGGTTTCCAAGAGTCAACACTTCTTGCTTGTGATAAAGGCCACATTGGTCAAATCTTTGGGTATTTTTTTTTTACTTTGTTTTTTTATGATTATGTATTTGGTTTTGTTCGACTTGTGTATTTTGTACATTTAAGTCATTTTATGCCCCTTTCGACAGCTCACCATTTCCATATATTTTCCTCGTATTCTATTTCAGCAACTGGAATGCGTTGTGTGAGCTGTTTCGGAAAATACTTACTTTTTTTTAATAATGTTTTGGCCCGTTTTGTTTATTTTTTCATTATTCACCCAACAAGAATCTCCGTCGATTGCTCCTCGGAGTCTAATTACGAAAAAAAGTCGCAAACACTAGTGACATATTTGTTTCAATAAATAAGAACAGATTTTAAAAATATTGAAAAGTTTAGGTATCTAATGGCGCTCTTCATATTGCCTGGTATAAAACGTATGGAAATATAGATAGAGGGGTTGGTCTATTAGCAGAAATTCGGATCTTCTAGTAAGGATGGATAGACTGACACAACTCGAAGATACATGGTATTTATCTGTTTATTCATGCTGCACAGTCTGCTTTGTTTACACTAACGAAATTGCGGTCGCTGACTGCCAAAAAAATAGTGCCGTCAGTCAGCTTGAAATATACGAGGCCTAAGAGTTATATACTGTCACTGGCCGTACATCACAACACAAAAAAAATATTCTCATTTTGGTTGCTCAAATATAACAATAACGATATAAAAAAATATTTACACACTCGTATCCTATGTCTGTACAATTATTAGATAATAAAAAAAATGGATAACAGGAAAGGTCAACAATGACATACAAATCGATCAAAGCCACCCAACATACACATCCCTGGACAAAAATAATATATAAAAGAGCACAAAACACAATCAAAAACACAACAGAGAGTCAGGATGCTATGAACAAGATATATTTTTTTGTTTCAGAGACGGAACATATACTAGTTGGGGCTTTTTTAACAGTACCCTAAAACAACGGATTATGTTCGGGATCGAGAAGGAAGTATCTCACAGTGCACTGCACAGGAAATTTTGCTTCCCGTTTGGGAATCATTTCTAAGGTAAAAATTTGCTTCCCGAAGGGGAAGTCTCTGCAACTTACAATATATTTCTAGAATCAAAAGCAATCGAAATAACATGTAAAATAAGAAATTTAATGCACTGCAGTTAAAGTCTCAACCTTATCTTGTTTCGGAAAATCAAACATATATAATCTGAAATTAAAACAACAAAAATTACACTCATAAAAAATTACATTGCTTTTGGTGATATTATT
The DNA here is from genome assembly GCA_028015205.1 of Mytilisepta virgata. Taxonomy (NCBI): domain Eukaryota; kingdom Metazoa; phylum Mollusca; class Bivalvia; order Mytilida; family Mytilidae; genus Mytilisepta; species Mytilisepta virgata. Next base: position 6,677,930 of record CM051517.1, read on the forward strand.
TGTTGAACGAATATACATCTCAAATAAAACAAAACCTCAAAATGGATTTCTGTGCTGATATCCACTGATTTTGGTTAAAATTGCTAAATATATGAAGAATCTCGCTCATGTTTATCACAGTCAAACTTCAAATCATTCAATAAATTAACAACTCGAACTTTTAGTATAAAACATAACTTTCAATCGTTCAATATTCTGTCAAAGTAATTTAAAATTTAACGCACAAGTTTCACCATATTTTCTCTCTGTGGCCTTCATGCTTATTTCGGTATTTCCAAAAACATATTCAACATCAACACTGCGTTCTTCTTCTGTTGGGAAAGAAATATCGATTTCAGCTTCTCCAATCAAAATGTAACAGGGTGGATTTCCACTCTTTGTGAATAAATCAAAAACTCAAATCAGTCTCAGATTCAGGGCTTATTTTCATCAAAATCAAGTTCAGAGTACAAAATATAACCCTGAAATAACAATACACAATTCGTAAATAACAACATCATTAGTATTAAAAATAAGCAATATTCTATTCAAAGGAAAACAATCTGTTTTGTCCTTATTTTCATAAAAATATTTGTTACCAAAAATATGCTACCCAAAATATACCATTACAAAATAATAATTCATCATTTTGATAATTCACATTCAATAATCTTCTATTTCATGGCAAACTGATGAAATTTACCAGCAATCTTAGTAATTAACAGATTGCTTGAAATGTTAATTAAACATAAAAAATAATAGCATAAACAGCTCTTAGTGCAAAACAAGACATTATAATAAAACATGTACTTGACATCACAAATAAGCATAAGCACAAGCATAAGCAAACATACACAGAAATACACAGAAACCTACCTCGCATGAGGTGCAAAGGTCTTGTACCATATAAAGTAGTAGAACTTCTACATTATATCTACCAGTACATCACAAGAATAACCTGAAGAACAATATTAAAATAATAACTACATGGTTCATAGTTTATTAATGTGAGAACAGAGTTATCTCCCATTAATCTCATATTTATCAAATTTACACACTGAACCATTAAATCAATTGTTAAAATCTTTATCACACTCACATTCAAACAGATTAATATAACTTTATAAATCTGAAGTTAGGTTTTATGCAAATATCATGTTTAGACATTTATTTATAAAGTTTTACTATTAAATTTAGCTTTAAGCAACTATCAGCTAAATTTATCATCTATTTAATGGGAAATTAAAATAATTTAATTACACTTGTTTAATAGCTTTCATTCACTGCAAACATACACCTTTCTTTCACTCATTCATACAAATCATACAGACTTGAACTTTCACTCTATGCAAATTATTAATAATTGACATTTTAGTTTGCATATTAGTTAGAAATATAGAGAAACTGACCTTTAGAGAAATAATACGAATCCAAGAGTTGAATTCTAGAAAATCTATATAGCACAACAGAGTGACCAACTGGATATTACAAAAACCAGTTCCCAATTGACCAAAACAAATAGAAACAAAAGATTCCCGCCTAAAATTTTTTAGCCAATAGAAATAAACAAAATCATTAAGAAATAAGTTCTGCCTGAATGAACTAGCAGACTACAATATGTCAGTTACTAATCTGTATAAAAAGAAAATGAAAATCTGCAAATTCAATTGATAAATTGAATTTCACTGCAAATAAATAAGCATTTAATATCATAATAATAATTAATTTAAAATTCTGCAATATATACAAAATCTAGCTCTACCACACACTCCCCCGGCTGTGAAATGACGTCCCGTCATTTCCAACTAGTGTTGGCCGACTAAATCAATGATGGCTCTGGCTGCTTCTTTTTCCATACCTGTAAATAAAGGTGTTTTAGATAAAGAAGAAATGTAGTCAGCCTTCTGTTGCCATTCTGGAGTTGGTGTCTGTTGAGTTATCTGACTAGAAGTCTGTTGAACAGCTGCCTTGCTCATGTCATACTGGCCTGAAGTGAACCAAGCAGGTGCTCTGCGTTCTCTTCCAAACCTTCTGACAGGTACCGGTGGTCTATCAGCAACCTGAGGTGGCTCTGCCTCCATCACTGGTCCTGGTTCTGGACTAGCTACCTCAGCTGTGTCGGAAGCGCTTCCTGTACTGCGGGTCTCTGATTCTTCCCCTTGGGCATCCTCGGACTGGGCGTCCCCAGACAGAATAGAGACTTCATGTGCTGACTCAATATCGTCTATAGCTGGTTCCTCAGTGAGTGTCAATTCACTGTCAGCTGCTCTCAGCACATATCCAACTTCAGGTTCGTCAGATGAATCAGAATCATCACTGGACTCATTTGAAGTTGGCCGGTGAGCTGTTGCTTCCTGTAACTTCTGTCTTGTCCTTGGTCGTGGTGTTGGTCTGACTGGTTGCTCTGTAATTTCCTGTTCCCTGATAAATCCTACAGGCAGCAACAAGTTCCTGTGGAGGTTCTTGGTTCTCCCCTCTCAATCTTCTCTGACCACAGTGACAACAGGTATCTCTGGGTTGGGCTGCTCAAGAACCACATAAGGTGTGTCTTCCCATGTATCTGCCAGCTTGTGTTTCCCATCAAAAGCAACCCTTTTCACCAAGACTCTGTCACCTTGCTGAATGGAGGCTCCTCTTATCTTTGTGTCATATCCCTCCTTTTGACGAGCTTGGGCATTCCTGGATGCTTCTGCTGCTAACTGGTAAGCATGACTAAGTCATTCTCGTAAGTCCTTCACATACTTACAAGTTGAGTGCAAGGTTGTCTTACGTATACCAAAAGCCAGGTCAATGGGAAGTCTTGGATGTCGGCCAAACATGAGAAGGTATGGTGCAACTCCTGTCGACTCGTGGCGCGTGCAGTTGTAGGCATGGACCAAGGGTGCAACATAAGCTTTCCAGTTTGCTTTCTGATGTGGTTCAAGGGTGCCTAACATTCCAAGAAGAGTGCGATTGAATCGCTCGCACATCCCATTCCCCATTGGATGGTAGCTGGTGGTCCTCGATTTTTCATCCCTGTCAGGATACACAGCTCTTTGATAACTTTACTTCCAAAGTTTCCTCCCTTGTCTGAATGGATCCTCTGCGGTATCCCGTAGTGGACTATAAAGTTATCAAAGAGCGCCTGTGCTGTAGTTCTTGCTGTCTGGTTCCTGGTTGGTATCGCTTGAGCAAATCTAGTGAAATGGTCTGTGATCACTAAGATATTCTGGTGTCCACCTTTAGATTGCTCAAGGGTCAGGAAATCCATGCAGACAAGTTCTAGTGGAAACTGTGTGGTTATGCTGACAAGGGGTGCCCTCTGATTGGCTGGTGTCTTTCTTCTAATACATCTGCCGCACTGGTCTATCCACTCCTCCACATCTCTATCCATACCAGGCCAGTAGAATCTGTCACGCAGGAGTGATAGAGTCCTGTCCTTCCCGGGATGGCCCATATCGTTGTGGAGTGCCTCAAGTATAATGTTGATGTGTGCAGATGGTAACACCAGTTGCAGTTTCCTGTCTTCACTAATTGTAACTTCCCTGTATAGTACGCCATCCTTAAGACGGAGGTGTCCAAACTGTCGCAAGAGTGGTGTAGGTCCAACTTCTGCTGTGGTTGGTTTCCTTCCATCTTTGACATACTTTACAATGGATGCAATAGTGGGGTCCATGTCTTGTGCCTTTACCCAGTCAATGATGGTACTGTCACTGGATGTTTCATCCTCTGCTGATGGTAATACATCTGGGTCCACTGCTAAGCTCTCTATGTAAGCTTTGGGAAGAGTAGAATTACAGATGGCTTGAACAGACTCTATGGAGATGGTTTCTCTTCTGTCGGAGTTGTCCATTTCAGCTGATTGTGGTATACGGCTAAGACCATCTGCATCTCCATTCTTCTTTCCAGGACGGTACAGTATGGTAAAGTTGAAGGCGGCTAAAGCAGATAACCATCTGTGACCAGTGGCATCCAGTTTGGCTGAGGTAAGCACATATGTCATAGGGTTATTATCTGTCAGGACGGTGAAGTCGCTGTCATACAGGTAATCCTTGTACTTGTCACACACCGCCCACTTCAGCGCCAAAAACTCCAGCTTGTGTGGTGGGTACCGCTTCTCTGACTTGGTAAGTCCCTTGCTGGCATAGCTGATGACTTTCTTCGCCCCATTCTGTTCTTGGTACAGGACGGCTCCAAGTGCTGTTCCAGATGCATCAGTGTCAAACTTATAAGGGAGGTCACAATCAGCATAACTGAGGATTGGTGCTGATACCAAGAGTTCCTTCAGCCTGTCAAAAGCTCTGTCCTGTTCTGGTTCCCAGTCCCCCAGTGTCTGTTGATGTTTCTTTGATTTCTTGGAAGTTGGGTTTGGCATCAGGTCTGTAAGTGGTCTGCTGATGTGGCTGAACTGCTTGATAAAGCGACTGAAATACCCAACAAATCCAAGAAACCGTCTGACATCTTCCGGGTTGGTTGGTTTTGGCCAATTCACCACCTTTTCTGTCTTGTCTGGATCAATCTCCACATCTTCAGCTGAAACAACATGGCCTACGTACTTCACTTTCCTCTTAAAGAAGGAACACTTGTCCGGGGCAATCTTCATGTTGTGCTGGCGTATCCGGTCGAAGATAAGGCGAAGATTTTCCAGCTGTTCCTCGTATGTCTTACCAAAGATGATGACGTCATCAATAAAGATGCAGAAAATCTTTAGATGGAGGTCAGATAAGTATTCTTCCATCATTCTTTGGTAGGTGGCAGGTGAATTGGTCAGTCCAAATGGCATTCTGTTGTATTCCCAAAAACCAAGTGGTCCAACAGTGAATGCAGTTCTCTCTTTGTGGTCCTCCAGAATCTCCACCTGATAATATCCGCTTTTCAAGTCACGGTGCTAAAGAAGGTACTACTAGATAGGGAGTCGAGGAGCTCTTCAATGCGTGGTAATGCGTAGCTGTCTTTTTTGGTGATCTTATTTAACTGTCGATAATCTACGCAGAGTCTAAGTTTGCCATTCTTCTTCCTTAACAGGACTACATTTGATGCGTAAGGACTGTGTGATGGTCTAATAGTTCCTGCAGCTACTAGTTGTCTCAGATGTTCCTTGACCTCATCATACATGGCTGATGGTATGCGCCTGTATCGCTGCTTGAATGGCTTTTCATCCGTCAAGTCTATCCGATGTTTCACTGTGGTATTTCCAATATCTGTGTCACTCTTGGCAAAGATGTCCTCATATTCCTGTATCAAATCTTTTCCAGTCTGTAGTTGGTCAGATGTCAAGTCACTTTGAGTTATCTCCACTTCATCTAATACTGAAGAAGCTGATGGTATATCTTTCTGATGTTCCACAGTGACTGGTTGTATCTCACAAAGTACAGCCCAAGGTGTTATGTTGATGGTTTTCGTTGTGACGTTTGATATCTGTATGTTCAATATCCCATTGGCTTTGTACTTGTATGGTAGAAGTCCTGGTCCTATCTCAAGATCTTTCCAATTCGGTTGAAGTCTGCATGAATGTAGCATAGCTGAAGTTGTACTGTATGGTATCTCTTTGTCGGTGTATCCAGGAATCTCTACAGTGGCATTTGGCTTGATGGTAACCGGCTTCCTTGCTGCACTTCTAACTATGGCTAAGCTGTTGTTGTTGCAAGCCAGTTCCTTCTCTCTAAGTGTCATAGATCTAAATGACAAGAACTATGGTGTTGTCAAATTACTGGACTGCAGAAATCTGTTCCCATGTTGTTCTTCAAAGGAATCCATGATTGGCTGCAAGATGTTGGTGCCCAGTAATAATGGTACTCCACTGTTGTAATTGCTGTCCGGGATGACAAGTAGGACGCATGGGTATGTGTTATTATGTCCTGGCAATCTAAGATGTGTCCCTATGTAACCTTCATATGGTAGTTGTTCTCCTCCAGCACATTCTATGTCAAGTAGGCTGGTGATGTTCTGCAGTGGTACAGACTTGAACTTTCACTCTATGCAAATTATTAATAATTGACATTTTAGTTTGCATATTAGTTAGAAATATAGAGAAACTGACCTTTATATCATATTAATGCTGGTGATAATATTTCTGGCTGATTGTAGAGACTGTTGAACCGGTATCTAGCAGTGTCTTGACGGGTTTTCCATACAGTACAACTGTGCTCTCGGTTGGTCTTCCAAATAGTCCTGGTGGTACTGTTTGATCTCTATTTCCAATGTTAGGACCTGACGATGAAGAACACAAGCCTATGAATGGTCCTTCTCCACAGACTTCTTCCAGTTTAAATCTTTCCTGGTCTGGTCTAAAGGTGTTCTACATCCTTTCTTGATGTGTCCTAGCTGTCCACATCTGTAACATCTATATTCCTTGGTAGTGGGATTAGCTGTTTTTGATGCTGGTTGTGGCTTAGGTCTATCCTGCCATCTCTTATTCTGTGGTCTATAGGTAGTGTTCTGTCTGTATCCTCTTCCTCGCCCTATACTTCCTTCCCATCTGTCCATCCTAGTGGCTAGTTGTTGTATCAGTCCCTAACTTCCTCCATATCTGAATGTCGGGTGGTTCCTCTGCTGATGTAGCTGCCTTCGCTGGTTGTGTCTTGCGAGCGGACTGTTCCCTTTCCTCATGATCCTTTTCAGTCTGTCTGAGTGCCACTCTCAGTTCATCAAAGTCCTTGGTGGAATCATACTTATGGCCGGATATGTCCTTCAAAGATGTTTTAAGGCCGGTCCATAACATGGAATGTAACATTCCGTTGACATCCTTCTTGTGTACTTGTCCCTTGGCTACTGCTTTTCCAATGATGTTCTCCAATCTGCAGCTCCAGTTGGTAACATTCTCATCATCTTTCTGTCTAGCTCGATAGAATTCTGCTAGCAAATCCTCTTTCTTTTTCACATCTCCAAATACACTGTCCAGTTTATGTAGTATCTCTGGAACGCTGGCTTTAGGTCCCAAGTGCATTGCAACTTTTCCTGTATCTCCTTTGAGGGAACGTCGTACGGCATAGTTGACGGTATCTGGTTCATACAGCTTATCCGCCATCAAACAACAAACCTCATATCGCCAAAGATCATAGCTGGTCTCATTCTTCAAGTTGGCACCAGAAAAGATGGAAACCTTTGGTGTATATCTCTTAATGGGGACATACTCTTTCTGCTTGGTGGCTGGTTTTTCCTCCGGTTGTGGTTTTTCCTCTTTGGCTTCCAATCCACCAGTGTTGGTAAGGTATTTAAGCATCCATGCCTTCAGTTCTTCTGGATTATCTCCCTTTGGTTTATCCTTCACTTCCTTCTTAAGTAATTTCAAGAGGGCTAAATCCTCAGGAGGGATTGCATCTTCCTCCGAGTCGGATTTATCTGAATGTGACATCTTCAATATAGTTGTATTTACAAATCAAATAAATCAAATATCTGAAAATAAAATTATGAAACAAATCACAATCTGAAATGAAAATTCAGAAAAGAAAAATGTATGAAATATAAAACAAATGAACCTGCAATACAATTGAAAACAAGTATAAATGTAAGTTATATCTGAAATTAAATATAAAGTAGTCTCAAAATCAAAATATAAAGCAAATTATCTGAAAATAAGCTATTAATGACTTGCAAGAAAAATAAATTATGTGTCGTCCTCTGTGGTATCCCGTAGTGGACTATAAAGTTATCAAAGAGCGCCTGTGCTGTAGTTCTTGCTGTCTGGTTCCTGGTTGGTATCGCTTGAGCAAATCTAGTGAAATGGTCTGTGATCACTAAGATATTCTGGTGTCCACCTTTAGATTGCTCAAGGGTCAGGAAATCCATGCAGACAAGTTCTAGTGGAAACTGTGTGGTTATGCTGACAAGGGGTGCCCTCTGATTGGCTGGTGTCTTTCTTCTAATACATCTGCCGCACTGGTCTATCCACTTCTCCACATCTCTATCCATAACAGTTCCCAATTGACCAAAACAAATAGAAACAAAAGATTCCCGCCTAAAATTTATTAGCCAATAGAAATAAACAAAATCATTAAGAAATAAGTTCTGCCTGAATGAACTAGCAGAATACAATATGTCAGTTACTAATCTGTATAAAAAACAAAATGAAATCTAGTAAGTAATCTGCAAATTCAATTGATAAATTGAATTTCACTGCAAATAAATAAGCATTTAATATCATAGTAATAATTAATTTAAAATTCTGCAATATATACAAAATCTAGCTCTACCACAAAAATACTCTCCTCTTCATCAACATATTTCGGGTTTTTTTATTGGAAACGAATAAGTTTATCGGCATTTTTGTCTGGAAGGGATGATATGTTCTGTAGGACCTTCTAACGTTGGTTCCAACAGGAACTGATATGTTCTGGTCCATTATCATATCAAAAAGCCTTTTACACCATTCTTCTTCATTCCGTATATATTTATGTTCGTCGTCGTGTATAGTAGGATCAAATTTATCAATTATATCTGTCCCATATGAAAAACGCACAACACGCGAAGCAATGTAATCCGGTTTATGCCCAAACAAAACAGCACCTTTCAATACGGAAAGACCTGCTTCCTCGGGGATTATAATTCTTTTGTTTGGAAAAGCATTTTTCAGTCCTGGCTGGACTATTCCACATTCTGATAATCCACCAACCAGAAGAATGAAGGGGACATATTTTGCTGACGGAATTTTTAGGACATCTTTTACTAAAGATAAAATGTTCTCAACTGTCGGCGTAAACAACGATTTCATTATATCTGCATCCACTCTTAGCTTGTCTCCTCTAAGAGCTATTTTACTGTGGTGATGTTTTTATCATTGAAGACAAAGTTTCGCCTTGATGTTGCTCACATAATGAGTTGATTGTTGCGCATGGAATAGTAAAATTGACCTTCCCTTCAGTAGATGCTTCTATTTTACGTTTAACAGTTTCAAATTCTCGAAGCAAATCCAAATAGGAGGATGGATCCTCTGTTTTTAAAAGATTAAACAAAGGGGCATTTACAATCTTAATAAGGAACTGAATGAAGGCATTGTCTACGGAGGTTCCCCCGCAGTCGCCACCACTAGCATGACAAAGCTCCTTAAGCTGGCCACCCTCCATCTTTTCATGAACAGTTATATCAGCAGTTCCACCTGTATAAAATAAATGCAACGAATGACTGTTGATTATTGTCAACATTTTTCTTTACGGGATGTTTTCTGAGTTTTCTAACCTTTATGACATAATTTCAGCATTATGGTAAAAAAAACACTAAATGTCTTGGTATTACTCTCTGGAAATTAATTTGTAAAAGCTCATTTTTTTACTTGTATCTTTTAACATTTTTCTCCAACCTGTTCGTTAAATTTTAATAGAAAACTAATGGACAAATAAAAAATGTTGAATTAGACTTCAAACGACTTTTCTTTAAGAGAATCTAACTAATTAAAGCTTGCATATGAAAAATAGCCATTTTACAGGAATAATGAATATTTACTGAATTATTTAAAATTGATCACTACCGTACCTTGTGGAGGATAATCCACACATGCATTATACATTTTATATTAACCCAAAAATTGTTTTTCACGTTATGTTGATAAATTGACAGTCAATCTTTCTAACACCAAGAGTGACCATCTTTGTTTCTGTACATGGTCAAATTCTATTTAAATATATCGCAAATATGATGACTGTCATTTACCTCCTAAATCCACTACCATATACTTCTGTCCAATTCCTGACATTGTAAATCCTTCTGTAGCACCCTTCAGTTTCTCAGTGGCCAGGTACTGGCAATGTATTGAAGCAGCTTCTGGTTCCAAAGCAATTAGAAGATTCGTATCATCTATTCCTGCCTTTATAACGAAAAAGTAACTTTACAAATTTGTAACTAAAATCATAGATACAAGTATGAAATGGTGATAGATCGAAATTACATTCCAAACAATACCAATTTTGATTAAAAAGATATTCATTTTGATTAAATCAGACTTACAAGACCAAAATGGTTGGAGGCCTAAAAAGTAAAGCTGAAAACACCTAAAGAGAAAGCTAAGGACGATGTACTTTCCAAAATAGAGAAAGATTGAATCACAGAAAATTTTACGGATCGAATCCAGTAGTAAAATATTTTCTATTGAGCTTCTGATTACCTCTGATACTTTAGTCTAATTTCATAGCAATGAAAATTCTATAATACAAATGTAGATTCCTAATATCAGAGCCAGGATAGTCTGACTTTGTACAGACACTGAATAGTGGTAGGGTTTAACCTGTTTTATTGGTACCCACACCTCTCGCTTATCTACTCCGACACTCTGGTGTATGAAACGCACTATAAAAACCAATTAATTGAGGTCTGGAGCTGGCATGTCAGTAACTGCTAGCAGCCCTTTGTTAATATATATTGATCATTGTCATTTTGCTTTGTTTCTTCTGTTAACTTTTTTAACATCAGACTTTGACATCTTTTGAACTGAGTTTTACTGTGTTTATCGCTGTGTTTGTTTATTCCACATTGGCTAGAGGTATAGGGGAGGGTTGAGATCTCAGAAAACATGTTTAACCCCGCCGCATTTACGCGCCTGTCCCAAGTCAGGAACCTCTAACCTTTGTTAGTCGTGTGTGTTTTTGAATTTTGGTTAGTCTTGTGTCTTTTTAAAATTTTGGTTAATTTTTATGTTTCGGAGATTAGTGTGCCGTCCATTTTGCTGAACTTGTATAGATGATTGTTTAGGGGCCAGCTGAAGCCCGCCTCCGAGTGCGGGATTTTCTCGCTGCGTTGAAGACCCATTGATAGCCATGAGCTGTTTTCTGCTTTTTAGTCGAGTTGTTATCTCTTTGACACATTCCCCGTTTCCATTCTCTATTCTAGTATGATTACCAACAAGCTGACCGCTTGCTAGAACTGCGAAATAAGAGTCGACGGTACATAATTTAGACCTTAACCTGAGGTGGCGGACGAACGGACGGGCGCACAGACCGAAAATCTATATGTCCCCCAACGTTTGTTGGCGGGGCATAAAAATGACACATAACCATGTTTACTATGATGTATAAAAATGTCCGAACCATTGTGTTTAAGTATAGTAGAGTTTTACCTTGTCTGCGCTTTTTCTCATGAACTGCTTTGCTTTGTCTGGCCATATGGCAGGAACTGTCAATACCCATTTTATTTCATTTGGGTGAACACCGGTGCCCTCTTTATCAAGCAACTGAAATAAGTGTCTTGTCACCGCCTTTATAGACAATGCAAAAACTTCCATAGCCAACAAACTCTTACCAGTCACGTCGTTTCTTCATTTAAATCCTCGAAAACAAAATGTCAAAATTCCCATCCTTTACCCTCATTGATGTTATTATATACATGTACCGTAAAATTGAATTAAGCGAATGACAGTTATAGCCTATCTGCGACTAGTTTTAGTGTCATATTTCCAATTGTAAACTAATTAAAAATATCATGAACTTTTATTTTTCACTTCTGTATTTACCTATTTTGTTCCCCGAAGCGAGGCCACAATGAATAAGCGAGATACCCCTATTTTTTCCGTAAATAGATATTTTTCAAACTAGTAAGACGTCTGAACATAAACCATTACATGACTTCAACTGTGTAATTATTCCAGAAAATGTGTCCAGCACATATAAATCAAAAGAATGGGACGGTTAACGTATTTGGGAATAAGTTTTTAATGTATACATTTTGTGGAATTTAAGGGTTATAATATCAAAATGGGGATAAAAGAATGCACAAGGGGGAGTACAACTTTATCAAAACTTGAGGCCTGGCAAAGACAATACATTCACATTCACAGACTTTTAAAACAATGAAATAAAAAGCAATTCAAATTCATATATATACATGTACATGTATCTACAAAACAATAGACTACAAAAATAACTATTTTTTAGTTTGTCCTAATAAAACCATAAATAAAACAAATAAATTTGCATCATATGAGAATTTTTTTAGTCAACATTTATTAAAAAATCAATGAATTGTACACACAAAATGACACCTAATATCAAACGGGCAATATATATATAAAAAAAAGTTACATTTCGGCTTTCATCACTCAAAAATGGCATTTTTATTTTGCATTATCCACATTAGATTTGTTCTGTATTTCCGAAAATAGCCCCATTGGTAGCTTTTAAGTGTAATGAATATTACTCAAATAGTATATAAACTACTATCTACACCAGGTACAAATTCCCTGTTATATTTACAATATTTTAATTTTATTTCAAAGAAAGACGTATAGTACATTGTTTTGATAAAGCTTCATCTCGAATCTACTGAAGAAATAATAGTCACGGTGCTTGTCATCTAGTGTTAATTCTGCATATTCATTCTCAGCCTCATAACCAAATGAAACTATCTCTTTCCTTTCATTAAAAAGAAGACAAGTAGGCATCTTAAGTGACAACAGCTGTCTCCCTCCCGCATTCCATGCTTGGTTGGCATGTATCTTTAATGGGTCTGGTTTAAAATTTGCAATTGTTGAAAATGCATATCCGGAATACGTAGTTCCGAAATCAATGGCTGCCACCAATAGGTAATCAGGCATCTTGATATCTGAAATTACCAAATAGTTTTAATTTTACATTTACTCTTCAAAAAAAAAATCAGAATGGATCTGTAATTGATAATGTAACCAAATAATACATATAAGATCAATACAGTAAATCGTTTTCAATAAAAGTGGAAAACCGAAATTTTAATGCAAATTTTGTATTTAAAAAGGCATATAGAACTCTTCCAAAAATCATTCGACCGGAACAAATTTCGGAAACCATTTGGAATTTCTAACAACCCATTATATATTAAAAATAAATAATTTTTTCAAGATATTAATGCTATTTTGTAAATCCAAAGAACCTAACTCTGCCAAAAATCACTCGAATGAAAAATTTAAAGTTTTCATAATATAATCTATCAGAATTTAAAAATTTATAAACCATTTGAAAAAGTGCAGAAACACACAGAGGGACGAAAAGCAAGCCAATTATTATGATGTCCAATAGGGATCTTTTTTAATTCGTACCTTTTTTAATTAATTTAAATATTCAATTTTAAATTTATCAAAATAAACGCACAATTGGCTGCCTTTAATTTTTTCAAGATATTAATGCTATTTTGTAAATCCAAAGAATGTAACTCTGCCAAAAATCACTCGAATGAAATATTTAAAGTTTTCATAATATAATCTATCAGAATTTAAAAATTTATAAACCATTTGAAAAAGTGCAGAAACACACAGAGGGACGAAAAGCAAGCCAATTATTATGATGTCCAATAGGGATCTTTTTTAATTCGTACGTTTTTAAATTAATTTAAATATTCAATTTTAAATTTATCAAAATAAACGCACAATTGGCTGCCTTTAATTTTTTCAAGATATTAATGCTATTTTGTAAATCAAAAGAATGTAACTCTGCCAAAAATCACTCGAATGAAAAATTTAAAGTTTTCATAATATAACCTATCAGAGTTTTAAAATTTATAAACCATTTGAAAAAGTGCAGAAACACACAGAGGGACGAAAAGCAAGCCAATTATTATGATGTCCAATAGGGATCTTTTTTAATTCGTACCTTTTTTAATTAATTTAAATATTCAATTTTAAATTTATCAAAATAAACGCACAATTGGCTGCCTTTAATTTCTTTCTAAAATTTATTTGTGTTCTACTTTCGTTTCTGAATTAACCAAATTTTCAAAAACAGTATTAACAATGGGTAAAAGCTATTAAATGTACAATATAAACGTATATATATTCAATTTCTAAATGTATATTTAACCATTTTAATTGCTTGATTCTCACTGTCTATATCTGAATTAAACAAGGGTTAAATGTATGTACATACTTTAAATGGCGCACACCTTCTTGTCAAAATCCAAATCTCACATGCGCAAATAAAGTATCGACTAACCCCAAGTTATTGGAAATTCGGCAATCGAAGTATAGCTTATTTATAAAAAAAGGGGGTGCTTTTTTATTTATTGAATGGGTCTAATGAATGTTCGGCTTTACATAAATCGTTTGAGTTTGGTAATAAAGCGCTGAACTTTTTTTCAATATAGTTTGTACAGCTATCATAAATAACTTCAGCATAATCAAAAATCGGTCTTATCTCAAGACATATACGAGGTAGATACCTTTTCATGTGAGTCATGATACCTAAACGTTTGTTTGTCTTTTTTGATATCTCAAGAATATCGGTATACCGAGAGAGTAATGCACCTAGATTTTTACATTCATTACCAGTTTGTAATATCACATCTTTTAGAAACAATGGTACATAACTACGTTTATTTATTTGTTTTATAGAAATATCTTAAGCTTTGTTTTAGATGCATTGAACGTACCTCTCCATTGCTCCGATCATCTGCAAAGTTTTGCAAGATCAATGTCTTGATCATTCACAATTGTTCTAAGTAATGACGTATCATGTGTTCACTGAGAATATCATTACTTATATCACAGTGTCTCACGTGGGAAATTCGCTTCAAGATTTTGTTTTCAAACAAAACAGAAATAGTTAAAAAGACCTCGGAATCCCAAATATATTTGCACTGTTGAACACTGTATCCAATGAACTTTCAAGTCCTGAAAAAGTAGAGAGATTTGAATTTTGAGATATGGGCTCATACTTATCATGGTAGATACGGAATAATTTTGTTTTATATCGCGAACAACTATTGATCAAATATTTGATCTTTATACGATGACAATGAAGAAATTTGAAAAATTCTAAGCCCCAAAATTGTTTTTAAAAAATCAGATTTTATTACTTTTACATGATAAGTTTATAACTACCAATGCCTGCTTACCGTATAACGTGTATTGTCTGGATACAATCTTGCATGGCTGTTATCGTGTTTTTTATTCATGTATATGTTTTTATATTCGGTTATAAGCCCACCAGAGCTTATGTTTTATCTGTTTATACAATTCCGAATCAAATAAAATGTTCTTATATATTAGGAAATTATGAAAAGGAATCGATTACTAATAATAATTTATAAGACCAAAGGATAAATCAAACTGGGCTTGTAAATCAGAGATTTTTTGTTCCCATTTGGCTTTCGAGATACTTGGATAAATCAAGGTACATATATAAATAATATAGAAGTATTGTACATAAATTTAAAGAAAGAATTGTATTTTGTTTTGTTAGTAAAATGAACAAAATTTTAATGATTCGCCAAAGTATCATTTGTACACATATGATTTCAAATGTTTTGCAGTTTTATTGAGATTGGCCTGTTATTTACACTTATAAACATTATATCTTTAATTGTTCACATAGTATTAACATTGAAACTGGTAGATTTTATAATTTGCTAGAAACGAGAGATATTGTACAATGATTATGTGAGAAAAACAAGTAATAGAAGATGAGTTTCATTTAAATTTTAAAATATTTAGGTATATAAGAAAAAAATATATTAAACCTTATCACTGTAAAAACGCATCATGTTATAAACTCATACAGTTGTTGTCAGTTCCAATGTGAAAGAAATGGATCCATGAATACTATTTAACGTCAAATGGCAACCAGGTGCGAGGACGAGAACATGTTGATATGACAATGAATATGATGCCTGCTTTGTACTAGACCGACACTGAGACCGACACGCTGAGTCGGATTATTAATGTGCTAGCTCACGGGGTAACTGTCTATAGGAAGACATATCACCTCACTCGGACACACTATACTGACTCCGAGCCGTCCAGTCGATCTTTGCTCTTACTCTTAGATGCCACGTGCTTGGCGGAGAAGCAGCAAATACCAATTTTAATTACTTATTAATGTAGTAATGTTGACCCGGCCGGGGATCAAACCAGCGACTTTCCGCACTCGAGGCGAGTACGCTACAATGAGACCACCGAGGCGGTTGTGAAAGAAATGAATTATCCTGGTAACTGTTTATATCTTGCGGAAAAATAAGAAATTCCGAATTGATTGTTTGTAAATTGTAAATTCTATAAGCTGTATTGCTTTTAAATAAAGGCGTCTTATTATTAATTTGTGCGAAAGTAATCTTCGCACGTGAATGTCCCATAAAAAGAAGGTTATATGAAACTTTTTTAGGGATTCCGAATGATCAAATCATTATCAGCGATACTGAACGTTTTAATAGTTGGGTACCCCGGGCTATCGTGCGTAAAATATTGCGATGTATATCTTTCTACACTTTTATGTTTATTCTGCATAAGAATTAAAGCTTTAGTAATAACTCTCTTTGTTCTTTTCTCCGATTATACCACGGGAAAATTCACTGCTTAGGCAAAAAAAAGTACAAAATTTGTTCAGTGTTAAAGGAGTAACCTCTTTCACCTGTATATATTCACACATTTTTTTAGCTCACCTGGCCTGAAAGGCCATGTGAGCTTTTGTCATCACTTGGCGTCCGTCGTCTGTCCGTCCGTCCGTCCGTCTGTCCGTCCGTCCGTCCGTCCACAATTCACATTTTAATCTTCTCCTCTGAAACCACTGGACCAATTTCAACCAAACTTTGCAGGAATGGTCCTTGGGTGGTCCCCTTCCAGAATTGTATCAGGGGTCGCAATCCACCAACAAACATGGCTGCCGTTACTAAAAATAGAAAAAAGGGGGTGGTTTCTTAAAAAATCTTCTCCTCCAAAACTACTCAACCAATTTATGTCAAACTTAAGTGGAATGGTCCTTAGATGATCCTCTTTCAGAATTGTATCCGATGACTCCACCCGCCAATCAAGATGGCTGCCACAGCCGAACTTAGTTTAACATAGGACCCTATGGGAAATTCATTAAAAAATCTTTTTGTCTGGAACCACATGCTCAATTTGAATCAAACTTTGATGGAATGGTCCTTAGATGATCCTCTTTCAGAATTGTATCCAATGACCCTGCCCACCAACCAAGATGGCTGCTTCAGCCGAACTTAGTTTAACATAGGACCCTATGGGAAATTCATTAAAAAATCTTCTCGTCTGGAACTACTTGCTCAAATGGAACCAAACTTTGGTGGAATGATCATTAGGTAGGTCTCTTTCAGAATTGTATCCGATGACCCCACCCGCCAAACAAGATGAATTTTAATGTCAACTTTGGCAACTGTATGCCAGGTGAGCGATTACAGGCTCCTGGGAGCCTCTGGTTTATTTTTTAATCTCAAATATTTACGGATTTCTATCATAAACGATTGTAAGCAATGTATTATTATGTTATCAAACAAAAAATTGTGTGCTTAATCATTGATAACTCAAGTTTTCTACCAGCAAAGGTCCTGTACATAAGGTCAATTTGCATCACGTTTTGGAACATTGCCAAGAAGAACATTCGGAACAAAACTATTTTACTGTCATTTGAAAGGAGATACATAATCTCACTTACAGTCAAAAAGTTCGTTTTGGTTCCAAAGGTCTTTCAAGGTGAAAACTCTAAATTTGTGTTACATGTAATACAGTCTCCCAAGCGATATTCGGGTATGTAGAACTATTTAAGTAACTTCCTTGTTAGTTATTATTAGCAAATATTTAGAGACCACGTACCAGGCTATACCTCCAGAGATTTTGAAAGATTTTAGGCGACTTTTTGAAAATGGCCCTAGAAGTGAAATGATTGCAGCGTAGAATGGCTTTAATTTACTTCTTTGCTTGGTGCTCTTTTTGTCTGAATTTCTACCAAATACTAAACTTCAAATTTTTCATGCAACAAATTTTCCATAGCGTGTGGAAGTTCGATAAAAGTAGGGTGATTTTTTAAAGGAGTTGGTCCATGGTGAATCGTGAATCATCATTAACAATAAATTGACAGACAACTCCAGAACAAGAAGCGACTTTCGTCGAACCAATAAATTTTTTTCCATGAGGCCAAATTCCATCGATGACGTGTTTGGCACCACTGTGAACGGACAGCTTTGTGTGCTTGGGTCTGTAAACATCTTTACGGGTCGTCTTGAGCGGTAACCAACGGACTTTAGACGATTTCTTACTGTCCTTGCAGATATCAACCTGTTGGGTAACCATTGTCTTTTATCAAAGCGGTACTGTTGGCGAATGGAGTACGTCTAACTAACCGTTCTAGTGCGTTGTCCTCTCTTTGCGATATGATTCAGGGCCTTCCTGAAAGCAGTTGATCCTTGATGTCATTGGTTAGTCGATGATTGTTCACAATACGACTGATGGTAGAGTGGTGATGACCAACACGCCGTGCAATTTGCCTCAGTGACATACCTGCTTCTCGCATAGCAATGATTTGCAATCGTTCTTCATTCGAAAGTTGTGGAGGACCCATTCTGCATCCAGAACAAAAGAATCAAGTGTTTCCAGTCTAAGCAATATGTCGAATATGATGTGTTCTAACAGTTGTGATTTCATAACCTACGTATTGAAACAGTGCTCATGCAAATGATGGCTATTACATAGGACGATTATTGAGTACAGGTAAGTTTAAAATAAAACTTAAATGATTAATCAGATGTAAAATATATATTGGAATTGTTTTTATCTAATAGAAAATATTCAGTTTAAAATCTAGTGTTGCAATGCTTTTTTTCGGGTGTATATTTATTATTATTAAGTTAGATTTGATTTTTTTTAATCATTTATTTGTATTCTATTAAATTTCGGTCGATAATTTCTATAAACAAACAACAAAACAGAAGTTATGATTATACATGTACGTATATATAGATTCTTATCCAAAAATCCATATTCGCACCTAACAAAGTTTAAAGCAAAGAAAAGGAGTTTTCCCTGTGATTCAAAGGTATTCAAAGATCTATCCAATGCAATAGAACTTTTGATGTGAGAGACATTTTGGACTATCTATACTTGTATGAGACGCGGAATTAGTATAAATTATCGTATTTCTTTCTTTATTAGCAAACGACTTTTTAGCGGACTCGTCATGGACAAGAAGCAATACTGATGTTGTCTTACTAGGGACAAGAACTGCTTATGGAGTACCAGAATTCATCCGCGGTTATTTATGGATTTGATTTGCTCAGCTTTTGTTATATAGTTTTCTTTTTTATTTTCAATTTGTTCGTCTTTTGTATTATTATCTTTGTCCCGGAGTTTCTATAAAAAATCGTGATGTCTATATCATTTATATTTTGATTTTGCTCCTTATGACTGAAAGTAGGTGCTTCGGAGGGCAAATATTCCTGCTACCCATAAACAATAGTCATGTTGTGTAACAATGTAAAATTTGTGTAATATCAACAATTTCGTAACAATAAAAAACAAGTAACATAAATTACTGTGATCTTCAAAACGAAAACCCACAGAACGGTACGTAAAACAATCGCACGAAGTCATTTTAAATATTCAAAAAGTTTCAAATGACATGTAGCAACTTATGTCAGTGAATGAAACTTTTAAGCCGGTAAATATCCCGGAAAAATATCAACGCACTGAATTACCTCTAGCTAATTTATGCTCTGTTATGGTTATATTTTTCTTTTCGATTAATTTGTTTTTCAGGACGTCTCTTCCAGTCTGATGGACATGAAACTATGGTATTTTCTCGACGAGTTTTTAATCCTTTGTTGTGCACAAGTTGACATACGCCCCGTCCCCCTAAAATAACTTTTTACACTCATGATACATATATTGTGACTCATTATAAATATTTAGAGGTTTCAGTGTCTGAGAAAAATTTAAATAAATTTTCGATAAATAATCTTTACGGGAAATCGTTGATGCGCCTAGTAAAACAATTACTAAACTGTTATATCAAATACTATAGATGTGTTCTTAACAAATAGAAACGTAAATAAATAAACCATACGTGTAAATGTTGTGATATAGTTATGTAACAAATTTGATATCAAGTTCTAGTTGTCTTATTAAAGAAAGATAACCTTAGTAGGTATGAATATTATGCTCTGTGTCCTCAGCCTTGATGTCAACCATCATTGAATACTCTTTTTTTCACTGTTAATTGTTATATTGTTCATGATGTATTTGTTATTTTTTATTTGTTTGTTCTTGCAATTGATTAATGATAGATCAATGTTTGGTCTTTAAGGATAATTGCTGGTCTAATAGGAAATAAATAGGATTTGAAATAGATGTTTTAGTTTAAGAGAACATATGAATAGTAAACAAATAAGCAAGAAAAAAATATAGGTTCATGTGCTCATTTTAGAGCTATAAAGCCTTGCAAATTTGCACGAAATAGGTTTTCCCTGGGTTTTTCATTGTCTTTGCATTGGCAACTTCAGTCTCTCAAAAATGTATGAAAAAATAAAAAGGATTTCATAAAATTTTGTCAAATACCATTTTAAGGTATAGATGATTGAATTATAAAAAAAAGTGGGGGTTCATGGGTAAAAAATTCAATGTTTAAGAAATGGATAAAACCCGAGGATTCCGAAAATCTGACAAAAAGACCAAAACATGACCAGCGAGTATCCTTAAATCAATAAAATTATTCTTATTCTTATTCTTAGTTTTATATACTTATTGAATTCGATGTATTGGTGATTAAAGCAACTGGCTTTCAAACAGGAAGATTTTATATGTTGTAGTAAACAATAAGGACTATGTTAAAGTGACTTAAAGTAAAGATGAAATCAAAAACCCAACTTTAGTCTGTAGTACACTGCCATGACTATATAAACTTCCGTCGGAAATATAATAAGGAAGCGCTGTTATCAAAATGACAAGATGATTTTATGAGGTTTAAGGATCACTTAACGAAAACTTTCATCAGACAATAAACCACCTTAAATTTCACGTGTTATTTTCATATCACTTCTGTCTCATGAAAACTTCTTCTCTTTTGTCATAAGTATTTACATTAAAACCTGCCTATATGTAATGTAGCAAACCACTGCCTATAAAGGGGATTGTGAAAATTTTTCAATTCATGAACAAAGCTTATGAAATAAACTTATATATGTATAAAGAGCATTTGTTGTTAAAGGCCACTTTTTTTTGCTTTGGGTGCCCGTTACACCATGTTTTGACTCTATTATAATAAGAATCATAACCAATTATTTCAAGGCTTTTGACAAAGATAAAATCCAGTTGTATGAATACAGCAAAAGCATAGCTTCCTTGGTTAAATGAAAAACATAAAACCTTCGTGTATCGAATTTTCTTAAAACTTTCTTGCTGTTACGGTATATCTTTTTTTATTTACTGTTCATTGATATGTAAGTTTTGCTCGTTGATATCTGTTAAGTCCTTCATTTTCGGACTTCGTAAATTTTAGAAAAACAGGTTTCGCCGCTTCATTTTGCAGAAATCCTGAAAATTCACCCCAAATTCTTAATTTTTTACAGAAAATAAGGAATTTTTTTTCACTTTTTGCAATATTTTAGTTTAAAGTTTGTGCCGCACGTAAATTTGATCTTCGCCTTAAAAAAAGTAGTCCTCAAGAAAAAAAATTAAATTAAAATTTCGCTCGCTCAGACTCCAAAGAGCTAAAATCAATTTGGAGTTGGCTAACATGTCAATCGATTATACCAAGTAGACAATTACTTGATGCATGATGTTCCGAAACTGGTAGATTATACTAAAGTAAAAAAATATCTTGAAACAACCACAAGACAGAAAAACCAATGACAAACAAATATTGAAGAGCTGGCACCAATTAAATTATTTAATAAAAGGCCAGCTAAACCAAACACATATACAAAATACAATGTAAAACGCCCAGAAAAAAGTAGGTTTGGTTGTTTGTTGTTAGCTTATCGTCTAGTGGCAAAATCAAGTAAGTAACAAGCTTATGACTGAACAGCACGCATCTATTTGTCACGTAAGAAATGGGCAAATAAATATGGAGATATGTGGAGGAATGTTTGGAACGATTAAATATTGCATTAATTCATGATAACAAAGGATAGTTATTACATGCATGTTGTATGTTACATAAATTTCATTATGCGTACATTGTACCAACATGGAACAACTTCAGCGGCATGTTAGTAACAAACAATTTTTTGAGAAAAAAAATGACAAAAGGCAAGTTTGCAATATTTCCCACTAATACATGTAGATTGCGCTCTAATATCCAACCATTTCGGTCATTTTCAGGTCCGATAACTCGGGTGTTAATTAAATAAAGAGCAAAATTGATAACAGGAAATATAATAAGGATATACCAAGCATGATGTACCCTCGTTCAATTAAATTTCGTCATCGCTTTATCCAGTATTTCCAAAACGTTCATTTCTCATCGATTGTAATTTCAAATTATGAAATTATGACAATAATTTATAATATGAAATGTATTGCCATATTATACAGGCGTACATTGAGTTATGACGATTTGACTTTTGACGAATAGCAGACCATTCTAACGTGCGATTTGTGAGTAGATAAAACTAGAACTGTGAGTGACCTCATAGAGTGATTGATACCCCCTTCTTGCAATGCTGTGAATGTTCAAACTTTGGAATACTGGTATATCACAAGTTACCTATGTATTGTTTAAAACCAATACTGTTTTATCTGTATATGAATATTACAACATTCTGATGACCTTTTTACAAGAGGTTACTTAGGTCACATCAAATGCTTTGTAAAGGTTCATTCTGGTCCATGCTTGAGATTATAAGTTGAATTATCTCCCCTTCCAAATTTTGGACAGTAATCATATTCCTTCATGCACATCTGTGGGTAGTGTACTACTTTTGTTTAGTAGGCGACAGTATCTAACCTGCAGCTATGAGAGCCGTAGCTAGTTTTACAGTTAAAACGAGCACATAATGACCAAAATTATGTACCATCGACTCTAATTTTCAGTTTTAGCAAGCGGTAAACTTGTTGGTAATCATACTGTATTGGTTTTTATAGTGTGTTGTATACACCAGAGTGTCAAAATAGATAACGGGCAGGTTTGGGTACCCATAAAACCGGTTTAACCCCACCACTATTCAGTGTCTGTATATAGTCAGACTATCCTGACTCTCTGTTGTATTTATGTTTGTGTTCTGTACTCCTTTATGTTATCTTTTGTCAGGCGTTTTGTCAGTTGGGTTGCTTTGATTGATTGGTATGTTAATGTTGATCTTTCCTGATATCCATTTTGTTGTTTATTTACAACTGTGTAAAGTGTAATTAAAATCCATTAAGCCGTTTTGGAGGAGTTGCAAGGTTTAAAAATGTAAAACCCTGAGGTTGGATTATCTCCCTTTGCAAGCATTCGGCGATAATTAACTTGCTTTGTGCACATCTACATATGATGTCCAACGTTCATATAGTATTTCATCAAAATGCATTGAACGGTTCAGGAGGAGTTGCATTTACAAGCTTTAAACATGTAAAACCCTTAAGATGAATTATCTCCCTTTGCAAGCAACCAGCGATAATTATATTGCTTCATGCAGATCTACAAATGATTCCCAACCTTCGAATAAAGTTTCATCAAAATTCATTGAACGGATTAAGATAATTTGCGCTTACAAGGTACCCCATGGACGGACAGACGGACAAGGTGATTCCTTTGTTTGCGAGGGGTATGATAACGTAAAATTTTATAAAAATGCGTTTAATGTCGGCCAAGCTTAAGCTGAATGTTATTTGGAAAAAAAATCAAAGAACGTTAAACAATTTAACCAACTCAACGCCATTTGAAAAAATTAATGAGAGAAAAATCAAACTTTTGATAGCGTAATTGCTTTTTGTTAAATAGGATATTGGTGTTACACAAAAAACACTTTCCAATGAATAATTCATTACAATTTCAGTCTCAATAATATTCTTTGATACCAATTTTAATGCATTAGATGTGTACATTTCGTCGATTTCGTCTCATCAGTTGTGCTCAAAGTCTAATAATAACGATCCAAAAAGTTCAAGAGCAAATTGAAAAATACTAAACTGAGCAAAAGGGGTAAAGCCAAAACCACCTTAGAACAGACCTACATATATGCACGAGGGAGATACTCCATGGTTTTCACAAATATTACAATTTTACAAGAATGAATTTAATTTCGTTTCAGTCTTTACAACAATTATTTTCTGAAAGGAAAGTAGTTAAAAATAACTTTATTTAGATTTTGAACGATTTTTTTAATTTCTAGAAAAAGCCGTACAGTTCTTTTTTTTTCTTTCTTTTGTTAAATCGCTCCTTCTATCTTGTTTTGTTGTTCTGTTTACGAATTATCTACGAATCATCATTTTCGTTGACTTCATGGAATAATGATGTCCTCTCCAAGGATACCAATTGACGCCATCTGCAAATGTTGAATGTTGCCCGGCCAAATAACCACCATTAAGATTAGAACGATGGCAAGCCTTGTACCACCAAGCCCCATGGAATTCTACAGCACAGTTCTGTACTCCCTGTGCATCGTTATCCGCGTCTTTTGTCGTAAACATCATACCATTTTGATTAGCTAAACCATCACCTATATATTTGTTTAAAATTAATGTTAGCCATTACATTGTAAAGTGATTAATTCAAGTGAAGAATAAATTTTAATCGGTTACCTTTCCCATTCAACTTTTTCGTGGATCAATTCAAGAGTGTTACATGAGAAAAGTATATTTTCTACATGTTCTATACAATCATATACAAAATTTGCAAAACTATGATTCAAAGAAAAAGTTTTTTTCTCTTTTCGTTAAATCTTATAGTCCAATTGAGAATTCAGCAACTCAGCTGTGACTACGCAATCCGGAGAGATAACCAATAATAAAAAATCCAGAGGCAATACAACAAAAGGATGGACAGGGCAAGAACATAGAAACAACAGAAACAAAGTACTAAAAATCAGATGCTCGGGATGGCTAAGCTACTGACTCTCATCAGACACCCACGGCATGAAATCAGGTGCTCCGGATGGCTAAGCTAATGACTCTCACCAGACACCCACGGCATGAAATTATGTTGCACTAGTTGCGAATTTTGTCAGGTTATGACAAAATAAAAGGGAAAAAAAAGAGTACAGCCGAAAGAAGACATACTAACCAATCTTAGTTTATTCGGTTATAAACCATTTTCAGTACAACTTATTATATTTTCAACGACATAGAAGAACTTAGACTCTTCATATTGAAGTTCTACTAGACCTATAAATATCGTAGACCTTAATAAATGAGTACAATCACTAACCAATTTGAAATATTGGGGTACTAATATATTTCTATAGAATTTCCCTCCCCTTTTGACACCCGAAAGTAAAAAACAAGCCAAATCCCCCCTCCCCCACCGCCAAAGGAAAACGACTCCACGGATTGCAATTAAAATTAGTAGGCTTTTGTGTCCTGTACAGTTTAACAATATCCATTTGTAGTTAACTGTGTACTAATTTAGTAAACATCTAACAGTGCAAACTAAAGATATTTCCTGAAACCATCCGTTCTTTAAATTTTCTCTCCTGTGCACTGGCCTTAAAACAAGTATTCTTCCAAAACCATGTCATGCATTGTCAGCAAAATTAATAGAATTTTAAATATCATAAGCAGACACTGTTTAAGTAACTACCAAATTAAATCTTTTTGTACTTTCCATTCCAGTGTCTATTCAAAATTTGTCTCGTATCTCTTTTAATTACTTTTTTTTCTTTAAAAAAATAATAAAATGAGAAACAGCTTCGATATGTTTATTAATTTAAGAAACAAAACAAAACGAAATGGAAAGAAATGCTTTCGTTTCTTAAATTAGAAATTCACTATAAGAAATCACTTAAACAAGGAACGAAACTGTTTCATTTCTTTTCGTTTCTATGATGTTTCGTTTCGTTTCTTATTATAGTAATCCATCGTATTTCCCGGCTGTGTAGTAGCACTGGTAAAAACTTAGCTTCATTACAAAAATAAGAATCAGATCGACCATAAAGAGGAGTAAAGTTTTTACTGATAGTTATTTTGATAGTATGTTGAAAAGTCTTGTCATCTCAGCTCAATAAATATATGACCGACTTGAAATTCCAGCATTTTAATAATTCCTGTCTGTTAAAATGTCTTAAAAGTTGAATGGATACTTGTGTTTGAGGACTGAAGTCCGCTCGTGTTTCGCAAATCAAAATTGTTTACACAATGCTAGAAGATCTTAGAATTTATATAAACTCAGGAATATCCTCCTTAAGCAGATCTGTTTCCTTGAATGGTGTTTTTATTTACATTGTAGTTTGATTTTGCTGTTAGAATCTGTTTTGGGGTTATTACCTGGCCTTTCATATATTAGTACGTTAGTAGTGACTTTAGTGACTTTCTTATATGGAATCCCTTGCCTTGGTAAGTATTACAGATACATTAAATTAATCTCAATATTGATGTTTGTTATAGGTGAAACATTTAAGTGATCTCGTCTTTTTGTAATTTAAAATTGTGAACTTTTGTAAAAGTTACCCTTTTATTACGATTCTCTGAAGCAATGACTGAACAAAAACAGTTGTAAAAGCAGACGTGGAACAAAAATTATTCATTGTTAATGAGAATATTCAAACTACTAGAGCAGTCACACTGACCAAACCATTCGTGGACATTGTCTCGTCAAAATGCTTAAAACTAAATTTTTGTTTCAAAATTTAGATTTATCAGTCCACTAAAGTAGGTAACTCAGGGTGACAGATGGTAATATAATAAATCCGCTGTTACTAATTTTGATGCACAACATGTGCACATTTCATCGATTTACGACTTAACAGTTATGCTCAAGGAATAAAATGTTGAAAACCAAAACAATATTCCTCATCTGGATTAAAAGGCCATTCAAAAATCATAACAGGGGATTAAACATCATTAAAAACAAAGCCTGACATCTGTGCGTGTTTACTATGCTTTCGATACCAGTGAACATATTGCTCAAGACAAATTTCAGAAAGGGAACCATTCAACCAGATTTGGTTTAATTCCCCAACTACATGTAGTTTCAAAGACGTTCTCATATTCTTAAACATAAATTTACATATTTGTCTATTTTTAGTAACAATAGTAATATTGGTGTAAAAAAACCCTGTTTCAGATTTTTTTTTTGTAAATGACAGTTACATTTGTCAGTTATCTCGATTAAGAATCATTCCATCAAATTTTGGTCCCAATTCCCCCAGTTGTTTCAGAAAAGATTTTTTAAATATTTATTGCTGAATTTTCTTATTAAGGGTGCTCACATAGGTCAGAGTTCAGGATACAATTTTGAAAGTGGGCCATCCAAGGACCATTTCATCAAAGTTTGGTCTTAATTGCACCAGTTGTCTCGAGGAGATCTTCGATTATTTTTTACCGATTTGTTTTCTATTTTTAGTAATGGCGGCCAAAATTAGTCACAATTTTGAAATGGGACTTCCTAACCCTCTTTCTATCAGTTTGGTTTAAATTGCCCCATTAGTTTCAGAGAAGAACACTTCTACTATTGTTTTGATGAATCTTCTATTTTCATTAAGGTAGGCTATAGTTGTTGGAGGTCCGGATCCCGGACATAATCTTTAAAGGAGACCAGCTATAGCCATTCCATCAAAGTTTGATCCCAGCTGCAACCAGAAGACTTTTAAAGAAAAGTTTACGACGGACAACGAATGCTAAGTGGTGGCAATAGCTCACATGACCAGGTGAAATAAAAAGAGTAATCGGCTAAATTTCTAGGATTAAGTCACTTAAAAAATGTATGATTTTTAATTTGGTGATGTTCATATTGAAAGAAGATATTTCTTTACCCACCGGCGTCGCCACTGTAACCGTTGACTTCGAGATTGTAATTCGAAGCTTCGTCACCAATTTTGAACACCGTATATTGAGCATATTTTTCAGCATCGTCAAAATCTTCCAGTTCAATACGAAGTGTGTATGTTTCAGCAGCTGTCAGCTTATGCAAGTGATCATTACCTGTAAATAAAATAACCTATCAGTCCGTTAGAAAGTTCACTGGAGTGCCGAGTCTTACATGTATGAAGAAATGAGTAAATATGACACAGATACCAACATCAATCACCATTGTACAAAATTAAATAATTTATTATTTTTCGTTTCAAACCTAATTTTTATGGAACTTTCATTTAGTTAAATCATATGCTGTATTTTTTATATCCTTAATTATATTGATAACAGGAAGATAAGTATTTGGTTCTCAATCGGATAATCAAAGGCCATTATAATATACATTATGTATGTTGCGAAGTGGAATAAATGATAAGATGTCTAATACATTTTACCTAACCAAAATTCTGTTGCTAAGTTTCCAAATCCAGTTTTGTAATCAGACCATCCTCGATAAAAATCTACCGATCCATTTATCCTTCTTTGAAATACCTAGAGATAGAAATTATGTAAATAAGAACAATAGTGACATTTCCACTTCATCCTCAGACAAACCCTGTATTTCCGGCTCAGATCGCAATACCAATATTCTATAATACTATATTATATAATACTAATTGTGCCTTAAAAGATAAGTTATATTTGATATTTATCGACAGAATGGACCTTAACACGAAATCATTTCCAAATAACCCAGGTACGTTATGATTATACTACAAACCACAGATAACCATCGATATGTAGTGATCTGCAACAAGGACATAAATGCAACTCTTTTTCCCCACTTTTTGATTTAGTAGCTAGATCAGTATTGTACATATAGCTTCTTACATTGTTACGAGTGAATTATCAGATTTCTCAAATCAAGATAATTAAATTACGGTTTTTTTGCACGAGCTTTAGCTAAAAGTTCCGTAATTTAACTTTCGAGATTGGAGAAATCTGATAATCCACAAGTAAAAATGTAAGAGGCTGTTTCTCTAATTTTCAACTCGTTTTGAAAACTTATGATTTGTGATCAAAAGCATTGGATAAATGTGCACGTCGTCATCAATTTTGTTGGCGCTTCTCCGAAATCCCGACGACGTCAAAATTAATTCGACCTATCAATATCCGAGAACTAAAAAGTCACTAGTGAGATTATCAATCTTTACACAATAGGCCGAGAGAGAAATGTGTTTCTTCAACAGCTCAATATTTATACAACATCAAATTTTAAGAGTAATTAATTATGTATTTCTTTAATTTGTTATTCTTACATAAGATATCTTGCTAAGACAGTCAAACTGTTATATGATTAAACTTATTTTTAATGTTGTACTAAAACTTAAAATTGACTGAATCCATTGTTATTGTCATTCAATGAATAATACAGAAAATAAACATAAATACTGTCCATCCGCCTCCAGCTGAATCCATGTTACAGTATACTTCAATGCCTCCTGGGTCACTGTTAGGATATACAGTGTATATACCACTAGCACCTGTCACATCTCCACAATCTCTGGGGCAACCTTCATCAAAAGAATTAAATGTTTGTGCTACGAACTTACAATTAAAGACATATACTTTTAAGATATTAGGAATTAATTGTTCATACATGAAATTAGTTGTCGACATTCTATATTTATCAAAAGCAACAAAAATATCTTGCGGAAAGAATCATTTGTTGGATTTCAGGTAGCACATCAAAGGCAATGAAAAAAATATCTTGCAGAGGGAAGAACTTGTGTTTCAAACAAAAGGTCGACAATCACCAGGATTGAATAAATCAAATCAAATCAAATCAAATAATATTTATTAAAGAAAGCTCATTGTATGAACATATACAAAATACAATGTGACTATTCAAAACTAGAGGCTCTCAAGAGCCTGTGTCGCTCACATGGATTTAACTTGTCCACCTTCAGCAGGACTGATAATTTAAGTGTAAGAGTTATCTTGGCTCTTTTTCCCATAGGTTCAATGTTAAACAAAGTTTGGGTGTGGTGGCCATCTTAGTTGACATTCAAGGTTATCAAACACTATCAAACACTGAAAGAGGACCATTGCTGGTATTAGTTTGGTTCACTGACACGTCTAACAAGGAACCGTTTGACAATGCAGAATGTTCTTTCTTCTTGATTTTTTTTATTCTTGAAACATACGTTCATTGTTATCAAATAATGTTGTTATGTTATAAATTATATGACATACAATTTATGTAACGTTCCCTTTTTTAACTAGTATATAAATACCCTGTTTTATATTGTTTCTATATTATTATGTTTTTAACATTTTTATTAAAAGGAAGCATACACACAATAGTTTTTACTATACCTTTACACTTACAGCCACGACCACTCAGAAATATCTCGTTGTTTCCACATTTGTTAACCTCATATGATTCTGTAACAATATATATATATATATATATATATATATATATATATATATGTGTGTGTGTGTAAAAATATCAATGACTTTAAATGTTTTATAGTGTTATTAACTGGCTATGTTTGTATTGGCTTTGGTTGACATAAATTCAAGGGTGGCTGTATTTGCCCAGCGGCCGGTAGGATCACAGGCCTATAGAGTAACATTGGCCGAGAATCTATACAGGGCCAATACG
This sequence comes from Mytilisepta virgata, assembly GCA_028015205.1. NCBI lineage: Eukaryota > Metazoa > Mollusca > Bivalvia > Mytilida > Mytilidae > Mytilisepta > Mytilisepta virgata. The sequence continues at coordinate 6,708,157 of CM051517.1, forward strand.
TAAACAGCTAGTTCATAACACTTTTATTAAATAGTGTGATTTACTACCATACCGGTGTTATTTAATAAAGTAAGATATTTGTATCTTTCATTAAAACAAGTTTACGTTTTCTTAGGAACAGCTTTATACGAGTTTCTTCAGAAATTCAAATTCGTACTTAGTCCTCTTTTATGACGGTCATGACCGCTGGCAGTCTTTTATAAGGTAATTTAAAAATTCATAAGTTGATTCTAATTTTATGGACCGGTCCAATACAGCTGATCAATTTTAAAGTACGCGGTTTATAAGGAATTCATGCGAATCCAAACGACTTTCATTACCAATTTAAACAGATCTTGAAGTTACTGGACACGCTTACACATCTTCACTAAATGGAAGATTATGGAAGGGAATATCCGCCATAATTATACATTTCTTAATTTGTAAAATGCAGTTTCTTAATTTGTAAAATGTAATTTCTTAATTTGTAACATGTATTTTTTCCATCCGTTACATGAATTTCTACATTTCTTGATTTGTGAAATGTAACTTCTTAATGTGTAAATGCAATTTCTTACTTTGTTAACCTATTTTCTTCGTTCGTTACATGAAATTCTACATTTCTTAATTTGTGAAATGATATTTCTTTATTTGTTCAATTAAATTTCTCCATTCTAAATCGTAACTATGAATTTATAAATTTCTCAATTTGTAAAATTGAATTTCTATGTCTGTATAGGACGTATATTTGTTTTTCAATCGAAATATTAAAACTCTCTATCTGTGAAATGTAAATTCTTGGTTTGAGTCACGATTTTGGAAAATGTGTCAATGTAATTATTTCCGCTGACAGCAAATGGGAAGTTCCGTTTCTCAAGAAAAACTACAAGTTACAAATCAAGAAGTTACAAATCAAGAAGTTACAAATGAAGAAGTTACACATCAAGAATGAAATAGTTCCACAATATTCCGCACGAGGGCGCTAATATCGTTACCGGAAACCATGGATCCATCATATATATATTCTATATTATAAAATATAAAATATGTAAGTGTCCTAATTTTCTGTCCATATCTAGACAGTTTAGCAATAGATACATGCACTGTTTCGATTAAGGGGGGGAGTAGGGGCTCCCTTTCATCAAATGAACTTCATGTTCATGATGTAACAAAGACATGGTTCTTTGTAGAAAATTACTACTAAAGACGTTATAATGTAGTTCTAGCCCCGCCTCAATCAATCCCCAGCCTATCCGACCACAGCAAATGAGTCCCCCTAGCAGACCCTTCCCCAGAACTCATACACAAGAATCCGGGACAGTTCAGCCGGGGTAAGGTTATCAGTGACCAACAAGGGAGAACCATCGGACTGATATTAATCAATCCATATACAACAATGTTAAATTTTATCAGTCCGATAGTGCTCCCTTGTTGGTCACTGATAACCTTACCCCGGCTGAACTGTCCCGGATTCTTGTGTATGAGTTCTGGGGAAGGGTCTGCTAGGGGGACTCATTTGCTGTGGTCGGATAGGCTGGGGATTGATTGAGGCGGGGCTAGAACTACATGATAACGTCTTTAGTAGTAATTTTCTACAAAGAACCATGTCTATGTTACATCATGAACATGAAGTTCATTTGATGAAAGGGAGCCCCTACTCCCCCCCCCCCTTAATCGAAACAGTGCATGTATCTATTGCTAAACTGTCTAGATATGGACAGAAAATTAGGACACTTACATATTTTATATTTTATAATATAGAATATATATATATGATGGATCCATGGTTTCCGGTAACGATAATAGCGCCCTCGTGCGGAATATTGTGGAACTATTTCATTCTTGATTTGTAACTTCTTGATTTGTAACTTGTAGTTTTTCTTGAGAAATGGAACTTCCCATTTGCTGTCAGCGGAAATAATTACATTGACACATTTTCCAAAAACGTGACTCAAACCAAGAATTTACATTTCACAGATAGAGAGTTTTAATATTTCGATTGAAAAACAAATATACGTCCTATACAGACACAGAAATTCAATTTTACAAATTAAGAAATTTATAAATTCATAGTTACGATTTAGAATGAAGAAATTTAATTGAACAAATAAAGAAATATCATTTCACAAATTAAGAAATGTAGAATTTCATGTAACGAACGTAGAAAATAGGTTAACAAAGTAAGAAATTGCATTTACACATTAAGAAGTTACATTTCACAAATCAAGAAATGTAGAAATTCATGTAACGGATGGAAAAAATACATGTTACAAATTAAGAAATTACATTTTACAAATTAAGAAACTGCATTTTACAAATTAAGAAATGTATAATTATGGCGGATATTCCCTTCCATAGAAGATGGGGTACGTGTATCATATATTTCCAGTCTGATCAAGGAATTTTAGCAGTGATCAACATACGAATTTTACCACTTTTCTCAAAATCATGATTGATTTGTCCTGAGCAGTACACAGATTTAAATGTTTTTAAAAAAAATTGGCTTTCTTTGCTTTAAGACAAATTTATAGTGAAAGTCGTTTGGATTCTCACGAATTCCTTATAAACCGCGTACTTTAAAATTGATGTTTGCGTTTACCTTAGAAACAGCGTAATTAGATCTCAGCCATTCCAGTTAATTGTTTTGTCAGGCACTATTGCTTCTGATATGAATTTGAAATTGCAAGGGGATTGTCTTTATATGTTTGTGAAATATGGGTTAATGTCCTGCAAGACAGTATATAATGTATCGTGTGTATAGTTATGTATGATTTTGCCTTGTTGCACATGATAACCAAAACCCACGATTATGTGACGGATAAATGCTTAGTTCAACAATTCTTTGAGATATCGGGCACGCACGCTTATAACATAATTTTGTTGTTTTGTACATAAATCTGAAAATTTTGTGTCCAGATAAAGTGGCCTTTGCGGCAGGCAAATTAACTTATAATTTCCTCTATTATACAATATCCCTTTCACAAAAACTTGAAAGCATCTTAAGGCCAGTCAGTTGAATCTGGGTTTTGATTTTTTGATACGTTTGTCTTTCTCTGCATTATAACAAACTAGAGGCTCTCAAGAGCCTGTATCGCTCACCTGGATTTAACTTTTCACCTTGAGCAGACCTAAAAATTTAAGTGTTGCAATTTAAGTGTTGGCTGGTTTTTCTATAGGATTCTATGTCAAACTAATTTCAGCTGTGGCTGTCATCTTGGTTGACAGTCCAGGTCAACGGATACATTTCTAAAAGAAAACCATCTAAGTACCATTTCTGCTAAGTCTTGTTCCAACTGGCTAAGCAATTTCAGACAAGAAGATTTTTAAATGAATTTTTCCTATAGGGTCCAATATTTAACAAAGTTCGGTGTGGCAGCCATCTTGGTTGACAATCCGGGTGATCGGACACATTTCTGAAAGAGAACCTCATAAGGACAAATGCTGCCAAGTCTGGCTCCAATATGTCAAGTGGTTTCAGACAAGAAGATTTTTCGATGAATTTTTCCATATGGCCCAATGTTAAAATATGTTCGGGTGTGGCGGCCACCTTGGTTGACAGTCTGGGTCATCGCACAAAATTCTGAAAGAGGACCATCTAAGGACCATTGCTACCAAGTCTAATTCTAATTGGCTTAGTGGTTTCAGACGAGAAGATTTTTGAGTGAATTTCCCATAGGGTCCTATGTTAAACTAAGTTCTGCTGTGGCAACCATTTTGGGTCACAGTCCACGAAATCAGACACATTTCTGAAAAAGGACCTTCTTAGGACCAATGCTGCCAAGTCCAGCTCCAATATGTCAAGTGGTTTCAGACAAGAAGATTTTTCAATTAATTTTCCTATAGGGCCCTATCTTAAAATATGTTCGGTTGTGGCGGCCATCTTGGTTGACAGTCCGGGTCATCGGACACACCTATGTAAGAGGACCATCTAAGGACCATTGCTGCCAAGTCTGGTTCCAATTGGTCAAGTAGTTTAAGACAAGAAGATTTTTTACTGAATTTTTCTACAGGGCCCTATGTTAAACTATGTTCGGCTGTGGCGGCGATCTTCGTTAACAGTCCGGGTCATTGGACATATTCCAGAAAGAGAACCTCCTAAGAACCATCACTGCCAACTTTGGTTCCAACTGGCTTTGCAGTTTCATATAAGAAGATTTTTGAAATTCACCCCTCCTTTTTTCTATTTTTAGTAACAGCAGCCATGTTGGTTGGAATTCGGGGATGCCAGACATACTTTTGGAAGGGGGCCACCCAAGGACCATTCCACCAAAGTTTGGTCTCAATTGGCCCAGTGGTTTGAGAGAAAAAGATCTTTAAAGGAAAGTTTACGCTGGTTGCCGTCTTTAAAGGGCAAAAAACTCCTATAAGGGGTCAATCATTGATTCTGGTCATGTTGACTTATTTGTAGATCTTACTTTGTTGAACATTTTTGCTGTTTACAATTTGTCTTTATCTATAATAATATTCAAGATAATAGCCTAAAACTGCAAAATTTCCTGAAAATTAACAATTCAGGAGCATAACCCAACAAAGGGTTGTCTGAAAATTTCATGACAGGTAGATCTTAACCTGATGAACATTTTTACCCCATGTCAGTTTTACTCTAATTGCTTTAGTTTTTGAGATATAAGACAAAACTCCAGTTTACCCCTATGGTCTATTTTTAGCCATGTCAGCCATGATACCCTTAAGATGCTTGTGGCCAAGTTTGGTTCAATTTGGCCCAGTAGTTTCATGGGAGAAGATTTTTGTAAAAGTTAACAGACGACGACGAGGACGGACGACGGACGACGGACGCCAAGTGATGAGAAAAGCTCACTTGACCTTTCAGGTCAGGTGAGCTAAAAATGGTTTGAAAAACCTACTTTTCCAACAAAAAAAATATTAAAGACTTGTCTCACCCGTATTAATTCGTGGACATGTAGAGTTAATTCAATTTATCTTATATTTAGCGTTGATATACGAGTTATCAGCCGAAAAATCTAACTTAGACGGAAAAGAAATATCTTTATCAACTGAGGCATTGCTTCTTTCCCATATCAAGTTTGGGACAGATCAATAATGGTTTTGAGAAAAGTTGTCAAATTTGTATGTTGGTCGACGCTAAAATTCCTTGGTCACACTGGAAATGAATGATTTATGACACCCCATTCTCATATTAGTCCCGATATCATTCCTCGACTTATATATCAGACCTCGACTGATATGGAAAAATGGGTGTAATAATCTATAAATACATGTATAATGCTCTCTTACAGATTAACACATATCTTAGGGGATGAAAATTATTCAAACTTTAATCTTTTACAAAATTGTTCTCAACTGAGAGTTCCGAAATAAACAAACATGGTAAACCTGGTCATGCAATATTATTCAAGTACATGCACTTAAGTTAATATATGGCAAAGATTTTACCATTTGGTATATGCCCGGATGAGTAGTTTTTGTATTTATTCCAAATTTCTTCTGCATTTTTCATGCCCAAAGCACAAAATGGAAGAAATCAGGGAATGCCCAGTTCTACAGTAATACATGAACCCGTATATACCTGGATGTTCAGATTATGAAACATTTTTCTTTCGCTATTCACTTTTTTATGTATTTATATGTTTGGCATTACATTGTATAGATTTAACACATATCCGTTCTATACTCTTATTTTTTGTATTTCGTGGAAGTATCTTTTTGGTAGGATGTAAGGCAATATTTTAGCATTTTAATACTGAAAAACTTGAACTGTCTTTTGATCTCATCTGTAGTCATAAATTAAATTGGTTGGAATCCCAAAACTATATTGACACGGTCGACCTTTTGATAGTTGATTTAACAGACTGAGTGTTACAATTCAGATATGGTATTTATATATATAGTACTACGTATTTCCTGAAAATAAATAATGCATCGTACGTTGGTATGTTTGTAATATTCTCGACCGGTGATCCAATGCAAACCTAGAGGAAAAAAACCCTAGCTAAGGTATTATAATTTACTCACCAAACTTTACACATGCATATTGATTACTGTGAGTAATAACACATTTCTGGTTTGAAGTACATTTGCTTGGCCAACATGCACCGTTTTCCTACAACAATACGGTAGAATATTTGCCTTGTATAAATGTAGTTCAGAATTATATCAATTTCAATTATTAAAAATGCAAATCTTAAATGTTTATGTGTTACAATCAAAAACTCCATTCTACATTTTTTTTAAACCTAGTACATCCTTCTTTAAAAAAAACTCCATTCTACATTGATATATGCCCCTTCTGTATAAACTACTATGTACATTAATATATACCCCCCAGGTACATTAAGATGGAACCATCGGCTTAATCCAGAGATATCCCTCGGAAGTTTTTCAGGTCATCGTATTGAAAGACAGCGGCTGACGTTCTTTGTAATTTAATAATAAAAAAAGCAATTTCCAATATAAGCTTTATTATAATCTTTTGGGTCTTATTTTTATTAATGTAACTTATGTACATGTATTTTATATATATATATCAGAATTTGAATACAACGATAAAACATGTCGGGCCGTCCTAGTAGACTTACACATTATAGGGGCAACCATTTGATGAGGAAGGTGCAAATTAATCCTAGATTACTTTTTTGGCTACCTCTATGATCCTATAATTTGAACATTAAAAATTAACACTAAAAGTTTTTGAAATAATCAAAACATTATTTAAGTATTTTGGTTAATCTAATTTTTATTCAAATGAAATACACTAAGTGATAAAACATCAGATCAAATAGCCTTAACTGACCATTCAGATTCACAGAATTTCTTAAAGTGTTTAACTGTTACATAATGTTCAGGTTATGCTATACAATTTACCATAAACAGACCCTATTTTCACTTATAAAAAAGAAACCTCGTGCGGCTCATTGATTTGGCTAAAACTTTTTATAATTCAAGTTGCAAGTTTGAGGTGTTACTATAGCAACAGTTGTCAAGGTGATCAATTTATAAATTTGAAAAATTAAAGCTGTGTTATACTTTTGCATTTTATAGAATAAATGTTTTTATCTTTGAAACAGATATTTTTTCTATATATGTGATCAATTGTGCAAAACTGTGCAAACGGTATAGAGTTATGTTTTTGAATCAATCTGTGAATTGCCACTAAAAACCGGAATAACATCAGGAGCTCCGGTCGGTAAGGCCTCAAATAGCGGGATGGTATGAGTAGTTCAGTTACCAGAATTTCGACACTGGTATGACTTTCATACTCATAAAGTCATTTTTAACAAATATGCATATGAAGTACATCAAAATTAATATGGTAGATTGGTTGTTAAATAATACTTACGACTGACCACGAGGATGATTCGGAGTACGAGTAACCTTCCTTTTCCACAACTTTGTCTCCACTGGAAACCTCTAAAAGTTCACAATAAAGCTGGTCTCTAACATAGTTAATACCAGTACATCCTGTATGTCTTGTACATTCTCTTTTACATTTAGTTGGTCCACAATTATTTAATATCATTAGAACTTTTGACTCTAAATATTTACCTTTATGCGCTAAATCACACCCGGCAGTATCCAGTACAAATATAAAAATCGTCCACAACGCTAAATTTGTCATTTTAACACTCACTCGTAATATCACAATCTCTAAAAAATATAGTCTAAAGAGAAATGTATAAGTGGACTGTCATCTGAATCAACAACGATTATTAATAATTATTGGTAACAGTAACTTTATAATTAATGTTTTTATAAACTCTAATCTATAGCCATACATTTATGCTGAAGAGTTGGTTATTATTGTATTCCATCCAATTTATTTTGAAAATCAATTTTCAATAAAATTTCATATTTCGAAACAAATACCATTCACGCTTTTGAACTCAATGAAAATTATAAAATTTAGTCTCTGGTGTTTTCAGTCTGCAGTGATTATAATTAATAACAGTATAACATCTCATCAAATTTTAATTGCTTAGAAAGTTAAATAGTAAATATTGGAAAACCAAACTTAAATTGGGACATAGTACAAAGAAATTATTTTAATCGAAGCGCTGAAGCGGCACTGATGGAAATATTGAAAGCAGTGTGATTATGTGTTATCATAAAACATGTTATGAAAGGAGGAACACGGTACTGACCGACACCCCATCTGAAAACCAAAAATAAAGGTTATAGGTTTTATATAAAGTCAAGTTCCTATAAGCCTGATTCATTCTTCTAAACACAATTAATCTCTTCAATCAAAATTGAAAAAAATGTTTTTTAAAATGTATGATTTACTCAGAAATTCATTCCTTGAAATACAAAGTTCATTTAAAAACATTTTAACTCGCATTTTGAAAAAAAAGATGATTTCAAGTTTTTAAAAATGATAAAAAGGCATTTATTTTTATTTTCATGACTAATAAGTTACCTATCAACATTTAAATGATATAAATATTATTGCTTTGAGTTGATAACTTCAATTGTCCCTATAGGCTAGTCAGTTATTTGTAAAATGACCTAACAGCCACGTGGAAATTTTTTATTTAATACTTTCAATCAGTAAATTGTTCTGTATTTCTTGTTTGATTCTTCTGTTTTGGAAGATTTAAGTTGTGTGGTCTACGGTCAAACGCACGCTCTCAATATACAGTAGTTAAATTTGTCTTATCTCTGGATGTTTTCAAGATTCTTGAATTACATGTCTCATTTACGTTTTCTGAATACAGCCATATCAGACAATGCGGAATGTTGGTAATGTTTAAAGCAAAGGCATTGTTCAAAATTCGGAACTCGGAGGTAAAGATCAAACAAAACGATGTATACACACTGGAAATGTCAGTATTTCCTACAATCTTTCCAACAACATATCAGCAAAAGAATACGCAAGCAAATAAGACGGAATCCCAATAGGACAGTGGAAATATTAATATACACACTAAATCTACAGACAAGGCGAGTTCTATAACAGAAACACAGAGAAGAAGTACTAGTAGGTAATGTGACGGGCTAATTAGCCCCGCACTTTCGAAGAAAGTTCGGGAATATAGCGATTGCCTCCTTCCGTCCGCCCGTCCAACCCACTTTCTTGTGACATCAACTGCTCCTTTAATTTTGGGTTTAGGAATTTATTTTCTATATAGAATGGCTGCATACCACCTGTAGATGCGCACTAAGGTTTTTAAATTTTGTTTTTCTAAAAAGATTTGGTTGAACTTCGAAAATTTGGAATTCACGCTTGTGACCTAAACTCGTCTTTCATTTTTCAATTTATGCATTTTATTTCTATACAGTATTGTCATGCAGATTGACTTCATACTATTTTTGGATGGGGATAAGGTTTTATATTTTTGACTATAGGTAAGTGCCCCAACTACTTACAGTGGGTGCGGGGATCACTGTCGATTCCGACAGTACAGATTTCAGAATGACTGCATACTATTTTTGGATGGGAATAAGGTTTTATATTTTTGACTACAGGTAAATGGCCCATCTATTTACAGGAGGTGCGGGGATCACTGTCGTTCCGACAGTACAGATTTCTAGTTTATGGTTTTGTAATTAGTCTATTATTCCGTCATCATATTATCCATATTAATGTCTTGATTGTGCATTAACCCGTACACAAAGGGAACCAGCTAGAGTTATATAATGTACTAAGACCATATAGTTCACATCTTTAATATTCATATTATCCATATAAAATATAACAGAATAATCACAATCTAGACAAAAGTAATTGTATACAGTTCAGTATTTGTAACATAAACTAACCTTGGCCACTTTCAACTTTCTCACAAAATCAAAATTTACATCTATTATTTATTTTAACTAAACCTTACATTATAGTTTCTGAATATTTTGATAAACTCTACTATGTTATTACAACTCTACGAATTTTTCCAAGTACCACAGTAAAATGTCAGCATTAATCATTAAAGTGTGTTAATTACATGTATATTGACCAAGCACTCTTTGATTTAATTGATAATTCCACAGTAATAACCAATGAACAGCAAACCCAAAGACAGCACATAAATTAAAAAAATAGCACAGAAAGCCTGGAGTGTCATCAAGTGTTATGGACCTGTGGGAACTGCCCCATTGAAAACCGACCGCGGGCCATCCCACCAAGACTTTGCAACAGGAAAAACGGCATTCACTTGTTAGCTCACCTATAGCCAGTTTGTACTATTGCCATCATTTTTCGCCAATCATCGGTGATTATTTCACATTTTAATCTCCCTCTACAGGACAAAAGAGAACAGAATTTTACCAAACACAGATGTTCACAATAAGGTCCTTTCCGAGTGCTAATATTTTGACTTAGAAGTCTAGCAAGACGACATGGGGTAATATAGTGTCCCCATGATCTTTGTCTATTACCTCACAATGTTGCAATCTGGAATACCCTCATTAACAATTTTTTTAAAGAAAACTTTTTAGACACTGGTCCAGTTACGTAAAGGGAAGAGTCTCAGAAACCTCTTAGGGCTCATTACAGTTGAAGAAGGTAAGTAATATAGACATGGCCTCTAGCAGAACATTATTTTCAAAGTTAATTTTAACACTGATACTTTTTCGCCATGCATGGATTTAGTCATTCATGGTTTATTGAACTGTTATGTAACAATATTAAATTAGATTTTTAATTTTTGATTGATTTTCAAAAAAGTAATCTACCGATGTTTAATTTATATACTCCCTAGAGGTAAATTTTGGATTGATGACTGAAGAATCATATTCACATGGAATTAAACTTGGCAGGAAGCATGCTAGTATTATTAATCTTTATAAAGCTGAAGTCATTTTAATAAAATCCAATGTTGGTAATAAATGACTTTCAGTAGTTGTCCCCACCGAAAGATCAAAAGGAAAAAAAAAGCAGCCTTTGGAAATCAAACAGGAAAAACTTTCAAGGTCAAATAACGAAAGATAACACTTTTATCGGCTAAAGAACAATTTTGGAACTTAGCTTACGTCTACGCATAAAACGCGTATAAAACGATTGGACTACAAAATTAAAATACCAAATTATGCATTCAGTTCATCTTTTAATAATTTATTTATTAAAATACTAAATGATAAGATGATAGCATCTAAACTATATCAGTCAGCCTATCAGACTATCTAAACGCGCCCATATATTGCGATTTAAAAATAAAAAAGGACATACATTTGTAACATGATAACATAAAACCACATACGGCAAGCTTTACTTAAGGCAATAACCAAAGAATAACAAACCATGGGGAATTATAAATAAGAACATCACACACATAAGTATTTTATCATACCAAATTTGACGCACAAGAAATGCATACATGTATTACGTTGATTTGAAACTCATCAGTTGTGATCAAGGCCTAAAATGTTGAAAGCATCTTAAAAACGTAAAAATGTTGAGCATACTCGTAAGGTTAAATCCAAAAAAGCATCGAAGGACAAGTCTATGCACGATGAAGATATCTTTATTTTTCACGAAAATTAACATTAAGCAACTACCAGAGTCCTTTAATTTCAGTTTTTGCTTTGCTATATACACGATTCACTACACGTATATTCAAATATTCTTAACTTTAGTGAGTATCCGTCAATGAACTTGATATTAAAGGAGTCAGTGTTACATCTGCTTCACATCCTGATTTATACTTATACATGTAAAAAGCGACAAAGCGACAAAGGCGTTTAAAATGAAGACTTTATGACAAACGTTATGATTTTAACAATTGTGAAGTCATCCTATCTTATAGTAATAATATACGAAGGTCTAGAGCTTTTGGCATTTACATTTTACAGTTGATTCTGATTTATTGTAGATGGGATATATTCAAGAATAAAGAAACAACACTTTTCATCAACAGTTAGTTCTACTTAGTCAAAGATCCTAAATGTATTTGAAATTGGGAAAATATCGGATTTTGTACACTAAAGACTCGGGATTAATCAATATATTTATTTTATACAATGAAAACCTAATACGCTTCACTTCTACAGAAGAATAATTTGAAATTAAAAAAACGGACGTTTGACGGCTACACAGTCTTGCATACACAAGCAGTATGTTTAGACAACGGTTAATAGAATTTCACTTCGATTTTGTTTCAGCAAATATAAAATTAGAAATTAATGATGTAAAAGGCATTAACTAAGTGTATCATTGGCTTCATACCTATTAAAATTGATTTTAAATACAGAATTATAAACTCAAAATATTCGAAATTAGATTCGATGCTAAAAGGAGGATAAAATTACGATAGACAAAAATTCACGTGAAATGAGGTTTCGTTTTGAGAAATCAGACTTCTCGTCCTGCCTACAGGAATATTACTTAAATATACCTTTTGGCGCCTTTTCTATTAGCTAAAGGGTGACTGTGGAGAAAGGAATAATAGAACTGGCCCCTTTCATGTATACTAAAATTGTTACATTTCTATATACATGCACATGCATTTCGGCATACAACAAAACTGTTCATGTTTGTAGATGATTCTGAATTTTTAGATGTAGAAAGTACTAAATCATTCAAAACTCTTTAATGAGTGTACAATTCGAAAACTTTTAAACTTGAAGGCTTAACGATGCATAGATATGCCTCAATTTAGCAAGCATCGGCGCATATATAACAAGGCCAATATATAAATACCATTTTATAATATTACTAAGAATGGGATGATGATGATGGATGAATTGTTGTTTAACGTCCAGTGGCAACCAGGTGCATATCAGGACGAGAACATGTTGATATAATAATGAAAATGATCCCTGCTTTGTAATAGACCGACACGCTAAGTCGGATTTTTAATGTGCTAGCTCACGAAGTAACTGTCCACAGGAAGACATATCACCTCACTCGGACACATTATACTGACTCCGAGCCGACCAGTTTTTGCTCTTACTCCTAGATGCCGCGTGCTTGGCGGAGAAGCAGCAAATACCAATTTTAATGTCTTTGGTTTGACCCGGCCGGGGATCGAACCCGCGACCTTCCGCACTATATAAGAGTTACATGTAAGTTTAGTAAGGGACATGAACGATTTTTATGTGGAATGTAAAAAGGGGTGGCTTAATTCTTGACACACAATTCCTTCATATACGCGACGCGACTAAGGTTCAAACAAAGGAATAAGTAAACTTTTATTGTCTTTTATCTTCAGGCCAAAGTGAGGCCTTCTATTAATTTTCCACCAAAAAAAAAAACAAATTTTAAATTTGCTGAATGTTTGTGACTTCAACAATTTAATCCCATAGAAATAAAGTTATAGTTAAACAAAATACTGACACAAAATTTGGTATCATAGAATATTTATTATAGAATATTTTTATACAATATTTGTACATTTGAATACATGTAATGAATAATATCTATATATAGGCAAGAGTTTTTTTCCAGTTTCTTTGATATTATTGGTCATACATGTACTACAAACACAATTAAATATGTGAATACAGCGAACTTATAGAGATATAAAATGTAATAAGGGCAAGCAGTTTATGTCATTTTCAGCACTGTTAACTTTGTTTCACTTATAACATGCTTTTTTCAAATTTTTAGAGTATCTGTTGCATTTCACGCATATCGACAAAAAAGTGTGTTGACTTTACATGTACATACAAACGATAAACAAAACGATAAACGGATAAGGCTTTGCATCAATTAAAATGCGAGGCTGTGCGGAGCATTCTACAAGATTCGAGCCGAATTTGTATAAATATATATAGTTTTTTTGTCAAGTCAGCACACTATTATTGTTTATGTTGCAACCTAATATGTTTTTGACATGGGTTTCGAAGAGTCAACACTTCTTGCTTGTGATAAAGGCCACATTGGTCAAATCTTTGGGTATTTTTTTTTTACTTTGTTTTTTTTATGATTATGTATTTGGTTTTGTTCGACTTGTGTATTTTGTACATGTAAGTCATTTTATGCCCCTTTCGACAGCTCACCATTTCCATATATTTTCCTCGTATTCTATTTCAGCAACCGGAGTGCGTTGTGTGAGCTGTTTCGGAAAATACTTACTTTTTTTTAATAATGTTTTGGCCCGTTTTGTTTATTTTTTCATTATTCACCCAACAAGAATCTCCGTCGATTGCTCCTCGGAGTCTAATTACGAAAAAAAGTCGCAAACACTAGTGACATATTTGTTTCAATAAATAAGAACAGATTTTAAAAATATTGAAAAGTTTAGGTATCTAATGGCGCTCTTCATATTGCCTGGTATAAAACGTATGGAAATAGAGATAGAGGGGTTGGTCTATTAGCAGAAATTCGGATCTTCTAGTAAGGATGGATAGACTGATACAACTCGAAGATACATGGTATTTATCTGTTTATTTATGCTGCACAGTCTGCTTTGTTTATACTAACGAAATTGCGGTCGCTGACTGCCAAAAAAATAGTGCCGTCAGTCAGCTTGAAATATACGAGGCCTAAGAGTTATATACTGTCACTGGCCGTACATCACAACACAAAAAAAAATATTCTCATTTTGGTTGCTCAAATATAACAATAACGATATAAAAAAATATTTACACACTCGTATCCTATGTCTGTACAATTATTAGATAATAAAAAAAAAATGGATAACAGGAAAGGTCAACAATGACATACAAATCGATCAAAGCCACCCAACATACACATCCCTGGACAAAAATAACATAAAAGAGCACAAAACACAATCAAAAACACAACAGAGAGTCAGGATGGTATGAACAAGATATATTTTTTTGTTTCAGAGACGGAACATATACTAGTTGGGGCTTTTTTTAACAGTACCCTAAAACAACCGATTATGTTCGGGATCGAGAAGGAAGTATCTCACAGTGCACTGCACAGGAAATTTTGCTTCCCGTTTGGGAATCATTTCTAAGGTAAAAATTTGCTTCCCGAAGGGGAAGTCTCTGCAACTTACAATATACTTCTAGAATCAAAAGCAATCGAAATTACATGTAAAATAAGAAATTTAATGCACTGCAGTAAAAGTCTCAACCTTATCTTGTTTCGGAAAATCAAACATATATAATCTGAAATTAAAACAACAAAAATTACACTCATAAAAAATTACATTGCTTTTGGTGATATTATTTGTTGAACGAATATACATCTCAAATAAAAAAAAACCTCAAAATGGATTTCTGTGCTGATATCCACTGATTTTGGTTAAAATTGCTAAATATATGAAGAATCTCTCTCATGTTTCTCACAGTCAAATCATTCAATCAATTAACAACGCGAACTTTTAGTATAAAACATAACTTTCAATCCTTCAATATTCTGTCAAAGTAATTTAAAATTTAACGCACAAGTTTCACCATATTTTTCCTCTGTGGCCTTCATGCTTATTTCGGTATTTCAAAAAACATATTCAACATCAACACTGCGTTCTTCTTCTGTTGGGAAAGGAATATCGATTTCAGCTTCTCCAATCAAAATACTTTCCTCTTCATCAACATATTTCGGGGTTTTTTTATTGGAAACGAATAAGTTTATCGACATTTTTGTCTGGAAGGGATGACATGTTCTGTAGGACCTTCTAACGTTGGTTCCGACAGGAACTGATGTGTTCTGGTCCATTATCATATCAAAAAGCCTTTCACACCATTCTTCTTCATCCTGTATACGTTTATGCTCGTCGTCGTGTATAGCAGGATCAAATTTATCAGCTATATCTGTCCCACATGAAAAACGCACAACACGCGAAGCAATGTAATCCGGTTTATGCCCAAACAGAACAGCGCCTTTCAATACGGAAAGACCTGCTTCCTCGGGGATTATAATTCTTTTGTTTGTAAAAGCATTTTTCAGTCCTGACTGGACTATTTCACATTCTAATAATCCATGTTACGTTTAACAGTTTCAAATTCTCGAAGCAAATCCAAATAGGAGGATGGATCCTCTGTTTTTAAAAGATTAAACAAAGGGGCACCTAGAATCTTAATAAGGAACTGAATAAAGGCATTGTCTACAGAGGTTCCCCCGCAGTCGCCACCACTAGCATGACAAAGCTCTTTAAGCTGGCCACCCTCCATCTTTTCATGAACAGTTATATCAGCAGTTCCACCTGTATAAAATGAATGCAACGAATGAGTGTTGATTACTGTCAATAGGTTTCTTTACGGGATATTTTCTGAGTTTTCTAACCTTTATGACATAATTTCAGCATTATGGTAAAGACATACAAAAAAAACACTAAATGTTTTGGTATTACTCTCTGGAAATTACTTTGTAAAAGCTCATTTGTTTCCTTGTATCTTTTAACATTTTGTCCAACCTGCCCATCAAATTTTGGTAGAAAACTAATGGACAAATAAAAAATGTTGAATTAGACTTCAAACTACTTTTCTTTAAGAGAATCTAACTAATTAAAGCTTGCATATGATAAATAGCCATTTTACAGGAATATTTACTGAATCATTTAAAATTGATCACTACCGTACCGTGTGGAGGATAATCTAGAAATACATTATACATTTTAAATTAACCCAAAAATTGTTTTTAACGTTATGTTGATAAATTGACAGTCAATCTTTCTAACACCAAGAGTGACCATCTTTGTTTCTGTACATGGTCAAATTCTATTTAAATATATGGTTAATATGATGACTGTCATTTACCTCCTAAATCCACTACCATATACTTCTGTCCAATTCCTGACATTGTAAATCCTTCTGTAGCACCTTTCAGTTTCTCAGTGGGCAGGTACTGGCAATGTATTGAAGCAGCTTCGGGTTCCAAAGCAATTAGAAGATTCGTATCAACTATTCCTGCCTTTATAACGGAAAATTAACTTTACAATTTTGTAACTAAAATCATAGATACATGTATGAAATCGTGATAGATCGAAATTACATTCAAAACAATACCAATTTTGATTAAAAAGATATTCATTTTGATTAAATCAGACATACAAGACCAAAATGGTTGGAAACCGAAATAACAGCCTCGAAAGGCAGAATCCATTAGACGTTACGCGCGATGTTCATGCCTTTGAAGACATACAACGTGTTCTGCTATAAAACTGTCCAGAATTTTAAGAAAATACAGAAATGTATGCCAATATATATATTTTCTTGTAGATCTTAAATAGGAAAGCCAACTTTACTTGTTTAAATTTTAATAAACTATTATACATAAATATTACGCGCATTTAAAGATAGATTTACGGGAAAATTTTTGCTGTCCCAGGTAACATTTATCAAAAATATTTCAGCTTTAAGTTGGTCTTATATTTTTATTTTTGGGCGCATATCCTCAACTTTTTGCCACATTGCTGCCACAGTGGCAAAATTTTCTGACGTAACTTGTTGTGACGTTATGATGACGTCATAAACAGATAAGCCCATTTAAGTTCACAAAGTTTTCCTGTCCCATGCAACTTTTTGCGATTCAGTCATCCTAAATCTTGTGTGAAAAAAGACAAATTTCTGGTCGTCGGTTAAAAATCGCTTTATCTATCAAATGTTATTTTCATGCAGATAAAAAAATTCCATTGGACATATATTTTCAGTCAATCATTGAAAAATCACGACACTTTCATTTGGTGTGAATCAAATGTCACACTTGTGATTTTTTTAAAACACTGCTACAAATAACTTTTTATATTCTTTTCTTGGTTAACTTTGGTTAGTTTAAACACATTTTAAATCCAGCTATGAAATGTTATTTTCTTCTTCTTTATTTAAAACCTCAACTTATGAACATAACATGAACAGTAAGAAAATTATATGCCCCTCAAAAATAGTGGCAAAAATGTCACAGAGGCGATTTTCTTAAAATAACGTCTAAATCGGACGTCGTATAAGTTTCTTAAAATCCTTTTGTTTTAATACATCGTAAGAAATAAAAGACCAAATAAAAAAAAAAAAAAAAAAAAAAAAAAAAAAAAAAAAAACAGACAATGATACCTGTTATTAATTTTTTTTTCGAATACATGTGGTATTGGGACTTTACTTTTAATTAATTTGTAGATACCGTGTCACATCTAGCATGTCTAGTGCTATTTTTGAAGTTTATTCTATTCGATGAATGAATGCTCTGCTTCACCTAAACCATTTTGTACATTGAATCAAATGAATTAACTATTTTTTTTTAAATCTATAAAAATGAAGAGTTTTTATCCAGTTTAGTTTTTATACATTATTTATCTTAATCTGTAATTAATGTTATTAAACCATGTTAAAGGCTGTGTGATTGTTAGTGTAATTATACTGTCTTATAAAATGATTAAAGTTGTGCTGGTAGAAATGTTTAATTTATTTACAAATTTCAAAAGAGGAGGGAGAGTGTGAGATTTAAAAAAAAAAATGTTTTTGGGGTTTTTTGGTTTTATTTTTGATGGATATTGTTTATGTACTTAATTTAGAAAAAAATAAAAGGAGATAAAACTTAATGAAATGGTTTTAAGTTATTGGTGATCGTCGAAAATGATAAACCAAGTTATTTCCATGCATTGAGATATATTAAATTTTGTACGAGTTTGGTATTTCAATTATTATTTTAACGTGCAAATGTGTAAAAGCAGAACATATTTAACTTTCATCATTGAAAAACGTCGCTTGTGACGGACGACGTAACGTTACCCTAATGTGTACGAACATCGCGCGTAACGTCATACAAAATGAATTCTAGTCAAATCGGCACCTGGTCAAATCGGCACCCGGTATAGTCAAATCGGCACCTGGTTAAATCGGCACCCAATGTAGTCATTTCGACACCCATGATAAATATGTTGAATATATATATATTTTTTTCATTATTTTAAGCAAAAATATTAAAATAAAGAAGGTGTTGTCCAGAAATATTGACTTATTAACATTTTTGGGGGTATCTGTATGAAATAGTGAACTGGGTATAAAAGAAATTATGAAATTGAGTTACGCTTTATGTTGCTCAGACTGTGCTTCTTCCTAAGATGACCACGGAACCCAGATACGAAAGAATAAGAAGAGTCACACTCGGGGCACTTGTACATACATTTGTATACGAGTCCTAGAAATATCCTATTATAACCCTATGACATATCCCGATAGTATTATATGATCCCTGTCAGGGCATATAATCAAGCCCCCTTACTGTACCCCTTCATAACTACTAAAACAACAATATTTAATTATGTGATTTTAAGAATGTTGGCACTCAGAGAACACACCGTGTCGTCTGACATTGTGATGAAAGGGACTCATAGTTTTCCCTTTTATTGCTTCTAATTTTCTCATGATTAAACAACAGCTTGGGTAATGGCTTCATTGTTTTTTATTTAAGTTTTTTGAAGAAAAAAACATAAATAACTACCTGTATAGAGTTAAAACAACAAACAAGTTAATTATTTAATTGATAAAATTTATTAATTAATTAATTGAAAAGAAAACGTATCAAAACATCATTCTAGAATGTTGAGAAAACTTCAAACAATTAACTTATGTATTCTAACCAATTGCTTAATAACATGTGATGATTTTTAACAATGTAATGAATGATAAAATCCAACCCCAAAATTTAGAATTATTTTAATCTATTATATGAAATATCTATACATATTTATACATATTTAGAATTATTTATATATATTATTTCAAATATTATTGGATGCCGAATTGACTATTAATAGGTGCCGATTTTACCAGATGCCGATTTGACCAGGTGCCGATTTGATTTGTACCTTTACCAAATCACCTAAAAAAAGCTGAAAACACCTAAAGAGAAATCTAAGGACGATGTACTTTCCAAAATAGAAAAAGATTGAATCACAGAAAATTTTACGGATCGAATCCAGTAGTAAAATATTTTCTATTGAGCTTCTGATTACCTCTGATACTATAGTCTAATTTCAGAGCAATGAAAATTCCATAATACAAATGTTGATTCCTAATATCAGTATCAACAGAGTCAGGATAGTCTGACTACAAACACTGAATAGTGGTAGGGTTAAACCGGTTTTACTGGTACCCACACCTCCCGCTTATCTACCCTGACACTCTGGTGTATGAAACACACTATAAAAACCAATTAATTGAGGTCTGGAGTCGGCATGTCAGTAACTGCTAGCAGTCCTTTGTTAATATATATTGATCATTGTCATTTTGCTTAGTTTCTTCTGTTAATGTTTTAAACATCGGACTCGGACATCTTTTGAACTAAGTTTTACCGTGTGTATCGCTGTGTGTTTGTTTATTCCACATTGGCTAGAGGTATAGGGGAGGGTTGACATCTCACAAAACATGTTTAACCCCGCCGCATTTTTGCGCCTGTCCCAAGTCAGGAACCTCCAACCTTTGTTAGTCTTGTGTGTTTTTTTAATTTTGGTTAATTTTTATGTCTCGGAGTTTAGTGTGCCGTCCATTTTGCTGAACTCGTATACATTATTGTTAAGGGGCCAGCTGAAGCCCGCTTCCGGGTGCGGGATTTTCTCGCTGCGTTGAAGACCCATTGGTAGCCTTGAGCTGTTTTCTGCTCTTTGGTCGGGTTGTTGTCTCTTTGACACATTCCCCGTTTCCATTCTCTATTCTAGTATGATTACCAACAAGCTGACCGCTTGCTAGAACTGCCAAATTAGAGTCGACGGTACATAATTCAGATAGCAGGATCAGAATGTAGTCGTTTTAACTCTAAATTAAGTTCATAGAAAAAGCTTAAACGCAAACCTTAACCTGATGACTCACCATCTCATTTCCTATGTTCACTGCACCGTGAAATCTTAAAATGGCATATATTTTAGAAAGTTCATATGATGACTTACATGTGTACCAAGTGTCATGATGATTTGACCACATCTTCATAGAAAAAAAGCTTCAACGCAAACCTTAAAAACTTGATGATTTATCATCTCATTTCCAATGTTGACTGAACCGTGAAATCTAGGTCAAAACCTTAAAATTACACATATTTAAGAAAGTTCATATCATTGTGTAAATGTGTACCAAGCTTCATAATGATTTTACCCCATCTTCATAGAAAAAAAGCTTCAACCCCAACCTTAACCTGAGGCGGGACGCACGAACGGACGGGCGCACAGACCGAAAATCTATATGTCCCCCAACTTTTGTTGGCGGGGCATAAAAATGACACATGACCATGTTTACTGTGATGTATAAAAATGTCCGAACCATTGTGTTTTAGTATAATAGAGTTTTACCTTGTCTCCGCTTTTTCTCATGAACTTCTTTGCTTTGTCTGGCCATATTGCAGGAACTGTCAATACCCATTTTATTTCATTTGGATGAACACCGGTGCCCTCTTTATCAAGCAATTGAAATAAGTGACTTGTCAGAGCCTTTATAGACAATGCAAAAACTTCAATAGCCAACAAACTCTTACCAGTTACGTCTTCTAGTCTCGTTTCTTCATTTAAATCCTTGAAAACAAAATGTCAAAATTCCCATCCTTTACGCACATTGATGCTATTATATACAGGTACCGTAAAATTGAATGAAGAGAAAGACAGTTATAGCCTAGCTGCGACAATCTTTTAGTGTCATATTTCCTACTGTAAAACTAAGCAAAAATATCATGAACGTTTATTCTTTTACTTCTGTATTTACCTATTTCGTTCCCCGCCTCAAGGGGAAGCGAAACCCGAAGAAGCGAGATCACCCCTATTTTTTTATTTTATTTTATTTTTATTTATTTATTTTTTTTTTTTTTTTTTTTGGTAAATAGATATTTTTCAAACTAGTAAGACGTCTGAACATAAACCATTACATGACTTCAACTGTGTAATTAGTCCAGAAAATTTGTCCAGCACATATAAATCGAAAGAATGGGACGGTTAAAGTAAGTTTGGGAATAAAGTTTTTGATGTATACATTTTCCGGAATTTAAGGGCTATAATATCAAAATGGGGGTAAAAGAATGTGTAAAGGGCGGAGTAAAACTTGAAAACAGTGAGGGCTCGGCAGAGACAATACATTCAAATTCACAGACTTTAAAAACAATGAAATATAAGGCAATTCAAAACTCATATATATACATGTACATGTATCTACAAAACAATAGACTACAACAATAACTATTTTTTTTTTGGTTTGTCCTAATAAAACCATAAATAAAACAAATAAATTTGCATCACCATATGAGAATGTTTTTAGTCAACGTTAATTAAAAAAAGCAATGAATTGTACACAAAAAATGACACATAATATCAAACGGGCAATATATATATATATATATAAGTTACATTTCGGCTTTCATCACCCAAAAATGGTATTTTTATTTTGAATTATCCACATTAGATTTGCTCGTTATTTCCGATAAACAGCCCCACTGGTAGCTTTTAAGTGTAATGAATATTTCTCAAATGGTATATAAACTACTATCTACACCAAGTACAAATTCCCTGTTATATTACAATATTTTAATATTATTTCAAAGAGAGAATCCAAAAGAAGTACCTTGTTTTGATAAAGCTTCATCTTGAATCTACTGAAGAAATAATAGTCATGGTGCTTGTCGTCTAGTGCTAATTCTGCATATTCATTCTCAGCCTCATAACCAAATGAAACTATCTCTTTCCTTTCATTAAGAAGAAGACAAGTAGGCGTCTTAAGTGACAGCAGCTGTCTCCCTCCCGCATTCCATGCTTGGTTGGCATGTATCTTTAATGGGTCTGGTTTGAAATTTGCAATTGTTGAAAATGCATATCCGGAATACGTAGTTCCGAAATCAATGGCTGCCACCAACAGGTAATCAGGTATCTAGATATCTGAAATAACCAAATAGTTGTAAATTTACATTTACTATGCCAAAAAAATCAGAATGGATCTGTAATTGATAACGTAACGAAATAACAAATATAAGGTCAATACAGTAAATCGTTTTTAATAAAAGTGGAAAACCGAAATGTTAATGCAAATTTTGTATTTAAAAAGGCATATAGAACTCTTCCAAAAATCATTCGACCGGAACAAATAACCCATTATATATATTACAAATAAATCTTCTTTTTTTTCAAGATAATAATGTTATTTTGTAAATCCAAAGAACGTAACTCTGCTAAAAATCACTTGAATGAGAAGTTTTTATAATATAATATGTAAGAATTTAAAATGTTATGTTGCGTTGCCTTTTGTTGGGGGTATTTGGCAAACCTTCTATTGATGGGCTTAGCCCAAAAAGTCACAATGCCGAATTACATCTTTATTCATTCAAGTACAACTACCGACCAACTACAATATTGTTAGCATGCATTTTCACATCATGTGATATATTCTTACATGTGTTAAACATATTATAAAAACTAGACATGACCAAAGAGACTTTTCGTGGGAACTGTCTCTATAAAAACATTCAGAATCTGAATCCGGCGAGGTGTTTATAGAATAAAAAAAGTACCGCTATAAATGTCAGCATCAATTATGTGTTCTACAGCAATTTATCTCAACTAATTATATAAAATATTTAACAGTATTTTACTTTGTAACAGTTATAAACCATTTGAAAAAGTGCAGAAACAGAGGGACGAAAAGCAAGCCAATTATTGTGGTGAACAATAGGATTTTCCTATAATTCATACCTTTTTTATATAATTTAAATATTCAAATTTAATTTATCAAAATAAACACAGAGAAACTGGCTGCCTTCAATTTCTTTCTAGAATGTATTTGTGTTCTTCATTCGTTTCTGAATTTACTAAATTTTCAAAAACAAAATTAACAACAGGTTAAAGCTATTAAATGTACAACATAAACTTGTATATATTCAATTTCTAAATGTATATTTAAGCATGTTAATAGCATGATTCTCACTGTCTATGTCTGAATTAAACAAGGGTTAAATACATACTTTAAATAGCGCACACCTTCTTGTCAAAGATGTAAGTCAAAAACTGACATGCGCAAATAAAATATCGACTAACCCCCATTTATTGGATATTCGGCAATCGAAGTATAGCTTATTTTTTTTAAAAAAAAGTGCTTTTAGCTCACCTGTTCAAAGGCCATGTGAGCTTTTGTCATCACTTGGCGTTATTCGTCCGTCGTCCACCCGTCCGTCTGTTAACTTTTCACATTTTAATCTTCTCCTCTGAAAACACTGGGCCAAATGAAATTAAACTTGCGAGGAAGCATCTATGTAAGGTCTTTTATCAGGTTTGCAAAGTTTCCTCATTTCATCTAGATCGGGCAACAAACATGACTGTCATGGGCATTTCTTGTTTCTCATTGGTTGATTAAAAAAATCTATCTCTAACTGTCAGACAGGAAGCATCTATGGAAAGTCTTTTATGAAATTAATTTATTTCATCCTGATCGGACGACAAACATGGCTTCCATGGACAATTCCTGTTTCTGCCAGGTGAGTGATACAGGCTCAGAGGGCTCTAGTTTATTATTGAATGGGTCTAATGAATGTTCAGCTTTACTTAACTCGTTTAAAGGTTGGTAATAAAGCACATAATAATTCAGAATTTTTTTCAATATAGTTTGTACAGCTATCATAAATAATTTCAGCATAATCAAAAATCGGTCTTATCTCAAAGAAATATACGAGGTAGATGAGTCATGTGAGTCATGATACCTACACGTTTGTTTGTCTTTTTTGATATCTCAAGAATATGGGTATACCGAGAGATATACACCTAGATGTTTACGTTCATTACCAGATTGTAATTTCACACCTTTTAGAAACAATGGTGCATAACTACGTTCATTATTATTTTTTTTTTATATAAAAATATCCCAAGCTTTGTTTTAGATGCATTGAACGTACCTCTCCATGGCTCCGACCATCTGAAATGTTTTTCAAGATCAATGTCTTGATCATTCACAATTGTTCTAAGTAATGACATATCATGTGTTCACTGAGAATATCATTATTTATATCACAGAAGTATACCAAAAATTAAAAAAGGTCCCTATATTCCATATTTTCTTTCTGTTCTGGATTTACGATTTTACAAGGTTGCCAATTGCCATGTTTTTCCTCACTTTGTATTAACACGGTGTCTTACGTGGGAAATTCGCTTCAAGATTTTGTTTTCAAAAATAGTTCAGAAATAGTTTTTAAAAAAAAAACTCGGAATCCCAAATGTATTTGCCCTGTTGAACATTGTATCCAATGAACTTTCAAGTCATGAAAAAAATAGAGAGATTTGAATTCTGAGATATGGGCTCATACTTATCATGGTAGGTATGGAATAATTTTTGTTTTATAAAGTGAACAACTATTGATCAAATATTTGATCTTTATACGATGACAATGAAGAAATTTGAAAAATTCTAAGCTCCAAAATTGTTTTTAAAAAATCAAATTTATATAGGTCTTTTATAACTTTTACATGATAAGTTTATAACTACCAATGCCTGCTTACCGTATAACGTGTATTGTCTGGATACAATCTTGCATGGTGTTTATCGTGTTTTTTATTCATGTATGTTTTATATTCGGTAAAAAGTCCACCAGGGCTAATGTTTTATTTGTTTATACAATACCGAATCAAATAAAATTTTCTTATCTCATATATTAGGAAATGATGAAAAAGGAATCGATGATTAATAAGGATTTATAAAACCAAAGGATAAATCAAACTGGGCTTGTAAATCAGAGATTTTTTGTTCCGATTTGGCTTTCACGTTACTTGGATAAATCAAGGTACTTATATAAATAATATTAAAGTATTTTACATGAATTTAAAGAGAGAAATGTATGTAGTTTTGTTAGTAAAATGAACACATTTTTAATGATTCGCCAAAGTATCATATGTACAGATATTCATATGATTCAAATGTTTTGCAGTTTTATTGAGATTGGCCTGTTATTTACACTTATAAACATAATATGTTTAATTGTTGATATAGTCTTAACATTGAAACTGGTAGATTTTATAATTTGCTAGAAACAATGTTAGAAAAACTTGTAAAAGAAGACGAGTTTCATTTAAATTTAGAATGTCAAAAATATTTGAGTATATAAGAAAAAAAAATATATCAAACCTTATCACTGTAAAAAAAAAACATCATGTTATAAACACATACAGTTGTTGTCAGTTCCAATGGGAAATAAATGGATGGATGAATACTGTTTAACGTCAAGTGGCAACCAGGTGCATATAAGGGCGAGACCATGTTGATAAGACAATGAATATGATCCCTGCTTTGTACTAGACCGACACTGAGACCGACACGCTGAGTCGGATTATTAATGTGCTAGCTCACGGGGTAACTGTCCACAGGAAGACATATCACCCCACTCGGACACATTATACTGACACCGAGCCGTCCAGTCGATCTTTGCTCTTACTCCTAGATGCCACGTGCTTGGCGGAGAAGCAGCAAATACCAATTTTAATTACTTATTAATGTAGTAATCTTGACCCAGCCGGGGATCAAACCAGCGACTTTCCGCACTCGAGGCGATCACGCTACCATGAGACCACCGAGGCGGTTGTGAAAGAAATGAATTACCCTGGTAAATGTTTATATTTTGCGGAAAAATAAGAAATTCCGAATTGATTGTTTGTAAATTGTAAATTCTATAAGCTGTATTGCTTTTAAATAAAGGCGTATTATTATTAATTTGTGTGAAAATAATCTTCGCACGTGAATGTCCCATAAAAAGAAGGTTATATTAAACTTTTTTTAGGGATTCCGAATGGTCAAATCATTATCAGCGATACTGAACGTTTTAATAGTTGGGTACCCCGGGCTATCGTGCGTAAAATATTGCGATGTATATCTTTCTACACTTTTATGTTTATTCTGTATAAGAATTAAAGCTTTAGTAATAACTCTCTTTGTTCTTTTCTCCGATTATACCACGGGAAGATTCACTGCTTAGGCCAAAACAGTACAAAATTTGTTCAGCGTTAAAGGAGTAGGGTCTCTTTCACCTGTATATATTCACACATTTTTTTCTATTTTTTAATCTCAAATATTTACCAAATTTCTATCGTAAACGATTGTAAGCAATGTATTATTATGTTATCAAGCAAAGATTTGTGTGCTTAATCATTGATAACTCAAGTTTTCTACCAGCAAAGGTCCTGTACATAAGGTCAATTTGTATCATGTTTTGGAACATTGCCAAGAAGAACATTCAGAACCAAAGCATTTGACTGTCATTTGAAAGGAGATACATAATATCACTTACAGCCAGAAAATTCGTTTTGGTTCCAAAGGTCCTTCGAGTTGAAAACTCTAAATTTGTGTTACATGTAATACAGTCTCCCAAGCGATATTCGGGTATGTAGAAATTTTTTAGTAACTTTCTTGTTAGTTATTATTAGTAAATATTTAGAGACCACGTACCAGGCTATACCTCCAGAGATTTTAAAAGATTTTAGGCGACTTTTTGAAAATGGCCCTAGAAGTGAAATGATTGCAGGGTAAAATGGCCTTAATTTACTTCTTTGCTTGGTGATCTTTTTATTTGAATTTTAACCAAATACTAAACTTCAAATTGTTCATGCAACAAATTTTCCGTAGCGATTAGAAGTTTGATAAAAGTAGGGTGATTTTTTAAAGGAGTTGATCCATGGTGAGTCGTGAATCATCATTAACACTAAATTGACAGACAACTCCAGAACAAGAAGCGACTTTCGTCGAACCAATAAACTTTTTTCCATGAGACCAAATCGATGACGTGTTGGGCACCACTGTTAACGGACAGCGTTGTGTGCTTGGGTCTGTAAATATCTTTACGGGTCTTCGTGAGCGGTAACCAACGGACTTTAGACGATTTCTTACTGTCCTTGCAGATATCAACCTATTGGGTAGCCACTGTCTTTTATCAAAACGGTACTGTTGGCGAATGGATACGTCTATCTATCCGTTCTAGTGCGTTGTCCTCTGTTTGCGATATGATACAGGGCCTTCCTGAAAGCGGTTTATCCTTGATGTCATTGGTTAGTCGATGATTGTTCACAATACGACTGATGGTACAGTAGTGATGACCAACACGCCGTGCAATTTGCCTCAGTGACATACCTGCTTCTCGCATAGCAATGATTTGCAATCGTTCTGCATTCGAAAGTTGTGGAGGACCCATTCTGCATCCAGAACAAAAGAATCAAGTGTTTCCAGTCTAAGCAATATGTCGAAAATGATGTGTTCTAACAGTAGTGCTTTCATAACCTACGTATTGAAACAGTGCTCATGCAAATGATGGCTATTACAGAGGACTATTATTGAGTTGGCACAGGTAGGTTTAAAATAAAACTTAAATGACCAATCAGATGTCAAACATATATTGGAATTGTTTTTATCTAATAGAAAATATTCAGCTTAAAATCTAGTGTTGCAATGCTTTTCTCCGGTCGATATTTATTATTATTAAGTTAGATTTGATTTTTTTTAAATCATTTATTTGTATTCTATTAAATTGCGGTCGATAATTTCTATAAACAAACAACGAAACAGAGAATATGATTATACATGTATGTACATGAAATTATATATTCTTATCCAGATATCCATATTCGCACCTTAAAAAGTTTAAAGCAAAGGAAGGGAGTTTTCCCTGAGAGTCAAATGTATTCAAAGATCTATCCAATGCAATATAACGTTTGATGTGAGAGAAATTTTGGACTATCTATACTTGTATGAGACGCGAAATTAGTATAAATTATCGTATTTACTTCTTTATCAGCAAACGACTTTTTCGGACTCGTCAAGGACAAGAAGCAATACTGATTTTGTCTTACTAGGGACAAGAACTGCTTATGGAGTATCAGAATTCATCCGCGGTTATTTATTGATTTGATTTGCTCAGCTTTTGTTATATAGTTTTCTTTTTTGTTTTCCATTTGTTCGTCTTTTGTATTGTTTAACATTCGTGATGTCTATATCATTTAGTTTTTGATTTTACTCCTTATGAGTGAAAGTAGGTGCTTCGGAGCGCAAATATTCCAGCTACCGATACACAATAGTCATGTTGTCTAACAAGGTAAAATTGATGGTGTAATATCAACAATTTCGTAACAATAAAAAGCAAGAAACATAAATGACTGTGATCTTCAAAACGAAAACCCACAGAACGGTACGTACAACAATTGCACAAAGTCATTTTTAATATTCAAAACGTTTCAACGTAAGCCGGTAAATATCCCGCAAAAATATCAACGCACTGAATAACCTGTTGCTAATTTATGCTCTGTTATGGTAATACTTTTATTTTCGATTAATTTGTTTTTCAGAACGTCTTTTCCAGACTGATGGATATAAAACTATGGTATTTTCTCGACGAGGTTTAAATCCTTTGTTGTGCACAAGTTGACATACGCCCCATCCCCTAAAAATAACGTTTTAAACTCAAGATACATATATTGTGACTCATTATAAATATTTAGAGGTTTCAGTGTCTGAGAAAAATTTAAATAAATTTTAGATTAATAATCTTCACGGGAAATCGTTGACGCGCCTAGTGAAACAATTACTAAACTGTTATGTCAAATACTATAGATGTGATCTTAACAAATAGAAACGTAAATAAATAAACCATACGTGTAAATGTTGTGATATAGTTATGTAACTTTTTTGATATCAAGTTCTAGTTGTTTTATTAAAGAAAGATAACCCAAGTATGTATGAATAATATGCTCTGTGTCCTCAGCTTTGATGTCTACCGTCATTGAATACTCTTTTTTTTTCACTGTTGATTGTTATATTGTTCATGATGTATTTGTTATTTTTTTATTTGTTTGTTCTTGCAATTGATTGATGATAGATCAATGTTTGGTCTTTAAATCAATAAAATTATTCTTATTCTTATTCTTATACTTATTGAATTCGATGTATTGGTGATTAAAGCAACTGGCTTTCAAACAGGAAGACTTTATATGCTGTAGTAAACAATAAGGACAATGTTAAAGTGACTTAGAGTAAAGGTGAAATCCAAAACACAACTTTAGTCTGTAGTACACTGCCATGACTATATAAACTTCCGTCGGAAATATAATAAGGAAGCGCTGCTATCAAGATGACAAGATGATTTTATGGGGTTTAAGGATCACTTAACGAAAACTTTCATCAGACAATAAACCACCTTAAATTTCACGTGTTAGTTTCATATCACTTCTGTCTCATGAAAACTTCTTTTCTTTTGTCATAAGTATTTACATTAAAACCTGCCCATATGTAATATATCAAACCACTGCCTATAAAGGGGATTGTGAAAATTTTCCCATTCATGAACAAAGCTTATAAAATAAACTTATGTATAGAGAGTATTTGTTGTTAAAGGGCACTTTTTTTGTCCTTGGGTGTCCGTTACACCATGTTTTGACTCTATTATAATAAGAATCATAACCAATTATTTCAAGGCTTTTGACAAAGCTAAAATCCAGTTGTATGAATACACCAAGAGCATAGCTTCCTTGGTTAAATGAAAAACATAAAACCTTCGTGTATCGAATTTTCTTAAAACTTTCTTGCTGTTACGGTATAAATTTTTTTATTTACTGTTCATTGATATGTAAGTTTTGCTCGTTGATATCTGTTAAGTCCTTCATTTTCGGACTTCGTAAATTTTAGAAAAACAGGTTTCGCCGCTTCATTTTGCAGAAATGCTGAAAATTCACCCCAAATTCTTAATTTTTTACAGACAATAAGGAATTTTTTTCACTTTTTGCAATATTTTAGTTTAAAATTTGTGCCGCACGTAAATTTGATCTTCGCCTTAAAAAAAAGTAGTCCTCAAGAAAAAAAATTAAATTAAACTTTCGCTCGCTCAGACTCCAAAGAGCTAAAATCAATTTGGAGTTGGCTAACATGTCAATCGATTATACCAAGTAGACAATTACTTGATGCATGATGTTCCGAAACCGGTAGATTATACTAAAGTAAAAAAATATCTTGAAACAACCACAAGACAGAAAAACCAATGACAAACAACTATTGAAGAGCTGGCACCAATTAAATTATTTAATAAAAGGCCAGCTAAACCAAACACATATACAAAATACAATGTAAAACGCCCAGAAAAAAGTAGGTTTGGTTGTTTGTTGTTAGCTTATCGTCTAGTGGCAGAATCAAGTAAGTAACAAGCTTATGACTGAACAGCACGCATCTATTTGTCACGTAAGAATGGGCAAATAAATATGGAGATATGTGGAGGAATGTTTGGAACGATTAAATATTGCATTAATTCATGATAACAAAGGATTGTTATTACATGCATGTTGTATGTTACATAAATTTCATTATGCGTACATTGTACCAACATGGAACAACTTCAGCGGCATGTTAGTAACAAACAATTTTTTGAGAAAAAAAATGACAAAAGGCAAGTTTGCAATATTTCCCACTAATACATGTAGATTGCGCTCTAATATCCAACCATTTCGGTCATTTTCAGGTCCGATAACTCGGGTTTTAATTAAATAAAGAGCAAAATGGATAACAGGAAAGATAATAATGATATACCAAGATGTACCCTCGTTCAATTAAATTTCGTCATCGCTTTATCCAGTATTTCTAAAACGTTCATTTCTCATCGATTGTAATTTCAAATTATGAAATTATGACAATAATTTATAATATGAAATGTATTACCATATTATACAGGCGTACATTGAGTTATGCCGATTTGACTCTTGACGAATAGCAGACCATTCTAACGTGCGATTTGTGAGTAGATAAAACTAGAACTGTGAGTGACCTCATTGATTGATTGATACCCCTTCTTGCAATGTTGTGAATGTTCAAACTTTGGAATACTGGTATATCACAAGTTACCTATGTATTGTTTAAAACCAATACTGTTTTATCTCTATACATGAGAATTACAACATTCTGATGACCCTTTTACAAGAGGTTACTTAGGTCACATCAAATGCTTTGTAAAGGTTCATTCTGGTCCATGCTTGAGATTATAAGTTGAATTATCTCCCCTTCCAAATTTTGGACAGCAACCATATTCCTTCATGCACATCTGTGGGTAGTGTACTACTTTTGTTTAGTAGGCGACAGTATCTAACCTGCAGCTATGAGAGCCGTAGCTAGTTCTACAGTTAAAACGAGAACATAATGACCAAAACTATGTACCATCGACTCTAATTTTCAGTTTTAGCAAGCGGTAAACTTGTTGGTAATCATACTGTATTGGTTTTTATAGTGTGTTGTATACACCAGAGTGTCAAAATAGATAACGGGCAGGTTTGGGTACCCATAAAACCGGTTTAACCCCACCACTATCCTGACTCTCTGTTGTATTTATGTTTGTGTTCTGTGCTCCTTTATGTTATCTTTTGTAAGGCGTTTTGTCAGTTGGGTTACTTTGATTGATTGGTATTGTAATGTTGATCTTTCCTGATATCCATTTTGTTGTTTATTTACAACTGTGTAAAGTGTAATTAAAATCCATTAAGCCGTTTTGGAGGAGTTGCAAGGTTTAAAAATGTAAAACCCTAAAGTTGGATTATCTCCCTTTGCAAGCATTCGGCGATAATTAACTTGCTTTGTGCACATCTACATATGATGCCCAACGTTCATATAGTATTTCATCAAAATGCATTGAACGGTTCAGGAGGAGTTGCATTTACAAGCTTTAAACATGTAAAACCCTTAAGATGAATTATCTCCCTTTGCAAGCAACCAGCGATAATTATATTGCTTCATGCAGATCTACAAATGATTCCCAACCTTCGAATAAAGTTTCATCAAAATTCATTGAACGGATTAAGATAATTTGCGCTTACAAGGTACCCCATGGACGGACAGACGGACAAGGTGATTCCTTTGTTTGCGAGGGGTATGATAACGTAAAATTTGATAAAAATGCGTTTAATGTCGGCCAAGATTAAGCTGAATGCTATTTGGAAAAAAAATCAAAGAACGTTAAACAATTTAACCAACTCAACGCCATTTGAAAAAATTAATGAGAGAAAAATCAAACTTTTGATAGCGTAATTGCTTTTTGTTAAATAGGATATTGGTGTTACACAAAAAACACTTTCCAATGAATAATTCATTACAATTTCAGTCTCAATAATATTCTTTGAAACCAATTTTAATGCATTAGATGTGTACATTTCGTCGATTTCGTCTCATCAGTTGTGCTCAAAGTCTAATAATAACGATCCAAAAAGTTCAAGAGCAAATTGAAAAATACTAAACTGAGCAAAAGGGGTAAAGCCAAAACCACCTTAGGACAGACCTACATATATGCACGAGGGAGATACTCCATGGTTTTCACAAATTTTACAATTTTACAAGAATGAATTTAATTTTGTTTCAGTCTTTACAACAATTATTTTCTGAAAGGAAAGTAGTTAAAAATAACTTTATTTAGATTTTGAACGATTTTTTTTAATTTCTAGAAAAAGCCGTACAGTTCTTGTTTTTCTTTCTTTTGTTAAATCGCTCCTTATATCTTGTTTTGTTGTTCTGTTTACGAATTATCTACGAATCATCATTTTCGTTGACTTCATGGAATAATGATGTCCTCTCCAAGGATACCAATTGACGCCATCTGCAAATGTTGAATGTTGCCCGGCCAAATAACCACCATTAAGATTAGAACGATGGCAAGCCTTGTACCACCAAGCCCCATGGAATTCTACAGCACAGTTCTGTACTCCCTGTGCATCGTTATCCGCGTCTTTTGTCGTAAACATCATACCATTTTGATTAGCTAAACCATCACCTATATATTTGTTTAAAATTAATGTTAGCCATTACATTGTAAAGTGATTAATTCAAGTGAAGAATAAATTTTAATCGGTTACCTTTCCCATTCAACTTACGAAATTTCGTGGATCAATTCAAGAGTGTTACATGAGAAAAGTATATTTTCTACATGTTCTATACAATCATATACAAAATTTGCAAAACTATGATTCAAAGAAAAAGTTTTTTTTCTCTTTTCGTTAAATCTTATAGTGCAATTGAGAATTCAGCAACTCAGCTGTGACTACGCAATCCGGAGAGACAACCAGTAATAAAAAATCCAGAGGCAATACAACAAAAGGATGGACAGGGCAAGAACATAGAAACAACAGAAACAAAGTACTAAAAATCAGATGCTCGGGATGGCTAAGCTACTGACTCTCACCAGACACCCACGGCATGAAATTATGTTGCACTAGTTGCGAATTTTGTCAGGTTATGACAAAATAAAAGGGGAAAAAAAGAGTACAGCCGAAAGAAGACATACTAACCAATCTTAGTTTATTCGGTTATAAACCATTTTCAGTACAACTTATTATATTTTCAACGACATAAAAGAACTTAGACTCTTCATATTGAAGTTCTACTAGACCTATAAATATCGTAGACCTTAATAAATGAGTACAATCACTAACCAATTTGAAATATTGGGGTACTAAAATATTTCTATAGAATTTCCCTCCCCTTTTGACACCCGAAAGTAAAAAACAAGCCAAATCCCCCCTCCCCCACCGCCAAAGGAAAACGACTCCACGGATTGCAATTAAAATTAGTAGGCTTTTGTGTCCTGTACAGTTTAACAATATCCATTTTTAGTTAACTGTGTACTAATTTAGTAAACATCTAAGAGTGCAAACTAAAGATATTTCCTGAAACCATCCGTTCTATAAATTTTCTCTCCTGTGCACTGGCCTTAAAACAAGTATTCTTCCAAAACCATGTCATGCATTGTCAGCAAAATTAATAGAATTTTAAATATCAGAAACAGACACTGTTTAACTAACTACTAAATTAAATCTTTTTGTACTTTCCATTCCAGTGTCTATTCAAAATTTGTCTCGTATCTCTTTTAATTACTTTTTTTTCTTTAAAAAAATAATAAAATGAGAAACAGCTTCGATATGTTTATTAATTTAAGAAACAAAACAAAACGAAATGGAAAGAAATGCTTTCGTTTCTTAAATTAGAAATTCACTATAAGAAATCACTTAAACAAGGAACGAAACTGTTTCATTTATTTTCGTTTCTATGATGTTTCGTTTCGTTTCTTATTATAGTAATCCATCGTATTTCCCGGCTGTGTAGTAGCAGTGGTAAAAACTTAGCTTCATTAAAAAAAATAAGAAACAGATCGACCATAAAGAGGAGTAAAGTTTTTACTGATAGTTATTTTGATAGTCTGTTGAAAAGTCTTGTCATCTCAGCTCAATAAATATATGACCGACTTCAAATTCCAGCATTTTAATAATTCCAGGCTGTTAAAATGTCTTAAAAGTTGAATGGATACTTGTGTTTGAGGACTGAAGTCCGCTCGTGTTTCGCAAATCAAAATTGTTTACACAATGTTAGAAGATCTTAGAATTTATATAAACTCAGGAATATCCTCCTTAAGCAGATCTGTTTCCTTGAATGATGTTTTTATTTACATTGTAGGTTGATTTTGTTGTTAGAATCTGTTTTTGAGTTATTACCTGGCCTTTCATATATTAGTACGTTAGTAGTGACTTTAGTGACTTTCTTATATGAAATCCCTTGCCTTGGTAAGTATTACAGATACATTAAATTAATCTCAATATTGATTTTTGTTATAGGTGAAACATTTAAGTGATCTCGTAAAAGTTACCCTTTTATTACGATTCTCTGAAGCAATGACTGAACAAAAACAGTTGTAAAAGCAGACGTGGAACAAAAATTATTCATTGTTAATGAGAATATTCAAACTACTAGAGCAGTCACACTGACCAAACCATTCGTGGACATTGTCTCGTCAAAATGCTTAAAACCAAATTTTTGTTTCAAAATTTAGATTTATCAGTCCACCAAAGTAGGTAACTCAGGGTGAGAGATGGTAATATAATAAATCCGCTGTTACTAATTTTGATGCACAACATGTGCACATTTCATCGATTTACGACTTAACAGTTATGCTCAAGGAATAAAATGTTGAAAACCAAAACTATATTCCTCATCTGGATTAAAAGGCCATTCAAAAATCATAACAGGGGATTAAACATCAAAACAAAGCCTGACATCTCTGCGTGTTTACTATGCTTTCGATACCAGTGAACATATTGCTCAAGACAAATTTCAGAAAGGGAACCATTCAACCAGATTTGGTTTAATTCCCCAACTACATGTAGTTTCAAAGACGTTCTTATATTCTTAAACATAAATTTACATATTTGTCTATTTTTAGTAACAATGGTAATATTGGTGTAAAAAACCCTGTTTCAGATTTTTTTTTGTAAATGACAGTTATATTTGTCAGTTATCTCGATTACGAATCATTCCATCAAATTTTGGTCCCAATTCCCCCAGTTGTTTCAGAAAAGATTTTTTAAATATTTATTGCTGAATTTTCTTATTAAGGGTGCTCACATAGGTCAGAGTTCAGGATATAATTTTGAAAGTGGGCCATCCAAGGACCATTTCATCAAAGTTTGGTCTTAATTGCACCAGTTGTCTCGAGGAGATCTTCGACTATTTTTTACCGATTTGTTTTGTATTTTTAGTAATGGCGGCCAAAATTAGTCACAATTTTGAAATGGGACTTCCTAACCCTCTTTCTATCAGTTTGGTTTAAATTGCCCCATAAATTTCAGAGAAGAACACTTCTACTATTGTTTTGATGAATCTTCTATTTTCATTAAGGTAGGCTATAGTTGTTGGAGGTCCGGATCCCGGACATAATCTTTAAAGGAGACCACCTATAGCCATTCCATCAAAGTTTGATCCCAGCTGCAACCAGAAGACTTTTAAAGAAAAGTTTACGACGGACAACGAATGCTAAGTGGTGGCAATAGCTCACATGGCCAGGTGAAATAAAAAGAGTAATCGGCTAAATTTCTAGGATTAAGTCACTTAAAAAATGTATGATTTTTAATTTGGTGATTTTCATATTGAAAGAAGATATTTCTTTACCCACCGGCGTCGCCACTGTAACCGTTGACTTCGAGATTGTAATTCGAAGCTTCGTCACCAATTTTGAACACCGTATATTGAGCATATTTTTCAGCATCGTCAAAATCTTCCAGTTCAATACGAAGTGTGTATGTTTCAGCAGCTGTCAGCTTATGCAAGTGATCATTACCTGTAAATAAAATAACCTATCAGTCCGTTAGAAAGTTCACTGGAGTGCCGAGTCTTACATGTATGAAGAAATGAGTAAATATGACACAGATACCAACATCAATCAACATTGTACAAAATTAAATAATTTATTATTTTTCGTTTCAAACCTAATTTTTATGGAACTTTCATTTAGTTAAATCATATGCTGTATTTTTTATATCCTTAATTATATTGATAACAGGAAGATAAGTATTTGGTTCTCAATCGGATAATCAAAGGCCATTATAATATACATTATGTATGTTGCGAACTGGAATAAATGATAAGATGTCTACTACATTTTACCTAACCAAAATTCTGTTGCTAAGTTTCCAAATCCAGTTTTGTAATCAGACCATCCTCGATAAAAATCTACCGATCCATTTATCCTTCTTTGAAATACCTAGAGATAGAAATTATGTAAATAAGAACAATAGTGACATTTCCACTTCATCCTCAGACAAACCCTGTATTTCCGGCTCAGATCGCAATACCAATATTCTATAATACTATATTATATAATACTAATTGTACATTAAAAGATAAGTTATATTTGATATTTATCGACAGAATGGACCTTAACACGAAATCATTTCCAAATAACCCAGGTACGTTATGATTATAATACAAACCACAGATAACCATCGATATGTAGTGATCTGCAACAAGGACATAAATGCAACTCTTTTTTCCTACTTTTTGATTTAGTAGCTAGATCAGTATTGTACATATAGCTTCTTACATTGTTACGAGTGAATTATCAGATTTCTCAAATCAAGATAATTAAATTACGGTTTTTTTGCACGAGCTTTAGCTAAAAGTTCCGTAATTTAACTTTCGAGATTGGAGAAATCTGATAATCCACAAGTAAAAATGTAAGAGGCTGTTTCTCTAATTTTCAACTCGTTTTGAAAACTTATGATTTGTGATCAAAAGCATTGATAAATGTGCACGTCGTCATCAATTTTGTTGGCGCTTCTCCGAAATCCCGACGACGTCACAATTAATTCGACCAATCAATATCCGAGAACTAAAAAGTCACTAGTGACATTATCAATCTTTACACAATGGGCCGTGAGAGAAATGTGTTTCTTCAACAGCTGAATATTTATACAACATCAAATTTTAAGAGTAATTAATTATGTATTTCTTTAATTTGTTATTCTTACATAAGATATCTTGCTAAGACAGTCAAACTGTTATATGATTAAACTTATTTTTAATGTTGTACTAAAACTTAAAATTGACTGAATCCATTGTTATTGTCATTCAATGAATAATACAGAAAATAAACATAAATACTGTCCATCCGCCTCCAGCTGAATCCATGTTACAGTATACTTCAATGCCTCCTGGGTCACTGTTAGGATATACAGTGTATATACCACTAGCACCTGTCACATCTCCACAATCTCTGGGGCAACCTTCATCAAAAGAATTAAATGTTTGTGCTACGAACTTACAATTAAAGAAATATACTTTTAAGATATTAGGAATTAATTGTTCATACATGAAATTAGTTGTCGACATTCTATATTTATCAAAAGCAACAAAAATATCTTGCGGAAAGAATGATTTGTTGGATTTCAGGTAGCACATCAAAGGCAATGAAAAAAAATATCTTGCAGAGGGAAGAACTTGTGTTTCAAACAAAAGGTCGACAATCACCAGGATTGAATAAATCAAATCAAATCAAATCAAATAATATTTATTAAAGAAAGCTCATTGTATGAACATATACAAAATACAATGTGACTATTCAAAACTAGAGGCTCTCAAGAGCCTGTGTCGCTCACCTGGATTTAACTTGTCCAACTTCTGCAGGACTGATAATTTAAGTGTAAGAGTTATCTTGGCTCTTTTTCCCATAGGTTCAATGTTAAACAAAGTTTGGGTGTGGTGGCCATCTTAGTTGACATCCAAGGTTATCAAACACTATCAAACACTGAAAGAGGACCATTGCTGATATTAGTTTGGTTCACTGACACGTGTAACAAGGAACTGTTTGACAATGCAGAATGTTCTTTCTTCTTGATTTTTTTTATTCTTGAAACATACGTTCATTGTTATCAAATAATGTTGTTATGTTATAAATTATATGACATACAATTTATGTAACGTTCCCTTTTTTAACTAGTATATAAATACCCTGTTTTATATTGTTTCTATATTATTATGTTATTAACATTTTTATTAAAAGGAAGAATACACACAATTGTTTTTACTATACCTCTACACATACAGCCACGACCACTCAGAAATATCTCGTTGTTTCCACATTTGTTAACCTCATATGATTCTATAACAATATATACATATATATATATATGTGTGTAAAAATATCAATGACTTTAAATGTTTTATAGTGTTATTAATTGGCTATGTTTGTATTGGCTTTGGTTGACATAAATTCAAGGGTGGCTGTATTTGCCCAGCGGCCGGTAGGATCACAGGCCTATAGAGTAACATTGGCCGAGAATCTATACAGGGCCAATACGTAAACAGCTAGTTCATAACACTTTTATTAAATAGTGTGATTTACTACCATACCGGTGTTATTTAATAAAGTAAGATATTTGTATCTTTCATTAAAACAAGTTTACGTTTTCTTAGGAACAGCTTTATACGAGTTTCTTCAGAAATTCAAATTCGTACTTAGTCCTCTTTTATGACGGTCATGACCGCTGGCAGTCTTTTATAAGGTAATTTAAAAATTCATAAGTTGATTCTAATTTTATGGACCGGTCCAATACAGCTGATCAATTTTAAAGTACGCGGTTTATAAGGAATTCATGCGAATCCAAACGACTTTCATTACCAATTTAAACAGATCTTGAAGTTACTGGACACGCTTACACATCTTCACTATATGGAAGATTATGGAAGGGAATATCCGCCATAATTATACATTTCTTAATTTGTAAAATGCAGTTTCTTAATTTGTAAAATGTAATTTCTTAATTTGTAACATGTATTTTTTCCATCCGTTACATGAATTTCTACATTTCTTGATTTGTGAAATGTAACTTCTTAATGTGTAAATGCAATTTCTTACTTTGTTAACCTATTTTCTTCGTTCGTTACATGAAATTCTACATTTCTTAATTTGTGAAATGATATTTCTTTATTTGTTCAATTAAATTTCTCCATTCTAAATCGTAACTATGAATTTATAAATTTCTTAATTTGTAAAATTGAATTTCTATGTCTGTATAGGACGTATATTTGTTTTTCAATCGAAATATTAAAACTTTCTATCTGTGAAATGTAAATTCTTGGTTTGAGTCACGATTTTGGAAAATGTGTCAATGTAATTATTTCCGCTGACAGCAAATGGGAAGTTCCGTTTCTCAAGGAAAACTACAAGTTACAAATCAAGAAGTTACAAATCAAGAAGTTACAAATCAAGAATGAAATAGTTCCACACGAGGGCGCTATTATCGTTACCGGAAACCATGGATCCATCATATATATATTCTATATTATAAAATATAAAATATGTAAGTGTCCTAATTTTCTGTCCATATCTAGACAGTTTAGCAATAGATACATGCACTGTTTCGATTAAGGGGGGGAGTAGGGGCTCCCTTTCATCAAATGAACTTCATGTTCATGATGTAACAAAGACTCATTTGCTGTGGTCGGATAGGCTGGGGATTGATTGAGGCGGGGCTAGAACTACATGATAACGTCTTTAGTAGTAATTTTCTACAAAGAACCATGTCTTTGTTACATCATGAACATGAAGTTCATTTGATGAAAAGGAGCCCCTACTCCCCCCCCCCCCCCCCCTTTAATCGAAACAGTGCATGTATCTATTGCTAAACTGTCTAGATATGGACAGAAAATTAGGACACTTACATATTTTATATTTTATAATATAGAATATATATATGATGGATCCATGGTTTCCGGTAACGGTAATAGCGCCCTCGTGCGGAATATTGTGGAACTATTTCATTCTTGATTTGTAACTTCTTGATTTGTAACTTGTAGTTTTTCTTGAGAAACGGAACTTCCCATTTGCTGTCAGCGGAAATAATTACATTGACACATTGAGTTTTAATATTTCGATTGAAAAACAAATATACGTCCTATACAGACATAGAAATTCAATTTTACAAATTAAGAAATTTATAAATTCATAGTTACGATTTAGAATGAAGAAATTTAATTGAACAAATAAAGAAATATCATTTCACAAATTAAGAAATGTAGAATTTCATGTAACGAACGAAGAAAATAGGTTAACAAAGTAAGAAATTGCATTTACACATTAAGAAGTTACATTTCACAAATCAAGAAATGTAGAAATTCATGTAACGGATGGAAAAAATACATGTTACAAATTAAGAAATTACATTTTACAAATTAAGAAACTGCATTTTACAAATTAAGAAATGTATAATTATGGCGGATATTCCCTTCCATAGAAGATGGGGTACGTGTATCATATATTTCCAGTCTGATCAAGGAATTTTAGCAGTGATCAACATACAAATTTTACCACTTTTCTCAAAATCATGATTGATTTGTCCTGAGAAGTACACAGATTTAAATGTTTTAAAAAAAAATTGGCTTTCTTTGCTTTAAGACAAATTTATAGTGAAAGTCGTTTGGATTCTCACGAATTCCTTATAAACCGCGTACTTTAAAATTGATGTTTGCGTTTACCTTAGAAACAGCGTAATTAGATCTAAGCCATTCCAGTTAATTGTTTTATCAGGCACTATTGCTTCTGATATGAATTTGAAATTGCAAGGGGATTGTCATTATATGTTTGTGAAATATGGGTTAATGTCCTGCAAGACAGTATATAATGTATCGTGTGTATAGTTATGTATGATTTTGCCTTGTTGCACATGATAACCAAAACCCACGATTATGTGACGGATAAATGCTTAGTTCAACAATTCTTTGAGATATCGGGCACGCACGCTTTCAACCTAATTTTGTTGTTTTGTACATAAATCTGAAAATTTTGTGTCCAGATAAAGTGGCCTTTGCGGCAGGCAAATTAACTGATAATTTCCTCTATTATACAATATCCCTTTCACAAAAACTTGAAAGCATCTTAAGGCCAGTCAGTTGAATCTGGGTTTTGATTTTTTGATACGTTTGTCTTTCTCTGCATTATAACAAACTAGAGGCTCTCAAGAGCCTGTATCGCTCACCTGGATTTAACTTTTCACCTTGAGCAGACCTAAAAATTTAAGTGTTGCAATTTAAGTGTTGGATGGTTTTTCTATAGGATTCTATGTCAAACTAATTTCAGCTGTGGCTGTCATCTTGGTTGACAGTCCAGGTCAACGGATACATTTCTAAAAGAAAACCATCTAAGGACCATTTCTGCTAAGTCTTGTTCCAACTGGCTAAGCAATTTCAGACAAGAAGATTTTTAAATGAATTTTTCCTATAGGGTCCAATATTTAACAAAGTTCGGTGTGGCAGCCATCTTGGTTGACAATCCGGGTGATCGGACACATTTCTGAAAGAGAACCTCATAAGGACAAATGCTGCCAAGTCTGGCTCCAATATGTCAAGTGGTTTCAGACAAGAAGATTTTTCGATGAATTTTTCCATATGGCCCTATGTTAAAATATGTTCGGGTGTGGCGGCCACCTTGGTTGACAGTCTGGGTCATCGCACAAAATTCTGAAAGAGGACCATCTAAGGACCATTGCTACCAAGTCTAATTCTAATTGGCTTAGTGGTTTCAGACGAGAAGATTTTTGAGTGAATTTCCCATAGGGTCCTATGTTAAACTAAGTTCTGCTGTGGCAACCATTTTGGGTCACAGTCCACGAAATCAGACACATTTCTGAAAAAGGACCAATGCTGCCAAGTCCAGCTCCAATATGTCAAGTGGTTTCAGACAAGAAGATTTTTCAATTAATTTTCCTATACGGCCCTATCTTAAAATATGTTCGGTTGTGGCGGCCATCTTGGTTGACAGTCCGGGTCATCGGACACACCTCTGTAAGAGGACCATTTAAGGACCATTGCTGCCATGTCTGGTTCCAATTGGTCAAGTGGTTTAAGACAAGAAGATTTTTTACTGAATTTTTCTACAGGGCCCTATGTTAAACTATGTTCGGCTGTGGCGGCGATCTTCGTTAACAGTCCGGGTCATTGGACATATTCCTGAAAGAGAACCTCCTAAGAACCATCACTGCCAACTTTGGTTCCAACTGGCTTTGCAGTTTCATATAGAAGATTTTTGAAATTCACCCCCTCCTTTTTTCTATTTTTAGTAACAGCAGCCATGTTGGTTGGAATTCGGGGATGCCAGACATAATTTTGGAAGGGGGCCACCCAAGGACCATTCCACCAAAGTTTGGTCTCAATTGGCCCAGTGGTTTGAGAGAAAAAGATCTTTAAAGGAAAGTTTACGCTGGTTGCCGTCTTTAAAGGGCAAAAAACTCCTATAAGGGGTCAATCATTGATTCTGGTCATGTTGACTTATTTGTAGATCTTACTTTGTTGAACATTTTTGCTGTTTACAATTTGTCTTTATCTATAATAATATTCAAGATAATAGCCTAAAACTGCAAAATTTCCTTAA
The DNA here is from genome assembly GCA_028015205.1 of Mytilisepta virgata. Classification (NCBI taxonomy): domain Eukaryota; kingdom Metazoa; phylum Mollusca; class Bivalvia; order Mytilida; family Mytilidae; genus Mytilisepta; species Mytilisepta virgata. The sequence goes on from CM051517.1 coordinate 6,751,592, forward strand.
AATTAACAATTCAGGAGCATAACCCAACAAAGGGTTGTCTGAAAATTTCATGACAGGTAGATCTTAACCTGATGAACATTCTTACCCCATGTCAGTTTTGCTCTAATTGCTTTAGTTTTTGAGATATAAGACAAAAACTCAATTTACCCCTATGTTCTATTTTTAGCCATGTCAGCCATGATACCGTTATCATGCTTGTGGCCAAGTTTGGTTCAATTTGGACCAGTAGTTTCATGGGAGAAGATTTTTGTAAAAGTTAACAGACGACGACGAGGACGGACGACGGACGACGGACGCCAAGTGATGAGAAAAGCTCACTTGACCTTTCAGGTCAGGTGAGCTAAAAATGGTTTGAAAAACCTACTTTTCCAACAAAAAAAATATTAAAGACTTGTCTCACCCGTATTAATTCGTGGACATGTAGAGTTAATTCAATTTATCTTATATTTAGCGTTGATATACGAGTTATCAGCCGAAAAATCTAACTTAGACGGAAAAGAAATATCTTTATCAACTGAGGCATTGCTTCTTTCCCACATCAATTCTAGTACTGTTTGGGACAGATCAATAATGATTTTGAGAAAAGTTGTCAAATTTGTATGTTGGTCGACGCTAAAATTCCTTGGTCACACTGGAAATGAATGATTTATGACACCCCATTCTCATATTAGTCCCGATATCATTCCTCGACTTATATATCAGACCTCGACTGATATGGAAAAATGGGTGTAATAATCTATAAATACATGTATAATGCTCTCTTACAGATTAACACATATCTTAGGGGATGAAAATTATTCAAACTTTAATCTTTTACAAAATTGTTCTCAACTGAGAGTTCCGAAATAAACAAACATGGTAAACCTGGTCATGCAAAATTATTCAAGTACATGCACTTAAGTTAATATATGGCAAAGATTTTACCATTTGGTATATGCCCGGATGAGTAGTTTTTGTATTTATTCCAAATTTCTTCTGCATTTTTCATGCCCAAAGAACAAAATGGAAGAAATCAGGGAATGCCCAGTTCTACAATTATACATGAACCCGTATATACCTGGATGTTCAGATTATGAAACATTTTTCTTTCGCTATTCACTTGGTTTATGTATTTATATGTTTGGCATTACATTGTATAGATTTAACACATATCCGTTCTATACTCTTATTTTTTTTATTTCGTGGAAGTATCTTTTTTGTAGGATGTAAGGCAATATTTTAGCATTTTAATACTGAAAAACTTGAACTGTCTTTTGATCTCATCTGTAGTCATAAATTAAATTGGTTGGAATCCCAAAACTATGTTGACACGGTCGACCTTTTGATAGTTGATTTAACAGACTGAGTGTTACAATTTAGATATGGTATTTATATATATAGTACTACGTATTTCCTGAAAATAAATAATGCATCGTACGTTGGTATGTTTGTAATATTCTCGACCGGTGATCCAATGCAAACCTAGAGGAAAAAAACCCTAGCTAAGGTATTATAATTTACTCACCAAATTTTACACATGCATATTGATTACTGTGAGTAATAACACATTTCTGATATGAAGTACATTTGCTTGGCCAACATGCACCGTTTTCCTACAACAATACGGTAGAATATTTGCCTTGTATAAATGTAGTTCAGAATTATATCAATTTCAATTATTAAAAATGCAAATGTTAAATGTTTATGTGTTACCATGAAAAACTCCATTCTACATTTTTTTTAAACCTAGTACATCCTTCTTTAAAAAAACTCCATTCTACATTGATATATGCCCCTTCTGTATAAACTACTATGTACATTAATATATACCCCCAGGTACATTAAGATGGAACCATCGGCTTAATCCAGAGATATCCCCTCGGAAGGTTTTCAGGTCATCGTATTGAAAGACAGCGGCTGACGTTCTTTGTAATTTAATAATAAAAAAAGCAATTTCCAATATAAGCTTTATTATAATCTTTTGGGTCTTATTTTTATTAATGTAACTTATGTACATGTATTTTATATATATATCAGAATTTGAATACAACGATAAAACATGTCGGGCCGTCCTAGTAGACTTACACATTATAGGGGCAACCATTTGATGAGGAAGGTGCAAATTAATCCTAGATTACTTTTTTGGCTACCTCTATGATCCTGTAATTTGAACATTAAAAATTAACACTAAAAGTTTTTGAAATAATCAAAACATTATTTAAGTATTTTGGTTAATCTAATTTGTATTCAAATGAAATACACTAAAAAGGACAAATATACCTAAGGAGCAATCAATAAAACGTAATCCATTGGACAGACAAACCCGGGAAGACAAACGAACAACCACAAGCACAACAAATAAACACAGAAAACTAAAAACAATGAACAACACGAACTCCTATAAAAACCAGGAGTGAACCCAGGTGCTCCGGAAGGGTAAGCAGTTCCTGCTCCGTATACGGCACCCGTCGTGAAGTTCAACAAAGTCAATCCGGTGGAAGTCACAAATCGTAGGAGGCACATGAAAGGTTACGACAGTGGGAACAGGTCCAACATCATCTTAGATATTGGAACACTGTAATGTGATAAAACTAAGTGATAAAACATCAGATCAAATAGCCTTAACTGACCATTCAGATTCACAGAATTTCTTAAACTGTTTAACTGTTTCATAATGTTCAGGTTATGCTATACAACAATTTACCATAAACAGACCCTATTTTCACTTATGAAAAAAAAGAAACCTCGTGCGGCTCATTGATTTGGCTAAAACTTTTTATAATTCAAGTTGCAAGTTTGAGGTGTTACTATAGCAACAGTTGTCAAGGTGATCAATTTATAAATTTGAAAAAATAAAGCTGTGTGTAATACTTTTACATTGTATAGAATAAATGTTTTTATCTTTGAAACAGATATTTTTTCTATATATGTGATCAATTGTGCAAAACTGTGCAAACGGTATAGAGTTATGTTTTTGAATCAATCTGTGAATTGCCACTAAAAACCGGAATGACATCAGGTGCTCCGGTCGGGAAGGCCTCAAATAGCGGGATGGTATGAGTAGTTCAGTTACCAGCATTTCGACACTGATATGACTTTCATACTCATAAAGTCATTTTGAACAAATATGCATTTGAAGTACATCAAAATTAATATGGTAGATTGGTTGTTAAATAATACTTACGACTGACCACGAGGATGATTCGGAGTACGAGTAACCTTCCTTTTCCACAACTTTGTCTCCACTGGAAACCTCTAAAAGTTCACAATAAAGCTGGTCTCTAACATAGTTAATACCAGTACATCCTGTACGTCTTGTACATTCTCTTTTACATTTAGTTGGTCCACAATTATTTAATATCATTAGAACTTTTGACTCTAAATATTTACCTTTATGCACTAAATCACACCCGGCAGTATCCAGTACAAATAGAAAAATCGTCCACAACGCTAAATGTGTCATTTTAACACTCACTCGTAATAATATCACAATCTCCAAAAAATATAATCTAAAGGAAAAATGTATAACTGGACTGTCATCTGATTCAACAACGATTATTAATAATTATTGGTAACAATAACTTTATAATTAATGTTTTTATAAACTCTAATCTATAGCTAATCATTTATGGTAAAGAGTTGGTTATTATTGTATTCCATCCAATTAATTTTGAAAATCAATTTTCATTAAAATTTCATATTTCGAAACAAATACCATTCACGCTTTTGAATACCAACTCAATGAAATTATAAAATTTAGTCTCTGGTGTTTTCAGCCTGCAGTAATTATAATTAATAACAGTATAACATCTCATCAAATTTTAATTGCTTAGAAAGTTAAATAGTAAATATTGGAATACTCAAACTTAACTTGGGACATAGTACAAAGAAATGATTTTAATCGAAGCGCTGAAGCGGCACTGATGGAAATATTGAAAGCAGTGTGATTATGTGTTAACATAAAACATGTTATGAAAGGAGGAACACGGTACTGACCGACACCCCATCTGAAAACCAAAAATAAAGGTTATAGGTTTTATATAAAGTCAAGTTGCTATAAGCATGATAAGCCTGATTCATTCTTCTAAACACAATTAATCTCTTCAATCAAAATTGAAAAAAAAAGTGTTTTTTAAAAATGTATGATTTACTCAGAAATTCATTCCTTGAAATACAAAGTTCATTTAAAAACATTTTAACACGCATTTTGAAAAAAAAGATGATTTCAAGTTTTAAAAATGATAAAAGGCATTTATTTTTATTTTCATGACTAATAAGTTTCCTATCAACATTTAAATGATATAAATATTATTGCTTTGAGTTGATAACTTCAGTTGTCCCTATAGGCTCGTCAGTTACAAAATGTATTTGTAAAATGACCTAACAGCCACGAGGAAATTTTTTATTTAATACTTTCAATAACCTGCAGTAAATTGTTCTGTATTTCTTGTTTGATTCTTCTGTTTTGGAAGATTTAAGTTGTATGGTCTAGGATCAAACGCACGCTCTCAATATACAGTAGTTAAATTTGTCTTATCTCTGGTTGTTTTCAAGATTCTTGAATTACATGTCTCATTTACGTTTTCTGAATACAGCCATATCAGACAATGCGGAATTTTGACAAAGTTTAAAGCAAAGGCATTATTCAAAATTCAGAACTCGAAGGTAAAGATCAAACAAAACGATGTATACACACTGGAAATGTCAGTATTTCCTACAATCTTTCCAACAACATATCAGCAAAAGAATACGGAAGCAAATAAGACGGAATCTCAATAGGACAGTGGAAATATTAATACATTTATAATCTAAATCTACAGACAAGGCGAGTTCTATAATAGAAACACAGAGAAGAAGTACTAGTAGGTAATGTGACGGGCTAATTAGCCCCGCACTTTCGACGAAAGTTCGGGAATATAGCGATTGCCTCCTTCCGTCCGCCCGTCCGACACACTTTCTTGTGACATCAACTGCTCCTTCAATTTTGGGTTTAGGAATTTATTTTCTCTATAGTATGGCTGCATACCACCTGTAGATGCGCAATAAGGTTTTAAAATTTTGTTTTTCTAAAAAGATTTGGTTGAACTTCGAAAATTTGGAATTCACGCTTGTGACCTAAAATCGTCTTTCATTTTTCAATTTATGCATTTTATTTCTATACAGTATTTTCATGCAGATTGACTTCATACTATTTTTGGATGGGGATAAGGTTTTATATTTTTGACTATAGGTAAGTGCCCCAACTACTTACAGTGGGTGCGGGGATCACTGTCGATTCCGATAGTACAGATTTCAGAATGACTGCATACTATTTTTGGATGGGAATAAGGTTTTATATTTTTGACTACAGGAAGTGGCCCAACTACTTACAGGAGGTGTGGGGATCACGGTCGATTCCGACAGGACAGATTTCTAGTTTATTGTTTTGTAATTTGTCTATTATTCCGGGATTATATTATCCATATTAATGTCTTGAATGTGCATTAACCCGTACACAAAGGGAACTAGAGTTATATAATGTACTAAGACCATATAGTTCACATCTTTAATATTCATATTATCCATATAAAATATAACAGAATAATCACACAATTTAAATCTAGACAAAAGTAATTGTATACAGTTCACTATTTGTAACATAAACTCCCTTGGCCACTTTCAACTTTCTCACAAAATCAAAATCTACATCTATTATTTATTTTAACTAAACCTTACATTATAGTTTCTGAATATTTTGATAAACTCTACTATATTATTACAACTCTACGAATTTTTCCAAGTACCACAGTAAAATGTCAGCATTAATCATTAAAGTGTGTTAATTACATGTATATTGACCAAGCACTCTTTGATTTAATTGACCATTCCACAGTAATAACCGATGAACAGCAAACCCAAAGACAGCACATAAATTAAAGAAATAGCTATGTGAAATCGCACAGAAAGCCGGGAGTGTCATCAAGTGTTATGCACCTGTGGGCACTGCCCCATTGAAAACCGACCGCGGGCCATCCCACCAAGACTTTGCAACAGGAAAAACGACATTCACTTGTTAGCTCACCTATAGCCAGTTTGTACTATTGCCATCATTTTTCGCCTATCATCCGTAATTATTTCACATTTTGATCTCCCTGTACAGGACAAAAGAGAACAGAATTTTACCAAGCACAGATGTTCACAATAAGGTCCCTCCCGAGTGCTAATATTTTTATTTAGAAGTCTAGCAAGACGACATGGGGTAATATAGTGTCCCCATATCTTTGTCTATTACCTCACAATGTTGCAATCTGGAATACCCTCATTAACAATTGTTTTAAAGAAAACTTTTTATACACTGGTCCAGTTACGTAAATAGAAGAGTCTCAGAAACCTCTTAGGGCTCATTACAGTTGAAGGAGGTAAGTAATATAGACAAAGCCTCTAGCAGAACATTATTTTCAAAGTTAATTTTAACACTGATACTTTTTCGCCATGCATGGATTTAGTCATTGATCGTTTATTGAACTGTTATGTAACAATATTAAATTAGATTTTTAATTTTTGATTGATTTTCAAAAAAGTAATCTACCAATGTTTAATTTATATACTCCCTAGAGGTAAATTTTGGATTGATGACTGAAGAATCATGGAATTAAACTTGGCAGGAAGCATACTAGTATTATTAATCTTTATAATGCTGAAGTCATTTTAATAAAATCCAATGTTAGTAATAAATGACTTTCAGTAGTTGTCCCACCGAAAGATCAAAAGGAAAAAAGCAGCATTCGGAAATCAAACAGGAAAAACTTTCAAGGTCAAATAACGAAAGATTACACTTTAATCGCCTAAAGAACAATTTTGGAACTTAGCTTCGTCATTTACGTCCACGCATAAAACGCGTATAAAACGATTCGACTACAAAATTAAAATACCAAATTATGCATTCAGTTCATCTTTTAATAATGTTTTTATTAAAATACTAAATGATAAGATGATATATATAGCATCTAAACTATATCAGTCAGCCTATCAGACTATCTAAACGCGCCCATATATTGCGATTTAAAAATGAAAAAGGACATACATTTGTAACATGAAAACATAAAACCACTCATGGAAAGCTTTACTTGAGGGTGCTTAATAAAAAAAATTATCTTTAAAAGTCAAAAGTAAGTATTATAAAAGAAATACCAGAAGGCAATAACAAAAGAATAACAAACCATAGGGAATTAGAATAAGAACATCACACAAATAACTATTTTATGATACCAAATTTTACGCACAAGAAATGCATACATGTATTACGTTGATTTGAAAGTCATCAGTTGTGATCAAGGCCTAAAATGTTGAAAGCATCTTAAAAACGTAAAAATGCATACTCGTAAGGTTAAATCCACAAAATCATCGAAGGACAAGGCTATGCACGATGAAGATATCTTTATTTTTCACGAAAATTAACATTAAGCAACTACCATGCAGAATCCTTTAATTTCAGTTTTTGCTATATACACGATTCACCCACTACATGTATATCTAAATATTCCTAACTTAAGAAATTTTACGGTCGTCATCATGAATTGATTGACCATTACAGTGTTCCAATATCTAAGATGATGTTGGACCTGTTCCCACTGTCGTAACCTTTCATGTGCCTCCTACGATTTGTGACTTCCACCGGATTGACTTTGTTGAACTTCACGACGGGTGCCGTATACGGAGCAGGAACTGCTTACCCTTCCGGAGCACCTGGGTTCACTCCTGGTTTTTATAGGAGTTCGTGTTGTTCATTGTTTTTAGTTTTCTGTGTTTATTTGTTGTGCTTGTGGTTGTTCGTTTGTCTTCCCGGGTTTGTCTGTCCAATGGATTAGGTTTTATTGATTGCTCCTTAGGTATATTTGTCCTTTTAAGTGATTATCGGTCTTATCTTCCCCAATGAACTTGATATTAAAGGGGTCAGCGTTACATCTGCTTCACATCCTGATTTATACTTATACATGTAAAAAGCGACAAAGCGACGAAGGCGTTTAAAATCAAGACTTTATGACAAACGTTATGATTTTAATAATTGTGAAGTCATCCTATCTTATAGTAATAATATACGAAGGTCTAGAGCTTTTGGTATTTACATTTTACAGTTGATTCTGATTTTCTTGAGAGAAGGAAGTTATTGTCGCTCACATAAACTTCTTATACAAGTTTATGTTCACACTTGGCCAATATCATCACTCCAGAAATTAAACACCTGATGTCACTTCCGTTTTTAGTGGCAATTCACATATTGATTCAAAAACATAACTCTATACCATTTGCACAGTTTTGCACAATTGATCACACATATATAAAAATGAAATTAAACGACTCGATTGACCGATAAGAAGTTTCTATCTCACAAATAAGAATAAAAGATTTCATGCGTTACTGGAATTGAAGCTTAATCGGACTTGACATACTAATGGATAAATGCTTGCAATGTGACGGATCTGATTTCACACCTGGTTTTTGTGGGATTCACATTGTCTAAGGTTCTGTTCTGTCTTTTTCTGCGAATGAGCTGATTACTGTAGATGGGATATATTCAAGAATAAAGGAACAACACTTTTCAACAACAGTTAGTTCTACTTAGTCAAAGATCCTAAATGTATTTAAAAGTGGGAAAATTTTATCCACTACAGTCTCGGGATTAATCAATATATTTATTTTATACAATGAAAAACTAATACGCTTCACTTCTACAGAAAAATAATTTGAAATTAAAAACCAGTCGTTTGACGGCTACACAGTCTTGAATATGCAAGCAGTATGTTTAGACAACGGTTAATAGAATTACACTTTGATCTTGTTTCAGCAAATATAAAATTAGAAATTAATGATGTAAAACGTATTAACTAGTGTATTATTGGCTTCATATATATTAAAATTGCTTTTAAATACAGAATTATAAACTAAAAAAAATCGAAATTAGATTCGATGCTCTCCAGGTTTTACCTTGAAAAAATCCAAAAAAAAACTTCGGAAAGTTTACATTAAAGCTAAACAATGTGGCAGCCGAAGATGTTCAGTTTCATTTTTAAAAATAAAATAAAAAATTTGAAAAACAGAGAATTTTTTGAAGGATAATTAAGACTTTTGAAAGAGGAATAAAATTACGTTAGACAAAAATTCACGTGAAAGGAGATTTCGTTTTGAGAAATCAGGCTTCTCGTCCTACCTCACGAATATTTCTTAAATATACCTTTTGGCGTCTTTTTTTATTAGCTAAAGGGTGACTGTGGAGAAAGGAATAATAGGACTGGCCCCTTTCATGTATACTAAAATTGTTACATTTCTATATACATGCACATGCATTTCGGCATACAACAAAACTACTGTTCATGTTTGCAGATGATTCTGAATTTTTCGAATCTGCAATAGAAACTACTAAATCATTCAAAATTTTTTAATGAGTGTACAATTCGAAAACTTTAAACTTGAAGGCTTAACGATGCATAGATATGCTTCAATTTAGCAAGCATCGGCGCACATATAACAAGGCCAATATATAAATACCATTTTACAATATCACTAACAATGGGATAATAATAAAGAGTTACATATAAGGACATGAGCGATTTTTATGTGGAATGTAAAAAGGGATGGTTTAATTCTTGACCCACAATTCCTTCATATACGCGACTAAGGTTCAAACGAAGGAATAATTAAACATTTTATTGTTGTTTTTTTATCTTCAAGTCAAAGTGAGGCCTTCTATTTATTTTCCACCAAAAAAACCAAATTGTAAATTTGCTGAATGTTTGTGACTTCAACAATTTAATCCCATAGAAATAAAGTTATAGGTAAACAAAATACTGACGCAAAATTTGGTATCATAAAATATTTATTATAGAATATTTTTATACAATATTTGTACATTTGAATACATGTAATGAATAATATAAATATAAGCAAGAGTTTTTTCCAGTTTCCTTGATATAATTAGTTATACATGTACCACAAACACAATTAAATATGTGAATACAGCGAACTTATAGAGATCTAAAATGTAATAAGGGCAAGCAGTTTGTCATTTTCAACACTGTTAACTTTGGTTCACTTATAACATGCTTTTTCAAATTTCTTGAGTATCTGTTGCATTTCACGCATATCGACAAAAAAAGTGTGTTGACTTTACATGTACATACAAAGGATAAACAAAACGATAAACGGATAAGGCTTTGCATCAATTAAAATGCGAGGCTGTGCGGAGCATTCTACAAGATTCGAGCCGAATTCGTATAAATATATATAGTTTTTATGTCAAGTCAACACACTATTATTGTTTATGTTGCAACCTAATATGTTTTTGACATGGGTTTCCAAGAGTCAATACTTCTTGCTCGTGATAAAGGCCACATTGGTCAAATCTTTGGGTATTTTTTTTTTACTTTGTTTCTTTATGATTATGTATTTGGTTTTGTTCGACTTGTGTATTTTGTACATTTAAGTCATTTTATGCCCCTTTCGACAGCTCACCATTTCCATTTATTTTCCTCGTATTCTATTTCAGCAACCGGAATGCGTTGTGTGAGCTGTTTCGCAAAATACTTACTCTTTTTTTAATAATGTTTTGGCCCGTTTTGTTTATTTTTTCATTATTCACCCAACAAGAATCTCCGTCGATTGCTCCTCGGAGTCAAATTACGAAAAAAAGTTGCAAACACTAGTGACATATTTGTTTCAATAAATAAGAACAGATTTTAAAGATATTGAACAGTTTAGGTATCTAATGGCGCTCTTCATATTACCTGGTATAAAACGTATGGAAATAGGGATAGAGGGGTTGGTCTATTAGCAGAAATTCGGATGCTCTAGTAAGGATGGATCGATACAACTCGAAGATACATGGTATTTATCTGTTTATTCATGCTGCAAAGTCTGCTTTGTTTACACTAACGAAATTTGCGGTCGCTGACTGCCAAAAAAAATAGTGCCGTCAGTCAGCTTGAAATATACGAGGCCTAAGAGTTATATACTGTCACTGGCCGTACATCACAACACAAAAAAAATATTCTCATTTTGGTTGCTCAAATATAACAATAACGATATAAAAAAATATTTACACACTCGTATCCTATGTCTGTACAATTATTAGATAACAAAAACAAATGGATAACAGGAAAGGTCAACAATGACATACAAATCGATCAAAGCCACCCAACATACACATCCCTGGACAAAAATAACATAAAAGAGCACAAAACACAATCAAAAACACAACAGAGAGTCAGGATGGTATGAACAAGATATATTTTTTTGTTTCAGACACGGAACATATACTAGTTGGGGCTTTTTTTAACAGTACCCTAAAACAACCGATTATGTTCGGGATCGAGAAGGAAGTATCTCACAGTGCACTGCACAGGAAATTTTGCTTCCCGTTTGGGAATCATTTCTAAGGTAAAAATTTGCTTCCCGAAGGGGAAGTCTCTGCAACTTACAATATATTTCTAGAATCAAAAGCAATCGAAATTACATGTAAAATAAGAAATTTAATGCACTGCAGTAAAAGTTTCAACCTTATCTTGTTTCGGAAAATCAAACATATATAATCTGAAATTAAAACAACAAAAATTACACTCATAAAAAATTACAATGCTTTTGGTGATATTATTTGTTGAACGAATATACATCTCAAATAAAAAAAAAAACCTCAAAACGGATTTCTTTGCTGATATCCACTGATTTTGGTTAAAATTGCTAAACATATGAAGAATCTCTCTCATGTTTATCACAGTCAAATCATTCAATCAATTAACAACTCGAACTTTTAGTATAAAACATAACTTTCAATCGTTCAATATTCTGTCAAAGTAATTTAAAATTTAACGCACAAGTTTCACCATATTTTTCCTCTGTGGCCTTCATGCTTATTTCGGTATTTCCAAAAACATATTCAACATCAACACTGCGTTCTTCTTCTGTTGGGAAAGGAATATTGATTTCAGCTTCTCCAATCAAAATACTTTCCTCTTCATCAACCTATTTCGGGGTTTTTTTTATTGGAAAAGAAAACGTTATTGACATTTTTGTCTGGAAGGGATGACATGTTCTGTAGGACCTTCTAACGTTGGTTCCAATAGGAACTGATGTGTTCTGGTTCATTATCATACCAAAAAGCCTTTCACACCATTCTTCTTCATCCTGTATACGTTTATGCTCGTTGTCGTGTATAGCAGGATCAAATTTATCAGCTATATCTGTCCCATATGAAAAACGCACAACACGCGAAGCAATGTAATCCGGTTTATGCCCAAACAAAACAGCGCCTTTCAATACGAACAGACCTGCTTCCTCGGGGATTATAATTCTTTTGTTTGGAAAAGCATTTTCAGTCCTGACTGGACTATTTCACATTCTGATAATCCACCAACCAGAAGAATGAGGGGGACATCTTTTGCTGACGGAATTTTTAGGACATCTTTTACTAAAGATAAAATGTTCTCAACTGTCGGCGTAAACAATGATTTCATTATATCTGCATCCACTCTTAGCTTGTCTCCTCTAAGAGCTATTTACTGGCAAATGGTGATGTTGTTATCATTGAAGACAAAGTTTCGCCTTGATGTTGCTCACATAATGAGTTGATTGTTGCGCATGGAATAGTAAAATTGACCTTCCCCTCAGTAGATGCTTCTATTTTACGTTTAACAGTTTCAAATTCTCGAAGCAAATCCAAATAGGAGGATGGATCCTCTGTTTTTAAAAGATTAAACAAAGGGGCACCTAGAATCTTAATAAGGAACTGAATAAAGGCATTGTCTACAGAGGTCCCCCTGCAGTCGCCACCACTAGCATGACAAAACTCCTTAAGCTGGCCACCCTCCATCTTTTCATGAACAGTTATATCAGCATTTCCACCTGTATAAAATGAATGCAACGAATGAGTGTTGATTACTGTCAATAGGTTTCTTTACGGGATGTTTTCTGAGTTTTCTAACCTTTATGATATAATTTCAGCATTATGGTAAAAACATACAAAAAAAACACTAAATGTTTTGGTATTACTCTCTGGAAATTACTTTGTAAAAGCTCATTTGTTTCCTTGTATCTTGTAACATTTTGTCCAACCTGCCCATCAAATTTTGGTAGAAAACTAATGGACAAATAAAAAATGTTGAATTAGACTTCAAACTACTTTTATTTAAGAGAATCTAACTAATTAAAGCTTGCATATGATAAATAGCCATTTTACAGGAATATTTACTGAATCATTTAAAATTACACTACCGTACCGTGTGGAGGATAATCTAGAAATGCATTATACATTTTAAATTAACCCCAAAATTGTTTTTAACGTTATGTTGATAAATTGACAGTCAATATTTCTAACACGAAGAGTGACCATCTTTGTCTCTGTACATGGTCAAATTCTATTTAAATATATGGCAAATATGATGAACCCATTACCTCCTAAATCTACTACCATATACCTCTGTCCAATTCCTGACATTGTAAATCCTTCTGTAGCACCCTTCAGTTTCTCAGTGGGCAGGTACTGGCAATGTATTGAAGCAGCTTCGGATTCCAAAGCAATTAGAAGATTCGTATCATCTATTCCTGCCTTTCTAACGGAAAAGTAACTTTACAAATTTGTAACTAAAATCGTAGATACATGTATGAAATGGTGAAATTACATTCAAAACAATACCAATTTTGATTAAAAAAGATATTCATCTTGATTAAATCAGACATACAAGACCACAATGGTTGGAATCCGAAATAACAGCCTCGAAAGGCAGAATCCATTACAAAATGACCTAAAAAGAAAAGCTGAAAAAACCTAAAGAGAAATCTAAGGACGATGTACTTTCCAAAATAGAAAAACATTGAATCAAAGAAAATTTTACGGATCGAATTCAGTAGTAAAATATTTTCTATTGAGCTTCTGATTACCTCTGATACTATAGTCTAAATTCAGAGCAATGAAAATTCCATAATACAAATGTTGATTCCTAATATCAGTATCAACAGAGTCTGGATAGTCTGACTTTGTACAAACACTGAATAGTGGTAGGGTTAACCCGGTGTTACTGGTACCCACACCTCCCGCTTATCTACCCTGACACTCTTGTGTATGAAACACACTATAAAAACCAATTAATTGAGGTCTGGAGTCGGCATGTCAGTAACCGCTAGCAGTCCTTTGTTAATATATATTGATCATTGTCATTTTGCTTAGTTTCTTCTGTTAATTTTTTAAACATCGGACTCCGACATCTTTTGAACTGAGTTTTACCGTGTGTATTGCTGTGTGTTTGTTTATTCCACATTGGCTAGAGGTATAGGGGAGGGTTGAGATCTCACAAAACATGTTTAACCCCGCCGCATTTTTGCGCCTGTCCCATGTCAGGAACCTCTAACCTTTGTTAGTCTTGTGTGTTTTTTTAATTTTGGTTAATTTTTATGTTTCGGAGTTTAGTGTGCCGTCCTTTTGGCTGAACTCGTATACATTATTGTTAAGGGGCCAGTTGAAGCCCATCTCCGGGTGCAGGATTTTCTCGCTGCGTTGAAGACCCATTGGTAGCCTTGAGCTGTTTTCTGCTCTTTGGTCGGGTTGTAGAACTGCCAAATTAGAGTCGACGGTACATAATTTAGATAGCAGGATCAGAATGTATTCGTTTTAACTGTAAATTAAGTTCATAGAAAGCTTCAACGCAAACCTTAACCTGATGACTCACCATCTCATTTCCCATGTTCACTGCACCGTGAAATCTTAAAATGGCATATATTTTAGAAAGTTCATATGATGACTTACATGTGTACCAAGTTTCATGGTGATTTGACCACATCTTCATAGAAAAAAAGCTTCAACGCAAACCTTAAAAACTTGATGATTTATCATCTCATTTCCAATGTTGACTGAACCGTGAAATCTAGGTCAAAACTTTAAAATTACACATATTTTAGAAAGTTCATATCATTGTGTAAATGTGTGCCAAGCTTCATAATGATTTTACCACATCTTCATAAAAAAAATCTTCAACGCCAACCTTAACCTGACGCAGGAACGGACAGGTGCACAGACCAAAAATCTATATGTCCCCCCAACTTTTGTTGGCGGGGCATAAAAATGACACATAACCATGTTTACTATGATGTATAAAAATGTCCGAACCATTGTGTTTTAGTATAATAGTTTTACCTTGTCTGCGCTTTTTCTCATGAACTTCTTTGCTTTGTCTGGCCATATTGCAGGAACTGTCAATACCCATTTTATTTCATTTGGATGAACACCGGTGCCCTCTTTATCAAGCAATTGAAATAGGTGACTTGTCAAAGCTTTAATAGACAATGCAAAAACTTCCATAGCCAACAAACTCTTACCAGTCACGTCTTCTAGTCTCGTTTCTTCATTTAAATCCTTGAAAACAAAATGTCAAAATTCCCATCCTTTACGGACATTGATGTTATTATATACATTTACCGTAAAATTGAATGAAGAGAAAGACAGTTATAGCCTATCTGCGACTAGAGTTTTACTGTCATATTTCCTATTGTAAAACTAATTAAAAATATCATGAACGTTTATTCGTTTACTTCTGTATTTACCTATTTCGTTCCCCGCCTCATGGGAAGCGAGAAGGAAGAAGCGAGATCACCCTTATTTTTTTATTTTATTTTATTTTATTTTTTATATTTTATTTTATTTCTGAATATAAACCATTACATTACTTCAACTGTGTAATTAGTCCAGAAAATTTGTCCAGCACATAGATAAATCGAAAGAATTGGACGGTTAAAGTAAGGTTGGGAATAAAGTTTTTGATGTATACATTTTCCGGAATTTAAGGGCTATAATATCAAAATGGGGATAAAAGAATGCGTAAAGGGCGGAGTAAAACTTGAAAGCAGAGACAATACATTCACATTCACAGACTTTAAAAACAATGAAATATAAGGCAATTCAAAATTTATATATATACATGTACATGTATCTACAAAACAATATACTACAAGATTAATAACTATTTTTTGGTTTGTCCTAATAAAATCATGAATTAAAAGAAATAAATTTGTATAACCACATGAGAATGTTTTTAGTCAACGTTAATTAAAAAAATCAATGAATTGTACACAAAAAATGAAAAATTCTATCTCACAAAATATTTGAGTAAAAAAAAACAATAGTTAATTACGACTCGGTTGGAAATAAACGGTAATGTAATACTTTTTACTTTCATTTTTGACATATTCCAAAAAAACACTTGCAGTGGGAAAAAATGACACACAATATCAAACCGGCAATATATACTACATTTCGGCTTTCATCACCCAACAAGAGGCTGTCGAATGACAGCAAACCAGATTTTCCTGCATGGAAATGATGTTTTCAAATCTGGATTCCCAAACAAGATGAAGTAAAGAAATATAAATGAATTTTTGTAGGGTTTTGTAGGGTTCAGAAATGGAAAGGCAAAAATCAATCTTGACCTCCTATTTATAGTAAGTGACAAATATTGGAATTTTTGAGAGTATATAAGTACACACACATTTGTTAAGCAGGGGTTGGTAGGCAGAAATCATGAAGTCAATAATGAAAAACATACGCCAATGACATTATAACCTTATTTTATAAACGACGACTGGAACTGCCTTTTTTCAATTTTTTAGAACCATAACTCCTGAACGGTGAAAGTGAAAATCGTCAATATCGGAACGGTGAAAATGGAAATCGTCAATATCGAACTTGACCTCCATTTTGTCATCAGTAACAACATATTAAAATTGGAAAAGCTTTGGTTGAACAGTTCATAAGTTATCACACGGACACCACTGGGAAAGCCATTTTTCAATCTTTCAAGAACCATAACTCCTGAACGGTGAAAGTGAAAATCGTCAATATCGAACTTGACCTCCATTTTGTCATCAGTAACAACATATTAAAATTGGAAAAGCTTTGGTTGAACAGTTCATAGGTTATCACACGGACACCACTGGAAAAGCCATTTTTCAATCCTTCAAGAACCACAACTCTTGAACGGTGAAAGTGAAAATCGTCAATATCGAACTTGACCTCCATTTTGTCATCAGTAACAACATATTAAAATTTGAAAAGCTTTGGTTGAACAGTTCATAGGTTATTGCACGGACACTGTTTGGCAGCCGCCCGCCCGGCCGCCCGCCGTACATCACCAAATTAATAACCGATATTTTCCTATGAAAATCCGGTTAAAAATGATATTTAAAAAATTTTTATTTTGCATTATCCACATTAGATTTGCTTGATGTTTCCATTAAACAGAAAATAGCCCTATTGGTAGCTTTTAAATGTAATGAATATTTCTCAAATGGTAAACTATATCTACACCAGGTACAAATTCCCTGTTATATTGCAATATTTTAATTTTATTTCAAAGACAGAATCCAAAAGAAATATAGTACCTTGTTTTGATACAGCTTCATCTTGAATCTGCTGAAGAAATAATAGTCGTGGTGCTTGTCGTCTAGTGCTAATTCTGCATATTCATTCTCAGCCTCATAACCAAATGAAACTATCTCTTTCCTTTCATTAAGAAGAAGACAAGTAGGCGTCTTAAGCGACAGCAGCTGTCTCCCTCCTGCATTCCATGCTTGGTTGGCATGTATCTTTAATGGGTCAAGTTTGAAATTTGCAATTGTTGAAAATGCATATCCGGAATACGTAGTTCCGAAATCAATGGCTGCAACCAATAGGTAATCAGGCATCTTGATATCGGAAATAACCACATAGTTGTAAATTTACATTACAAAAATCAGAATGGATCTGTTATTGATAATGTAACCAAATAACAAATATAAGATCAATACAGTAAATCGTTTTTAATAAAAGTGGAAAACCGAAATGTTAATGCAAATTTTGTATTGTAAAAGGGCATATAGAACTCTTTCAAAAATCATTCGACTGGAACAAATAACCCATTATATATTACAAATATTTTTTTTTTCAAGATATTAATACTGTTTTATAAATCCAAAGAACGTTACTCTTCTAAAAATCACTCGAATGAAAAATTTAAAGTTTTCATAATTTAATCTGTAAGAATTTCAAATGTTATAAACAATTTGAAAAAGTGCAGAAACAGAGGGACGAAAAGCAAGCCAATAATGGTGGTGTCCAATAGGACTCTCCTATAATTCGTACCTTTGTTATATAATTTAAATATTCAAATTTAATTTATCAAAATAAACGCACAGAAACTGGCTGCCTTTAATTTCTTTCTAAAATGAATTTTTGTTCTTCTTTCGTTTTTGAATTTACCAAATTTTCAAAAGCAAAATTAACAACAGGTAAAAACTATTAAATGTACAACATAAACGTATATATATTCAATTTCTAAATGTATATTTAAGCATGTTAATTGCATGATTCTCACTGTCTATGTCTGAATTAGACAAGGGTTAAATACATACTTTAAATGGCGCACACCTTCTTGTCAAAGATGAAAGTCCAAATCTGACATGCGCAAATAAAATATCGACTAACCCCCATTTATTAGATGGGATATTCGGCAATCGAGGTATAGCTTATTTATAAAGAAAAAAGGGTGCTTTTTAGCTCACCTGGCCGAAGGCCATCTGAGCTTTTGTCATCACTTGACTTCCTTCGTCCGTCGTCCGTCGTCCGTCCGTCCGTCTGTTAACTTTTCACAATTTCATCTTCTCCTCTGAAACCACGGGACCAAATGGAATTAAACTTGGCAGGAAGCATCTATGTAAGGCCATTTATACAGTTTGCTCATTTCGTCTTGATCGGACAACAAACATGGCTGCCATAGACAATTGCTGTTTCTGATTGGCTGAGTTTTCAAAAATCTTCTCCTTTGAAACTGCTCGGCCAAATGGAATTAAAATTGACAGGACGCATCTATGGGAGGTTGTTTACAAAGTTTCCTAATTTTGTCCAGATCGAGCAACAAACATGGCAGTCATGGGCAATTCTTGTTTCTCATAGGTTGATTAAAAAAAAATTTCTTCGGAAGTGCTTGGTCTAATGGAAGGAAACCTGAAAAGAAGCATCTATGGGAGGTTCCTATTTTGTCCCGATTGGACTACAAATATGGCCACCATCGGTAGTTATTGTTTCTGATTGGCTAAAAATCACAGGGCCAAATGGAACAAAACTTGACAAGAAGCATGAATGGGAGGTCCTTTATAAAATTTCTTAATTTCTTCCCGATTGGACGACAAATATGGACGCCATGGGCAGATCCTTTATTTTGATTGGCTGATATAAAATAATCTTAATTCTCCTTTGAATTCGTTCGGCCAAATGGAACGAAACTGGACATGAAAAATCTATGGGAGGTTCTTTACAAAGTTTCCTCATTTCGTCCCGATCGGGCAACAAACATTCTTGTTTCTCATTAGTTGATTTAAAAAAAAATCTTTCTCAAACTACTTGGCCAAAACTGTCAGCAAAACTGTCAGACAGGAATCATCTATGGAAAGTCTTTTGTAAAATTAATTTATTTCATCCTGATTTGATGACAAACATGGCTGAGATGAACAATTCTTGTTTCTGATATGCTGATATAAAGAAATATTCTTCTCTGAAAGTGCTTGGCCAAATGAAACGAAACTTGACAAGGAGGTTTTTCTCAAAGTTTTCTCATTTTGTCCAGATCATGCGACAAACATGGCCGCCATGATCGGTTCTTGTTTCTGCCATGTGAGTGATAAGAGTTCAGCCCTTTGAGCCTCTAGTTTATTTATTGAATGGGTCTAATAAATGTTCAGCTTTACTTAACTCGTTTACGGTTGGTAATAAAGCGCCGAACTTTCTTTCAATATAGTTTCTACAGCTATCATAAAAAACTTCGGCATAATCAAAAATTGGTCTAATCTCAAGACATATACGAGGTAGATGAGTCATGTGAGTCATGATACCTACATGTCTTTTTTGATAACTCAAGAATATGGGTATACCGAGAGAGATATACACCTAGATGTTTACGTTCATTACCAGTTTGTAATTTCACACCTTTTAGAAACAATGGTGCATAACTACGTTTATTAATTTTTTTTTATAAAAATATCCTAAGCTTTGTTTTAGATGCATTGAACGTACCTCTCCATTGCTCCGACCATCTGCAAAGTTTTTCAAGATCAATGTCTTGATCATTCACAATTGTTCTAAGTAATGACGTATCATGTGCAGACAATCTGGTTTCACTGAGAATATCATTATTTATATCATAGAAATATACCAAAATTAA
Source organism: Mytilisepta virgata (assembly GCA_028015205.1). Lineage (NCBI taxonomy): Eukaryota > Metazoa > Mollusca > Bivalvia > Mytilida > Mytilidae > Mytilisepta > Mytilisepta virgata. Next base: position 6,771,781 of record CM051517.1, read on the forward strand.
AAAATGTCCATATATTCAATATTTTCTTTTTGTTCTGGATTTACGATTTTACAAGGTTGCCATTTTCCATGTTTTTCCTTTACTTTGTATTAACACAGTGTCTTATATGGGAAATTCGCTTCAAGATTTTGTTTTCAAACAAAACAGAAATAGTTATAAAAAAAAACCTCGGAATCCCAAATGTATTTGCACTGTTGAACATTGTATCCAATGAACTTCAAGTCATGAAAATATAGAGAGATTTGAATTTTGAGATATTGGCTCATACTTATCATGGTAGATGGTGGAATAAATTTTGTTTTATATAGGGAACAACTATTGATCAAATATTTGATCTTTATACGATGACAATGAAGAAATAAAAAAAATTCTAAGGTCCAAAATTGTTTTTAAAAAATCAGATGTATATAGGTCTATTATTACTTTTACATGATAAGTTTAACTACCAATGCCTGCTTACAGTATAACGTGTATTGTCTGGATACAATCTTGCATGATGTTTATCTTGTTTTTTGTTCATGTATATGTTTTTATATTCGGTAAAATGCTCACCAGAGCTTATGTTTTATTATACCCCCTCTTTTGAAAAAAACGGTGTATATATAGTATTATTATAGATTATCTATCTGACATGTTGCCTAACACTGTAAACCAAACAAATAATTATAATCTGAGAAACTATAGAAATTTTACACTGCCAGATGCTAGACTCTCTCTTTATCAGAATTCGTATTTTCCATCAACTATTAGATTATGGAATAGCTTAGATTCTAATATAAGAGAATCTCCAAATCCAAATATTTTCAAATATAGACTGAAATCAAAGTATCCTTTGCAAAAAAGTCTCCGATTTATTATACAATTGGTTATCGTAAAGCCAATATTTTACACACCAGACTACGTCATAGATGTAGTGGTCTTAGAGCAGACCTTTTCAGATCTAATTTAATAGATATTTGTCACTGTGAATGTGGTAACGAAATTGAATCTGTGGTACATTACTTTTTACACTGTAGTAGATACAGAGCACAAAGGATTCGTTTAATTGATGATATATTAGCACTTGGTATTGAACCTACTGTTAAAAACATGTTGTATGGTAACGCTCATTTAGATTTTGATCGAAAGTGTAGGCTTTTCAAATGTGTTCAAAGATATATTATTGATACAAAAAGATTTGTTAGAATTGATTTGATCCAAGAATGACACGAAAGACACGACACGGACGACAAATCCCTCTGCATTATATTTTGTGCTTTCTTTTCTCACATCTCGCCATGTTACGTCTATATCTATGCTTTCAATGACTGTATTGATTATTGTATAAGGTATTGTCACTTGTAATGTTTTGTATATATGTTGGAGAAGACTTAATAAGTTCTTGCAACTTGTGTCTTATCCATTGTCTATATTTATGACAATAAAATATGTTTAAAGTAAAGTAAAGTATATAGTATTCGTTGTGTCTTTCCGTCCGTTCGTCCGTCTGTTTGTCCGACCTTTGTATCCGCAACTCCTCCTAAACTACTGAATGGAATTTGATGAAACTTTCAGAGAATCTTCATCCCATGATGCATTGTGCACCTCCTATTTTAGAATTTGATCGGGCCAATTTTTGGGGTTTCCCATAGAAAAACATGTGATAGGGGGTACCATGATGCCATCCGCAACTCCTCCTAAACCACTGTATGGAATTTGATGAACCTTTCAGAGGATCTTTATCACATGATGCTATAGTGTACCTCTTCTTTTAGATTTCGATCTGATGAATATTTTGGGTTACCCATACCAAATCATGGACTTTGACATTCATTGTGATAGCGGTACCATGATGCCATCCGCAACTCCTCCTAAACCACTGTATGGAATTTGATGAACCTTTCAGAGGATCTTTATTACATGATGCCATAGTGTACCTCTTATTTTAGATTTTGATCTGATGAATATTTGGGGTTACCCATACCAAAACATGGACTTTGACATTCATTGTGATAGGGGTACCATGATGCCATCCGCAACTCATCCTAAAACTTATGTAAGGCGGGGGTATCAAGTAGTGAGCTTTGCTCACAGTATTTCTAGTTTGGTTATACAATACCGAATCAAATAAAATTTTCTTATCTTATATATTAGGAAATGATGAAAAAGGAATCGATGATAAATGAGGATTTATAAAGCCAAAGGCTAAATCAAACTGGGCTGATGATCATAGATTTTTTGTTCCAATTTGGCTTTCACGGTACTTAGATAAATCATGGTACATATATAAATAATATTGAAGTATTGTACATGAGTTTAAAGAGAGAATTGTATGTTGTTTTGTTAGTAAAATGAACACATTTTTAATGATTCGCCAAAGTATCATTTGTACACATATGATTTCAAATGTTTTGCAGTTTTATTGAGATTGGCCTGTTATTTACACTTATAAACATTATATCTTTAATTGTTCACATAGTATTAACATTAAAACTGGTAGATTTTATAATTTGCTACAAACGAGAGATATTGTAAAATATTAAAAAAACAAGTAATAGAAGACGAGTTTCATTTAAATTTAGAATGTCAAAAATATTTGAGTATATAAGAAAAAAAATATATTAAACCTTATCACTGTAAAAACCATCATGTTATAAACTCATACAGTTGTTGTCAGTTCCAATGGGACAGAAATGGATGTATGAATACTGTTTAACGTCAAGTGACAACCAGGTGCATATAAGGACGAGAACATGTTGATACTGACAATGAATATGATTCCTGCTTTGTACTAGACCGACACTGAGACCGACACGCTGAGTCGGATTATTAATGTGCTAGCTCACGGAGTAACTGTCCACATGAAGACATATCTCCCCACTCGGACGCATTATACTGACTCCGAGCCGTCCAGTCGATCTTTGCTCTTACTCCTAGATGCCACGTGCTTGCCGGAGAAGCAGCAAATACCAATTTTAATGTGTTATTATTAATTTGTGTGAAAGTAATCTTCGCACGTGAATGTCCCATAAAAAAGAAGTTTATATGAAACTTTTTTTAGGGATTCCGAATGATCAAATCATTATCAGCGATACTGAACGTTTTAATAGTTGGGTATCCCGGGGTATCGTGCGTAAAATATTGCGATGTATATTTTTCTATACTTTTATGTTTATTCTGTATAAGAATTAAAGCTTTAGTAATAACTCTCTTTGTTCTTTTCTCCGATTATACCACGGGAAAATTCACTTCTTAGGCCAAAAAAAAGTACAAAATTTGTTCAGTGTTAAAGGAGTAGGGCCTCTTTCACCTGTATATATTCACACATTTTTTTTTAATCTCGAATATTTACCGAATTTCTATCGTAAACGAGTCTAAGCAATGTATTATTATGTTACCAAACAAAAATTTGTGTGCTTAATCATTGATAACTCAAGTTTTCTACCAGCAAAGGTCCTGTACATAAGGTCAATTTGCATCACGTTTTGGAACATTGCCAAGAAGAACATTCAGAACCAAGACTATTTTACTCTCATTTGAAAGGAGATACATAATCTCACTTACAGCCAAAATAGTCGTTTTGGTTCCAAAGGTCCTTCAAGTTGAAAACTCTATATTTGTGTTACATGTAATACAGTCTCCCAAGCGATATTCGGATATGTAGAAATTTTTTTAGTAACTTCCTTATTAGTTATTATTAGCAAATATTTAGAGACCATGTACCAGGCTATACCTCCAGAGATTTTGAAAGATTTTAGGCGACTTTTTGAAAATGGCCCTAGAAGTGAAATGATTGCACGGTAAAATGCCCTTAATTTACTTCTTTGCTTGGTGCTCTTTTTGTCTGAATTTTAACCAATACTAAACTTCAAATTGTTCATGCAACAAATGTTTCGTAGCGTTTAGAACTTTGATAAAAGTAGGGTTATTTTTTAAAGGAGTTGATCCATGGTGAGTCGTGAATCATCATTAACACTAAATTGACAGACAACTCCAGAACAAGAAACGACTTTCGTCGAACCAATAAACTTTTTTCCATGAGGCCAAATTCCATCAATGACGTGTTTGGCACCACTGTTAACGGACAGCTTTGTGTACTTTGGTCTGTAAACATCTTTACGGGTTTTATTCAGCGGTAACCAACGGACTTTAGACGATTTCTGACTGTCCTTGCAGATATCAACATATTGGGTAACCACTGTCTTTTATCAAAGCGGTACTGTTGGCGAATGGAGTACGTCTAACTTTCCGTTCTAGTGCGTTCTCCTCTCTTTGCGATATGATACAGGGCCTTCCTGAAAGCGGTTGATGTCATTGGTTAGTCGATGATTGTTGACAATACGACTGATGGTAGAGTGGTGATGACCAACACGCCGTGCAATTTACCTCAGTGACATACTTGCTTCTCGCATAGCAATGATTTCCAATCGTTCTGCATTCGAAAGTTGTGGAGGACCCATTCTGCATCCAGAACAAAAGAATCAAGTGTTTCCAGTCTAAGCAATATGTCGAAAATGATGTGTTCTAACAGTAGTGATTTCATAACCTACGTATTGAAACAGTGCTCATGCAAATGATGGCTATTACAGAGGACGATTATTGAGTAGGTACAGGTACGTTTAAAATAAAACTTAAATGACCAATCAGATGTAAAATATATATTGGAATTGTTTTTATCTAATAGAAAATATTCAGTTTGAAATCTAGTGTTGCAATGCTTTTTTTCCGGGTGTATATTTATTATTATTAAGTTAGATTTGATTTTTTTTAAATCATTTATTTGTATTCTATTAAATTTCGGTCGATAATTTCTATAAACAAACAACGAAACAGAAGTTACGATTATACATGTACGTACATGTAATTATAGATTCTTATCCAGAAATCCATATTCGCATCTTACAAAGTTTAAAGCAAGGGAGGGGAGTTTTCCCTGAGCGTCAAAGGTATTCAAAGATCTATCCAATACAATAAAACGTTTGATGTGAGGGAAATTCTGGACTATCTATACTTGAATGAGACGCGAAATTAGTATAAATTATTGTATTTACTTCTTTATCAGCAAACGACTTTTTATCGGACTCGTCAAGGACAAGAAGCAATACTGATGTTGTCTTACTACGGACAAGAACTGCTTATGGAGTATCAGAATTCATCCGCGGTTATTTATGGATTTGATGTGCTCAGATTTTGTTATATAGTTTTCTTTTTTGTCTTCCATTTGTTCGTCTTTTGTATTGTTTAACATATTATTATCTTTGTCCCGGAGTTTATATAAAAATTCGTGATGTCTATATTATTTAGTTTTTGATTTTGCTCCTTATGAGTGAAAGTAGGTGCTTCGGAGCGCAAATATTCGTGCTACCCATACACAATAGTCATGTTGTCTAACAAGATAAAATTGATGGTGTAATATCAACAATTTTGTAACAATAAAAAGCAAGTAACATAAATTACTGTGATCTTCAAAACTAAAACCCACAGAACGGTACGTAAACAATTGCATGAAGTTATTTTTAATATTCAAAAAGTTTCAAATTACATGTAGCAACGTATGTCAGTGAATGGAACTTTTAAGCCGGTAAATATCCCGCAAAAATATCAACGCACTGAATTACCTGTAGCTAATTTATGCTCTCTTATGGTAATACTTTTCTTTTCGATTAATTTGTTTTTCAGGACGTCTCTTCCAGTCTGATGGATATGAAACTATGGTATTTTCTCGACGAGGTTTCAATCCTTTGTTGTGCACAAGTTGACATACGCCCCATCCCCTAAAAATAACGTTTTACACTCATGATACATATATTGTGACTCATTATAAATATTTAGAGGTTTCAGTGTCTGAGAAAAATTTAAATAAATTTTCGATTAATAATCTTCACGAGAAATCTTTGACGCGCCTAGTGAAACAATTACTAAACTGTTATATCAAATACTATAGATGTGATCTTAACAAATAGAAACGTAAATAAATAAACCATACGTGTAAATGTTGCGATATAGTTATGTAACAAATTTTTATCAAGTTCTAGTTGTCTTATTAAAGAAAGATAACCCAAGTGTGTATGAATAATATGCTCTATGTCCTCAGCTGTGATGTCTACCGTCATTGAATACTCTTTTTTCACTGTTGATTGCTATATTGTTCATGATGTATTTGGGGTTTTTTTTTTTATTTGTTTGTTCTTGCAATTGATTGATAATAGATCAATGTTTGGTCTTTAAATCAATAAAATTATTCTTATTCTTATTCTTATACTTATTGAATTCGATGTATTGGTGATTAAAGCAACTGGCTTTCAAACAGGAAGATTTTATATGTTGTAGAAAATAATAAGGACTATATTAAAGTGACTTAGAGTAAAGATGAAATCCAAAACCCAACTTTAGTCTGTAGTACACTGCCATGACTATATAAACTTCCGTCGGAAATATAATAAGGAAGCGCTGCTATCAAGATGACAAGATGATTTGATGAGGTTTAAGGACCACTTAACGAAAACTTTCATCAGATAATAAACCACCTTAAATTTCACCTGTTATTTTCATATCACTTCTGTCTCATGGAAACTTCTTTTCTTTTGTCATAAGTATTTACATTAAAACCTGCGTATATGTAATGTAGCAAGTCACTGCCTATAAAGTAGATTGTGAAAATTTTCCCATTCATGAACAAAGCTTATAAAATAAACTTATGTATAGAGAGTATTTGTTGTTAAAGGGAACTTTTTTTGTCCTTGGGTGCCCGTTACACCATGTTTTGACTCTAGTATAATAACAATCATAACCAATTATTTCAAGGCTTTTGACAAAGCTAAAATCCAGTTGTATGAATACAGCAAGAGCATAGCTTCCTTAGTTAAATGAAAAACGTAAAACCTTCGTGTATCGAATTTTCTTATAACTTTCTTTGTTTATTTACTTTTCATTGATTTGCAAGTTTTGCTCGTTGTTTTCTGTTTAGTCCTTCATTATTTTGTCATGTTTCCTTATTCTTTTTGCTCGTTATCATTACATTGTTATTTGATTTGAATTGTGTTTCCATTCTTCTCTTTCTGTAAATCTTTTCCATTGTTCTGTTTGTCATTGTTTGGTAATCTTTTCATCATTTTTTACTACATATTGCCCATTGCTCTGTATCGTTTATCAATTGTTTGCCCATTGTGTCGCTTGTCCTTAATCACAAAATCTCCATCAGACAACCCTCTCTTCTGAGAAGATTTTTTATTTATTTAAATCTGCATGTTTGGTTATTATTTCAACTTTTCAACTTTAGTACTGTTGATACACAATTTGTTTGAGAATTTATATTATTGTTCCTCAAACTTAATATTCATAAAGATGCCTGGTTAGTGATTAAATATAAAGTTCATAAGGTATATCCTCCTTTAATTTTGCATGTATTCTTCAACGTACATTTTTTTATTGAAATAACCAAAACAATTGGCACCAGTACAGTCAATATATGAGTTGGGTTCTAAAGCCACATCAAATTGATTTTCAGTTCTTTGGATGTCGCCGCTCTGATTTCCCGTCTTCGTAAATTTTAGAAAAAACATTTTTCGCCGCTTCACTTTGCAGAAATGTTGAAAATTCGCCCCAAATTTTTAATTTTTTACAGCAAATAAGGATTTTTTTTTTCATTTTTCGCAATATTTTGTTTTAAAATTTGTGCCGCACGTAAATTTTATCTTTGCCTTAAAAAAAGTAGTCCTCAAGAAACAATTAAATTAAAATTTCGCTCGCTCGCATTCCAAAGAGCTAAAATCAATTTAGAGTTGGCTAACATGTCAATCGATTAGACCAAGTAGACAATTACTTGATGCATGATGTTAGACAGTTCCGAAACCGTTAGATCATACTAAATTAAAAAAAAATTACCTTGAAACAACCCCAAGACAGAAAAACCAAGGACAAACAACTATTGAAGAGCTGGCACCAATTAAATTTAAAAAAGGCCAGCTAAACCAAACACATACAACATACAATGTAAAACGCCCAGAAAAAAGTAGGTTTGATTGTTTGTTGTTTGCTTAACGTCCAGTGGCACAATCAAGTAAGTAACAAGCTTATGACAGAACAGCACGCATCTATTTGTCACGTAAGAAATGGGCAAATAAATATGGAGATATGTGGAGGAATGTTTGGAACGATTAAATATTGCATCAATTCATGATAACAAAGGATTGTTATTACATGCATGTTGTATGTTACATAAATTTCATTATGCGTACATTGTACCAACATGGAACAACTTCAGCGGCATGTTAGTAACAAACAATTTTTCGAGAAAAAAATGACTTCAAATCGAAAAACATTGAAAAGGTTAGTTTGCAATATTTCCCACTTATACATGTAGAGTGCGCTCTAATATCCAACCATTTCGGTCATTTTCAGGTCCGATAACTCTGGTGTTAATTAAATAAACAGCAAAATGGATAACAAAAAAGATAAAATGATATACCAAGTATGGTGTGCCCTCGTTCAATTAAAATTCGTCATCGCTTTATCCAGTATTTCTAAAACGTTCATTTCTCATCGATTGTAATTTCAAATTATGAAATTGTGACAATAATTTATAATATGAAATGTATTACCGTATTATACAGGTGACATTGAGTTATGACGATTTGACTCTTGACGAATAGCAGACCATTTTAACTTGCGATTTGTGAGTAGAATAAAACTAGAACTGTGAGTGACCTCATTGAGTAATACCTCCTTCTTGCAATGCTATGAATGTTCAAACTTTGGAATACTGGTATATCAGCAAGTTACCTATGTATTGTTTAAAACCAATACTGTTTTATTTGTATACATTCTAATGACTTATTTACGAGAGGTTACTTAGGTCACATTAAATGCTTTGTAAAGGTTCATTCTGATCAATGCTTGAGAGTACACCAGAGTGTCACGATAGATAACGGGGAGGTTTGTATACCCATAAAACCGGTTTAACCCCACCACTATTCAGTGTCTGTACATAGTCAGACTATCCTGACTCTCTGTTGTGTTCATGTTTGTGTTCTGTACTCCTTTATGTGATCTTTTGTAAGGCGTTTTGTCAGTTGGGTTGCTTTGATTGATTGGTATGTTAATGTTGATCTTTCCTGTTATCCATTTTGTTGTTTATTTACAACTGTGTAAAGTGTAATAAAAATCCATTAAGCCGTATCGGAGGAATTGCGTTTACAAGCTATAAAAATGTAAAACCCTGAGGTTGGATTATCTCCCTTTGCAAGCATTCGGCGATAAGTAGCTTGCTTTGTGCACATCTACATATGATGCCCAACCTTCATATAGTGTTTCATCAAAATGCATTGAACGGTCCAGGAGGAGTTGCATTTACAAGCTTTAAACATGTAAAACCCTTAAGATGAATTATCTCCCTTTGCAAGCACCCAGCGATAATTATATTGCTTCATGCAGATCTACAAATGATTCCCAACCTTATAATAAAGTTTCATCAAAAGTCATTGAAAGGATTAGGATAATTTGCACTTACAAGGTACCCCATGGACGGACAGACGGACGAGGTGATTCCTTTGTTTGCAAGGGGTATAATAAGGTAAAATTTTATAAAAATGCGTCTCATGTCGGTCAAGCTTAAGCTGAACGCTATTTGAAAAAAAATTAAAGAACGTAAAACAATTTAACCAACTCAACGCCATTTGAAAAAATTAATGAGATAAAAATCAAAATTTTGACAGTGTAATTGTTTTTTGTTAAATAGGATATTTGTGTAACACAAAATACACTTTCCAATGAATAATTCATTAACATTTCAGTCTCAATAATATTCTTTGATACCAATTTTAATGCACTAGATGTGTATATTTCGTCGATTTCGTCTCATCAGTTGTGCTCAAAGTCTAAAAATAACGATCCAAAAAGTTCAAGTGCAAATTGAAAAATACTAAACTGAGCAAAAGGGGTAAAGCCAAAACCACCTTAGGACAGACCTACATATATGCAAGAGGGAGATACTCCATAGTTTTCACAAATTTTACAATTTTACAAGAATGAATTTAATTTTGTTTCAGTCTTAATCACTCCTTCTGCCTTCTTTTGTTGTTCTGTTTACGAGTTATCTACGAATCATCATTTTCGTTGACTTCATGGAATAAAAATGTCCTCTCCAACGTTTCCAATTGACGCCATCTGCATATGTTGAATGTTGCCCGGTCAAATAACCACCATTAAGTTTAGAAGAATGACAACCATTGTACCACCAAGCCCCATGGTGTTTTACAGCACAGTGCTTTCCTCCCTGTGCATCGTTATCCGCGTCTTTTGTCGAAAACATCATACCATTTTGATAAGCTAAACCATCACCTAAATATTTGTTTAAAATTAATGTTAGCCATTACATTGTAAAGTGATTAATTCAAGTGAAGAATAAATTTTAATCGGTTACCTTTCCCATTCATCTAAAACACGTTGTGGGCTAAATTCAAGAGTATTACATAAAAAAGTTTATCGTTTACATGTTCTATACAATCATATACAAATTTTGCAAACCTATGATTCAAAGAAATGGGTTTTTTCTCTTGTCGTTAAATGTTACAGGCCAATTGAGGACTCAGCAACTTAGCTGTGACTACAAAATCCGAAGAGAGACAATCAGTAATAAAAAATCCAAAGGTAATACAACAAACTCATAGACAGGAACAGAACATAGAAACAACAGAAACAAAGTACTAAAAATCAGATGCTCGGGATGGCTAAGCTACTGACTCACACCAGACACCCACGGCATGAAATTATGTTGCACTAGTTGCGAATTTTGTCATGTTATGACAAAAGAAAAGGGAAAAAAAGATTTCAGCCGAAAGAAGACATACTAACCAATCTTAGTGTATTGGATTATAAACCATTTTCAGCACAACTTATTATACTTTCAACGACTTAGAAGAACTAAGACTCTTCACATTGAAGTTCTACTAGACCTATAAATATCGTAGACCTTAATAAATGAGTACAATCACTAACCAATTTGAAATATTGGGGTACTAATATATTTCTATAGAATTTCCCTCCCCTTTTGACACCCCTAAAGTAAAAAACAAGCCAAATCCCCCTCCCCCACCGCCAAAATTAGTAGGCTTTTGTGTCCTGTACAGTTTAACAATATCCATTTTTAGTTACCGGTGTACTAATTTAGTAAACATCTAATAGTGCAAACTAAAGATATTTCCTGAACCCATCAGTTCTTTAATTTTTCTCACCTGTGCACTGGTCTTAAAAAACAAGTATTCTTCCAAAACCATGTCATGCATTGTCAACAAAATTAATAGAATTTTAAATATCATAAACAGACACTGTTTAAGTAACTACCAAATTAAATGTTTTGCAAATCCAAATCGTTTACACAATGTTAGAAAATCTTAGAATTTATATAAACTCAGGAATATCCTCCTTAAGCAGATCTGTGTCCTTGAATGGTGTTTTTATTTACATTGTAGGTTGATTTTGTTGTTAGAATCTGTTTTGGGGTTATTACCTGGCCTTTCATATATTAGTACGTTAGTAGTGACTTTAGTGACTTTCTTATATGGAATCTCTTGTCCTGGTAAGTATTAAAGATACATCAAATTAATCTCAATATTGATGTTTGTTATAGGTGAGACATTTAAGTGATCTCGTATTTTTTTAATTTAAAATTGTTAACTTTTGTAAAAGTTACCCTTTTATTACGATTCTCTGAAGCAATGACTGAACAAAAACAGTTGTAAAAGCAGACGTGGAACAGAAATTATTCATTGTTAATGAGAATATTCAAACTACTAGAGCAGTCGCACTGACCATTCGTGGACATTGTCTCGTCATAATGCTTAAAACCAAATTTTTGTTTCAAAATTTAGATTTATCAGTCCACTAAAGTAGGTAACTCAGGGTGACAGATGGTAATATAATAAATCCGCTGTTACTAATTTTGATGCACAACATGTGCACATTTCATCGATTTACGACTTAACAGTTATGCTCAAGGAATAAAATGTTGAAAACCAAAACAATATTCCTCATCTGGATTAAAAGGCCATTCAAAAATCATAACAGGGGATTAAACATCATTAAAAACAAAGCCTGACATCTGTGCGTGTTTACTATGCTTTCGATACCAGTGAACATATTGCTCAAGACAAATTTCAGAAAGGGAACCATTCAACCAGATTTGGTTTAATTCCCCAACTACATGTAGTTTCAAAGACGTTCTTATATTCTTAAACATAAATTTACATATTTGTCTATTTTCAGTAACAATGGTAATATTGGTGTAAAAAACCCTGTTTCAGATTTTTTTTTGTACATGACAGTTATATTTGTCAGTTATCTCGATTAAGAATCATTCCATCAAATTTTGGTCCCAATTCCCCCAGTTGTTTCAGAAAAGATTTTTTAAATATTTATTGCTGAATTTTCTTATTAAGGGTGCTCACATAGGTCAGAGTTCAGGATATAATTTTGAAAGTGGGCCATCCAAGGACCATTTCATCAAAGTTTGGTCTTAATTGCACCAGTTGTCTCGAGGAGATCTTCGATTATTTTTTACCGATTTGTTTTCTATTTTTAGTAATGGCGGCCAAAATTAGTCACAATTTTGAAATGGGACTTCCTAACCCTCTTTCTATCAGTTTGGTTTAAATTGCCCCATAAGTTTCAGAGAAGAACACTTCTACTATTGTTTTGATGAATCTTCTATTTTCATTAAGGTAGGCTATAGTTGTTGGAGGTTCGGATCCCGGACATAATCTTTAAAGGAGACCACCTATAGCCATTCCATCAAAGTTTGATCCCAGCTGCAACCAGAAGACTTTTAAAGAAAAGTTTACGACGGACAACGAATGCTAAGTGGTGGCAATAGCTCACATGGCCAGGTGAAATAAAAAGAGTAATCGGCTAAATTTCTAGGATTAAATCACTTAAAAAATGTATGATTTTTAATTTGGTGATGTTCATATTGAAAGAAGATATTTCTTTACCCACCGGCGTCGCCACTGTAACCGTTGACTTCGAGATTGTAATTCGAAGCTTCGTCACCAATTTTGAACACCGTATATTGAGCATATTTTTCAGCATCGTCAAAATCTTCCAGTTCAATACGAAGTGTGTATGTTTCAGCAGCTGTCAGCTTATGCAAGTGATCATTACCTGTAAATAAAATAACCTATCAGTCCGTTAGAAAGTTCACTGGAGTGCCGAGTCTTACATGTATGAAGAAATGAGTAAATATGACACAGATACCAACATCAATCACCATTGTACAAAATTAAATAATTTATTATTTTTCGTTTCAAACCTAATTTTTATGGAACTTTCATTTAGTTAAATCATATGCTGTATTTTTTATATCCTCAATTATATTGATAACAGGAAGATAAGTATTTGGTTCTCAATCGGATAATCAAAGGCCATTATAATATACATTATGTATGTTGCGAACTGGAATAAATGATAAGATGTCTAATAAATTTTACCTAACCAAAATTCTGTTGCTAAGTTTCCAAATCCAGTTTTGTAATCAGACCATCCTCGATAAAAATCTACCGATCCATTTATCCTTCTTTGAAATACCTAGAGATAGAAATTATGTAAATAAGAACAATAGTGACATTTCCACTTCATCCTCAGACAAACCCTGTATTTCCGGCTCAGATCGCAATACCAATATTCTATAATACTATATTATATAATACTAATTGTACATTAAAAGATAATTACATTTAATTGCAATTGAAATTAAATGAATTTATTTATTTAAAGACGAAATTGTTTTTGTATAAATGTAAGCGGCTGTTAAAATGGAATAGAACTATTAAATGGAATCGACCCGTCTTGTACCTAAGCGGCTTACGTATAAAAAGGTGCGCTCGAGTAATTCGTGCATTCTTTGTAAAGTTCACGGAGAGCGGGAAACGAAACACGTTTACAAGGTAAGACTGGTATTATTACACGTGGTTAATAATATATATAAAAATCAACTGTTTTAGAAATGCAATGCTAAGTTACATTAGTTAAGATGAGATTAAACAATTCTACTTGCTGTTTACTATATTCATTTAGAATTATTGTACAATTGTTTTGTAAAGTAAAATCGGAAAGTTAGAATTTTCTTTAATTTTGAACGAGCGAAACTTGTGATGAATTTCCTGTTTATGGTAATACATGTAACACATCTAAGCACATTTGCACCACCGATATCAAAATTTGATGTCTTATAAATACGTAATTGCATTTTAGTTTATTGTCTCAGGTTTCGGTACAAGAAGTGACGGTAAAGTACATTTATATTGTTAATTGTAGCATATACTTATCGTGTTAATTTTGTCACCCGCAGATTCACTCCAATTTTTCCGTTAATAATAATTAGCAAAGTTTAATTTTAAAAGATGAATGTATCATAGTTTAATTTTAAAAAGATGAATGTAGCAAATAACCCATGGTTATCTAATTTATCACTTATGAAATAAATGTGTCAGTCATTTAAATGTATAATAATCAGGAAACCGGTTTAAAGGTATTTTCGTGTATTTAAGTATCACGGCATTTACTTTCAACTGGATAAATAAAGTACAATGTAACTACTATTTAATCAATGATAAATTATAGCATTTTGGATAAATATCTTAAATTGGTTATAAGTCACCCTCATGCTCTAAAGTAATCGTTTAAGGAAAATGCCGAGAGCAAGAGGTAGGAGGCCGAATAGGCTCGCCAACAACCCCCAGCCAAGATGGAATCTACGGCAGCGGGGACCACAAGTAGATCAACCAAATGACAGACCGGTCCGCCCTGGAAGAGGAGCACGACGTCCGGTACAGCGCGGGGGTCACATTCCTCATCCTGCCCCTGTGGCCCCAGAGCCAGTACACCATGCAGTTCAGCCGGAGGCTATGCATGTTCAGCCCGAGGTTCAACCGCCAGTGGAATTAAACCCTGTTCCGGTTCAAAATCAACAACCCCTTGCTGCACAGGACCAACCTGTTGCAATTCAGGCTCCGGTACCAGCAAGAGGTGAGATAAATAATTTAAGCAATAGTATAGAATATATTGAACCTCAAATTGGGGAACCTTTATTTGTTCAAGGTTATACAAATGAATACGATATCTTTATTTCTCAATCACTTAAGGACAAGATATGGAATTTTGAATACCTTGATTTGTCAATTTTATTGAAACAAAACTTTGTTAGTAATATAAATGAAAACCACAACACATTGAAAATTGTGGATGGAAGAATTGTTGTTGAACAAAAATCAAAAAAAGTTAAAACCATTGATAATATAAAAGTTTGGACAGATGCATTTATTGTGTACATGCAAGTCGTTTTAGAAAATCACCCTAAAAAGGCAAGTGAAATGCTAAAATATATGGCAATTATTAGGTCTTTAGCAGAGGAATCAATGACTGAAAGATGGGTCCAATATGATCAACAATTCCGACTCAGACTTGCTCGTGATCCTTCGAAATGCTGGGCAAATATAGACGCCGAGCTTTGGTTGAGATATATAGCAAAGGCCCCATCATCACAGCCTTCAATTATGAGATCCTCCAGATATCCATGCTATGACTTCAATTATAAGGGCAAATGTATGAAAGAAAAGTGCGTTTATCGGCATACATGTATGAAATGTGGTCAATCTCATGCTTCAATATTCTGTGCCCAATTTGATGGTTCGGGTTCAACCAACCAGTTCAAGCAAAATACCCGCCAAGTCAATCAATATCAGGGGAATCAGGGTGTAAATTACAGCATTCAAACCCCCATCCCCCCTTTTCCAACAAATAATTACAGGCCTAGAAATTATACCCCTAGGCGTTAGTAAATGTTATTAAATTTTGGTTTCAGGGGAAAATAAAGATCAAATGGAAGTGTGGTCCTTAGGTCGAAGTCCAATAGATTTAAATGAACTTCATAGATTGTTATGGGATTATCCAGATAAATATAACGCAGATATATTATACGATGGTTTTTTAAATGGCTTTAAGATCAATTACACGGGTCCCAGGGTTGCTTTGGAAACAAAAAACCTTAAATCTGTCTTACAAAACCCAGATTTATGTGCCAAAAAGATTCAAAGTGAAATTGATCTAGGTCGCATTGCCGGTCCATTTAGCAAAAGGCCGATCTCAAATTTAAGGTGTTCACCTATAGGATTAATACCCAAAAAGACCGGGGGGTTTAGGTTAATAACACATTTGTCGTATCCTGAATCAAATAGTGTAAATCATTTTATTGACACGGAATATTCAACCGTCAAATATTCAAAATTTGATAATGCTATTGCAATAGTACAGCGTTTAGGAAAAGGGGCAAAAATAGGAAAATGGACCTAAAGTCTGCATTTCGTTTGCTACCAGTATACCCCGGTTGCTTTGATCTGCTTGGTTTTCAATTTAATGGTTTCTATTTCATTGACAAAATGATGGTAATGGGACTATCTGAATCCTGTGCTTATTTTGAAAAATTTAGTACATTTATAGAATACGCGGTGAAATCAGAAGCCGGTTCAGATGATATTGATCATTATTTGGATGACTTTTATTTTGCTGGAAAAGACACAAATGCGTGTGAATATCTAATGAAAACTTTCAAACAAATTTGTTGTCGTTTAAAAATACCAATTGCTGAAGAAAAAACGGAAGGACCGACTTCCGTTTTGGAATATTTGGGAATCACTATTGATACGCAAAAGATGATGATTAGAATCCCTGAAGAAAAAATAAACGATTTGCGCGAGCAAATTGAAAACGTTTTAGAACACAAAAAAGTAACATTGAAAACCTTGCAATCATTATGTGGCCTACTAGCATTCTGCACAAAGGCGCTACCTGCCGGAAGGGCATTTTGTAGAAGAATTTATGCATCCATGTCCGGGGTGAAAAAACATTACCACAAAATAAGGGTAAAAAATGAGTTAAAATCTGATCTTTTAGTATGGAAAGAATTTCTAGAAAACTTTAACGGTCTTTCTTACATACATGATCTAAATTGGTCCTCCAATGTCGATATTGATCTATATACAGACAGTGCTAATGTTGGGAATGGATGTGGGGCTTATTTTGCTGGTAAATGGGCATATTTACCTTTTCCAAACGAATGGCAATTTACGGATATTATGAAAGATATGACATATTTAGAACTTATCCCGATCGCTTTGGCAGTTTATTTATGGGGTGATCAATTCAGAAACAAGAAAATCATTTTTCATTCAGATAACTCTGCCCTCGTTTCCATTCTCAACAACAGGTCAAGCAAATCTGAAAGAGTAATGTCACTTTTGAGACCAATTGTATATTCTTCTTTACAATTGAATTTTCATTTTAAAGCGAAGTTTCTTTTTTTCTGTTGAAAACGGAATAGCTGATGCCATTTCTCGCCAACAGGTAAAACGACTGAGAGAGCTGGCACCCTCTGCAGACTTATATCCATGCCCGGTACCTCAGGAATTTTGGAACCTTTTTGAAGTAGAAATGAACAAAATATTGTCTGCTTCATTGGCATCAAATACATGGAACTCTTACAATAACGGAATTGAACGTTTTGAAACCTTTAGACTAAATTATGGTTTAACCACGATTTGGCCACCGCCTGTTCATCATTTGGCAAATTTTATTGCATATTTATCAAAAATGTCTTTTTCTCCATCAACAATTCGTTTGTATATATCCAGTGTTGGTTTTGCAAATAAATTAAAGGGTTTAGATGACACCACACAATCATTTCTTATTCAAAAACTGATGAACGGAACAAACAAATTGTATGGAAAAGCCGATATACGACGACCAATTACAATTGATATGCTTACAAAGTTTGAAATAGCATTAAAACATGTTTGTTTTTCACAATATGAAGCTTTAATGTTCATGTCTGCATTTTCATTGTCTTTTTTCGGTTTACTGCGTATTGGAGAAATCACGATTTCCAAGGCTTGTGAAGCAACGAGGATTATTCAAAACAGTAATATTGAAATAGTCAAAGAGTCAAATGTATCTTATATTTCATTAACTATTAAATTTTCAAAAATAGACCAATTTGGAATATCAAATACTATCCAAATTAACGAAGAAGAGGTTAATGTCACTGTTTGTCCAGTTAGAACATTGAAAAAATTCTTAGGCGTAAGACCGCAATTTTTTGGGCCATTATTTTGTCATTTTAATAAAAAACCAGTGACAAGAAATCAGTTTATTAAAGTACTTCAGGACTGTTTGAAATATTTAGGTTTTGCACAAGAAGCAATTAAATGTCACTCGTTCAGAATCGGAGGGTGTACATATTTATTTCAAAAAGGTACTGACGAAGCGATGATCAAGAAAAAAGGTCGATGGACTTCAGATTGTTTTAAAAGATATATCCGATGTTAAATGTATTTTTTCTATTTACAGTATTTAGGCATATTTGGATTGTGGGGAGTTCTATAGTAAGACGGGCATCTGATCGTACAGCGAGTAGGCCAACCGGTCATCACCTGGGCATGGACAAGTATGGCTACGTGGTGACCTGGATCGGGATGGGAGGGATGAAGATATATGACCTAAATAATGCCATTACAGGTATGATAAACATTAAAGGCCAACCTGATGTAATTCTTATACACTGTGGGGCAAATGACATTTTAAACTGCCCATTAAGGGATGTTTTGCACACGATGAAAGTCGAACTTGTTCATTTGATGCATCGAGTGGCGCCCGGAACTTCCATTATTTATTCTGAAATGTTGCCCAGATTGAAGTGGCGTAACTCTTACAATGATCAGCTGGTCGAAAAAACAAGGAAACGTTTAAATCGTGGTATGAGAAAATTTTTGTTGACGAGGCAATGTTACATTATTAGACATCCTGACTTCGATGATAAATATCATGGATTATTCGATGAGGATCAGGTCCATTTATCCTTCATTGGCAACGACATTTTTATCAATTCGTTGCAAGGTGCACTTGAAACCTTCTTAACAAAACCTTTGCAGTCTATATATCCAGCTTAAATTGATAAATTAAAGTGGCAGGAGTCATAATTAACTAATTATTCCTTTGGCGGAATTTATCAAGTTTTATTATTCGCTAGGATAAATTAACCAGCGATTTAATGTTATATTCATAGACACTGATATATTAATCGTCACAAGTGTGTTTTGAACTTGATGGCCAATATTGATGTGTAAAATAAATTAATAAATGTCATGACAAAACCTGCCAATAAATGAGTTATTGTTAATATTTTGAAATTTTGTCATATTGAATTTAGATTGATATTGAACAATATATTGAATTGAATTGATACATTGTAGCTGGTTTGTCTTTTGTTGACAATCGGCATTCATTGATGAAATTGAAGTCACTCGTCTGTCTGTCATCAGTGAAAAACATATTGAAAAATTGATTTTAATTGGTACATTGTAGCTGATTTTTGGTTTGTTAACAATCAGCATTTATTACTGAAACCGGAGTCACTCGTCTGCTGGAAATTTTGATTCAAGCGGTTATTTAATGTTTCGAATCGTGTACACACTTAGCATCTGTGGTCACTTTGTTGAAGTTTAGAAATTCAATAATTACATTTAATTGCAATTGAAATTAAATGAATTTATTTATTTAAAGACGAAATTGTTTTTGTATAAATGTAAGCGGCTGTTAAAATGGAATAGAACTATTAAATGGAATCGACCCGTCTTGTACCTAAGCGGCTTACGTATAAAAAGGTGCGCTCGAGTAATTCGTGCATTCTTTGTAAAGTTCACGGAGAGCGGGAAACGAACCCTCCCACCCCTCCCTATGTATTTAAGATATGTTTTCTGCGCTTATATGTTTATCGTTACAGACACCCAGATATATCGTCATGACATACCATTGGTGGCTATCTGCATTTACTGATTGGGATATTGATGGACACTGTGTGGCGGAATTTATCAAGTTTTATTATTCGCTAGGATAAATTAACCAGCGATTTAATGTTATATTCATAGACACTGATATATTAATCGTCACAAGTGTGTTTTGAACTTGATGGCCAATATTGATGTGTAAAATAAATTAATAAATGTCATGACAAAACCTGCCAATAAATGAGTTATTGTTAATATTTTGAAATTTTGTCATATTGAATTTAGATTGATATTGAACAATATATTGAATTGAATTGATACATTGTAGCTGGTTTGTCTTTTGTTGACAATCGGCATTCATTGATGAAATTGAAGTCACTCGTCTGTCTGTCATCAGTGAAAAACATATTGAAAAATTGATTTTAATTGGTACATTGTAGCTGATTTTTGGTTTGTTAACAATCAGCATTTATTACTGAAACCGGAGTCACTCGTCTGCTGGAAATTTTGATTCAAGCGGTTATTTAATGTTTCGAATCGTGTACACACTTAGCATCTGTGGTCACTTTGTTGAAGTTTAGAAATTCAATAAGTTATATTTGATATTTATCGACAGAATGGACCTTAACACGAAATCATTTCCAAATAACCCAGGTACGTTATGATTATACTACAAACCACAGATAACCATCGATATGTAGTGATCTGCAACAAGGACATAAATGCAACTCTTTTTTCCCACTTTTTGATTTAGTAGCTAGATCATTATTGTACATATAGCTTCTTACATTGTTACGAGTGAATTATCAGATTTCTCAAATCAACATAATTAAATTACGTTTTTTTGCACGAGCTTTAGCTAAAAGTTCCGTAATTTAACTTTCGAGATTGGAGAAATCTGATAATCCACAAGTAAAAATGTAAGAGGCTGTTTCTCTAATTTTCAACTCGTTTTGAAAACTTATGATTTGTGATCAAAAGCATTGGATAAATGTGCACGTCGTCATCAATTTTGTTGGCGCTTCTCCGAAATCCCGACGACGTCACAATTAATTCGACCAATCAATATCCGAGAACTAAAAAGTCACTAGTGACATTATCAATCTTTACACAATGGGCCGAGAGAGAAATGTGTTTCTTCAACAGCTGAATATTTATACAACATCAAATTTTAAGAGTAATTAATTATATCTTTCTTTAATTTGTTATTCTTACATAAGATATCTTGCTAAGACAGTCAAACTGTTATATGATTAAACTTATTTTTAATGTTGTACTAAAACTTAAAATTGACTGAATCCATTGTTATTGTCATTCAATGAATAATACAGAAAATAAACATAAATACTGTCCATCCGCCTCCAGCTGAATCCATGTTACAGTATACTTCAATGCCTCCTGGGTCACTGTTAGGAAATACAGTGTATATACCACTAGCACCTGTCACATCTCCACAATCTCTGGGGCAACCTTCATCAAAAGAATTAAATGTTTGTGCTACGAACTTACAATTAAAGAAATATACTTTTAAGATATTAGGAATTAATTGTTCATACATGAAATTAGTTGTCGACATTCTATATTCATCAAAAGCAACAAAAATATCTTGCGGAAAGAATCATTTGTTGGATTTCAGGTAGCACATCAAAGGCAATGAAAAAAATTATCTTGCAGAGGGAAGAACTTGTGTTTCAAACAAAAGGTCGACAATCACCAGGATTGAATAAATCAAATCAAATCAAATCAAATAATATTTATTAAAGAAAGCTCATTGTATGAACATATACCAAATACAATGTGACTATTCAAAACTAGAGGCTCTCAAGAGCCTGTGTCGCTCACCTGGATTTAACTTGTCCACCTTCAGCAGGACTGATAATTTAAGTGTAAGAGTTATCTTGGCTCTTTTTCCCATAGGTTCAATGTTAAACAAAGTTTGGGTGTGGTGGCCATCTTAGTTGACATTCAAGGTTATCAAACACTATCAAACACTGAAAGAGGACCATTGCTGGTATTAGTTTGGTTCACTGACACGTCTAACAAGGAACCGTTTGACAATGCAGAATGTTCTTTCTTCTTGATTTTTTTTATTCTTGAAACATACGTTCATTGTTATCAAATAATGTTGTTATGTTATAAATTATATGACATACAATTTATGTAACGCTCCCTTTTTTAACTAGTATATAAATACCCTGTTTTATATTGTTTCTATATTATTATGTTATTAACATTTTTTATTAAAAGGAAGCATACACACAATAGTTTTTACTATACCTCTACACATACAGCCACGACCACTCAGAAATATCTCGTTGTTTCCACATTTGTTAACCTCATATGATTCTGTAACAATATATATATATATATATGTGTGTGTAAAAATATCAATGACTTTAAATGTTTTATAGTGTTATTAACTGGCTATGTTTGTATTGGCTTTGGTTGACATAAATTCAAGGGTGGCTGTATTTGCCCAGCGGCCGGTAGGATCACAGGCCTATAGAGTAACATTGGCCGAGAATCTATACAGGGCCAATACGTAAACAGCTAGTTCATAACACTTTTATTAAATAGTGTGATTTACTACCATACCGGTGTTATTTAATAAAGTAAGATATTTGTATCTTTCATTAAAACAAGTTTACGTTTTCTTAGGAACAGCTTTATACGAGTTTCTTCAGAATTCAAATTCGTACTTAGTCCTCTTTTATGACGGTCATGACCGCTGGCAGTCTTTTATAAGGTAATTTAAAAATTCATAAGTTGATTCTAATTTTATGGACCGGTCCAATACAGCTGATCAATTTTAAAGTACGCGGTTTATAAGGAATTCATGCGAATCCAAACGACTTTCATTACCAATTTAAACAGATCTTGAAGTTACTGGACACGCTAACACATCTTCACTATATGGAAGATTATGGAAGGGAATATCCGCCATAATTATACATTTCTTAATTTGTAAAATGCAGTTTCTTAATTTGTAAAATGTAATTTCTTAATTTGTAACATGTATTTTTTCCATCCGTTACATGAATTTCTACATTTTTTGATTTGTGAAATGTAACTTCTTAATGTGTAAATGCAATTTCTTACTTTGTTAACCTATTTTCTTCGTTCGTTACATGAGATTCTACATTTCTTAATTTGTGAAATGATATTTCTTTATTTGTTCAATTAAATTTCTCCATTCTAAATCGTAACTATGAATTATAAATTTCTCAATTTGTAAAATTGAATTTCTATGTCTGTATAGGACGTATATTTGTTTTTCAATCGAAATATTAAAACTCTCTATCTGTGAAATGTAAATTCTTGGTTTGAGTCACGATTTTGGAAAATGTGTCAATGTAATTATTTCCGCTGACAGCAAATGGGAAGTTCCGTTTCTCAAGAAAAACTACAAGTTACAAATCAAGAAGTTACAAATCAAGAATGAAATAGTTCCACAATATTCCGCACGAGGGCGCTATTATCGTTACCGGAAACCATGGATCCATCATATATATATTCTATATTATACAAGATTAGCTTTTGAAAAAAGCTGAGGTCATTCGTTTAGCATTTTTATGGAAAAGATTGGTCATATATATTCAAAAAATGCATTGCAGAGTCCTTTTTTATTAGATTTTTATTAAGCTAGGCTTTGAAAGATTCCATTTCATACAATCTTTTAAAAAGTTTTTTTCAAAAGATATCAGTTCTGTATGGAAAGGACGTAGGGAGTTGACCCCCCCCCCCCCCCCGAGCTTAGGCTTACACATATATCTACACAATTTATAAACAAGTTTTTCTAACGAGGTTATATTTACTTTCCGTTACATTGCAATTTATTATTAATTGCTGGAAACTGTATACTGACCACAGTTCCCCGTTAATTGCTACTATTCAATACTGCTGATTACAGTGGCTGATTATAATCTTAAAATAAATACGTTGTAAGTCGCAGTGCTAATATTTTTGTACATCCTAAACGATCGATGAATTAATCAAAGCATGCACTTTAAAACTGAAATAAACTTTCCCATAACCTATAGAGAAACGTGTGCAGACGATAATACTATCATTAATCAAAGCTAACGGTTTGCGGCTTTATCTAAACAACAATTTGACAGTTCATAATGAAATGCATTCCTACAGTGTCATAATACTAAAGCTTTTAGGGGACCATCTCATAACATGTTTCGGAAACAATTGTTTATTATAACATATTTTAAGATGACTCCTTATTAAAACTATTTTAAAACTTTAAGATTTGTCATCAGTTTATTAATTTTCCATATAATGAAATGCTAATTTATATATCAGATGAGAAACAAAATCTTAAGGTCAGAAACAGAATACACATATTTGTCTTACCAGAATTGTTCAAACAGTGTAAAGTGGATATTTACATCAAATTCAACATGTGTCGTAACGTAACTATAGATCTTACTTTTTCATATTTACAAGCATCTACTTATTGGATTTGTTTATTTATACAACAGCTTTTACCTGCTTTCATACTGAATGGTATTTTCTTACCGTATTATACGTTCAGTATATTCCTTTTTTTCAAATGAACACTTTATCGTTGGTGAAAGGACAATTCTTATCAAGCGTCTGAGTGATAAACTCAAATCATACAGAAAGTTATCGACACTTCAAACATTTTAAAGACCAACTTTTCAAAGTCAACTTTTGTTTATCTATATATAGTCATTCGCCGACGCGAATGACAAAAATATAAAATATGTAAGTGTCCTAATTTTCTGTCCATATCTAGACAGTTTAGCAATAGATACATGCACTGTTTCGATTAAGGGGGAGGGGAGTATTCCGGTAACGATAATAGCGCCCTCGTGCGGAATATTGTGGAACTATTTCATTCTTGATTTGTAACTTCTTGATTTGTAACTTGTAGTTTTTCTTGAGAAACGGAACTTCCCATTTGCTGTCAGCGGAAATAATTACATTGACACATTTTCCAAAAACGTGACTCAAACCAAGAATTTACATTTCACAGATAGAGAGTTTCAATATTTCGATTGAAAAACAAATATACGTCCTATACAGACATAGAAATTCCATTTTACAAATTAAGAAATTTAGAAATTCATAGTTACGATTTAGAATGAAGAAATTTAATTGAACAAATAAAGAAATATCATTTCACAAATTAAGAAATGTAGAATTTCATGTAACGAACGAAGAAAATAGGTTAACAAAGTAAGAAATTGCATTTACACATTAAGAAGTTACATTTCACAAATCAAGAAATGTAGAAATTCATGTAACGGATGGAAAAAATACATGTTACAAATTAAGAAATTACATTTTACAAATTAAGAAACTGCATTTTACAAATTAAGAAATGTATAATTATGGCGGACATTCCCTTCCATAGAAGATGGGGTACGTGTATCATATATTTCCAGTCTGATCAAGGAATTTTAGCAGTGATCAACATACAAATTTTACCACTTTTCTCAAAATCATGATTGATTTGTCCTGAGCAGTACACAGATTTAAAAGTTTTAAAAAAAAAGTTGGCTTTCTTTGCTTTAAGACAAATTTATAGTGAAAGTCGTTTGGATTCTCACGAATTCCTTATAAACCGCGTACTTTAAAATTGATGTTTGCGTTTACCTTAGAAACAGCGTAATTAGATCTAAGCCATTCCAGTTAATTGTTTTGTCAGGCACTATTGCTTCTGATATGAATTTGAAATTGCAAGGGGATTGTCTTTATATGTTTGTGAAATATGGGTTAATGTCCTGCAAGACAGTATATAATGTATCGTGTGTATAGTTATGTATGATTTTGCCTTGTTGCACATGATAACCAAAACCCACGATTATGTGACGGATAAATGCTTAGTTCAACAATTCTTTGAGATATCGGGCACGCACGCTCATAACCTAATTTTGTTGTTTTGTACATAAATCTGAAAATTTTGTGTCCAGATAAAGTGGCCTTTGCGGCAGGCAAATTAACTTATAATTTCCTCTATTATACAATATCCCTTTCACAAAAACTTGAAAGCATCTTAAGGCCAGTCAGTTGAATCTGGGTTTTGATTTTTTGATCCGTTTGTCTTTCTCTGCATTATAACAAACTAGAGGCTCTCAAGAGCCTGTATCGCTCACCTGGATTTAACTTTTCACCTTGAGCAGACCTAAAAATTTAAGTGTTGCAATTTAAGTGTTGGCTGGTTTTTCTATAGGATTCTATGTCAAACTAATTTCAGCTGTGGCTGTCATCTTGGTTGACAGTCCAGGTCAACGGATACATTTCTAAAAGAAAACCATCTAAGGACCATTTCTGCTAAGTCTTGTTCCAACTGGCTAAGCAATTTCAGACAAGAAGATTTTTAAATGAATTTTTCCTATAGGGTCCAATATTTAACAAAGTTCGGTGTGGCAGCCATCTTGGTTGACAATCCGGGTGATCGGACACATTTCTGAAAGAGAACCTCATAAGGACAAATGCTGCCAAGTCTGGTTCCAATATGTCAAGTGGTTTCAGACAAGAAGATTTTTCGATGAATTTTTCCATATGGCCCTATGTTAAAATATGTTCGGGTATGGCGGCCACCTTGGTTGACAGTCTGGGTCATCGCACAAAATTCTGAAAGAGGACCATCTAAGGACCATTGCTACCAAGTCTAATTCTAATTGGCTTAGTGGTTTCAGACGAGAAGATTTTTGAGTGAATTTCCCATAGGGTCCTATGTTAAACTAAGTTCTGCTGTGGCAACCATTTTGGGTCACAGTCCACGAAATCAGACACATTTCTGAAAAAGGACCTCCTAAGGACCAATGCTGCCAAGTCCAGCTCCAATATGTCAAGTTGTTTCAGACAAGACGATTTTTCAATTAATTTTCCTATAGGGCCCTATCTTAAAATATGTTCGGTTGTGGCGGCCATCTTGGTTGACAGTCCGGGTCATCGGACACACCTCTGTAAGAGGACCATCTAAGGACCATTGCTGCCAAGTCTGGTTCCAATTGGTCAAGTGGTTTAAGACAAGAAGATTTTTTACTGAATTTTTCTACAGGGCCCTATGTTAAACTATGTTCGGCTGTGGCGGCGATCTTCGTTAACAGTCCGGGTCATTGGACATATTTCTGAAAGAGAACCTCCTAAGAACCATCACTGCCAACTTTGGTTCCAACTGGCTTTGCAGTTTCATATAAGAAGATTTTTGAAATTCACTCCCTCCTTTTTTCTATTTTTAGTAACAGCAGCCATGTTGGTTGGAATTCGGGGATGCCAGATATAATTTTGGAAGGGGGCCACCCAAGGACCATTCCACTAAAGTTTGGTCTCAATTGGCCCAGTGGTTTGAGAGAAAAAGATCTTTAAAGGAAAGTTTACGCTGGTTGCCGTCTTTAAAGGACAAAAAACTCCTCTAAGGGGTCAATCATTGATTCTGGTCATGTTGACTTATTTGTAGATCTTACTTTGTTGAACATTTTTGCTGTTTACAATTTGTCTTTACCTATAATAATATTCAAGATAATAGCCTAAAACTGCAAAATTTCCTTAAAATTAACAATTCAGAAGCATAACCCAACAAAGGGTTGTCTGCAAATTTCATGACAGGTAGATCTTAACCTGATGAACATTTTTACCCCATGTCAGTTTTGCTCTAATTGCTTTAGTTTTTGAGATATAAGACAAAAACTCCAGTTAACCGCTATGTTCTATTTTTAGCCATGTCGGCCATGATACCCTTATGATGCTTGTGGCCAAGTTTGGTTCAATTTGGCCCAGTAGTTTCATGGGAGAAGATTTTTGTAAAAGTTAACGGACGACGACGAGGACGGACGACGGACGACGGACGCCAAGTGATGAGAAAAGCTCACTTGACCTTTCAGGTCAGGTGAGCTAAAAATGGTTTGAAAAACCTACTTTTCCAACAAGAAAATAATAAAGACTTGTCTCACCCGTATTAATTCGTGGACATGTAGAGTTAATTCAATTTA
Organism: Mytilisepta virgata; assembly: GCA_028015205.1. Classification (NCBI taxonomy): domain Eukaryota; kingdom Metazoa; phylum Mollusca; class Bivalvia; order Mytilida; family Mytilidae; genus Mytilisepta; species Mytilisepta virgata. The sequence goes on from CM051517.1 coordinate 6,799,562, forward strand.
TCTTATATTTAGCGTTGATATACGAGTTATCAGCCGAAAAATCTAACTTAGACGGAAAAGAAATATCTTTATCAACTGAGGCATTGCTTCTTTCCCATATCAATTCTAGTACTGTTTGGGACAGATCAATAATGATTTTGAGAAAAGTTGTCAAATTTGTATGTTGGTCGACGCTAAAATTCCTTGGTCACAGTGGAAATGAATGATTTATGACACCCCATTCTCATATTAGTCCCGATATCATTCCTCGACTTATATATCAGACCTCGACTGATATGGAAAAATGGGTGTAATAATCTATAAATACATGTATAATGCTCTCTTACAGATTAACACATATCTTAGGGGATGAAAATTATTCAAACTTTAATCTTTTACAAAATTGTTCTCAACTGAGAGTTCCGAAATAAACAAAAATGGTAAACCTGGTCATGCAATATTATTCAAGTACATGCACTTAAGTTAATATATGGCAAAGATTTTACCATTTGGTATATGCCCGGATGAGTAGTTTTTGTATTTATTCCAAATTTCTTCTGCATTTTTCATGCCCAAAGCACAAAATGGAAGAAATCAGGGAATGCCCAGTTCTACAGTAATACATGAACCCGTATATACCTGGATGTTCAGATTATGAAACATTTTTCTTTCGCTATTCACTTGGTTTATGTATTTATATGTTTGGCATTACATTGTATAGATTTAACACATATCCGTTCTATACTCTTATTTTTTGTATTTCGTGGAAGTATCTTTTTTGTAGGATGTAAGGAAATATTTTAGCATTTTAATACTGAAAAACTTGAACTGTCTTTTGATCTCATCTGTAGTCATAAATTAAATTGGTTGGAATCCCAAAACTATGTTGACACGGTCGACCTTTTGATAGTTGATTTAACAGACTGACTGTTACAATTTAGATATGGTATTTATATATATAGTACTACGTATTTCCTGAAAATAAATAATGCATCGTACGTTGGTATGTTTGTAATATTCTCGACCAGTGTGATCCAATGCAAACCTAGAGGAAAAAAACCCTAGCTAAGGTATTATAATTTACTCACCAAACTTTACACATGCATATTGATAACTGTGAGTAATAACACATTTCTGGTTTGAAGTACATTTGCTTGGCCAACATGCACCGTTTTCCTACAACAATACGGTAGAATATTTGCCTTGTATAAATGTAGTTCAGAATTATATCAATTTCAATTATTAAAAATGCAAATGTTAAACGTTTATGTGTTACAATGAAAAACTCCATTCTACATTTTTTTTAAACCTAGTACATCCTTCTTTAAAAAAAACTCCATTCTACATTGATATATGCCCCTTCTGTATAAACTACTATGTACATTAATATATACCCCCCAGGTACATTAAGATGGAACCATCGGCTTAATCCAGAAATATCCCCTCGGAAGTTTTTCATGTCATCGTATTGAAAGACAGCGGCTGACGTTCTTTGTAATTTAATAATAAAAAAGCAATTTCCAATATAAGCTTTATTATAATCTTTTGGGTCTTATTTTTATTAATGTAACTTATGTACATGTATTTTATATATATATCAGAATTTGAATACAACGATAAAACATGTCGGGCCGTCCTAGTAGACTTACACATTATAGGGGCAACCATTTGATGAGGAAGGTGCAAATTAATCCTAGATTACTTTTTTGGCTACCTCTATGGTCCTGTAATTTGAACATTAAAAATCAACACTAAAAGTTTTTGAAATAATCAAAACATTATTTAAGTATTTTGGTTAATCTAATTTGTATTCAAATGAAATACACTAAGTGATAAAACATCAGATCAAATAGCCTTAACTGACCATTCAGATTCACAGAATTTCTTAAACTGTTTAACTGTTTCATAATGTTCAGGTTATGCTATACAACAATTTACCATAAACAGACCCTATTTTCACTTATGAAAAAAAAACCTCGTGCGGCTCATTGATTTGGCTAAAACTTTTTATAATTCAAGTTGCAAGTTTGAGGTGTTACTATAGCAACAGTTGTCAAGGTGATCAATTTATAAATTTGAAAAAATAAAGCTGTGTGTAATACTTTTACATTGTATAGAATAAATGTTTTTATCTTTGAAACAGATATTTTTTCTATATATGTGATCAATTGTGCAAAACTGTGCAAACGGTATAGAGTTATGTTTTTGAATCAATCTGTGAATTGCCACTAAAAACCGGAATGACATCAGGTGCTCCGGTCGGGAAGGCCTCAAATAGCGGGATGGTATGAGTAGTTCAGTTACCAGCATTTCGACACTGATATGACTTTCATACTCATAAAGTCATTTTGAACAAATATGCATATGAAGTACATCAAAATTAATATGGTAGATTGGTTGTTAAATAATACTTACGACTGACCACGAGGATGATTCGGAGTACGAGTAACCTTCCTTTTCCACAACTTTGTCTCCACTGGAAACCTCTAAAAGTTCACAATAAAGCTGGTCTCTAACATAGTTAATACCAGTACATCCTGTACGTCTTGTACATTCTCTTTTACATTTAGTTGGTCCACAATTATTTAATATCATTAGAACTTTTGACTCTAAATATTTACCTTTATGCACTAAATCACACCCGGCAGTATCCAGTACAAATAGAAAAATCGTCCACAACGCTAAATGTGTCATTTTAACACTCACTCGTAATAATATCACAATCTCCAAAAAATATAATCTAAAGGAAAAATGTATAACTGGACTGTCATCTGATTCAACAACGATTATTAATAATTATTGGTAACAATAACTTTATAATTAATGTTTTTATAAACTCTAATCTATAGCTAATCATTTATGGTAAAGAGTTGGTTATTATTGTATTCCATCCAATTAATTTTGAAAATCAATTTTCATTAAAATTTCATATTTCGAAACAAATCCCATTCACGCTTTTGAATACCAACTCAATGAAATTATAAAATTTAGCCTCTGGTGTTTTCAGCCTGCAGTAATTATAATTAATAACAGTATAACATCTCATCAAATTTTAATTGCTTAGAAAGTTAAATAGTAAATATTGGAATACTCAAACTTAACTTGGGACATAGTACAAAGAAATTATTTTAATCGAAGCGCTGAAGCGGCACTGATGGAAATATTGAAAGCAGTGTGATTATGTGTTAACATAAAACATGTTATGAAAGGAGGAAAACGGTACTGACCGACACCCCATCTGAAAACCAAAAATAAAGGTTATAGGTTTTATATAAAGTCAAGTTGCTATAAGCCTGATTCATTCTTCTAAACACAATTAATCTCTTCAATCAAAATTGAAAAACAAAATGTTTTTTAAAAATGTATCAACTTTGAGTTGATAACTTCAGTTGTCCCTATAGGCTCGTCAGTTACAAAATGTATTTGTAAAATGACCTAACAGCCACGTGGAAATTTTTTATTTAATACTTTCAATTACCTGCAGTAAATTGTTCTGTATTTCTTGTTTGATTCTTCTGTTTTGGAAGATTTAAGTTGTATGGTCTACGGTCAAACGCACGCTCTCAATATACAGTAGTTAAATTTGTCTTATCTCTGGTTGTTTTCAAGATTCTTGAATTACATGTCTCATTTACGTTTTCTGAATACAGCCATATCAGACAATGCGGAATGTTGACAATGTTTAAAGCAAAGGCATTATTCAAAATTCAGAACTCGGAGGTAAAGATCAAACAAAACGATGTATACACACTGGAAATGTCAGTATTTCCTACAATCTTTCCAACAACATATCAGCAAAAGAATACGGAAGCAAATAAGACGGAATCCCAATAGGACAGTGGAAATATTAATACATTTATAATCTAAATCTACAGAAAAGGCGAGTTCTATAACAGAAACACAGAGAAGAAGTACTAGTAGGTAATGTGACGGGATAATTATCCCCGCACTTTCGAAGAAAGTTCGGGAATATAGCGATTGCCTCCTTCCGTCCGCCCGTCCGACACACTTTCTTGTGACATCAACTGCTCCTTCAATTTTGGGTTTAGGAATTTATTTTCTCTATAGAATGGCTGCATACCACCTGTAGATGCGCAATAAGGTTTTAAAATTTTGTTTTTCTAAAAAGATTTGGTTGAACTTCGAAAATTTGGAATTCACGCTTGTGACCTAAACTCGTCTTTCATTTTTCAATTTATGCATTTTATTTCTATACAGTATTGTCATGCAGATTGGCTTCATACTATTTTTGGATGGGGATAAGGTTTTATATTTTTGACTATAGGTAAGTGCCCCAACTACTTACAGTGGGTGCGGGGATCACTGTCGATTCCGACAGTACAGATTTCAGAATGACTGCATAATATTTTTGGATGGGAATAAGGTTTTATATGTTTGACTACAGGTAAGTGGCCCAACTACTTACAGGGGGTGCGGAGATCACAGTCGATTCAAACAGTACAGATGTCTAGTTTATTGTTCTGTCATTTGTCTATTATTCCGGGATCATATTATCCATATTAATGTCTTGAATGTGCATTAACCTGTACACAAAGGGAACTAGAGTTATATAATGTACTAAGACCATATAGTTCACATCTTTAATATTCATATTATCCATATAAAATATAACAGAATAACCACAATTTAAATCTAGACAAAAGTAATTGTATACAGTTCACTATTTGTAACATAAACTCCCTTGGCCACTTTCAACTTTCTCACAAAATCAAAATCTACATCTATTATTTATTTTAACTAAACCTTACATTATAGTTTCTGAATATTTTGATAAACTCTACTATGTTATTACAACTCTACGAATTTTTCCAAGTACAACAGTAAAATGTCAGCATTAATCATTAAAGTGTGTTAATTACATGTATATTGACCAAGCACTCTTTGATTTAATTGACCATTCCACAGTAATAACCGATGAACAGCAAACCCAAAGACAGCACATAAATTAAAGAAATAGCTATGTGAAATCGCACAGAAAGCCGGGAGTGTCATCAAGTGTTATGCACCTGTGGGCACTGCCCCATTGAAAACCGACCGCGGGCCATCCCACCAAGACTTTGCAACAAGAAAAACGACATTCACTTGTTAGCTCACCTATAGCCAGTTTGTACTATTGCCATCATTTTTCGCCTATCATCCGTGATTATTTCACATTTTGATCTCCCTCTACTGGACAAAAGAGAACAGAATTTTACCAAGCACAGATGTTCACAATAAGGTCCCTCCCGAGTGCTAATATTTTGATTTAGAAGTCTAGCAAGACGACATGGGGTAATATAGTGTCCCCATGATCTTTGTCTATTACCTCACAATGTTGCAATCTGGAATACCCTCATTAACAATTGTTTTAAAGAAAACTTTTTATACACTGGTCCAGTTACGTAAATAGAAGAGTCTCAGAAACCTCTTAGGGCTCATTACAGTTGAAGGAGGTAAGTAATATAGACAAAGCCTCTAGCAGAACATTATTTTCAAAGTTAATTTTAAAACTGATACTTTTTCGCCATGCATGGATTTAGTCATTGATGGTTTATTGAACTGTTATGTAACAATATTAAATTAGATTTTTAATTTTTGATTGATTTTCAAAAAAGTAATCTACCGATGTTTAATTTATATACTCCCTAGAGGTAAATTTTGGATTGATGACTGAAGAATCATGGAATTAAACTTGGCAGGAAGCATACTAGTATTATTAATCTTTATAATGCTGAAGTCATTTTAATAAAATCCAATGTTAGTAATAAATGACTTTCAGTAGTTGTCCCACCGAAAGATCAAAAGGAAAAAAGCAGCATTCGGAAATCAAACAGGAAAAACTTTCAAGGTCAAATAACGAAAGATTACACTTTAATCGCCTAAAGAACAATTTTGGAACTTAGCTTCGTCACTTACGTCCACGCATAAAACGCGTATAAAACGATTGGACTACAAAATTAAAATACCAAATTATGCATTCAGTTCATCTTTTAATAACTTTTTTATTAATATACTAAATGATTAGATGATACATATAGCATCTAAACTATATCAGTCAGCCTATCAGACTATCTAAACGCGCCCATATATTGCGATTTAAAAATAAAAAAGGACATACATTTGTAACATGATAACATAAAACCACATATGGAAAGCTTTACTTGAGGGTGCTTAATAAAAAAAAAATATTTTTAAAAGTCAAAAGTAAGTATTATAAAAGAAATACCAGAAGGCAAAAACAAAAGAATAACAAACCATAGGGAATTAGAATAAGAACATCACACACATAACTATTTTATGATACCAAATTTTACGCACAAGAAATGCATACATGTATTACGTTGATTTGAAACTCATCAGTTGTGATCAAGGCCTAAAATGTTGAAAGCATCTTAAAAACGTAAAAATGCATACTCGTAAGGTTAAATCCAAAAAATCATCGAAGGACAAGGCTATGCACGATGAATATATCTTTATTTTTCACGAAAATTAACATTAAGCAACTACCATGCAGAATCCTTTAATTTCAGTTTTTGCTATATACACGATTCACTCACTACATGTATATCTAAATATTCCTAACTTAAGTGATTATCGGTCTTATCTTCCCCAATGAACTTGATATTAAAGGGGTCAGCGTTACATCTGCTTCACATCCTGATTTATACTTATACATGTAAAAAGCGACAAAGCGACGAAGGCGTTTAAAATCAAGACTTTATGACAAACGTTATGATTTTAACAATTGTGAAGTCATCCTATCTTATAGTAATAATATACGAAGGTCTAGAGCTTTTGGCATTTACATTTTACAGTTGATTCTGATTTTCTTGAGAGAAGGAAGTTATTGTCGCTCACATAAACGTCTTATACAAGTTTATGTTCACACTTGGCCAATATCATCACTCCAGAAATTAAACGGAGCACCTGATGTCACTTCCGTTTTTAGTGGAAATTCACATATTGATTCAAAAACATAACTCTATACCATTTGCACAGTTTTGCACAATTGATCACACATATATAAAAATGAAATTAAACGACTCGATTGACCGATAAGAAGTTTCTATCTCACAAATAAGAATAAAAGATTTCATGCGTTACTGGAATTGAAGCTTAATCGGACTTGACATACTAATGGATAAATGCTTGCAATGTGACGGATCTGATTTCACACCTGGTTTTTGTGGGATTCACATTGTCTAAGGTTCTGTTCTGTCTTTTTCTGCGAATGAGCTGATTACTGTAGATGGGATATATTCAAGAATAAAGGAACAACACTTTTCAACAACAGTTAGTTCTACTTAGTCAAAGATCTTAAATGTATTTAAAAGTGGGAAAATTTTATCCACTACAGTCTCGGGATTAATCAATATATTTATTTTATACAATGAAAACCTAATACGCTTCACTTCTACAGAAAAATAATTTGAAATTAAAAACCCGTCGTTTGACGGCTACACAGTCTTGAATATGCAAGCAGTATGTTTAGACAACGGTTAATAGAATTACACTTTGATCTTGTTTCAGCAAATATAAAATTAGAAATTAATGAGGTAAAACGTATTAACTAGTGTATTATTGGCTTCATATATATTAAAATTGCTTTTAAATACAGAATTATAAACTAAAAAAATCGAAATTAGATTAAAAGGAGGATAAAATTACGATAGACAAAAATTCACGTGAAATGAGGTTTCGTTTTGAGAAATCAGACTTCTCGTCCTGCCTACATGAATATTACTTAAATATACCGTTTGGCGCCTTTTCTATTAGCTAAAGGGTGACTGTGGAGAAAGGAATAATAGGACTGGCCCCTTTCATGTATACTAAAATTGTTACATTTCTATATACATGCACACGCATTTCGGCATACAACAAAACTGTTCATGTTTGTAGATGATTCTGAATTTTTAGATGTAGAAAGTACTAAATCATTCAAAACTCTTTAATGAGTGTACAATTCGAAAACTTTTAAACTTGAAGGCTTAACGATGCATAGATATGCCTCAATTTAGCAAGCATCGACGCATATATAACAAGGCCAATATATAAATACCATTTTATAATATTACTAAGAATGGGATGATGATGGATGAATTGTTGTTTAACGTCCAGTGGCAACCAGGTGCATATCAGGACGAGAACATGTTGATATGATAATGAAAATGATCCCTGCTTTGTAATAGACCGACACGCTAAGTCGGATTTTTAATGTGCTAGCTCACGAAGTGAATGTGCTGTCCACAGGAAGACATATCACCTCACTCGGACACATTATACTGACTCCGAGCCGACCAGTCTTTGCTCTTACTCCTAGATGCCGCGTGCTTGGCGGAGAGGCAGCAAATACCAATTTTAATGTCTTTGGTTTGACCCGGCCGGGGATCGAACCCGCGACCTTCCGCACTCGGGGCGAGCACGCTACCACGAGACCACCGAGGCGGTTAAGAATGGGATAATAAGAGTTACATGTAAGTTTAGTAAGGGACATGAACGATCTTTATGTGGAATGTAAAAAGGGGTGGCTTAATTCTTGACACACAATTCCTTCATATACGCGACTAAGGTTCAAACAAAGGAATAAGTAAACTTTTATTGTCTTTTATCTTCAGGTCAAAGTGAGGCCTTCTATTAATTTTCCACCAAAAAAAAACAAATTTTAAATTTGCTGAATGTTTGTGACTTCAACAATTTAATCCCATAGAAATAAAGTTATAGTTAAACAAAATACTGACACAAAATTTGGTATCATAGAATATTTATTATAGAATATTTTTATACAATATTCCTTTTGTACATTTGAATACATGTAATGAATAATATCTATATATAAGCAAGAGTTTTTTTCCAGTTTCTTTGATATTATTGGTCATACATGTACTACAAACACAATTAAATATGTGAATACAGTGAACTTATAGAGATATAAAATGTAATAAGGGCAAGCAGTTTATGTCATTTTCAGCACTGTTAACTTTGTTTCACTTATAACATGCTTTTTCAAATTTTTAGAGTATCTGTTGCATTTCACGCATATCGACAAAAAAGTGTGTTGACTTTACATGTACATACAAACGATAAACAGAACGATAAACGGATAAGGCTTTGCATCAATTAAAATGCGAGGCTGTGCGGAGCATTCTACAAGATTCGAGCCGAATTCGTATAAATATATATAGTTTTTATGTCAAGTCAGCACACTATTATTGTTTATGTTGCAACCTAATATGTTTTTGACATGGGTTTCCAAGAGTCAACACTTCTTGCTTGTGATAAAGGCCACATTGGTCAAATCTTTGGGTATTTTTTTTTTACTTTGTTTTTTTATGATTATGTATTTGGTTTTGTTCGACTTGTGTATTTTGTACATTTAAGTCATTTTATGCCCCTTTCGACAGCTCACCATTTCCATATATTTTCCTCGTATTCTATTTCAGCAACCGGAATGCGTTGTGTGAGCTGTTTCGGAAAATACTTACTTTTTTTAATAATGTTTTGGCCCGTTTTGTTTATTTTTTCATTATTCACCCAACAAGAATCTCCGTCGATTGCTCCTCGGAGTCAAATTACGAAAAAAAGTCGCAAACACTAGTGACATATTTGTTTCAATAAATAAGAACAGATTTTAAAAATATTGAAAAGTTTAGGTATCTAATGGCGCTCTTCATATTGCCTGGTATAAAACGTATGGAAATAGAGATAGAGGGGTTGGTCTATTAGCAGAAATTCGGATCTTCTAGTAAGGATGGATAGACAGATACAACTCGAAGATACATGGTATTTATCTGTTTATTCATGCTGCAAAGTCTGCTTTGTTTACACTAACGAAATTGCGGTCGCTGACTGCCAAAAAAATAGTGCCGTCAGTCAGCTTGAAATATACGAGGCCTAAGAGTTATATACTGTCACTGGCCGTACATCACAACACAAAAAAAATATTCTCATTTTGGTTGCTCAAATATAACAATAACGATATAAAAAAATATTTACACACTCGTATCCTATGTCTGTACAATTATTAGATAATAAAAAAATGGATAACAGAAAAGGTCAACAATGACATACAAATCGATCAAAGCCACCCAACATACACATCCGTGGACAAAAATAACATAAAAGAGCACAAAACACAATCAAAAACACAACAGAGAGTCAGGATGGTATGAACAAGATATATTTTTTTGTTTCAGAGACGGAACATATACTAGTTGGGGCTTTTTTTAACAGTACCCTAAAACAACAGATTATGTTCGGGATCGAGAAGGAAGTATCTCACAGTGCACTGCACAGGAAATTTTGCTTCCCGTTTGGGAATCATTTCTAAGGTAAAAATTTGCTTCCCGAAGGGGAAGTCTCTGCAACTTACAATATATTTCTAGAATCAAAAGCAATCGAAATTACATGTAAAATAAGAAATTTAATGCACTGCAGTAAAAGTCTCAACCTTATCTTGTTTCGGAAAATCAAACATATATAATCTGAAATTAAAACAACAAAAATTACACTCATAAAAAAATTACATTGCTTTTGGGGATATTATTTGTTGAACGAATATACATCTCAAATAAAAAAAAACCTCAAAATGGATTTCTCTGCTGATATCCACTGATTTTGGTTAAAATTGCTAAACATATGAAGAATCTCTCTCATGTTTATCACAGTCAAACTTCAAATCATTCAATAAATTAACAACTCGAACTTTTAGTATAAAACATAACTTTCAATCCTTCAATATTCTGTCAAAGTAATTTAAAATTTAACGCACAAGTTTCACCATATTTTTCCTCTGTGGCCTTCATGCTTATTTCGGTATTTCCAAAAACATATTCAACATCAACACTGCGTTTTTCTTCTGTTGGGAAAGGAATATCGATTTCAGCTTCTCCAATCAAAATACTTTCCTCTTCATCAACATATTTCGGGTTTTTTTTTTATTGGAAACGAATAAGTTTATCGACATTTTTGTCTGGAAGGGATGACATGTTCTGTAGGACCTTCTAACGTTGGTTCCGACAGGAACTGATGTGTTCTGGTCCATTATCATATCAAAAAGCCTTTCACACCATTCTTCTTCATCCTGTATACGTTTATGCTCGTCGTCGTGTATAGCAGGATCAAATTTATCAATTATATCTGTCCCGTATGAAAAACGCACAACACGCGAAGCAATGTAATCCGGTTTATGCCCAAACAGAACAGCGCCTTTCAATACGGAAAGACCTGCTTCCTCGGGGATTATAATTCTTTTGTTTGGAAAAGCATTTTTCAGTCCTGACTGGACTATTTCACATTCTGATAATCCATGTTACGTTTAACAGTTTCAAATTCTCGAAGCAAATCCAAATAGGAGGATGGATCCTCTGTTTTTAAAAGATTAAACAAAGGGGCACCTAGAATCTTAATAAGGAACTGAATAAAGGCATTGTCTACAGAGGTTCCCCCGCAGTCGCCACCACTAGCATGACAAAGCTCTTTAAGCTGGCCACCCTCCATCTTTTCATGAACAGTTATATCAGCAGTTCCACCTGTATAAAATGAATGCAACGAATGAGTGTTGATTACTGTCAATAGGTTTCTTTACGGGATGTTTTCTGAGTTTTCTAACCTTTATGACATAATTTCACCATTATGGTAAAGACATACAAAAAACACTAAATGTTTTGGTATTACTTTCTGGAAATTACTTTGTAAAAGCTCATTTGTTTACTTGTATCTTTTAACTTTTTGTCCAACCTGTTCGTTAAATTTTAATAGAAAACTAATGGACAAATAAAAAATGTTGAATTAGACTTCAAACTACTTTTCTTTAAGAGAATCTAACTAATTAAAGCTTGCATATGATAAATAGCCATTTTACAGGAATAATGAATATTAACTGAATCATTTAAAATTGATCACTACCGTACCGTGTGGAGGATAATCTAGAAATACATTATACATTTTAAATTAACCCAAAAATTGTTTTTCACGTTATGTTGATAAATTGACACTCAATCTTTCTAACACCAATAGTGACCATCTTTGTTTCTGTACATGGTCAAATCCTATTTAAATATATGGTTAATATGATGACTGTCATTTACCTCCTAAATCCACTACCATATACTTCTGTCCAATTCCTGACATTGTAAATCCTTCTGTAGCACCCTTCAGTTTCTCAGTGGGCAGGTACTGGCAATGTATTGAAGCAGCTTCGGGTTCCAAAGCAATTAGAAGATTCGTATCATCTATTCCTGCCTTTATAACGGAAAAATAACTTTACAAATTTGTAACTAAAATCATAGATACATGTATGAAATCGTGATAAATCGAAATTACATTCCAAACAATACCAATTTTGATTAAAAAGATATTCATTTTGATTAAATCAGACATACAAGACCACAATGGTTGGAATCCGAAATAACAGCCTCGAAAGGCAGAATCCATTACAAAAATGACCTAAAAAGAAAAGCTGAAAACACCTAAAGAGAATGTTAAGGACGATGTACTTTCCAGAATAGAAAAAGATTGATTCACAGAAAATTTTACGGATCGAATCCAGTAGTAAAATATTTCCTATTGAGCTTCTGATTACCTCTGATACTTTAGTCTAATTTCAGAGCAATGAAAATTCTATAATACAAATGTTGATTCCTAATATCAGAATCAGGATAGTCTGACTTTGTACAAACACTAAATAGTGGTAGGGTTAAACCGTTTTTATTGGTACCCACACCTCCCGCTTATCTACCCTGACACTCTGGTGTATGAAACACACTATAAAAACCAATTAATTGAGGTCTGGAGCTGGCATGTCAGTAACTGCTAGTAGTCCTTTGTTAATATATATTGATCATTGTCATTTTGCTTAGTTTCTTCTGTTTCTTTTTTAACATCGGGCTCGGACAACTTTTGAACTGAGTTTTACAGTGTGTATCGCTGTGTGTTTGTTTATTCCACATTGGCTAGAGGTATAGGGAGGGGGGGGGGGGGTTGAGATCTCACAAAACATGTTTAACCCCGCCGCATTTTTGCGCCTATCACAAGTCAGGAACCTCTAACCTTTGTTAGTTTTGTGTGTTTTTTTTAATTTTGGTTAATTTTTATGTTTCCGAGATTAGTGTGCCGTCCATTTTGCTGAACTCGTATACATTATTGTTTAGGGGCCAGCTGAAGCCCGCCTCCGAGTGCGGGATTTTTTCGCTGCGCTGAGTGTAACTGTCCACAGGAAGACATATCACCCAACTCGGACACATTATACTGACTCCGAGCCGTCCAGTCGATCTTTGCTCTTACTCCTAGATGCCACGTGCTTGGCGAAGAAGCAGCAAATTCCAATTTTAATGTGTTTGGTTTGACCCGGCCGGGGATCAAAACAGCGACTTTCCGCAATCGAGGCGAGCAGGCTACCATGAGACCACCGAGGCGGTTGTGAAAGAAATGAATTATCCTGGTAAATGTTTATATCTTGCGGGAAAATAAGAAATTCCGAATTGATTGTTTGTAAATTGTAAATTCTATAAGCTGTATTGCTTTTAAATAAAGGTGTATTATTATTAATTTGTGTGAAAGTAATCTTCGCACGTGAATGTCCCATAAAAAGAAGTTTATATGAAACTTACTTGTTAGTTATTATTAGTAAATCTTTAGAGATATACCTCCATAGATTTTGAAAGGTTTTAGGCGAGCTCTTGAAAATGGCCCTAGAAATGAAATGATTGCAGGGTAAAATGGCCTTAAGTTACTTCTTTGCTTGGTGATCTTTTTGTCTGAATTTTAACCAAATACTAAACTTCAAATTGTTCATGCAACAAATTTTCCATAGCATTTAGAACTTTAATAAAATTAGGGTGATTTTTTATAGGATTTGATCCATGGTAAGTCGTGAATCATCATTAACACTAAATTGACAGACAACTCCAGAATTTTCTCCTTAGTGCCAATTATTTTGAAACACGTCTGTTATATATATATATATACACTATTTTAGTCCTTCAGACATTACGTCCTGACTTCCTAAATTAAATAAAAGTTCTTTCAGATTTCGCTTTTATGGCGGTTACCAGTAAATGCAGTACTACTAATTAGAACTGAGGGCAGAAGAAGCTTAAATTGAAATTAAATATTCTTATGTAATTATTACATGTTTGTTTTTGATTGTTTTATTGTTTATCGTTTTTATGTCACAAACATTCCAATGTTTAATATAGTAATAAGAGTTGTTTTGAAGCAATGTACCCGTGTATAAAGGAGACCAGTTCATTCACAAACTGAATAAAGTCCGAAGGACTTTATGTTAAGTTTGTGAGTGACCAGGTCGAGTTTATACACCGATAAATGTTCTATACATACATGTATAATATAACTACGCAAATGTCCCCCTCATTCTTGTTCACTTCTTGTGATATTTTTAAAAAAAATAATTAAGGCCTTTCCAAACTTAAAATGTATCAGGACATTGCCTGGTAGATCTTCGAATAATGAACATATCTAAGCATAATGCTTTGGGAGATATTTTTAATACTAATTTGGTATATTAGGTCTTTAAAATAACTTATGTGTAAAACAATCAGAACCAAAACCATTGTTGTTTGTGGCAGTAAAATGGCTCGGTCCTGAGGCATATGATGTCTTTCGTGACGGTATTCTAACAAATGATACAAAATGCTTAAAAATTGACTAAACAGCCTCTGAGGTCGTATGGGAATGAGAAAATAGCAGTCGACAACCATGTTGCGCTCCGCTAACTTGTATGATGAATTGATGCATGGGATGGGGAAAATTTGGAGACGAAAACAGTCTTTTAGTTACAGGTTCCGATTTGATATACTGTTAAACTATATGTGATTCGGAATCCTGTTGATTTTGGTACCAATCCCTGACATAGTGTTTTTCTTAACCGAAATTACAAATTTTGATCTGTTACTTACATCTATATGAAGCTGAGAAGCCTGTTGATCAATTCATGACGATGTTTTTATGAAACTTAAGTTTTAAATCAGAAATCACAAAATTTCAGAACTAGCTAGACCTCAGAAACCCTTTTGTTCCATTCAGTATTTGAAATAATAGAAATAAAGCCCCATGTCTATTCTGCTTAACGGCACTCATGCCAACATACACGGGTGGGCCAGTAATTAGTATATTTTAGAAGGTTCAAAAGGGGTTGGTTGGTTTCCTATAGAAAGATAATGGAAACACTATATTTTGATTTGATTAATAATGTCACACAAATTGTAAAAGGTCTCAGATAACTGTAATATTGAATGGACTAAATTTTAATTTGAAAAACATTAAATTACAACTTTGGTCAATTCAGTTTCAGACCTTTATGCCCCGTCCATGAATGTGGTCTACGTATAGCCTTATCCGTACGTACGTCCGTCCGATTTGATTAAGTTTTGTGTATAGGTCCATTTCTTGGAAACTCATTGAGGTACGTACATCAATCATATTATATCATAACAATCATGATCTTATAACACAGTTCAATAACATTTGGGTCACTTTGACTCGTATGTTTTTATATTAATGATAATTGATCACCATAATTCAATTACATGATATAATGGATTTCACCAATAATTTGGTCATTGTGACCAACATTTCATGCTTGTGTGGCGCAGTTAAGTTTTTGCATTTAAGTCCATTTATCAATATATATAATGTACAACAATAATCAGCAATATTTGAGTCACCATGACCTACATTTTATGCTTGAGTAAATTAAGTTAAATGTTTGCATTTAGGTGTTTTTAAAGAGCTTATTGTAATATATTTATGATATTTCACAGCTACAATCAACTTGTATAGTACAAAACAATTTAGCAAGTTTGAGTCATTATGACCTATATTTTTTGCTACAGGGATTTGTGTAAAAGTTTTACATTTAGGTGTATTATTAAAGAACTTGTGGTAATATATTAATGATATTTCATCTTATCTTGACCTTCACCTCGAAACTGACACCAGGGGGAGGTTGAATACAAAACAAATGGGATGACTTTCACTTTCCAATCGTCAGCTTCCCATTTTTGATCGGCAATATTCCAGAAGCGCCGGCGTATGGAGTATATATTTCACAAGTCATACGTTATTCCAGAGCTTGTGACATATATACATTGACTTCTTGGACAGAGCCCGGCTCCTGACAGAAAAGTTGCTCAGACAGGGGTATGTTGATCCTAAGTTGGAGTCATCCGTATTAAAGTTTTATGGACGTCATCATGACTTGGTTGACAGGTATTAAAAACCGTTTCCCAAATGAAAATGGACCTGTTCCATTGATGTTATCCTTTCCTCATACCGGATTTGACATGGGCAGCATGGCGGGTGTCCTGCAGGAAGCAGAGACTGCTTACTGTTTCTGTGCACCTGAGTCTACGACCCGGTTTTTGGTAGGGTTATGTTGTTTATATGTTTTTAGTTTTTAATTGTAGTGCATGTATTGTTTTAGTCTTATCTTCGTTGTTCTTCGGAGTTTGTCAGTTGTTTCGATTTTTCCCTCCTTCCAATATTCCTTTGGTATTTCTTGACTTTACTTCAAAACTACAATCATCTTATAAAGTACAACATAAAGTAACAAAATTTTATTCACCATAACCTACATTTTATGCTTGAGTATCTTTGCATTTTAGTCCACTTCTCAAAACCTATGATGATATGTAAGTGATATTTTAAAACTACAATGGTCTTTTTTAGTTCAACATATCAGCCTACATCCCCCACATTTCATGCTTGAGAAACTCCATTGAATTTAAACCTCAGTAACTGAATTCCGCTTAAGTTAAACAGAATTAAATAATTAATGTGAAGCTTTCATATATCTAAAATATTTCTTAAAATGATTTCAATCATAAATAGTATAGATCGTAATTCTATGTTCAGGAGAATGGGGCATCCATGCATTATATATATATATATATAAAATCGAATTTCAAACATTACAATTCTTCTTTGGAAAACATTCCGCTGCACGGCTCTCAGACGTTATTCTTTTAAAAGGCATCCATTTATTACGAAATTCGTGGAATTAAATGATTTTGATTCCAATTTTTGTAAATATCAAGGAGGAAGGACTGTTGAACCTGATTAACCTGTATACTGTTTCAACAAAAGTACCTAGTAATTATATATCAAGAAAATCATATGTGAAATACATGTAGCAACTGCTTGGAACAATTGAATTTCAAACATAGCAAATATACATTTAATAAATATCCTGGGAGATTTTCAGATCTTAATTTTGGAAAAAACTACCAAGCACCCAACCATTAAGGAAATCAACCGTTAAATAGCAACTACCTCAAACAATTAAATTTTAAAAAAAAATAGCACTTGCAGTTGTTCTGTAAATATGATGGAAGCGTCTCATACCTTTACTTGCTGGAAAAAGTACGTAGAATTATCAATTGAACAACAGTTGCTAGGAGCATCTAGATTTCAAATGTTGCAATTCACACCTTGATACTCTCAGACCTTTACTTTTTAGAAGGTACCGGGCAAACATGTATCTATGAAATCAACAATATTGAATAGCCAGTGATTGAAGGTATTGGTTTTCAGTTATTACGATTCCAATTTTGATTTTCTTTTATTTTTCACACCTTTAACATTTTTAATTTTTTGGAAAAAAAGATACCAAGCAAACATAAATCATCACTAATTAATTGGAACAAATGAATTTTAGCACAATTCCAACATTGGTATATTATCTAGAAGACTCTTAGATCTTTAAAATTTGGATAGTTTGCAACTATATGCATCAATGGAAGTGCATGTGCATGGAACAACTGGACTTTGCGATTATTTAGGAAATCAACCGTGAAACAGAAATTGCTTGGATCGATTTGATTTAAAACATTGTTATTCCAGTTTTGGTAAATATCAAACCTCTAGCTTTTGGGAAAAGTCAATGCAACCATATTCCTACAAAATAACCGGTGAAAGTGCTATTACTTGAACAATTTGTTTAAATCATTACAATTCCAACTTTGATATATATTCTAAAAGACTCTCAGACCTTTCATTTAAAAAAATATCACAGCAATACAAGAAACTAGAACCATTGATTATAATAATACATTAAATTTTGTACTTTTAAAACTAATGCAAAACATACATACGAGGAAACGAGTGTGTTGGTTTGTAACTAAAACAAAAACATAATAGATAATGAATTGAGGTATTTGAGGTCATATTTTTTATTTCATTTAATATACTTGTCTTTGACAACATTCTTAGACTTATTATGTTGTGGAAGGTACCATAAAAGAATTGAAATGCACTCATCACTACATGGTTTTATTATGAGCGGCACACGGACTTCGCCTTTGTAAATCTGATTTGTAGTAGACATTAATCTTACACAATTGATAAATGATCTGCTAAAAGACCATTTCTTGTATTGATTAGACAAATATTTTTGACTGTTGACATGGTAGCAGGCAGTAATAATACATTCAAATTACGTTGCAACTCAGCTTTTGCATCCTTGATGCCCATCACATTTTTGTGCATTATTTTATTCTCAGATAGATCATTGATACATTACTCATGTTACTAAGTTGGCTGCTTGCCTGTTGAAACATTTGTATGTATATGTACGGTCTTAAACCAGTTCATTTATTTACTTATTGTTCAACCAATTATCCATAACTTTGGAGTGGGGTTGAGAAACTCCAAAAACATGTTCAAAAACATGTTCAATCCTGCCACATATATTTTAACCCTGTCCAAATCCTGTTTTTTTCAGAATTTTTGTGTGTTCAGTTTTCTTATTTTATTTCATGGAATAGTTTTATTGAAATTGATAATGATTTTTGTTGTATTTTTGAACCCAGAATTTCCAAGGGCCATTAAGCATTTGTCCTGATATAACATAGGTTGCTCATTGTTGAAGACAAAATGTTGACCCCATGGTGTAATTAATCTATTTCCTTGTTCAATCTCATTGGATGCTGTTTCACTGGCATTAAATTATCATATATATGTCAAGGCCACAATTCCATTTATGATGTGTATCTTGCCATAAACTGTAACAAGTATTGAAACAGCTAGAACCTGTTCATTTTATAAGAATATCGACTAATCTAAGATGCAAACCAATTTTATCTGGAATGGAAGGTATCCAATAAATTGTTCAAGAATTCATTTTCCCCTGATAGTTTTTTGTCAAGTGTTGGTTTATAAATATAAAACAACAAGAGACTATTTCATGAAAGCTCAAAGTCCAATTTTACATTTTTTATTTCATGGCATGTAGTTGTTATTTAACAAAGAATAATTGCTGTAACATCAGATTTAGAGATTAAGTTCTCTAAAACATCATTTAAGGGAATTTTTAGAAACAATTTGTTACAAAGCTCTACCTACAAAATGTACATGTAAGTATTAGAATTCAAAACACTGACAAGCACATTGTTCTTTTTTTTCTCCTGGAAGTCTACATTAAGAAACTGTTTTTCACTCCTATATTTTTTTTTAATACACACTAAAAAGTTCAATGTAATAATTGCTGTATGAATCTTATAAGTAACCTATTACAACATCTTCCAGTCTTCAGTATTATTATCCTTCAGGCTACACAAGAAAATGTTTCAGTCTTTGATATGTTAGACTATTGAAAATTCTGCTCAAGGTAAAAGATATACATAAAAACTTTTTTTACTTCACCTTAAATCAATATTTTAGAATTTTAGCCTGTGAAAATATCCAGCACAGTCACATGACAGTTTGCTCACCTCCATTTACTTCACAACTTCACTTTGAGTGCTGTTCCTCATTTAATCCAATTTCAAGGTAGAAGTTGATTTTTTAGTTATATTTCGAGATCTTAAATTGGTCTTTATCTTTACCATTTTCTTCCTACTGAAATTAAATAAAATTTAAACTTAACATAAGCTCAATTTATCTGTCTTGTGTAAGATGTACAGAAGACCTTCAGTTACTCCACTCCAAAAAACCCCCTGGGTATCTTAAACTACTGTTTAAGTCCCATCAATAAACTTCATAATAAACCTGGGGACCAACATGCTGAGGAATAAATTTTCTGATACTGAGACGATCTTTTTCCATCTCCTGACCAAAATTTGATATAATCAATATGATTTAATGAGAAAAACACAATTTTTTTTATAGATAACAAGAAAAATAAATGGAAAAGGTGAGCTGTCAAAAGGGGCATAAAACGACTAAAATGTATGAAATACACAAGTGGAACAAAACCAAATATAAAATCGTAAAAACAACAAACTAAAAAGTTAAAAATACTCAAAGTTTCGACCAATATGTATGGCAAGCCGTTTTACTATTTATTCTAACTTCAAGATATCTCATATAATATATAAGATATCTCATATAATATATAAGATATCTTATATAATCCAGTTTTTATAAGATATCTTATAAACTTTAGAAGATATCTTATATACTTTATAAGATATCTTATAAACTTTATAAGATATCTTATATACTTTATAAGATATCTTATAAACTTTAGAAGATATCTTATAAAGTATATAAGATATCTTATAAAGTTTATAAGATATCTTATAAATATTTTTTATATAAGATATCTTATATACTTTATAAGATATCTCATATAGTTTATAAGATATCTTATATAGTTTATAAGATATCTTATATAGTTTATAAGAAATCTTATATAGTTTATAAGACATCTTATAAAGAAAATTATATGAGATATCTTATAAATTATATGAGATATCTTATAAACTATATAAGATATCTTATAAAGTATATAAGATATCTTATAAACTATATGAGATATCTTATATATTATATGAGATATCTTATATATTATATGAGATATCTCATATAACATATAATATATCTTATATAATCCAGTTTTTATAAGATATCTTATAAACTTTAGAAGATATCTTATATACTTTATAAGATATCTTATAAACTTTATAAGATATCTTATATACTAAGATATCTTATAAAGTTTATAAGATATCTTATAAATATTTTTTATATAAGATATCTTATATACTTTATAAGATATCTCATATAGTTTATAAGATATCTTATATAGTTTATAAGATATCTTATAAAGAAAATTATATGAGATATCTTATAAATTATATGAGATATCTTATAAACTATATAAGATATCTTATAAAGTATATAAGATATCTTATAAACTATATAAGATATCTTATAAACTATATAAGATATCTTATAAACTATATGAGATATCTTATATATTATATGAGATATCTTGAAGTTAGAATAAATAGTAAAACGGCTTGCCATAAATATGGTCTTGATCACGAGTATGTAAAAAATAAAAATAAAAAGGTGTTGACTCTTAGAAACCCAGAGCAAGACTTTTTCCATTTATTTTTCTTGTTATCTACTGTCGCATGAGCTGTTTCGCAACATACTCAATTTTTTTTTATAGTTCCTTCAGAAATCAAAATTCACAAATTTCCTTTATTCGGTGTTTTTCAGGTTTACAAAATGTATGTCCTATTCCTCAGAATATCTAATTGCATTCTGAATGTTAGAAATTGAGTTGTCAAGAGTGTAGATAATTACATTATTACAGATGTGTTAATCAAGATATGCAGTGATAGATTCTGTATCTATAATGGATTTTAGAAGATACCTAAGCAAACTGTGAAATTCTTTTTTGCAAATAATATGAACAATGAAAACTTTGACACCAGGTATTTTAATCCATTAATGGTTATCAGCAAACATCAGGCAAATTTGGAGTTATAACTAAATTTTTTCCAATTAACAGGGTTCTACATGGGAAATAAAAATGAAATCCACAATGAACAAAAGATAAACTAGAGATTGTGTGTCTGTAAGACAGAGATGTCAATTCCTACTGCATATCAAATTCCCATCTATTATTTATGAGAGGAATTAGTTTTGAAAATTTTTTTAAATATTTGTGGACAGAGCATAAAAATGAATTGCACTTTGCATGAAACAAGGCACGAAAACACCTGAAACTAGAGGCTCAACGGACCCTCTATCGCTCACCTGGCTTACATGTGCCCATTTTAAAACGTGTGCATCATAGACATCTTTTCAAAAGAAAACTTCATTACAGGTAGGCTTCTGCTCATCCGTAACACCAATATCAACAGTCCAAATTCAATTTTTGCTTCAGATACAGACTACTCAAGGATCATCCAAACCAAAGTTAGTTTAAACTGGCTCTGTGTTTTCAAAGAATATTTTAAGTTGTATTTCCATAGAATTCTATCTTGTACTATGTACATGTACTGCGATGACATTTATCTAGGATGGAGGCCATAGTCATTGGATACAATTTTGAAAGGGGACCTCCCACGATTTTTATTTCTTTTGAAACATGCAACACATATTTTGTTTAAATGTAATTTATTAAGAATTTAATGCTTCACTTTTGTAGTTTATTGGGGTGTAAAAGCCCTGACCAAAGCACATTTTGTATGAAGCGTCTTACAAAAAATGTGTGCCCAGTCAAAGCTTTTGCGACCCTATAAAACTATTCAATTCTTATAATTACATTTTATATTTGACAAGTTATGTTAGCCCTATTGTTTTTTGCTTGAGTGCATGTTTAGATAGATTTAACTAGTCAATTGTAAACAAAAATTGCCTCCTGTGGTCATATTAATGAGCTGAACAATCAGCATGAGATGAGGAAATTTTGTAGAGGACCGTGGTATGCGAAGTTTGGTTGGAATTAGCCTAGTGCCTGAGCAGTTTCAGGGGAAAAGGTTTAAATGCAACCTCCCCATACAGTTCAATGTAAAATTATGTGCCACCATGTTAACCGCAGGGTCAATATGAAATGAGGAATATTTGAAGAAGACCTTTCAATCATTATTGCTATAAATTTTCAAAACATTAGCTAGGCCTTGCAGTTTCAGAGAATTAAGATATTTTATTATCAGCCAATCAGAAACAAGAATTGCCTTTGGTGACTATGTTACCTCAGTGTCCAATCAACACAATATGATGAAACTTTGAAGAAGGTCTCCCATTTACATCACTCATGCAAAGTTTGTTAGCCACTTAAGCAGTGTGAAATCAGGAATTTTTTGTAGAGGCCCTTACAATTATCATTCCTATAAGGTATCAAAACATTTGGTATTTTAGTTACAGATGAAAACATTTCTGGAAATTGGTTAATCAGAAACAAGAAGTGCCTCTGGATAGCATTTTAGCTGATCTATTAGCATGAAATGAGAAAAATTTCTAGATGACCTTGGTATGAGAAATTTGGTTGGAATTAGCTAAGTTGCTTCAGAGGAGGAGATTTTAAATTTGAAATGTTAACAATGATGATCACTGACCACGTGGATGCCAATATTTAGTGATGGATTAAGCTCACATGACTGGTAATATAAACTGCAAAAAATGTTACATGAAAATAACCCTGTACCACCCTCAAAGAACATGAAAATAACCCTGTACCACCCTCAAAGAACATGAAAATAACCCTGTACCACTCAAAGAACACCAAAATAACCCTGTACCACCCTCAAAGAACACCAAAATAACCCAGTACCACCCTCAAAGAACACCAAAATAACCATGAACCACCCTCAAAGAACACCAAAATAACCCTGTACCACCCTCAAAGAAACACAAGAATAAAACATATATATTTTTTTTAACAAACTGAATAATTGATTTGAACTGTATGACAATGATATTTATCATATGCATATAAAAGTTAACATATGGTCTAAGTTACATGTATTAAACTGTATTGAGTTAATTAAATGAGAATTTCATATTTAAAAGCCTGTATTATGTCCGAATCAGCCGTTTTGGGTCTAGGTCAGCTGATTGATGCCAAATACCACTGTACAAGGACATAATACAGGCTTTATATGAAAATACTGATTTTATGACACCTTTATTAACCAATGACTTAAAATCACAGCAAAGTCTTTAGTTTTTATTGTGGTCATAACTATACGCCGAATATACCAGTATTTAGGTTATTATTTGTTATTTAAGTGACCAGGCAAAATTTATCAGGGGATTGGGACCAGTGAAAAATGCCTCAAAACACGTTTTTGGTTACTCTATTTCATGGGACATCTATTTCTCTCATTCTTACAACAAATGGGATACCAACAATTTTTTATTACCATATTTTTACAAATGTGCACCAAAAAATTTCTTGAAAGCACACATTGTACCTTACAGCCTATGAAACATTAATGCTATTGAAATTCCTGTATTCTTGCCATGTATTAAAAGTTTTTTCCCTACATTTGCAATGATTCAATCAACATGGCACCTTGTATGGTGTAAGTACATAATATATAAGAAAGGTTTTTATCATTTTATATCAAGAACCATAGAACATTAAAAAGTTAAGAACAATTTTAATACTTGACAGATTACATGTATGAATTCCTTAACTTGCTCAGTTTTGTGAACACCTGAAGGATAATTGTTTTCAATTCTTTTATCTTAACTATATGATATCTTGTACATCCTAAATACAATACAATTTTGCAAGGTTTTTACCAAATTTTATCAAATTTGCTCAAAAAATGTTTTCTTTATAGCAAAAAATATACCTTACTATCTATGAAACATTAACATTATAGAAATTTATATGACTTCTTTTTAACTTTGATTTAATGTATTTTTTATTATTTAATTGTTATAAATTTGTAAAATATGAAAAATTTGATTGGACTTTTTTTTTAATTAATAATGGGCCGTGTACTTTTATTTTAATTCTAGACAGTGGGAAGAAGACTTTTTTAAAACCATAAAACTTATTTGCACCAGTCTGAATCCCCTGATAAATTTTGCCTGGTCCTTTATTTTTCCAACATAGATCTATTTTCCTATGGAGAACAGGGACTAGATTTTTATACAGGACATTGACCCTGTACAAATGCCAGGTATCAAGAACTTTCTGCTGTATTAAATGGTTCATTTCTACTGTAATATAAGTAATTGGTTTAAATGAAGGTGGATATTAACAAAGGTGAGCTGAGGAGAGAAAAAATATAATGGTGATATATGAAAAATAAAACTTGATTTGTCTGATCGACCTGCCAAGTACGATGCATCATTTTTTCAACGTGAAGAACAAACACTCAAAAAATGTTGAATTGAATGCATGATATTTAAATTTAGTAGTTTTATAGGGTTGTAAAAGCCTTGATCGTGCACACATTTTTAGTATGTTCAAGCCCTTCCCTGCTTCATGTAAATTGTACTTTGTCTTTGGTCAAGGCTTTTACACCCCAATAAAACTACAAAAATACAGCATTCAATTTTTAGATAAAGAAAATTATTAGATCAATAAACTTATCATAGAGTGTGAGTGACAATGAACAATGATGAGCTAACTAGCTGTCATTGTGCAAAAATAAAATTCATTTTAATTAATGAGGGAATTAAACAGCTCCTCTGGGTATCATTAATTATCTATATTGTACATGGTATGTAATTATTTGCAGATTTCTATCTTGTGACAAATAATTATAAAATTGCTCAAGTAGGCTAAATATTGCATATTATTATGTTAATTGTCATGATCTACAAATACAGCATGTTTAGTGTGTTATTATTATTATCTCCCTTTGATCCATCTTCCATTCAGAATATGCATAAATATATATAATTTTGTTTACATATTGTTGTGTCTTGTGAAAGGTTTTTAATCTTCCTGTGGCTCAAATGGTGGTCTACTTTCAATTTCAAATTCAAATTCAAATTCAAATTCAAATATTTTATTGGAAAGAGCACATAAGAGGCGTGATCCAAACACATTACATAAACATTACATGTATAAACATTTAAAATATAAGTAATCTCAATGTATGTAATATTTTACCAAACAATGAGTAACCATAGTCATGGAGTCACAATTCATATATCTCAACAATGAATATTGACTAGACAGTTGGACAATTTCAATTCTACAACAAGAAGAGAATTGTGGGATTAATCACGTGACAAGTTGGGACCATATTTACGCTCGGCAAGTGTAAAGTCAAAGGAAGAACAATAAGCATTTTTTCATGGTAAGATAACGAAACATGCTAAATGCAGTGAAACAAAATCACATATTATATTATTGGTAATAAGTCAACTAATAAAATTATAGCTGAACTGGCAGTCGCACGCTGAATCAGACCTCCCTCCCCTGATCGATTATCACGTAGGAAGCCATTTTTAATTTTTTAAAATCATCACTGCAGTCTATCTTGATAGAATTAAAGTGCTTAAAAGATGGTACATGATTCTTATTAAAATTGAACAGCATTCCAAAAAATAAAATTAAGGTCATGCACATAATTTAATTGATTTAAACCTTCCTTGGCCTTGGTTGTTCAATTGTGCATGCTAGCATGTTCATAATCTGGGATCTGGAGTGTAACCCTCGTTGTTGAAGCTGCCTTACTCCAGATGTACACTCAGGTCATGGAGAACGAATACGGAGGGAATCGCCACTGTATTTTCCTTTAAATTAATGACAATGAAATATAAAAAATAACCAAGTCAAAGATTAGTTATATCTTTCATGTTTGTTGTCAGGCAGTATAATCAATTACGTAAAATTTGAATAGGATTTCCCTCCTCTTAAGAATAGGAATCATGTTATGCACCCGTTATGCACAGGAGTTAGACTAAACATAGCGTCTGCAAAGAAACGAATGACAGAGAAGAGACCATTTGACCTGACCTGCAGTTATATTTGACGTGAAGCCAGATCAGCAAAAAATATTTAACTAGGGGACCAGGTCATAACTTTCGGTGGACAAATTGCATTTGAGAATTGAATGCTATATAATCTTTGTAGTTTCATTGAAGTGTAAAAATGTCCGGAGCATGATTTTGTATGAAATTATTGAAGTTGAATAAACATGTGTCCATATACAATGTAGCCAAATGCTTTTGCAACCCATTATTAAATGACTGAAAAGAATTCTGTGTTGCAGTAACATATGAGAGCAAATTTACATTAAATTTTTCAGTACATTTTCAAAAAATTATTTTTAGGGATTTTTTTATTTAAATTCTAATGCCATATTGCAGCGTCATAATTGTTGTCTTGCATGTCATGGCGTTGTAGTTTAAGTTTTTCATTTAATTATTATGAAAGACTGTTAATTTTTCAAATGTAAAAGAGAACCCAAAATGCGACCACAGCTTTCATTATATTGTGATCTTTGAATAGAACAGAAATGTTAATTCTAAAAACTCCCCTTAAAAGCCTATTAAAGCAGGGGCCACGCTGGGCTTCACCAATGTCGCCAAATGCGATTTTTTGTTCAATCTGGTGACAGAATTAGTTGGCGATACTTCTGTCGACAGAATTTTCAATCTTTTTTTTTTTTTTTTAAATCTGGCAGTTATGTGAAAACAGTTTTAAATGGTGACTAAGAAACATCATTTGTAAGTTTTATATAATTATCTATGATAATTGAACAGTTAACATCAGGCCAATAAACACAGCAGGTGTTTCAACAGTACAAACAAACACATAATCAGTAACTCACACGTGCTGAGATCGTTTACACTCAACTGCTCAATGGATTGACCACTCTGAGGACAATTCAATTTATACACTAAGGTAATATTTATATTATCCAAATTTTTATTAGGTAATTTTATTGGTCATGAAATTAACACCTTTAAAAGCTGTTTAAAAGCATTCTCATAAAATTTCCAATCTGCAAAGATTGTGATGTCACTTCCAGTTTAACATCAACAAACACATGTGGAACAATTGATGTTTCATTAGGTTTGCCATCAAAATAAAGGTCATTTTAGATGAAAGTTAACTGCCATTAAAAGTATTTCATCAAAAATACTTTTCAGACCATGTTATTTCAAATAATAATGAATAAAAGAACAATCACGTATGGCAGAATGCTTCCAAAAGGGGGAGGGTGACTTGGCGAACAAATTTTGAAACTGGCGACAAAAATGCTTCTGCGATTTTTTGGCGACAATATTTTGAATGCCCCTGTATGTGTAGTAAAAAAACAGGGGTTTACTACTAAATACAATGTGGCAGTGTCAGTATGATATATACATGAGGTATGATATCAGTTATCAACACAACATACTAAAACTCATTAGTTGAAATTGTTCTGTTTTTCATTTGCCCAAATGTCTTTACACATGCTGAAAATTCAAGCTAGGTCAACATAGGCTAATATAGAGGTGGCCACCACTTATTGCTTCTGGGTGGTTCTGTGTTTTTTTAATTTCAGAGTATGCTTTACTAGCTAAGTGCATGGTTGGCTTGTGAAGATTCAAGAAACATTGTTTGGTTTCATGTTAAATTTTATGCACCATATAAACAGCTTTCCTTGCATATATTGTGTAAAGATGAACCATACATGTAGATAAACTTTCTGCCATTCAGGGTCTATCTGATTGCCTAACTTTGGAAGCTAAAGGGGTTTTACAAAAGTCACAAAGTACTTTGATCACGGAAATTGTTGATATCGGCGTTATCACTTTTTGGACTTTTCTGATCCAGTCTTTTTGCATTTGGTTCTGACTCATGAGTTCACTCAAATACCAAGTCGATATGAACAGCTGATGAGAAACTTTTTAAAGACATCTTTTCAATGTCCTTGACCTAACTATTATGGAAGCAACCTCGACACGTGTGATTTATCTGAATATCACCAGCCTGGTCTTTGCATAAAACAATTGTTTAAGTCAACATTTCACTTTTAATTAAATTAATTTGTAGCATCATCGTAAATGAATTTAAATTATATTTGCCCTTGAAAGATTATTTACGTGTAAACAGAAAATAATGGTCTGACATATTGTCACAGATGTATAGAGTATGACTTGAAATAAATTTAAATGGTAGCTGTACAAGTAAAATGGAGGGTCAAGGGTCAAGATAATTGAAAAAGTCCATAGCAAACGATGAAAAAGTCCCTAGCAACCATAAATATTAGATTCAGGAACCTATAATATAGCTGTACAAGTCAATATGGAGGCTCAAGGGTCAAGGTCATTGAAAAATTCCATTGCAACCGATGAAAAAGTCCCTAGCAACCAGATATATTTGAGTTCAGGATTCTATATTTTAGCTGTACAGGTTAATATTAAGGAAAAAATTGTGATGGTATACATTAAATAGCAAAAATAATCATTGATGCAAGATCTACTCAAAATATAACATGTGAGCGATTCAGGTTCTTGTGAGCCATTTGTTTAAAACTTTGCACATATAATACCTACAAATAAGATTTATGGACCACAGATAGCTTATCGTATAAGGTTTGCTGCAGTATAGTTGTCTTGTGACCCTGACCTCATTTTCATGGTTCACTGACTTCATAAACATAAATGTAAAATCTGCGTCCAAGTTTTGTGGTTAAATCCATTTTTCAGCAATTGTAATACATGTACCTAGGCAAACCATATTTGGTCTATAGAAAGTTCTTAGTGAGTACATGCCAGTCTTACACCTGGCTTGGGATAATGACTTCAATTTCATGCTTGAGTGACTTTGTCACATTTTTGTGGTTAAGTCCATTTCTCAGCAGCTAGAATACCAAGACCCACCATATTTGGTCAATAGATAGTTCTTGGTGGGTACATGTCAGTCTGACACCTGCCTTTTGACCTTGACCTCAATTTCATGGGTGAGTGACCTGTGTCACATTTTTGTGATTAAGTCCATTTCTTAGCAACTGTAATACCTAAGCCAACCATATCTGGTCAATAGATAGTTCTTAGTGGTTATTTGCCAGTCTGACACCGGTCTCTGAACCTTGACCTCAATTTCATGCTTGAGTGACTTGTGTTACATTTTTCAGATTATGTCCATTTCTCAGCAACTGTATTACCTAGGCCCATCATATTTGGTCTGTAGATAGTTCTTAGTGGATACATTCCAGTTTAACACCTGTCAGCTGAACTTGACCTGAATTTCAAGCTTGAGTGACTTTTATACATTTTCTTGATTTAGTCTATTTCTCAGCAACTGTACTACATTTGTAATTAGACCCACAGTATTTGGTTGATAGAAGTTCTTAGTATATACCACTGTAACATCTGACACCTTACCTTTGACCTCTATTTCATGCTTGACTGACTTGCTTCACATTTTGGGATAATATCCATTTCTCAGCAACTGCAATACATACATTGTAGACCAACCACATTTGGTCTATAGATAGTGCTTGGTGGGCACATGGCTGTCTGAGATTTTGACTTGAATTTCAGACTTGAGTCACATTTACATGATTAAGTCCATTTTTCTGTAGCTGTAATACCTATATCCAAATTGACCTCAATTTTAGGCTTGACTGACTCTTGTCCCATTTTTAAAATAAGTCCATTTCTCAACAAATGTTATAAATGTATTATTTAGACCCACCATTTTGGTCTATAGATAGTTTTTGGTGGGTACATGCCAGTCTTGAGACTTTGCCTTGATTTTATTCAACAAATTGTCTTGAGCTTTAAGAGTAGATTTTTTATTCAATTTTTCATTTTTGTTTTGAAATAGAACACATGGGATAGATATGGATTGTGTTAGTGACCAAACTTTGGAAGAGAAAGAATCTGATAAGACAGAAGCCAGTAGACAACCAACACAAAGTCATGTAGAAAGTAACATTGATAATAATCTGTTGAGTCATTCCAGCGATGTAATAGAAACAATATCAGTTGAGACAAAAGTTAATAAAGTGAATGATAAAAGTGAAAATACAAATGTCCAGTTAGTAAATTGTGGTGATGTAATTCAAACAGTGTCAATGGAGGAAACAATCAAAGAAATGAATGATAAAAATGACAGCCAGTTAGTAAATCATAATATTCCAGATACAGCCGATGATAATGTCCACAGTTCAGGTGAATTTAGTAGTGAATCTGAAGTGCTGGAAAATGAAAAGATAACAGACATACAGACGGGTGATGAATTAGATGGCTCAGTCAGTTCTGCTACTGCTTGTGATATGATCGATACAGAACAATTAAAAGATTTTATTCCACAATTGGTATATATCTTAAAATTTAGATTTTTGCAACACATTTTGCAGAAACAGAATGTTCTTGAGAATTTTATAAACAGGCTTATACTGAATAAGAAGTTTTTTGCAACGAAATATTTGATCTGTCTAAAAAATGAAGGGTACCGGTATTTGAAATTTCATTTATCGATTAATGGGGGAAAATGGCATAACTACTACCTGTTAGCTGTAATATTTGGTGGAATTTGAGTTAACTCATTTTGCCTATGATGTTTTTTTTCCCCCAGGAGATTAGTGAATCTGCTAAATTTAAACTGCTGCAGGACCATTTTCTAACCTGTGAAACTGCATGCTGAGTGCGGTGTGGATGTTGGACCAGTAATACTGCTGTTATTAAAAAAAGATCGTAGTTGTTTGATCTCCCATTTGCAAAATGAAAACAAGGAGCAAGTGTGGAGATCTAATTTTATTTTAAAATTAGCCATATATAATCTTTTTCAGGAGAATAGGAATATAGAATATACCACTGGAATGGAAAACAAGCTGGATTCACAGGTATAATTTGTATTATATATTTGAATACCAGGTGTACATGTACATATGTATTTGTCTATTAGCTTATGAAAAGTCTTTTGAAAACCACTTGTCCTATATTTGTTAATCATTGGTTAATCATTAATTTGAAATAAATTAATTCTGGGTTTGAAGTGTTGAGCGGAGATAATTGGAATTGTGCATGTATGTGTATGTGAGTCATCATAGGATATTGATCTTGTATGCAGCTCCTGAATAATTTATGGAATTAATTAAACTTCACACAAATGTAGTATCCAGTATTAAGTTTAAGATATGCATGAAGGAAAATATTTTCTATCCGAACATCTTCAAGATGAGATAAGCTGACATGCATTTATTTTATTCATCATATTGCAGTAACCTTGTATGCACAACTTGTCCGTAACAATTTATTGTATTAAATTTCATTCAAACTTCAAGCATACGTGTAAGTAGTACACCATATGTATATTTAATTCTTGAACAGAATGACTTGCATGTTTATTTAATTATCATATGGTATTGACCTTTTTACTGCAATTGTAAGAAAATTTAACTCAAACATAGTGCACCATGGAGCAATATAATTCTTTGCCCTGTCATTATTTTGGAATAGGGTATATCATTTTGTGAGGTGATTTTAGTCCAAATCTAAAATTTACAAATTTAAAAAAATAATCCAAATATGTCTTTCTTCGATCAGTCCAGAGCAGAATTTCATGAGATTGATGATCAGAATCCAAAATAAAATCACATTTTTATTAGAATCAATCATTGCTTACCAGGTTATTAGAAAATTCAGCCATGTTAAGACTAATTTTACTATATTGCTACATGAAATTTGTTTGTAGATTGTAATTGTGAATGAGACACCAGAAGAAAATGAAACATGTCTAAATAGGGATACTCCACAAGAGGTAAAAAATACATTGTAATACATAAATCTTCTTTAGCTTATATATACATGTAAGATATTGCTTACACCAAATTCATAAAATTTTATATTTTTAAGATCATGAATTGCTGAGAATATGTCTCCATTGTGGTCCCTTGTCATCATAGTTTGCATTTTCTCAAACATCAGCATTGCAGCTACATG
Organism: Mytilisepta virgata; assembly: GCA_028015205.1. Taxonomy (NCBI): domain Eukaryota; kingdom Metazoa; phylum Mollusca; class Bivalvia; order Mytilida; family Mytilidae; genus Mytilisepta; species Mytilisepta virgata. Next base: position 6,832,151 of record CM051517.1, read on the forward strand.
TATTAGTAAAAAATTGACAGGAAAGAAAATATTTTAAAATTTCTTTTAAAAAGCTGCTTTTCAATAGTAATAAAATTTTGGTGACATTCATGGAAGGTTATAGCGTTCCTGACACTTGTAGAAATTCTTCCCCTTTGAAACTAATGACTAAACTGAAAGGACAGCTTTGGGATGATTCTTTTTCAAAATTTATGGCTACTCTGGTAATCTTATTTACATCATATAAATACCCAGTTTCAAGGTTTTGAAAATTTGGACAAATTAATCTCTGTTGAAACTGATGGAACAATATAGAAAGACATGTACATATTTACAAATGTAGCTAACCTGGACCTGGACAGCTGTCATGGTCAAAATTATTGGAAAATTCACTTAAAGATCTTCATGTCTGAACCTATCAGCAAATAACATAGTACCCTAGGAAAAAATTCACTTGAAAGATTTTCTCTGTAACCAGTGTGCTTTTTGGAACCAAACTTGTCAGCAATGGTCCATAGGTGGTCCTCTTCCTGAATTATATCCAATGACTAAAACTGCAACAAATATGGCTGCCACAGATGAATTTTGTTTAATGTAGGGTCCTATCGGAAAATTCGTTTGAAGGTATTCTATTCTAAAAGCACTCAACCAGTTGAAGCCACACTTGGCAGTAATGGTCCTCTGTCAGAATTATATCCATTAATCCAGATTGCCAACCATTGCCAACAGTTATTATGCTTTAGGTGCTGATGAAATCAGGGTGAGCAATACAGGCTTTTTGGAGCATCCCAGTTGAATTTTTTTATTAATTTGCTGGTTTGATTTTTTTTTTTAATTTATAAGGAAGCCTAGAAGATGTAATACAGTAGTACCATTTGGCAAAGATTGTTTCCCATTGATGTACATGTATACCCCTTACCTTTTTAATTTCATATATGCAAACTTCAACACAAAAATTACTGACGTGAACCTAAACACTATGGACAACATCTACTCCAGTTAAATCTTGAGATGAAATATTTTATTAGTATTCAATAGCACAAAGAAAATCAATTGTAGAAAATGAAGGAAAAGTCAGGCCCAATATTTTTCCAAGATGACTAAATGAATTGGAATTTATTTCTGCAATTTTGGTTCACAGAAATTTGCAAATGTTACAAGTTTGATCAAAGAATATCTTTGTAATTATACATGTATACATATATTGCCAGCCAAGCAGAAAAAGTCCAGAAATGGATGGAGAAGAATGTGATAAATTACAGAAGAAGTTTATTAATAAAGGCATGATATCAGCCACTTAAATTATTTATATCTGAAAAAGTAAGCATTATTTTCAATGAATATATGATTAAAATAATTTATTTATTATGATTTTATTTACATTTCAGGGATTCAGTAAAACTACTTACACTGAACATAGCCTTAAAATAGATATCAGTAATGTAACAGCTGAAAAAAAAGATGTCTCAAAAGTTGTGGATACCACTCAGTCCTTTGATGATTCACCAGATGTCCAAGAAAAGAATGTATCAGATGAAGAATCAGATATAATTGCATCTAATCCTTCACCAGAATCAAGTAATGATTCAGTTAAAGTAGATGAAAGACAGATTTCAGATGAAACTGTTTCAAGTTCTAATAATCAAATAGATGACACTGAAGCAAGTTCCAAATCCAAACAAAATGAAAACATCTTTGAGAAAATTCAAATGACTTCACAGTTTGATAGTAGTATACCATCTGAATCCAAGGGAGACAACCAAACCAACAAACAGGATTTCAGTGAAAAAGACAATATATCGTCAAAATCGATTGTTGACAGACAGAGCTCGTATCATACAGAATCAGAAAAAGAAACCACTGATGATGACATCATGAATTTTTCTATTGAAATTCAAGAGGACAGTGATGAAGAATCCGACATTGCATCGAATATTGAAAGCAACAGGAGTGAGATTTCAACTTCTAGGGAAGATAAGGACATTCACAGTGACAATCTGAGAAAAGAAAGTGGATGCATTGAAATTCATGAGGAATCTTCGTCAAACTCTGTTTTGGATAGTCATACTGAGCCATCGAGTAGTAGTTACATACAGAAGATATCAAGTGTGATCAGAGCTATTGACTCTTCTAAATCAACTACGGCCACGAAAAAAGATAGAGATAATATATTTTCTGTTCTGAAGGCAGAAATGTCAACGACCGAGAATGCTGCAACTGATAAAAATAATCCTATTGTTATAACTGATGCTAATGGTAAAACTGGCAGTGATCATCAATCTTTTGTTATTGATGAACACGACAGATGTAGGGATGTAGACCAACAAGAAGAATCTAAAACAGATTCGGAACGTTTTGCCATAGAAAAAGAAGACAAAACAACAGCGGTTACTTCATCCAGTCCTCAGAAAACTGATTACATACTCAACGTCAACTGTGAAACCATTGAACCGAACAAAAACAATGGTACAACACAAGAAATTATGGAAGAAAATGGAGGAACTATAGCCAATCAACAGACAGATGTAAGTAATATAAATCAACCTGAAGACCAATTTACAGATCATGCACAAGCCATTCAACAGTCTCAAGATCAACTAGTCCATGATCCTGAAAAAAGCCCAGATCCTGTCATTGTATCCCCAACATTGAGAGTGGAAGGTGAAAGGTCATTTATGCAAGCATTGATACCACCTTTTCATTCACAACCATGTGTACAAACAAATTTAAATTTGTCTGGTGTCAAAATAAAAGTAGAAAGAGACAATGCTGAATTTGTTACGCATCACATGGAAGAATCTGGTGACATTCTGGATATCTTACCAACAAATAATAAATCTGCATCAATACCATTAACATCTCCTCAACCTACTGAATCTTATCACACTGTTTCTGTGACAGGTACTTTTCAACCTACCCCTGTCAGGATTAAACAGGAACCAGTTGATGATTATAATGTTATTACTCCTACTGTTGCTAGTTCTAATTTTACAGCATCAAATAGTCTAGAGCATTTGTCTAGGCAAGTTAATAATCTTCCAAAGACTAACAACATAGCAAGGAAAAGCACCACTGGAAGACCCTCATCTGCCAAACGTTTTAAACCACAACAAGGTATTGAGATGCCTATTCCAAACACTAAAATTAGATATCCATCTGTTCAACAAACACCTAATGTGATATCAAGAAGTAATGCAACAACAAACATGAACATAAATCAGCCAGTTTTCATACAAAATCAGAGATCAGTCAATCCATCTGTTGCCATGACAATACAACCACCTAGACCAGTTTTAGTGTATCCTTCACAAAACAGTGTTAAGGTAGTACCAACTAAATCTACTACTCCGTCAGTTAACAGTAAACCTGGTTCTGTTGTTGGCAGCATGCAGACATTAACCATAGTTTCTAATGGTAAAACAGTTAACGTACCAACATCCACTATATTCTCAGTGACTAAGGTTGTATCATCAACAACAGCTGTTCCCAAGACAATTGTTCCAACACCATTACCAAAAAGTACAATAAATATTGATACAGTTGGGTTAAATGCCATTACAGAATTGATAGCCAGAAAAAATCCTATTCCCAACTACAAACCACCACCAATTCCAGAAAGTTTTAGATCTCTCATTGCTGAAGACAAATGTAAACATATTTGTTATGAATGTGGAGATACCTTTCTTTTTGAATCAAGTTTACGAGTACATAGGTCAAGGACAAGTATGTCGCTAAGCTACAGATGTGAAGAATGTAAACAGACCAAGATATTTTTTAATAAATGTCAATTTTTGGGTCATTTAAGGAATCATTTAAACATTGACAAGTCACAAGCTGTTCCAATCCACATCAAGTCCGATTCCATTTCCATAACAACTCTTGATTACCAATCCAACATGAACCATTTATTTAAATGGCTTGATGATATATCTACGACACCAGAATCGTTGCCAAGGAAACAAGTAGTTGATAAAGAAGGTGTATGTCTGATCGTTAACCAAGAGGAAAAGTCTAAGCTGGAAAAAGTTTATATACATTGCTCACCAAAAATTACCAGCAGCTCAAGTAAATCTTCAGTGAAAGTTCAGAAGGGAAATGGGTTACAAATTTGTCATGAATGTGGTGGAAAATACAAAGATCTTCAAGACCATTTTGGCTATGCATGGGAAGATTTGTCTCATTACTGTTGTGGCACTTGTAAGAAAATTCTTCCAACAATATGTGCTGCAAGAGCTCACAAGAGAATTCATGAAGACAAAGAACCGTATGTTTGTCCAGAATGCGGTAAAAGTTATTCTACATTATACGTTGACAACAAAATGTCAAGCCAAAAAGAGTCCTTTGCATTTCATGTTTATTACACATGTTTTCATACATGTCGAATGAGAAAGATTATTTGTCCAAAATGTGAAAAGACCGACAGAGTTATTTGTACATCTTATCAGGGTTACCAATGGCATCTGTCTGCAAAATTAGAGCAGTACTACAAATGTCAGATATGTCCAATGGCATTCAAGTTACCTCATTCTTTTCTCAAACATTTTGTCACCCATGATAAAATAGATAATAAGCGAAGAGGCTTCAAGGTTATATATCGATGTCATTTATGTGATTCTGTAATGGATGATAAATCAGTTTTAGACGTGCACATTATGAAGCATGTTAATGAAGCAAGAACCCAAAGTGTTGTGGAATTTCGTTGTAGACTTTGTAAGGAATGGTTCAAGACCCGTGAAGATCTTAGAAATCATGTAGATAAAAATCATTCAAAGATCATCCAAACCTCAAATAGTACTTCTGTAGAAATGTTTACCTGTCCAGAATGTGGCAAATTTTTCTCAAACTTGTTTGACATTTTGAAACATGAAATATTATTTCATTCCAACAAGTCAACACAGTCAAGGATGTCTAACTCCAAATGTCGATGTTGTGGCATCATAATATATGGTTCACTGTGGAAAGATCATTTCTGTCTTAATCCAAATCCATTCAAACTTCTTCAGCAGAGTAAACAGTTAACCAATGATTCTTCTAAACTTACACAGAAAGTTGAGACTTCAGAAAAAATGGAAACAGATGATGCAGAAGAAAATAAGTTTACTTGTAAACTGTGTTACAAAGAAGAAAATTCATTTAAGTCATTGCAAGGCCACCTGTTGTACCATCAGACAAAAGGAGATTTAGTATGCTATCTTTGTCAGTGTAATAACTTTTCAACTTTAGCAGAAGTTCATGCCCATCAGAGGGTATGTCTTGAACGGTCACAAATACCAAAAGATGAGAAAGTAAAGAAAGAAAAAATGAAGAAAAAGGCAACAAAACAAGTACTTCCATCAATAGAATATCCGTGTGAAGTTTGTGGATTTATTTGTTTCAACAAGACAGATCTAGCAAAACACCACAAAGAAAATCATAGTGAAACAGGCATCAACCCATGTCACTTGTGTAGCTCAACATATGAATCTCAAGAACTGCTCAAAAAACATATTATGGTTACTCATGAGGGCAAACGATTATTGCTTCCCTGCGAGATATGTCAAAAACGGGGAATTAAAAAGTCATTCTCCACTCGAGAGAGACTGGAAAAACATTTATCGTTAAGGCATAAAGTTGCCAGAAATAAAACAAAACATGTAAGTTCTATGAATGAAATTGCTCCTCCAGATGTGGACACAGATCCATTAATGGGTAACTTTAAGCGTAAATATGAGGAAATCAACGAGGCTGCTCCTGTTAAAAAACTGAGAGTTGATGGTGATGCTCAGTTTACTTGTGCTAAATGTTTATATTCTAGCAATGACAGGTCCAGCTTTGTTACTCATTTAGCAGGTCACAAAATTGAAAATTGTGTTCAGTGTTTGGAATGTGGATTGAGTTTTGCTGTGATGCCTTCATTGAAAAAACATCTCTTCATGGTTCATAAGATAAAACACTTTGAAAACTACTGCAAAGAAAATAACCTGTCAGAGCTACCAGAAGCCAAGATGGATGATAGTGAAATAAGAAAAGGCCTGTTGATAGAATCGGAACCTGAAGAAACAGATGTAATAGAAACATCCACATCCTCAAATCCACTGGAATGTAGAGTTTGTTATAAAGTGTTTGATAATGAAGCAGCTGTCAAGGCTCACTTAAGGACACATGGAATGGCATTTATTAAAAATAGACGATCAAAAGCTCCTTCTCAAGGGAGAGAATCCGTAAATAGTGGTGAGGCTAGTGATGGAGGTTCAAAATAAAGACAGTTTTTCAGTCTGTATAAGCAGTAGAATTATTTTGGATGAAGTTCAGAAAAATATTTATAGAACAATGTAGTATCTCTTCTGTCAATATCAAAAAACGGAAAAAAAATCTAAGACAATCAGCACTTTTATAATCAACATAATGTGCTATCTTTTTAAATGGAAGTTAACTCATTAACCAACATGTTCATCTACTGCTATTTTTATACCCCTCCCAAATGTCTGTCCAAAATAACTCTTCCTACATTACTTGCATGATTCTCGTGAAACTTTATTTAGTGTTGGTTCACTATATGGAGATGTGCGTATTGTCAGGAATTTCTGTTTGGACAAGAAATGTAAAAGATATGGCTGTTTGGCCTTAGGCAATTTTTAACAAAACTTAGTTCCATGTGTTGTACGCAACTCACCCTACATTACTTGTATGATTCTCATGAAACTGTATGGAGTGTTAGATCACATTATGGAGATGTGCATATTGTCAGGATTTTCTGTTTGGGCGAGTACTTTGAAAAATATGATGATTTGAACTTTGTAGGCGTCAAAACAGACATGTTGCTGGGAGGGTATTAGTCCCTTTCAGGACAGTTCTAATTTCATTTGCTGGTATTCTCTAATTTTCAGCCAATTTAACAGTCTCTCGACCAGTGTAGGAAAAATTGATTAACTCATTAGTGAGTTTTTATTTCTTGGAATATGATTGGTTTTCAAAAAATTTATTTAGTTACACATAAACAAATGTGATCCCGTCGTCTTCTTTGTAATAAAATATGTCCGTAAACAAAGTTTTGAATCCTGACAAAAAATTTGACTTGTTGGAGGACAGATAGGATTTATTAAGGGTCAAATTTGAACATGCTGTGTTCTTCTTCTTGTTTCTTTCCGTCCACCATTGTGACAGCTGTTGTGTAATACAACTTCCGCTAGGAAAAATAGTTCCAGTTTAAATGACAACTGACATATGGAAATAATTACTGTGTTTAACAATGACATTAAATTATATTAAATAAAAATTTGTATTGATTATGATTGCTACTTACTTGTAAAGTGTCAATATTTTTTAATACAAGATTCACATGAATACATACTGGTGACCATAGTGATGGGAAGACGTTGGGAGAATTTGGTGGCATTGACCAGATTTTAAAGTGTTTTGAAAATTAGAGAAACAGCATCTTACATTATGACTCATGGACTATTGGATTTCTCCAATCTTGATAGTTAAATTATGGGATTTACAATCTTGATGGGAGAAATCCGATAATCCACTTGTAACAATACAAGAAGCTATATTTATGATATAAAGGTTTGCATGACTCATACATGTGTAGAAATGACTGTTACTCTTCATACTTCTATCAATGGCTGGATTTTCTGTTAAAGATTTTATTTGATTTAAATTTTGGAACAGGCTGTAAACCTTATACCTGAAGGAAGAATAGAAGTCATTATTTAAAACTTCCATCAAATTTATGTCATTGTTGGGATGTTTAAAGAAAATGAAATCTGAAATTTATTTAGTGGGATTGAGAATGTTAATGTCACAAATTCAAATTTATTCTCTGTTCTCTGAAGAACTAAATGTATAAGGTCAAATTCCATTCAATGTTGTATTTTCAATACATAGGAAACACTTTTCATTTGTTAATAGAAAAGTGTGGTATTTGAAAGAAATATTTGATTTGTAAATGAAGTTCAATATGAATATTTTATGACTTGTTTTTGTTATGTTGAATTATAGGTTATAGATTGTTAATGTATCAATAATACTGTACAGTCATATCTGCCTTTGCGGTAACATCTCTATATGTAAAAAGCAAATTACTGTCTACATGAAAATATGTCTTTCATGAAAATAGATTGTAAAGTTTGCATCTGTATAAAGTACAATTTTTTTTTGTCACCACAGTTCCTTTCCAATACTGTTTTGATTGTATTTTGGAACATATTTTTCACTTATAATAGTTATAATAGGAACTATACATTTTTAGCTCACCTGGCCTAAAGGGAGGGCCAGATGAAGTATTGCCATCACTTAGCATCCGTCGTCGTCCAACATCGTTGTCGTAAACTTTCCTTTAAAGATCTTCTCCTTTGAAACCACTGGGCCAATTGGAACAAAATTTAGCAGCAATGTTCCTTAGGTGGTCCTCTTTCAGAAACATATCCGATAACCGGCCTGTCATCCAAGATGGCCACCGGAGCCAAACATCGTTTAACATAGGACCCCATTAGGAGTTTAATTAAAGATCTTCTTGTCTGAAACTACTTGGCTAATTAGAACAAAATTTGGCAGCAATGGTCCTTAGGTGGTCCTCTTTCAGAATTGTATCCAATGACCCGGCCCATCATCCAAGATGGCCGCTAGAGCCGAACATATTTTAACATAGGACCAAATGGAGAATTTAAAGATCTTCTTGTCTGAAACCACTAGGCCAATTGGAACAAAACTAAGCAGCAATGCTCCTTTGGTGGTCCTCTTTCAGAAATGTATCCTATGACCCAACCTGTCATCCAAGATGGCCATCAAAGCTGAACAGTGTTTAACATAGGACCTAAGTGGAAAAATCACTGTTTGAAACCTTTGAGCCATTTGGAACTTGACAGGCTGCCAGTCAAGATGGACATAGTCCAGGTGAGTGATACAGGCTCCCGGGAGCCTCTAGTTTTAAAGATAACAGCACAAACACTGATACATAAAATTACTGCAAATATAGTTTTCAGTTTTAATTGTTTACAGATTGATTATCTAAATGTTCTTTTTAAACATTTTATTTCAATAGACTTTAAATTCAACCATTTGTCATTGGTTGTACCTAGTGATGCTGAATTAATTTTTATGAATGTTTGAAAAAATATAATGATTTTAACACTTGGAAAATTAGAAAGAGAAAGTGGTTTTTATTGAAAATTGTAATGTATTATAGAGGAAAATATCATAAATTTTTGTAATTATGTCAGAATTAATATAGAAAATTTTGATAACATAAATGAAATGACCTAGTTTCTTACATTCCATATTTACTGACAGGTATGAAAATCTATGGTCATGTGATTGACACTTGGCTCAATGAATTTATGCAATAACATATGGAAAGTAGTACCTAACAATGAATGAAAACAAATACATGTTTAGTGTACTAATATAGGTATGTCAATTATATATAAAACATACACTGCAAATTATTTTGTATAAATATTTGCTTTACAAATAAATTTGTATCCAGATGAGAGTTGAATTATCAAATTAGCAGATAGATATGATTTTGATGTGTTTGAAAATATTATTTATCCTTAGGCTTATTATATAATTAGTCATGCTGTAAAGGTTTTAGGTAAAGTTTACCAGTACTTGTAGAAGATCGGCATATACTTTAATACAGATGAAAATGAAGGGATATGGGATATGCATCAATTAATATGATACCAGAGTATCATTCCTTAGATTACATACAGTAACATATTGATATGTTTGGGGTCATTGTATGGGTTTTACAATCCTTTGCAGCATACACATTTCAAACACTATATTCAAGGATTTCATACAAGGAAAAACAATGAAAAAGAACAAATCAACAGGTCTGTTATATAGCTCCTTTTACAAATCAGGCGACAATAAGACCACATCCTCAATTTAGAGAGTATGCTTTTTGGAAGACTGAATAATTTTAGTTCACTGTACCCTTTGTCCATCTGACCCATCACATGTCATTTGTCTATCATTTCATGTTTTCCCTCTAAAACCTTTGTAACTAGTAAACTAAATTTTGTAGCAATGGTTTTCAAATTTTAATCATTCAGAATTCACTTCTAAGATTTGCCCACCAACTCAGCTGGCTAACAAAGTCAGAGTCAGTTTGAAATGAATACAGTGGCAAAATTTGCTTAAACAACTTTTTTAAACTAAAAGAAAAATTATAATCAAACTTTATAGCATGCAATGTATCTTTTTTGTTTATTTCATTGTGGATGAAAAACAACCTGCAATCCAAGATGGTGAAAACAGTGAACTTGTTTAACATTAAAAAACATGCATCTGCTTTTCTGAACCATGAGCCCAACTCTGTAGCTATAATTCTCTTTCAGACTGTTTCCAGTGGCCCTAACCGCTAAGATTGCTGCAGGAGACGAACAAAGTTTAACATGTACTCTGAGGGAAAATTTGCCTAAAGATATTTCTTAAACTATAGCCTAACCAAAACCATACTTGGCATAGGAAATTTTTCAGAGTTGTATCCAATGACCTGCTGCCAACCAAGATTGATTCTTAAGCCCAACTTGCTTTAAGATTGTCTTACCTTGAAACACTGTGCCAAATCAATCAAAACTGTATTGTTTGACTTCATTGCTCAATCAAGATTAGCTGCCACAGTCAAACAGTTCCTGCTTTGAAGCTTATGGCAAATTAAATAGACTTCTTGGAACCTTAGTTGACTATTGGACAGTGGGACTCTTGTCAAGAAGAAACTGATGGAAAAAGCTGTTATAAATGTTTTCCATCAAACTCTGAAAAGAAGACCGGTGTTCATATAGCCATTTTGGATTGTTAATCAGAATTTTATCTTGATGGGACTTGTGTTCATCACTTTTCATGGATCACAATATGTGAGTTTAAATATACCATTCTATACCTAGCCAGACCATACATATATTGTCTTACCACTTGGATGTGCATGTAATATCTTGCCCTTTTGGCTTTGACCATACTACAGATGACACTTCCTTCTAAAGATTTGTGAACAAAACTAACAAAACTCCATGTCTGCATGTGCAGTCCCTCCTCAAACACCACTGAACAGATCCAAACTGTTTACCTATAACATGTCTTTTAAAATAATGCATTTTTTAAGAAGGTAGATGGCTTGTTTTTTTTCGAATTTTATGCAATTTCAGTGCAATTTGCTATATTGTGGCCAGTTTTTCTTTGTGGATTTAGCAGGACCTGGAAAGAACCACAACCTACTGCAATCATTGTCAATTAAGATTAAGCTGAACAAATCTACTGGTAACCACGAGTTTCAACTCTTGTGATCAGTATTGGTGACAATGAGCTACTATTATCTAGACCCCAATAAGTCAAATGCAATATTGTTGCAAAAACTAGTATGAAAAGACAAATATGCCACAAAAAAATGATCAGATGTTTGCAAAATGGGAGGTACATATCTGCAATATTTTCAAGGCTCAATAATGTCAAAGGACATTTTTTTATTACAAGAATGAATGGTGTATAGATTATTCATATTTCTGTTTATTGGTAAAAAAAAAAATTTGAAATGATAGAAATATGTGTGGTTTGACATGAGTTGTCTCTCATGGTTTGCATTCCCAGCACTTGCATACTTTTGGAATTATTGGTATAATTCAAAGAATATTGTTTGAAGTTTGATCACTATGATTTTTTATTGCTTTTCTGTCATTCTAACTAACCATTGTATATCAAAATTTGATCAATAGTCTTGTTGTTTTGAATCATATGTCTGGATTTTGAGGCACTTCTCTTATTGACAACTTGCTTTAAACCACTGACTAGAAATATAAAGACCTTCAAATATATTTGGGTATCAATTGTAATTTTTCATCATAAATGAAAATGGGTATGGGATGAACATCAATGACACAACATCCCGTAGGACTTAACATAGGGAGACCAATTACATCTAGTGTGGTATCCAAAATGATACAACACCCCACACCGTAAGGCAAGCACTAGATGGCCCCATAAACACTCTTCGCAAATTCAACAAATTAACCTCAAATTATCACAAATGTAAACAATAAAAATAACAATTTTAGCAACAACCACTGAAAATACAGAGTCTTTGGCTTGGGAATGTAAATAAAGAATGTGACATGGTTAAATATGTTAATCAATACTTAACCCTAAACTGTGGGTATTTATTTATTTTAGACTTTATAATGTGCATTTAATTTTTTTCTTGAAAAATTCATCATCTTAGTCTAGCTGACCTTAAACTGAAATGAACCATTAATAAAATTTCAATCCCTGTAACAAAAATACTCAGGGTGAAGAGAAATTCAAATGACTCATGGTCCAGTTCCATCCATGATATATCTGTATATAAAGTTTGATTGTACATTTCTTTTAAAAAGATAATATAAATATCAAAACTCAATGAAGCGATTCAATATCATTTATTCAGGACCCCAAAGTAATAACATCCGTTTCTTACAAAAAAGTTCCCATTCAAATCATTGATACAAATTTTCATGATGATATGGAAAAAATGCCTTCAGCCTCAACCATACCTTACAGGTATCAGAAAGATGGAGAAATATGTACAGAAGCAATGACCAGATTGTTATATGCACAAACAGGTGATTTTGGTCCACATTGCCTTTGAAGTATTGGATGACAAAGCATCATAGGAATGTGTAGTTACACTCAACCTTTTTCATGGATATTCTGGTTAAGGGCATTTTCATATTACAATGTGAATTAATAATAAAACAATCACTTAAGTCAGCAAATATTGCATATAATCTGAAGAATCAATATAAAATACACAGTTTACATATATTTAAATGATATGTTATAATCTCCCTGCCTAAATGGATGCCCTGTTTTATCTGTTCCAAAGAAGAACTTTGGCACACACTACTCTGATCTACATGTATATACACAATTTGTATAGTCATTAACTTGTGTAATAAGAAATATAATCCTGCATTTACAAAAAATCTTGAAACATTCTAACGGCAGCATGTAAGAATTTGAAAAATGAGCTACTGACAAGAGAATTTGATGCTATCTTGGAATTTAAGTTGAGGCATGAACTTCATAGAAAATTTTAGACCAAATTTTAATAATTAATTTTGAAAAAATCTTTTCTGTTTTGATTTGACAATCTAGTAGTTGTAAAAATTAAGACAATCGTCAGATATAAACTTTATAAAAATTACAATGTTGAATTTTTCGTGACATTTGTTGCTTTCTTGAATTTCAAATCTTCTAAACTTTTAACAGTAATGATCAAATCACACCACTCATAATTTTAATTAATAAAACAATTTCCAGCAATATCCAATTTTCATTTCAAAGCTTTGCATGACAACCCTCCTGGATTTTTAGGTGGAAGATATAAGTTTCATAACTAATAATTTAAATTTGCAGACTGACAAAGAAATACTATATACTTTCAACACTAATTTGCACATTAATGTCAGTATCAAAAATATAAATACTCTACAAATAATTATATTCTGTACACACATTATTGCATATATCAATTATTGCTGTGATACACTCACTCTTATATCAACAAATCTAAAACCACAAAACTGAACCAATAAAGGTTAGACACTTCTAATATACTAGACACACTGATATACATGAAAATATTTTCTTGACAATGCAGAGCATGGTCACATGTTGGTTACAAAACAATGTTAGTGATGATGAATATGATGTTTTCATAATAATTATTTCTATAAAATTTTAGAACTTTTATCTGAATATCAATCTAATATCACATTTTAATAAACTTTAAAATAAATTAAGAACTGAATTTTTTAATAAAGTTAAAGTGCAAATGTAACATATTTCAGACATACAATGTACATGTATTTTGAATTTTTAGTAAAAAATATTGTTGATGACTTTACATATAACCATAAACATAAAAATATGGTACAGAAACTAAACTTCCAGAATATGAATCAAAGTGATGTCTATAGACTTAAACGAAGTTGGAAAAAGAAAACTAATAGTACTACAAGAAAGCATATAAATTGATACCCTCTCCTCAATATATATCAAGCTGGATTTAACCATATCTACATATGGTGCACTATCATTGTGAGATGTTTTATTGAAATCTACTAGACAGTTTAAGACGAAGTTAAAACAATAGGAGTTCCATATGATGAATCAAATAAATGATTATTTCAAATTATCCCCCCTTACATATATTGTCTAGGCATGCTCATCTTCATTTTATTCACTACTCTAGTGTAAAGTTTCATCAAAAATTGTTTAGGAGAAATTAAGAGATTCATGGATAGATACACAATCAGAATCCCCCCCCCCAAAAAAAAAGTTTGCAGGGGAATAAATATCACAGATGAATTCATTCTGTATAATTTAATAATACAACCTTCCATGTTCATAAAGACAACCCTATAGAGTTAAAATGCATGTATCCATCAATTAATTACAAAGATTCATTACTTTTTCACAGTATTATTGCATTTTTTGTGGAGAGAGTAATTTTGGTCTTGTAGATGCCAAGTAATTCATTGTAAACATAGCATCAGATATCAATAAATAAAAACATCTACAAAGACCACTTAATGTCTGTCTAAAGGATGAGAGACCTTATATGTTTTGGGAAAAACTACTAATTTGCATATAAGGCCAACTAAAATAAATTATTTGGTTCTCAATCAATAACATCCCTTCAATTGTTTGGCCAATGGGACATTTTATTGGGGTAACAAAAAAAATTGTCACTATGTTGTGCTTTCAAAGATAAATCAATTTCAAATTTTGCAGTACAACTACAACTGTTTTCATATGCAGGACAAGTCTGACAAATATTTACCTAACCAGACATTAGAACAGCATACATGGCTGGCCCAGTTCATCAGTTTTAACATTTAATTACAATTAAAGTTCAACAGAAAATTCTTCCTAAAGATGTCACTATAACAGTTGAACAATTATGTCAGCAACTTTTAAGATGGTGATTTTGCAAATGGCATGCTAATGATGACTCATTCATAAGTATGGATTTGAAGTATAAATTAGTCGGATGGGAAATTGAAGTCTAGTAACATTTTTTTTTAAATGGTTCAAAGAAACAAATGGCCGGGTTACATTACTTAACAATGACTAAGGAGTGGAAATTTGTAAATGTTATTGTAATTGATGAAATGAAGACTATAAGAATATGTAATGTTACAGCAACTTGGAAATCTGCAAAAGTGTTCCTAATGTATCCATAATAGGAGGTGTATATTTCCAATATATATATACAAACATTCTACCAAGTCTGAAGACTCTGGATTGAAAACCGTAGGAGGAGTTGATTACACAAAATAGGTACACTGTTAAATTTACTTTCCTGAGAACCACATAATTTATTTCAGATGCCTTTATGTAAATAATTCTACTAAAAACAGGTGACACAAAAACAAGCAGACCCTATTTTTGTGATATCTCTAATTGTAATAAAATAATATTATAAAGGTAATACCTATAACACTCTCTATGTAATAAATCATCAGACCCTATTTCTGTGATATCTCTTATTGTAATAAAATAATGTTATAAAGGTAACACTGTCTATGTAATAAATCAGCAGACCCTATTTCTGTGATATCTCTAATTGTAATAAAATAATGTTATAACACTGTCTAATTATGTATGTGGTTCCCTTTAGAAGATATTCCTGTTTAGATTGGTTATATGAAGTTCATCCTATTTTAAAAGTTTTAATAAATACAACTAGTATAGTTCATTGGCAAGATCTGCACAATACCATGAAATTTTATAAGTTGTAACAAGAATCTCATTAAAATTTATAAATATTTGTATATACAATCAAACATGCTTTGGGCACCTCCAAATAGCAAATCACTGTCTATAAAGGGCACTGCACTGTGAAAATATTCCTATTGTGAACATAGCATGTATAAGAAATGAGTTGTCAAACTGACAGGAAACCAGATTTTTCCCCGTCACTGTTCGGGTTAAGCTGCCCCCACCCACTGACAAACTAACAACTAGAAATATTGGAAAATCAAGTTTAAAATTAATCTTTGTACAAACAACACTTTTTTTTTTTTATCAATCCTTGGATGCTCTATAAACACAAATTTGACTGAACATACATGTAATACCAAAAAAAAAAAAACCACAATTTCTATAAAATACAGTGTATCAGATCTAATTCCAGTCAGTTCATACACAAAAAAAAATCATACAAAACTTTCAAAAAGGTTTTTTAAAAATTACAAAAGTAATTAAATGTATAAATTTGCATAATGGATAACAAATATAAAAAATAGAGCACTATAGACATATATAACCATCACAGTTGTGTTGTGTATGTATCATTAACTTACAATAAACTGAATCCAACTGACAGATTGGATTTGTAATGAATACCTCAACAGAGAGATCAATGAAAACAAAATTTGAACAATATATAGCATTAAATAATTAATCCTCAGCCCATTGAACTCATAAATCATTGAGATGAACTACTTTTGAAGTCCCTTAATGAACATCATTTTCTATATTTCAGAATTTAAACTACCCTGTATCTGGAGCTGTTTTGTACATTCTCTTAGGAACCAAACTTTTTTTCGTGTTTGCTGAACACTAATTTTTTAAATATGATACAAAAAATGTAATATTATATAATAGAATCAATGGTCCCATATTTGTTATTTGACAAGAACGATTCTGCATTCTATGTTGATTAACATTATATTTCTGTCCATAGATTTCTGGATGATGTATTTGGTTGATTCAGTACACTAGTGTCAATCATCTCATGAGTTATTGTCCTTTGTGTATTCGATTCTTGTCTATGTCCATTATGAGATGATATATGAGACTGTGGCTGAAAAATTAAACCTTGTAAAATAAATTTCTAGAAACAAATATATGCAAGTATATAATCATCAGAATATTAAAAACTTAATGGATGAATGTCATTGAATTTGTACCTACAGATACAACAATAATATCAGAATGTTTATCTATATCTTTTACACTTGCATTATTTGCCACATTCATATGTATTTTGCCCAGTTATAGAACATATACACACCTTGAAGTGTTCTGTGAGTGATTATGGATTTATTTGTTGCATTTTGTAATTTCAGTATGAAAATGTCAGACATATTATGATAGTATTTGTTAGATCTGATGATTTTCTCTCACATCAATTTAAAGCTACAATTGTACAGAGTTGAATATCAATGTTTAGCCAAGAATTCTGCTGGAGCTGGTTCTTTGGGCTGTCTTGAACTTGTGTTAGGGTGCAAGAACTGTCTTTAGGATAAGGCCTAATAGCAACTTTAAGATGAAGAACAACAATAACAGTCCTTTTCCTTTGGTGAACTTTCACATGTGTGGATTTTTGTATCAAGAATTTTTCGTGTAACATCCTGAACTGAAAACAATATTGATATTTATCCACTTGTAAGATTTCTTAACCATTCGCTCTTTAATAAATGTCTGTTCCTTTATTATCAAGAAAAACTTCGGAAGAGACAAAGTAACATCAAGATAAGTGGCAAATTATATGTTACCATCATACAGTAATGGTTAATATAAGATCTGACTACCCATGTGACTACTACTGAGTTGGTGTGATCATTGTTATAACCTTTGACCTCATATGTGAATGAATGTGATTGTTCAAACATATCTATATAGTGCTTCCCATAACCGTGCCAGGGTTTCTGTATATTTGGTTCCGAAACAGTAAAAAATTTAAGAACATAGTTTTTTATAAAAATTTAGATGTTTCTTTTTCAGTAAATTTAATTTCTACAATTGTAATTAAACTAGAGAATGTGTCTGTAAGACACAAATAACCCATCCTACTGAACATAGAATAACCATCTATTATTTAAAAAAAGGAAATCATTTTGAATCTATGAAACTTTCATAATATATCCTGCTTACATTAACTTTCATCCCATGAAAAATCCAAAGTACTAAGTTCTGTTTTTGTTAAATCTAAAAGCTTAAATTTAATTGAGTCACTAAAGCATGCAATGTAGGTCTTGTAGACTAATATGTTTCTGAACTAAAAACAATGACTGTAGTTGTAAAAAATCATGAGATTGAGAAATAGACTAAAATGAAAAAAAATATTAATCAAAGTTACTCAAATGTAGCTTAGTTGTTTTGTAATATATAAGATGACTGTAGTTAACGACTGTAGTTGTAAAATATCTTTAGTACATTACAATACCCATAGATTCTTATAAAACCAAAACACAAAAAATTTAATCAAAGTCACTCAAGCATAAAATATAGGATGTAGTGACTCAAATGTTGCTGAACTGTGTTGTACTGTATGAAATGATTGTAGTTTGAAATATCATCAGTATAATACCATAGGTTATTTAAAAATATGTCACTGAAGCATAAAATTTAGGTGATGGTGACTCAAATGTTACCAAATTTTGTTGTACTATAAGATGGTAAATAGTTATACTATCATTAAATTATCTCAATAGGTTTCTGAGAAATGGACCCTAAATGCAAAAACAACCCGAGTCACGCATGCACAAAATGTGGGTCATAATTATCAAAATCTGTACTGTTGAATATGTAAGAGGATTATCTATGATATATAATACCATGGATTCCTAGGATATGAAATTAAAGGCAAAACATGATAGTCATTCATGCATTAAATGTAGGTCAAAGAGACCCAAATTTTACTGATTTGTGTAGTGTTTTGAGGGGATTGTAGTAGTAACTAGAGGCTCTTGCTCACCTGGATTTAACTTTTCACCTTGAGCAGGACTAAAATTTTAAGTGTTGCAGTCAATTTGGCTAGTTTTTCTATAGGGTTCTATGTTAAACTAAGTTCGGCTGTGGCAGTCATCTTGATTGACAGTCCAGGTCAATTGGACACATTTCTAAAAAAGAACCATCTAAGGATCATTTCTGCTAAGTCTTGTTCCAACTGGCTAAGTGGTTTCAGACAAGAACATTTTAAAATAAATTTTCCTATTGGGTCCTATATTTAACTATGTTTGGCCTGTGCAGCCATCTTGGTTGACAATCCAAGTGATCCGACACATGTGAAAGAGGACCATCTAAGAACCACTGCTGCCAAGTTTAGTTCCAATTGGCTCAGTAGTTTCAGACAAGAAGATATTTGAGTGAAGTTCCCATAGGGTCCTATGTTAAACTAATTTCAGCTGTGGCGTCAATCTTGGTTCACAGTCCTCAAAATTGGACATATTTCTGAAAGAGGACCTTCTAAGAAAGAGGACCATTGCTGCCAAGTCTGGCTCAAAGATGACAAGTGGTTTCTGATCAGATTTTTCAATGAATAAGGCCCTATGTTAAACTAAGTTCAGCTGTGGCGGCCATCTTGGTTGACATTCTGGGTCAGCAGACTAATTTCTGAAAGAAAACCATCTAAGGACCGTTGCTACCAAGTCTATTTCTAATTGGTTTATTGGTTTCAGACAAGCAGATTTTTGAGTGAATTTCCCATAGGGTCCTATCTTAAACTAAGTTAAGCTGTGGTGGCCATCTTGGTTGACAGTCCACGAAATCGGACAAATTTCTCAAAGAGGACCATCTAAGGACCACTGCTACCAAGTCTAGTTCTAATTGGCTTAGTTGTTTCAGACAAGAAGATTTTTTAATGAATTTTCCTAAAGGGTCCTATGTTAAACTAAGTTCGGCTGTGGCAGCCATCTTGGTTAACAGTGCAGGTCATTGGACAAATTTCTGAAAGAGAACCTCCTAAGGACCATTACTGCCAAGTTTGGTTCCAATTGGCTTTGTAGTTTCATAGAAGATTTTTTAAATCCATCCCCCCTTTTTTTCTATTTTTAGTAACAGCAGCCATGTCGGTTAGAAGACAGGGATGCTGGACATAATTTTGGAAGGGGCTACCCAAGGACCATTTCACCAAAGTTTGGTCCCAAATGGCCCAGTGGTTTCAGAGGAGAAGACATTTAAAGGAAAATTTACGCCAAATGCCGTCTTTAAATGGCAAAAACTCCTATAAGGGGTCAATCAATGATTTTGGTCATATTGACTTATTTGTAGATCTTACTTTGTTGAACATTTTTGCTGTTTACAGTTTGTCTTTATCTATAATAATATTCAAGATAATAACCTAAAACTGCAAAATTTGCTTAAAATTAACAATTTAGGGGCAATAACCCAACAATGGGTTGACCGATTCGTCTGAAAAGTTTAAGGCAGGTAGATCTTGACCTGATGAACATTTTTACCCCATCAGTTTTGCTCTAAATGCTTTAGTTTTTCAGATATAAGACAAAAACTGCAGTTTACCCCCTATGTTCTATTTTTAGCCATGGTGGCCATGTTGGTTGGCAGGCGGGGTCATCGGACATATTTTTTAAACTAGATACCCTAATGGCCAAGTTTGGTTCCAATTGGCCCAGTAGTTTCAGAGAAGATTTTTGTAAGAGTTAACGGACGACGATGGACGACAGATGCCAAGTGATGAGAATAGCTCACTTGACCCTTTGGGTCAGGTGAGCTAATAATATCATTGATATATCTCAGTCTGAGAAGTTGATTTACACGCAAAAACCTAACCAAGCCAGATGGACATACATACATGCAGATGGAAAATAGTAAATCTATATTCCCCTTCCACATCCGTGAATGGGGCATAAAAATATGAATTATTTTGAAACCTCTTTGTAGTTTGTTGCTCGAGGTGGATACTTTTGAAATGACAATATTCTAGGTCATGAGTTTAAATTTTTTAAATACAACTTCTCTTTCTTTTTAGCTTACAAGAAATGAATGGAGAATTTTGTAAAGCCTTTTTAACTTCCCTTAAGTTTATGTATCAAACATTAGTATGACAAACAGATTAGTCATGATTTTCAGAATTAGTACATTTCAGTATAGATTATGTGCACACCAAACATACACATTATAGTATAGTAGGTACTGTGTGTAGGTAACTCATTGTGAATGTGTTCCTCTGAAAACAAAATTAAATTAATACTTTCATTAATTTCTACAATTACCCAATTCTTATTTTATGCATCTGATGAAACTTTTAGAATTAAAAATACTTTTCAGAAAATAAATTTTACATTTACTTTGGTGCCTCTACTTGAATTAAGTGTCTTCCTGCAGAAAATTTTCTTTGGCCAAATATTACACAAAAATTAAAACATCTTCAAATCCAATATTCATTTTTTTCATAAAAGACAACGACACTGCACAATTATAAAGGTAAATGCTTCATCTTTGAAACACCAATGATATAATACTGCATTTAAGTGTAGTTTTGAAATAAGCAGAAATTCACCTGTTCTCCTGTTAAAATTTGAAAATCTTTAGCTTTGTTCATAAATTCAGACTGATTTTTAAAATTCATGAAAATGTATTTAAAATATTCCACAAACTCCTATGCTGTTGAAAACAAAGGGATAATTATTTTTACATGTGAAAAATATTTCATACTTTAAATGTTAACTATAATAAGAAACTATCTGAATAACAGCGAAATGGATTTTTCGTCATCACTTTTTGGAGCCACCAGCTGTCTGCCTGTATCCAGGGTCCCCACTCTTTTCTCAATTTTTTCTTTTCAAGGATTATTAAATAGTGTCCACGTCAATGACTAATGTCAAATCAAAAACTAGACTGAGAAAGTCGGAAACGACAGCTATCCCCGAACTCCCCACATTTGTATCCCTGTGCACCTTTTTCACAATTGTACCTTTGAATACAGGCCCAAATTTTGGAAAATTAAAATTCTAAAATTGGAGTCCACATGGGTTGAAATTTGACAATTTAAGCTTGTGACCTTAACTTCTCTTTCAGTTTGCTTATATATAGTATTGTCCAACACTATATTTAGTTGCACAATATGGATTTAGAATATAGATTTGATCTGGGAGCTCACACAGGCCAAATTTCAAAAATTGTTGGTTTAAGCTTGTGAACTAAGGTTTTTTCATTTTTCATTATGTTTATTGATTTAATTTCTTTATAGAATGACTGCATACTATTTTTGGATGGGAATAAGGTATTATATTTTTGACTATAGGTAAGTGGCCCAACTACTTACAGGGGGTGTGGGGATCATTGTCGATTCCAACAGTCCAGATTTCTAGTTTTTATAAATTTGGATAAAAGTCTATGAATTAATTTTCATGGCTTGAATAAAACAACATCTACTGTCAAACTGACATTAAACATCAATCAGCTGCAATTTCATATAAATTTCAGTAAAACCTAGTTCAAAAAATTATAACTTAAAACTTCAAACAGCTACCACCACCAATCAAAATAAAAATAATTCAATTAAACTTCACCAATAAAAATAAAAAATTTGCACATACCCTATGTGTGTGAGAATTGTATCCTCTAAGAGACGGAGGTGCCTGTCGATGAGTTGAATGTGGATCATTTGGACTATTATACATTCTCCTTATACTGTCCTGTGTAGCATATCTAGAATCTTTTGGTGAGCTGTATAACTTTTTTATACTGTCCTGTGTACTATATATATGACTATGAACATTTGATGAAGACGAATTGGCAGGTATTGTATTTCTTTGTCGGTCAGAAGTAAAATTCCTCAGACCTGGATAAGCATAGTCCTGATTACCCCTGTCAGAAGGAGAAATCTTTTGTGAGTATTCCTGAGAAGTAAATCTGTCTTCATTATCAAATTTGTTATTATTGTTAAAATTCTGCCTGACAGATGGTTGTTCCCTTTTATACATATTATAGTCCGACCTATCTGGAGTTCCTCTTTGATCTAATGACATTCCATGAATCGGCCTCTCTGGAGTTCCATAACCCCTACTATAAGGCCTTTCTGGGGTTCCAGAACTTCTTGTTGCAGGTCTTTCTGGAGTACCTGAAGATCCCCTATGTGTGGATCTCTCTGGGGTCCCCGCGGATCCCCTAGTAATAGGTCTGTCAGGGGTACCAGATGACCCACTAGTTACCAGTCTATCTGTCCTTCCAGAAATGCCTGATCCATGGTCGTTAGTCCTCTCAGGAAGTGGTCTATCTGTCCTTCCAGAAATGCCTGATCCATGGTCGTTAGGCCTCTCAGGAAGTGGTCTATTATAATAATTAGTGTATGATGTTTGTTTTCCTTGGATTTGTCTCTGACATCCATAAGTCTGATTAGCAAATGATTGCTGTTGCTGATCATGATTCATCATGGGAGACAACTCTTGTCTATGCATGGGAGATGTCCCCTTATAAGGAATTCTTGACTCTATTTGTCTTGAATTGTCAAAGTCCCCGTTCATCTGAGAACTATGATTATAATTGCGTTGGTGGACTGGACTGAAAGCTGTTGCTTCATTTGACCGAGGAAGTGGCTGTCTAATGCTTCTCTCGTTAGGCTGGAAAAATGGTGCTTGCCTGTAAACACAGAAATAATTATATAGTACATGATATTTCATCAGAAAATTAGTAGTAAGATAAGTAAGTTTTCTTTGTCTAGTGAAATATGTGGATGACATGACCATACTCGTAATATTAAATCCCTTTATTCAATGTAATTTAGATGTTATATTTCGATGACCTGATTATTTTGTTAATATTTGTCAAGATTTCTAGATATAACAACAATTTCCCATGTATTGTTCCATAAATATAAAATCTGACATCCTTCTTTTATATGTTAATAAACATTGTCCATTGAAATATAAATTCACTGTGAGATTTCTATGTTTTTTAAAACTAGAGGCTCTCAAGAGCCTGTGTCGCTCACCTGTATCTAATGTAAAATTATATAATGATTGAGACCAAGATTGGTTTAATTTGACACAGTATTTAAAATTAAAAACAGGTCATCTTAGTGTAGTCTTACAATAGCTACTGAAGACATCTTATCATTATTATTTTTGAATATGTGGTCAAGTTGTGACCATTCAGAATTTTTTTTACAATTTTCTGATAGACTTCTAAACATCTTGGATGATGGATCGGCAACAAAGTAACAACACTTGGTCAGCAAAGTTTCATTCCATTCAGTGGTTCTCTAAAAGAAGTCATTTGTATGCATTTCCCATAGGGTCCTATGTTAAACTAAGTTCCCCGCTGGCGGCCATCTTGGATTATGGATCGGCTACAAAGTAACAACACTTGGTCAGCACCTCATAAGGAACATTCATGCCATGTTTGGTTTCATTCCATTCAACGGTTCTCTAAAAGAAGTCATTTGTATGCATTTCCCATAGGGTCCTATGTTAAACTAAGTCCCCCTCTGGCACCCATCTTGGATGATGGATCGGCTACAAAGTAACAACACTTGGTCAGCACCTCATAAGGAACATTCATGCCAGATTTAGTTTCATTCCATTCAGTGGTTCTCTAAAAGAAGTCATTTGTATGCATTTCCCATAGGGTCCTATGTTAAACTAAGTTCCCCGCTGGCGGCCATCTTGGATGATGGATCGGCTACCAAGTAACAACACTTGGTCAGCACCTCATAAGGAACATTCATGCCAGATTTAGTTTCATTCCATTCAGTGGTTCTCTAAAAGAAGTCATTTGTATGCATTTCCCATAGGGTCCTATGTTAAACTAAGTTCCCTGCTGGCGGCCATCTTGGATGATGGATCGGCTACAAAGTAACAACACTTGGTCAGCACCTCATAAGGAACATTCATGCCAGATTTAGTTTCATTCCATTCAGTGGTTCTCTAAAAGAAGTCATTTCTATGCATTTCCCATAGGGTCCTATGTTAAACTAAGTTCCCCGCTGGCGGCCATCTTGGATGATGGATCGGCTACAAAGTAACAACACTTGGTCAGCACCTCATAAGGAACATTCATGCCATGTTTGGTTTCATTCCATTCAACGGTTCTCTAAAAGAAGTCATTTGTATGCATTTCCCATAGGGTCCTATGTTAAACTAAGTCCCCCTCTGGCGCCCATCTTGGATGATGGATCGGCTACAAAGTAACAACACTTGGTCAGCACCTCATAAGGAACATTCATGCCAGATTTAGTATCATTCCATTCAGTGGTTCTCTAAAAGAAGTCATTTGTATGCATTTCCCATAGGGTCCTATGTTAAACTAAGTTCCCCGCTGGCGGCCATCTTGGATGATGGATCGGCTACAAAGTAACAACACTTGGTCAGCACCTCATAAGGAACATTCATGCCAGATTTAGTTTCATTCCATTCAGTGGTTCTCTAAAAGAAGTCATTTGTATGCATTTCCCATAGGGTCCTATGTTAAACTAAGTTCCCCGCTGGCGGCCATCTTGGATGATGGATCGGC
The DNA here is from genome assembly GCA_028015205.1 of Mytilisepta virgata. NCBI lineage: Eukaryota > Metazoa > Mollusca > Bivalvia > Mytilida > Mytilidae > Mytilisepta > Mytilisepta virgata. The sequence continues at coordinate 6,857,357 of CM051517.1, forward strand.
TACAAAGTAACAACACTTGGTCAGCACCTCATAAGGAACATTCATGCCATGTTTGGTTTCATTCCATTCAGTGGTTCTCTAGAAGAAGTTCAAAATGTAAAATGTTAACGACGACGCCGGACGACGCCGGACGACGGACGACGGACGCCAAGTGATGAGAAAAGCTCACTTGACCCTTTGGGTCAGGTGAGCTAAAAATGAGAGATTATTCTGTGACAATGTATAAGCTAAGTGGGTTAATTCCTGACAGAAAATTGTAACATGATTCGCTATAAATGTTTTTATGGAATTATATCTATATTCATACACTGTCTTAATTCAGACATTCCACATAAAATATGTCTTTTGTCTTTTATTTCAACAGGCATGATGACATTTGTTCAAGACAAAGTTTGCTAATTTCCAGTTTTCCCCAAAATGACATAGAATCACAATTAATTTTTGACAAATCACCAATTCACTTGTGAAAGACATATATTTTTTCTAACACTGATTGAAAACTTCAGGAAATGCTTAAGAATAACAGACCATAATGTTAATGTTTGAATTTGTCTACCAATATCTTTTTACTTTAGAATTTCTATTAAAATCTAGTCTAAATAGTTTTATTACAAATACTATAATATTTGCAGTACTAATTAAGAGGAAATTATATTATATTACTTAGAGTTAATAACAACTAAAATATAGGCTTCTTTCCCATTTTGTAAACAAATAAATCCCAACAACCATAATAAAAATGACCATTTCCAGATATTGACTATGATTATCATCTTTAATTCAAGTCATCAGACAAAATTATTATTTTAAATGATAAATTCAAAATAAAAATTTCATGACTGCAGTTTAGACTTAACCAATGATTGAAAACACTGAGTGACCAAATGTTCATGAACTTCTGATAAACAATTACTCATGAAACGGTGACAATATAAATGAATTTGCAAATACAATATTACAATTACTGAGTAATGAAAGCAATGATTCAAAAGGTTTATTAATTTCAACTTTTAATAATTACTGCACGCCATATTAGTATAACTTTAGCAATGATTTAAAAAAAAGAACCAATGATTTAAATTCAACCAACATTCCATTAAAACCTGTATTCACATAAAATCTCCATAACACATTAAACCTTAAATAAATACTTATTGTTTAACTGCAAAAAATGTAAACAAATTGAATACTCTATCATACATGCATAGGACAAACAAATAATAATTTATTATAGAATTTAATGTTCAAGAGAATCAAGTTTAAGTACCAATGCTTCTCTAAACTATATGCATTGTTTAGTTATTCTTTTTAAAAAAGTCATTCCATTTTCAATTGTTACAACAACATTCCATTAACTTGCTCAAATAATTTATTTATTTTATATTTTTCATATCCTATCGTAGTGCTACAGCACTCTTGGGTTAAATGCTCGTCTTTTGAATTTATATAAAATTGAAATGAAATTCATATCTAATGCTACTACCGGTACAAATCTTCTCCAGACATAAAGTTTTAGTGTTTCTACTGATATAAGATGTTTAAAAACTGTCACTTGAACAGAAAGAGACAAATTTTGCCCTTCTTTATGACAATTAAATAACATATCACTGTCCATTACCTGTCACTAGTACCAGTCTCAAATACACTGTCTGATTCCTCTGATCCTGCTTCCTTGTTTGTATTTATGTTTGTCTGTGTGTCTTTTGTTTGTTCTATACTGCTGCACGAAATTACATTAACAAATATTTTTTTGATGATATGTGAAATTGATGATGTGCAGGTGAAGTTTGATGAAAAATGATTTGTTTCAGTTTGGTGTAGAAACTTCCAAATGTAAGGGTAATATAATCATTTAATGAAGCACTGGATGTCACTTCTTACCAAGTATCCAGAGTAATATTCACAAACAGAAACATGTCCAGGACTCTAGATTTATCAACCAACCATGAAATTAGTCTACACTATACCTCATCATGGCCCCACAAAGAATAACCCCCCCCCCCCAAAAAAAAAAAAATGCATAAACAATCTATAGCCAAATAGCATGACCAAAACTCTTATTTGACCAATATATTTTTGAATACCTAGATCTTGCCATTACCAGTATGAACCTAATCTGTATAGTATTTTACTGCATTGTTACCAACATCTAAGCTTTATCCTACCAAAGTGTTAATATTTGTGACAGATTTCAGCATACCAAAGATCTTGGACAGGAAAAAGTCTACAAGTCAACTGACCATGAAATTACTATAAAAGCATGCTCACATCATGTTGAAAATGAAAACCACAATATGAATTAAATTCAACCAAAAATGAATGACTAATTGCATTCAAGAACATAACACCATTATAACCACGTATAAAAATGCATTCCTTGACTGGATGATAAACTTTTATCCTTACTGTAACATAAAATGCATGTACATGCATATAAATAGTAAGCAGGTACAGATATAACCATACAAGCAATCTTCTGGAATAATGTTTTTTATTAGCATGAATTCAATAAAATGCCTTAAACAGTCCTAATTTCTGTCAATTAAAGCAACCATTGAATAAAATGATGACGAATAAAAAAAAATCAAACTAAAACAAATCATCTGTTGTGACTGTGTTAAATGGAGTATGATTTTATACTGTTATATCAAATTAGTTTTATGTATAGAAACATCAGCTAAAATTACTTAAGAAACAAAAAATTCTGACCTGATTAGAAACAAGACAGAAATAATACTATATATAAACATGCAATACCAGTTTTGCATCTCTGTATGTCTGAGACTAAGGGTCGGGGATAATTATCATTTTGATTTCATCCTCTTTCAATATTTTTAATATATTTTCCAAAATAATGAAGAAAAAAAATCATCTGTATATTTTAAGATTGAAAGTTCAATAAAATGGCCAATTTTTCCTGAAAATAAACCCACTCAAAACAAACTAAATAGCAACTTATGTTATTTTAGAAGTATTATATTGAGAAAAGACTGTTCTTCGCTAATTAATTCATTATATTTATCAATCAACTAAATCCCCTTTCTGTTTGATGCAAAACTGATAACTTTCATGCAAAAGAAAATTGTCCTATATATTAACCATAACACACACAAAAATTGTTTGAAATAAAAAAAATAAATATTAACCAAAATAAATAATATTCATGACTATATAATATCTGATCCCAAATAAATATAGTATATCTGAAAAATATTTTTTCTGTTTTATATACCTTTTTCCATTCATCTGTTGAGAATTAGGCTGACCCTGACCTCTCTGTTCTGTACTTCTGATATTTGTCACATTTCCCCTGGAACAACATTTTATAGTGTATTCTCAGAAAAGGTCTCTGTCAAGTGCTTTATTAATCAATGTCAGTTTTTGCAAAAAAAAGGCTAATTTTATGTTATACTGACGGTTATAAAATTTTAAAGAAACCAAAGTTTTATACCAGTAATGACCTATGAATGAATAATGACAATATCACATATCTGTTGAATTTCTATTACAAAATAGCATCACAACCAAACATAGATATATCCATAACCAAACATTTATATATTTAAAAAAAATCTACTAGTTGACAATATACATCAAATTAGTATGTAGACAACATTGATATTTATCTGCTGTCTTAACAAAATTTATTTATAACTTTTCACAGCCTTGTTTGGACTTTATTTAGATAATAGCTGAGAGTTGGTCAATTTTACATCTCAATAAATTCCTTCTTAAACCACTTAATTATTTTAATTTCAATATTTAAATCTTAAACCAAACTTTATCCTGCTAAAACTAAACTGAAAGTAACAACATAACATGACATATTTATTAATTTTCAGTCTACATTCAAAAGACAGACAATTTTCCAAAATGAAAACCTATGTAGTTTCAATCATACATGTATATATGAGTTAAAATTCTGTCTATAACCATTTGAAGTCTATAATTTTTATACCTGTAATTTTGTTCCGTCATTCCTGGTCTTTGATCAGTTGTGTTACTGTTAAAGGTCTGTAAAAAGAGAAAGATGTTTTCAAATACCTGTACCTAAATGACTTAATCAATTACATACAAATTAATGAATTCAATCCTTATAAGAAAGTCCACAACATGTATATATTTGATGATAACCTGAATGGATAACTGCTGCATATATGACCAAATATTTTTCTGTGTCAATATATCTTCTTACATTGTTACGAGTGGATTATCAGATTTCTCCAATCGAAATAATTAAATTACATATTTTTTAGCACGATCTTTAGCAAGTGCTAAAAGTTCAATAATTTAATATCGAGATTGGAGAAATCTGATAATCCACCAGTAAAAATGGAAGACACTGTTTCTCTAATTTTCAATTTGTTTTGAAATCTTATGATTTGTGATCAAAAGCATCTGATTAATGTGCACGACGTCATCAATTTTGTTGACGCTTCTCTGAAATCCAGACGACGTCACAATTAATTTCGACCAATCAATATCCAAGAACTAAAAAGTCAAATAGATTTTATTGGTAAAAAATACACTAGCCTACAGCAGGATGTCCTTGTGAATTAAGATCACTCAGAGTCGAACACAACCAACCACAATGCATCAGTGTCGTAATCACTGGTAGTTACAAAAAGCTATCTAGAACACTCTGCCACCAAGACCCTGACATACACTGGTGATTGGATAATCCCTTTTGTTATAGAATTGTAGACAACTGTGCTTACATTTAATAAAATCTAAAGTGGATAAAATTTAAGTACTCGATAAATATTGTGTGCAAGGATTTATACGAGGTGAAACTTTTAAAAAATATCCAGGATACAGTTTCATGAAGAGCATACCACTGTATAAGTTAACAATTTCACAAATTATGAACAGTTAGTATAAAAACCCTTCAGCAAACAATCAATAAATGATATTTTTAATTTTATATGTACTATATTGTAAAGAAAAAAAAATACATGATCATTAGAGTATCATTTTTTGGTAACCAATATCACCTGACAGAAACTATTATTATACACTGAAATGGATAACTTAATACAAAAGAATAGAAAATTATTATTTTCTACTTCAGATTTCTATATTAGTGTATTATATTTAGTATTATTATTTGTTTAATCTACAGCATGTAGAGAGTTTACCTATTCTAGTTTAATTTTATCTACTTAATGAGTTGAAAAAGTGAAGAAAATAACCCTCACAAGAGATAAATGTAAGAGATTTGTTATCATTGATACATAGAAGTTTTGCATTCAAACCTGATCTGAATAATTTGTTTCGTCATTACTTAGAATTGTATCATAAGACATGAGCGAGATGGAATCCCATGGTTTAAATTCCTGTAAAATGTATCACTATTTGTCACGTACAGATATTAAAATATATCATGATTTTATTATATTTTATAACAGATTATTTTAAAATTATATGAAAATGGTTTTGCCTTTAGAATAATAAATTTAACACACTTGTGGACTTAGGAGTTGGCCAGTGGTGTGATATTAACTGCAAGGACAAATACTATCTTTCTCAGGGTGGTGGCTAGGTCAATAACAGTTTATAGTCAATATCAACACCATATTTACTACAATACATGTCCATATAATTCCGTCTATAGTAACAATTGGTATGCAGATGTAAACAAGGAATCAAGTAGTACCATTATAGTAAACTTTATAGTATATTTGTAACTTCAAGCCTTTTTATGAGACTCATACAGATAATATTATAATCAATATAATTTATTTGGCTTGAAATATTCCGTCCATTATGAATTACAGAATTTGCTATGTCATTTCAGTGATTATAATTCAGTTACACATTTTATTATTATCATTGTAAAGGCCTGAAAATTAGGACAGATAAATTATTAACAATGATATGAATAAATCTCTGTCATCCCACATACTTTACACCTTTTAAATTAAATATACATGTATACACAAAATCTGCCTCATATTGTATTATAACAAGCACATAAGGGTGCTGTGGTGTGGTGGTTAGTGCACTGGACTACGAAGCCAAAGGTCCATGGTTCGATTCCATTTAAGGATGAAATCTTCATGAATCAAATTTGCAACACCCTATTGAAACCATTTTCGAGGATGGTCTCATTAAAAGATGCTAGTCCATTATATGAGGCTGAAAAAAGGCTCTCCCATGTAAAGGGATAGCAACACTCTTAGCACATTACTGTAAATGTTGAATAAAATGCTCCGCTGGGCGCAGCTAGATACGACCGCAGATGTCGAACCCTGAATAGTTGGGGCAATTATGAACACAACATTCAAGCTTGGTACAATACTGAATTTGGATTGTGAATAAATATTTGACACAGCATAGGTTTCTGACACAGAATGAATGTTGTCTAAGAACTTAAAAATTTTTAATTTACCTATTCAAACCATATCAGTATTATTTGTTTTTATATATAAATCAGAAATAACCAATTTAAAATTTAAAATTGGGCACACATATCAATTTCTTGCTATTGCGCAATACTGTGCAATTGAAAATTTCTTCAAATATTTGACACATAATAGGTTTCTGACACAGAATAACTGAAATCAAAGAACTTAGAATTGGTCGTATGATTTCAATTTATATTCAATTTTTTGCTTCTTGTGCAATACAATATGCTGTGGAGAATTGCAACCCCCCCCCCAAAAAAAATAATAATTTACCCCTTTTTTTAGCTTTTGTGCAATACACTATGAAGTTGCACATTGACCCCCCCCCCCTCCCAAAAAAAAACAAAAAACAATAAAATTTATTGTAACCCCCCCCCCCCCCTTTTTTTGCTTAAAAAAAATTTGAAATTTTCTTTTTAATTTATGAAATATGAAATGAGAAAAAAATTACCCCCCCCCCCTAAATTTCGTTTTCAACACCCCCCCCCCCCCCCATTTCTTTATACTTTGCAACCATAACAGCCCATTTAAATACACCATAACATATTAAAATAGAAAATGACATCATAGTCATGGATGACAAATTTTAAATATACATAACTTAAAAGCAGTTTAGATGAGATAAACAAAAAAGCTTCATCAGCACATTTTATATTGGCAAATTTCCAATGGAATTTGTTAATAATAAAGTTTTGATAACAGGGCACACATATCAATTTCTTGCTATTGCACAATACTGTGCAATTGAAAATTTCTTCAAATATTTGACACATAATAGGTTTCTGACACAGAATAACTGAAATAAAGAACTTAGAATTGGTCATATGATTTGAATTTATATTCAATTTTTTGCTTCTGGTGCAATACAATATGCTGTGGAGAACTAAGTTTAATTTTGGACCCTTTGGACCTTAATGTAGACCAATTTGAAAACGGGACCAAAAATTAAGAATCTAAATGCACGGTTAGATTCGGCATATCAAAGAACCCCAATAGTTCAATTTTCGATGAAATCAAACAAAGTTTAATTTTGGACCTCGATTTGGACCAACTTGAAAACTGGGCCCATAATAAAAAAAACTAAGTAAATGTTTAGATTCAGCATATCAAAGAACCCCAAGAATTCAATTTTTGTTAAAATCAAACTAAGTTTAATTTTGGACCCTTTGGACCTTAATGTAGACCAATTTGAAAACGGGACCAAAAATTAAGAATCTAAATGCACGGTTAGATTCAGCATATCAAAGAACCCCAATAGTTCAATTTTCGATGAAATCAAACAAAGCTTAATTTTGGACCCCGATTTGGACCAACTTGAAAACTGGGCCCATAATAAAAAAACTAAGTACATGTTTAGATTCAGCATATCAAAGAACCCCAAGAATTCAATTTTTGTTAAAATCAAACTAAGTTTAATTTTGGACCCTTTGGACCTTAATGTAGACCAATTTGAAAACGGGACCAAAAATTAAGAATCTAAATGCACGGTTAGATTCGGCATATCAAAGAACCCCAATAGTTCAATTTTCGATGAAATCAAACAAAGTTTAATTTTGGACCTCGATTTGGACCAACTTGAAAACTGGGCCCATAATAAAAAAACTAAGTAAATGTTTAGATTCAGCATATCAAAGAACCCCAAGAATTCAATTTTTGTTAAAATCAAACTAAGTTTAATTTTGGACCCTTTGGACCTTAATGTAGACCAATTTGAAAACGGGACCAAAAATTAAGAATCTAAATGCACGGTTAGATTCAGCATATCAAAGAACCCCAATAGTTCAATTTTCGATGAAATCAAACAAAGCTTAATTTTGGACCCCGATTTGGACCAACTTGAAAACTGGGCCCATAATAAAAAAAACTAAGTACATGTTTAGATTCAGCATATCAAAGAACCCCAAGAATTCAATTTTTGTTAAAATCAAACTAAGTTTAATTTTGGACCCTTTGGACCTTAATGTAGACTAATTTGAAAACGGGACCAAAAATTAAGAATCTAAATGCACGGTTAGATTCGGCATATCAAAGAACCCCAAAAGTTCAATTTTCGATGAAATCAAACAAAGTTTAATTTTGGACCCTTTTGGCCCCTAATTCCTAAACTGTTGGGACCAAACTCCCAAAATCAATCCCAACCTTCCTTTTGTGGTCATAAACCTTGTGTTTAAATTTCATAGATTTCTATTTACTTATACTAAAGTTATTGTGCAAAAACCAAGAAAAATGCTTATTTGGGCCCTTTTTTAGCCCCTAATTCCTAAACTGTTGGGACCAAAACTCCCAAAAATAATCCCAACCTTCCTTTTGTGGTCATAAACCTTGTGTTAAAATTTCATAGATTTCTGTTTACTTATACTAGAGTTATTGTGCGAAAACCAAGAAAAATGCTTATTGGGCCCTTTTTTGGCCCCTAATTCTTAAACTGTTAGGACCAAAACTCCCAAAATCAATCCCAACCTTCCTTTTGTGGTCATAAACCTTGTGTTTAAATTTCATAGATTTCTATTAACTTATACTAAAGTTATAGTGCGAAAACCAAATGTCTTCGGACGACGACGCTGATGACGGACGACGACGCAGACGACGACGACGACGACGCCAACGTCATACCAATATACGACTGCAAAAATTTTGCGGTCGTATAAAAAGAGGCCAGTCTCAACATCCAGTATAAATATATAAGTTTAAACTAATACCAGCGGATCATTCAGAAATCTTTAATTAAGATTTAAACTTTTGATAATATGTCTTTTGAACACTTATTGCTCAAATCAGCAAAAATATTTGAATTAATGTTTCTGTCCTTCCTATTAAATATCAAAAATATAATTCTAATGCTTACCTTAGATCTATCAATAATAGACTTCTGTGTAAATACTTGATTTCTAAAACAAAGAAAAAATTTCTGTAATATTTTAGATTTAACACTGAGGCTAACACTGTATTTTAATAAAATGTTAAATTTTGTTTCATGCATGTTTTTTACTTGATCTCATGTGTGTTTATTATGTTATGCTTATCAGTCCTTTAAAAAGACTAAAATAATTCAAATATATATATATATTAACCACCTAAAATTGCTAGATATATATATATATATATATATATATAGTATAAACGTTGCTAAGGCTTTCTTCAAAGGATGTTTATTAGGATACCATGATGCTAGTACCTGTATACGTAAATAAGCAATTATACAAACTTGGAATCAAAAATATTTTTTCAATACTACTATAATTTCAATAAGAATGAAATTTCATCCTCATGTCAAGCAAAATAAATTAGTATGTACGTAAGCATATACTGGTACACAATAACTTGATAATTTCAAATTTTTTTAATATTGAAATTTTGTGATTTGAATTTGGAATGAGATGAATTGTAGATTTATATATGAATAGTTATATTTTGAAGCAAACTTTTAGAGTTTTTGTACCATATATATATATATAGTGATCAACCATATTCAGAATCAAAATTGTCACAGACTCTTTTTTTATACCATTCTGATTCATTATTGCACAAATAATGTACTCCTAAGTCTTTGTACAGTTTGTTTTTGTTAAATTGTATATACAAGTATGAATTAAGGATGCTCGTTGGTCATGTTTTGGTCTTTTTGTCAGATTTTCAAAATCCTCGGGTTTTTACCATTTCTTTAACATGATTGTTTTTGCCCATAAACCCCTACTTTTTCTTTTACAATTCAATCATATATACAGTAAAATGGTAATTGATAAAAATCTTATGAAATCCTTTTTATTTTTTCATACATTTTTGAGAGACTGAAGTTGCCACTGCAAAGACGAGGAAAAATCTAGAGAAAACCCATTTCCTGCAATTTTTTAAGGCCTTGTAGCACTAAAATGAGCACATGAACCTATATTTTTTTCTTGCTAATTTTTTACTATTCATATGTTCTCTAAAACTAAAGCACCTATTTCAAATCCTATTTATTTCCAATTAGGCAGCGATCATCCTTAAAGAATTATTCCAAACATACCCATAGGAATTTGTATCACTGTAATAATTTTTCTGACTGGCATCCTGTAGCACTGATGTATAAGGAGGAGGCATTTCACCTTCACCGGAATTCTGAGGTAGATTGTCATTGTGATCTGGTTCCCTGTAACAAATAAGACAATTATCTACAAAAAGACATTTTCTATAAATGACTCATGATATAATTATCAAGTCAGCAAATGTTTTGCATGTTGCATGTTTGCAAATTTGTGATGAACTGTAACCAATGCAGTGTTTAAAAACCTCTTTATACTTGCAGATGAACAAACTGAAAAATGCCTCTCATGGCAAATGTAATAAATAATAAATAGAAAAGAGTGGTCAAACTGACAGCAAACAGGTTTTCCTTCATTACTACAATGTATTTAAAGCCATTCACTCACCTGCCTGTATAGATTAGTGTTTTCAGTTTAAAACTAGAGGCTCTCAAGAGCCTGTATCGCTCACCTGGATTTAACTTTTCACCTTCAGCAGACCTAAAAATTAAAGTGTTGCAGTCAATTTGGCTGGTTTTTCTATAGGATTCTATGTTAAACTAATTTCAGTTGTGGCAGTCATCTTGGTTTAGTCCAGGTCAACGGATACATTTCTAAAAGAGAACTATCTAAGGACCATTTCTGCTAAGTCTGAAGTAAGATTTTTAGGTGAACATTCATGCCATGTTTGGTTTCATTCCATTCAGTGGGTTCTATAGAAGAAGACATTTGTATGTATTTCCCTTAGGGTCCTATGTTGAACTAAGTCCCTCACTGATGGCCATTTTGAATGATGTATCGGCTACAAAGTAACAACACTTGGTCAGCACCTTGTAAGGAACATTCATGCTATGTTTTGTTACATTCCATTCAGTGGTTCTCTAAAAGAAGTCATTTGTATGCATTTCCCATAGGGTCCTATGTTAAACTAAGTCCCCCTCTGGTGGCCATCTTGGATGATGGATCGGCTACAAAGTAACAACACTTGGTCAGCACCTTATAAGGGTTCATTCATGCCAGATTTAGTTTCATTCCATTCAGTGGTTCTCTAAAAGAAGTCATTTGTATGCATTTGCCATAGGGTCCTATGTTAAACTAAGTTCCCCGCTGGCGGCCATCTTGGATGATGGATCGGCTACAAAGTAACAACACTTGGTCAGCATCTCATAAGGAACATTCATGCCATGTTTGGTTTCATTCCATTCAGTGGTTCTCTAGAAGAAGTTCAAAATGTAAAATGTTAACGACGACGCCGGACGACGACGGACGACGGACGCCAAGTGATGAGAAAAGCTCACTTGGCCCTTCAGGCCAGGTGAGCTAAAAAGTAAGGGAGATAATTTTACTTACCCATAACTCTTTCTCTTTGGAGATCTGTACCTGTGTCTATTCTTTGGAGAATATTTCACTTTAAATGGTTCTGCTTTGGTTCTGTAAAAAAATATTTTCACACAGGTTATCATCATTCTAACAAAGAATTGAACTTTAGTGAGATTTTTCTCTCTTTAATATGAAGAACAACAATAAAGGTCCTTTAATTGAAATATTGACTTAATTTTTGAACTTTGAAGCACACCTTATTTTATATGAAATATCTCCTAGTAGCACTAATTACAAGTTGCCCTGCTTTATAAGTTAACTTGAAATTCAGAAATCCTAGCTTGAGAGTCAAAAGAGCTCACAAACAAAAACTTAAACTCAATCTTCTATTTGCATAATAGTAACTGATGATGAGGGCAATATCTAATGTACATATATGGAATGCCTATTGTGTTTATTGCATTGAAGAACAAATGACCAATGGTAGACCTTTAAAAGGATTAATATTTTTATATTTGGCCTGAGTGGTTGTAGTCCCATTGACTGTACGTCAGACAATATTTCATACATATTTTTTAGTCCTATTTTTGGACTGGCAGCATTTATATCACGGATTTCTAAATACTGTGGATTCATTATTCTCGTTGTATACCAATTTTCGTGGTTTTCATGGGTCCCAGTAAACCACAAATTTAAATATCCAACGAAAAATAATATTTTTACTTTAGCTTAAAATTGCACTGTTTGAAACCAGAGAGTTTTGATGTACCAATGTACAATTGCATTTTTACAGCATGTACTTGGATACTGGCATTTGATGAGTCACCTATATCCACAGAGGATACAATATTTTGACTGTGTAAATTGTCGCAGAATTCACTTCCATTTTTTTTTATTTAAACATTCAAGAGAATATTAATCCTAATTAGGCCTAAACAATACAGAGTTTCTCATAACTTACAGTAAAAACATCTTGTCAAACGATAATAAAGCAGAAATTATTGATCGTAATCAGATTAAAAATATCTATGTATATGCCCCGAGGTATTTTTGGTGACAAGTGATTGCAATTTTGTCAATATATATTTCACACCTGATTAACCTAAGAAGTAAATAATTACGGATTTTGTTAATCTTGTTAAATTCATGACATGCTTTGTTCCGTTACAATTTTAAAGAATCTGATTGTTAGATTTTTGTTTAATAAGCGCTTTAAATCAGTGTTTTAGTCTGAGCAGCACATTTGTCGCAGTATTTTCATGATATCTGATGTGCCAAGCCACGAATTTAGGTATTTCAACAACTTTTTATATTTTTTCTAAGCCAGCAATCCATGAATTTATGTATCCCACTATATGCCTTTTTTTCTCTATCCACAAAAATTGGTATCCATGAAAATAAATGAATCCAAAGTATCATGTGATCGTACTTACACCAATGAACTAATAGAATTTTTTACTGACATGCAATAACTATCAATTTTAACCAATCTGCCTAGTGCAATCAGGGTACTCATAACATTCCAGTACAAAGATTTAACCCTAACACAAATTATGTATGTGTAGTCTACGTTTCAAGATCCATCAAAATTTTGGATTGTAATTTAAATGTAAATTTTACAGCAAACAACTTAAATAAAATGTTTGAAAAAGATCCACTGCCAATGCAGAAAAAGAAACCGATATTAGCTTTAAACCCACATTAAATTCCATCTTAATTAAAACCCACAATACATTTAACTATATATTTTACCTAATCTGTTCAACAGATAAATGTGGAGTGGTATAAAAACTTCACAGAAATGATTCACTAGGGTACTAATACTTTCTTTTAGTTCTCTTATATACATGTTTAATGTTTCTAAATAACAGATTTTTACAACCAAAAGCAAGAATTGCTTCCCCTCTCAAACAATCCATAAAAAAAGAACTGAAACATCTAAAATGCTTTTTTACTTGGGGGAGCAATTGCATTATTAGAAGATTAAAAGAAATGAACTGTATTAGAATATTCAAACATTTTTCACATCGATTTCATGCCAAGCTTCCCCTTTTACGCCATCTCAAAATATACATTTTAATCCCCCTCCCACCTGCAAACAAAAACCAAATTTTAATTTCAACTAAATTCTGTCTGTTTTAGTAGAAAGCACCATTAAAATGAAAGGTATGAATGTATGCTACAGACCATTCCTGTCACAATAATTTTATATACTTACTCAACTTGTACAAATGGAATATCTCTTAACTGTTCTTCTGACATACCTTCTGTTTCTACCAAGTTATATCTGTAAGAAAAATTGTTTTATTTTAAAAAGTTTTACATTTTGAGTGGTTGTCACTTGTGAAAATCTATCTTTTCTCCCGAATTTTAGATGAGTACCAAATTTTTTTTTGAGTTCTGTTTATGCATTTCAAAAATATTTAAACAGACAATGTTCATATTTAATGATTTATCTTACCTTGTCATTTCAGAGAAATTTCTAACTGAGAATCTGCACATAATTTTATTTTACCCCTAACATCTTACACAGAGAAATAACTGCTAATTTTCTCAAAATAGCAGAAAGAAAATAATGATTTATTTATACCTGGAGATATAGGCTTTTCTGAGATGCATATAAATAATTTTGTATAATTCTGTTTTGATAAAAGGAATCTAATGACTCTATACTTTATGAAATATAACACAAATCAAAAACACGTCTCACTGAAAATGTTCTCGGAGTTCCTCTGGAGGACGTTTAGTTGTTCCAGGAGATTTAGTTCTCCTCCTTCTCCTTCTCTTGGCTTCTCCAGCTGGTGCAGAATTAATGGACGGTATTGACCTGTAAAGTTAATTTACTTAACATAAATATATTACATTTATCACATTTAAATGACATTAGATACTTTTGTTGGTGCTTTAGATGCACTCTATTGCACAACCATCTACTGTTGTTAACTGAAACTTTCATTAAAATTGGAGCAATCGGGCATGCAGATTTTGTTTTATCTTGCAATTCTTCTATTTACTGGCTAAATAAAGGGTGTTCTTTTATCATATTATGCTAGTATCATTATCTACTGGTCATTTCAATAATAATTTGTTATGTGTTCCTGTTCATGATGTCAAGTTTTCCTTAGATTCCTTCTTCAAACTGACTAGAAATGTCTTGTGTTGTAATCTGGACTTGGAATGGCATCTATGAAATATTTATTGCATTTTTTCTTTTGTCTTTAAATATGTAATGTCAATTGAATTTATAGGTTAAAAAACAAAGAATTATTATGTAAAATTGTTTTATTTTCTAATATAAATTTAATCTTATTGCTCGTTAGACAACACAAAATCGGATGTGTAATTATACCAAACTTAATTTTGTTGTAACCATTTAAACCAAACTTCCACTTGAAAAAATCAATTAAATTTGTTTAAAATTTTTTCTTATTACAATTATTTTCATGTTTGGATAAATAAACTATTCAAAGGAATTAAAGACTCGATGATGACTAGAACTAATTTAGTTCTGGAATAGTGTTGAAAATACCGGCCTCACAACGATGACGGTTTGAACATTTCATAGATTTTAAAACATTCTTTTCAATAAATACGAGTTACATCCTTTTTTGAATATTCTTACCCATTCATATGTTGATCTTTGTATGGTAAATTACACCTAAAAGAAATAAAAGATTCCAAGGTATAAATGTTGATAACATACATGTGGTATTCTATAAATAGTAAATTGTTGTTTCTCGTCTTAATTTTCACAAAAACTGATGAAAACAGTGACTATGAATAACAATTCTACAAGATATATCTTTAACCTTTTTATTTATATACTAAAGTAAAATGCCCACCATCTTCTGAGTATCAGTTGACGTATCAAAATAATGTTACGTCAATACACAATGTATTTTTTTGTTTTTTGTTTTTTTGTTTTTTTTTGCCATACACATATTATGGTTTTCATTGAACCAGTTGTTGACAACTGAAGCATTTCTCAGCCAACAATTAGAGTTCAGTTAAGAAAGGTGTCAAGTTTGTAGAGGGTTTGGTTAAGGCAGGTATCAATGTACTCTGAATTTTAGGACATATCCAGAGATTCCTTAGATGCTGGCCATTAAAATTTTGTTTATTTCTTTTCTCTTGCTCGAAGGCATGATGTCTTTCTGACGAATACTTTATTCTCTTTTATATTCAAATTTATTGAAAAAACACTTTGACATTTTACCCTTCAAAGGCCTGTTTCCACTGAGATTCAAACCAGTCTCCTGAACTTTTTGGTCGTCCATGTCTCGTCCTGACAGGTGATACATCAGATTCACTGCCACTGTCAGCTTCTCTTCTGTAAACACAATCACATACAATATATTCGTTGTTAAAACAAGCATGTATCTGTTGTTGATCTTAAATTCTCATAAATTTAAAAAGGTCATTTGACATCAGTGGAATATCGGACTTTACTATTCTATAATTAACCACAAATTATGATACGTACCGTAAATTGGGATATTTTGGCTGTGGTTATATTTTGGTTTATTTGGCGCTTGTTGGCAATCCGCCAAAATCCAAAAAGATAAACTTCCAAAATATTTCAGATTCTAGTCCATGTAGTTATATGTAAAAATAATTAACTATGATTATAGTTGCAACATTGTGATTAATTTTAATAAATTACTGTAATCATATTTGTAAAATCAAAACAAAGGAATGATTTTATTTTATCAATTGTCAATCACGACAGCTTGCACGGTGACAACATTATTAGCATTTAATCATGCAGATCAGGAAATTTGACCATACTTTTATTTATTTAATTTTCATTTATTGTTTAAATTTTTTCCGAGAGTGCCAAAATTAATCACAGTACTGACACAAAGTGCCAAATTTTAACACACAAAATATCCCAATTTACGGTATCATTTGAGAATTTAAAATTCTGGTGCAACATGCAAAGTAACATGATTTTTTTCTAATGGATAATTTCATATATATATTATTGATTTTGTCATAAAAATGAGCAAAAAGCACACTTGTAGCTAGTAATCAATTTTTCAACCATTAATTCTTTAATAAAATAAAAGAAAACAAATATAAACTTATAGAAAACTCAAATTGTCTCAGTAAAAACTGTTATATACATTGGTTAATTCAAAATAGTTATATAATACTATAGTGTTATTAACTGGCTGTTTCTGTATTGGTACTGGTATAGATTCAAGGTTTGCTGTATTGGCCTCAAGACCCGTAGGGTCGAGGGCCAATACTGCTGACCGAGCTGTTTTAATCGTATTATTTAATAAATTAAAATATTTGATTGTAACAATTCATTTAAAGGTCATTACGATTTCAGCACTTGGAAACAATGAAATCTAAGTGATAAGAACATTGAATCTTTCCAAAATGAGACATTTTCATCTAAAAAAAATATTTCAAATAAAATGTTGTAATGACAAGAGTACAATTTTCACTTCAGTTAATTTTTAGATATTCTGGTTTCATAAATATGTTAGTAAATTTTACCTAATTCTTCTTGAAAATGATACGTCACTTTCATTATCAGACCCTTTGTTCTTTGGAAAGTATCTGAAATAAAAGGAGTAAATGTGGATTCTTTAACTTTCAGGGATATACTTTTTTACTGAAATTTTTGTTTCAAAGAGACAAAACTTTATGATTTTGTAACTATATAGACATAATACAATGTAGACTAGAAAATATGTATCAACTTTTAATCTGTCGCTTTAAATCTAAAACTGGTAAATATTTTTCATTATCATTCATATGCTATGTTGATATTAATTTAGTGGGTTATTGTTTTGATAAATGATAAACAATCATAGGTTTAAGAGCACCAGCCTGATATCAATGTCAATAAAGTATTTCATGTTCACTTGAATGTTGCTTAAATCTATTTTACATCATTTCATGTACTACTTACATGTATATAATACCATAATATAGTTTGAGAAATAGACCAAAATGCAAATTTAACAAAAATAACTCAGGCATAAAATGTAGGGCAAAATGACTCAAATTTTACTCAACTGTATTTTATTATAAAATGTCACTATTTTAAAAATACAATTAATTTACTACAGTAGTTACTGATAGATTGAATTACAAAACTAAACTAAATGTAAAATGTAGGTCACAGTGATTCAAATATCTTGTATCACTTATCATTGTACAAATGTATTGTAAGTTAGGCTAAATAATCTTAATTGGTAATGCTTCTGTTGCCAGAAATGTAATACCTCACTGTCAAGACTTGCTCATATTATCAATTAATCAATCAAAGTGAGACAATGAATTAATTTCATTAGACTTACTTTCTTCTGTATCCACTTTCTGTGTCACTACCCTGACCTCCTGACCTTCTAGGAAACCTGTGAGCATCACTATACATAGAAACAGGAGAATCTCGTCCAGATGTATACAATCCTCTTAAATAAAAGCATTACAATGTATTACAGGAATGAAATGTTAGCATTGGAAAAGAGTTCAGAATTAATTTTACATATGTATTTATTGCTTACTATCAATTAAGAAAAATCATCCCATACTTACAAAACTAAATCTGATAAGCCAGAAAAACTGAATCTTAGCAATTTCAGCAATCTCAAATTTTTAAAAAGCATTCAAAATTTTTTTGTAGATATTTAAGGATTTTTGTTAAAACCATTAATACTTCGTGCAATTCTTAAGCCAATCTTATAAATACTTACACATCAGTATTGACTTCCCATGGTGCAGATCTTGTGCTCTTTGGAGAACCCTGTAGTTCTGGCAAGGATCTATGCCTTGGTCTAGAACAAAAAAGTTTCAATAAAACAATTACCAGCAGGAATTGAACTTGTTTTCATCATCAGGAATTTCAAATGTCCTGATTTCATATACATTGTAATATTTATTGTCTACAAGTAAACTTTTGCTATCATAGATAATATTTACTAATTAACACCATCAGACATTCCTGACATTACATTGTTTGACCATATATTATATACTAACCCTCTAACATATTCTGGGGCTGCAACCATGGAAACAGCTCTATCTGATGGCATGTATGGTAATCCGTCTGAAGAAAACTGGGCTGCAAGTATGAAATAATTAAATTAAAATAATAAATTTAACTGAATTCATTTTATTTTAACTTTTAAGATTTCTCTTTTTTTTAGGGGATATTATAAGTTTATTTTTTGAAATAAAAAATGATCCAAGAATTTTTTATACATGGACTTCTAAGCATTGTTTTAGTAAACTGTAAGGAAAATTTCTCTGATTCATATTAATGATCATTGTATTTGTTCCCTAGTCACACATCAAAAAAGAGTTAAATACATAAAGTAACTTACAACTCAGTCTAGGATCTGATGTGGTTCTCCGTGGGTATCTTCTACTAGCACCCCTTGGAACATCAGGCTGTGATCGACCTGATTCAGACTGTGTATCTCTTGTTTGACGACCACTGAAAATATTTATGTTTCATAATTTTTAAAAACTTGCTGAGCCTTTCTAATAAACAAATCTTTCTTATATATGGCCAGTGTTGGATTCAAATCTGATTACGAGCAAGAATAAACAACATTCTAACAACAATATTTTCTCTTTTTCTTCTGAAGATATGTTTTTGATGTGTATTTTTAAATAATGACATTACTGTATGTACCACATAGTTGTGAAACTGATTTCTTGGTGAAAGTTTTTAAAAGCAAATGGTTACAGTGTATTTATAAAATTATTGGATAAAGACTTGTCATCAAAAACCAAAACACATGCAATATTGATTTGTCTTCAGTTCAAAAGATTTAAGATTTACGATGAATTTTGTTTATATATAAAACCTGTTTTACATGAGTAAAATGAACACAGCCTTTATTTCATTTGAAACTATTAGATCAATTTTTTCATAAACAAAATATATCTCAATTTAAGATTTAAATATGGTTATAAAATAAGTTGTATTGAGAATACAAAATAACCAACACTTTTACTAACAGAGTATAGATACAATAAGTTTGTCTATATCAACCTTTCATATTATGTTTGTCTCGTCTCTACTTAATACTTTGGATAAAAAACATGAATTCAATTGAGCATGATTTAAACTACGAAAAGTAAAATTTATAAGTAAATCTCCACTAACTAAATTAAATGGTAATTTTAAAATGAAGCAAAATATTCAAAATATATTTGATGTTAAATTAAAATTCTAATGAAGCAGGTTATACAGAAATATTACGTTAAAATATATTTTTAATACTAGCACAGACAGACAAAAAAATTCTCATTAGCCTACACTAACTGGTGTTAAAAATTTTATAGTCTTCTAATAGAGTCTGAATAATTATCTAGCTTAAGCCAATGAAAATGATTACTGTAATTTCTATAATTTTCAGCCAATTTATCAGTCTCTCAACCGATAAATTGTCTCATTAAAGAGTTTTTGGTTCATCCAAAAATTTCCTTAGCTACACATCAACAAACACAATCCCATCGTAATTTGATATGTAATAAAAGATGTCCTTAAAATAAGCTTTGAAATTCGGACAAAAAATCTGACTTGTCAGGGGACATATTGGATTCATTAAGGGTCAAATTTGAACATGTCGTGTTCTTCTTGTTGTTTTTTTTCCGTCCACCATTGTGACAGCTGTTATGTAATACAACTTCCACTAGGAAAAATAGTCATGATTTGAATGACAACTGACATATGGAAATAATCTACCGTGTTTAACTATGACATTCTTAAATTATATTACCGTATATAAAAATGTGTATTAATTATGATTCTACACACCTGTTAAGTGTCAGATTCAAATGAATACATACTGGTGACCACAGTGACAGGAAGAAGTTTGGGGAATCTGACCAGTTTTTAAAGCGCTTTGAAAATTACAGAAACAGCGTCTTACATTATAACTTGTTTGATTATCGGATTTCTCCAATCTCGATAGTTAAATTACGGAATTGTAACTATCTCGATTGGAGAAAATCCGATAATCAACTCATAACAATGTAAGAAGCTGTACATATAATTGGTAGCTTTTAATTGTGCAACTTAGACACCAAGTATCATGGCATCTGTCATTGGCAAGCTGATATGAACTGACACTGCATACTTTGTGTTCAGACAATCTGTTTAAGCAATGGAAATCAAAATGATATAAAAATATTCTCAAAAGGGGCTAAGGAATGAAAAAAATTAACAGAATAAAATATTCAAAAGTAGTTCTTTTAAGGCAAGGTGTAATTTACCTCTACAGCAGATGACCAGATAGCTATATGTTTTACTTCTTTCATTTGTTTGTCCTTTGTACAACAATTAGGTCTGATAACAACTAAGTTTCAAATATGTAAAATTTTATAAATCAAAATTTGTGAGATGTTATAAAACTGATAAAGATGAAAACATTGAAAAACTTGTAACTGGATTTTTTTTCTTGGAAAATTCCTTTTCAAATTGGAATGGAAGTATCATGCAAAAATATTGAGACTACGTAGGTCTGAAACAGCCAAGAAAATAATGAACTCATGCATATAAAAATCAGTATCATTGAAAAGCTTTAATTCTCTTACCTTCTGCTCCTTCTGGAGCTTGACCTGAAGTGTTTTCCTGATATAGATAAGGCATCAGCCACTTGGTTTAGTCTAGCATGAGAATAGCAAATGAAAATGGAGTGATATACATGGATCAAATGTTAACATGAAATGATAGAAGGAAATAAAAATCAAACAGAATAAAGTTTAAAACTACAAGCATGAATATTATATCTCTATTTTCTAACCGTCTCTGAATAAAAAAATCACTTCAATAGCAGTTAAGTGATGCCTAGGTTGTTTATTCACTAAAAACTGCACTGCTTGTAGTTTTACAGAAAACCATGAGAAAACAAATTTCAACACACCAAAAATGTCACATTTGAATATGGCACATTGAAATTCTTGCATGTATACTACACTACAGGGATATATTCTAGTGATCACACTCAAAGCATATATATAAAAAAATATATGTTTAAACTGTGTAAAACTCTGATGAATAATATAAAAATTCTTGTGTTTTCTGGGTTTTAAATCCATTTTTTTTCCTATTTATATTCATGTATGAAAGACTAACTAAAACTGATTATGAATGTGATAAACCTGGAAACTGTTTTCAGCATGTTTCAAACATTTTGAAAAGAAGTACTTTTTAAATTTAGTGCTAAATATTGAATACAAAACTGTTACAACTTGGAATCATGAAGTTTTGTCAATATCATATTTTCATTGTAAACATGTATAATCTGATTTATTTAATCTATCTGTGTTGTTATAATACAGCTGAATGTATGTGTAACTTAATGTTTTGTACACACTTAAGGGCATACGATACAGATTCAATCTACTATTGATTTTTCTTTGAGATTTTGCATATTGGTAGTTTTTTCACCGATCTTTATAAAAATGCAAAGAAAATTACACCTTTATGTGCTACTTTTTGAGATATTTAAGGTTCAATTTCCAAGATTTTTAGTAAAATTTTGCGAATATCGTCTTTTCACCTATTTCGATAAAAATAAATTACTTTCTTGTTTTGAAAGATAAATACATCTGGTTTTTGGCATAAAAAAGTTTAGTATCTCTTCCAATAAATAAAATTTAGACGATTATATGGTACAACATCTTTTCATTTTTTCAACATATGTGATATATGACCAAAAAATTTTCTCATATTTATGTCTACTTAGTATTTATACTCTCTTTTGAAAAAAGCGAATCACCATAGACTAGGAAGTCCGAGAAATTAATTCTGTAATTTCATTTTTATTAGATGATGTACAAAAATGTAAATGAATCTGCATGATACATTAAGTTGTACAATTTCACTTCTTTACAATATTCATGCATCATTTGAACTAAGGGATTTTACAATAACATGTACTATATATATAGATGTCAACATATCGGAATCTTTATCTATTCCAAAAGGGACAAAGCTCCCCATTTTAAGAAAAAACTTTCCGCCATGAAACCCGTTAAAATGCAACCCTTTAGAGAAGCCTAAAGCAGGTACTGTTCATGCTTGTGGAGCACTTGAGTTCATCCGGCTTTTGGTGGGGTTCCTGTTGCTCATTTAATTTCTGTGTGTACTGTTAGTATTTTGTGTTATTTGTTGTCTGTCTTTTGACTGTCGTCTTTTTGGTGTTCCAGGTCCTGTTTTTTTTGTCCACAGATTTCCCTTATTTTTACACTTTGTTTGCCTCATTCATTTCCTCTAGAAAGACTTGTAACTTTATACAAGTACCACCAGTGACATAATGTAATTTTCCATGAAAAGAAGACGTCTGAATTAGCAACATTGCGGGAAAGGGAAAAACAATTTCACGCTGTTCTGCGAAAATTTCTGGATGGACGTTAGCATCACGATTATCTCCCCTGTAATTGTATCGTATGCCCTTAATGTATGAATACATGTGCAATTATGTAACAGTGTTTATGTAGAAAAATATAAATATATGAGTTTATAAATAAATGTGTTCTACCTGTACATGTGAATATATACCTGAAGAAGGCATGGTGCTCTACACAACATTTCCATAAGTGTTTACATGCAGATTTTGTTACCAACTCAAAGGCATAAGTATGTTCTTCATTCTGTCCAGAAAAAAAATACCAGTTGGCATTTCATCAACAAATGTTAGGCCATATAAACTTAAATATCTGGTTCTTAGAACAATGACACCCCATTTAAAAAGTTGCTGACGGAACAAGTTTATTTCATTTCAGGAAAAACAATCGCTGCTACCCCATTTTTTTCCTAAAGATAAATTTAAAAATTTTCATCAAAAGCATATGCCGACCCAGACTCAATTTTCAAGCATTGTGTGACACTGATCAAGTCAAAATGAAAGTAAATAAACTGCTGATATGATCATGGCAGTGAGCTTGATATTGAATATTCGCTCCAAATAGATCATTCCATGGATAGTGTTTGCAAGAGAAATGAAGGAAATTCGAGGCAATGAAAGCAGATAACCCATTTGTATAATCAAAACATCATAGGAATTAATGTCTTCAAACTGGATTTGTATGTCGCTAAAATCAACACCTAAACTGAAAATCCCTTGCCTCTTTTGACTGTAAATGAAGTAAAAAAAAATAAATTCCCTGCCAACCTTACAATTTTTGAAAAATCAATTGTCTGAGAACCAGAGAATTTATTTTAGGTGGCTTAATTTGAGTAATATTTTCAAACTATGTCTGATTAAAATCCTATAATTCAATGGTTTTACATCAAATGACTTTTGTACGTCTTGACTTGAGTTTATAAACCATAAAGTTAACCCAAAAAGAATGAGCTTGGCTAATTGTGAACTTACTTTGCTTAAATGATCAATACCTAATGAAAATTATTTAATGTTGTGAATTTTTTTATGGTACAATTGTTTTTAAAGATTAAATAATTATTACTTACAGACTTGTCCTTGACCTTTATTATAAACAATTTATGTTTAAATGTGACTTTGGTAATTCTCGGCCTGGAATAAAAGTATTGGTCATATTATGCAAATGCAAACATCTTTCATATTCAGATATTTAGTTAGTGGGATATATACAATCACATCATTATTCAAGGTTAATAAAATTATTTGTCATTAATTTCTTTGAATCACATTTTTTCAGTCTGCCATGTACCTTCTTAAATCCATTTGATTTTTTCCAAGATACTGTGTATTGTATGATGATCTGAGTCATTCGATTTCATATTTTTTTCTCATGAACATACAATGTATAACAAATACCATTTCATGCATCTCAAGCAAACGCTTTATCTTTTAATTTCTTAAGCACACACAGAATTATTTCAGTTTCATTGTTATTTAAATGATTCATATCTAATTTCAGTTCAATCTTATATTTTCTAAATTTAGATATAAAATATAAAATTCAATATTACACCTTGGGAAATATTTACAGTTTTGAATGATCACATAATGGAAAGTATGGTACAACTTACCAAAAGTAATTACCCACTTTGGTTTTATTTTTATATACCACTATACCCGTAGGAGTAAGTCCTAAGAAATATTCTGTATTGCCTTCACCCTGTAAAAGAAAATACAATGCTATTCAGTACATACATACAAACTGGAATTGCACACTTAATATTTATTGATTCCTGAATGACACCTACTTAGTACAAGGTTTTCAAAATATACTGATAGCTAAAAGCCTAAATTCAAAACAAAAATTGAATGTAATATCATTGATATCATAAAAGATGACTGAAATCATAAAGGAAAATCTTATATATAGATTCAATAATATCTTCACAATCATGGATATCTATTATTTTCATTTTTGAAAAAAAAAATAGAATTGGATATCAGTCAGGGTTGATTGAAACAGTATTAACACTGCAGATGAAGTTCAACTGGCATTTATTAGTAGCACATGCTTAAAATAACACTAAAAAAAAATAAAGTTTTTGCTACTGACTCCTCCAAAAAATACTTAAGATTTCAGATATGTGTGCTCAAGAAAATGCGAATGTATTTGAAAAAAAAATAATTAGATGAGTTTTGTCAAAGTGACTGAATAGAAATACAGCAACAACACATAGATAACTATATACATGTAAATACACAGAAGAAACACTAACAAGTCAACATTATATAATTCAGTCATTACTATAAATTTTGTAAGAATTTCTGAAATTTTAAGTGCAGGTATTACCTGTTCAATACATTGAACATACTGTCAAGGAAGATTCTTGATTATAATGTTAAATTAAAAATTCAAGTCACAATCTGCATAAATCTATATGTTTCTGATTATATTCTGACAAAATGTATTAGGACACATGTCCAATAGGTTTTTTATTTATCAGGAAATAATTAGCTTAATTTAATCATCTGCCAAAAAACTACAATAAGATATACAGTGAAATATACTGGTTGTCAATATAATATCTATTTATTGTTAAATGTTAACTGTATGGAATACTGGGATAACAAATGAAGTGGGAGACTTAAATATTTTGATTTGCGATTTTTATTGAACATTTTTTTCTTCCTCTCCGATTTTGTTCGTTTGAGTTCTCAATAAACATCAGAGATATGGATCTGAGGTTTTCCATGATGAAAGATCAATGTTTCTAGATGTGCCTAATACTAATCACTTTTTGATGTGGGTCACCGAGACGTATAATGAGCAGTTCAAACAATTTTTGTTGAATTTAAACACCAGTGTTTTAATACCCTGTGTTATTAACCTTAAAGCCCATTAAAACTACAGGCTGTTCTTCATTATTTGTGATATTTTTAACCAGAGGCCCTCAAGAGCCTGTATCGCTCACCTGATATATCAAAAACAAATTTTGTAGAAGACTCTTAAATGAGTTTTCCAGCAAATTTTGTTTTTAAATGCTTAAGTGGTTCTGAGAAGGAAGAATTTTAAAACATTTTCCCCATATGGTCCAATGTTAACCAATATTATGTGGTGCTGGCCATCTTGATTTTCAGATCAGCACAAAAAACTCAAAATTAGAAGATAGCCACCCTACTATTATATGTGTATGATTTGGTCTAAATCTGTGAAATGGCTTATAAGAAAAATCTGTTTATATGTATTTCCCATAGGGTTCTATGTTAAACAATGTTCCACGGTGGCCATCTTGGATTTCGGATTGGCACCAAAAACTCAAAATTGGTAGAGGACCACCCTAGTATCGTTCGTGCATGATTTTGTTTAAATGTGTGAGACTGTTTCTGAGAAGAAGATGTTTGTATGTATTTCTCATTGGGTTCTATGTTAAACTATGTTCCACACTGGCGGCCATCTTGGATTTCAGATCAGCACCAAAAACTCAAAATTAGTTGAGGACCACCCTAGGATCATTTGTGCATGATTTGGTATGTTTGTGTGAGACAGTTTTTGAGAAGAAGCTATTTGTATGTATTCCCCATAGGGTTAAATGTTAAACTATGTAACATGGTGGCGGCCATCATGGATTTCAGATCACCACCAATAACTCAAAATTAGTAGAGGACCATCCTAGTATCATTTGTGCATGATTTGGTTTAAATGTATGAATCAGTTTCTGAGAAGAAGCTGTTTGTATGTATTTCCCATGGCAGCCATCTTGGATTTCGGATCCGCACTAAAAACTCAAAATTAGTAGAGGACCATCCATTCCCACAATATCACAATTCAATCTGCAAAGCAGTTTCTCAGAAGAAGATTTTTGAAATTTCAGCCAATCAGATTGCATTATTGGCCCTGGCAGCCATGTTGAATTTCCGATCAGCACCAAAAACTCAAACTTTGTAAAGTACCACCCAATGAACATTCCTGCCAAGTTTTGTTCCAATTGGCCAAGTTGTTTCAGAGAAGAAGATTAAAATCTGAAAAGTTTACATACGACAACAACGAGGACGACGACAGACGCAAAGTGATGACAATAACTCACATGACGCTTTGGGTCAGGTGAGCTAAAAATGGAATTATTGTTGGTATAATACATGTCCCATATTCATTTTCAAACAGAAGAACTGATATCTTACCAACACTGGGTGAAGGTCTACACCATACATATCAAACCATTTTACTTTGTCTAAAAACTTATACTCAGCTGATGCTGGGACAAGTCCACTGAAAAACATGTAAGTTTTTACAATAATGACAAAACTTGTACTGACAATTTAGGTGAAAAGCATGAAGAATGTTAATTTATGGCACTTTTCTACATCTTAAAATATAGTTACTATATTTGCTCTTTCAAAAAATACTGTATATGCAAAAAGTAATGTAATGTTTTTATTCATGTAAAAATCTGAAATGATGAAGATTGCATTAATAATTATTTATACAGTATTTTCATTTTTGTTACTAATATTTTATTATAACCAGTACATCAATCACAATATTTACACTTACAATATTGTTATGTTAATGATGAATTTTAAATTAAATTTTTGTGTCTGAATGTGCAGTAATGACTTACACAAGTCTCTTATGAAAAACTGATATTCTCTCTTCCAGTTCTTCTGTCTGATTTGGCACAAATCTGAATTCTGATATATATCCTGTGGAATAACGCTGTAGATCATAGTCACCAAGTTCAGCTACAAACAGAAATCATACATGTACATAATGTATTATATCAAAAAGCTCTGTATAATATTATAGAAAACTACTGTACTCAACCACAAAAAACAATTTATATTTAATTTTTACACCTTCGTTTAAAGGACCATTTAATGCTAGTCTTGTGATCTAAGCTGTTGACCCTTGATGAAGACCAC
Source organism: Mytilisepta virgata (assembly GCA_028015205.1). Lineage (NCBI taxonomy): Eukaryota > Metazoa > Mollusca > Bivalvia > Mytilida > Mytilidae > Mytilisepta > Mytilisepta virgata. The sequence goes on from CM051517.1 coordinate 6,885,365, forward strand.
GTTATGACCTCTACTTATACATGTAACCAATCTTTATCCATGTTCAATCCTACAGTGTGCTGTCTCATTGACTTTTACTCCATATCCTTACATTTTCATTAATACAGTTATTCTCAAGAAACAGTAGAATACACAATTATTATTATTTTTATTGTCTCAAAATACTTTCATGTGGTACAGAGCTGCTTTGAGAATGGTTGCTTGCATAATGGTCATAAGTTGTTTTTGCTTTTACTACTGATTTCCAATGAATAGTGTATAGTACTTTTAAATACATGTTTCTGGCAAATCAATTTTGTTACACTGAATTTGATATATAAGTATGAAATTTCAGAAAGTATTATATTTCAGATATTAATTGTGACTTTAACAACTAGAGGCTCTTGAGAGCCTGTATCGCTGGATTTAACTTTTCCACCTTCAGCAGGACTGAAAGTTTAAGTGTAGCAGTTAGCTTGTGGGGTTTTCCCATCAGGTACAATGTTAAACAAAGATACACTGTGGTGGCCATCTTAGTTGACATTCAAGGTTATTAAACACATTTCTAACAGAGGACTATTGCTGCCAGTAATCTGGTTCCAAATGGCTAAGTTTAAGGTATGATGATCTGCAAATTAAATTTTCCTATAGGTTCCTATATTAAACTAAGTTCTTCTTTAAGTTAAGCTTTAAGTTAAGCTTTGGTGGCCATGTTGATTGACAGGCCAGGTCAGCGGCTACAGTTCTGAAAGAGGACCATCTACAGATCCTTGTGGCACACTTTGGTTCCAATTGGCTCAGTAGTTTAAAAAAAAATAATTTTTTAATGAATTCCACATAGGGTCCAATGTTAAATTAAGTTCGGCTGTGGCGGCCGTCTTGGTTGTCATTCTGGGTCATCAGACATAATTCAGAGGATCATCTAATGACCATTGCTGCAAAGTCTGGTTCAAATTGGCCCAGTAGTTTCAGACAAAAATATTTTTTGATGAATTTTCACATAGGATTCTATGTTAAACTATGTATGGCTGAAGCAGCCATCTTGGTTGACAGTCCAGGTCATTGGACACAATTCTGAAAGAGGACCATCTAAGGACCATTGCTGCCAATTCTTGTTCCAATTGGCCTAGTTGTTTCAGACAAGAAGATTTTGGCCAGGTGAGCTAAAAACTTACATTGTACTGCATAAGCAAATAGTTCCGCTGCCTCATCAAATGTCAGGGGTAGTCTCCCCTGAAGAATGTCTCTCTTTATTTGTAGAAAAAACTGATACCTGAAATCAAAGGAAAATTTCACTTTTATTACTGTTCAGATTTCAGAATCTTTGTGTTCATGCTCTGAACAAGACAAACACTTCTGTTCAAATCTTGTTAGGTCATATCATACATGTATAATATTCAAATGGCAATTCATAATAGAAAGTATGCAATATTGAATAGGACAATAAATTTAGTCTTGGAATAAAATCACATGAAATTGGTCTTAGCTTGTGGTCTTTTACTTATTTAGAGAACTTCATTCTTCACATGATTGCATAACCATCAAACCAACAACTAGTGGGTAACAATATACCAGTATAATGGTTTCTCATCATATTGCCCTTAATGTTATATTATGATACAATATTTTATTGCTGTTTTTTACTACTGTATTTTCTGGACTATAGGTCTAATTGATATTTTCTCCATAGACTTATAATGGTAAAATGGTCATTTTAAAGTAAAAAAGTCTCGACCTATAGGCAGGAAAATACGGTACAAAGAAAAATCAGAATATTAACATAACTTGCACACTTTGAGCATTTTTTTCATATTTTTATGGCCTATGAAAATAATCATTCGAACCTGAAACAAAAGCTTTAATGAACAAAGAAAACCTTCAATTGATATTTCTAATAAAAATACATTAACTGTAACTTCACCATACCATTAAACAATTTACTTCTTTTTTCCACCACTTCAGATTTTGATCTCCAAAGCTTCTGAACTACAATGCAGACAAAGCCAAAAACTACCTTAAATCTTTACCTCAGTTTGTATTGTCACAACTTTAAATTTTCATCTTCAAAACCCCTGAACTAGTCACAAAATAACTATTTATAACATACCTGGTTATTTCTTCTCTGACTTTACAAGGGTCTGCAGGGTAAAACTTGACACCAAAGTATAATGTATATGGAGTATTGCACACTAAAAGAACAATAAACAATTAACTGTAATAGATACATTAATGGTCACACTGTAAGAAGTTCCCTTTTTCAGCATCTGCTCCTACTTTTTTCAATTAAAACTGCTTTATAAAAATGTATGCACCGTATCCCCATATTACTTGCAGTTGTTTAAATCTGGACCTTAATACAAAACTTTAATAATGTCATTCCTGCTTAAAATGTAGGTCAATGTGACTCAATTTATGAATTGACTTTCATTAATGTATAGGTGTCAAAATATCCTCCAGTTGTGAATTCTAGTTGCTTAGACATTTAATAATTAATGTAAGCATTCAGCTTAAAAGTTGAGTACTATTAAGACTTATAACAATGATTTTTATGACTTTAAAACTATGCACTGAACAAAATTTGGTCTTTAAATTTGTGGTCCTTGACTTGCTTGTTGAATATTTAATTAGAATAGAAGCCTTTATATGATAATGCAGTACTTACATTTTAACTGTGATGATAAAGATTTGAATGGGTCCAACCAGTGCTTTAATACAAAAGAAATAACCAAACAATATAACTATTTCTCACATAAAATTAAGATATAGACAACCAATTTAAAACTGTTCAAGTTGAGGTTAATAAATTATTCTTAAACTGCTTAAACGATAATATTTCACAACAAAAAAGTTTAATCCAAGGCCGAACGATTTAAAAAATTATATGGTTTTCTTTATTGAGCTATATATTCATACAATTATATTAAATATTTTCATTCTGTCTAGTATTTTATGTCTGAACTCTGTGATATATCATGTGAAATGAAAAAGAACCATTTTTTTTTATTTCGTGTTATTTACCTTGTTCATGAACACTAATCAAATTAAAATTTCATCCTCATTTATTGATTACACAAAGCAATATAATCTGAGAAAATAAAGATCAAATTTTAACATGAATGCTGTAACACAAATCTTTAACAATCGATGAATTCAAGAAAATTTAAATGAAAGAGTTAAGATATAAAATACACAGAAGAGCAAAACTTTACACTTACAGTCTGATCTGATGTGTCAAGGTATCGAAGTCCAAAATAATCTCTTTCTTCCAAATTTAAATAAGAAAATACTTTATCTAGAAGAGATAAACCTTTGTGGCTTCCCTAAAAAGAGAAATGACTACAGATATACTTAAAATATTAAAGCAATTTTTAATCTGAAATATTCAACAAGATGAGCATCAAAACTGGTAATTGAATTAAATTTTTTTGGTAGTAATATGTAAACAACTAGTATGTGAATCCAATTAATTACACTCACATTATTGCTGATTTTCTCAGAATTGCAATAATAAAATTACACAATATTATCAGATCATACAATATAACAAATATCTGTGTATAGCAAGGATATAATGTGGTATAGGTAATGTGTCAGCTTTCTGTTATGATGGACTTTTAATGGATGCACAGTAGTGAACATCAAGATTTGACAAATTCAAATCACGATATGTCAGAAATAGCAGTATGTATGATGCCAAAAAAATAATAATAATAGTTATTTTCAGTTTCTACATGGGATTACTAGTGTAGAAGGCACACTATTAAATTGGGGATCCCGTTTACTTCAGTGTTAAATTTGTCTTTTTTCCAAAATTTTGGAAAAATATAAAACGAAATTTTTTAAATAAAAGCTGTCTTAGAAAATTGTACTTAAATAGTACATTTCTTGATAAATAAGAAATTTTCCCCATCACTTCCAACTGAATACCAAAAATTAGAGGCTCCCGTGTAACAGTAGTCCAGTAAAACAAAGTTCTGTCATTCCTTTTTACTATTGTTCATTCTAATACATTTCAGTTTATATAGAGAATTTACAGCAGTGTGTATGAGAGAAAAGGAGTTATTCTTATCATATATACTTAGTACCAAATATCATGGTTTCTGCATATGTGTAATGACTAGAAGTGAACAATCCATATTTGCTCAGCTCAAGCTTATGATTCTCATTCAAGTGCTATTCAAAATACCCGGGCTCCTACATGTATATCAGACAGGATGTGTCATGTGGTCAGGCTTATAGGGCCATATCAGACCAGGTGCATTTAGAATTAAAAAGAAAGCAGAATATGATAAATAGATATAAATAGAAGATCTGATCCATATCGAAGCGGACGTATCATCCCTTGACCCATATCGGGCTTCGACAAGTCCTTAAAAGTCTCATGTATTAATCTGTAATTATTATACTACACTCATATTTCAGCTTATATATAAAGAAATAAAAAAAAAAACACATTTCACATAAGTATTAGAAAATCTTATTTTCTGTATAGTTTTATATCTAAATTTCTGGTATCAATGCACCAAACATTTTTGGACTGTGCCACAAATATATACAATGTTCAAGTACAACTGCATGTCCTGTATCAACACTATATATACATATACATAAATAAAAATACATTTAACAGAAAAGATCCCTTCTGTATGCAAATCAATACCATTCACCTTCCATTTAATTTACTTCAACTTTTACAAGATCAACTAACTTTTCAATTTGTGTCAGCTTTTCTATCAATTAAATGTCAATATAACCCTGAAACTTTTAACAATCAGTTACTTTATTGAAGATTTACAAAATAAATTTAACACATTATAGAGTGTAATGTATACCTTGTCATTAGATAGAAATAAAGGTGAATGGAGCTCTGATTTCAATGTAATGATACAGTCTTCTTACAATGATACATAATATAATGACAGACAAGCTATTTGTAAACTAAATAATAAGTCTTCTTTGTCATCAGTAAATAAACATTTTACTGTTTAGGCTATCCTAATTCAATTTGATGTTTGTATCTTCAGTGTATACATACTACAGAAATTGGGAAAATTCCCTTTATTTACACTGTAACAATAAAAACAAATGAATTCTTATACTTGTGTATATTCTCTGAAATTGATAACAGTAACAATTGTAAGACTAAATCCAAGAACATAAAAGTCATCATATCATAAAATCAAGATATTAACAGAACGAAAAATTTACAATTAGCCATTTGCATTGTGTAACTTAGGGTAGTATTATAGAGTTGCATTAATATTGAGGAATATAACAACATGGACTTCTGCTCTTTGGTCGGATTGTTGTCTCTTTGACACAATGTAACTTCTAGCTTACTTTTAAGTAATTTATTCTAATTCTAAGACAGTTTTTCCAAACATTATTGATAATTTTTAAATTCAATGTATTTTTTCACATTTTTATAACATTTAAAAAAGGGACATTTTTGAAATAATCAAAATGCACCACATTATTTCCATAAATTAATCATAGATTAAACTGCAGGTCAGAACTGAATATGGATAAGTCAAAGCACTGGATAAGTCAAACTTTTTCTTAAATCCCCTGCACTTCAACACAACCGAGTTTCACTGTAATATATATATATAATGCCTAAGTAATGACCTGACTATTTGCAAGTTTTCCTCTGGCAGTTTTTTTCAGATTTATTAATGCCAAGACTCTATATACTTTCACAATGAAAACTGTGTTAAAAGGAATCTCTTTATCACAAATCACTAACAGTAATGGCTTCTTTAAATATATCTGTCATGAGCAAAGCTTCTAAACTAAAGACACCTGACTGAAAGGGAATTCATTTTTGTTCAAGTAGGGTTCTTTGTGAACGTACATATATTTCCCTGTAATTGTCAGTTATCATTAATTTTATAAATTTGCAATTGGCTCAAATTTTTCCACATCAGATATTTATTATTCATGCTTTTATAGATTTGACTCTTATAACTACAGCTGACTTATAATGACTTATAATGTATGTTATTGACTCTTAACTACAGCTGACTTGTGTTACTGACTTCTATAACTACAGCTGACTTATGTTACTGACTATAACTACAGCTGACTTGTGTTATTGACTCATGTAACTACAGCTGACTTGTGTTATTGACACCTGTAACTATAGCTGACTTGTGTTATTGACACCTGTAACTATAGCTGACTTGTGTTATTGACTACAGTAACTACAGCTGATTTATGTTATTGACTCCTATAACTTCAGCTGACTTATTTTATTGATTTCTATAACTATACCCGACCGATGTTATGCCTATCTGTAAATCAATGATATTATAAAGTCATTTGTTGGTCCTATCTTAGTAAGATGATAAGTATAGATTATCAGGTTTTCTGCATATTGATATCATAAAATATCAGCCAAGAATCACAATATGAAGATTTTTAGGCGAGTGAGCCTAAAAGATTCATATTGTGTCAAGCGGCTGATATTTTACAATATATTTACGCAGAAAACCCAATAATCTATTTATCTTACAAATTCTGTACATTTTAGTCGCCCCTGTAAGGCATTTTTTACGCTTTTTTGTCCTCCTGGAGGAAAGCTTGATAACGTCTGCTCTCACATTGTGACATCGCTAAGAAGTCCTGCTCTCATATTGTGACGTCGCTGATAAGTCCTGCAGTCATGGATAATGTCTCCTAACACGTCATAAATTCTTAATACAGACCAGCTGAGCAGCGTGATGTAGACCCAGGGACGTACGATAATATTGCATTATATTCACTCCTGTTAATCTCAAAATGTTTTAACGGTATGGTTTTAGATAACAAAGAATCAAGAGAATACATCTGATAACTAACTATTAAAATCAAACTTTGATTGAGACCCATTTTGTCTTCTACTATCCTACAAATCACTGCAATGCAGGATATGATTCAAGCAGGTACTAAAACTAACAACAATTAGAATCATGTATCATAACTAATCTGTCCTACTGGCCCCAGAAATACACTCAAACAAGAAAAAATAACCAATCTGTCCTATTGGCCCTAGAAATACACTCAAACAAGAAAAAATAATCAATCCGTCCTATTGGCCCTACATGTAGAAATACACTCAAACAATAAAAATTAACCAATCTGTCCTACTGGCCCTAGAAATAACACTCAAACAATGAAAATTAAACATCCAGTATTTTTATGTATTGTATGCTGTTTTGTTCCTGAAACAAAAATGAACGTTTGTTCTTGTTAAAAAATGAAAATATAAATTAAGAAGTCATAGGACAGGGCGTAAATACAAAAGCAGACAAGGATGAGGATTTTTCTGACCAAATTAACAAATTTATGACATGTCTTACAATGAATTATTTACAGTATAATCAATACAATAGCACAAATAAAAACAATATAAGTGATTAAAAGAGAGATAAAATAAAAATAATCTGCTAAAGAATGGGATATAACAAAGTGTTGGATTTATATAACATCACACAATTTTAAGAGCTTAACAGTTCTTTTACTCTATGGGAAACCTGTATATAGAGGATATACAATGTTTTTTAATGCTATTACAAAGAACGAACGACTTCTATATAATGACCCTTTAAGAAAACATTTAAGAAATGCATGTCTTTTCCAGTTATGTAAATACAGTTTATTTACAATATAGTACGATCAATTTAAATCTTATTCTTTGAATTTTAAAAATTTAACTATTACACATCAATATGTCAATAAAACAAACATTCTTATAGAACTGAAATATCAGCAATACTTTGTCCAAATACATGTAGAGGAAGAATTTGATAGTGGGATTATTCATATAATCTAAGTACAATCATCCTCCCAAGTCAGGGTTTTGTATCCACGTTCATTCCTACAAACCCCTGACATCACACATTCATATTTTGCGAGTCGAACATATCGGTGTGCAACCTAGAAAATTCTACCTACGACACAAATGGATTCTCTTCTGACCTACAAAAGTAACCAATGAAAATTGTTCACTTCCTACCCATAAAATATGAATATGTGGTGTCAGGGGTTTGTAGGAAAGAACGTGGATACAAAGTCCTGACTTGGGAGGATGCTTACAATATTCTCCAAAAATTTTAGTTTTTACCACTTTATTTTTGTTGTGTAAAATCAGTGAAATATGTGTCAATACTGTCTAAGCCTTATTTATTATATGTAAATTATTTGTTGGTCTACTCTGTAAATGAACTTAGCATTTATTTATCATATATGATTGCTATATAGGGGTTTTAGACCATTTTGAGAGCTTTTGGCTATATTGTGGTGACCAGTTTTAATTGTGGAGGAAGCTGACACGACAGCAGGAAAACTTTCAATTCTTGTCAATTAAAATTGAAGAAAAATACATATTTGCCAAAGCACCCAAAACAGAAAAACTATGCTCCTCATAAGTATTACCTCCAACAAGTTTGGAATCAATCTCTAACATGTTTGGTTAAATTCAGTTCAGTGGTTCTAAATAAGAAGATAAAAATGTGAAAAGTTTATGGACAATGGACAGATGACAGACACCAAGTAATGGCAATAGCTTTGGCAAGGTGAGCTAAAAAGGTATACAAGAACAAAGATTTGAAAAAAGACCATCAGGTCAAAATTTATTACACTACCTTGTATTAGAAATATTTTGACCTTTTGACCAGTACATTAAAAACTTGATAATGATCCACGTTTACTCTAAGTTCTATAGCTACCTGATTGTAAAATTCTATTGTAACAATATCTTTACATCAAAATTTATGTTTAATAAATAAATTATAACCTCACCAAATGTCTTTGTAAATAAGCACACCTTAATACATATCAACCGAAGAATTTTAAAAATCTTTTCATATATATATTATTCTATGAAAGTCGACAGGTGTTCAACCAAATTTTACTTCTGTCAAGCCCTTGAACAAACAGAGATAAAAAAAAAACTGTCTCAAGATATAGATTTAAAATAAATATCAATTTAATTATTTAATTGTTATCTCTGATTTTAAAATAAGGGAAAAGTAGAATATATAGCTGTCAATGAGACAACACCCTATATCATTTAAATCAGTTAGAGCAACTTTGTCAAGATAAATATACCCTTCAAGATTTTGTCCAAAAAAAGTGGGTTTCTGTCCCAGTTTTTTTACAGTTACATGTATGTTGTCTTAATATTATGTATTTAGACATATTATTTTCAACTGTCTACATGTATCAACCATTCTTAATTGAGTTATACATGTACATTCCCAAGTACAAGCTGATATTTCCATTTTTTGGGAATATGACACATTGAAATGAAAAAAGATAAAAAGCAAAATAAGTAAAAAGAAAATATCAGAAGAGAAAATAATGCAAGTGGCATATCTCCAAATGACAAATTTTATGGGAAATGGAACCTTATAAACATGTATGTACATGTATGTGTATAATGCTTCTTTGTCATGTTTGTTGGGGACTTTCTTTAATTCTTGTTCCATATTTTTTGACAGTGGTACCATCCAGTCATTCTACATGTATGCTTTTATCATTAAGTCTACCATACTTATTTATTTATAATGTAATTGTTATAATCCCAATCTTATCTAATTACTGTATTTCTATAAGTTTACATGCCGATAAATTCTTTTTTTCATGATAAATGAACTTTTTTAAAACACAGGTTAGAGTTTATCATCTAACAATAAAATAACATAACAGAGGCATCTCTTTTAGGTTTTTTGTAGTTCAAACATTCACGTCATTGTTGTTTTGAATGGATAAAATTTACATTTATTTTTTATTTTTAGATCATCTGTCACAACATTATAATGCTGGGTTCAATTTTTAACATCTTTGTGTGACTTGTAATTAGGTCCTCTTAAAATACCTTTGGACCTAAAAATATTGTTTGTTTAGTTGGGGTTTAACGGCGTTTTCAGCACACTTTGACCATTTCGCGGCGGCCAGTTTTTATTGGTGGAGGAAGCCGGAGTACCCGGAGAGAACCACCGACCTTCGGTAGGAAAATTGGCAATCCTTGTCAATTAAGATTGGACTCGAACACACCCCGCCACAGGTGAGATTCGAACTCACAACCCCAGGGTTGACAGGCTAGTGATCAGTAGTAGTCATGATGAACTACCTAGACCACTCGGCCACTGAGGCCCCCCTAAAAATATTTTGGATCCCAAATTGCCAAAAGTTGAGAGTACAATTACTCACTATATTTGTGTGTCCAACCAATTATTGGTGTTTTTCATTATTTGTCAGCAAAGCCAGAGGTCACACTCGCAAGTATGTATGCCTTTTATCACTTTTAAAAGCCTGAAATCACAAAGCTTCCATTCTGGAAGAATTGGAATGTCACTTCCGGTTTCAATTAAATAAAATTTGTCTTGTCTTGTCAATGTAAACAAACCAACATGAAATCGATGTTTTATAAGCCTTGTTTTCAAACTTTAAAAGTTTCAGATAAAAGATAATTATCAAGTAAAACTTTCTTTTGTCAGAAATACTTCTCAGGTTATTGCAAACAGGAATAAATAAAAAGCATGTGATCCATGTTTTAAAAAAAGCAGGAGTTAACTTGGCAACAACAAAAAATTGAAACCGGCAACAAAAAGTATACTTTGGCTATTTTTTTGGCAACAAATTTTTGTATGCAAGCTCCGATATTGCAGTTCTGACAATATGTGAATAAAGGAATATATTGGACTAATAGGTAAATGATATATGGACTTACATCATATTTTAAAATATTAACATAACAATCAAAATAAAGTTGTTGACCTATAAGGCAAGTCTGAGATTTGTTATCAAAGTTTACCTGATAAATATGTTTTCTTTAATATGAATAAATACATTAAGTTGTTATTATATATACTGGTCATTAATAAATTTTGGACAGCATCTTCATTTATGTAAATTTCTTTTTCAAGCTTAGTTTGCATTAGCAGTATTGTGCCTTTCTTTATATAAAACTATGAACATACAATTTCAGGCTTCACAAATAGTCTAATCTGGCAATATACACATCTTGGTATTCTAAATCTTGGTTTTTTTGGCTACTCAAATATATTCGCTATTTACCAAAATTTTCTTAATCTTAGTGTACAAATGTTAAGAAACGATTGAGTTGATGATTTCGTGCTCACATGTAAATTATTGTGAGGGCGTCTCCTAATCATCACCATATATTGTATATAATCACTTCAATCAACACTAATTATCATGTACATGCCAATGATAATTCAAAGTAAAATATGAATTTAATTTGATTTCTACTTTTTAAAATACAATAATAATAAATGTAATTTTATTCACAAATAATTCTTTAGAATGCGATGTTTTAATCCAATTCAGTAATTTTCTAACAGATTGTGCGACTTAGTCCCACTGCAGAAGGGGTGAGTTGTGTTATAGCAGGGACAACTTGTAAGACTTTAGGACTTGTCCAGTATTCTCATATTATGGAAACAGGACGTTTCGGCCATGCTACCAGTTCGGCCTTGGTCGTTTCGGCCACATAGTAATATATAATGAAAGTTGTTTCGGTCATGGTTATTAGTCGATTCTCATTAACTATTATGTGTGTTAACGGGTTTAATAAATTATATTGCATTATATATATTTTTTTCAGAAATGCATTCTTTAGAGGAAAATTTTTAAAAAATCTTTTTTGTGTATTTTTATAACCATTTAATTCGTATATCTGTTAAAATTAGTTAAAGTTATGTGACAGTTATTGGCGATAATTAATGATGATTGCTCTCTTTGAACTTTTAACTAATTAATAAATTGTTTTTAGTACCATTTATTTTTAATTAGTCAGTACGCACCAACAATGATGTAGAGGGTATGTATTTTTAATTATTTACTAGACATTGAACCCGCGCGAGCGCGGGGAAATAAGCATTTTTTTTTTTGGTGGCCATATTGACTTTAAAAAGTTATTACGGCCATGTCATTCATGGAACTCAATATGGATGTTGTGGCAGGCTTCCTATAAACTTTCCTGTCAAGTAGGTAGTATCAACTGATAGTTTCATGTCTATATATACTGTAGTATTCCAGCAATGGATGGTCATGCAAACTTTAACCAAAGTCAATGAAGCGTGAAATTTAGGTCAACGTGACCCAATTGTCATATGGCTGTTCGTTACTACCGAAGATGTATCCACTGATGAAGTAGACTGTGTGCCACGTAGAATTACCAAAATGAACCTTAAGGTTCCCTCAAAGTCAAAATCTATGATGAAAACAAAACCACATAAATTGTCAATATTTTTATTGTTACAATTAATTCTGAACTGGAACTTGATGAAAAGCTTTCATTAAATACACATTTCATAATGCATTACCTTTTTCCTTCAGAATAGATATGAAAATTAAATTGTAGATGTAAACATTTCCTTAGAGACGGATGAATTTTTCAAAAGATGCCGTGAGTAAGGTAGAGCATATTTTGGGAAAATAATTGTTCCAATTGTTTCATTGTCGTCATGGACAGGGCAAGCGAGGATTAATTTCACAAATATATCCAATAATCAGACGATAAAAGCATTTTTAGTGTGCGGCTGCGTGTGCTGTCTACGTTTATAAAGATATCCGAGATAAATTTCGTCATTAATGCTAAAGATTACCATTTGTTAAAAATATTTTTATCTAGGAAATTGTATGGTAGAGATATATTTAGACAGGTCACATGACAAATAATGTAAAAATAGATAATGGTTGGTATTATCACTTTGTCCAAGGTAAACATCCGAGCAATCCAAAAAACAACTAAGTTAGGAATTTCTCTGAACTTTACCTTACTTCTTCATAATCTTCAAAGTTCATAACCTTTACAGTTAGGAGAAATTGCGTTATTGTAGAAAAACAATCCTGAATACATGAAGTGGAAACTTCCCACTCGAGGGAGAATTTTTTTAATTTGTTTTATTCTTCTTCCGTAATTTCAAACAAAAATAATATTACATTTAAAATATGTGCATACTTGTTTATTTAAATCAACGTGTTAAAAGTATGCATTCGAGAACCTTCTTAGGGATATGTTGGGAGAATTCATATCGGATAAGTGGATACAAATTCCATTTGCACATAAACAAAACTGCAGTTTAAATTTATAAATGCAGATTTTCAAATCCGATAATAACCTTTATAATCTGAACCATACATCGTTTATTTTGAACCACGCGTTTTGCCGCCTATTTGGCTAATTCGTAAATTTAGTATTATAGATTTTTGCTCAACATTTCGTGGATTAATTATGATGCAGACTTAAGTCAAAACAAAAAACTCTAACATCTTCCGTTGGTCATATGACATAAAAAAACATACTTTTATTTCATATCTGTCGCCTTTTCTATGTTGTTTGTATTATACATATACTTATACATATTTTTTTTTTGCAGGATAGCACAGATGTCTTAATGGCAAAGTACACACCACCTGTCTGAGAAGAACTCCCTAGTCCAGATTATGATGAGTCCGTTTCATCTTCCGAGTGAAATTTAAAAATGACAGTGTGACATTATTTGTGACAAACATGATGTTTTTAGATTAGTGCATATGACAATAGTGCAAATAGTTAAGTGTCAAATTGTTTACTGGTAGCCAGATATATATATCTTTATTAATCAGTTAAGTGTTAGTTATTATGTCATAACAAATATATATATATATATATATATATATATATATATATATATATATATATATATATATATATATATATATATATATATATATATTAATAAAGATATTTATAAAATCTAATTTTAATCTATTTATTAAAATGCCAAACATATACTGTAGTTAATTATCCTGTCTATTATACATTATGACCATTTATACAGTCAATACCCATGACACGAAACCCTCATACCATAAACTTACCTGTACATTGTATTATATGGCCGAAACAACCAAGGCCGAACTGGTTTGTAGCCCAAACATCTCTGATTCTCATATTATTACTAACTAACAGAAGGCTATCCAAATGGTTTACATAATTACTAACTAACAGAAGGCCATCCAAATTAAACCATAACTGTGTGCTTTGCAGTAAAACATTGTGTACTTGTATACAAACCTTAAAGGGGAACAGTTGATCAGTTTCATCCAGAAAATTGACTCTGCATACAGGTCCATTTTTGACACCACTTGATTTGGTCGAATTTGTTTTATCTTTATCGTTTCTTAAGAATCGTGGTAAGAGTCTTGTTAAACGAAAGGAGTGGGACATTTCGGCAGTTTGGAACAGTTTCTTTGTAGATCTACATTCACTTGTTCTAGGAATATCCTCAAAGAACCTACTGTTATACTTGGCATTTCTAAACACAAAAACTTTGTTGAAAAGTGGATATTTTCACACTTAATTCGGTAGGTTTCACATGTTCCGTAGAAATATTTACAGCTCACCTGTCAACAAAGTACCTGTCCCAATTTATTTCCGGAAGTAGTACATGTGTAGCGAGAATTTACATCGGTAACAAGGTAACTCGGACCAAAGACAACTCTGTCCCTTGACAAATCCAACAAGGGCTCGAAGTTAACATATTTTACTGTCAAGGTTCATACCTTTACATGAAAGAAATTAGTAACCCGTGTGTAGTACAAACTGTCTCACATTTTCAAAAACTACAACTCGAGTATTAAAAATGGATAATACTAATAAATAGTTTTGTCGACTTCGAAAGTCACACACAGTGCTGGTCCACGGAGAATATAAATCACCATTTTTCCCATCAGGAGCAGCTGGTCATTCAGTTCTATGTTGATAGGAGTTATACACAGTGCATACAATACTATGAATTATAATACCAGTTCTCCTATGGAGAATCCGGCTATTTAAAATGTGTTCACAAGGTTTGTATTTGTATTTTTTCCATAGTTCCTATCTGTCACAATGTCTCCATGTGAAAATTCAGTATTGTCCTGTATATGTATGGGTATGTTGTAGAGTCTCTGAGCCTGTATTTAAAATCAAATCAAATCAAATACTTTATTTCCTAATCACAGGGCCCTAATACAGGCATAATAATTAAAACAAAGACTCATACTCACATTCTTAACATACACACACCTCGCATACTGATTATTGTTGATTAGAGAACAAACAATATGAGACAGCAAAAACAAATAGTATAATAAACATTGTAGAATCAGCCAAGACACAACCAAAAGTATAAAGGAGAGTTACATTATTACATTGGGGACGGAGAACGCATTTAGTCCCGCTTGCGGCTATATAGTTGAATTTGCTGTCATAAGACTGTCATCAAGGTTATTCCAGTCGACAGCTGTTCTGATGAAGAATTAGTATTTACATTGGTCGGTGAAAGAGTTCTGGACTTTGACTGATTTTGACTTTATGCGGGATTGCCTTTCCACTATATTTGTTGTTACACAATCCGGAAACCTTTTTAGTTTGATTTGTCGTCTCCTTGGTTTAGGATTATGTTCCTTCAATGTGCATTCCAGTTTAACCTAATCATCCCCAATAGATAGATTTGTCTTACCTCATTACTAGTATAAAAATAATTTCTTCAATATATAGACTATACAGAGAACCTCGGCTGAACTTAATAGAAATTAATTACAGATTTTATTCAATGATTAACCAAAAACCACTTTAGTGCCAAAAACATGCCTGAATGTGAATAATCGACGGCATCTAAATATAATTGTCATTTATTTATTTTACTCCCCTACCGGCAAAGCCGAAGGGGACTTTAGGTTTGCACTGTCGTACCGTCTGTCCGTCCACCCGTCAGTCCGGCAAATCAGTTTTCTGCACTTTTTACAAGGATGGCTCACTTCGAAGAGAGAAAAACCAGTCTATTCAGATCGTGCTCAGGGTTGTTTTTAACGCGCAATTACTCATTTTTTATTGTGTGAATACGCTGACATTATCTAGTGCAAAATGTATTTTATTATCAACTTATATATTTGAATCTTGCTATGAAAACAATTTCATCAGCCATCAGATCATGAGGCCATCCGCGTAAACAGAACTTCAGTACTTTGATTTCAATTGTGCTTGAAGATATTGACTTGATGTTTGAATTTTGTTCCGTCTGATGAACTTTCATGACAATTCATGCAAATTTGATATTTGGTATATATAGTTTTACCATGACAAGTTACAGATCAAGTTCAAATTTAGTTCCGTTCGGATGATTTTTTTAGCATTTTGAACCCCATTTTTGGCATTGAATCTTGAAAAAGTTATATAATCATTCCATAATGCACAAATAATGTTTGTGTGTGCAGATGCAGCATATATATGGTAACATTGGTTTTTTTAACATTAGTGATCAGTTTCCTACATATGTAACAATCCAGAAATATTTTTATATACATGCAAGTTAAATTTATCGTACTTAAATATTTTATAAAAATATATATTTTTTGGGAGAGAACCTGAATTCACCGAATTCAGCATAGGTGTAGTTGATCAGTGTTATATAAGCTAACTCATAATTAATCTTTTATAATGTAGGACAATAACGATGTATTACTTGAGCATGTCAAGCCTAACTAAATTGAACACATATGTTTGAGAAGATGATCAGTGATATATTTTGAGCAAACGTGAGCCTTATATTAGAGCAATAATATAATATGAGCATGCTAAACTATATTGAAACAATCCTGACTTGGGCTTATGTCTAAGATGATCAGTGCTATATAATGTTAGAGTAATATTGAGCCATGATAATTTAACCGAGAATTTTAACCTTGGTATATTGTATTGATTCTACACTACATGTATATATGAATGAGAAGTGCTATTTACTAGAGCAAAGTTGAGTATTGACAATTTGAAAGTAATAATTGGGTTACGCGAGTACATGTACATGTGTATAAGCTGAGCATGTTAATCATGGCTATATAATTAGGCGAACATAAATTGACCATATTTTTATCTTAATATCACCAGGAATACTTTTAGTTGAGAAACTATACATATATCTTTACTTAAAGATTGAAACATCCCCTCCAGAGAAAACACACATCTGCCAATTAATAGGTTAGGGGAATATGTAAAAGATATCAAGACAAGTGGGATCCAAATGTAGAACAATGAGGATGCTACGCCCGAGATGATCCTCGACAATGAGGATGCATCCCCTGAGATAATACTATGTCGTTTGCAGCTGTGTGTTGTTATACATATATCCCATGTCTAAAACTATGAAGAAAAACATACATGTATCAATACACATGCCAAATATTTATTTTCACTGATCTGACTATATTTTTAAGGTTTTAAACATAAGGTGTATGAGAATTGTGATAGACAATACTGCAGTGTTTTTTTTATTAAAATATTTGGAATCAAAATGGTATTCCAATTATCCCTGTTTGCATGGGAATATATGAAATAAATGGGAGAATCGTGACTGTGTACATCGACCTGTACCTATCATGTCTATGTTAAAACTTGTGCTTTTGCTATTTTTTATCTAAATAGTTAATATATTTATGCATTATGCATTAAATGTAAAATTTCCATCACACCTAAAAATGCGCCAAAGCAGCATTCGGCTCTTGTCAAAAGAGCAGACTACTGTGATAAAAAAATATGTATCACATCAATATAGTTCATCATAAGGACAATTCATACTACATGTATTTCGATTTTGAATTTAAACTGTTTACATTAGTTGTTCTATGTAAAGTCAGAGCATCATAAATTGTCAAAAACATAGAAGGAATACTTTGATATAAAGTCACAAAACAGATCCACAAATGTGAAAGAAGACCTCAGATGATTAATAGTTATTAATTCGGCAAAAAAATTACTAGAATTTACTCAAGTTTATGATGGATAAAACTGTTGCTATAATATGAGCAGCAGACATATATTAGATAAGATACAGTGGGAGAAAAGATGGGAACAGTTACAAAAAGAAAAACAGATATGTATTTATAATATACCCTCGTCTTTCAAGATTGTTCTAAATATCATATTCATTCCATAATTTATTGCCACGTTTGGTGTAGCTCTATGTACATTGTTGCCAAGTAGGGTGCAACTATATACATTGTTGCCAAGTTGGGTGCAACTATACATTGTTTCCAAGTTGGATGCAGCTATATATACATTGTTGCCAAGTTGGGTGTAACTATATTTACATTGTTGCCAAGTTACATTAAGGTCAATGTCAGAAAAATATAAACATTTTTGTATGAGGCCAAGAAACTTGGGAAGACCGAGTTTTGCCCTTCTATGGTTGCGTGCCGAATACAAAAAAAACGTTTATATTTTACTGACATTGACCTAATATTGTTCAAATT
Organism: Mytilisepta virgata; assembly: GCA_028015205.1. Lineage (NCBI taxonomy): Eukaryota > Metazoa > Mollusca > Bivalvia > Mytilida > Mytilidae > Mytilisepta > Mytilisepta virgata. The sequence continues at coordinate 6,903,626 of CM051517.1, forward strand.
GATACATTGATAGCCATTTAAATGGTAACACAAATTGTGAATGAAGTGATCCAACGTGAAATCGGCATTGTACAAAATATCACCCTTTTACTATATTAAAGACATAAACAGTAAACACAACAGGGAGGGTTCTAGTTGCAGTCTAAAGTGCTATATCATTACAGTTTTTGCCTTGCCTCACAAAGTCATAAAGATGTGCTGTTTCGCACGACCACATCATCAATTTGTTAATAGTTGGTGATTAGGTCAGTTAATGGGAAACCACATATAGACAGTCCATGAATTTGGTACGCAGTTGTATTAGCATTTGCATGGCAATTTTTTGGCTTGGCCCCCCTCAGTTATATTCTAGTGACTATGAATCTTCATTATACTGTACATGTTGTGAAAGTCTATTTGGGAACAGTCAACATTTGTAAGTTTTACATTATTCACATGTTTAAGAAATGCCTTATTCATTTCAACATTTGAATTATAATAGCAAAATTGGATATAAGTGAAACATATCTCCCTGTCAAACAGTTTGTACCATATATACAGTTAGGTTTAAATCACTGTCATTAATTCATCAGCCATCAGATCATGAGGCCATCCGCGTAAACAGAACTTCAGTACTTTGATTTCAATTGTGCTTGAAGATATTGACTTGATGTTTGAATTTTGTTCCGTCTGATGAACTTTCATGACAATTCATGCAAATTTGATATTTGGTATATATAGTTTTACCATGACAAGTTACAGATCAAGTTCAAATTTAGTTCCGTTCGGATGATTTTTTTAGCATTTTGAACCTCATTTTTGGCATTGAATCTTGAAAAAGTTAAATAAAAATAGAGCGATCGGATTATTATTGTGAGAGTTATTGCCCTATGAAATAGGAATTATTGTCAAAATAATAGTTTTTGGACTTTTTTGCAAACCCTTTTACCAAGTGATCTTATTTTGCTATTTGAGCTTATAATGATGAGATACAGATCAAGTTTTAGTTTCACGCTGAATTGATAATTATTGTGAGAGTTTGGCATTGTAAATAGGAATTGTTGCCTAAATATTAGTTTTCTGGGCTTTTTTTGCAAACCCTTTTACCAAATGATTTTATTGGTATGTGTGCTTATAATTACGTGCTACAGAGCAAGCTGGTCGGGTAATTATTGTGTAGCCCTTGCAAACATTGTTTCAGGGTTCTCTGTCCATATGTCTTCGCCCGATTCACATACTTATAAGGAGATTTTGCCTGTTTTCTCATAGCTCATATATAGATATTGTGTTGTGGGGGAGGGGGTAATGTTGATTTATTTAGTAGCTATATTGTCTTCATGTATGCTACTGGTATATGATTATGTGTTTATGAATAATTATAAAATATGTGAAACCAGATTTGGTACAATAAAGTTATTCAATAAAGTTAATCAATACTCAAGCTGGTAGGGGACATTGTATTCCCCAGCAATACTCTCAGAATGCTTGTTTCTTGGTTTTTTTTTTTTTTTTATTTATTTTTTTATTTATTTATTTTGATCACCACTTTATAAATTCCGTTGTCAGTTATGACAGGAATCACAACTGCTGCATAGATCAGATTTATTTTCATCTTTAATCAATTTCCAAATGACCGTTGGACACATATAAATTAAGTTCCTAGAATAACAACTACAGTGTAGCTGCTATATTTAAATCATTTTCATAATCACGAGCATGGCAGAGAAAACATTTGGATTTGTAACATTTTGCCCCATTATTTATTTTTTTTACAGATGTCATTAACTTTCGCTAGAGTCTGCGATATTCCACCTTTTATCTCTTTCGTTTATATTGTATTTAGAACAATTTATATTAAACATTTATATGCTATCACCAGAGTTAGCTAAAATGTTTACTTTTGTTACTTTAGTTAGATCAGCTGTCATTACATATAGATAATCTAATGTGATTTGAATACATAGTTATATACACAATCATATGTTGTGTCAGAATTATCAATAATAGTAATGGTAATAGAAAGATGGGTGGGGGTAATCAAAATCCTTTTCTAGGGTTCTTGCAAACGATACCTCCAAAATTTTGATTTTATTTCTTTTGATTTTGGTATAGTTTATTTCAACCTAGGGGCCTTCGGTTACTTTTTCTTCCAGATTGGTATTAATTGATATTATACATTAAACGTTCAAACTAAATCGTCTATCAAACAAACATGTCAGAAATAAATACTTGTTGTTTTTCTAAGCAAAATGTCAATTTGGTTTCAAAGGGTGTCCTGGTGTCTTCCAACCGAACCGTCATTTATTGTTCTATGACATCTGACAGACAATTGAAACCGAGAGAACATCAACTTTTTGCTTTTCCCCAGCATCACTCAGAGGTCACATTTGTTCATTAGAATATGTTAGTTAAAATAGGCTGCTCTATTATCAAAAAAATTTAAAACAATCCATTTAAACATTGTGAATAATGATTGTTTATTTGTTTTTAGGCTGAAAAGGTTTTTTTTGTTTGTGAAATTCACGATCAGTTATCGGAGGTAAAGGCATGTGAGAATAAATTCCTACCAGTTTGGTTCCAAAGTGATAGAGGATCAATTACAACACCAAATTGATCCTTAATTGTCTACGTGTTGAATTATGTAAGGAAATTTTAAAAAACAAAAACGCTGACATTAAGAATTTGTTGATACCCCCCCCCCCCTTCCAAAAAAAAAAACACTTTAAAAAAAACGTTTTTGATAGTGTATTTGATTTGCAACACTTTCAAATGAACAATTTTTGTATTGATTACGATTTATCTTTTTAATGATAGTTTGTCTCAGTCATCCTAATTTCTGAAATGTATTATTTCAAATCAAAACAAGCATATATACCCCTTTTTAATGAATGGACACATTTTTATCTTCTCATAATATTTGAATGACCACATAATAATACAGAATTAGTATGACAGAGAGTTTTTGTATCTTCAAACATATGTCATGAAGGGTTTTTTTCTGGCTTGCATGAAAATTAACGTTTGCTCCATTACATGGTATTCTGATATAAAAGTATTTGTGTCTATTTTTCTTTTTGTTTACTTATTACAAAGTGTTTTGTTTTTATAGTTTATATGGCAATAAAAGATTGTCTGTCGTAAAGCAACATTCTATTACTTGTTTGAAAATAAAAGGTGTTCTGTCACAAAAATTAAAGCTTATCGTGTTGGTTGTAAGAGGTTTTAAAGCTCATGTTTATTGTTAACTATAAAGTGTATATGTGCTGACTCTAAATAAAATTTACCGTCTTACAGGCTTATACATATATCATATTTGTGTTGTAAATATGCACATTTAGTATTGAATTTATTAATATTGTGTATAGGATCACAGGAGAGAATATAGTGTTGTATACTAAATGTTGTTACTCTCTATATGTAAAAAAATAACAATCCAAAGATACTAATATTAGATATAAGTAAATTTATACTATAGTGTTATTAACTGGCTGTTTCTGTATTGGCAGTGGTATAGATTCAAGGTTTGCTGTATTGGCCTCGAGACCCGTAGGGTCGAGGGCCAATACAGCTGACCGAGAATCTATACCAGTGCCAATACAGAAACAGCCGGTTCATAACACTTTTATTAAATAATCCAACTTTTTCAATGCAGACTTGTTCTGAATGCTGTATTACATACATCAAATGTGAATATAGGGCCAATATTTCCAATACGGACTGGCAATGAAACGACCGGAAGTGAAAAGGCTGTATTAGCCCTAGGGCTCATACGACCTTTTTCAGTATTGGACCGGGCCGAAAAGCAATATAGATCACGTGATTTATATGACCAGGACGACGTCACCAGTATGACACATGCCGTCTTGGTAGTATTAGGGCTGTTTTAATCGTATTATTTAATAATATGCTGTATACGACGCATTTCAAGGAGTTATCTCTCATCAACCGCATTAAACCGAAACATTTGGAAGACCAAAAACTAAAGTATTTATTATTATTATCGTCATCTAAAAGAGCCTTTTCATAGATGTCGAGTTATTTGTGGGTCGAGCGTTGTCATACAATCGTCATATATTACTTGATTTAATTCTACATCCGACTGAATCCTTTTCCGGTTGCACCACACAACAAAAATGGCAAGAAATACATTCCCTTCTTCAATCTTTCAAATATCCTGACAATCTTAGCATTATATAGAAGAATGTGTTGATATTCTAAATATATTGGGCGTATAAGTTCGTGGGAAATACTTTTTGCTTGTGTATTCAACTTAACTTTTCCTTAAGAAGTGTTTTATTGATCGTCGTTGTAATCTAGTTTTAATTGTCTGGCCTATTGGAAAAGACATTCGTAACAACTGCATCAACTTTTTCTGGGGAAAGCTATGTTCGTTGGATAAAGTGAAGAATAAGAACTAGATTCTGGTACAACCAGAATTGTGCAATGCTGGTAGAAAAATTAATTCCAGAATTATTACTAGAATTTTCCAGCATTGCAGATAATGGAAGATGCTGGAAAATTCTGGTAAACCAGCATTGTAATAAATTTTCACAGAAAATCATGAATCACCCAGAATTTACCAGAAATGCAGATACTGGTATACCAGCATTGCAGATTCTGGACAATGCTGGTAAATTCTGGTTATACCAGCATTGCAGATACTAGTAAATGCTGGAAGATTCTGGTTATACCAGAATTGCAGATTCTGGAGAATGCTGGAAGATACCAGCTATACCAGAATTTCAAACACTGGACAATGCTGGTAAATCAGTAATTGTACCCTACATAATGCTGGTTATACCAGAATTGTAACCTGTACTAATTAATGTAGTTGAAAATGCAATTAGCCAATGAATAAGACAGTTAGTTTGTGTAATGCTGATATGAATGGTCCCACCTGTCAAACTTTTATGGTTCCTCTGAATATACAAAATGGCACCCCATAGTCTCAAAAACACTTTATTATATTCGATACAATAATTGAGACCTTTGAGTTTTGATCTAAAACAAAACAAACAAAAAACAGCCCAATATACAGGGGTTCGTATCATACATGTAGATGTTTTTGGGGCGGAAATATGTGCCAGTCGACTGGTATGCGTTTTATATTGTGTTTATAGCGGAAAGGGCTGAACCAATATTAATTTAGCTTTATACTTTATTACTATTCTCATGGTGTTTTTTTTTTTTTTTTTTTTTACTTTTTTTTATTATATTTATGAAATATTCTTACCTTTTCGTCTGCTTTCTTCCCCAAAATGAGGAACGGCCACTTTTTTAGCTACTTTCTTGGACAAGTATTATGACCGAAAGAAGATCTCCATTCTCTTTTTGTATATTCTCTCTAAAATCTTAAATTTTTGACTTGTCAGCTTTTTTCCTTTTGCATTGAGGTCTTTTAAAAGGTATTCCAAACAGAGGTCTTCACATCTGATCATAGTACTTGTCCTTCATCAAGAAAGTTGCTGAAAAAGTAGCCATTCATGGTTTTGGGGAAGAAAGCAGATGAAAAGATAGGAATATTCATAAATTTAATCAAAAAGCAAACCAAAAAAATGCCATGAGACTAGCGAGAAAGTATAAAGAAGGGGTAAAAGCTAAATTAAAAAATTGGCGATAATGAAACTGTTTCATCCCTTTCCGATATAAAAACTATGTAGAACTGACACCTGTCGACTGGCATATATTTCAGCCTTAAAAACATCTATGATATGAGCCCATGTAACATAACTTGCCTCTGCAGTATAGCCATTCCACATAACGCCAGGCGGAGATTTTTTCTGGAACTTATTTTTAAAAAAATGGGTTAAATATCACCTATTTATAGACCATATGGGTACCAGATAATGTTTACAATTGATGTCTCCGCCCAGTGCTGCACCTACATTTGTAGCAGTAAATAGAATGCTATGCAGTCTGGAGATCAGAAAAACAGATCCATTTGAATGCATCGGAACATAGGGCCCCATCAGGGTTTATAATCGCACGTTTTCTAAGCATGGCAATGGAAAATGAACACAAGTGGAATGAGGATGTTGTTATGAAGATCATTATCCAGCAGCCAAAATTTAACTGGAAAAACGTACACGTCACACTATTTTTTACTTTGATCATGCATTTAGGAGGAAGAGCAAAGACTGTTTGACTCAGAATCAGAATATTAAGTTTCAGGCTGAGTGATATCTGACTTGCCTTTGAGTTAGCCTGAAAAAACATATATCTTAGATTTTAAGTTTAGTTCAAATTGAAGATCATAATTATATAGTCTAAATATACATATGTTGGTACTGGTCCTGATCCATCGTAATCAAATTATATGTTCTCATCATATATTATATTGCTGGTAATTATCTCCGGCTTTTGACAAGAACATGGAATTGTCCAAACATTATGAACACTTAGGAAATGTCAGCTTTTCTTTTCCTTTTGCAAACCAGTCACTCTCCCAGTGGATATGGGGGCCAAGTGGTCTACGTAGTTTGTCATGACTACTAATGATCACTAGCCTGTCAACGCTGAGGTTGTGAGTTCGAATCTCACCTGTGGTGGGGTCGGTGGTTCTCTCCGGGTACTCCAGTTTCCTCAACCAATAAAAACTTGCTGCATCGAAATAGCCAAATTTGCTGAAAACAGCGTAAAACCCCAACTAAAACAAACAAACATCCAAGTGCATATGAAGGATTGTTGAACTATGGACATGAGTAGTTGTGAATGTAATGTTGAGGTAAAACTAATATTGTAACTGAAAATATTTGCTCTTCTAAATTTGTTAAATCTGGATTACTACATGTCGCATCACAAGAATATGCTACGTGGATCAGTGAGTATTTATTTCCAACATTATTTTGGGGAGTGGAATATTTTATTGGAAATAAAGGCACAGTTCCTATTTATACATGTTTTTTGGCAAACCATTAGGTCAATTTTTCTTCATGATTATTTCAGGAGTTGGATGAACAAGCATTGGCTGAAAAGAAAAAGAGGCGTACATTTAGAAAGTACACTTACAGAGGTGTTGACTTAGATCAGCTGTTAGATATGTCAAAGTAAGTTTCATATAGAATACTGATGGCTGGTTTGTTATAGGACAAGGGCTTCAACAACCAGCCTGATATAAAAATCTATTTTGGTAACTCACTCAGGTGAATCATGGACTTAGTCAGATATCCTTGAATCAGGATCATTTAAGTGTGGACTCGTCAAAATGAAATCCTACAGAAAACCCTGATGGCAGTTCGTAATATTAACAAATTGGGTATTAAATTTCCATATTGGGGAAAAAATTGTCGCAGTCAATTGATAAATTTGATTGACATGATTATTTCATTCATAAGAAGCTATGATGCATATTAAAGCAGAAAAATATCAGTGTTATGATAACAAGCTTTTAAACTAACTCAAAAGTTCTAATTGGCTGGGGGAGGAAAGTATTTATTTGACTATAGGCCATGCAGGCCCTTGGGAGACTAGTAAAGTGTATATTGTGGTCTAACCTGGTTTTATACTGTGATACAGCAGTATTACTATATTACAACATGTTAAATAAACATGAAAGTGTCTTTTGTGTTTTACCAGTGAGCAGTTGATGGAATTGTTCCCATGCAGAATACGTAGACGACTCTCCAAAGGTTTGAAGAGAAAGCCAATGGCTCTGATAAAGAGATTGAGACAAGCTAAGAAAGAAGCAGGACCATTAGAGAAACCAGAAGTATGATTATATGTCTATAATTGCTTCAGTACATTGTGCCAGATAAGTTGTCCATTTGCATATCATATCATAAATTGGGTTATTTTGGTTTATTTCATACCTGTTGCAAATGGGCTAAAATCAAGCAGATAAAAAAAATAAACTTAAAAATTAAGCAGATAAAAAAATAAAATTAAAAATTTCAAATTCTTTAATCTGGAAAAGTTAACACATTTTATAGTTACAATTCTTTGATATTAATTTTGTTATAGCTATTCTGCTGTAATCATATTTGTCTAATCAAAATAACTCAATTTGTTAAGATTTTTAAATCAACAATTATTAGTTGTCAATCATGACAGCTTTTAGTGTCAACATTATTACCATTACACATAACACATCCAACCAAAAATACATCACTGACACATATTGCCAAATGCCAAATTTTAACACCCGAAGATTCAACATCCATGTTTAATAACAAAACTGCCAAATTATCCCCACAAATTTATATTCATGACATTAATTCATTACACTGGAATTATTCAATGTATGCCAATCTTGAGACTTTAATGATGTAATTAATTAGTGTTATTTTGAAGATCAATTCCCTTAAGTAGGGATCACTATAGAAAAAAGGAAAACTGGAATTTAATTCTTATAAAACAGCAATGGTCAAACTCATTTTGTTTTACCATTTATCAGGACAAAGTATGGACAAAAAGAAGAAAATTCCAAACATAAAACTTAGATATAATCAAAATTTATTGTGGCCCATAAAAACACTTAAGAAGCACTATAAAATTAATATATTTCCACAAGTACACTGTATTCAGCAGTCCTTTTCATCAGTGAAGTGCACTACTGGCCAAAGTAAATGTTTTGTTTCAGCTCATACTGCACCCCATAGTCAAAGGAGGGTTTCAAGTCTTTGCAGCATGTTAGAATAACTCATTGTTACAATTTCCTTAAATGCCATAATGGTTATGAAGATAAATAGTGAATGTACATAAATTTATGCCAAACATCACGATTGATCTAAATTATAATTGGCATTTGATTGTCTCGGATTTCATTGATCTATTTCGCATAAATTTACCGGTACTACTGATATTATGGAATGTAAGGAACTTACCATTATAAACTTTTTACATTCCTTCTACTGTTCCATAGTGGCCAAAAATGTAGAAAGGTGCTGAAATATTTAAGGATGGCGCTGGACATGTAAGAGAGGCGGACCCTACCTTTAAATAGGTCATGGTGATCCCTGCATATGTATTCCTTTCCATCATCTTTGTTATCCACTTCATATATATATATGAATGATGTACTTACACTTTGCATGTTATTAAGATGCCAAGATAGTATATTATTTTTGAACTTGCAGAGAGACCTAGAAATTCGTTAATTTAAAATTTGTATTAATAGATGTGTTATATATAGGTGTATTGTTGTGATTTGTTTTTACTTGTGTAGGTTGTGAAGACACATTTAAGAAACATGATAATTGTTCCTGAAATGATAGGAAGTATTATTGGTGTTTACAATGGTAAAACATTCAACCAGGTGGAAATTAAGGTTGGTCCTGTAAAATTCTTGTCTAACCTTTTAGAGAAATTCTTTTGTTTTTAGCTTACCTAAACCAGTTGTACAGTGTAGTAACTTATATTAGCATTGGTCATTTACCAATAAACATATAAATCTTCATCTTATATCAAAGCACTGAATCAATTTGAACCAAAATTGACAACAGTTGTCCTTTTCAGAAGAAGGCCTTTACAGATATCACATAAAAATGGAAGTAAAGAGGTTATTTGTTGAAGGTCCAAGTTTCTTCGAAGTAACCAATGGAAAGATCTTCACTTATTGACATTTACCATATCTTTCATTTTCATAAATAAGGTTCACTTGTTCTAAGTCAGCAATGTTGCTTTGCAAATTAGACCGAGAAATATATATTTAACATCATTAACTCAGAGTAGTAACATAACTTTTTCTTTACCTTTCAGCCTGAGATGATCGGACATTATCTTGGAGAGTTCAGCATCACATACAAACCAGTTAAACACGGTAGACCTGGTATTGGTGCTACCCATTCTTCTAGATTTATTCCTCTAAAGTAGACACTGGACAGTGTGATGTAAATAAAAAAAAAAAATTCAAAGTCTGTTTTTTTTAAATTTGTTATTTAATTGTTTTTTGTGTGTAATGAGGAATGTCAAGTGCACAAGCTTATTTCAAGTTTTCATACTATCAACTGGTAATGTATCTGAACTTTCTAAATGCTTTGAAGTATGTTTATATTGACACTAGGATTTCTTGTGTTATTCCCTGTCAGAAAGATCCCATACTTGTTTTAGTGGCATCAGAGTATGCATTGAGCAAGTTGAGGAAAAACATTTCTGCAAGATAGATGTTGTCCTGGATAGTTCGTATACAAAAGCTGTTCTTTTATTTTAAAAGTAGAAGCCACGTGGATTTAATTTTTAACTAGGGATGTTTTAGACTTAGATGATCAGTGGTCAAATTCAAATTAAAATGTCTCAACGGCATTGGTATTAGTAGTCCAAAGAATTGTGTAGTCTTTGAACAACAGAATAGTAAATTTGATACAATTTTGAAGAGTGTGTGGCAATGTTTAATAAGGTGGTAGAAAACAGGATAGAAACAGTTATCCTGATAGGTGATGACTTTCTGAATTATCGTTTCAGTGTTCGGTAGAACAGGAAATGAGTATAATATAACAGTAGAACATGATTTGTCTCCCAAAATTAACCACCCCACCAGCCAGGGACTTTGGTTCAGTAGTCCATAGTCCACTAGCACAGCTAATGGAGGGTTGTTATAAACCTGGTACGGTTCTATAACTTCTGTTGTACACGAGGGAATCCCTGTTACAACAATATGAATTTTTATGCATAGTATGTGCATTTTTCAATAAATCAATTTACTTCAGCAGTGTGCAGTGCAAAGTCATTAAATTTAACATATAAATTGTGATCATTCTCAAAAACCATTCTAATGTATTGATGTAATATGCAAGTTCTTACGGATGGTTCAAAAATTGTTGATTAAGTTGCATTGAAATCAAGGGTCGAGATGATGGGTTTCCAAGAAAGTCTGAGAAATATACGTGATACGAAAAATATGACCAGGTTGGACAAAGGTGATACTATCACTTGCCAATTTTTCCTGGGGGGCCTGGGTGGACGAGTGGTCTAGGTAGTTCGTCATGACTATTAATGATCACTAACTAGCCTGTCAACGCTGAGGTTGCGACTCCGAATCTCGCCTGTGGCTTTGTGTGTTCAACTCCGATCTTAATTGACAAGGATGACCAATTTTCCTACCGAAGGTCGGTGGTTCTCTCCGGTACTCCGGCTTCCTCCACCAATAATAAACAGCTGCGGCACGAGCGCATGATACGCCTGTCGTTTTGTGAAAAAAACATAAATGTTTTTGGAATCCCTCTTTATTTAGTGGAGCTGCTGGTGAGATGTATATGGAAACCCAGCAAAACAAGCGTGTAATCTTTTAAGCAATAGAGATGCGGCGCGAAATTTGACCAAAAAGACTACCTTTTTACCAAAAAGCTCAATAAAAATTCAATAACTCAAAAATAGAATAATCATCACGAAAAAGTATACAGATCTTCATATTAATATAACTAAGAAGTGACTAAAGTTTTATGCAATAATCATAAATCGTTTTTGAGGTACTGCGCGAAAACCACCCCTTTTCTTACAAAAAACTCAATAACTCTAAAATAAAATTTTGAATCATCACCAAAAAGTATACAGACCTTAAGATTAATATAACTAAGAAGTGATTTAAGCAATAATCATAAATCGTTTTTGAGATACGGCGCGACATGTGAAAAAAACACACTGCTGTTTTAGTTACAAAGTCCCGTAACTCAAGAAGTTTTCATCTTATTTTCACCAAAAAGTGTACAGATCGTTTGACCATTATAAGAAACAACTATGTTAAGTCTCATGAAATTTGAATAAGTTGTTCTCCAGTTACGGCGCGACAGACGGACGCCGGACATATGTATACCATAATACGTCCCGTTAAAATTTGAGCGGGCGTATAAAAACTGGCCGTCGCGAATTACCCAAATGTGCTGAAAACGGCGTAAAACCTCAACTAAACCAAACCATTTTTTGCCAGAATAGTGGTAAAATGAAATGTTGAAATGTCGCACTGTTATAGACAGATTTATTAGCTCACCTATCCTAAAAGGACGTGAGCTTTTGCCAACAACTCGGCGTCCGTCGTCAACTTTTTCAAAGATATTCTCCGAAACCACTGAAGCAATTACAGCCATATTTAGTCCGAATGATCCTTAGGGTATCTAGAATAAAGTTTGTGTTTAATTTTCCGTCAAGAAACATGGCCACCATAGATAAAAATAGAACAGATGAAATTGCACCTTTTGGCTCATATCTCAAAAACTAGAGCAAAACTGACAAGTAGTAAAAATGTTTATGAGATCAAGATCTACCTGCCATGAAATTTTCAGACGAATCGGTCACCTGGGCCAAGTTGTTCAAACGTTAACTACAATTTTCAGTTTCAAATTTGCGTTTCTTTCATGATGCCTAAGGACTGAAAATTTCCTGATGGGTTAATCCTACAACTTTGTGCGTCTGTGCAAAATTCTTTTCAGAAATATTACTTAACAATCGCCGATCGAAATAATGAAAAATGAAAAAAGTGATTACCTTTTGAACAACTGGGCCTTGATGTCAGTCCTGATTTTTAATGGGTATTCACAATGCTAATACTTTAGTTTCTTTGCTGTATTGCTTATTTGTATAGCTGGTTCTAAAGGACCGCCCCCTGATGACCTCTGCACTGTGGTGATGTGAAATTCCTCAGTGTGTTGTGCGCTGGTCATGAGGAAAACTACTACAAAATACGAAACTATTTCTTGTTCTATTATTTTCTTTTAATATATTATTCTTACAACTATTTTTTACAAAGTTGACCTCATTGCACTACACACTTTATACTGTAATAACATCCTATACTGCTCATATTTAATTTTATTTCTTTGGGTATTTTCACTGAAAATTCTTATTCTCGCATGTTTTATAATAATTATTGTATCTTGCCTGACAAGGGCCCATGATTGGTAAATAAAAAAATGTTCTAAGTCTGTAGTTTATTATTATTTTTCATAACTGAGGGGGGGGGGTAACTCTGGATTTTTGACAGGGTTGTACGGAAATGGCCTAAGAAAAGGTACCCGACCAAATACTAGATATACATGTCAATAATATACCGGAAACATACTTTTGACGAAAATACCTACCCGCAAAACAGCCATATGGAAGAAGCACACCAAAACTAATACTGTTGTACAACCCGAGTAAATATTAGTATTTCAGAACATACCCCAAATTAATACCGAAACTGATCATGAAAAACACACCCAAATTTTCGGCACATCTCCGTGTAGGCGGGTTTATATAGGGAGTTACCCCCGTTTTTTTTATTCTTTCAGTTATATATGTTTGTGGCATTTGTTTGCTATACTCCATTCTCATGAGTTTGTCTTGCTTTTGGAATTCCATTTTACGGACTTTTCTCACTGTTTTGTCGCTTCGGTATTCTTTTGCCGATATTTAAGGAAAATATAATAGTATATCCGTACAATGTATATATACTTAAGCAAGCGTGATAAAGATGAGGCGAACAGTCATGCTTGCTATTAAAGTGGACCACCAACGATGGGATAAAGATTGGGTTAGAGTGGGAGTACGAAGCAGATCTACGGTTAGGCATGTACAGAACAGTTCCGGCTTCATGCATGCATGTGACTGGCGTCACTTCCGTAAACAAAACATGGAACAAATCTCTTCCGATTGAGATGCGCACAACTCACTTTCACTATTTCTGGCTCCGATATGAAGTGACGTCATATCCGGTGGATCCACCAACACCACCTCAAATACAAATTAAGAACCATCTATATAAATGACATGTCATTCAGAAGATGCATGTGAAGTTGTTCGAATTGGAAATTTTCAAAGGGCAAACCAAGCAAACTTCACTGGGTAGGAATGAAAATTCAAAATTTATTTATGACTAACATTCAATTCATACATATTCAGTATACATTTAACATTACAACATGCATGTGGCATTAACATCTTGGAGCATAAAGTAATAAACAACAAGTCTCATTTTAGGCAAAGCCTATTCTTATCACGTTGGCATGACCTCCGCTACGACAAGATACATACCCCGGGGCCGTGGTGATATAATATAATATAGCTTAGTCAGGTTTTACAATGCTTCCATTATCTACTTCGCTATTATCATTTTCGGAACCTGTTTCACTGGCCTCCTCTATGCTTTTACAGAAATTGGTGTCGTTATGTTGTCGTATAGGCATCCTCCTCTTTATAGGTTGTGACGCACGTATCCGGAATAAATTCCTGGCAAACATCTCTGTGAGACCGTACGCTGGTAATAGTACCATACTGTGTAGGACAGGAGAAATGCTGAAGTATGACAATAGAATCCTCCAGTCGTCATCACTCAATAACGAGATATTTTCTGTTCCAATTGTGTGGACGGTTCCAGCATTACTATGTAGAAATAAAACGAAATCGAGGTATCGCTGCGGAACAACGAAAACAAGATATGAAATAGAAATAGCAATGTTTAATTGTAATATCCTGCGGCTGTTTAGTTTGTCTTTTGCGGAAGAAATAACCTCTGGTAGTGGTGGTTGTGAGTATCTTCTATTTTCCTTTACTTCGCCATTTGTTTGCTTGGGAAGCATCTTCAGAATATTTAATATCACTCGGACAAAAACCAGGATGCCTAAAATTGATGTACCACAAATTACCTCTATTATTTCGATGGATTTATCGTGTGCAGTGGATAATACACAGTAACTTAGCCAAACAACAGCATTCTCCTTTTGTAGAATTTGAGTGGTTCTTTCTGACGAAAAGATTGCATAAGGAAGCGTAAAAATACCAAATATTACGAAAGCGCATACGATATATAGACGAAAAGAAAAAAATTTGTATCTAACAAAACCAGTGTACTGACGGTCCCATGGAAATAACAGTAAACAGTTACACGTGGTGTATGATAAATGTTTCATCCATGTGATAATTCTACAGGAAATATTGCCAAGTGATATCCATCCACATTGTCCACTCTGCTGAAGACAGAACGAAAGTGAATACGACGTTAGAAATACGAACTGAAAGGCGAAAAATAAAAGTTGCTGTAAGGATAACTGTCTGGGTTGTTCCCTTCCGATTATAACGATAAAGATAATTTGAAAAATGACGCCGGCACTCGAGAAACATGCAAATGCAACTAAAAAATTCCAAGAGGTTCTTTCTAAACAAACTTCATGTAGTCTGAAATCTCCGAGTGATTCAATGCTGCTATTGTTTGCCATTATATTTGTGATCTGGCTACATTTAACACGGATGTATATATCTTATACCTAAGTCTATTATAACTCTCTTGAAATTCAATCAGTTTCATGCAGACAAAATTATTCCCGTATAGCATTTCGCTTTAAAACAATAGCTATATAATTTGTCTCTGGTCACGACCTTTTGAAACGTTGATACTAGAGATTATATTGATGAAAGAATAAGAAGATAAATAGTCACGAACAAGATAAAATTCAGTAATTACAAGGTTTTTTATTCTATACGAATGCGAATTAAATCTACAATAATCTTCTGCGAAAAATTAATAACTATCATATTCCATATGATTTCCCAAACAGAACATCATTGTAATGCGTAATAACTATGTAATAGAAAATAAAAACATAATATTGATTTCATACCATGGATGTAGCTTCAGCTGACTTTCAGTAAAATTGGCGTAAAAAATGAAGACTCGAAAGAAAGCAACATTCCACTGTATTATCACATATTTTGATCTGATAAGTGCCTTTTAGCATACCTGATATGACCAAATTGAACCTCATATACCAAGCCCCGAAGTCTAATATGCGGCGTCATATATGAATTTCCAGTACAATTCCTTTAGAAATCCGTATCAGCCCCCATATCGGACCTTGGGGATGATATGGATTTATAAGGAATTCTATTGGAAACCCGGGTTTATAGAGGAGTTCTATTAGAAATCCATATCAGCCCTCACGTTCCCCACATCCGCACGGTCGTATACAACAACAAACAAAATGGAAGACTTGTTAAAATTTGTTTATTAATTCACTATCAAAAGGTACAGTGTTCCCTATGAATTTTTCATATAGTTTGGCATAATTTTAAAAATTTCATATAGCTTCGTCTGTGCTGTGTCTGGAACCGATGATACTGATTTCTCTTTGTTTGTATTTATACAAATATTTGAATATTGACTTTTGTATTGTACTGTCTACTTTGTCTATATGTGTACTGTAACATGCCCCTTGTGGGTCCATTCTTATGGAAATAAAAGTATTATGATTCTGATTCTATAGCTGCTTTAATTTTTATTTCTCTGACATTTTCCATATTATTTATGTAGTTGTGTATAGACTTTATATTCAAAATATGTGATAATTACAAATAGATCATGACATTGCATTTTCCATATCGGCCCTAATATCATCCCTCGACCAGTATCGCCTTCATTCAGATATCATAGTTGGAGTCTCGCGGAGATGATACCCCGGCCGATATGGAAAATGTCATGTAATAATCTATAATTACCGTTCTCGCTTTATAAATTCTGGTGAAGATATGAACAGCGTTTCGAAAATGACATAAAATCTGCTTCTTGAGGTGGTCTAGATAAATGACTCTGTCAACGGCTGTATGATATAATAAATACCGCCATGATAAGATGGTGATTTTTCAATAGGTGTTTTCTATTTCTGGGTTCCAAAATATTTGATGTATTTTTCAGGTAATAGTTTCATATATTCTTCGGGGGTTAGGGTCAAGAACTTAAGCGTTATTTTTATCGGGGTTACAGAAAACAACAAACAAATATAGTAGCTAGTTAACAACTGAGCTGTACGTGAAGTCAACCATCAGAGTTATCCAGTTAACAATGTTTTTATGTTTTATAATATCAGTTTTGATGTGCAAGATAAACACATTTCGTCTAACAAGTATTCAACGCCGAATTCATATTTTCATACTATTAAACTCGTTTATCCAATTTTACATAAGATTCTGTGACAAGGGTATGGGGTCATCTTCTTGACAGATAAGATCATATACCATTTTAGAAAAGATTCACTCGTTTAACAGTCGATCAGTTCATCAAAATTTAATTTGAATTGACCAAGTGATTTTAGACAGAGATTTTATGCAAAAGTCAATAAGTTTAGCTGATTTGCGGGTGGGGTCGTTAGATGATACTTTGAAAGAAAATGAAAATAATAACTTATAAAATTAAAGATTACTTTATGATACAATTTATTAATTAATTTCTTCTTTGGGGGTCAATTAATTCCTAAAGCAAGCTGTTGATGACGTTATTCGCGTTAAATCATCTGTCAGATGTTTTTTTCTCAATCTGATTAAAATATAGATCCTGTGTCCATGTAACCAAACACATAAACACAGCGTGGACACAGGATCTGTATTTTAAATCGATTGGCCAATTTTTATATGAAAATATAAGGACATAGGTGAGCGTCAATTCTTTTTAGTTCGCCTCAACGAAGTTGAAGGGGACAAATGGAGTACCCCCGATATGCGGAAATGGCCTTAGAAACACAGGTGCTTGAGGACAGGACTCTGCCTTGGGCCCCTCATAGCCCCCCCCATTAGCATAAATATCTGTTTTCTAATTTTTACCATTTATTTGTACCATAAGGATACTAATATACCATATATTTACTCATAATACACATGTTTATTATAAATGTGCCATTCAACTATAGTCGAACGGCACATCATACCATATATTTACTCATAATACACATGTTTACTATCAATGTGCCATTCGACTATGGCACATTGATAGTAAACGTGTATTAGTCGAATGGCACATTGATAGTAAACATGTGTTTTATGAGTAAATATATGGTATATTAGTATCCTTATGGTACAAATTAGAAAATAGATATTTATGCTAATAAGGGGGAGGTCCTATGAGAGGCCAAGGCAGGGTCCTGTCCTCAGAAAAGGTATCCGATCAAATACTAGAATACATGTCAATAATATACCAAAAAAATAATTTAGATGAAAATACCTACCTGCAAAACAGCCATATCGAAAAGCACACCCGAACTAATACTGATGTTTATATACAAATATAAAAATACACCCAAATGAACACCAAAGCTTGTGTAAATACAACCCGAATAAATATTAGTTAATACCAATAATTCGTAAGGGTTCCGCGGAACCCAGTGTCTCGCCTACTTTTGATGTTGTCTATATTTTCAGTGTGATAGGTGAATGCACATAATAGAATGCAATGTTAAGTCCATTTATACGTAAAAAACTGAAAAACAGAAATAAATATTTTACAAAATTTTCTCCTGGATACAATCTTTATATCATAAACTAGCTTCTGTCCAAATTTGGTAAAATTCCTGGATAGTTTAAGAAAGTTATTAAAATTTTAAAAACTTTAACCACAGAGTGAATGTAATGTTTCCTGGCAGAAAAACTAAGTCCATTTATAAGTAAAATACGGAAAAATTTTTTTTTTTTTTTACTAAATTTACTTCTGGATACTATATTATGATCATAAACAAGCTTCTGTCCAAGTTTGGTACAAATCCAGGATAGTTTAAGAAAGTTATTAAAATTTTGAAAACTTTAACCACAGAATGAATGTAATGTTTCCTGGCAGAAAAACTAAGTCCATTTATAAGTAATATACAGAAAAACTGGAATTTTTATTTTACAAAATTTACTTCTGGATACTATCTTATGATCATAAACAAGCTTCAGTCCAAGTTTGGTACAAATCCAGGATATTTTAAGAAAGTTATTAAAATTTTAAAAACTTTAACCACAGAGTGAATGTAATGTTTCCTGGCAGAAAAACTAAGTCCATTTATAAGTAAAATACGGAAAAACTGGAATTTTTTTTTTACAAAATTTCCTTCTGGATACTATCTTATGATCATAAACAAGCCTCTGTCCAAGTTTGGTAGAAATCCAGGATAGTTTAAGAAAGTTATTAAAATTTCAAAAACTTTAACCACAGGGTGAATATTTGTGGACGCCGCCGACGACGACGACGACGACGACGACGACGACGGAATGTAGGATCGCTATGTCTCGCTTTTTCGACAAAAGTCGAAGGCTCGACAAAAATCGCCCAAATTTTCCGCACATCCCCGTATAGGTTTATATAGGGGGTAACCCCGGGGATGCGGCATAGGAACTGCGTACACTGTAGGAACTCTTTGGTTTTTATAGGAGATCTATGTTGGTTTATCTGTCCCTTTCGGTTTTTATATTTTGGATTGCTCAGTAGGCATTGTTCTATAATTTATGAGTTTGAAATTTTATAAATACTTCTGCAATTCTGGTTTATTGACCGTTTTCCATACCACATTCACAGAGCCTTAACCGTATACGGCAAAGCTAAAGCCACAGATTCGACTTTGGACATCTTGTCCGGTGGGTAACATTATCAAATGTATCCAGATGACTACAGTATATGATTGAATGCTAGGGTGATATTGTATAAGAGAGGAGATATTCAAAATACAGGTGTATTTAAGTGTAGAAATGTTGGAGTAATTGCGGGTACAATTATTTGTAACTGATTAGGGACATTCTTGTTTGTAAATTAAATTGATTTTCCCGGCATTTCGCTGTTTTATAACTTTTCATATTCATATGCTTAATTAAGCCTGTCTCAAAACGCATCTTTCTTTAAACACTTTCTTGAACACACAGTTGTTATTCAATAGAATTATCGTTTAATAAATGATATCCTTCAACGAATTACTGCATACAATCATTAGAATGCTTCCTGGATTTAAATTTTACTAAAGTTCTTAGAAATACTTTCAAATTGGGAGTACTTTGGCCCAGGAAACCGTTGTGCTGCCTATAATCCAGCACTGCTAGTTTCATAAGCTACCTGTGATGGACTGAAAAAATAGTGTTTTTAAGCTTTGGTGCGTCATATATCGACCTCTGCAACTGTGTCAAAGTGATAAGCCATGTATTATTGTACGAATCTAAATAGGATTGCTGGCATTAGTTTGGTTCCAAATGACCAAGTTTAAGGTATGATGATCTGCAAATTAAATTTTCACATAGGGTTCTTTGTTAAACTAAGTTCAGCTTTGGTAGCCATCTTGATTGACAGGCCAGGTCAGCGGACACAATTACGAAAGGAAGGGGGGGCATCTAATGTCCATTGCAGCAAAGTCTGGTCCCAATTGGCAAATTGGTCTCCGTTCAGAAGATTTTCAAATGAATTTTGCCATAGGGTCTTATGTTGAACTAAGTTCGATTGCGGCAGCATTTTGGTTGACTGTACTGGTCATTGGACACAATTCTAAAAGAGGACCATGTAAGGACATTGCTGAAAGGTTGGTCCCAATTGGCTCAGTGGTTTCAGACAACAAAGATTTTTTAATGAACTTTTCCAAAGGGTCCTATGTTAAACTAAGTTCAGCTGTGACAGCCATCTTTGTTGACATTCTTGGTCATCGGACATAATTCTGAAATAGGACCACCTAATGACAATTTCTGAAAAGTTTGGTTCCAATTGCTTAATGGTTTCAGACAAGATTTTTTAATGAATTTTCCCATAAGGTCCTTTGATTAACTAAGTTCAGCCATATTGGTCATTGGACAATTTTTACAGTGGACCATTTCAGGACCATTTCTACCAAGTTTGGTTCCAACTGGCTCTGTAGTTTCAGACATCTTAGATTTCATATTGCCATGAAAAATATAAACTTTGTAGAGGACCATGAGGATCATCTGTCAAACGGTTTCTGACAAGCAGCTATTTGTATGTATTTCCCATAGGATCTCATGTTAAATGTGTCCCGCGATGGTGGCCATCTTTGATATCAGATCGGCACGAAATATAAACTTTGTAGAGGATGATGTAAGGACCATTCCTGCAATATAACAGTTCAATTGCTTTTGTAATTTCAGAGTACAGGTTTTGAAAATTTCAGCCAATCAGAGTGCATGAATTGTTGAATTTTGGATCGGCACAGAAAACATCAGTTTTCTTAGGGACCATTATCTGAAAGTTCAGACATAATATTTACTTCCATCTGTCAAATGGTTCCTGATAAAAAGATGTTTGTATGTATTTCCCATAGGACCCTATGTTAAATGTGTCGTATGGTGGCGGCCATCTTGGATTTCAGATCGGCACAAAAAACATAAACTTTGCAGAGGACCATGTAAGGATCATTCCTGCAATATAACAATTCAATTGCTTTAGTAATTTCAAGATTTTTTAAATTTCAACCAATCAGAGTGCATAAATGGCTCCAGCAGCCATGTTGAATTTTGGATCAGAACCAAAAACATAAACTTTGTACAGGATCATCCAATGAACATCCCCACCAAGTTTGGTTTCATTTGGCCATGGTGTTTTGGAGAAGATTGAAATGTGAAAAGTTAACGGACGGACGACAGATGCAAAGTGATGGCAGGTGAAACAAAAAGTTTGGCAATATTTGTTAGTGCAAAAAATAATTTACAAAATAACCTATGGTACATATTTTCTTTTCTTTTGAAGTCTGGTTCAAACTGACAGTTTCAGAAAAATAGTTTAGGTCAATTTTTATAACAGGTGATGGTTCAGTGTGATTTTAATTTAGATTTGTTTTCCACTGCCTAAACCGTTTCAGACAAGGTTTTATATTTACAGTTTGGCTGTTGTGATGACCATATTTAGGGGACAAGGTTTTTGGGGTCTTATTCTACTGCTGTGACTACCATGACTACGTTTTTTATTTTTGCTCAACTTTTTCAGCAATCAGATTCAGACAAAAAGTTCACATTGTACTGCTGAGTTTTGTTATTCAAAGTTGATGGGGAGTTCAAAAAGAAATTTAGAAAATGTTAGGCACAGTTCGATCTTAAAATTTTCATAAGGAGAGTCAGCTGTAAATTTTCAGAGGTGTCTTAAGCTAAATTAAGTTCAGCTAAGAGACCATTTTGGTTTTTAAATGGCTTCACCATATCAATTTTTCATGTATTCCTAGTTCTCACTTCAAGTTTACCAAAAAGAATTGAAGACAATCTTTGGTTCCATTGAGCAATTGGTTTTTAGTAGATGAGTCTTTGGATATATAATCCTTAAAAGTTTTTTTTTCAATACCAGCAGGACAGAATTTCCAAAGGGGACAATTCAAGGACCATTCCAGCAGTTTGGTCCTAATTGGTCTATTAGTTTCAAGAAGATTGTTAAATAATTTTTGCTGACTTTGGTCGTAGATAGTCCTGGATAGTTTCACTGGCAAAGACTTCCAGAATTGTTTTGATAATTTATATATTGTTACTTATGTTTGTCATATTGGTTCAATGTAATTGTCCAAAAAGACAATTTTGAAGTTTTTTCCAAACTGTCTTAGGACCACCCAAGGACGATTTTTCAAAAATTCCCATTTAGCTCAGCAGCTTTATAGGAGAACAATTAAATGCAAATGTTTACAATGACGCTGACGATATATGCCAAGTCCCGGTAGATGCCACATATTCATTTGGCGAGCTGAAAAGGAAGAACTGGGTATATCTTACCAAGAGATTTTGTTCTGTTTCATATTTAAGGTCTTTCAAAATACCTGTTTCAATTTGATCCTGTATTAAATTAGTTTGCCTCATCTTGATGTATATTCAGGAATCAACACATTACAGGGTTATAATAAATTAACAAGCTTTAATAGCACAGAGTCAGCTGATATAACACAAATATATACATTAAAATAGTTCCAAATTCACTGTCTGTAAACAAATGCCTGAATTCGTGACATTCTCTTTACTTTCTTCTGTAGCTGTAAAAATCCATATAATAATGCCTCAGCTGTAGGTGGGCAACCTGAAAATAATCAAATTTCATTCTGTAACATTTTTCTACAAAAATTAAATTTTTAAAAGATTTGATATTTAAACATGTACTCAACTACTATTTTATACATGGAAAATTTCCCATTAAATGGTTCAAACTTACTACATTTCTTTTACCAAGTTCATTAATGGTTACCATTTTCTAATTTCATTAATCCTAATGTTACCAAATCATGTACTGATATCAGTCTATATGAAGTTATTGAATTCTATGACCACTTACCAAATTTGGTAACGTTAATGAATTCAGAGATTTCCAGAACTGATTATAGATGTAATTTTTATACACATTTCAAAACATGAACCATTTTCACTAAACCACCACTTGTTTTGATCCTTTTTTGGTATAGATGGATAGCTAAAAGATGGACATAGAATAGAGAATGGAAACATGGAATGTGTCAAACAGGCAACAACCCAACCAGAGTAGAAAATGGCTAAAGGCTACCAATGGGTCTTCAATGCAGCATGTATATATTTCTACTGACAACAAATTTTTAACTGACGGGGCAATGATATCAATATAAGGAATTCAGTGTTTGATAAAGAATTCAGGCCCTATCGACATATGAATTTTGAAAACGTTTTGATAATCCTTGCTGTCTCTTGTTAACTTCAGCTCTGTACATGCACTACTAGATACAAATTTTGTGGAGCTGCTCAGCTATTTGTCAGAACAATAGGGAAACATGACAATGACTTACCAGGTACATATATATCAACAGGGATAATTCTATCACAGCCTCTTACTACTGCATATGAGTAATGGTAATATCCCCCTCCATTAGCACAGCTACCCATTGATACGACCCATCGAGGTTCTGGCATCTGATCATATACCTACAAAATATATCAATTTCTTTTCAATCAACCTTCTAAACATTAAACAAATGAAAATTTCCCAAAATGGCCAGAAATGTAATGGATTCCACCAAGTTACTGAAAAATATTTTAATTTTTTAAGGATTAGTTTGTTTGTTTAGTTGGGGTTTTACGCCGTTTTCAGCACACTTGGCTATTTCGCGGCGGCCAGTTTTTATTGGTGGAGGAAGCCGGAGTACCCGGAGAGAACCACCGACCTTCGGTAGGAAAATTGGCAATCCTTGTCAATTAAGATCGGAGTCGAACACACCCCGCGACAGGTGAGATTCGAACTCACAACCTCAGCGTTGACAGGCTAGTGATCATTAGTAGTCATGACGAACTACCTAGACCACTCGGCCACCGAGGCCCCTTTTAAGGATTAGTAAGTAAAGTGTTTGATTACACAA
This sequence comes from Mytilisepta virgata, assembly GCA_028015205.1. Lineage (NCBI taxonomy): Eukaryota > Metazoa > Mollusca > Bivalvia > Mytilida > Mytilidae > Mytilisepta > Mytilisepta virgata. The sequence continues at coordinate 6,927,589 of CM051517.1, forward strand.
TAATGAATCCCAGATATATTAAACAATGTAAAAATAGTGTAATCAAAACAATAAATAAATGGCATTGAAGAAAGATAAAATCTGCAACTCTTTACAGAATAATCATCTTTGAAATTACTTGGATGTGATATCAGATACCTATGTTGAATTGGAAATTAATTGATGTTTAAAAAAAATACAAATTCTGCCCATAAAAAATTCAATTCTTACAACCGAACTTATTCTGAAACTTTCAAATTCATTGAGCTAACAGTTAAAGTTCAAAAACTGATTTTTTTTATTGACCAACTTAAATTAAAAAAAAAACAAATTAGTGACAAAGTTGGCCAATTTCTTTTGGCTTCCTCCATATTCTTTTATCTGAGGATATTTTACTTTACCTCATATTACATTATCAAAATTAAGGAGACAATTTGCTAATCAAACGAGTTATAACTGTAACAGTTCAAGTCTCCCCAACGAAGTAACTGATATCTGGAATGCCTTACATTGTATTCAATAAATTATATGTTTTTCAGCAATTGAAATGGGGAAATTGTTCCAATAAAGTTTATGCATAGTTAATGGAGAGGTTACTTGAAAATCATGATATGGGTATTTTTTGTTACCCGAGTTTTACAGTCACACAATGGCACACTTGATCAACTCATTGACAGAGATATATCCCAATATTTCTGAACCGTTTACGAGAACTGATTTTATTGTATGATGTAATAAAATGCATTCGGTTTCATTAAATAAAAATAATAAAAAAAACTTCTTACCTGCCGTGATAATTCCTCCCAACATCAAGTCAGTGTAATTTGAATCATATTTATAAACTAGAGGCTCTCAAGAGCCTTTGTCGCTCACCTGTATCTAATGTGATTTGGAAATTATGTAAAATTACTGAAGACATCTTATCATTATTATTTTTAAATATGTGGTCAAGTTGTGACCATTCAGAATTTTTTTACAATTTTCTGATAGACTTCTAAACATCTTGGATGATGGATCAGCAACAAAGTAACAACACTTGGTCAGCACCTCATAAGGAACATTCATGCAATGTTTTGTTACATTCCATTCAGTGGATCTCTAAAAGAAGTCATTTGTATGCATTTCCCATAGGGTCCAATGTTAAACTTAGTCCCCCGCTGGCGGCCATCTTGGATGATGGATCGGCTACAAAGTAACAACGCTTGGTCAGCACCTCATAAAGAACATTCATGCCAGAATTAGTTTCATTCCATTCAGTGGTTCTCTAAAAGAAGTCATTTGTATGCATTTCACATAGGGTCCTATGTTAAACTAAGTTCCCCGCTGGCGGCCATCTTGGATGATAGATCAGCTACAAAGTAACAACACTTGATCAGCACTTCATAAGGAATATTCATGCCATGTTTGGTTTCATTCAATTAAGTGGGTCACTAAAAGAAGTCATTTGTATGCATTTCCCATGGGGTTCTATGTTAAACTAAGTCCCCTGCTGGCGGCCATCTTGGATTATGGATCGGCTACAAAGAAACAACCCTTGGTCAGCACCTCATAAGGAACATTCATGCCATGTTTGGTTTCATTCCATTCAACGGTTCTCTAAAAGAAGTCATTTGTATGCATTTCCCATAGGGTCCCATGTTAAACTAAGTCCCCCTCTGGCGGCCATCTTGGACGATGGATCGGCTACAAAGTAACAACACTTGGTCAGCACCTCATAAGGAATATTCATGCCAGATTTAGTTTCATTCCATTCAGTGGTTCTCTAAAAGAAGTCATTTGTGTGCATTTCCCTAGGGTCCTATGTTAAACTAAGTTCCCCGCTGGCGGCCATCTTGGATGATGGATCAGCTACAAAGTAACAACACTTGGTCAGCACTTCATAAGGAATATTCATGCCATGTTTGGTTTCATTCCATTACGTGGGTCACTAAAAGAAGTCATTTATATGTATTTCCCATAGGGTTCTTTGTAAAGCTAAGTCCCCCGCTGGCGGCCAACTTGGATTATGGATCAGCTACAAAGTAACAACACTTGGTCAGCACCTCATAAGGAACATTCATGCCATGTTTGGTTTCATTCCATTCAACGGTTCTCTAAAAGAAGTCATTTGTATACATTTCCCATAGGGTCCTAAGTTAAACTAAGTTCCCCGCTGGCGGCCATCTTGGATGATGGATCGGCTACAAAGTAACAACACTTGGTCAGCACCTCATAAGGAACATTCATGCCATGTTTGGTTTCATTCCATTCAGTGGTTCTGTAGAAGAAATTCAAAATGTAAAATGTTAACGACGACGACGGACGACGCCGGACGATGGATGCTAAGTGATGAGAAAAGCTCACTTGGCCCTTTGGGCCAGGTGAGCTAAAAATGATACAATCATGACAAATGCAACACAACAAGAAATCAAGTTATTTTTATTTTATGACCAAGCAAATGAAATAATATCTATTATTACATATTATGTCTGATACATTGATGTCTTCCTTGTATCAATATAATATTAAATCTACAATATGATGCAAGGACATAAAATAAAATAATTAAAAGATAAAACACCACATTAATAATAAACAAATATCTGAGTTGCTCTATCTTTAAAAAAATTTCTTTTTAACACAAGAACTCCTACAGAAAAGAAAAAAACCAACTGGACCATCATGATCCCCGGCCAGGAGCAATCCCCTGGAAAAAATGCATTGAACGGGTTAACAAAAATATACATGTATTTACATTTAAATATGAGATGGACGGGTTTACAGAATTTAAAAATTAGGCTATAACACACTGTGAAATGGCAGAATGAAATCAGTGTCATCTTTTGATATATATCATCCCGAAACAAAATTTCTTCTCTTAGTAAGAGACCTTGTCAACTTTTTACCCACTGGTCAATAACAACAGGACTTTTCTGTCAATTTCCTTCATTTGCGTAACGGCTAGGCAAAATTCAATATACATCTAAATATGTAAGGATATGGGGTAAGCATCAATGAACTTATAACTCTGACCTTTTTATTTTGGAAATGGTGAAAAATACAAAAAAAATTCTGCAGTAACTTTTGTTTTAAAAAAATTCATCAATTCCAATAAAGAATTGAATTTAAAAAATTAGCACATCACCTTATATCTCAAAAACAATAACCAATATAGACACAAACTGATCGAAAGTGATTTTAAGGAACATAATAAACAAGCCCCATAAAAATCAGACAAAAAAGTTAGACCAATACAGTTTAGCATAATATATTATTGGAGAATTTTTTATGATATATAACAATTTATTATCTTCCGAAAATAGTAAATTATCCCTGCGAACAATACCAATTGTGCATTCACTAGGTCTTATCATGGGCATAATGAAAATCCCGGCCAGCAATTCCGAAGCTATTTGGAACCACCGATACATCCAGTGTTCAAAGAGGTGGGACATGTCAGAACTCTGAGGATATCTGAGCTTTTCACAAAGAATAAAAATGATTAAGAACCAAGGATCTCAATGTCTTTTTTTAAAATTTTTTACGAGGGAATAACCCCATTCCCCAGGCATTTATTGTGTCTCTTTATAGGCAATTATATGTGGTTATGGGGTATGGGGTATAGAGTTAAATGGTTTATGAGATTTGAACATTGTGTATTAAAACATATTAAAGGGATAAACATTTTTACGGATTTTGAAATAATTAAAAAAATATTGCTTTAAACTGAGGGGCGAGGATGACACCCCCCTTTTTTTTTGGTGGGAGCGTTAGGTTTTTATCAATCTGTTTGTTTTATCATGGGGAAAAAGAAAATATATGATTTAGGGGCAGGAATTTCAATGCTTTACGAGATAATTAAATACTAATGATTCATGGGGGTGGGGATGAACCCTTGGGTAAATGAGGTATATTAGTTCATGCATTTTGTCATGGGGAATAAGAAATATGCGGATTAAAAAGAATTTTATTTTATATAATTCAAGATAATTGGTTTAAGGGGGCGAGAATGACACCCATTGAGTAATGAGGTATGTATCATTTAAAGGGGAATCACCGTATTGTTTATACTTAAGATATTTGAATATTATTGATTTGATGGGAGTGGTGATAACCCCCTGGGGAAGCGAGGTATGTGTCATTTGGTGCATCTTACCATTGGGAATAAGAAAATATATGGTTTAGGTGTGGGGATTTTAATGGTTTATGAGATAATTGGACATAACTGATTTATGGGGGTGAGGATGACCCTACTGAAAGAATGTCATTTAATACGTCTTGTAACGGAGAATAATAAAATATATGATTTAAAGCTATGGATTTTAACTTCATATGAAATATTTCAAAATTATCGACTTTGGGGGGTGGGGATGTCCCCCCCCCCTTCCCTAGAAGAACAAGATATATGCATTTAATAGGTGTTGTCACTGTGTATAATAAAATATATGATAGGAGATGGTTATTGGTCACACTCGTAGAGTTCTTTGACGAAAAAAAAATTACCCCATAGGGTCCTATAGTAAACCTCTTTGAACTGCTCATTATTCGTCTCAGTGACCCCCCATCAAAAAATGAATAGTATTAGGCACATCTAGAAACATTGATCTTTCATTATGGAAAATCTCAGATCCATATCTCTAAGAGCATGAAGAGTTATTGAGAACTCGAACAAACAAAATCGGAGAGGAAGAAAAAAAATGTTGGATAAAAATCGCAAATCAAAATCTACAAGTCTCCACTTCGTTTGGGAGACTTAAATATAAGTATTACTACTTATAACAATAACACTGTCATTTTCTTATCATTTTTTCAGAATGCCTTTTTAAAATAAAATTAATGCCTGTAGTGAAATAAGACATAAATACATTTACTTATTTATGCATCTTATTAAAACTTCTGCATCCTATTTATTTCTGAAATTGAATATGGTATTGTGAAGTTTAAAGAATAATTGTCCTTATTGAATAGAGTGTCGTGAAATACCAGGATTTCCGAGTGAAATCAAATTTGATAATTCACCTAGTGAAATCTCAAGTCATATTTCACTCTAGGAAGAGAAGTAACAATAGCCATCGCCAATGACGTTGTTATACAAAGGTTGGCACGTAGTTAAATAAAAACACAATCCCTTGTATTTTCTCGTTAAATCTTATGAATACATTGAATATGTTAATGTAATAAAAAGAATAAGTTATCTCAAAATTCAAATACCAAAAATCTACAACTTGTGACGGAAAAACACTAATAGTTCACTCATGCGCTATGCACATTTGTGAATTAATGTGTTGTTCAGTAACTCGTTGTAGATTTATAGGTATTCTAACTTCGAGATTAGTTATAGAGTATTTCGTTCTTTGTATAAGTTACATTTCTTACTTTTCTCAATGCTGGTGCCATTTTATTTGTGAGTGTTCCCGCCACTATCATACAATCAGACTGTCTTGGACTGGCACGAAATACAATTCCAAATCTATCCATATCATATCTAGGTGCAGCAAAATGCATCATTTCTACAGCACAACATGCTAATCCAAAAGTCATGGGCCACAGAGAATTCTGAAAACATTAAAACAATTTTTAGCTATTATGTGCAGATGTTTGATGTTGTCAATATGAGAAGTGATACATCAAAGTCCGCTTCATATTTGGATTTGTTTCTCGAAATAGACAATGAGGGATATCTGAAGACAAAACTTGAAAAGGTAAATTTAAGGGTCCTGAACCAAAAAATATCTGGTTGCTTGGGACTTTTCCATTGGTTGTTATGGATTTTTTCATTGACCTCCATAACCCAAATATATATGGTTGCTATGGACTTTTTCAATGACACTGTGCCCTTGACCCTCCATGTTACTTGTACAGCTATCCTTTAATTTATTTCAAGTTTTGCTCTAAACATCTGTGACAATATGTCAGAACATTATTTTTACTGATAATTACTGTCTGCATGTAAATAATCTTTCAAGGGGAAAAACTCCTATCAGGGGTCAATTGACGATTTTGGTCATGTTGAATTATTTGTAGATCTTACTTTGCTGAACATTTTTGCTGTTTACAGTTTGTCTTTATCTATAATAATATTCAAGTTAATAACCCTAAAACTGCAAAATTTTCTTACAATTAATAATTCAGGGACAATAACCCGAAAATGGGTTGGCTGATTCATCTGAAAATTTCATGGCAAGTAGATCTTGACCTCATAAACATTTTAACTTATGTCAGTTTTGCTCTAACTGCTTTAGTTTTAGAGATATGAGCCAAATAGTGCATTTTCAGCTTTTCTATTTTTAGCCAGGGCAGCCATGTTTCTCAATGGACAAGAAAATAAAACATAAAATTTATACTAGATACCCTAAGGATCTTTCAGCCTAAGTTTGGCTGAAATTGATATTGTAGTTTCAGAGGAGATGATTTTTAAAAGTTTACAAAGATGACAAAAACAAATTGAAAATTGTCTTTAAAGGGGAAAAAACTCCTATAAGGGGTCAACTTACGATTTTGGTCATGTTAACTTATTTGTTGATCTTACTTTGCTGAACATTTTTGTTGTTTACAGTTCGTCTGCATCTATAATAATATTCAAGATAACAACCTAAAACTGCAAAATTTCCTTAAATTTAACAATTCAGGGGCAATAACAAAACAAAGGGTTGACCGATTCGTCTGAAAATTTCATAGCAGGTAGATCTTGACCTGATGAACATTTTTTACACGAGTCAGTTTTGCTCTAAATGCTTTAGCATTTGAAACTTTATATGAAGATTGGCATGATACATTTGCATGAAGCAAGATAATTATCGCCAGCTACTTGCAAAGGGAGAAAATCCAACTTAAGTGTTTTACATGTTTAAAGCTTGTAAATGCAACTCCTCCTAAACCATTCAATGGATTTGGATGAAACTTTATATGAAGGTTTAGGCATCATATGTAGATGTGCATAAAGCAAGATAATAATCACCAGATGCTTGCAAAGGGAGATAATCCAACCTAAGGGTTTTACATGTTTAAAGCTTGTAAGCGCAACTCGTAGTATTGCAATTGATTCTTCTCTAACTTACTTTTCGACACCAATTTAAAGCATCATCTAGACGAGCAACAGCCCATTGTGCCTTAGTATTTGTGTCTTGGAAAGGTGAATAGGGACGTCTTTCAGTTACCTCCCCTGAGCTCTGGGCATCGGCCTGTGTGCTTTTTCCTCTGTATGGGACAATACTGAATAAAAAAAAAATCATTTGTTTCATTTAATATGTTACAGTCTCTGAATGAAAGATAAATCAGGTCTGTTTCTGTAAAATTTGATTTTCAAAAAATAAAATAAAGGGCTCTGCTAAGCACGGCATGATATGACTGCAATATGTTTTTTTAGCACCTTTAACCTCCTGTTTCTCAAGTATGTAGAAGATAGTAAGCCTCACTGAAATTGGTTGAAAAGTAAAAAATTTATGTTTCCTCCAAAAATTGCTAATTTTGGACCCTTGTATCTCAAAAACAATAAAAACCAGAGGCTCCTTGGAGCATGATTGTTCACCTGTGAACCAGAGCACCATGGTTGCCAAAATTGGTTCACATTTACTTGTGAATGTAATAAGAGTTGTTTCAGACAAGAAGATTTTAAGCATGTCAATTAAGTAATTTTATGGAGGATTTTTTAATGTAGTTCACATAGGGTCGTATCTGAAACTATATAATCTGCTGGTGGCCATTTTGGATGACAGATTGGCAACAAAGTAACAATAATTGGTCAGCAACTCAAAAGGAACATTTGCACCATATTTGGTTTAAGAATGCAAAAACAGACTTTTGATAGTTTCGTTAAAAAAAAATTCTAAGGGTTTTTCCCTAATTATATGATGTCATACGCATGGAATCCCCTCTATGTATAAGCACTAGGTACTAATATCGGATTGTTTTTTTGTTTTATTATTAAATAAAGAGTCTTTGTTGTATTTTAAATGCTAAAAAGAACATTAAATGTGAAAAGTTAAACCTTCTCATAGAATCCTTACAAAGGGGAGGCTACTCCATAAAGATAAAGATTTCTATCAAGTCAAAATACAACATTTTTAAATTGGGTAATTTAGCAAATTTTGAAGGTGGAATCTGCCCCATTTTTTTTCTTGTGTTAAAATCACTTTAACCTGCCCTTCAAAATGCACATTCACTAAGATCCCAAATTTCCGCAGTAAGCCGTCATAGCATGCCCTTAAGGTATTTATTGTTTTTGATATTTTAAGGGGGGAGGCCCTTTTTTTGTCATCTTCTGTAGGATATTGTAAAAATCAAGTAGGATTTAGACCAAAACCTGTTATATACAGTGAAGGCTTGCAATCAAATTTGCTGATTAATTTGATATATGGATGTCTATGGTAATATGTATAATAAATTGTCAAGCTTCAAGCCTATTCATCATACACATTAAATTTATGATGTTATGATTTTGTTTATAAATAAACCTTGTGTGCACTCTAATCCATTCCATGTTTGTCTAGAAGACCATTTTTGCATGTATTTTCCATAGGGTTCTTTGTTAAACTAAGTTGTTTGCTGGCAGCCATCTTGGATGATGAAATAGTAACATCTTATAAGTAACATCATGCTATGTATTGTTTCAATCCATTCAGTGATTTTCTAGAAGAAGCTTTTTGTATGTAATTTCCATAGGGTTCCATATTTAACTAAGTTTCCTGCTGGTGGCCACCTTGTATGAAATTCTAAAAGAGGACCACCTAAGGACCATTGATGCTAAGTTTGGTTCAAATTTGCCTAGTGGTTTCATACAAAAAATTTTTTTAGTGATTTTCCCCATAGGGTCCTATGTTACACTAAGTTCAGCTATGGCAGCCATCTTGGATCAGGGACAGGGTAATCAGACATATTTCTGAAAGAGGAAAATCTCAGGACAATTGCAGCGAAGTTTGGTTCAAATTGACTCCGTGGTTTCGAACAAGAAAAATTTTTAGTAATTTTCCCATAGGGTCTAAACTAAGTTCAGCTATGGCAACAATCTTGGATCACGCACCAGATCATTGGACATATTTATGAAAAAGGACAATCTCAGGACAATTGCAGCAAAGTTTGGTTCAAATTGGCTAAGTGGTTTCAGACAAGAAGAAAGTTTAGTGATTTTCCAATATGTCCTATGTTAAACTAAGTTTGGCTATGGCGGCTATCTTGTATCATGGACTGGGTTATCGGACACAATTCTGAAAGTGGACCACCTAAGGACCATTGCTGCTAAGTTTGGTTCAAATTGACTCGTTGGTTTCGAATAAGAAGAAATTTTATTAATTTTTCCATAGGGTCCTATGATATAATTTTAGCTTTGGCAGCCATCTTGGATCATGGACCTGTTCATCGGACATAATTCTGAAAGAGGACCACTTAAGGACCATTGCTGCCAAGTTAAGATCAAATTGGCTCAGTGGTTTCGGACAAGAAGAAATTTTAGTGATTTTCCCATAGGGTCCTATGTTCAACTAAGTTCGGCTATGGCGGCCATCTTGGACCATGAACCAGGTCATCAGACATAAATCTGAAAGAGGACAATCACCGGACAATTACAGCGAAGTTTTGTTCAAATTGGCTCAGTGGTTTTGGACAAGAAGAAATTTTAGTGATTTTCCCATAGGGTCCTATGTTAAAGTAAGTTCAACTATGGCGGCCATTTTGGATCGCGGACTGGGTAATCATACACAATTCTGTAAGAGTATCACCTTAGGACCATTGCTGCTAAGTTTGGTTCAAATTGGCTAGGTGGTTTCAGACAAGAAGAAATTTTAGTGATTTTTCTGTAGGGTCCTACATGTATGTTAAACTAAGTTTGGCTATGGCGGCAATCTTGGATCATAAAACCAAGTCATCGGACACAATTCTGAAAGAGGACCACCTAAGGACCATTGATGCTAAGTTTAGTTCAAATTGGCCTAGTGGTTTCAAACAAGAAGAAATTTTAGTGGTTTTCCCCATAGGGTCCTATGTTACACTAAGTTCAGCTATGGCAGCCATCTTGGATCAGGGACAGGGTAATCGGACACATTTCTGAAAGAGGAAAATCTCAGGACAATTGCAGCGAAGTTTGGTTCAAATTGACTCCGTGGTTTCGAACAAGAAAAATTTTTAGTAATTTTCCCATAGGGTCCAAACTAAGTTCAGCTATAGCAGCCATCTTGGATCACGGACCAGATCATCAGACATATTTATAAAAAAGGACAATCTCAGGACAATGCAGCAAAGTTTGGTTCAAATTGGCTAGGTGGTTTCGGACAAGAAGAAAGTTAAGTGATTTTCCAATAGGTCCTATGTTAAACTAAGTTTGGCTTTGGCGGCTATCTTGGATCATGTACTGGGTCATCGGACACAATTCTGAAAGTGGACCACCTTAGGACCATTGCTGCTAAGTTTGGTTCAGATTGACTCCGTGGTTTCGAACAAGAAGAAATTTTATTAATTTTTCCATAGGGTCCTACATGTGTATGATAAACTAAGTTCAGCTATGGCGGCCATTTTGGATCGCAGACTGGGTAATCAGACACAAATCTGAAAGAATATCATCTTAGGACCATTGTTGCTAAATTTTGTTCAAATTGGCTTGGTGGTTTCAGACAAGAAGAAATTTTTGTGATTTTCCCATAGGGTCCTATTCTAAACTAAGTTTGGCTATGGTGGCCATCTTGGATCATGAACCAGATCATCGGACACAATTCTGAAACAGGACCACCTAAGGGACGAGATCAAAAGTTCAATGTATGATAAAAAACTTAATTCACATAGTCTTTTCACTATGTTTGTTCTGTATTTAGACCTGGACATCACTTGAATCCGTATTTTTCAATCCGAAAATCGATGTCCGATAACAAAACTTGCAGCGATTTTTACCCCCCCCCCCCCCCCCCAAACTATTTGAATTAAGTTTTTTATCCTACATTGAACTTTTGATCTTGTCCCTAAGGACCATTGCTGCCAAGTTTTGTTCGAATTGGCATAGTGGTTTCAGAGGAAATGATCTTTAAGTGAAATGTTGACTGACGACGGACACCAAATGATGAAAAAAGCTCACATGGCCTTTTAGGCCAGTTGAGCGAAAAATTACATATCAAGACACATTGATCTTTTGGCCCTTTTACCCCCTTATATCTCAAAAACTGTAAGAGATAGAAGAAATCTGTAGCATACCACTGGAAACTCATCAAGACAAATTAAAAGAAAATATCCCCATTAAAATTGGATGAAATTTAAAAAATTTAAACATCCTGTAAAATGGCTCATTTTGGCCCCTTTAATCCCTTTTATTTCTGCAATGAAAAAAGTAACACAAAAATGCCTTGAGTAACTTTTATTCTATTTCTTATGGAGAACCATTTACCCTATAGGGTCAGAGGGCATAGCCTGTATCGCTCACCTGGCATGAAAGCCATTATTATTGATGTACCTCAGAGAGAAGTCACTTCTCCCTATCATTATGAAGTGGGGTAAGCCTTGTAGGAACCAAATTTTTCTTCATCAAGGTCCTTCTACTTACAGGTCGGCATATTCTAAAATTTAGCGGTTCTCCAGAAGATTTTTGCATGTATTTCCCATAGGGCCTTATGTTAACCTAAGTCCTCTACTGGTGGGCATCTTGAATCAGGGATTGGCACCAAAGTATCAACACTTGGTCACACCTTATTAGGAACATTCAGGCCATGTTTGGTTTCAAGAAATACTGCAGTTCTGTAGATTTTTGTCATATGCCATAGAGACTTTCTATCAAGTTTAGCTCTATTTGGCCAAGCAGTATCAGAGAATTTTTTTTTTTAAATCAACCAATCGGAAACAAGAATTACCCATTGCAGCCAGCCATGTTGATCTGGACAAAATGAGGACTTTGTGAAGAACCTCCCATAGATGCTTCTTGTCAGGTTTCGTTCCATTTGGCCAAGCGATTTCAGACGAGAAATTTTTTTATATCAACCAATTAGAAACAAAAAATGCCCATGGCAGCCACCCTTGTAGTCCGATCGGGACAAAATGAGTAAACTTTATAAAGGACCTCCCATATATTCTTCCTGTCAAGTTTTGTTCCATTTTGCCAAGCAGTTTCAGAGAAGAAACCAGCCAATCAGACACAACAATTACCCATGGTGGCCATGTTTTTTGCCCAATCAAGATGATATGAGGATTATTTGTACAGGTACCTCATAGGTACAAACATCATTCCTGCAAAGTTTAGTTCCAAATAGCCCAGTGGTTTCAGAGGAATAGATCTTTAAAGGAAAAGTTTATGCCAAAAGACGGATGTCAATTGATGGCAAAACTAACGTGGCCTTTTAGGCCAGGCGAGCTAATAAGGATACATTCAATAAAACAAAAGTAAATGAGCTGTCTATGGACGCCGACATCGACAGTCTCATACCATAATACGACCAAAAATGTTTGTGGTCATATGAAAATGGCACCAAACCAAGAAACATACCTACATGTATTTGAAAAGTAAAATGTAGGTTATATTGAATCTTGTAATGTTTAAATGTATTGCACTTTATTACATAATAATGTGATATTCAGAAAGTTTAAGATAACTTTTATCTTGACAGAAATTCTGTAAATAGTCAGAAATATTAAAAATGTGAACGGGTTCCACAGAACCCAGTGTCTCGCCTGATTTCGCTGTTGTCTATGTTTTTAGTGTAATAGTGGAATGTATATAATTTTTCTCCACATGCTATTTATTTATCATGAAGAAGCTACTGTCCAAGTTTGGTTAAAATCCAGGATGGTTTAAGAAAGAAATTAATGTTTTAAAAACTTAACTTCAGACTGTATGTAATGTTAACCTAGAGAAAAACTAAGCCCATTTATAAGTAAAATACGGAAAAATGAGGAAAACAAAATTTCAAAATTTTCCTCTGGATACTATCTTTTGATCATGAACAATCTTCTGTTCATGTTTGGTTAAAATCCAGGATGGTTTAAGAAAGTAATTAATGTTTTAAAAACTTTAACCACAGAGCGAATGTAAATGTTGACGATGACGACAAAGTAAAGGAATGTAGGATTGCGATGTCTCGCTTCCGCAACAAAAGTCACAGGCTCGACAAAAAAGAAAACAATAGGCAAATATACAATGTATATCATACTGACAATGTCTAATTTGTCTATTTAAGACATTTAGCTATTTCTTTTTACATGTGAGTTACCTGTTGTTCACATCTTTTTTCTCTGTAAATATTTCTTGAGATTTTACAACGACTGGAGCTTGTCTTTTTAAAAGCAGTCCAAGTGTCTGGCTGTAACTCCCTTTTAACCTCAGCACTACAATAAACAAATCAAAATAAGAACAAACAGAATACTGACTATATGAAACAATAGTTACCCCTGCACTCATATTTTGTTTATATGTACAGTATGCTAAGTAGGAACATTTTTGACAAGTATGTCAAACAATTTAAAAAGGACTCTTGTAGAGCCTTAACTAGTTTCATGGTTAGAATGAGCAAATTTTGACCCTAATATCTAAACCAATTTTATCATTTCAGTCAAAGGTCACCTTGTTGGTAATCACACTGTAGTGGCTTTAATAGTGTGTTTTATACACCAGGGGCAAGTTGTTCAACTCGTTTAACCGAGGATTAAATTTAACCGTAGGTTAAACTCAGTGATTTTCTATACAATTTTAAATTTAACCTTGTGTTAAATAAGTTGAACAACTGGGCCCAGAGGGTAACGATAGATAAGGGGGATAAAATCAATTTATTCCCACCCTTGTTTAGGATAAACAAGGGGGATAAAAATCAATTTAATCCCACCTATTTTTAGGATAGATAAGGGAAATAAAATCAATTTAATCCCACCCTTGGTTTTTTTTTCATATTTGTTGATTTGATGGTAATAACTAATTGGCATATATCATTGTTGACCTTTCCTTAACTGTTTAATCATGAATTGTTTAATGAAGAAAATATATCACAAACAAGAGGCTCCCAAGAGCCTGAATTGCTCACCTATTGTTTTTTGTGTTAATCTTGCATCAGTGATTATTTTTGCTATTTAATGTATACCATAGCATTTTACGCCTTCATATTGACTTGCACAGCTAAAATATAGTATCCTGAACTCAAATATATATGCTTGCTAGGGATGCTTGCCGTCAAAATAAATGTCATGAAAGATGAAAGTTACAATGTAACTGTCATTAAATCTTTATTTCATCACAACTGCTCTTCATGTCATGTTATTTCAAATAGTAATGAATAATAAAAGAACAACTACATGGAAGTATTCTACTGAATACAAATTCACCTCTCCCGTGAAACTGTCGAAAAACCTTTCATTTGCTGGATATACACCTATTAATGTAAATAATTCCAATTAATCACTTAACTATTACAAATTCTATAGAAGACATTGTTTGCTTGAACCATGTGTGCGGCTATATATGAGTTTAAAGGCGAATAAATAAACTATATCTATTTATAAACTGGCAGTAGTATGTGTTGACCCAATTTATTCGCAATCAAAATAACTACATACTCAAAATCAGTGTCTTTGATTCAATTTGAGTAAATTTTAAAGTTAATAAAACCTTTTTGATTGTTATTTGATAAAATAAGAAAATAAATAGTGCATGACATTTCATAGAAATTTATTAATTCATAGACTGTATTTATTCATAACACAATTAAGTAAATGATAAGCAGCCTCAATCTCAATTTAAAATCTAAAAATAGTACGTAGTGCATTTCATAGAGAAAATTAACAGGCTAATTAAGCATATTTTCCCTTCATTCCTCCAAAAATGTATACCGAGGTGCACCATTCCACATTAAAATCTATTCACATGTAAATTTTTACGGCTAAATATGCAGCAGTTTTGCCAAACAACCGCGACAAAATTTGTGACGGAAAATATGGTACAATAACAATACTTTGCCTTTCCAAACACAGTTTGGAGGCAAATTAATCATGTATGTTTAAAAGAGAGGGATGGTGCCTTGGTGAGCAAATTTTTAAATGATACTTTGGCGATTTCTTTTTTGTGACAAGTTTTTGAATGATAGTGTGACGCCTGAATTGCCTCACATTTATAAATGTAATTATAAGAATTTTATGCATCATTTAAGTGAACCTATAGGATTGTAAAAGCCTTGATCAAAGCATATTTTGTATGAAGTGCTGTGGTCGAAACTTTTACACATCAATAAAACTATAAAAATTTCAAAAGCATTCTTCCGTAAATGGCCATTTTCAGTGTGAGATGACCCCTTGAAGATCAATTCACACGACCTCATCTCCCACTATACGAGTCCTCATCTTCCACTGCACGAGCCCTCATCTTCCACTGCTTTTAGTCCAATCAAATCGTACAGTTCACAAATGCACACCCCTTTTGACCAATCAGACATAACATTATTGATCTTTGTTGGCTGAGCTCATTGAATTTACCTAGGTATAGGTAACTTAAAAATCAAGTATTTACAGAAGAAGTCAATACATACACTTGTTCAAAAGTGAAGACTTGGAAAATCTTCAACTCCTTTTTAAAATTCAGAGTCTTTTCTAAAATGAAATCATAGGGAACAATTCACTTCTCTTTCTGTTTTTTAAAAATAAACTATGGGACCTTGTTTGAATTTAAGCAATGTCAAGTGGTACTTTCAACTATGGTACAGAACACAGACGCATTCTTAAGAAGTAAAGTGAATGTCAAAGACCTTATTAACTGATGGAGCTATAAAAACAAGATTTACATGTACACCCACAACCGAATCTAAGATGAGATTGCATTCGCATTATCATACGAAATTTACACAGATCTATTATGGGTGTTATGTAACAATATATTCTGTGAAAATTGCACTTAAGCATGTTTCATAACCTTACAGTTCTTAGAGGCCATTTCTGTTTACGGCGGAAATGAGGTCAACACTTTTTGGTGCATGCGTAGTCGCAAATAAAAAAATGGCGGACGCTGGCGAGTTGAAGGTGAGTGTCCCTTACTTTTTACGAATTTTGTCGAGTTGTAATAAAAAAATAGTAATTTGAAGATATAGTCTGAAAGATCTCACACTAAAGTACATAAGTTACCCCCACTGAATGGTAAAGTTTTAACATATTACTAAAAAATTAAGTTTAAAGAAGAACATTTGAACATCCTCGTCAGTTTGCCGTGACCTAGATTTAAAAACAATGTATATTGTATGAATATGTTTGGTTACTTCCTTATAGAGTTTGGGAAAAAGTAACATAAGTGAAGAGATTCAAACTAGGATTTCTAAGTTTTAGAGTTTGATATCGTGGGATATTTCTGAAGCGGGAACAGTTTTTCCATCGTCACGGTAGATAACTTTCATTGAATGTCAAGGTCAATCTTCTATAAATAGACATTCCCGAGAAATGAAATTTTTCGTTGATTTTTTGTTTTTGCTCCGATGACCTGGAATATTATGTTAAATAAATGTTCAACTACTTGAATTTAAATGTAAAAGTCTATAGATGCATGTCAATATGAGAGTAAATTGATAGTAAAAATATTTACACTATTTTGGGGGATAAGACCAAGAGTTTCCACTTTGAAATTTTCCAGTAAAATTCCTATGTAGATATTATATGATAATTTTCTTGGAAATGAAGTTTATATTTTATTGGCAGATTATTATGAAATTTTTATCAGTAAAAATCTGACAAAGGAATCTGATTATTTTTAATATATATAGTAATAATTTAATTTGAATTTTAAGAAACAGATTTATTGGTTGTTGATGGTTGAGCAAGTTAGATTTCATATGCAATTAAAATCCATAACTTTAAATCATATATATTATTATTCTCCGTAACAAGACGCATTAAATGACATATACCTCATTCTTTAGTAGAGTGATCCTCACCCCCATAAATTAATAATATCCAGTTATCTCATAAACCGTTAAAATCCCCACCCTTAAACCATATATTTTCTTATTCCCCATCAAATGACATACCTCGCTTCCTCAGGGGGTTATCACCACTCCCATCAAATCAATAATGTTCAGTTATCTGATAAACCGTTAAAATCCCCACCTCTAAACCATATATTTTCTTATTCCCCATGGTAAGGTGCACCAAATGACACATACCTTGATTCCCCATGGGGTTATCACCACTCCCATCAAATCAATAATGTTCAATTATCTCATTAATGTTAAAATCTCCACCCATAACTCATATTTTCTTATTCCCTTTGGTAAGACGCACCAAATGACTCCCATCAAATCAATAATGTTCAATTATCTCATAAATTTTCTATGGTCAAGCGCGCCATCATAATGAAGAAACAACATAATAGTGGCGCTGAGACCGATGCGTATAAACAACACCGTGATTCCCCTTTAAATGATACATACCTCATTACTCAATGGGCGTCATTCTCGCCCCCTTCAACTAATTATCTTGAATTATATAAAATTACAAATCTGTAAGAAACCTGTCACCTAAACCATATATTTTCTTATTCCCCATGACAAAACGCATGAACTGATATCTACATGTAGTTCATCCCCACCCCCTCTAATCATTAGTCTTTAATTATCTCTTAAAGCATTGAAATCCCTGCCCCAAAATCATATATTTTCTTTTTATACGACCGCAAAATTTTTGGTATGACGTTGGCGGCGTCATCGTCGTCGTCCGAAGACATTTGGTTTTCGCACTATAACTTTAGTATAAGTTAATAGAAATCTATGAAATTTAAACACAAGGTTTATGACCACAAAAGGAAGGTTGGGATTGATTTTGGGAGTTTTGGTCCCATCAGTTTAAGAATTAGGGGCCAAATAAGCATTTTTCTTGGTTTTCGCGCAATAACTCTAGTATAAGTAAATAGAAATCTATGAAATTTTAACACAAGGTTTATGACCACAAAAGGAAGGTTGGGATTGTTTTTGGGAGTTTTGGTCCCAACAGTTTAGGAATTAGGGGCTAAAGAAGGGCCCAAATAAGCATTTTTCTTGGTTTTTGCACAATAACTTTAGTATAAGTAAATAGAAATCTGTGAAATTTAAACACAAGGTTTATGACCACAAAAGGAAGGTTGGGATTGATTTTGGGAGTTTTGGTCCCAACAGTTTAGGAATTAGGGGCCAAAAGGGTCCAAAATTAAACTTGGTTTGATTTCATCGAAAATTGAATTATTGGGGTTCTTTGATATGCCGAATCTAACCGTGTATTTAGATTCTTAATTTTTGGTCCCGTTTTCAAATTGGTCTACATTAAGGTCCAAAGGGTCCAAAAATAAACTTAGTTTGATTTTAACAAAAATTGAATTCTTGGGGTTCTTTGATATGCTGAATCTAAACATGTACTTAGTTTTTTTATTATGGGCCCAGTTTTCAAGTTGGTCCAAATCAGGGTCCAAAATTAAACTTTGTTTCATCCATGACTATGATGTCATTTTCTATTTTAATACGTTTATGGTGTATTTAAATGGGCTGTTATGGTTGCAAAGTATAAAGAAATGGGGGGGGGGGGGGGGGGGGGCGGTGGGATTTGAAAACAAAATTTAGGGGGGTAAATGAGAAATTTGAAAGGGGGGCAATTTTATTCTCATTTCATATTTCATAAAATAAAAAGAAAATTTCAAATTTTTTTTTAGCAAAAAAAGTGGGGGGGGGGGGGGTTACAATAAATTTTATTGTTTTTTGGGGTTTTTTTTTGGGGGGGGGGGGCAATGTGCAACTTCATAGTGTATTGCACAAAAGCTAAAAAAGGGGTAAATTATTTTTTTTGGGGGGGGGGTTAATTCTCCACAGCATATTGTATTGCACAAGAAGCAAAAAATTGAATATAAATTGAAATCATATGACCAATTCTAAGTTCTTTGATTTCAGTTATTCTGTGTCAGAAACCTATTATGTGTCAAATATTTCAAGAAATTTTCAATTGCACAGTATTGCGCAATACCAAGAAATTGATATGTGTGCCCTGTTATCAAAACTTTATTATTAACAAATTCCATTGGAAATTTGCGAATAAATTTAGTTTAATGAACTTCATTGGAAATTTGCCAATATAAAATGTGCTGATAAAGCTTTTTTGTTTATCTCACCTAAACTGCTTTTAAATTATGTATATTTAAAATTTGCCATCAATGACTATGATGTCATTTTCTATTTTAATAGGTTATGGTGTATTTAAATGGGCTGTTATGGTTGCAAAGTATAAAGAAATGGGGGGGGGGGATTTGAAAACAAAATTTAGGGGGGGGGGTAAATGAGAAATTGGGGAGGGGGCAATTTTTTTCTCATTTCATATTTCATAAATTAAAAAGAAAATTTCAAATTTTTTTTAGCAAAAAAAAGGAGGGGGGGTTACAATAAATTTTATTGTTTTTTGGTTTTTTTTTGGGAGGGGGGGGGGGTCAATGTGCAACTTCATAGTATATTGCACAAAAGCTAAAAAAGGGGTAAATTTTTTTTTTTGGGGGGGGGGGGGGGCAATTCTCCACAGCATATTGTATTGCACAAGAAGCAAAAAATTGAATATAAATTGAAATCATATGACCAATTCTAAGTTCTTTGATTTCAGTTATTCTGTGTCAGAAACCTATTATGTGTCAAATATTTCAAGAAATTTTCAATTGCACAGTATTGTGCAATAGCAAGAAATCTTCAATTGCACAGTATTGCCCAATAGCAAGAAATTGATATGTGTGCCCAATTTTAAATTTTAAATTGGTTATTTCTGATTTATATATAAAAAACAAATAATACTGATATAGTTTGAATACGTAAATTTTTAAGTTCTTAGACAACATTCATTCTGTGTCAGAAACCTATGCTGTGTCAAATATTTATTCACAATCCAAATTCAGTATTGTATCAAGCTTGAATGTTGTGTTCATAATTGCCCCAACTATTCAGGGTTCGACATCTGCGGTCGTATCTAGCTGCGCCCAGTGGAGCATTTTATTCCCCATGAAATGACAAACAGATTGATAAAAACCTAACACCCCCAACAAAATGGTGGGGGGGGGGGTGTCATCCTCGACCCTCAAATCAATAATTTTTAATTATTTCAAAATCCGTAAAAAATGTTTATCCCTTTAACACGTTTTAATACGCAATGTTCAAATCTCATAAACCATTTAACTCCATACTCCGTAACTATATTTCTAATTTCCTATAAGGATTTTACACATTGCCGGGCTCCCTCGTAAAAAAAATCAACAAAAGACATTAATTGGCCCTTAATTATAAACATTTTTATTCTTTGTGAAAACCTCAGATATCCTCAGAGTTCATGTCCCACCCCTTTAAACACTGGATGCATCATCAGTGTTTCTGAATAGCTTCGAAACTGCTGGCTGGGATAATCATGATTATGCCCATGACAAGACCTAGTGAATGCACAATTGGTATTGTTCGCGAGGATAATTTACTATTCCCGGAAGGTAATAAATTGTTATATATCATAAAAAATTCTCCAACAATATTTTATGCTAAACTGTATTGGTCTAACTTTTTATTTTTTGTCTGATTTTTAAGGGGCTTGTTTATTATGTTACTTGGAATCATAGTCATTCTGTACCCTAACCATTTCGTGCCTCCCATTTCATACCCTTGCAAAAACCATTTCATACCCTTACCATTTCATACCTCATGGAATATTTAAATGTATACCATTTCGAACCTCATGGAATATATATGTATACCATTTCATACCTCATGGAATATATATGTATACCATTTCGTACCTCATGGAATATTTACATGTATACTATTTCGTACCTCATGGAAGATTATATGTATGCCATTTCGTACCTCATGGAAAATTTATATGTATACCATTTTGTACCTCATGGAAAATTTATATGTATACCATTTTGTACCTTATGGAAAATTATATGTATACCATTTCATACCTCATGGAAAATTTATATGTATACCATTTCGTTACTCATGGAAAATTTATATGTATACCATTTCGTTACTCATGGAAAATTTATATGTATACCATTTTGTACCTCATGGAAAATTTGTATGTATACCATTTCATACCTCATGGAAGATTTATATGTATACCATTTCATACCTCGTGCAAGATTTGATATTTATTTTATTTTACTGTTGGTATGCATATACATAACAATATAAACAGAAGGCACTAATAATAACAATCCTGTAATGCCAAAATGGCAATTAAAAGAAATGGTATCTATGCATATATATCAACATGAGTTCTAAATTTGAACCTTTTGTAGCAACTATTATATTATATACTATTATGAAACCAACTGTTATTGAAAAATTAAGTGAACATCTTACACATCACTCAGAAAAGTATCACTAATGTCATTTGTGGGAATCCAGAACATACACAAGGCGTCCCCAACTTAGACACGTGTCGTGTATATGTTGGTTTGTGCATAGTTGCCATTTCGGCTTGCACTTTTTATGGGAAACTATCTCCAGACAAAGTTACATGTATCTATTGGTTGTCTGTAATTTCTCAAATTGAAAAAGCCAAAGCAAGTTCTTTGATTGGTCACATAAGGTGCAAATTCTTATGCAAACACATTTATTCATGGCTTCCTTCTTGAGTGAATATCAGCTTGTTTCCTTTTCAACTACATTTTCTGACAAAAAAAAACTGTTAATAACTATAAAAACAGTTGGAGATAATTATTTCTTTGCTAGTTAATTAATCTCATATTTTTATAGTTGAAAAATTATTAGGACAAATCCTGCAAACAAACAAAGTGTAATTAAAACTATTAAAGTTTCCAAGTGCTGCTTAATCAAACCAATCATCGGTCTTTATAACATTTCTACGGCTGGATGCATTTTATTTATGTTATATTTAAAAAAAAATTAAAATCATCTCAAAATGTTTTATATCTTAAAAAAATGATATGATACAAAAAAATAAACATGGGTACGAAATGCCTTGCTTCCGTTCCTTGCTGGAAAAAAAATCACTACTGATCCGTTTTTGTCGAGCCTGCGACTTTAGTCACAGAAAGCTCGACATAGGGATGGCGGCGGCATTAACTAACCTCTTAAAAGCTTTATATTTTAGAAGGTGGAAGACCTGGATGCTTTATACTTTGTATATAGATGCCTTATGATATGAAGTTACCGTCTGTCATATGTACATTGTCCTTGACCTCATTTTCATGGTTCAGTGACAAGTTGAAAAAAAAGTTAAGATTTTTTGTAATGTTAATTTCTCTCTTATTATTAGTAATAGGATAACTATATTTGGTATGTGCGTACCTTACAAGGTCCTCATCCCCGTCAGACAGTTTTCAATTGACCTCGACCCCATTTCAAGGATCAGTGAACAAGGTTAAGTTTTGGTGGTCAAGTCCATATCTCAGATACTATAAGCAATAGGTCTAGTATATTTGGTGTATGGAAGGATTCTAAGGTGTACATGTCCAACTGGCAGGTGTCATCTGACCTTGACCTCATTTTCATGGTTCAGTGGTTATAGTTAAGTTTTCGTGTTTTGGCCTGTTTTTGAATACTGTGTGCAATAGGTCTACTATATTTGGTGCATGGAAGGATTGTAAGGTGTACATATCTAACTGGCAAGTTTCATCTGACCTTGACCTCATTTTCATGGTTCAGTGGTTATAGTTAAGTTTTTGTGTTTTGGCCTGTTTTTTGAATACTCAGTATGCAATAGGTCTACTATATTTGGTGTATGGAAGGATTGTAAGTTGTACATGTCCAACTGGCAGGTGTCATCTGACCTTGACCTCATTTTCATGGTTCAGTGGTGTGTTTTGGCCTGTTTTTCGAATACTGTATGCAATAGGTCTACTATATTTGGTGTATGGAAGGATTGTAAGGTGTACATGTCCAACTGGGAGTTGTCATCTGACCTTGACCTCATTTTCATGGTTCAGTGGTTATAGTTAAGTTTATGTGTTTGGCCTGTTTTTCGAATACTGTATGCAATAGGTCTACTATATTTGGTGTATGGAAGGATTGTAAGGTGTACATGTCCAACTTACAGGTGTCATCTGACCTTGACCTCATTTTCATGGTACATTGGTTATAGTTAAGTTTTTGTGTTTTGGCCTGTTTTTCGAATACTGTATGCAATATGTCTGATAGCATTTACTTTTATAAGAAATACACGGCAGGCGAGACATTTTTGTGTGTCAACTCTTGTTGACTATATCTGTTATCGTTTTTGAGATACAAGGTGACACGCTAATTTTTTAAACTTTTTAATTCTTCATCGGAATTGAATTTTTTTAATGATTCCTCATAAAAAACCCAACAAAAGTTACTGTAGAATTTTTTTTGTATCTTTCACCGTTTGCAAAATAAAAGGGTCAAGGGGCCATTGTAAGTATAAGTTCATTGATGCTTACCACATATCCTTACATTTTTATATGTATAATTCAATTTTGCCTTGCCCTTAGGCAAATGAATGAAAGAGAAAAATTCTGTTGTTATTGACCCCAGTGGGTAAAAGGTCGACAAGGTCACTTACTAAGAGAAGAAATTTTGTTTCAGGATGATATCTATCAAAAGATGACATTGATTTCGTTCCGTGATTTTGCAGGTGTGTTATAGCATTTTTTTTAAAACTGTAAACCCGTCCATCTCAAATTTAAATATAAATACATGTATATTTTTGTTAAACAGTTAGATTCATTTATGCAGGGTATTTCTCCTGACCGGGTTTTTTTTTTCTTTTTTGTAGGTGTTTTTGTTTTAAAAAGAAATTAAGAGTTGTCTTTCTTTATATAAAGATTAAATTTTATTGGGTGAATATGCAACTCAGATATTTTTTATTATTAATGTGGTGTTTTATCTTTTATTATTTTATTTTCTGTCTTTACATGATATGTAGATTTAATATAATATTGATACAAGGAAGACATCAATGTACATGTAACAGGCATAATATGTAATAATAGATAGTATTTCATTTGCTTGGTCATAAATTAAAAAAAAATTCTTGTTGTGTTGCAATTGATCATTTTATATAAATATGATTCAGACTACACTGACTTCATGTTGGGATGACTTGTGATGACTTATGATGGCAGGTACATTGTAAGAAGTCTTTTTTATTATTTTTAGGGTTAGGTTGCTAAGCAACCAAAACCCTTATGCCGTCGGTCGTTTGGTTAGACAATGAAGGAAACTTTGGAAATCTGGTGTTTTGTGGAAAAAGTTGGACCAGAAGTTTTTGAAACTATGTTTTTATGAGTAAATATGCAAGCTTATCTAGGATTGAAGCTTAAGCAAGGCTAGTTAAGCAGCTTTTTATCTCGATTTTGAGATGACACATGCGCAAAGCAACCTCCATATTTTTCGAATTACGACTATGTTTATATTGGAATATCATATAAGAAAATAAACATTCCGCGGTAAAATAGTCCTAATATTTGTTGTTGCTGGTGCAGTTGTTTTTTAATAGAAATGTAACTGAAACACACCGAGAAGTGTAATGGTCCAGTTATTTAATAAAAGATGTGTGTTTTATTGACGATTTCCTTTTTGTTTTGAAAGCCGTGTAAAGTATTCGCACCTTTTAAAGTGTACAATGCTATCGGCGTAAGGATTTTGAATGTTGACATTTGCACGGATATTTTGGGAAGGATTACAATCAGGTTTATTTTCAAAAGATTTCAAAGGTAAGTTCCATTTTTGTTGTGAACGTGATTGTTAACTTATACAGAACATATTTTGCACATTATTTGCTTATTCTTCTTGTAATTCTGATGGTATTTTGTGTATTTGATTAACCTTTTGACCTGATCATCGTGACTTCATTTTGTCAAACCTGTTGGTCAGTGATAGAATTGCATACAGGTTATTTGAAATGCCGACAACTTGCACATTAAGATTGAAAAACACTGTGTTTATCATTAATTTAGAAAACGGTATTATCGAAGGTATAATGGGTTTATTTTAATTGAAAGCTTGAATGTTTACGTTCTTTTTGTGTATTTGATTAACCTTTTGACCTGATCATCGTGACTTCATTTTGTCAAACCTGTTGGTCAGTGATAGAATTGCATACAGGTTATTTGAAATTCCGACAACTTGCACATTAAGATTGAAAAACACTGTGTTTATCATTAATTTAGAAAACTGTATTATCGAAGGTATAATGGGTTTATTTTAATCAGTCGGACCGCCAAGTCAATAATGGCGTCGTTTTTATTTACAGAGTCACGTGACTTTTCATTTGAAAATGGGTCATTTTTTGTAACGTCAATCACCTGCCGGTTTTTTTGGCCATACATGACGTATGTTTTGAGTTGGGGTTAGGGGATGGTATTAGACAATTTCTGAGAATATTTTCTTTTCATATTAGTTTAAAACAGATATTTTAGCGTGCTTTTCATACAAAATTTTACAATCAAAGTTGGCAATGATGCCGACGATTTCGTCACCGTTGGCCAGAAAAAGGACAATTTCTTCATTGTCAGATCTCGGGACGGGGATTTTTAAATTGGAAAAGGTGTGCTGTTCCTTTCCTGACGAACAGTTCAAATATTTATCCGCAAAACCAAGTGAAACGCAATTCGAGCGAGCTTTTTCTGTGAAAATTATGTGATAAAGGGGGATAATCAACTTTGACGTTGTCAATAAAATGTAAACAAAGAAGGTATGACGGTAGCGATCGATAAAAAAAGGAAATATAAATAAGTTTCACGTTGTTTGTCAAATGATATAATAAATATGTGTCAATAAACATTAAAAAAAACATATTTAAGAATAAATAATGTACCAGGGGAAAAAAAGGGGGGGGTGGTCAGGCAGGTGCTTCCACTTACTTCTATCATTTTCTTGTGGAGGGGTTCAGGATCTTTCTGTTGAATGGTAGAATGTGCACAAATGAATTTAAAATTATTTTCCATAGAAATTAACAACTGAAAGCCTGGGGAGTAGCTAAAGTACTGGTATGCAATGTAGGTCTATTTGAATAATGACAAATGTTTATTTTTTTTTTTCAAAAACAGGACTGAATAATTTTTTTCCACTTTAATTTTGAAAAAAATTACTTGCTCCAATTTCTATTTAAATTGTTTGTGCATTTTGCAATGTTGAAGCTATTAAATAATGGATTTTTGTCTTTATCAGGACCTAAATTGTGAGTTTTTGGTTAAAAAGTAACAAATTACAAAAAAAAGCATTGGAAAAAAAAAGAAAATTTTATTAAAATTAAATTACCTTTATCCATTACTCAATTGTCAAAAACTGTAAGGATCTGACATGGACAGATTTACTTTTGCCAGCAAATCACATGAATCATATGCATATTCTTTTCAACAGGAAATTTTACATTTGTACATTAAGTTATGCCTTCTCAATCTTGTTTTTCATGAATTAATATTTATTGTATTGATTAAGAATAATTATTATTGCTTTTTGTGTATTTGACCTATTTCACCTCCTGTAGTGCCAAAATTGGTAAAACAAAAATATACATGTGATTTATAGACCAATTTCTCATGCTTATTATTGAAATTTGCTGACTTTCCATGTAAAAAAGTAAAAATCTGGACATGAACATGAATTAAAAATCATGAAATAACAAAATAAAATCATTTGTTTAAGAAAAACTGTAATGTGGAGTTCTAACACAGGATCCTGGATTTTGAAATTAAAGGCAAAGCACAAAAATTAGAAATTTTCAACAGAATTTAAGATAATAGGTCAATTAACATGATTAATGCTGTATACATGTACATAACATGATGAAATTCATGTGAATGTAATGAATATTCTTTGAATAAGAGAACACAACCAAATATAATAAAACTGAAAACTATTACTTGATTGAATGATAGGATTATTCTAACTAAATAGTCTAGATGACACCAGAGGGTAAAAAAAATTAAATCATAAATGAAAAGAAATTAGGTAACCTTACTTAAAAAAGTGGTTATAAAATTTGAAGTTGTAGATATCACAAGATTACTATTTTGACAAAAATTTAAGAAATTATACACATAGAGACATATGAAAATCATACAATATTTTCCATCCAAAGTAAAACAAATACACCTAAAATATATATTTTGATATACAGTTATTTACTTATAGTTTTCCTGTACATTGCCAATGATAATAAATAAAACTGGTAGCTCATAATTTCACAATATTGTAAAGACTAAAAGTGTTCCAACACTATTTATTCAAATGTTGTCAGAGAATCTTTTTTTTTATTATCTTATTTTTAAACAAAATTATGCATCTTATCATGGATTTTTTCTGTCCATAATGTAACCTATTAGATGAACCTGAGTAAATTTAAAAAAAACAAAAACGTGTATCATCAACCACAAAAATGGGAAGGTCCCAAGGCACTTTCCAGGTGACTGATCTTGAAAATAGACACTCCTTTAAAATTTTATGCAGAAAATTGAATATCTAACATAAAAAATACTTCAATCGTGTCATTATGTGAAAATAAGAAAAAACACACTTCGTTTCTTTGCATATTTTGATACCCCTGGATATTGAGTAAGAACTATGTAACGGAGTCTCGGGACAGCCTTTTTAACTTGAAAATGAAAGACCCGATACTATATCTATTTGCAAAACAAAACATTATAGGCTCCTCCCAGTGAAACGTTAAACGAGCGAGATCTGTTCATTGGCTAAAAAGTGGCAACGTGTGTCGCCGGCCATTTTGAGGTGCGCAAAAATACTCACTTTTGATGTCTCATACGTTTATAATTTTCAGTGTCAGGTGAATCCAATAGACCAAGGTGTTAACGAAATAATTTTTACACATATTTCCATCCATGTTATTTGAAAGTCAAAAACTAGCACAACGATATTTACACATTTCACACACGTCATGTCAATCAAAAATTCGAGGCGGGACTAAAAGCGCCATCTAGTGTAAAAAATTCTGAAATTATCTCCACCTGTTTCTCTGTAAATAGAATGCACTAGCGTAACGGTCAAAATGGCACTTGGCGGTCCGACTGTAATTGAAAGCTTGAATGTTTACGTTCTGATCTACCTGCACATGCGCAATGTAGTGTAAATAGAAATAACCCCCTTCTACAATTGTCCAAACTTTGTCTTTTTATATAACCTTAATAACTTGAAGACCTTTGATTTCTGTTTATTTTAATTCATCAAATCATTATTATGCGTTTGACTTTTTAAAAAAATTCAATTTAGAGTGATAATTCAAGAAACGTTAGCCGACTCGTGCTTTCTTTGATTGATTAGTGCATATTTATGTACAGACATGCGCAGTAAAGTTGAGTAGTAGAACCTTCAGCTCAGATACACTGTGTTGCGAAAATATACGTTTTAAAAAATCACTGTATATTTTGAAACCAAAGCAATACATATGCTGTCAATTTAAAAAAAAATCAGTCACCTACCCACAGGAACATTATTATATAATAGACACTTTTTCCTCAGAGCTCGTTAACTTTCATAATTGATATATTTCCTTGTAAATAATACTGTTAATAAAAAGAATTCAATACCAAAACCTATTTTGCAATACATTGTACAAACAAAAAGCATTGAAATAATCATCAGCAATGTTTGTACAAATAAAAGTCAAATGCTAGCAACCAAACCCTACCGGTGCTATGCACTTTGATTATTTAATGAAACTGGATGCATTTTATAACACCATACAATAAAATCAGTTCTTGTAAAAGGTTCAGAAATATTGGGATATATCTCTGTCAGTGCAGCATGTCGACAAGCAAAAGTTGATCAAATGGGACATTGTATGACTGTAATAATCGGGTAACAAAACAAATACATGTACCTATATCACGATTTTCAAGTAACCTCTCCATTAAGTATGCATAAACTTTATAAGACCAATTTCCCAATTTCTGTCTCTGAAAAACAAATAATTTATTGAATACAATGTAATACATTCGAGATATCAGTTACTTAGTTTGGGAGAGTTCATAACAGTTCACTGTTACAGTTATTACTCGTTATAAATGTAGTAATAAAGGTTATTTTGAAGGAATTTATCAATGTGTAAACTCGGGCAATTCACTAAAAAACTAAATAGATGTAGTAATAAAGGTTATTTTGAAGGAATTTATCAATGTGTAAACTCAGGCAATTCACTAAAAAACTAAATAAAGTCCAAAGTGTGTGAGTGATAAGCCAGACTCTCCCATGCACGATATAAAAACAACCGAACGGAAATAAGGAGCAAGTGCGCAGAACTAATTTTAATTAGATTGCTTAATATAGAAAGGATGAGGACTTACTTCTCCAAATTAATTTTGTCATAATTCCATACATTATTTATTAAACTGCTGTGCCTCATGCACATGATACGCCCGTAGGGAAATATTGTTTTTTTTTATCAAGTAAGTGTCATGTTACTTTTTCAACGGCTTAACATATCTGAATTATAACACTGTAACAACAAACTAAATATCATCTTTGTGTAAGCAGAAAATTTTATACTTATAAAAAATTGCTTATATTTGGACAATTACATGTAAGTCCCATAACTCTAGAACGACAAAAATTAAAATCGTCAAAAAGTATAAAGACCCTCAGACATCATTTGTAATAATTGTTAAAGTTTGAAGAAAATCAATCAAGGCAGGCAGTGCAGGGCATGTGAAAAATTGCGTATATTTTGACAATACAAGTTCCATAACTCCAGAATGACAAAATTGAAAATCATCAGAATCAAAAGGGAGCTTTCTTCTGTCAATCCTAACGTAGTGTTAAAATTTCATTAGAATTGATTGAAGCAATTTTGAGTTACAGTACGAAGTGTTCAAGGACAGACATTGGTCTACGATTGGCATATAAAAACTATCTAATCCCAAAGTTATATTTACTAATAAAAGATTTCTTTCATTCGAGAACACGATTTGAGACAATCATATTGAATTGTTCATTAGTGTAGCAGTCCAAGCCAAATATTTTCCCTAATGAGATAACAAACAACTGTGGTATATACATGAATTGCTAGATAAACAAGGTTTCAGACTTAAAATATTGGTCCAGGATCTCAGTAGTATGCCCATTAATAGGGCTAAATCTTTATTCAGACACAGGAATATTTGATGTACAAAACGTAGGTATTGAAATGGAAATGTATTTAATGTGAGTAAAACTTTTTTGTATTGTCTGACTATTATATTTCATGTTTGTGGTCTTAATTACCTTGTAGTGTTTTCCCTAGGGGGTTCATGCATTAATTTTAAACTCCCATGCTTGAAAGTTTTAAATTCCTTATAATACTACGTGTATATAATTTTTTTACCCCCCCCCCTCCCCCCCCATCCTTCAGAATATCTGACCATCATCCTTTCAGTCAGTCCCCCTATGCTTCAGAAAATTTCTAAGGAAAACACTGAGCTTGTACATGCTTTATATTATTTTGCAGCAAATGGTTATGAGCTTCAGAGTGTCCGAACTACAAGTATTACTTGGATATGCTGGTCGTAATAAAACAGGAAGAAAAACTGAGCTCATGCAAAGGGCTCTCCAACTTGTACAGAAGGGTGCATCAGTACCCATACAAATAAAGATCAGAGAATTATACAAGTAAGTTGAACTTTGTTCATTCACCATTAGGACATAACATGCATGTGATTTTATCAAAAATTATATACCAGGGATGATTTTGACCCTTTTCAAATTGGTCCAACATCAGCCAAATTGGGATTTTTTGGGCATTATAGATTTACCCTTGTCTGTCCGTACATGTACGTCCCGATTCGGTTAAGTTTTGCCTTTAACTCCATTTCTCAGAACTCTATAGTAATATATATGTGATATTTAACCACTACAGTCCTCTTGTCTAGTACAAACGCAGTTCAGCAACACTTGGGTCGCTATGACATACATTTCATGCTTCAGTGAATTTGGTTAAGTTTTGCGTTTAGGTTCATTTCTCAGAAACATATAGTAATATTTATAGTATAACTACTCTTGAAATGCGAATACCTAACAATCTACAATGAGTTACCGAACAACACATTTATTCATGAGTGCGCATAGCTCACGAGTGAATTATTAGTGTTTTTCAGTCGCGAGTTGTACAGTAGATCTTTGGTATTCGAATTTCAAGATTGGTTATTCTGTTTATTACATTGAAATATTCCATGTATTCAGAAATTTTAACGATAAAATACAAGGGATTATGTTTTTATATGATTACGCGTCGACCATTGTGTAGCAACGTCGCCAAACTGTTATTGTTACTTCACTTCCTAGAGTGAAATATGACTTTCGATTTCACTGGGTGAATTATCGATTTTGATTTCACTCGGAAATTCTGGTATTTCACCACACTCATGTAATAAATCAATGATATTTCACCACTACAATCCTCTTGTGTAGTACAACGCAGTTCAGCAACACTTGGGTCGCTATGACATACATTTCATGCTTCAGTGACTTTGGTTAAATTTTGCGTTTAGGTTGAATTTTCAGAAACCTATATTGTTGTTAGGTAGGGGCATCCGTATCTTATAGACACATTTTCTAGTTTATGCATATGTGATCATGGTTCTTTTTCAATTCAAATTGTGATATTATTTAGAGAACAGTGGATCAGCAACTACAGAAAAGTCAAGTTATTCATATATTATTGACCCAAAACAAAAATCTATGCCCCCACCCAAAGATTTCAAATGGTTGCTCCCTAAGAATTAGTTAGGTTTGTGGCTATGCCACTTAATATTATATACAAATGATAAATGGAAATTTGGGAAAATCATAGTTTTAAACTCTTGAAGTATTCTTGAAAGCCACTCCACCTGATCTCCCCTAAAAACCATCATTATCAGAAGTTAACTTTTATTTATGTAACCCCCTTCATAGACTGGGCTCTAAATGGGTACAGACAAAAAAGTAGAGGAGTTAGAAAACAGGAATGAGTCATGAGAGTTGTATAAGCAAATTTGAAAGGAAGCTGTAGAGAGAAATAAAATGACAACAAAACAAGATATTGGGTAAAAGTTGCTATGAGAGCATTTAGGGCTAAGTGATTGAATTATTCTGATCAATCAGTAAAGAATGATACCAAAATAAAATACATGTAAATAACATGAAACACATTCTATGTAATTTGCAAAATTAATTCTCAAGCAATCATTCTATCTGTCTGTCATAGAAAAAAAAATTTAAACATGCTTCTGATTGAACATATGTTTCAGAAACATTACGCAGATGCGGATCAGAAACCAATATTTAGATATGGACAAGAAAAAAAAAATCCAGATTTTAAAAATTTCGCATTAAGCAATTGGGAATTTTTCAAGCAGGGGAATGAGGCCGCCAGGCCCCTAAATACATGTACTAGTAGTGTCATCCATGATATACATTTGTAACATTATATAGATTCAAGGAATATATTTATTTTAATGTCCAACTGTTTGTCTGTCTATCTATTCGTTTGTCTATCTGGTTTGGTTAAGTTTTCTGTTTACGTTCATTTGTCAGAAACCCATTCAGATACTATATCACTACAATACTCTTATTACTCTTTACACATACAGTTCAATAACATTTGGGTCACTTTGACCTACATGTAACAAATATGAGTGACTCTAGAATTGAGGAGGGAAAACCCTACATATCAAAAGAAATAAGCTGTAAACAATTTCTTTAGATGCTGTTTTGTTGTGAAATGTTTGTACATGCCATTGTAATGTCTTGTACTTGTTGTTTATTCCTAACCCTCAGTGGGTTTATTTGCATAAATAAAGTTATAGTATAAAGTTTTGCATTTAATTTCTTATCATAGATACATGTAGCTAGAAATCTATGGTGTAATATCATTGATAATTCTCTTACATGTGCACAGTATAATGGATTTCTGTGACTATTGGGTCATTTTGAGCACATTTCTTGCTTGAGTGACTCAGTTTAATTTCTACAGTTATAATCTAGTTCCATGCCTAAGAAACCTATTATAATACTACTTCAGTCATCTTATATTGTACAACAAAAATCAACAACAAACATTTGAATTACTACAACATAAATTTTTTTGCTTGAGTGACTTTTGTTAAATTTTTACATTTAGGTGTATTTTTAAGGAGCCTATTGTACATTAATGATATTTCATACATTGTAGTTTAAAATCAGCTTATTATGTAGTTCAAAACAATTTAGAAAGTTTGAATCACTGTGGCCTACATTTTATGCTTGAGGGACTTCAGATTTTTTGGCAATTTGACATGTGGTAATATTAATGATTTCTCAAATACAATCATCTTTTACAGTACAACACAAGTGAGCAACATTTGATTCACCATAACCTAAATTTTATGATTGAGTAATTTTTGGTTTAATTTTTGCCTTTTACACAAATGTAGTCCATTTCACAAAAACCTATGGCTATGATGATATGGTATGCTATTTTACATTACCATTGTCATTTTTAGTTCAGTACAGATCAGTAGCATATGAGCCAACATGACCTACATTTCATGATTGGGTGACGCCTCAGTAAAGTTGTGCTTTCATTATTTTTCAAGGGATTATAAGCAGGATAAATCATAAATGTGAAACTTTCATATACATGTATTTAAAATATTTGTCAAAATGATTTCGGTCCATAAATAATGGGAATTCTATTTTTAGAAGAATATTTCATCCGTGTCTTGCAGGCACAATCTCTAGTTTAGGTCATAATTCACTTACAGTGTATCATTAATTTTTAGACCATTGTTCTTTATCCACAAGCTCCTATAAGGCAACATGTTCTTTTCTGAAATTTGAGCAGAGAATGTCTGCTTTTACTTTGGAAAAAGTGTAACTTCATTAAGAAGAGTCTCAGAAACCATTAATGCATATCTTGAAATTCTATATTGGCTTTAACTGATCCTTGAGCTGAACATTTCTTATCTTTGCAGTCAAATTTTTTCATCCAACAGGAGGAAGCCGACAGGGAAACCAGATGATGGCCCAGTGTTTAGCAATAGTAAGTTAATTGTTGTTTATATCATGGTGATGGATTTGCATGCTAACATGTATCTTCCATGTATTAACAGTGGAGCTTTTTATAGATTGATAAAACCAATTATAATCATTTTTAACCGGATTTTCATAGGAAAATATCGGTTATTAATTTGGTGATGTACGGCGGGCGGCCGGGCGGACGGGCGGGCGGGCGGGCCGGCGGGCGGACGGGCGGCTGCCAAA
This sequence comes from Mytilisepta virgata, assembly GCA_028015205.1. NCBI lineage: Eukaryota > Metazoa > Mollusca > Bivalvia > Mytilida > Mytilidae > Mytilisepta > Mytilisepta virgata. The sequence goes on from CM051517.1 coordinate 6,961,656, forward strand.
CAGTGTCCGTGCAATAACTTATGAACTGTTCAACCAAAGCTTTTCAAATTTTAATATGTTGTTACTGATGACAAAATGGAGGTCAAGTTCGATATTGACGATTTTCACTTTCACCGTTCAGGAGTTATAGTTCTTGAAAGATTGAAAAATGGCTTTCCCAGTGGTGTCCGTGTGATAACTTATGAACTGTTCAACCAAAGCTTTTCAAATTTTAATATGTTGTTACTGATGACAAAATGGAGGTCAAGTTCGATATTGACGATTTTCACTTTCACCGTTCAAGAGTTATGGTTCTTGAAAGATTGAAAAATGGCTTTTCCAGTGGTGTCTGTGTGATAACTTATGAACTGTTCAACCAAAGCTTTTCAAATTTTAATATGTTGTTACTGATGACAAAATGGAGGTCAAGTTCGATATTGACGATTTTCACTTTCACCGTTCAGGAGTTATGGTTCTTGAAAGATTGAAAAATGGCTTTCCCAGTGGTGTCCGTGTGATAACTTATGAACTGTTCAACCAAAGCTTTTCAAATTTTAATATGTTGTTACTGATGACAAAATGGAGGTCAAGTTTGATATTGACGATTTTCACTTTCACCGTTCAAGAGTTATGGTTCTTGAAAGATTGAAAAATGGCTTTTCCAGTGGTGTCCTTGTGATAACTTATGAACTGTTCAACCAAAGCTTTTCAAATTTTAATATGTTGTTACTGATGACAAAATGGAGGTCAAGTTCGATATTGACGATTTTCACTTTCACCGTTCAAGAGTTATGGTTCTTGAAAGATTGAAAAATGGCGTTCCCAGTGGTGTCTGTGTGATAACTTATGAACTGTTCAACCAAAGCTTTTCAAATTTTAATATGTTGTTACTGATGACAAAATGGAGGTCAAGTTCGATATTGACGATTTTCACTTTCACCGTTCAAGAGTTATGGTTCTTGAAAGATTGAAAAATGGCGTTTCCAGTGGTGTCCATGTAATAACTTATGAACTGTTAACCAAAGCTTTTCAAATTTTAATATGTTGTTACTGATGACAAAATGGAGGCTTTCCCAGTGGTGTCCGTGTGATAACTTATGAACTGTTCAACCAAAGCTTTTCAAATTTTAATATGTTGTTACTGATGACAAAATGGAGGTCAAGTTCGATATTGACGATTTTCACTTTCACCGTTCAAGAGTTATGGTTCTTGAAAGATTGAAAAATGGCTTTTCCAGTGGTGTCTGTGTGATAACTTATGAACTGTTCAACCAAAGCTTTTCAAATTTTAATATGTTGTTACTGATGACAAAATGGAGGTCAAGTTCGATATTGACGATTTTCACTTTCACCGTTCAGGAGTTATGGTTCTTGAAAGATTGAAAAATGGCTTTCCCAGTGGTGTCCGTGTGATAACTTATGAACTGTTCAACCAAAGCTTTTCAAATTTTAATATGTTGTTACTGATGACAAAATGGAGGTCAAGTTTGATATTGACGATTTTCACTTTCACCGTTCAAGAGTTATGGTTCTTGAAAGATTGAAAAATGGCTTTTCCAGTGGTGTCCTTGTGATAACTTATGAACTGTTCAACCAAAGCTTTTCAAATTTTAATATGTTGTTACTGATGACAAAATGGAGGTCAAGTTCGATATTGACGATTTTCACTTTCACCGTTCAAGAGTTATGGTTCTTGAAAGATTGAAAAATGGCGTTCCCAGTGGTGTCTGTGTGATAACTTATGAACTGTTCAACCAAAGCTTTTCAAATTTTAATATGTTGTTACTGATGACAAAATGGAGGTCAAGTTCGATATTGACGATTTTCACTTTCACCGTTCAAGAGTTATGGTTCTTGAAAGATTGAAAAATGGCGTTTCCAGTGGTGTCCATGTAATAACTTATGAACTGTTAACCAAAGCTTTTCAAATTTTAATATGTTGTTACTGATGACAAAATGGAGGTCAAGTTCGATATTGACGATTTTCACTTTCACCGTTCAGGAGTTATGGTTCTTGAAAGATTGAAAAATGGCTTTCCCAGTGGTGTCCGTGTGATAACTTATGAACTGTTCAACCAAAGCTTTTCAAATTTTAATATGTTGTTACTGATTACAAAATGGAGATCAAGTTCGATATTGACGATTTCCACTTTCACCGTTCCGATATTGACGATTTTCACTTTCACCGTTCAGGAGTGATGGTTCTAAAAAATTGAAAAAAAGCAGTTCAAGTCGTCGTTTCCATGCAAATCTGGAAAGTTATTGGAGTGACCACAAGATTCTTTGGATTCATATAAAATAAGGTTATAATCTCATTGGCGTATTTCTTTCATTATTGACTTCAGGATTTCTGCCTACCAACCCCTGCTTAACAAATGTGTGTGTACATATATACTCTCAAAAATTCCAATATTTGTCACTTACTATAAATAGGAAGTCAAGATTGATTTTTGCCTTTCCATTTATGAACCCTACAAAACCCTACAAAAATTCATTTATATTTCTTTACTTCATCCTGTTTGGGAATCCAGATTTGCAAACAACATTTCCATGCTGGAAAATCCGGTTTGCTGTCATTCGACAGCCTCTTGTTATCTAGTTTGTATTTTAAAGATACAACATGTAGTACAGGTGTAAAATTACTAAATCCCTTGTGGAAGTTACTTGTTGTCATCCCTTTATTTCTGTCCTCTGCTTGTCAGCAAACCTTTAGGTACCCCTGAAGGTTTTACATGATTTGGTAATTTGTTGGATGGATTAGTATACATATTTCTTACCTCATTCAGATTTAGTAACTTGTATGAACTTCACTGTTAGATGAAAGATGTTGTCTGATATTTAGTACCAGAAAGAGCCCTTAGTCTTTGTTTGTTAAAATAAAAAAAGGATCCATTTAGTTTTAGGAAGAAAAGATGATTTTTTAGCTCACCTGACCCAAAGGGTCAAGTGAGCTTTTCTCATCACTTGGCGTCCGTCGTCCGTCGTCGTCCGTCGTCCGTTAACTTTTACAAAAATCTTCTCCTCTGAAACTACTTGGCCAAATTGAACCAAACTTAGCCACAAGCATCATTAGGGTATCTAGTTTAAAAAATGTGTCCGATGACCCTGCCTGCCAACAAACATGGCCGACATGGCTAAAAATAGAACATAGGGGTAAACTGCAGTTTTTGTCTTATATCTCAAAAACTAAAGCAATAAGAGCAAAACTGACATGGGGTAAAAATGTTCATCAGGTCAAGATCTACCTGTTATGAAATTTTCAGACGATTCGGTCAACCCTTTGTTGGGTTATTGCCCCTGAATTGTTAATTTTAAGGAAATTTTGCAGTTTCAGGTTATTATCTTGAATATTATTATAGATAAAGACAAATTGTAAACAGCAAAAATGTTCAACAAAGTAAGATCTACAAATAAGTCAACATGACCAAAATCGTTGATTGACCCCTTATAGGAGTTTTTGCCCATTAAAGACGGCATCCAGCATAAACTTTCCTTTAAAGATCTTTTCCTCTCAAACCACTGGGCCAAATTAGACCAAACTTTGGTGGAATGGTCCTTGGGTGGCCCCCTTCCAAAATTATGTCTGGCATCCCCGACTTCCAACCGAGATGGCTGCTGTTACTAAAAATAGAAAAAAAAGGGGGGTGACTTTCAAAAATCATCTTATATGAAACTACAAGTCCAGTTGCAACCAAAGTTGGCAGTAATAGTTCTTAGGAGGTTCTCTTTCAGAAATATGTCCAATGACCCGGGCTGTTAACCAAGATGGCCGCCACAGCCGAACTAAGTTTAACATAGGGCCCTATGGGAAAATTCATTGAAAAATCTTCTTGTCTTAAACCACTTGATCAGTTGGAACCAGACTTGGCAGCAATGGTCCTTAGATGGTTCTCTTACAGAGGTGTGTCCGATGACCCGGACTGTCAACCAAGATTGCCGCCACAACCGAACTTAGTTTAACATAGGGCCCTATAGGAAAATTCATCGAAAAATCTTCTTGTCTGAAACCACTTGACATATTGGAGCCAGACTTGGCGGCATTGGTCCTTAGGAGGTTTTTTTTCAGAAATGTGTCTGATTTCGTGGACTATGAACCAAGATGGCCGCCACAGCAGAACTTAGTTTAACATAGGACCCTATGGGAAAATCACTCAAAAATCTTCTCGTTTGAAACAACTAAGCCAATTAGAATTAGACTTGGTAGCAATGGTCCTTAGATGGTCGTCTTTCAGAATTTTGTGCGATGACCCAGACTGTCAACCAAGATGGCCGCCACACCCGAACTTAGTTTAACATAGGGCCCTATGGAAAAATTCATTGAAAAATCTTCCTATCTGAAACCACTTGACATATTGGAGCCAGACTTGGCAGCATTGGTCCTTAGGAGGTCCTCTTTCAGAATGTGTCCGATTTCGTGGCCTGTGAACCAAGATGGCCACCACAGAAGATCTTAGTTTAACATAGGACCCTATGGGAAATTCACTCAAAAATCTTCTCGTCTGAAACCACTAAGCCAGTTAGAATTAGACTTGTTAGCAATGGTCCTTAGATGGTCCTCTTTCAGAATTTTGTGTGATGACTCGGACTGTCAACCAAGATGGCCGCCACAACCGAACTTAGTTTAACATAGGGTCCTCTTTCAGAATTTTGTGTGATGACTCGGACTGTCAACCAAGATGGCCGCCACAACCGAACTTAGTTTAACATAGGGCCCTATAGAAAAATTCATTGAAAAATCTTCTTGTCTGAAACCACTTGACATATTGGAGCCAGACTTGGCAGCATTGGTCCTTAGGAGGTCCTCTTTCAGAAATATGTCCGATCACTCGGATTTTCAACCAAGACTGCTGCCACACCGACCTTTGTTAAATATTGGACCCTATAGGAAAATTCATTTAAAAATCTTCTAGTCTGAAACCGCTTAGCCAGTTGGAACAAGACTTAGCAGAAATGGTCCTTAGATGGTTCTCTTTTAGAAACTGGACTGTCAACCAAGATGACTGCCACAGCTGAAATTAGTTTAACATAGAATACTATAGAAAAACCAGCCAAATTGACTGCAACACTTAAATTTTTAGGTCTGTTCAAGGTGAAAAGTTAAATCCAGGTGAGCGATACAGGCTCTTGAGAGCCTCTAGTTTTGGTTTATGCATGATTTTGCACCTTGCCATCCTTTCAGAAGCAGACTATTTTTATTTTAAAAATTATATTTTGAGAGGTGTGCATTTATGCCTTAAAACTACATTAATAATTAAATAATCTTGACAATGTACAGTATTAATACAATGTATGACGACAGAAAAGAAATATTTTTGGTGTAAATGCAAGTGTTAGTTTTGTGGATTTTGACAAATCCACTGAAATCAACAAGAATATCGGTTTTATTCACTAAACAAGGAAAGAAAGAAAAACAAAGTTACACTGAGTAATCCTCCATATGTTGCTCATGAAAATGCCATGGTGTGTTGTGCATGCAAGACCACATAGATGTTAAAACACATCTTACCATCTGCTCCAATTTATGGACTTTAAAACTTACGTGTTTTCTTGTAGGCAATGACGGAACTTATAGTCCTAATTGGATGGGTAAGTTGTCAAGTTTCTTAGTGTATAAAACTTCTAAATATTTAATCTGTGGATGGAAGGACCTATGTATTCCTCTGCACATTTATCATCTAAGCATCGGTTAAAAGGCATTAATGTTTTGTTACAATCAAGGCCAAAATGTTCTTGCTTTACTATATTGCTTGTAAGGTGATAAAAGAAGTATATCAAAATGTTTATAACCTTTCCAAGATTACACTTTTAATTCTGTATAAGTGATTGAATAATGTCAGAACAAGATTAAAGTTGTCAACTTAAAATGAATTTGAGTTGTATTTGGAAAGTGAAATTTTTAGCAAAAAAAAATTAGTCAACCCACTTAAGGTTAGTGCAAATATCTGCAAATTTTAATATCACAATTTTCAAATTACCCAGGTAAAATGGCACATTTCGTTCATAAAAAGAATTAGAACATTTGTATATGACAATCACAAACACCAGAAAATCGGCTGTTTAACAATTTTTCTTAGAGGATTTTAGCTGGTAATTCTTTCTCAGAAATAAGATGTTTGCCAGATCAAAAGTGTATGAGTACCATAATCTTGGCAACATTTACTCTGGACAAACATTTATATTTTCATTGGCATTTTACTACTATATACAGTGTACTTGCTTCTAGAAATAGTTGAACTTTTGAATGTCAAAGTTTCTTTAAAAGAAATACACAAAGAGCACCAATTCAATGTTTTGTTCATCAAACTAATTTTAAATATATAGTATTTATAAGTGCTCTGTCTGTGATTGAACAACATATATTTTGGGGTCTGTTTGTTGCTGTGTTTGTCCAGCTTTCTGCCCCAAATATAATGAGATTGTAAGCATAAGATTATACATGTAGATAGTCAGATCTGAAGTTGAGATTTTTTGAAAGTACATGTACACATTTTTAAATGTCAATAGGTGATTGGTTGGTCAATCCTTGATTGAGTGATGCCATTTTAAGAAGGATGTACAACTAACCAATTAATGGGCCATCTAAGGGGCAATAAGTAAACAAAAAACATTGAAGAGGGAAGAAGTTACATGTTTCCTTAGAACAGGCATTCTTGTTTACTAAGCAGCATCCACTAACAAATTATATAAAAAAATAACCTGAACATATAACTTAGAAATAAATGATCACAGAACTGAAAAATATTTTTTGTTTCACTTCTGTTTAATGTTAGGTTTTTATTTCATTGATTAGTTATACATTACAGCTAAGGAGCAGTCTGAAGGAAAAAACGGTAAACTTGGAAAGGGTTGTTCATGTTCATTAATAACTATGTAACATTTATTTACAGGTCACTATGCATGACTCTTACACACAAAGTTTTAACTGAAGCTCATTAAAATCATTATTCCTAAAAAAAATAACCTAAAAACACATGTACATATTTCAGCTAGCATATTGGAAGGTTTTAATAAAATTCTTTTTTTTTAGATATTAGTAAAAAATATTGTAAACATAAAATTAATTTTCTGTCAAATGAATGCCTTTAGCATTGATAAAAAAAACAGGCAGTCATTTAAGTTAGGAACATATAAATAAGAATGATAAAGCCACATAATAAAACAAGAAGAGGTGAGAAATTTAGATAATCTTTAATTGTTGATCATTATTTCTCAGAATTTTTAGAATAAAGTGAAAAATGATCACTCGTAATATATATAGGTCTACAAAATATAAAATATATTTCGATGGGATTTCAATAAGTTATTTTGATTTTTGCAGTGAAAATGGAATCTGGACTACGATATAGAGGTGAATATTTCTTACTGTCACATAGAAATTGCATGAACAGTAGCTATCTTCATTTATGTACAACCATTCTTGTCTCACCTGTGACAAACATTATTTCAGATATTGTCCAAACAAGACTTGCACAATGCTTTCACATGTATCAGGTTTGATTGTGATGTATATTCCCTTAATCATAGCAAGACCATATGGATCTTCATTTCATGGTTTAATGAGTTATGTTCAACTTTTTGATTTGCTTTGTTTTTTTTAGCATCATATCAAAAAACAAATAGTAGATTCCCATTTACTGTGCTTTAATTTAAGCCATTAAATGGAAACCTTCTATTTATGCTCTTTGCCTTTTTGGTTAACTGTTAATATTTAAAAAAAAAATTACAAATAAAATTTAATTCCAAATGCAGAAGGCAGGTGAGACACATTTGTATTGTAATCCTTTGTAAGTATACAGTGTTTTTTATTTCGTTCTAAACTTGTTTTTAGTTGAGTTGTATTTTTAGCTCACCTGGACCAAAGGTCCATGTGAGCTTTTACCATCACTTGGCGTCCGTCGTCGTCGTCTGTTAACAATTTTTCAAACGTTAACTCGTCCGACACCATAAGTCCAATTGCAACCAAACTTTGTACAGTTGTTTATTGGTATATGTGCTACAAAACTATCGTTTGGATTTTTGATTCGTAAAAAAACATGGCCGCCATGGCTAAAAATAGAACATAGGGGTAAATTGCAGTTTTTATACGACCGCAAAATTTTTGCGGTCGTATATTGGTATGACGTTGGCGTCGTCGTCGTTGTCGTCGTCGTCCGAAGACATTTGGTTTTCGCACTATAACTTTAGTATAAGTTAATAGAAATCTATGAAATTTAAACACAAGGTTTATGACCACAAAAGGAAGGTTGGGATTGATTTTGGGAGTTTTGGTCCCAACAGTTTAAGAATCAGGGGCCAAAAAAGGGCCCAATAAGCATTTTTCTAGGTTTTCGCACAATAACTCTAGTATAAGTAAATAGAAATCTATAAAATTTTAAAACAAGGTTTATGACCACAAAAGGAAGGTTGGGATTGTTTTTGGGAGTTTTGGTCCCAACAGTTTAGGAATTAGGGGCTAAAAAAGGGCCAAAATAAGCATTTTTCTTGGTTTTTGCACAATAACTTTAGTATAAGTAAATAGAAATCTATGAAATTTAAACACAAGGTTTATGACCACAAAAGGAAGGTTGGGATTGATTTTTGGAGTTTTGGTCCCAACAGTTTAGGAATTAGGGGCCAAAAGGGTCCAAAATTAAACTTTGTTTGGTTTCATTGAAAATTTAACTATTGGGGTTCTTTGATATGCCGAATCTAACCGTGCATTTAGGATCTTAATTTTTGGTCCCGTTTTCAAATTGGTCTACATTAAGGTCCAAAGGGTCCAAAATTTTAACAAAAATTGAATTCTTTGGGTTCTTTGATATGCTGAATCTAAACATGTACTTAGTTTTTTTATTATGGGCCCAGTTTTCAAGTTGGTCCAAATCGGGGTCCAAAATTAAACTTTGTTTGATTTCATCGAAAATTGAACTATTGGGGTTCTTTGATATGCCGAATCTAACCGTGCATGTAGATTCTTAATTTTTGGTCCCGTTTTCAAATTGGTCTACATTAAGGTCCAAAGGGTCCAAAATTAAACTTAGTTTGATTTTAACAAAAATTGAATTCTTTGGGTTCTTTGATATGATGAATCTAAACATGTACTTAGTTTTTTTATTATGGTCCCAGTTTTCAAGTTGGTCCAAATCGGGGTCCAAAATTAAACTTTGTTTAATTTCATCGAAAATTGAACTATTGGGGTTCTTTGATATGCCGAATCTAACCGTGCATTTAGATTCTTAATTTTTGGTCCCGTTTTCAAATTGGTCTACATTAAGGTCCAAAGGGTCCAAAATTAAACTTAGTTCGATTTTAACAAAAATTGAATTCTTGGGGTTCTTTGATATGCTGAATCTAAACATGTACTTAGTTTTTTTTATTATGGGCCGAGTTTTCAAGTTGGTCCAAATCGGGGTCCAAAATTAAAGCTAAAAAGGGGGTAAATTTTTTTTTTTTTTTTTTTTGGGGGGGGGGGGCAATTCTCCACAGCATATTGTATTACACAAAAGCAAAAAATTGAATATAAATTCAAATCATATGACCAATTCTAAGTTCTTTATTTCAGTTATTCTGTGTCAGAAACCTATTATGTGTCAAATATTTGAGGAAATTTTCAATTGCACAGTATTGCGCAATAGCAAGAAATTGATATGTGTGCCCTGTTATCAAAACTTTATTATTAACAAATTCCATTGGAAATTTGCCAATATAAAATGTGCTGATGAAGCTTTTTAGCTCACCTGACCCGAAGGGTCATGTGAGCTATTGCCATCACTTGGCGTCCGTCGTCCGTCCGTCCGTCCGTCGTCCGTAAACTTTTTCAAACGTTAACTCCTCTGACACCATAAGACCAATTGCAACCAAACTTCGTACAGTTGTTTATTGGTATATGTGCTACAAAACTATCGTTTGGATTTTTGATTCGTATAAAAACATGGCCGCCATGGCTAAAAATAGAACATAGGGGTAAATTGCAGTTTTTTGCAAATAACTCAAAAACCATAACAGATATCAAAATTCTGGCACCTCAAGATCTACCTGCCCTGAAATTTTGAAGAAGATCCAACGACCCATGTAGGAGTTATTGCCCTTTTTCTGCATTTTTTCCAAATTTTGCACTTATTAAGCTCAATATCTTGGATACTATAAAGGAAATTTGAAAAATTTAAATTTCATATTGTTAGGCACACAAAGATCTACAAAATTTGTAACAGGATCGAAGTTGTAGGTTCGTTCCTTTTAGGAGTTATTCCCCTTAGATCGTCAAAATTGACCATTTTTGCAGTCTTTATTCATTGTAATAAAATCGTTAACTCCTCTTACACCATAAGTTTAATTGCAACCAAACTTAGTGTAGTTGTTCCTTGGCATGAGTGCTACTAAACTGTCGTTTGGATTTTTGATTTGTAAAAAAACATGGCTGCCATGGCTAAAAATAGAACATAGGGGTAAATTGCAGTTTTTTGCAAATAACTCAAAAATGGTGACAGATATCAAAATTCTGATGGGAAGCTAAAGTGTTCAACACCTCAAGATCTACCTGCTTTGAAATTTTGAAGAAGATGTAACCACCCATGTAGGAGTTATTGCCCTTTTTCTTGATTTTTTTTGGACATTTTTGGCTTTTTTTTATGTTATTATTTAAAAAATCTTCTCCTCTGAAACTGCTGAATGGATTTTGATAAAACTTGGCATGATTGTTCCTTAGGGTATCCTGCACAAAGTTTATGCTTCGATTTTTGATCCGTTGAAAAACATGGCCACTGTTACTAAAAATAGAACATATGGGTCAAACAACAGTTTTTCGCAAGTATCTCAAAAATCATTAGGTTATGGCAAATTCTGTCAGGTTGAAAGTGTTCAGCATGATGAGAGCTACCGGTGTGCTTATTTTCGTGAAAATCTGTCAACTGATGTTAGAGTTAATGCCCTTTTTTGACATTTTTTGCTTTTTTTAGCTCACCTGGCCATAGGCCATGTGAGCTATTGCCATCACTTGGCGTCCGTCGTCGTCGTCTGTCGTCGTCGTCGTCGTCGTCGTCTGTAAACTTTTTCAAACGTTAACTCGTCCTAAACTACTGGACCGACTTCAACCTAACTTTGCTTTGTTTTTTTTTTGGGAGGGGGGTCAATGTGCAACTTCATAGTGTATTGCACAAAAGCTAAAAAAAGGGGTAAATTATTATTTTTTTTTGGGGGGAGGGCAATTCTCCACAGCATATTGTATTACACAAAAGCAAAAAATTGAATATAAATTCAAATCATATGACCAATTTTAAGTTCTTTGATTTCAGTTATTCTGTGTCAGAAACCTATTATGTGTCAAATATTTGAAGAAATTTTCAATTACACAGTATTGCGCAATAGCAAGAAATTGATATGTGTGCCCAATTTTAAATTTTAAATTGGTTATTTCTGATTTATATATAAAAACAAATAATACTGATATGGTTTGAATAGGTAAATTAAAAATTTTTAAGTTCTTAGACAACATTCAATCTGTGTCAGAAACCTATGCTGTGTCAAATATTTATTCACAATCCAAATTCAGTATTGTATCAAGCTTGAATGTTGTGTTCATAATTGCCCCAACTATTCAGGGTTCGACATCTGCGGTCGTATCTAGCTGCGCCCAGCGCAGCATTTTATTTGCAAATAACTCAAAAACCATAACAGATATCAAAATTCTGGCAGAGGGTAAAAGTGTTCAGCACCTCAAGATCTACCTGCCCTGAAATTTTCAAGAAGATCCAACGACCCATGTAGGAGTTATTGCCCTTTTTCTGCATTTTTTCCAAATTTTGCACTTATTAAGCTCAATATCTTGGATACTATAAAGGAAATTTGAAAAATTTAAATTTCATATTGTTAGGCACACAAAGATCTACAAAATTTATAACAGGATCGAAGTTGTAGGTTCGTTCCTTTTAGGAGTTATTCCCCTTAGATCGTCAAAATTGACCATTTTTGCAGTCTTTATTCATTGTAATAAAATCGTTAACTCCTCTTACACCATAAGTTTAATTGCAACCAAACTTAGTGTAGTTGTTCCTTGGCATGAGTGCTACTAAACTGTCGTTTGGATTTTTGATTTGTAAAAAAACATGGCTGCCATGGCTAAAAATAGAACATAGGGGTAAATTGCAGTTTTTTGCAAATAACTCAAAAATGGTGACAGATATCAAAATTCTGATGGGAAGCTAAAGTGTTCAACACCTCAAGATCTACCTGCTTTGAAATTTTGAAAAGATGTAACCACCCATGTAGGAGTTATTGCCCTTTTTCTTGATTTTTTTTTTAAATTTGTACTTATTAAGTTGTATGATCATTCCTTTTAGGAGTTATTCCCCTTAGAACATCAAAATTGACCATTTTCACAGCATTTCCCTTAGTTTGCAAAATGTTTAAATGAGCCCTTTAGGAGTTAAAGTTTTGTCCCTTAAATGTCAAAATAACTGTTGATGCCTTATAGATGACCCTTTAAATGTCAAAAATAGCGTTTTCTCTTGTTTTTGCCCTATAGAATGAAAACTATTGTCGATAGAGAAAAGCTGTTGTTTGCTTAAACAATCAGCTCATTGAGCTCTACAAAAGTCTGAATTGGGTCGAAGTTGTCAGATGATCCATTATAGGGGTAATAGCTCATGAAAGACTCCCTTAAAGCTTAAGGACCAGGTGAGCGATTCAGGCTCCTGGGAGCCTCTTGTTTAAATACTGTTGCACACGAAAAAAATTAACTTCAGAGCCATGTGTTAGTGTAGGATGTTATCTTATCTAAACCAATGAAAAAGACAAGACATATACAATGTATATACATGTGTAGATTAAGTATAATCATTAAAATCACATTTTCTGCAAGGGAGTATTTAACAGCTAATTAAAATAATGTTAGCTTTTGTTGTGGTGTTTATTCAAGGTTACAGAATTACACCTACATTGTACATTACAGAAATGCATTGTTCTGTCCAATCTTCCCCTTAAATAATTTGAAAAATAGTCGATTGCATTTGGGAATGAGGATATGGCTCTAAACTGTAAAAACATGTAGTATTATATATATACCATGGTAAAAAATAGGGTTTTTTTTGTGGAATAAATTAAGGGAAATTTGTATTTGTAAATTTTCATTAATCTTCAGTAAGAAGGTTTTTTTTAATGAAATTTTGTTATGATATTTAATAAGTTTTTCTTATTTCTACTTTTTATTACATAATTATATATAATCACTGTGTATTTATCCAGAAATCTAGAACAACCAAGGAGTTGACATATAAATGCACAGTTTGAGTTGTAGGATTGCTAGAATGTCATTGTAAATTCTATTAAGGTACCACCTCCAACTTTCAAGCAAAAAAAAGTAATGAATAAATAAACAATATAGGTAAAGAGGGAAAAAGAAAGAAAAAAAAAAAACGGGCGTGATGAAATATGGAAGTCTTGACTACAGTCACTTCAAACAGAACTAGACTTAAAAATACTAAAATAATTGACACTTTTGTCTTTAATTAGAGGGAAACACCAACAGACATATATTGTAGAAAACTTTGTTTCAGTGTATGTCTTTAGTACTGCACTGTGTTCTCTTCCAGTTGTGTATATTACTCTTGTCTCAGAGTAAAATTAAGCAACATTTTCTAATTTTGTGGGGTCCTCGGTGGCCGAGTGGTCTAGGTAGTTCATCATGACTACTAATGATCACTAGCCTGAAAACGCTGGGGTTGTGAGTTCGAATCTCACCTGTGGCGGGGTGAGTTCGACTCCGATCTTAATTGACAAGGATTGCCAATTTTCCTGCCGAAATTTGGTGGTTCTCTCCGGGTACTTTGGCTTCCTCCACCAATAAAAACTGGCCGCCACGAAATAGCCAAAATGTGCTGAAAACGGTGTTAAACCAGAACTAAACCTAAACCTAATTTTGTGACATTTAATGCTAAAGATTTTTTTAATTTCTCTCATTTATTCTTGTTTTATTTTATTTGTATGTACTGCACTAACATTGTAGCATTAATTATCTTGCTTTATTAAGGTAAGAAATTATGGAATGACCATTTGGTATTGCGTGACAGACTTGGAAATAATATTGCATAAAAGTGAAAATAGAATTCATTACACCATTCTTAAAGAAAAATGATTGTTCAAGACAATAAAAAAAGGCAACTGTGCTAATAAAAATTCTCCTAGCTCTTTCAAATATGTCAGATGGCCATTTCTATATTAGCAGTTTAACCATAAATTTATTCTGTTCAAGGTAACCTTCCTGAGATAATGCTCAAAACATGATTTGATATTTGTTGAGTTGGGGCTAATCATTTTGTGGCAGTTTGTCAGATTTGATGATCTGAGGTTCTAGTTTATGCACAGGGTGACCTGTTCAGGTTAGCAGATTTCTAGTCTGGCGTTTAATTTTCTCACCCATTTGAGATTTTTGGTTATATTTTGATTTATCAATTCTTAGTTCATCCACTTTGTTTAATTTAATGTTATATTCCTGATCTATAAAGCAAGTAAAAGCCATAGAACTCCAACAGATGTGACAGTCCCTTTCAGTTGGTGCCATCAAAGTTCTACTGTATATAAGTCATCTCAAGTTACATTTTACATATGAGTGTCCTTGTTAGGTTTTATTTTAATGGATTAAATCATTATTTTGGTATTATATTTTGGACCAAGGATAAGCTGTGGTTTGGGACTGCTCAATTCGTTTTTAGCTCACCTGGCTATGGCCAGGGTGAGCTTTTGCCATCACTTGGCGTCCGTCCGTCCGTCCGTCGTTAGCTTTTCATTCAAACATCTTCTCCTCAGAAACCATTTGGCCAATTCCAACCAAACTTTGCATGAGTGGTGTATGGAAAGTCCTCAACAAAGTTTCCTCATTTAGTTCTGATTGGTCAAGAAACATGGCCACCAGAGGCAATTCTTGTTTCTGATTGGCTGATTTTCAAAAATCTTCTCCTCTGAAACCGCTGGGCCGATTGGTTTGAAACTTAATAGGAATGATCTATGACATGTCCTCTACAAACGATCCTCAATTTATTTTGATCTGACATAAAACATGGCCATCGTAGCTAAAAATAGAATATAGGGGTGCATGTATTGTTTTTAGCTTATAACTTAAAAACCGTTACAGATATCAAAAATCTGACATGGGGTAAAATTGATCAGCATGACAAGATCTACCTACCCTGAAATTTTGAAGAAAATCCCAAAACCTGTTTAGGAGTTATTGCCCTTTTTTCGTCAAATTTTCAAAATTTAACATTTTTCGTCATTTATCTCCAAAACTATTTGAGATAAAAGTGAAATGTAAATTTGAAAAATGTTTGCCATGTTGAGGTCTACATACCCTGAAATTTTAAAGGAAATCCCAAAACCGATTTAGGAGTTGTTGCCCTTTTTTGTTAAATTTTCAAAATTTTTTCATTCAAAAATCTTCTCCTCTGAAACCGCTGGGGCGATTGGTTTGAAACTTGATAGGAATGATCTATGACATATCCTCTACAAACAATCCTCAATTTATTTTGATCTGACATAAAACATGGCTGTCGTAGCTAAAAATAGAATATAGGGGTGCATGTATTGTTTTTAGCTTATAACTTAAAAACCGTTACAGATATCAAAAATCTGACATGGGGTAAAATTGATCAGCATGACAAGATCTACCTACCCTGAAATTTTGAAGGAAATCCCAAAACTCATTTAGGAGTTATTGCCCTTTTTTCGTCAAATTTTCAAAATTTAACAGTTTTCGTCATTTATCTCCAAAACTATTTGAGATAGAAGTGAAATGTAAATCTGAAAAATATTTGCCATGTTGAGGTCTACCTACCCTGAAATTTTAAAGGAAATCCCAAAACCCATTTCGGAGTTATTGCCCTTTTTTGTCAAATAAATTTTCCTTGAACAATTGAACCAATTGCAACAAACTTGGTCAAATAGTTGATTAATTGTCCAATGAAAACCAGACTCCAGGTGAGCGATACAGGCTCTGGTGAGCCTCTAGTTTGAGATAGCTTTCAAATAGTAAGGCATAAAACTTATGCCTTTTTATCCTTAACAGATATTGAAAAAACCTGTCTTAATTCTTACAGAGTAATGAGACCAGGCAAAAATATATTTTGTTAGAATCTATATTACACATATTTTTTTTATACATAACAAAGTTCATAGCCTGTTATAATAATACACTGGTTGGTCTTGTACACAAGCTTTTATAACATTATTTCTGCATGTTATTTTCTATGTGACAGTCAAGAGTTAATGAATAAACAAACCATTGATGATTTATTTTGATTTTCAGTTGACAATATTATTATTATGTCAATTAGCTATAGATGATTTTGATACTGGATTTTACTAAAATTCTAAGATTACAATTTGTATATGTTAGTGTAGAAATTATGTATTGAACATTTTCTTAACCAGAGCCGAATTAACTTCTTTTTAAAATTTTATTAGCTCACCTGGCTAAAAGCCAGGGTGAGCTTTTGCCATCACTTTGCGTCCGTCGTCCGTCGTCCGTCCGTCCGTCCGTCCGTTAACTTTTCACATTTCAATCTTCTAAAAAACCACTGAACCAAATGGAACCAAACTTGGCAGCAATGTTCCTGTGAAGGTCCTTTACAGAATTTGTAATTTTGGTGCTGATCGAATATTCAACATGGCTGCCAGGCCCAATAATGTGTTCTGATTGGCTGAAATTTCAAAAATCTTCTTGTCAGAAACCACAAGATTAAATGAAGTTCTACTTTACTGGAATGTTCCTTAGATGGTCCTCTACCAGATTTGTAATTTTGGTGCCGATTGGAAATCCAAGATGGCCGCCACCGTGGGACATAGTTAACATAGGAACTTATGGGAAATACATACAGACAACTTCTTCTTCGAAACGGTTTGACAGGTTGAATTGATAATATGCCTGGATGATTGTATGAAGGTCCTGTACCAAATTTGTAATTTTGATGCCAATCAGAAATCCAAGATGGCTGCCAGTGCAGAACATAGTTAACACAGGACCCAATGGGGAAAAAAGATCTTCTCAGAAACAGATTGAATGCATAATATTTGCCTGAATGATCATATGATGGTCCTCTACCAAGTTAGTAATTTTTATGCTAATCGTAAATCCAAGATGGATGCCACCACAACACATAATTAACATACGACCCTATGGGAAGTACATACAAACGACTTCTTCTCAGTTCACTGTATGACAGATTGAATTGATATTGTGCTTATTTTACACCTAGAATTCATGGGCTAGAACAATGAAATAAAGAGCCCATCTCAAAAATAATGTCAATGTAAGTAATAAAGTTTTATTTTTGAGTATATTACTAAGTGAATTAGCACTTAAAGTCGAACTGTTACTAGACTGGTACAAAACAGAACTGCACCTGGACCATGTTGAGTGAGGAAAATCACAGGTTCAAGCCTTAAAAGAACTTTAAAATTGGTACTTGCTTTTTTTCTACTAAGCATGCAGCATTAAGGAGACAGATCACCTTGGTGTCAAAATACTGTGTCTTAAGTTAGTTTTCATGTCTAACTGTAGACAGCTATTTCAAAAAACCATCCGAAAATGTTGGTCTACTATAAAGCAGGTCTATACACATGAAAGCATCCGTACACAATGGTCTAGTTCTCAAGATAGAGCCGATTGTTCACTTGGCGTTAAACAACATGCACTCACTCATTCAACAAAACATGATTTTCATCAATTGTTCGTGGTAATCCAGGTGAGCGATAACAGGCTCTTGAGAGCCTCTGGTTTTCATTTAATGTTTTTATTTTCACAACTGGATTAGTGAATCATCAATTTGAAATTGTGCAAAGAACTTTATAATGATTTGAATTTTCAGTTTTTTTATTCTCTAAATTATTAAAATCACAGCCAGATTTCAGTTTCAATGTAGCATATCTGTTAATAACAGGACCTATGTTACAGCAGGTTAATTTTGCATCTGACTGATTTGTAGTAAGTTACTGCTTGTAATCATCAAAACTAAAGTCAGCCTTGCTAATAACCTATCATCATAGTAGAGGATTTCCTTATAGTCTCTTTGTACTTCTACAAAGTATATTGTAGCTTGGGGTACTGATATATTACTAACTACAGTGTAATAAAAGACAGGTTTCAACTTAGACCTGCATGAAAGTTTCGTTTTCTTAAAATAAAATTATTTTTAAATTACTGTTTATCCAGCTTATTAAAATTTTTGAAAACGTGTTAAATTTTTTGATGTTTTTCTTCTAGGCGGTTTGGACTACAGTACTGGATCACAGGCATCATCAGTGTTCCCGGTTCATCCAGATGTCCGCCTGAAACATCTTCCATTCTATGATGTAGTAGCAGAATTAATGAAACCCACTAGTCTCGGTAATTATACAAACATTTAAAGCAGTCATATGCATTGTATTGTTGAATTTTAATGTACTCAGTTGTAAAAAGATAAAAATTATTGGGTATGAGGTATGCAGTAGTCAGATATTTAGATTTTAACATGTCAAGAGTATAAGCTTGGAAAATCCAAGATGTGCTAACAAGACATTTTGAGGGAGATTCTCAAGTCTAAAAGAAACCATTTTCCAGACTTCATTTCATTGGCTATTTATGCACTATGCTGTCTCAATAAGGGGGTTTGGTGAGGCAGAATTACTATAGTCCATACCAACCAAATCAAATCTATCAAACAACAGAATGAGAAATCTACTCACCATGTATTCTGGTGGAAACAGCCAATGGGACAAAATGGTCTGAAAATACAAGTGATTTTCAGTGAAAAGTTGACAAAAGTTTACGAGAGTCAGTCCTTCAAATTAACAAACAAAAGACAAGACAATCACTGAAAACACTGGACCCTGGCTTGACTCAGTCACGCATGTCAAATATGCTTTCTTTCAATTTTAGTTTGTACATTATTAGAGTGGGTAGATGTAAAATGTATAACTGATTTTTTTTTTATTAAATATTATGGAAAAAATCCAATGTTAACTATTTATGCCTAATGTAGCTGTAATAATGGTTAAAAACAAGATAAAAGCATTGTTTTACACACTCTGTTACAATTTTTGCATATGTGCAGACATTGTGATGTTTTGGTATTTTTCAGCTCCCAGGGGAACATCAAAGTTTCAAGAAACACATTATAATTTCCATCTTACACCACAGCAAGCACAAGATATAGCTATGTCTAGGTAACAAATCTTTATTTTTGTTTGTTTGATGTATAAAATTCAGTCATGGAAAGTCCTGGAAAGATTTTAAATTGTACAATAGAAAATCTCTACAATCTTGGCAGATATTCATTATAAGACAGTTCATAATCTGTTGTCTCATTCAGATATCATTACTATATAGTTTGTAGCAAAACTTTTTTATACATGAGACCTGTAATCCAGTTTGTATGAAACTGCCAATGGATCAAACTGAACATATTAGACTTAAACAAAGAGATTTGGTAGAATAGAGGAATTTTTACTAGACTGCTTGACAAGTTTTGTATAATGTTTATCAGCCTGAAAGAGATTTTTGTTATTTTAATGATATTTTTTATCTGTTTTAGGGACTTCCGACCAGGTGCTAGATGTGAATACATGACACAAATTCAGTTACGGTTAGTAGCGGTAGTTTTAGAAATTGTACAGAATTTGATTCATGTTTGACAAAACACAAATTTTGAAACATGGATTAAATTTAATGAATTAAATTATGCATAAATATTACAATTGTTACTGTGAACAGATTTCATTAAAAAAAGAATAGAAGGTCTAAATTCATTGATGTTTTCTTTCATCTGTATATTGCAGCATCTTTTAATTAATGTATTCAAAAGTCTTTTTGCTACAATTAGTCTTTCTATGATAAGTTTACATGGTCTTTCAAAGATACTAGTAGCGGTGATGAAATTGCAGGGGTCATGAACTCAGTCAGTACATGTTGACTGTATCTTTGGTAACAGCCTACTAATCTACATGTGGTGGATGTGTTGTGTGTTAGCAGGGATGAAACTGCAATGTCTGAGCTCATCTTAAATTATATAACATTAGATTTATAGTTCATTTGCAAGAAAAATATTCTATCAGTTCTTGCTTTTAAATATAGCATGATAGAATGATTATAAAACTTGTGGTTCATGATGAAATGATCGAAAATAGATAAACAACAAAATGGATATCAGGAAAGGTCAACAATGACATACCAATCAATCAACAATACCCAACAGATCAGAATCCTGGACAAAAAATAACATAAAAGAGTAAAAAACACAAACATGAACACAACAGATAGTCAGGATAGTCTGATTTGGTACAGACAATGAATAGTGGTGGGTACCCAAACCTCGCCCTTGTCTATCCTGACACTCTGGTGTATAAAACATACTATAAAAACCAATACAGTATAATTACCAACAAGGTGATGGCTTGCTAGAACTGAACAATTTTGGTTGGTCTTTATATAATTGAGATAGCAGGGTTAGAATCTTTTTAACAGTAAAACTAATTATCCCCTCATAGCTGCAAGTCAGATAATGGAGCTCAGTTAAGGTAAAAAAGTTTATTAAAGTTTATTATAGACAAAGTTTATACAAAACTCCACTTTGTAATGTAATATTTATTTTTTGGAAATCAAGTGAGTTTTTTTATAAGTTAAGAACTTCTGATCTATATCTTGAATAGTATAGTTTTATCTGTTTTGCATCTCAAAAATTTTCTAATCAGAACTGTGACAATACATGATGCCTATTGTTAAGTGGACTTACCTTAGAATTTCATTACAAATTCAGGAATAAACAGTTATAAACATGAACTTGGATCATTTAAAATCATTAAATGGAGTATATACATTTAATCAGATCCTTTGAGTAAATCTGGTTTCCTAAAAACTGTAAACCAAATTGTAATTCTAAAATTTACAGTTTCAAGTTGTTGTTAGATTTTGAAGATATGGGAAAAAATCATATTAAGCATAATTTGATAACAATAATGAGTGAAATTAATAACTTTTTTTAATTTTTCAGATTTTGTTTATTAGAAACAAGTTGTGAACAGGATGACAACTTTCCTCCCAGTATATGTGTGAGGGTAAATGGAAAATTAGCTCCCCTGCCAGTAAGTTGATGATTTTATGGGTAGATCTAATACAAATAGATGATTTTTGGCTTATTAAAATTTAAGATTGAGCAATTCATTCTATTTTTAAGTTGATTTTCCAGTGAAAAAATTTATGTGTTTGTATTTACATCATTGCAATAGAATTTCATTTTGGTGAAAAATGTAAAGTTTGTTATCATGAATATGACAGACCTGATCATCATTTGAAACATACTTTGTTTAAAGCAAATGTTATCGAGAAAATGTTATGATCAAGCATGCCTGTACTGTATTACATATTACAATTGTTTCCTATTATACTAGTTTTAATTGTAAATTAGAATAATTTTTATGACTACAGAATCCCATCCCAACAAGTAAACCAGGTGTAGAACCTAAACGACCAGGACGACCCGTAGATATCACTTCATTTTGTCGCCTTTCACCCACAATGCCCAATCAGATAGATGTGTCGTGGGCCACAGACTTTGGGCGGGTAAGTATTAAGTATAATAGATTTACCATCAATAGTACTGATTTATAATCAGACAAGAGACATGATCTCAGTAATAAATATGGTTGCAGTTAAATTGCCTTTTTGGAATCAGCTTTGTATTGGGCAAGTTATGTGTCTGGTAACACTTTTATAGACGGATAGCATCATTTATGAAACTTCTATTTCTTTTGGAAAATAAGGTCTAATATCAGGATGATAGATTATATTCCAAACAGTGGCTGGATGAAGGGGCAGCTGTGGACAAACACGGTTTTAGCTCACCTTGTCCAAAGGGCCATGAAACCACCTCGGTGGTCTCCTGGTAGCGTGCTCGCCCCGAGTGCGGAAGGTTGCGGGTTAGAGCCCCTGGCTGGGTCAAACCAATGACATTAAAATTGGTATTTGCTGCTTCTCCGCCAAGCGCGCGGCATCTAGGAGTAAGAGCTAAGACTGGTTGGCTCGGAATCAGTATAATGTGTCCGAATGAGGTGATATGTCTTCCTGCGGACAGTTACCTTGTGACTTAGCGTGTCGGTCAACTACAAAGCAGGAATCATATTCATTATCATATCAACATGTTCTCGTCCTGATCTGCACCGGGTTGCCACTGGACATTAAACAATAATTCATCCATCCAAAGTGCCATGTGAGCTGTCATTTTAAACTAACTTTTTAAATATCTTCTATGAAACCACTGGACCTATTTTGAAGCAATGGTCCTTAGTTACTCCTCTTCCAAAATTTTATCTTATGACCCATACTGCCATTCAAGATGACCATGATAGCCAAAACTGATTTAACATAGGATCCTTGGAGAAAATTCACTTCTTCTCTAAAACCACTGAGTAAGCTGGAATCAAACATAGAACAAATTATCCTTATATGGTCCTCTTTGAAAACTTTATATAATGACCTAGACTGCAGACGAAGACTGCTGCAACTCCCAAACTTATGACCCCATGGGAAAATTCACTAAAGATATCTGAAATAACTTATCCAGATGGAAACAAACTTTGCATCCTTAGGTTTTTCACCGAAAGTTTATTACTTCACAACATCTAGCTAATATAAAAGTGTCTGTCATAATCTAACAGTTAATTTTGATTTATGTGACCAAGTGAAATGCAGGCAAGCTGTAGAGTCTTGGTTAGTAGTACAATAAATCACTTTTGTATGTATCTTTTGAATAATGTTAATATTTCATGTAGGCTATGATGAAATTGCAGGGGTCATGAACTCAGTCAGTACATGTTGACTGTATCTCTAGTAACAACCTACTAATCTACATGTGGTGGATGTGTTGTGTGTTACCAGGGACGAAACTGCAATGTCTGAGCTGATTTGTACATTTAATTATCTCTTTCATAGTCTACAATAATTTTTTACAAAACTGAATTATGCAGTACCCTTTTGGCCACTAATTTATTTTACAATATTCTATTTACCTGTTGTTACAGGCAAATGATATATAGTTTCGTTGAATATTATTGGTAAAAGCATTTAAGTATGTTATTGAGAAAGATTCAATCTGACCTAGAGATGATTATTTACTGTTAAGACATGTAATTTTTCAGGGATATTGTGTAGCTATTTACTTAGTGAAAAAATTATCATCAGATATTTTATTGATGAGATTAAAACAGTTCGGAAATCGACATCCTGATCATACCCGAGCTTTAAGTAAGTAAACTGTAATGTACTCAGTCATTGGATATGAGGTATTAGATTCTAACATGGTCAATACTATATCAATGTTCATATTATAGTGTTAAAGATATATTTCAAAGATGCTATATAGAGATAAGAATCTTTGGTATTTGGGGTTTTAAAATTATTGGTTTTTCTCATTATTTTGCCTATAAGAAATAAGAAATAATAAGAAGAAATAAGAAATTTATTATACTAATCAAGAACCCATAAAGGGCATCATATTACAAGACAATAATGAATGTGATTGTACATACATATATAGAACAATAAGAAAATACAAGAAGGACATATATATATAGTCTGTTTTCCTATCATTTCTTTTCTATGACTTGAGGCTTTGTTACTGTAAAACAAGAAATTTTTGTTTGGAATTTAATTTTGTTTATTTCATGGGTAAGTATAATCAAGTAAAATGTTAATCAATACTTGTTAAAGTTGGAATCCAGGAAATTTTATCTCCATGAAAACTAGTGTTCTTACAGTATTAATATAGTAATGTTGTGTGTAGCAATGACTAAGCCTAAAAAGTAGGGGACTCAATAGTGCATGACACAAGCGGATTGCAGTATTTCATTAGCTGAGGCTACTATTTTGGTCATTGCTACAAACAGCTATTATTATTACGCTGACTAGCATTTTCTGTTAAAGATAGTCTATATCCTCTGAATCATTTAGGCTTCTTAATACTGTGGATTCATTAATATTCGTTGAATACCAATTTTCGCGGTTTTCGTGGTTCCCAGTAAACCACGAATTTAAATATCCAACGAAAAATAATATTTTTACTCTTGTTTAAATGCACTGAAGTTTGAAACCACGGCGTTTTGAACAATTGCGTTTTTACAGCATGTACTTGAATTCTGACATATGATGAGTTAGCTATATCCACAGAGGATACAGTGTTTCATGTAATTTTATCTTTGGTAACATATAAATGCTCAAACAATTTTCTTCATAAAGATTTTGACTGTGTAAATTGTCGCGGAATTCACTTTCGGTTTTTTTTTATTCAAACATTCAAGAAAAATCTTAATCCTAAGTAGACCTAAACAATACAGACTTTCTCCTAAATTACAGTGAAAACATCTTGTCAAAAGATAATAAAGCAGAAATTATTGATCGTAATCGGATTAAAAATATGTGTGTATATGCCCCGATGTATTTGGTGACAAGTGATTGCAATTTTGTCAATAGATATTTCACACCTGTTTAACCTAATGAGTAAATAATTACGGGTTTTGTTAATCTTGTTAAATTCATGACAAGCTTTAATTGTTCCGTTACAAATTTAAAGAATCTGTTTGTTAGACTTTTGTTTAATGAGCGCTTTAAATCAGTATTTTACTGTACAATGTCAAGTCTGATCGGCACGTGTTGTCGCAGTATTTTCATGATATCTGATGTGCCAAGCCACGAATTTAAGTATTTCAACAACTTTTTATATTTTTTATAAGCCAGCAATCCACGAATTTAGGTATCCCACGAAATGCCTTTTTTCCTCTATCCACAAAAATTGGTATCCACGAAAATAAATGAATCCACAGTACTCAAAAAAAAAAATGTCTTTTTGCTCATTTTCCCTCCTCAGCAGGTACACAGCAAACGATGCCTTGGTAATTCTCTGCCCACTCACGGAGGTGAAAATGGCATAGTGTATATTACACTATTTCATACAGATTTCTAAAGCTCACAAATAAACGCTTGGACTTATAAATATAGGTCTATTCATTGAGGATGAATATGAACACACATGTACAGTTCTAACAAATAGAAAACAACAAATAGAACTTGATCTAAGTTCCATTGCTGAAATGCATATTGAACATTCAAATTCAAAACCTAAACTGCAGTCAGATGTCAGTTCATTTTGGTTACACTCCAAAAACCAGTTTGTGAAAAAAAAGGTGGAATTGGTTCATAACCCTTTAAACTGTTGAAATGGTTACATTCAAGTGAATGGACCATATAAATATATGACCTTGGTTTGGGAAGGAATTTTATGGTCTTAAACTGTTTCATTGGATTTGAAATGTTCATTGTTAAAACACAAGTCCCATATCTTCATTTGAGTTTCCTCACTGTGAAGTGACACCTATCTAGTTGATGCTTACCATCTCCTAGGATAGACTTGTTAAATGTACTTTTAGCAAGATTGCTTGGATGAATAAATTATTCAAAATTTCTTATTTTATATTTTCAGTCAAAGAAAAATTACAGAGTGATCCTGATAGTGAAATTGATACAACAAGTCTTAGGGTTTCTCTTATGTGTCCTGTAAGTGAAGCAAAAAAGTTCTGAAGTGACTTTTACAATTCATTTCATTTTTAGCTAACATGTACCAGTGATCCATATATGAGCTTTTGCCATCACTTCAAGTGTGCCATCATCTGGGAACTTAAACATTTTAATAATCTTCTCTGACATCCTTGGGCAAGTTTTACCAAGGAGGTGGTGCTCTTTTAGAAATGTTTTCAATGAACTTAATCACCCACCATTATGACTGCCACAA
The DNA here is from genome assembly GCA_028015205.1 of Mytilisepta virgata. Classification (NCBI taxonomy): domain Eukaryota; kingdom Metazoa; phylum Mollusca; class Bivalvia; order Mytilida; family Mytilidae; genus Mytilisepta; species Mytilisepta virgata. The sequence goes on from CM051517.1 coordinate 6,987,416, forward strand.
CCAAACTAAGTTTAATGTAGAACCCCATGGGAAAAATTCATTTAGACATATTGTCACCAGCCAAACATTTAGCTCCTGTCTTATTGTCATTGATTGGCTAATTGAATCTTCTGTTTTTTTCACAGAACAGAAATTAAAACTTGTAGTATTTCAGCAGGAGTAAAATAGAATGAAGTAACATCCATCCCTCCTTTGACCTTTGCCCTTGGATCCTAACTGGAACAATGCACTCTACATAGTCATAACCAAAGTAACTATTCAACAGAAAGATGAAATTTGTTTGTATATTCCGATTTTTATGAGATAATTTCAATGACATATGTTGACAGGTTACCATTTTACAGTGTATTAGTATTTGAATGTCATAGGTTAATGTATTATATTATGGGGTTCTTCTAATCCTGTCACATTTAACTTATAATTCTTCAAAAGTTTTTGGACAGAAGAAAGTTATAAATATTAAAATATATTTGGACAGACACAACAGAAAATTTAGTTGTCTTATTATATAGGCAAGCCCTTTACACATACACACATGTATTTGTGTCAGTTTATATTGACTCATTCATGGTCATTGTAATTTTTTTTCCAGCTTGGTAAGAGTAGAATGACAATACCTATTCGAGCGAGCTCATGTACACATTTACAGTGCTGTGATGCTATGACATTCCTTATGATGAATGAGAAAAAACCATCCTGGATGTGTCCTGTTTGTGATAGACCTGGTCCATTCCAAAAATTAATAATAGATGGGTATATAACGATGACATTTCATATTTCTTATGTAGATAATATATATTTGCATGAAAAAAATTCCTGCAAAAAGTCACCTGAGTGATGTACTAAATTTATTTGGTGTGCAGTTAGGATTACCATAAAAGGCCTCATTACATTGTACAAATAAATGGAAAATAGTAAACAACATGTGCTACTACAAACTTTTTACTTTACATGCCACTCCAGCAATAAAATCTAACTTTGGCATACTGGTTGACATTTTGCAGTAATTTTTTGCTCTGACAATAATACTTATTCAAGACTTTCAAAACTAATCAGTCATTCGACATATTGGTTTATCGTTTAGACATGCAACATTTTGCATTGAGCACCACTAATGATTTGTATAGTGACAAAATATGCACATAAATTTAAAAACTTTGGTATCACAGAATATTTATTAAGAAATCAAATTTTTTCATTTTTGTCAAAAATATGACAGGATAAACATTACAATAACTAAAACTAACATTAAAAAAATATTTAAATACTGGTCGCCACAAATATCCCAACTTTTTCCAGTGATATACAAGTTCATCAAGTATATTTTATTTCATTAATGTTCGATTGCATTAATTTCTGAATTTATAGTTGTTAAAAGCTAAAACATTCAGAGAAGAAGTTCTAATTAAATATGGCAGAGACCATAAAGAATGCAGGTATTAGTTTATGTACTATGTTTTTTCTCCATGCATTCTTGTTTCAATTATTTTTTTATTGCAGGTTATTTGTAGAAATTTTAAAGCAAGCACCAGATGTCGATGAGATCCAGTTTAATCAAGATGGAAATTGGTGCCGACTCAATATGAAGAAAGAGACGCATGTTATAGCTAGTCCCATTATAAAAAATACACGTCCTTCATGTACAGATACCAGTGGTAAGATACAGTCAGTAATATGTGATAATAGAAAGGAAGGTATCAAATATTTATAATTGTGTTCAGAAATATTTCATCTTATACAGCAGGTATCTTAAATTCAATATATGTAAATAATCTTATATACAGATATAATTGTCATAGATACAGTGACTACAGTCAGATATCAAATTTATCAACTTAGTTATAGTAAATACAGTCAGGTATCTTCAATCGTAATTCACACATATCTTTTGCTATATACAGTCGGATATCAATAATTTATCGTATTGTACAGACATTTTTAACAAGTTTTTACAAGCAAAAAATTAATGTAATTATTAGTTGATGATTTATGGTGGGCAAAAGGATGGCTTTAAACATTGATGAGGAAAAATCTGGTTTTGCTGTCAGTTAGGCAACTTGTTGTTGGTTAGATAAACTCATATATCAAAAACTGTCCTAAGATACTGATATACTTATTTAGGTACACTCGGGTTAGATATAGTCCTGAAGTCATCTTATATTTATCCCATTATAAAGAAATAAGTGGAGAGTTAATTAGGTGTCAAAAATATATCTTTGTGTACAGAAACAGTAAATAGTTGCATTAATAAAGTCTCAATGATTTTGAAATCAGCCAATGTGTAGTTGAAAATGTAACAAAAAATCAACTAATTGGATAAAGTAATATTGATCCAATAGTTTGCTTGTTTCTAGAAACATTCAGCCAAAAATGTAATATTTTTCCAGGTGCCTCTCCTGAAAAGAAACCAAAGATGGATGTTATTGATTTGACTTTGGATAGTGACGATGAAGATGAGGGATCAAGAACACCGCAGCCAGCACCCTCAAACACAAGTTCGAGTAGTCCTAGGGTAATCAGCCTAGATTCTCCTACACCAGTTAATTCAACAATCTCATCTGGCTCACCGATGTTATCATCGCCTGAGTCCAACATCAGATCTCCGTCACCAGGCACTAGTTCAGCCTCAGACTCTCCAATGTCAGATAAAGGAGGGTCTCCTAGTAAATCTCCATACAGACCAGCATCAGTGTCTCAGTCTCTTTCTCCTGTGTCATCAGACGGAACCATACCAAATGTTTCATCACCTTCTATACCATTAGGACCACCCACACTTAGTTTCCCAACAGATTTCCCTCCACAGTCTAGTGCACCATTACATTCACCATTAGGGGCAAGGATATCCCCCATCACTCCTCCCACATCTGGCCCCATGTACCCTCCATTCCCACTGCCACATCCCACACCAGTTTCCATGCCAACAGTTCAGCCACCATATGGTCATTACTCAAGTATGTACAATAACGCTCCAGAATTAGACAGAGAAATAGAGGACTTTATTCGTGGAATTGTGTGGGACAATCCAAATTATCGGTAATGTTGGAATTAATTTGTTGTTTTATTTATGAATGAAAGATTAAGGACCACAACGAGCCTCAATGTACATCAATGAAGTATTCCTAGTCATATATTGTCTTCACCACATATATATTGAAGCATTCATATTTTATCATGTTATAGTCATTTTTATCAGAATTCTTAAAATTATTTCAAAGCATTGAGAAGAAAGACTGTTTCATTTATTTAATTTTTTTTACATGTGAAGTAATCACTATGGGATTTTTTTAGTGCTATAGTGTGTAAAGTTGTAAAATATTCTGAGTTTTAAATTATTGAAGGTATGTAAATATATATGAGGATTGCTTCACTTTTAAAGGGAGATAAATCTTATTCTGTATTTTTGTTTAAATGCTGAAAGAAATCTTCAACTTTTTTAAACTAACTGCTCGTCAAGTCTATTCCATATTTAAGTTAACAACACGGTTCTTAATTAATCATGGTCAGGTGACAGGATTTGATCAGTGAAGATTTTTTTTTTCACTAAAAAGAAACGATTCTTTTCATTTATAGTTTTTTTCTTGCAGTAAATAGATAAATAAATAATATATCCACTTTTCTACTAAAGAAAAATTAGAGCCTTTGCTATTTCATTGATAATGGAATGACACATTCTTCGTTTACAATCAAAATTTTCAATTGTGATCACATCTGTCACTCAATGTTATCAACATGTTTCACTGCACGTTTTGTTTAATTTTAAAATTCATAGTCAAATTGTATCTTCAATATTACAAAAGATAATCATGTCATAGTTGTAAAATGAAAAGTATTTTTTAGTTTTAAAAACAGTCTAAATTCTTTTGCAATATTTTTGGGTGCGACTGGCCTCAATTGTACCCAAATTCACAATTAAGAAATATTCTTATCAATGTCAAATTGAGCAAAGGGCATGCCAGCCGTTTATTACTTTGATTCTAATATGATAAGGCCACACCAAAATGATCTGTAGTTCTTTGGATTTTGCCGCTTTGATTTTTGCACTAAGTAAATTTTAAGAACAAATTTTTTGGCCACCTCATTTTGCAAAAAAAAATCCTGAAAATTTGCCCAAAATTCTTTATTTTTCAAGAAGTGAAAAGTAAAAATTGTTCGCTGCCCCTAAAATTTTGTAAAAAATTGGGGATTTCTTGCAATATTTTATTTTGAAAAATTTATGGTGACGTAAATTTGATCTTCGCTCGAAAAAAAAAGTTTTCAAGAAAAAAAAAAAACTTTAAATTTCACACTTGCACCTATTTTTGCCATCCAAATATCCAAAGAACGAAAAATTAATTTGTTGTGGCCCAAGGTGCATTAGTTTTGTTATCTGAGAGAACCAAATAAGGCCATTTATTTTTAATAAGTTGGTTTATGGATCCGCCGACCCAATTTTTACCGATTTGAAGAAAAAAAATAAAATTGAAAATTTTTGGTTTTTTATTACCGCCGACCCTCTGAAATCAGCCATCCCAAAAATAAAAATAAATTAAAATCCTTTTTGCATCAAAACTTCATAAAAGATTATGTTCCAATTCGTCTAAAAATAGATTATCCATTAATAAAATACTTGTAAACATGATCCCAAAAAAAATCAATTAATAGCTGTTAGTTGATGCCAATTTCCAAAACAAGTTTTATGAAACGAATTTCCTATTAGAATCCATGCGGCTTTTAAGTTCGTTTTGTATGAATATCTTGATTCCTTATGATATCGAATCCACTCATTTTATGTTGTCGTAGTTGACGAGTCAGATCCCTTAAAAAGGGAATGGTCTATTGAACAACACCTTTCAAGATAGATGTTCTGACATTTGGGTTTCAAACCATTTGCAACCTTTGTATATTTGGTAATATGACCAAGATTGTTCAAAAGTACACGATTTTCCCTTTTTTTTTCTTTTTTTTTTCTGACCGACCGACCCTATTTTTAAAAAAAAAAATTTGTAAACCAATTAATTAAAAATAAATGCCCTAAGGCATATTCTAATGGAAGTCATTTTGATTTTAATTGATGAGAACTCTCACTGAAAAACAATATGTTTGGGAAAAAATGTTTTACCAATCAACTTATTTTTTAGCAAAAATTTAAAATTCAAATCAAAATTTCAGTATTCATTTTAATGGATAATTTGTGAAGTTGGTCAACTTGTGATGTTGACATGCAGTCACAGGTGTTGATATGAGAGCATGGCTGTGTTTGTAAATCAAATTCAGAATATTAGAGTGGAATTCTCTGACAATGTTTTTTGTGTTGTCAGGGAGTTAAAACTAGTAAGGGATTATTAGTATCACATATTAAATTCATATGTATACAAATTTTCCACTTTTCATTTAAGCCAATTTAAAAAAATAAACAATGAAATTTTGTTTCACAAATAAATATAAGAAAAACAGAGTGAGATACACATATTTACAAAATTTTCAGAACTATTATAATCAGAAAATTTATACAAATAGAGAAGAATATTTGTATTTATTACATTTATAATTTTATTATATTACTCTATTTCTAATGGGACCAATATGATAAATTTCTGCATTTATAATTTATTTCACCTCCAGATTTAAAGTTATGATTTTTTGCTTTAAAATATTTTTCTGAAACAGTACTAGCAGGGTAGCAATATGCCCATCGATGATCCTAGGTTAAAATATTTAACCAAAGGAAAAGTTTTCAGACAATCTGCCTCAAAAAGACTTGATTTGTGAGCAGACAATTTGAAATAATTTTCCCTTCAGAAATTACAGTGCTCTTCAATATTTGCCATTAAGCAATAAGAATAGGTAATGATATACAGTGTATGTAAATTATCAAGGAAAAAATGTTGATTCATAATTTTTTGGAAATCAATCCTTTTAATGTCTATACTGTTGAGGCACTCAGCTGTTGAAAATTGAGTATTCATAGCCTGACCTGATGTGGTTCACAAGTTGTTTTCAGCTATGGTCTATATATTTTATTTCAGTGTAAATTTGTCTCTTATTCCCCATTTTATTTCATTTTCATAAAACATTAACACATTGGGCATTCAAAATGATACTTATTTTCTTTCCCGATACTGATTAACCGTTTTTCTTGTTAATAAAACACCAGAATATAGTTTTTATAAAAATTCATAAAACATTGAAATACTTAGAGTCTGCAACATTTTTGCAAGGAAGTGAAAACATAAGTGATTGAGTTCCTCAACAGTAAAATCATATAACATATTTGCATGTTCATTAATACATTATTCATTATCAGCACATTATGTTTTCATCAGTGCATATTTGCTCTTGTGTTTTTTCGTCAATATACATTTGTTTGGTTCTTTTAAGTAATATCTGCATTCATTCATTATAACAATATCATTTTCTACATATTTATAATTTATGTAGATGTGTTTTATTTTATTATCTTTTTTAAACAGTATTGCCACCTGTTAAAAGAACGTTAGAAAATATCTATTCATGTATACATTTTTGTGGAAGTTCTGATATTATCTTTCTCATAAGAATTTCTGAACTCATCTTTTGACCTTTTTTTTTGCAGTAGTATTAATGTAAGTTTGATATATATTTTGCTGAAAAAAAATTCCATTCTGAACTCTCATATCATCTATACTTATTGAAACTTTTGTCCACGCAAGTATTGCTTAGATGTAAGACATATTTTATTTTCATTATGACGGACCATTATCTATATTTATTTCATACAGCATTGTTACGAAAATAAAATGAAAGTTGTTGACGAGTGTAAGTTTTTATGTGTATGTTGAATGTATGAAGAATCTATTACATGTAAATAATCTTGTTATAAAATGATGGTCATTAAAAATTGTTGATGATTTTCATAGTTTGTTTTTATGTAAGGAAAATTGTCAAATCAAGGAAAAATATGAGAATATTTTGACATAAGAGCAGAAAAGCACTGAATTGTTATACTAATATTTGTTAAATCTTGTTCAAAATACTAATTATTTAAAGATGTAATGAAAATCAAATACTATTATTAGAGCACATTGCAAAGTATTAACATATTGCTATAATTTAGTTATTGTAAGGTATCAGTTTTATTTTAAGTTTTAAAAGAAAGAAAAACAATTTGGAAAATTATAATTGTCCATATAGATTTCCTGAAAATTTACCATTAATATAGTAATGTTTAAAATCAAAGTGAAAAAAAAGTTTTTATTAGTCATCCGATGGTCAAAATTATCAATATTTTTCTTGGATTTGGCAAAGAAATTATTTGTTGGCATCAGAAGATTTGAATAAAAGGTATTATTACATTGAGTGTGGTGAAGTAGCAAGATTTCCAATTGAAAAAAAATCTGATAATTCACTAGTGAACAAGGACCTGATTTTCTTCTCTTTAAAGGTTCCTTTATTATACATAGTAACATGGCTGCCAAAGTATCATTTTTCGCTCCTTTTACAGGTTTGTGAACAGAAAAGTCATATTTCATGCTCAGAAGTGGTGTCATTAAAGTTACTATACAAATGTCGACTTATAGTCACATATAAAACACAATCCCTTGTATATTCTCCTTAAATCTTTTGAATCTATCAATGTAATAAACAGATTTACTTATCTTGAAATTTGAATATGAATAAACTACAACTTGTGACTAAACAGTGCTAATAATTCTCTTTTGCACTAGGTGCATTTGTACATTAATGTGTTTGTTTGGTCACTTGTTGTACGGTATTCTAATTTCAAGATTAGTTATTCTATGACTAATGTATTACACAACTGAATTAGCACAAATTTGTACATTAATTTTTGGCAGCAGTGATTAAGGCTGAAACAGCCTAAAATAGATCAGATGCTATATAACACTCAAATATCGCAAGAAAAGGGAAGTGAGAACCCTCAAAAGAAGAGATTGTTAAAGCTTTTGAGGGATTCTAAAAACTAGTTTGTTACAGTATTTACAATTATCTTCATGCTGGTGCCAAAATATTAGCAAATATTTTTACCTTCACTAAAATTAGAAAATGAGTCAGACTCAATAGGCATTGATGCATTTAGCATGTATCAGAAGATTACATTCAATATTAAACTTCACCAAGAAGGACAAAAAATTATTACACTGTAGAGCAGAATGTTACCCTTTTCTAAACCAGTGAAAAAGGAATTTTGAATGAAGCACAATAAAAAAAAATGTACAAATCAATGCTTCCCACACCTATCAAAATCTATATAATTAAGATATAAAAACATTCCCAATAATGTTAATATTCAGTTAAAGCATAATACAGCTGTAGACAAATAGATTTTTTAGCTCACCTGTCTCTAAGAGTCAAGTGAGCTTTTGTCATCACTTGCCGTCCGTCGTCTGTTAACTTTTACAAAAATCTTCTCCTTTGAAACTATTGGGCCAAATTGAACCAAGCTTGGATACAAGCATCATTAGGGTATCTAGTTTTAAAAATGTGTTCGATGACCCTGCCTGCCAACCAACATGGCCGACATGGCTAAAAATAGAACTTCGGGGTAAACTGCAGTTTTTGTATTGTATCTCAAAACTAAAGCATTTGAGCAAAAATGACATGGGGTAAAAATGTTCATCAGGTCAAGACCTACCTGCCATGAAATTTTTAGACGAATCAGTCAACCATTTGTTGGGTTATTGCCCCTGAATTGTTAATTTTAAGGAAATTTTACAGTTTTAGGTTATTATCTTGAATATTATTATAGATAAAGACAAACTGTAACCAGCAAAAATGTTCAACAAAGTAAGATCTACAAATAAGTCAACATGAATCATTGATTAACCCCTTATAGAAGTTTTTGCCCTTCAAAGACGGCATCCAGCATAAACGTTAAAGATCTTCTCCTCTGGAAACCTATGGGCCAATTGGGACCAAGGTTTGGTGGAATGGTCCTTGGGTGGCCCCCTTCCAAAGTTATGTGTGGCATCCCTGACTTCGAACAGACATGGCTGCTGTTACTAAAAATATAAAAAAGGGAGGAGGAATTTTAAAAGTCTATGAAACTACAAGGCCAATTGGGACCAAACATGGCACTAATGGTCTGTAGGAGGTTCTCTTTCAGAATAATGTCTGATGACCTTGACTGTTAACCAAGATGGCCACCGCAGCAGACTTAGTTTAACATAGGGTCCTATGGGAAAATTCATTGAAAAATTTTTGTCTGAAACCACTTGACCAATTGGAACCAGACTTGGCAGCAATGGTCCTTAGATGGTCCTCTTTTAGAATTGTGTCCGATGAACTGGACGATCAGCCAAGATGGCCGCCACAGCCGAACTTAGTTTAACATAGGACCCTATAGGAAATTCATTAAAAAATCTTCTTGTCTGAAACAACGAAGCCAATTGGAACAAGACTTGGCAGCAATGGTGCTCTTTCAGAATTATGTCCGATGACCTGGACTGTCAACAAAGATGTCCACCACAGCCCAACATAGTTTAACATTGGATCCTATGGGAAAATTCATTAAAAAAATACTGAGCCAGATGGAACCGGACTTGACAGCTATGGTCCGTAGATGGTCCTCTGTCAGAAATATTTCCAAAGACCTAGAATGTCAACCAAGATGGCCACCATAGCCGAACTCAGTTTTTCATGGGACTCTGGGAAAATTCATTTAAAAATCTTACCTGAAACCACTTGGCCAATTGGAACCAAACATGACAGAAATGGTTCATAGGTGGTCCTCTTTCAGAATTGTGTCCGTTGACCCGGAATTTGAAAAGATGGCTACCACAGCCAAACAAAGTTTAACATTGGACATTATGGGAAATTCATTAAAAAATCTTCTTGTCTGAAACTACTGAGAGGTTGGAATCAAACTTAGCAGCAATGGTCCTTAGATGGTCCTCTTTCAGAATTGTGTCCATTGACCCAAACTATCAACCAAGATGGCCACAACAGCCGACTTTTTAACCCTGTGGGAACTGGTCGCTATATGTAATAGGCAATACACTATCATGTGAGTGATACAGGCTCCTGGGAGCCTCTGGTTTTGATTTAAATTCACAAGAAAATAATTCAAAAAATTATTCTTTCATTATGTCATAAACATTCTGAATCCGGATTACCGTAAAAATTTAGATAAAAGTTGATTACAAAAATAGGAATCTTCCATAAATAATTTTTAAGAATAAATAAGTTCCACAACATAGAAAATATGGGAAACATTTTTCAAATGGCATCATATCTCAGTATATCTATGAATATTTTACCAAGTTTCCAGGATATGGGATAAAAGATATTAGATTACAAAGGACATGTTATGTTTTGGCCTGATATTTGGCCCCGTGAATTCCAAAATCAAAAAGTAATGAAAAACCTACTCTCAGCTTTCATTAAATACTCTTAAAATGAGTTTTTTTCACGAACATGTTTTGTTTTGAACAAGAAATTTCTGCAAGAATGGCAATATGCCGTCAAAGATGGCTAATTTTGAAGAAATCTATAAAAAAAAACCAAATTTCACTGACTTTTGGACCTTCAAATTAAAATTTTGATATGAGCAACAGACTTGCCCAAAACGATATTTCACTGAAATGTTTCTAATGTAAGACAGACATTATATTAAAAAATCTTTTGGGGGAAGACTGTTGCTCATAGTTGTTTTGACCAAAATCTACTGTGAAAACACTCAATTTTTTTGAAATCCTTGATTTAGCAGACGTTCATGTCGTCACTGTTTCATCATCGGAAGGAATTTTGTACAATGATTGATAGATTGTTAAAGTTGGATCATTATATGATAAAAATGATAAAAACTGGAATCTGAAATCTTTTAATTTTTCATGTCAGATGGGGCCAAATAACAGCCTGAAATCAAACCTTCTTTGGGAAAATGTCTACTTGTTGAAAATTCATAAAATATAAACATACTCCTTCATATGTCTGTAAACATTCTGATGTGGGTTAAAAGCTGTAGAGTTTAGTTCCATTACCCAGAAATCCCATGGAGGTATATCAATGATATCAATGATATTATACCACTTCAATTCTCTTATCACACTGAACACAACAATTGAGCTACATTAAATGCATGAGTGACTGATAGTTTTGCCTTTAATTTCATATCCTAGGAATCCATGGAGATAAATCAATGATACTTCACCACTACAATCCTTTTACATTACATAATGCATTTCTCCAACCGTTGGGTCAATATGACCCATGTTTCATACAAGTTTTTGCCTTTAGGTCTATTTCTCAGAAACCTTTAGAATATCAGTACTACTATACCTATTCATTCATCTTTTATAGTAAAACACAATTCAGCAATATTTTAGTCACCATGACCTATATTTTTTGCTTGAATGACATTGGTAAAATTTTTGCATTTTTGTATATTTTTAAAGAACCTATAATGTAGTAAAATTTAAAAAAAAAAGGAATATTGGCGATATTTCACAACAATCATCTTACATAGAACAACATAACTCTGCAACATTTGAGTCACCATGACCTACATTTTATGGTAGAGTGACATTGATTTAAGTTTTACATTTTGGTCTCATTTCAAAAAATCCTATTTTGATATATCAATGATATTTTGCTACTACAGTCATCTTGTTTAGTTCAACACAGATCAACTACATATCAGTCCATATGATCTACATTCCATGCTTGAGTGACTCAATTAAATTTTTATGTTTGGATCCTTATGTCAGAAATAGAGTTTAGTACTGTGGATTCATTATCAATGGGGTAAAAGGTAACTTTCATATGTTTAAAATAATTCTCAAAACGATTTCCCGACATAAATAATAGGTGGGAATTCTATGTGCAGGAGGACGGGGAATCCATGTCTTACAGACACAATCTCTTAGGTTATTCTTAGGTTATTCTTCTGAACTGCCGAAATATACGATGTATAGACTGATAGACTGACAAACTTGTAGCAAGGAAGAGAGCATCTATAAAAAAATTATGATACCTAAAATATAAGCAGATTTTGCAAACACTTTGAGTTGTCTCCCATTTTATACTGGCTGTAAAACTTTTCTCATCTGGTCCAAACATATTCACATAATATTATTTTGTTGTTATGTGTAAATCCTCCTTTTTTCTCTCGCCGTGATATTGGCTGCAATATCGCCAGCTCGGCGTTAAAAAATATTCAATCAATCAATCCTTTTATCTCTTTCTGTAGTGAATATTGGCAAAAGAATACCAAAGGGACAAACAGTGAGAAAATTCCGTAAATCTGAAATCCAAGGAAAAGACAGTCATGAAACATGGCAAAAATGCCACAAGAATACATGTATAACTAAAAGAGAAAAAAAGCATATAATAAACTAAACAAAAATAGAACCAAGACAGCACAGAAAATAATTACAAATGAACTCGCACTAAAAACGGGGAGTGACATCAGGTGCTCTGGAAAGGTAAGTATGTCGTGTTCCATCAAAGGCATTTGTCACGTTGCCAGTAAGTAAAATCGTAAAATTTTTCAAAAATATTCTCTTCTGAAACCACTGAGTGGATTGTAACCAAATTTAGTCGCAAGCATCTTTTGGGTATATACTTTGTCGATTATGCTAAGAGAGGCCATGGCTATTTTTAGAACAATATTTTGCTGTTTTAGCTTCTATCTTGAAAATTATACAAGATAGAATCTTTCACTCGATGAAATGATCCTTATGATCAGGCCTACAAAAGTTGGCATTGCGTCAAAGTTGTATGACGAGTCCTTTTAGAAGTTATTGCCCTTGAAAGAGATAGATTTGACCATTTTTGCTGTTTTTTGCTTCTATCATGAAAACTATAAAAGATAAAATGAAAATTTCAACTGATGAAATGATCCTTATGACCACCTACCAAAGTCGCTTAGGTCAAAGTTGAATGATGACTCCTTATAGGAGTTATTGCCCTTGAAAGGCTAAATTTGACAATATTCGCTGTCGTTGGCTTCTATCTTGAAAACTATAAAAGATAGAAAGAAACTTTCAGTGGATAAAATGATCCTTATGTAGAGGCCTACGAGTCGCCTAAGTTGAAGTGGTAGGACAACTCCATATAGGGGTTATTGCCCTTGAAAGGCTAAATTTGACATGGCTGCCACAGCCGAACTAAGTTTAACATTGGACCCTATGGGAAAATTCATTAAAAAATTTTCGTCTGAAACCACATGACCAATTGGAACCAGACATGGCAGCAACTGTCTGATGATGGCCCTCTTTCAGAATTATGTCCAATGACCCAGACCGTGAACCATGATGGCTGCCACACCCTAACATAGTTTAACATAGGACCCTGTGGTAAAATTAACTTTTCTCGTCTGAAAACTTGACCAATTGGAACCTGACTTTGTAGCATTGATCCTTAGATGGTTCTCTTTCAGAATTGTGTCTAATGACCCTGACCATCAGTCAAGGTGGCCACCATAGCCAAACTTAGTTTGACATATGACCATATGGGAAAACCAGCCATCTAGTTTTTTAATGTCTCTAAAACTCTTTGATCAAATAAACTTGTACGATATAGTCTCTACAATAGTTTGTGATCATTGTGAAGTCCAAGAGACGTATTGGGATCACCTTAAAACAATCCTCACCCAAATTTACCGTTTAATCTTCTCTAATACCACTGAGCTAATAAGAATATAATTTGATGGATTGTCCTTGGGATGGCCCATTTCAAAATTATATTCATAGTTCCGAACCTTTACCCAATATCACCCCTGTGAACACTACAGACTTTAGAATAGTCCTTTGGTGGTCCCATTTTCCGGGTGTGTGTGGGGGTGGGGACGGGATGTTCCAGTTACTAAATACATATACGATGAAATACTACCATGAACTGCCTGACGAACTGGGTGAATGGTTATTGAGTGGTCGGTCCCATTTCAGGAACTGTTTCCATGGTCCGGACCTTGGACCAGAATTTCCTTCATTAACCTGAAGTAGAAATATCAACAAGACATTCAAAAAGATAAATTAAAGCCAATATAAAAAATATTGAAAGCCTTTACTTCAAAACCAATTGTCCGATTGGGAGGAATGTCTTCAAACTAGAACTGTTCTCACTGTTATTGAAAAATATTAGTAAAAAGCCACTGATATTGGATGTTTAGTTCCTCTTATTGCCGTTGAAAGGCAAATTAAATCTAGGTGACTTTAACATGCCCCAAGGAACCTGGTTGGACTTTTAAAATTGCTTTACGTAGTTTGTATATTTTGTCGGCGTGGCTCGAGCTCGAGAAATCTCCATGGAAACTGAAAACATGATATATTGATACTGTGTATGGCTACTCTGTGAGAGTCAGTTTCTTCGCAAGTGACAACAATATTTCTTTGGTGACCCTAAATAATTCTTCATTTTCATTCTTGTATCTTGCCATTTCTTTGACAGAAGATTCCCGTATCCCTAAATAACGGTTCCTGTCCGAATTTACCACTACCGCGAACTCAAATAAAAATGTTTAAAAATCACTCAAAGTGGCGTAAAACCTCCTTATCCGTGTGTCACTTATGTTTTTATTTATATAACATAATTTCTGCTTTTGATTGAAATTTGTTTGGCTTAAGAGTTAATTTGGTGGCCCAGCTGATACATGAAGTATTTCTTTGCAGGAATTGCAGATGTCTCCAATGGAAATAGTATTGGAAGAAATTGATTGTGATGAACAGATTTTGGATCTCACCTTGTAAAGGTGTATCTTAGTATCATTGTGATTGATAGGACACTGGATGATAAAATTCTATATTAACATTTTTCTCTGTGAAGGAATGAATATGTTGTATTGATCTCAAATAAAAAGGACAACAATTTTGAACTCATTTTTTTCAATCTGAATACCAGTGAAAACAGTTATTTATATTTTTCTCGAAACTTGATGGAATGATCCCGTCTATATTGGACGAATCGATATTAAAAGTAGTAAAACGACACATATTATTTATTATATACAAGATTAGGGTATAGATAAAGGTCTGAACTAAGGGGGCCCTCTTTGGGAGGGGATACATGATTTTAGGTTAGAGTGGGCGCAACATTAAAATATGTTCGCTGAGGATATCGACACGCGACAGTTTTAGTATTTTATGGCCCCTTTTCACCTTCTAGTAGAAATATTTTGTGTTTTCCAGAATTTTTTTGTGAGCTTTTTGGGGTTGGGGCGACTGAATAGTCTGAATCCTCACGTGGATATAAAATTTGATTGTACAATACATGTTCATTGTAGCTAAGCAGGCATGCTATAAAATGTAACAGCTTTTCGAACAGTATAACAGACGTTTCTACATAAGATCGGGATGTTTTATCAGAACACCCAATGGTCGATGGACATCTTGTACCGACAGACGTTCAGTTATTTCCGCGGGTATAAGAGAAAGCAACAGTAAACTTATTAAAGTCGTTGAATAGATTCGTTGTCGTACATGGTTAGCAAGTAAACCACTAATAAAATTAAAGGTGGAAGTAACATATGTACTGAGATACTTGTTTTATTAGGATAAAGTATAGCCGCAACCTTCTATAATAACCTTCACCATATGTCTTTCCGGACACATATAAAAGCCCCATACACCACTGTACAGTAGTGTATGGCGCTGTTATTTGTATAATAGTAGTGTATGGGGCTGTTATTTGTATAATAGTACTGTATGGGGCTGTTATTTGTATAATAGTATATGGGGCTGTTACTTGTAAAAAAAAAACAAACGCCTGTGTGTCCGGCAATATTTCATGCGCCATCCGACCTGAGATTGGAAGACGAAACGATATGTTGCATACTTCCGTGTCAAATGTCTCTCTTTTCACCTGCGTCGCCAACGGCGAAAGCAGGTCTAGTAACCACTTTACTGCTTCTGTCCATCCGAAAGACCATGGGTAGGAAATTCTTGGCTTTTACAGACGGGAATGATTTTATACTTTGTCTGCAGCTTCATAATGTTGAGTTGTAGCGTGTAAGCAACTTTTGGACCTGTCGTGCAGCCAATTCGTGTTTGCAGATAGTTAAACATTAAAAAAATACTCAAAACAATAGAAAAAATTTCGTGAAAGTTTTCTTGACTTCTACCAAAGTGAATGATTGTATATTTTGTCTGCAGCTTGATAATGTTGAGTTGTAGCGTGAAAGCAACTTTTGGATCTGTTGTGCGGCAACACCCTGTTTGTGGGTAGTTATAAATTCAACAATACTCAAAACACCAGAAAAATTTTCGCGAAAGTTTTTTTCTGTACAGAGGGGAATGATTTTAAATTGTCTCTGCAGTTTCATAATGTTGAGTTGTAGCGTGTAAGCAATTTTTGGATCTGTTGTGCAGCCACATCAATGAATTGCATGCTGCCACTCAGGTCTAGATCCGGTTTTGGTCTTTATTGTTCCAGTTGAATCTAACGATCCGTACCAAAAAGGGATAATAATGGATACACAAGAGGCCGGTTTGGGGTAGCAAGGTAACTTTGGACGATTACTGGTGAAATTAATATTTGGATAAACTTTGAAAGTGGTAATTTTCACACTGTTTGTTTATTTTATTTATTTTTTTGTGGGGGTGTCATTCCCTTGGTCTGACAAGTACTGAGAAGGAACTAGTTTCGGTCGTGAAGCAATGTCTAAATGCTATTTATATATACCTTTCCCCCCCCCCCAAATTTTTTGGGCAGAAAATGTTATTCATCAATCACCAGCATGTCTGTATATAAATTCGTATGGTTCGGCGTAGAGCTAAATAAAAGTTGGTGTTATTTGAAATTTTATTATTTTTAATTGTGTTTTTTGTTGCTTGAATTTCTTTTATATTTTTCTGATGTTACCAAGTTGCTTTAATGGCTAATGTTATTTCGTAGTCGATTTTCAGATCACTTTCTGCGATTTTCTTTAAAAATACCGGCTATAACATTCTCTGAAAAGGTAACTCAATAATCAATAGTTCAGATAAATTTCCTGTAATTGATAAGAGAGCAAAATTGTAGGACATTAGGGAACAGTCTCTCTAAACACAGCATAGTAAAATGAATGACCTAAATTTCTCACAAAACCATCAAATACTTGTTTTGCTTTGTCATTGTATTGATATATAAAAAGTCAAACGTAACTGTTCCGTTTTACATTAATATAAGTCATTTTAAAAATACGGATAATTCGAATCCTGAATTGCCATAGGAGGAAGTCTAAAATTATCTGCAAATTTAAAATGGATTAATATTGATCCTGAAAGTTTATATATCTTGTGGTTTAAGGTGAAATCAGGTCAGTAATGACGCAGATACACAAACCAATATCGCCTCTCAAAGAGTATTCTTACACTGTAGAAAATAGTTTCGTTTAAATAGAGCTGAAACATAAATTCCAATTCATAAAATACCTTAAAATGTTACATTTCATTAAAATGAGGAAATTTTAAGTAATGAGACAACGGTAGAGTTCCGTATGTTCATAGATGTTGTATTAATGAGCGGAATGATATCTTGTTAATGATCAACCTATATATATGATATAAATGTGTTTTCTCTTTCCTAAAATAGCACACCTCGGCGAATTTAGTGACAGTCGCAAGCAAAAATAGAAACAGACAAGCTATTTTGGTTTGATTATATAAGACTAAAGGTAAGTACTTAATGTTTTTGATACAATATTTAAATAACGATTCTCTTGAAAATATTTGGGCAAAAGTTCAAATATTGAAACTTCCCACTTTTCGACGAAGTTTGAAAGTTTTTGGAAGAAAAAATATTGATTTTTCTATGCTTTTTACTATCAAACATGATAAAGCCGTGGCACATTACTGAATATGCGGTATACAGACACCTTAGAAATGAAGGCTTTCCATTTAATTTTACAGAAAAATCAACACGGAAAAAGAATCGTCTGCTACATTAGCGAGGAATCAAAACGAATAAAAGCTACATTCATTTACATATATCTAGGTAAGTCGTATTTTTTCGTAAGATTCCAAAACAAATCCGGGGTTTGCAACGAAATTTTGGGGATAATTACTTGTACTTGGCCGTTTATTTCTCAAGTGGTAGAAGGAATAAACTTGGTCGGAACAGTCTGGGAGATAATTGGTGTTAAGTCAACTTAATGAAATTGGATAGAGTTTGCGTCATCAACACGTCAAAAAGAATGGGTTGTCACTGGCAACAAATTACCAAGGTAATTGGTGCACCTTGTATCGGAAGATCAGCATGAAAATTGACTCTGCTAGTAGAATAAAAATCGTTGACATCTCTCAATAAGAACATTCCTGCTCAAAATACGATCATACATTGATTGATGAAAACTGGACAATTAAAGGTGCAATAAAATCCCAGGTTCTTATTTGTGCATAGGTGAACAAATATTCATTTCAGTTTTTTAAAACTCATAAATTTTTATTTGAATAGATTATAACCCATTATATTTCATCTGAGAACATAGTAGGGGTTTTTCTTTTATACCAGAACTATATACCTGACATTATTGCAACTGTTTGCCATATTTATTTTCCGGAGCACCTGGGTTCACTCCTGGTTTTTATAGGAGTTCGTGTTGTTCATTGTTTTTAGTTTTCTGTGTTTATTTGTTGTGCTTGTGGTTGTTCGTTTGTCTTCCCGGGTTTGTCTGTCCAATGGATTACGTTTTATTGATTGCTCCTTAGGTATATTTGTCCTTTTTATGGTATGACATAAATTCTACTACATATTTGACAAAGTTATTTGAAAAATGACACTAATTACTCTGTAATTTTTTTGTCATTATTTTTCTGCAGTCCTTTACTATTTCATATTTTTTTATGTTTTATGAATTTCAGTGAATAAAATCTTTTGGTTTCTCTATATGTAAGTTCGTTTTGTATGCTCTTTGTGAACTCAAAATTGGTTAATAATATTTTACTTTATTCACAGTGCTGTGTTGTTTAGATATCCCTGCAGCTGTTGGGATCCCCATGTCTTTCATCCTTTTTTAATTGTCATCCAGCAGTCCACATTTACAAAAACAAAATATCCCATGGCAAACAACTTGGTTGGATATTTTTCAAAATTGAATTTTGCAACTGGGTACGGGGGTTGTCCAAACATTTTACCAATCCTTTCAATAGAAGATTAAGAGGTCCAAATAGGTTGAAGGGGTTTGTGATTTAAACTTAATACTTTGAAAAAAAATTAACCAGGTGGAAATAGAAAACTCCAAAAAATCTCCTCTGAAACTGCTGGTCCAGTTTGCACTAAACTTTCAGCTGAAATGCTCTGTGGTTGGAAACCTTTTCCAAAATTTGTTTGGCAGTCTGGACCTTCAATGAATGTGGCTTTCATTTATAAATTATGAAATTATAAAGCTGAAAAATTTCCTGTGAAACCACTATGGCAAACATGGCTTATTTCAAATTATGTTTGGAGATCATGTGTTTGATCAAACTTAAATTAGTGGTCTAATTGAAACCAAACTTTGGCGAATGTGCCTATTTTGGTATCTTGCAATATTACCAAAACCAATGCAGACACATGGAAGCCTCTGTTGTGTGTGTGTTTTTGTTACTGTTTATAATTGCAGATTTGACCCAAATGCATATATTTTATCAACACCATGGAGAAAGAAATCCAATTTGTCAACAGTTTATTTAAACCATAATAATCTTGGTGACAAGTTAATGTGATATATTACAATTTTATTTTTTTTACAAGAGAAAGATGAAGAAAAAGATGATAGAAATGGGTATTTCTCTGACCAAAATATGAATAATAATATCCAATTGAGACAATATTTGATCAGTTAATGTTTTGGTAATAGATTGGGACATCATAACACACACCATAGTCCACAGACTTCAAATTTTATTCAGCAAAATAGTCATTAAACGTTAAAACCAACAACCACTGTACCCGAGTACAGATAACTCATTTTATTGTATTCTGTGGTATAATTATGGCCACACTTGATTACCATGGTAACTAGATATTCATTTTCATATTTAATGGCAATTTAGTCCTTGTCTTATGGTGTGGGTTGTTGCTCCATTATGTGAAGACCATAATGCTACTACCCCCAGATGTCTCAGAGTCTTTTCACATATTCCATCCTATATAGGATGTTGTGTTAAATGGTGCAAACCTTATATCTATACATTTTTATATTTGTTAATAAGTATTAAGGAAATAAAATTCATTTTTACTCTAACATCAGTTAATAAACAACTGTCTGCCAGACATCCATTCATGTTCAAGGTGTCTTAAATTTGAAAATCAATAATTTATAGGATTGTCATGTTTACATCAATTCTTACACTTGAATTAAATTTTTATGAGGACACAAATAAAATAAATTTGTTGACTTCATGAAACAATTGAATAATTGAGTATGATGTAATTGAATTTAAAATGGTCCAAGCTCTATAAATTAATTTTTTATGAAAGAGAGGGAAACTTCAGTTTAAAGATGATCATCTAAAGAAAGGTTGGCCAGCTTGCTCTAGGTTGTCAGCCAAAAAAAAAAAAAAAAATAGAATTCTGGAACAATTGATAGGTTGAAAGATTTGTTATGACTTGTATTAGCCATTAAGCATAGGTACTTCTAATGAGCTTGCTGCTACACTTCATTAAACTTACAGTTATGTCAAAATTATGCATAAATATTATATGTTCTAGAAATTTAAAATATGAACCAGAATCCACTATCATAAATGGTAGTTATGTTCATTCTCCATGTGTACTGTTTTTTCAGTATCCATTAGTGTATTTATTGTGTAAATGCTTAGTATCAATTGAGTGTTCCAGACGGGAGTTAACATCTTGCTTTGTACTGAGAGAATGCCAAGAAAGCTGGCAACAACTGTTCACTGGGAGAAATATGTAGTTGGCCCGATGTAGGGCTAAAAACTGTATTTGTTTAGTGTTGTTCTAAATACCCTACCTTTGAATAATGATTACCTCACTTCAAGAATTTGAAAGCATGAAGAATTTGACAGCCTGGGCTTGCGTGGTCTGAGGTCAATCAATGTTATTTCTTGCTTCCTTAGCTAGATTTTTGGGATTGAAATTTGTATTGGAATTACATAATTAATAGGGTGTAAGTTCTAAACACTTGTTCTAAGAGATATGTCAAAAGGTAGCTACAATAATGTAGCTCCTGTGACAACTTTTGACTCGGCAGTTAGGTGATGGTAAGTTGCTTTATTTTAATTGATAATGATAGAATTAAAATATTTTTACAGTTTTTGAACAAAAACAGGTGGAAAATATGCCTAAATGGCTGCTCCATTACGAGTAATGGGACCGCTTTATAGCTACAGCGAGTCAAAAATTGTCACAGAAGCTACATTATTGGAGCTAGTCAAAAGGATGCTTGCTAGTCTTGCTATTTCCAATTGATCTACTTGAAATCTGTGTTTCATAAGGTATCATTTTCAGTTACATGTAGTTGTTGTTTTAGTATGCTCAGGGATTGCTAATTAGTATTGCTAATTGACTATAGCTATGAATTTAAAAATTGTGCAAGTGTGTATGAGTCAACCTTTGAAAGAAAATTTATTTAAAGAACAAAGTAAAGTTAGTTTACAGACATAGAAGTTGAATTATTTTATATAAAAAAAAGAAGGTAATCGATAGATATAAGAAAAAATTAATGATTTAAAATTCATGAAAAGAAAAAGCTTTTCTATATTAATTGTTTGAAATGCTAGTCAGAGCAAATCACAGCATGGAAAAAGCTGCAGTCACATATTGCTTTTATTATAGATCCCAAAATGTAGTGAATTTCAATTTATTTCGCTACAGATTATTATGAATTATAAAAAATGAACAGTGAAAAGAATGAAAAGATTTAATATGAACACAGAGTTGTCAGACTCAATAGAGTTGAGCTAATGTGACTATGGATGGCTGCTATCTTGTAAAGTTTTCTACATTTTTTGGCTATAGTAAAAACAGGATTTTCACCGAACTTTGATAGGAGTATTATGTAATTTTCCATTTTTTCTCGATGAAAATGGTGTCTTTTGAAGTACACTATCTTTATATGCTGTAATCCAAATTGAAACTGTTTCTTTTGTAGTTACATAGATGTATTTTGAAAATAGTGTGTTTATTTTTGGGGATTTTCATCTTTCAAAGAAATGATTCATTGTTAATAGAAAAACAAAAGTTTTGTCAGTTAATAAATATGTTTTAGAGAACTTGTCCAATATTGTAAGATTACAACCTTTTTGATAGAGAAATGAAAGGAGACATCACATCACTAATTAAAACTGCTAGAACTGAATAAATCATGAATTAGTATCCTCATTTAGCTATACACTCTCTTTATCTTGGTATTATCTTCATCTTGAAGTAATTTTATTTTGTTGTCTGTGCCCTTTGAAGTTAATTAGAACTGCAGCATTAAATTGAAGCATTATATATACTGGTATACAATGTTTGACAGATTGTGAATTGGGAAATTTATGCAAAAATTGTGACAGAATAAAGATTTTTTTAAAACTCGCAGTGTGTTTTAATTGATGACTTTCATTCTCTTATCATATAATTAATGTTAAAATGTTTTGAAAGTAATTAAAAGTAGCCTGCAGTTGTTAGGGCAGCCCTGCCCCCCAAAGACAGAAATCCTTTTTGGTCATTTAATGTGCAGTATTTAATTGGTCTGTTTAGGCCAAATGAAGGAATAAGTGCATAACAACAACAACAACAAATACTTTATTGCTTAATCAGAAGTGCCCACAAGGGGCAGAATAATTAACATTAATTTCATACAGTGATTACAAATGATTCAATGTGATTCAGTGCATATGTTAAGGGTAGTTTGCTTATGAAAATAAGGGGTGTCCCTATATATCCAATTCACCATACTTTTCCAGGGGTGCTCAGATTTGTTCTGTCATGCTCAAGAACACTATTTCTGGATTAATTCGATCTGACATTTTTCAAGTATTTTCTTATTTTACCAGTAGATAAGATTGTAATCTAGTTAATTTGTGTTTTTGCCACTTACACTAAGGCAAACAACAGTCAGTTGGATTCTATAGGTATTTGTGGAAAGTAAGATTTTTTGGTTCATTCCCGTTTAGCCAACTTTTTGAATTTTTAGGTATTACAGGTAAAAAATGAAAGTTGGATAGACGAGATCAAAGGTAATTAGGAACAAAGGATTCTTGATTAGGGCTTGGGTTGGATGACAAAGGTAATAATCGACTGAAAATTATTCCAGGAACATATTTCTTAAGTATATAAATATATAATGCACTGCTGACATTTGCGAATTGTAACTCTGGTATTTTTTTATGATTTTTGAGTGATTTTTAAAAAAATAAATTTTGTTGCAAGTGTTTATCTTGATACAGACATTTATTGTAACTAGATAACATATTTGTTATAATTATTTTTTATTTCTTGTTGTTAAGTGACCAATTTCACTTTCATAAATGTGCATCAAATGTTGTTCTATATTCTGTAAGTTGTATCTAATTCATCCCAGTTTGAGTAGGTGGGAACCACGTCTGTGTACTGGAAAACGTCGATCTGTCCTTGCTGCAATCGCTCCTTTTGATGTCATAGTCTGGTATCAATGTTGCGGTATTTCAGCTTGCGAGTCTTGCGTTTTCCTCCTGCAGCATACTGTATGAGTCGGATCTCGGTGGTAGCCTGAGTGTTCTGGAGTTTCTGGATTATGAGGAACAGATTCAGGTGAGCCTTGTTTAACTGATAGTTGAGTTTTCTAGTGCCAGCCTTCCAGATGGTTAGTGGTCCTTGGCCCGACGTTTGAGTAATGGTTCCATTTCGCTTGTTCTCTGTCAACCCACTGTTCGCTAACATAATCGTTGAAACTGGTGGTCTTTGCGTCGTTGGTTTGGTAGTCGTCATACTTCTTCTACTCGTTGAGGAGTTACCAAAGGTAGTGCGGATTAAGACTGAATACTAGTTACTCATAGCCACACTTTCTCAAGTTTCCTCACAATTTCATAAAAAATGTGTTTTTTTCTTTATTTTTGTAATTTAATTTTACAGAAGATAAGTGTAAAAAAATACCCTTAAATCACATTTAAACTTTCCATAAATATTTGAATCAAATCCTAACAATTTCCCCCATATTACTGTTCTATTTACATATAATGTTAATCTAAACAGGAACAAATTTTCAGTCACAATTTAAGATGACACCTAATAATTACTAAATAAACAGCCCACTAATTAACTACAATCTAAAGTTGGCTAAATGGGAATATTGTATTATACCTGATTTTCAAAAGTTGGTAAAACGGGAAGACACCGATTTTTTTCCATTATAATGTGAAATTTTATTATGCAACAAATAATTTGTGCTGTGTGGACAATTATAAGGTGGATTCAACCTTTTAAGAATCCACCCTTGCAATATCATCATATAAAAGCTATATATATTTACTTCCGTTTGTATGTAAAAATAGGTATATAAGGCTATTCACATTTAAAAGTGCAATATCCTGAGAACACTTTAGTGCGGCATTGTTTCTTTTGTACCAGGTCACTGTATAATCTGACATACCCGACTTAAACAAAAAACATTGAAAGTGGGTGTATTGTAAACACTTCAGGGTATGAGAAGAAACAATATTTAAAGAGAGTATTACAAACAGTTTGTCAAACATATTATAAAGAAATTACTCAGAACCTTCAATGTTGACCAGATTTTTGGCCGTTGACCGACTTTTAAAAAAAAGAATATATTAAATTTAAATTAGGCATTAAATTTTTTATACCTTCATGCTTGAGTACAAATCAATTGAATCAGCTCTATGTCTCTCAGTATGCTTATATACGATTTGAAGACCACAATCTAAGATCCGTATGTAACATGTATTGGAATGTTTTACATCTAATTATGTGTTTTGTGTAAAGTGTAGGTTTGCTAGTATATTAGACCGTATTGATTATAGATATGCCTGGAGCTGTTAGGAGAAGTCGTGTGAGTATATTTACAGTCATCATTTGTATTGTATTTCTCATTATTAAATTCCCTTCAGTGGCTTAATTTTTTTTCAGGAATAAATGTTTTAAATTTAAGCTCAGGTTTAGCATTTTGTTAGCTTCTTTATACTAAAGCAGTCTCAGTAGGGTTTTAATTATGTCATGGTAGTAATGCTTTGACAAATCTTAGCTGGTGTGATCTTGATTCTTGATAAGAAATCATAGAAATATTAGGTTTTGTTGATAATTGAAAATGTATCAAATTCAGTGTGACAGTAATTCCTAAATGCTTATTTTGCATAGGGTTACAATGACAAGAGCTTAATTTTAGCGTAGTAGATTATTTATGATACAATTAATTGAAAGAAATCACTATATAAAAAAGGGCAATTTTGTTGACTTTTAGGCTGCTTGTTACAGTTTTAAGAGTCACAAACTCTATCAAAAACTCTTGTTTGAAAAGGTCTTATAGCCTTTGACTTTCACAGCTTACCTTACATAAATGTATAAGCTGATATATGCTGCATCATTGATCTGCTAAAGCCTTCAGTATAATTTGCCATATTATGTAGCACTGACATCCAACAGATTAGACCCTGTTTTAATATGAGGGGACCCAAATGATATCATAATGATTGACCCAAAGGTGTCCCGAATATATAGTTTTGTAATGAAAAGCTACAGTTTACAAGAAGATTAATTCATTATCATAATAAAGGATTTCTTTTTAAATAGAGCATAACTATACATTGTCTCAGAGTATAAAATTTATTTCTTCTTGATACAAAACAGGATGGAAACACTTGCCATGCCTCATATTTAACCTGTTTCTCAGACTAAATAAATAATTTTATATGGTGAATTCAGAATGTAATGTTTATATTAATGCAAAATGTCATCGTCCTGTATGATTGAACACCTCTTGTGTTCAATTAGCTGTATTATACTCAATCTTTCTTGTTACAATTTTAGTATTCTTATTCATTGTTGGAAACTAAGAGTCAGTCATGCTTATGCAGTGTAGCAAAGCCTAAGTGTGACTGGCTGTGGGTATCCAATGATGATTCTTATTAAGAAGACATCCTAATTATAAATTAAGCAAATTTATTACCAAGACACAATTACCATTTTTATGATCCAATCTACTCTTAAAAATTCCATATCTTTTGCTTTGTAGATACATTTGGCTACCAAGTCAAGTCCTTTGAAGATTTGATTTTTAAACTGATTTTTGCGAACTTGATCACTAGATAAAATCTGCATATTGTGTATATATATATATATATATATTTAGATTTGTGAAAATTAAAAAAAAAAATCATCTGCAGTTATTATAACACATAAATCAGTCTTGTGATGTTAATTAAATTTAAGGTATATTCACCTGTAAAGTTGGATATCTTTGATCTTAAGATTTAACAATTGACCATCCTTATAATTTACATTATCACCCTAACACCTTTTCCATTTATTTCATTGTAGGTGACATGAGTACCGATTGTTGTCCTTTATATCATCTTAATTGTATTTAACAATACATCTTTATAAATTCGCGTGCCCTATAACCATCAATTAGCCTCTGTCCTTTTATTCATTGTTACTACACGGGTGATTGAATACTAGCGGTTCTTTTCTTTTGCTCCTTTAAAATTATGAGCCATCATGAAAACAGAGAAATTAAAGAAAGTGCTGTTTGAATAATGGTGATTAAAATTTTCGCAATGGTTGACCTTTGGTCATCACCTCTGACCATTGGTTAAGGACAGGTGCAGTAACTGCAACAGAACATTTGCTATTATTTCAATAATTCTATCATGCATCATATCAAAGGGGATAGCCTTAATGTCTTGATGCATGCATCTGTCCATATTTTAAAATTTTCATAATGAAATATTAAACACTGCATGTTTTATCATAAAGTAATGTGAAATTAATGAGAGAAGGTAAATTTTAACTAGACATGTAACTGCCGTATAAATTCATAAAAAAGTAAAGACTTGGCAACAGGGGAGATTGTGTGTATAGGTCATTTATCATCCAGACATTTTCATTATTTTTATGAATAAGACTTCTGTCAGTTAAGATATGTTTTGTCAGAAATTGCCGTCATTTTTCATAACATTATCATGCATGGTCAAGTTCAGTTGATGGTGATAGGTCACCAATTGGTTTAACAGCAGTTGCATATTCCTTTGTGCTGGCTTATTTATCTTCATATTTGTAGAAGATTGCCATTTATAATACTGTTTCCCCCTTTAAAAGGTCTAGCTAACTCACCATCTTATGTATTTTTGTATTTTTCTTCCCCAATTATAAGGAAAGAAAAACATCCGCCTAATAGAATCGGAAGAATCAGAATCAGATTTGATTTAAAATCCAAACTGCAGGATTGTCATCATTAATACAGTTATATACATATAGAAATTAAAACATACACAATATACATTTACAATACCTAATAATACTAAATGACATATAAGTTTTATTCAGTTTGGTTAGACTAATTTTCTTCTCGTTTTCACAAAAATGTTACAAGGTAAGAATCCTTTTGGTAAGTAAGCAATTACTGGAAGAACCAACCCAGACATTTTTTTCAGATAATTACAGTAGCAGAGTCCATTTTGTAGTTCATCTATAATAACTTTTACCTAATGATTGCCATTGATTCTGATTATGTGACAGGTGCTTTAATCTTTTTCATGATCAAGACAAAATTGTCTACATCTGGAAATTCTGCAAAATTCTGTAATTGTTTTTGTAAGTATGTTTGCTGGAAAACTTGAACCTTGTTGATTCATGTCAATAAAAACATTTGTAAATGAAATATCTATATATGTGTATGCCTTGTTTTCTTTTAAAAACTCAGGAATGACAGTCAGTATACTTGTTATCCGTTGATAACTATATAAACAACATTTCTGTTCGAGGAAAAAAAAACAATACAAGAAAAAGTCTACAATTTGATGCACTAGTAAAACTCTGGTTGGTCCTGGTAAGATGCTATTATAATGACACTAAGTCGGACTTGTTCGTAAATATAAATCAATGTGCTAACATCTTATATGTTCAGGTATTTCACATCCCATCTTTTATGGTAATATTCTATACAAAGTACAAAAATGTCGTCATTCACCTGAAAAGCTAACCAATTCTTTAAACAGACTTATCCACAAGTGTAATATTCTATACAAAGCACAAAATGTCGTCATTTGCCTGAAAAGCTTACCAAACATTTTTTCTAAAACCAATTGTTGGCATGATACGGGTTATGTTCTTCTCGTTTATATAATTTATGATGGCATGATACTAAACCCCTAACGGGAGGGGTTGTGGCTGATTTTCTATTTGATATAGACATAATCTTTCAATCAGTTTAATTGAAGTCTGGAGCTGGAATGTCAGAAACTGCTTTGTAAATATATATTGATCATTGTCATTTTGTTTAGTTTCTTCTATCACCTTTTTTAACATCGGACCCTGACATGTATTGAACTGAGTTTTACTGCATGTATTGCTTTGTGTTTATTCCACATTGGCTAGAGATATTGGGGGAGGGTTGAGATTTTCTTGCTGCTTTAAAGACCCATTCAGGTAGCCTTGAGCTGTTTTCTGCTCTGCTCTGGTCGGGTTGTTGTCTTTTTGACACATTCCCTGTTTCCATTCTCTATTCTATTGTTAAAATAAGTACAGTCAAATAATCCAGAAGATGGGTACATGTTTAAATAAACTTAGATATCAAATTACTGGCATACAATGCGCCTTCAAAATTGTGGGAATAAAAAAAAACAAAAAACAAAAAACAAAAAAAAAACACTGAAAGATTGTCATCAATAGTACCAACTGGATCCAAATAAATGGGAATATTAGTCCTCTATGATTATGGGGATTGTTACTTCAAAGGTTAAAGCCATTGTTACTAAAAAAACTGAAATTTGTGAAAAGTGGTATTAGATAATTATTATGATTGTTATATAATATATAAACAGTTCATAATTATTTGGTTTTTGTTTGGTACATTGAAAGTCAGGATCACAGTAGATGAAATTTGTGGAACAGTAGCTTGTGGATGGTAACTCAAATCATCTTGTATCTGACTTATCTTAATAGTCAGCCATCTTTTAGGTGGAATATATGACAGATACTACTATCAAGATTGGTATAAAAAGGTCCATGACCAAAAATATTGTCACATCCAAATTTTGAGTATAGAAAACTTACATGCAAATTAAGAATTAGTGATCACCCGAAATTGAAAAGGGGGGGTGGGGGGGGGGGGGGTATAAAAAAAATCCCCAGAGATTTGAGATCTTGTAAGAACTGCATAAATGAAGTAATTGAAGATGAGAAACATTTTCTATTATATTGTAAAAATAAGGATAATTACAGAAAGTCTTTTACTTTGAAAATATTTAGATGATTCATTTTATTGTTTTAATTATGCTGAAAAAATAAAAAGTATATTAAATCCTAGCAGCAATGAACAGGTGGGACTACTGGGTTTATTGTCTGCATTTTTTAATAAAGATAAAGATTATGGAGCATGGATATTTGAGATAAATCACTTATAGATTTGATGAAGTAAACAAGTAAAAGAATAAAGACCAATCAGTTTTTTAAATTATGCCAAGTTCTATTAAGTATGTGTTTTTCAGTTTAATATATAAATTGAAAATTTGAGTGTAGTTGAGAGAAAAATGATGATAAAGTTAGAACTGAACAAATTTTAGCATACAAGAGAAACAGTCAATACAAAGTTAGCCACCCACAGTCCATGTTTTATATAACAACAACAACAACAACAACAATACTTTATTTTAAGAGGGTTACACAGTTAGCTATATAACTAATCTTCCCTGAGGCCCTCATCATAGAAAAGCATAAACAAAAAATGCAAACATATACATGGCATACATTAGTATAAAAGTCAAGCAATGATAATGTTCAATACAACTGCATAAAATGTTAAGAAAAATAAACATGATGAAATAATTAATATTACATATTTTTTCAATTGGTTGATTTCAATAAATGATCTGTTATTTTGAATTTGAAAGAATTAACATTTGTAATATTTCGTAACGATATAGGCAAATTGTTCCACAAGAATGGTCCAGAATACATAAAAGATTTCTTGAACAATTCAATTTTTGGTTTAGGGAGTATGAGGTTTCCTTGAACAGCATTTCTCGAGGGGTATGGATTTCTGTCTGAAACATAATGAAACTTGCTAGTAAGATATGATGGGGCATCATTTTTGATGCACTTAAATGTCATCACAAACTTGTGATATTTTATTCTCTGTTCAACTGTCATCCAGTTTAAGTGTTTGAATAAGGGCTCAGAAGGAGCGAAAGGGTCTGTTTCTAGTATTATTCTAGCAGCTCTCTTTTGTAATTTTAATATCCTATTTAAACCCTCACTGCTACAACTACTCCACACTATACAACAATAATCAATTAGTGGTAAGATATAACCATTATAAAATAATTTTCTGCAGTCTAGATTTAGAAATTTCTTAATCTTTAATAGTAGATATAGCCTAGATGAAATTTTTGAGCAGATCAAATCAATTTGGTTTGTCCATGTGAGGGAAGGGTCAATTTTGATGCCTAAGAGACTTTCGCATGTGGAAGATTGTATCACTTGATTGTTAATAGTTAAACAACTTTCACTGTAATGTGGCATTGCTTTTTGCTTTGTTCCAATAATCATATATTTTGTTTTATTTTTGTTTTAACCTCTCTATATACATCAGTTAGCTTTAAAAAAAAAAGACAGTAAGAATTCTTAGATCCAATTTACAAACTTAAGATTATTCATGATATAAGAAGCATATATCGTATACGTGTAGTACAAGGATAGTCAATCAAAGAATAAGTGTGATGGCCCATGTTATTTTTTTAGGTGCAAAATTACTGTAACCTAACAGTTTTATTTTGGCTATTTTCGTGGTAAGAGGTGAAGCATGAAAATAAAACCACCACAAATAATTATTTTAATAATTTATCCCTGTCAGTTGATTGGGAATTGTAAATTAAAAACATAGCATTGTTGAATTCATTTGCAAAATGGCAAATGTTTCCTGTAAAAAAGTCTTAGTGTAATATTAACATACAAAACATGTTGAAAAGTCTTACAGAAAAGAATTTACATATTTTTAGATTTTTATTCATGTATTAATTTATATTATTCATTATAGTTAAAGCTCCATTGACTTGAGTCTATGATTTTTTTTTCTAAAAAAAACCCTATTAAAAGTATATTGGAATTTTTTTTCTCATTTTTTGGAATTTTATCCAGTGAAATTTTTATATTCAAATCTAACAGTATTTTCCTTCCAATAGGTGATTTGATTGGGCATCAAGTGACCTTTATTGAAAGTTAAATAGTTTATAACTGTCCATCTGTCCTGTTGGGCTGTTGACTTTTCCTTTGATGTATTTAACGGGTACCTCCCATTATAATTACCATCTGCAGCATTGAGGACAACTCATTTCACTTTTCTACTTGTTGAAGTTTTAGGGAAGAGGTTACAAGTGTTATGATTGGATTTGACTATACAGTATGATGAAGGTATGAATTTTTTTTAATAATTGCAATTTTTAAAAATTTTGGTACTCCGGAAATTTTGAACCTTTTATAATTTTTAGTTCATTGCCAAAAATGATGTTACTATCACTCTTTTTTGACAGTTAAGCTAATTATTTTAAGAGATATATAAATGAAAATAGATAACTAGATATTTTTTCAATTTCATTTAGGTGAATTGTACAGAAATTATCTAATGAAAAATGCTAAATTGGTAAAACAAATTAATTATAAATTTGAATAAAAGATAAAAGTTTCAGATGCATTGCTTTAGATGAGAAGGTTTTTTTTCAAACAATTTGAATTGATCATATAAAGTTGTCATTTGAAAGAAAAGCTGTGAATTAATTTGATAATTGAATTTGACCTATCAGAATCTTGTGATAAGAAACTGGTCAGTAATTGTACGTGAAATTCAACCAAAAGGTCAAGTACATTATTTTCTGAAAGACTGGAAAATATTGTAAGTTTCATTTTATGTTTGTTTGTTGATTGTTTTATGCCAAATCATACCTACTGAAAACATTATAGTAAGTTAAAGTTGATGATTGGGAATAAAATACATTTTGCCTTGGGTAGACCAGGATGCTGGGTTGAGATTGTTAAGGTGGTAGCACCCACATCAAAGTATGTCAACTCTGTAAGATACTGGCTGAAAGCCAGCTTGTCTTCAATACCAGATGTGTTGTAGGAAAAATTGATTTTTTTCTTTGACCAAACATGGTTCTTATTTCAGTACCAAGGCAAACATGCACAAACAAAGTAGTTTATATTAAACAATAACCATTTTAATTTTTTTCAGAAATGCTACACCTAAAGATCAACATTCAATAAAAAAGTGACAAGTAGAGCTAAAGGACAACAGTTAAAGTTGAAACATTGATTATAACAAAGAAGAAGCCTGTACAGGACTTGACAGCAGGTATGTGTTGTATACTTTCGTCTTTTTGTCCTAGCCGATTTTTGTCTTGACAGCAGAAATGTTTGGTTTGTCATGTTGTCCTTGTGTGTTTTAGGACTTGACAGCAGATACTGGATGTTTGATTTGTCTTGTTATCCTGGCAGGTTTAGAACTTGACAGCAGGTATTTTTGTTTTGTCCTCTGTCGTATGTGTTCTTTGCTGTCTCTTGTCTTGGCCTGTTTAGGATTTGACAACAGGTATGTGTTGATTTTTTTCCTCTTGTTATAAGTACAAGACTGGACAACAATGGTATGTGTGGTTTGGTGTGTTTTGTCCTGGTGTGTTTAGGATTTGACAGCAAAGGATTGTGTTATTTGGTTTGTATTGTTGTCCTGGTTTGTTTAGGACTTGACAAGAATGTTATGTGTTGTTTGCTTTGTCTTGTTGTCCTGGTGTGTTTAAGACGACATCAGGAGTGTATTGATTGGCTTGCCTAGTCCTCCTGTGCTCAGTGGTTTGTCTTTGTGTCCTGGCATGTTTAGGATTTAACCACAATGATATGTTTGGCATGTGTTTTTGTCCTGGTATGTTTATGACTTGACAGCAATGGTATGTGTTGTTTTGCTTGCATTGTCCTGCCATGCCCAGTACTATGTCTTGTTATCCTAGTGTGTTTAGTACTTGACAGCAAGTATGTGATTTTTTTTTCATCATGTCATACTGGGGTATTCAGGACTGGACATCAATGGTATGTTTTGTTTTGCTTCCCTTATTCTGCCATGCTCAGAATTATGTGTTGTTTGGTTTGTCTTGTTATCCTAGTTTGTTTAGTACTTGACAGCAGGTATGTGTTGATTTTTTTTTGATCTTGTCATACCAGAGTATTCAGGACTGGACAGCAATGGTATGTGTTGTTTTTCTTCTGATCCTCTTTTTGTTAATAATTTATTTTGCAATATGTATTGATTTGGTGAATATACCAGCAAACATCCATGGAAATTTAGGGTCTTAAAGTAAGAATTAGTGAACTGGAATACTTCCATGTGAATGTATTTATACTAATCAATTGGAAAGTAAAGTTACTTACATGTCAAAGGTATCATATTTGTCAACAAATGACAAACAAAGGTCATAAATAGTTTCATTGCAGTAGAAAAACACATTTAATGTGTTGTACTTGAGGGTCAACATTGTCCAGTAAAAAGTATTTTCTCTGACTGAAGGTCATAGTAAAAAAATTAGAGGTGGTCCAGGCTTCAGTCTGTCTCAGTAAATGTCTGCAACCAAAAAGAAAGACTAAGATATTTTAATTTTGATCAATTGTAAGACTAAGGCCACGACAAAAAAAAATTGATGAATTTCATACGTCACGGTATAGAATGGTAACGGACTTATTGGGTTTTCTCGGCGTTTCCGCACTTATCGGGTTCAGCAACGGACTTATCGCGTTTTTAGATGACAACATTTGGCGTAAGTAGTTATTTCTTTCAACTTGTATTAAAGCAGCATAGACATTTCTAAATCAGCTTAATGTTACGGAATGGGGAAATTATTTATTTTGTTGGATATCTAATCATATATTCATGGGAAGATACGATTTATTTCAAATTGTTTCCACCAACGTGGTACCTGAACTTGGAAACAAAAATTGTTCATGAAAAAATGTCCAATTGAAGCATGTTGTAAGCATGCTGTTTTCTTTTCCAAGTAAATTTTTGGTGATTATTCATTAAATGTAGACATTTTCCCTTTCGGAACTGTTTCATGCACTATTAAGGTCTTAAATGATGGTTAATTTGGAAAATTTTTGGCACCGGACTTTTTGTGTTATTGTCAACGGACTTTTTGTGCGCAAGTGAATAAGAAGACTCATATCTTCTAGGTCAGTCTATCTGTTTACTCCTCCTGTGTTGTTAAATACAATTATACATGGACAGGCATAAAGATGAAGATCTGTTAAATTACTGGCCTATTTGTAATCAAAATAATTTTTGGAGACAACAAATCAAAATTATCTGAAATATTACTATGTAACATGATTTTTTAAAAAAAGGAAAATTTTGAAAAGGAAACTTCAGTATGTAAAATATGTGGTCTTTTAAAGAAGACAGCTTGATAATAATATGTGCGAAATTAATTTACTGCTGGAAATAACATATAAATATCTGTCAATCATACAAGTATGTGTAATGGTAATGGAATGATTATTCCTTGTAAAATGATTTAATTGCTTGATTTATTAAGTAAAAAAAAATTAGATCTTAGCTTGTAACAGTAGTAAAAATTTAATTGTCAATTTTTTTGTTCAGTCACCTATACTGATAAGTTAAATGTGCCAATGGTGTCCTTTATGTACTGGGAGTTAATTTTAAAATTCACATTTGAAGAAACATAGACAGTTTTCATATCACTTGACATTTATGTACTTAAGATACATCACAGATGTGGTGTTAAACACGATTTTATCAACCAACTTTATTTTCATAATTATTGCTGCTTTAAAGTGAACAAGCAGTACGGCACAGCCCTTAAAAGCACTGTGAATAATTCATTGATATTATTTCTACTACCCAAATTCTTCCTGGATTTATACAGAAGTTTCTGGGGACAGGTATCTCTGACCGGGAGGATATATTGGGGTAAAGGGAGAAAGGGGTGATGGAATTCTGAAGTCTTATGCAGACTTTGTTTATCTTATAGAATGAGTTAGTTGGTAAAAGTCAGCCAGTTATTCCTTTGCCTTCCCCTTACTGCAGTGGTTGAAGTACCTGCATGAATTGCAAAACTGTTAATTTCCATGGCAAGTCCTATGATATCATAAAAATAGGGACTCCTATTTAACACTTCAAGAAACAGGTATCAGACAATTAAAACCTCTGGAGGAATTGATTGACAATTATGACAAAACTGATGCATTAATTTGTTATTAGAAATCAACAGGTAAAAAGGACAGTGTATATGTACATAGATTATATAAAGGTTCCAGCAGTATAAGAGAATAAGAATATTTTATTTCCAATCAAGGGCCTGCTAGGGACAGAATATTACAGTGATTAAACAGGATAAACATACAACAATGATGTAAATAGATAATTCATACAAATTTAAAATATAGCAATATATACATGTGTATTAAGTAATTTTTAGTAAAATGATGAGAAACATTGTACCAGAGCTCCATCAGACCACCTGGGGAAAAAAGAAATAAGTAAATAAAAAAAAAGTTTCTCTTAGTGTTCAATTAAAAATGCACTATGTGGTCATGACTCATATTTGTTCAATATAAAAAAACAATATAAAATATTTTTGTAAAGTATAATATCATAGTATGGGAAAAGGCTAATATGTAAAAATGTATATGTTTGTTAATGAGAATATTGATAATTTATACCACAGTACCAAGAATACAGAAATAAGACATGAAATAAGATTACAATTTAAAGGGGTAATTACAGGCAAAGTTTCAGGATATTGAGAGATATGGATATTGAGAGAAAAAAAATTGTTATTCATCTAGAAAATGCCAAAATCACACAGTCTCACATTGATTTTGAAACCTGCCTTATATAGAAATATATTTTGTGAAGTATTCCCATTCAGATATTTGGACTATGGCCTAAAAAGTTGAAATCTGACTATTTTTCAGTTAGTTTTGTGATTGAAATGTCACATTTGCATGTATGCATGTTGTTGAAATACATCTCATTGAAAATTGTTGATGTGTAATGATTAGAGGGTGACAGGGATGATATGTTTTAGACACTGGGTCTCATGTGACTTCTGAATAATGCAGGTGTTAAATGGTGAAAACTGTAATACCTGCTCGCTCTTTAAAATTTGGTAATGAAAATTATTTACATTTATGTCTAGCTAAAAATGCGCTCATAATTCTTTGAAAATCCTTTTTCTTTTAATGTATTTTATCTTGGTTCATGTATTTGGATTGTGATACTGCATTTTACTGAGATATATCTTTTGTAAAGAGTAAAGAAACTTTTGCATAAAACTGTAACTGTTTTTTTTCTGCAACAAATGAATCCATGAGTTTCAATAAGTGTAAGCAGAAAACTGTTTTTGGCTTATTCAAATATTTATGCGCAAGTTGAAATGCAAGTGTCCATTTAACAGATTGTCACCAATCCTTATTTGAACACACAAAAATATTGCAATCTGTCAAGTGTAGTAATATTACTATCATTGCAGAAAAGTACAGATGTTGAATTTGAAACAGCTGTATAATGAAGGATTGTTGTTACATGTATTTCTTATATTGAAAATCTGTGGTGTTCTTAGGTGAAAATTATTTTCATTGATTTTAAGTACATTTCTTAGTACATTGTACTCTGAACAATCAACAACAGTCTCTTCTTAGTACATTGTACTCTGATCAATCAACAACAGTCTCCATTACATTTTGTCAACCCTCCCCTTCCCCCTTTTTCCAAAAAGAAATTTTAAAATTTTGTAATTTGAGTTTTGAAAGTAAGAACAATATGTTGGAAAAAGTCTTGTCATACATCTTTGCAAGCTTTTGAAAAAAGTTCAAGCAAACATTCACTACTTTTATTGCCAGTTTTCATCTTAAATAGCACAGTGAGGGATTACAATATTGCACAACTCCTCTAAAAATAAGATTAATTTAATACTTTTACTAAATATTTTGTGTGGTATTTTATAACAACATTCGATCTTTATTGTCATGAAACTTTGAATACAAATGTTTGTGATTGATATTCAAAACATAATAAAGTGAGAAAAAATGAATGGAGAATAGTAACGTGTTCTAAAATACTTTGCTTGATACCTTTATTATAGCTTGCAGCTTTTTACTGTGCTTGAGGTATTATCAGCTGTGTGCAGATCAAGCCACAAATCATAAGGGTCAGGTTTTTTATGTATAAAATTGTAACCTATATTAATAATTATTCACATTTTAGTGCTTTATCCTATTCTCAGTAAAAAGGAGGAGGGAAATTTTCTCTATTTTTTTAGGGTCACTCAAAACTTTTAATCTTGAGGCTTGTGAATTATATTGTTATGCTAGACCTGAAATTAAATAATATACATGTACCTTTATCTAATCTTATCTGTTAAGCATGTGTTGAAATATTCTTCTTATTGAAAAGTATAACATGAATGAATAAAAAACAAATGATTGTTATGAATGAAATGTCTTAAACAGCTGTTTTGTTTGTGAAGATATTTAAAAAAAAAAAATCAGTGGTGTCATGAAGCGTAGATTATTTTGTTGTCGTTACATGACAAAAAATCAAGCAAAGGAAGAGAAACTTTATTTCAGTTTTTCATCTAAAAGTCACAATTGGGCCTTTGACACAAGGGAAAATTGCACACTAAAAGTTCAAGAAATTAATTAGAAGTTTAAAATCCATATACTTTCATAAAAAGATTGCAAACCAGTTTAAAACGATTTTTTTTTTACCAATTCCATATTATTGTACAATTCAATATACATGTTACATTGATTTAACATAAAAAATGTATTTGTGTACAAATTGCAACTGTGCCTGATAAAGATCCTTGCCATCAATGAAATGTGGCTCCTGTCAATTGAGTTTTGCCCCCTATTTCAGATTTATTGTTCTATGCATAATTGTGGCCTCTTTATATATGCAAAAGGATATTTCTGCCCTGTTAAACAGATTAAACTTTGGTACACACAAACAAGCAAAAATCATTCTATTTGAGCCAATATTTCAACAAGTTAAGATCATAACTTGCAATGGAAAGCCTGATCCATAAAATTTAATTGGTTTGAGGAGTGCTGCTGGATCAATATGCACAAGATGCAGGTACCATTTTAGGCCAAGTTGTAAATGCAAAGGATTGTAGTATATTCTAGCCAAATATGATGGCCCAACCCGAAAGCTACCTCTGCTTCCACAAATAGCCAAAAAAATATCAATTGTTTTAGAGTCATGGATTTTGATCGAAGTAGGAAATTCCTCACTGAAAGCTCCTTTGGCCTGTCGGTAACTTACCAATATGACAGAGTGTATGCATGCAAGATTTCAGTGCAAAAATCCTATCACAACTTTTGTTTACAGTCAGTGAATTTGTCATTTGGTGTTTAGGAAATAAAGTAAAAATAAGGGTTATCCCTTGGGACCTAAAATATAGATTTTTCCTTGTCTGTCTGTTGGTACGTATGTCCCAATTCAGATTTAGTTTTGTGTCTAGCTCCATTTCTTTGAAACCTATAGTAATATATCAATGATATTTCACCACCTCAGTCCTCTTGTACAGTACAACACTTGTGTCACTCTACAGTTAATGCTTCAGTGACTTGTTAAGTTTTGCGTTTAGGTTCATTTCTCAGAAACCTATAGTAATATATCAATGATATTTCACCACCTAAGTCGTCTTGTATAGTACAATGCAATTCAGCAACACTTGGTTGCTATGGCCTAAATTTCATGCTTCGGTGACTTTGGTTTAATTTTACATTAGGGTCAATTAATCAGAATCTTATGGTTATATATCAATGATTTTTCACCACTACAGTCCTCTAGTATAGTACTATGCTATTCAGCAATATTTGGGTCACATTGACCTTCATGGTCTAATGACTTTGCTTAAGGTTTATGTCTAGGTCCATTTCCTCAGAAATTTATGGTACTATATCAATGTTTCACATCCACAGTCCTCTTATTTAGTACAACACAGTTTAGTAACATTGAGTCTCTGTGACCTTTATTTCACACTTGACCACCTGTAACTTGTAAAGTACCATATATTTGCTCCATTATAAAGTTCATTTTTTACTTTCATAACTGGATATTTCTTTCCTATTTAGGTCAATATTACAAAACCTGTACTGTATCTGTCCATGTCTTATAGACACATTTTCTATTTTTTCTTATTTTTGACCCCTTCATTTTGCAAAAAATTTGAAAATGTGCCCTAAATTCATCTTTTTTCAAGAAATTAAAAATGAAATTGTCAGCTGCTCCAAAATTTTTATCAAAATTGGGACTTTTTGCAACATTTTAGTTTAAAAAATGTGTGCTGCACGTAAATTTGATCTTCGCCCAAAAAAAAAAGTCCTCAAGAAAAAAATTTAAATTAAAAT
The DNA here is from genome assembly GCA_028015205.1 of Mytilisepta virgata. NCBI lineage: Eukaryota > Metazoa > Mollusca > Bivalvia > Mytilida > Mytilidae > Mytilisepta > Mytilisepta virgata. The sequence continues at coordinate 7,026,869 of CM051517.1, forward strand.
TTCGCTCACTCACGCCTATTTTTGCCATCCAAAAATCCAAATTGGTGTGGCCGTAGATAATTGGATTAAAAGGGGTACTAGAGTGATCAATAAACATGCAATTAAAAAATATTCCTTAATACCATGATAAAATGTATGTCTTTATAAAGACATGATTTCAGAATAATCAGGTCTCAAATTATATTATACTGTAAATATAATTTGTAATAATATAAATTAGTGTTTTATAGTATGCATTCCTGTACTATAGCAATCTATTTTTAGCAGGAAAGTCTCGATCAATCCTCAAAATTTCTATCCTTGAATGTATAAAAAAACACAAGAAATTTCCTGCTTTAGTCCAAGTAGTGTACCTGGTTTATAAAAATGTCTTGAAAGAGTAACTTATTTTAAGTGAACAGTGAATTTTTAATTGTGTATGGTTTACTATACAACACTTGGTTACATGAATTTGGTTAAGGTATCTTTCTGTACTTCCTAAGAGGGATACATGGGTTGATGTCAGCTTGGCCTGCAGTGTCGAGATGTTCTATTATAAGCAATAACTGTATATTTTTAAATACACCTTTTATTACCTGTTGTATATATAAATATTGGGTAATTACAGGTATAACCAATACTTGAAAAGAATCTGAGAGATTAAAATCTGGTCATTGATGCTTCATTGATTTGTGACGTCAAAACACACCAACATTTGTGTCTTTGTATACATATTACAGGTGTAAGTATGTCACTTTTGATGAAATATGATGTAAGAAAACTTAAACTGTCACAAATAATTTGAGAGCTCTAAGGATTATTTGAAACACATTGTTGATAGAATCCCAGGTGAGTTTTAGCTTTGTTGTTTTAGTTTGTTATATAATATGCATATTAATGGCTTGATCACGTAATTCCAAGTCAAAAGTCTTGTTGTATTACAATTCAAAATGTCTGAAATTATTACTTGGTTGTATAGTCCTAAGATCCAAGTGCCTGGTGTTTTAATCCCGGGTTTTAATTTGCCTATTTGAATATTTTGTATTTGAGTACAAATATATTACACTCACATATTCTCATAATTTCCACTGGAAATACCTGTAAAAGTTTTAGTTTAATATTTATGCATACCATGTTTTATTATGAAAACATCTTTTTGGAAATTTTATACAAATTACAATGAAAACTGCATCATTTTCCTCAGTTGAAATCCTTAGCATCCTTATTCCAAGATTTCACAGTATCTTTTCCATAGCAATTGATATTTCTAGATGTTGTGAGTTAAGTGTTGCCGTAAGAGTAAGTTGAGAAAGCAATTCTTTTAACATTTCTGCCAGCACCCATCAAATATTGTTGAAGAGCATATGGAAACATGAAGAACCATTTTTTCCTGTTTCATTGCTATGTAGATTGGTCTCATGAAGTTATCATGATCCTATTTTCACAGTCCATAGTTTAAGTATTCAGAAATTATATGATTTAGCGGTATATATATTTGATAAAAATATTTGTTAAAAAATAAGCATATCAGTCTTGTAGGTGTGTAGTCTGGTGACATATTTTTTTTTAAAGTTGTGTCTGTGTACTACCTCGGATGGCATTTTTTTTTCTTTTATCATAATCAAACAAGTAGGAATGTCAGTAATTGCGAAATTGGATGAAAGTAAAGCTACAGTTTATTAAAGACCTCCAACAATAGGTTATCTGCATTTAGTTTGTTTCTCCAGGAAATTATCTCACATTATTGACATTTGAAAGAACAGTTATTAACTGCAATCCCCGCTTTATTTATTGAAATGGCAATTTTAACAAAATGGTTAGGAATTAGGCATAATTTAACATTGGTTGTGCGGTTACATTCTTTTAGTCTCAAAAAATATAGTGAAAGCCACAGGAACAAAATGAATTGTAAAGATGCGTAGGTGTTCATCACGGAAATAAGAGTGTTAACACCAACCATGCTTTATTTCTTTCACGTTGATTTTAATGAGGAGAACATCAGATATTCATTGATTTTAGTTCTAAGAAAAGCTCCTACGAATGAAGAATCGGAATTTAGTTAGGACATATACATCCAATTAGCAACTCCAATCACTGCAAAACAGTTGGTTACGAGAAGGGGATTGGGAAGAGGTGATGTATACTTTACTAGGGTTGTTTATCGATTGTCCAGATTAAGGCTCCGCAATCCTGACAGGCAGCGTTAGATGTTGTTTGGATCATGATAGATTTGGTCTTAGAATAAATTCAGTGGGAGGCTAGTTTTTTTTATCAGCATTTTTTTGCAGATATCTTTACTTAAGTAAAATGGTGACATAATCCATTCTTGTCATGTGAGTATTTGTTTATGCTTTGATTCTTTTGTCAGTGAGACTAGTTTATCAAAATATTTCAATTTCTTCATTTATATAAGTAAAATTTAGGTATTTCAGAAAATGTTAGAAGCCATTTATATACCTGAAAAAAGTAAATATCTTGAAATAGTTTGATTTCCTTAATATGCACCTGGCTCCCTGTTTATACGGGTTAAGATTACTCCCACCCACAGATACCCTTGGATTTTCAGGGCCCGAGTTACACTGACAAGTCAGTAATATGGTTGCCTCGGAAGTAATATAGCTGTAAAGGATGGTTAACCTGAGGGCACTGTCAGATAAGATGAAGATTATCTACTGACTGTGGATATATATGTCAGATAGGGTAAACAGATCTCTCTAATTAACACTCGTGTCAGAGGGTGAAGGTGTTCTCTGCTTAAGGAGTTCATAGACTTAGAAATTTAAAGATTTGTATTTTTTCAAAACTTATTTATGAATGGACTTCATTTTCTTTTATTTCATATTTAGTATAAGATCTCTTCATTTCTGATTTGAATCATTTAAAATTTTGAGAAGCAAAGTAGTTCTGGAATTGTCAGTGTTTTTAACTTAGTATTGATAGCTATTCAGCTTTTTATGGGGTAGATATTGATTTAGCAAACAAGAGTTTGTTTCAAAGCTTTAAAAATTTTATGAGCTCAAATGTGGATACTCAGTCAACAATTGATTTAGAATTTAAAACAGTGATCTGCAAATGTTTGGGTCACAGTCATTAATTTTAATGCTTAAATTGTTTATCATACTATAAGGTATGCATTAAATCAACTGTAGAAATAAATAATTAACAAATACTATTGTGCTGGAAATATCTAAATAATTTTTTGCCCGTTTTTAACTTTTCATTTTTATGGTGAATAAACCCCATGATAAATTTGAAAAAAGAAAGCGATGCTCCAAAGAGGTAACAACTTTCTGCACTTGATAAAGTTAAAGATTTATTTTGCAAATTACAAAATATAAGACAGTGATGATGGAAAAATTATAGGGATTTTAATGTTTTATCACTGTGAACAGGGCTCCACATCTCCTGTTTTAGAAAAGGTTGGATAGACTTGGTATACAGTAACTGTTATATGACCTTGTGAGATTTTGAGTTTGACAGCCCCTTGAAGATCATAAAGATTGATATAAACATGTCCAGATATATCATACACTAATGCATGATTTATGTTCATTACATATCAGATTTATTACTTTGTTGTATACCCTGTGGTGAACCTCAATACACCTTTGGAGAAGGTAGAACAACAAACGATTCTGATCCATGTGTCTTATGTAGGTAAGATGCATATTGGATGAGTCATTTTCAGCAACCAAAACTTTGCAATCAGTTTTAGGATTTGGCAGAATTCTTGCTCTGTGTTTATTACGTATGTTCTGTATTTTTCTGGATATTTTTTTACAAGGAATTATTGTTCTGGATATACATCCCAAGGTTAGTTTTAATAGAGAATTTAATGGTTTTATTAAGTTGGAATATATTGTTTTCATGACACAATCCACTTTTAATATTCCCCGGCAGATTTCATCACTGTAAAAAAATTTGATTAGAGTTTAATTTTTTTCATATCTCTTTCTGAGATGGGTTTATTGTATATTCAGAGATTCTGTATATTTTCTGTAATCTATGGAAAGTCTCAAGAAAGTGGTGTCACATTTTAGTAGACTTGGATATTAACAGGGAAACAGATCTAATTTCTATTTCATTGAAAACATTGAATACCATTTTTTTGTAGTTTTAGTATTAATACAATACCAATTTTTTGTAGTTTTAGTATTTAATACAATATAGATTTTAGAATAATAACTAAATAAAAAAATAACATTTTAATTTTCACTTGATCATGAATTTAAAGTAGATTTCAATGAAAATAAATCCATAGTAGATCATTTCAGATTTAAATGTGAAAAATATGAACATTCTATGTTGGATATTTGTTTTCATTTTCCTTCCTTGTGATAAAAAAATTTACACACCGTTTTAAAAATTCACTAGAAAATCACATTTAAAAGGTCTAAATTCTCTAAAAATTCACACAAAATTATGAGTATTCATATATTTCTCGAGATATATTTACAGACTAAAGTTGATCTTGACAAGTAGAACTTAGGTGTGATAGGATATTACAATATAATTATCACATAGATATATACAAATCAATACCTTATATGTGAAAAGGAATATGATAATTAATGTATCCTTTTTGTGAGCACGTAAAACACTTTAATTAGAAACAGGAAGAAAGAGGCAGGAATTTACTGTACATATCCTGTATGCAGAGGTGATTACTAAATGGTTTATTAATAGATTTTTTGAAACTTTTCTTTTTGGGGAAAATTATATGTATAAGGAAAGATTTACATATTTGAGGTAAGATTGCTGAAAGTGAAGTGTAATTTCATGGTTGATGAAACCATCATCTTTGTAATTGTTTTATAAGAATCAGACATAAAATGTAATCATAGATGGTTCTGTAGTTAGAAGTAGGTGGTTACAATGTCTGTCCATTTATCAAATATATCTGATTAACAAGGATGAAGTCAAATACACAAGTTAATGTCAAATCCCTATTGTTTATATGTCTCTATTTCTAACATTTGTTCCACAAAAGATACACACACAGTTTTGGCCCTTGAAAAAAAATCATTTAAAAAGAAATTTAAACATATTGTACAGAAATTCACCATCTATACATATCATTTTAGCCTGCTTCAAGATATATTAAAATTTTTTAGATTTCATGAAGTAGGCTTGCAAAAATGATCTGTAGATGGTGATTTCTGTTAAGAATGATTTCAAAATTGTATTGATAGTGTGAAAAAAGTGATTGGAAAACAGTTGAGTGTTGGTGTAATTTTTAAGCCGGAGTTATATATGCTAGTAAATATAAATAAAATCCTTTGATACCATTTTTGATGCACAAGATGTGCACATTTCGTCGATTTATGACTCATCAGTTGTCCTCAAGGCTTAAAATGTTATTGCCAAAAGGTTGAAGATCAAATTCAAAAATGGTAAAACTTTGTGCTATTTCTCATCCTGATATTAAACAGTTTTGTTGCATTTTTAACCATTTTTGTTAATCTCACAAATTTGTTCATAGAATAAGCCTTATTCCTGTCTCGAGTAATAATAAAATAACATTTAAACTTTAAACAAATAATTAATATCAATTAATTCTTAAACTTACTGTGTGAAAAAAGTTTTTAATCCAAATATTTTGTTCTGAATGAAATTACCTGACTGTGAATGTGCATATAACACATTTCTTTTTATGGGTTTTTGTAGAGTTAATAAAAGATAACATATTTACTACAAATTTATATTTATCTTTCTAGTAGCTATTTTCGTTCAGAATGGTGGATAATTTTGTATTTCACATTATTAGCTGGTGTATATTTAGAGAATCTATTTAGGAATCTTACAGTCAGTTGAGTTGCTAAATTGGGATCAGCTTAGTTCTATTAATGTGTGATCAAACATTGTGTTGAATATTTATGTTTTGTACTTGAAGAGCTAAAGAGTATTAAAGTGAGAATAAGAGGCATGGACTTGCTGTTTGCTTTGTATTGTAGATATTGATAAAAGAGTGAATTTCTGCATTAAAATTTACATAACAAAATTGAATTGCTTAAATAATAAATTAGCATGAAATTGATTTATTGATAGTTGAGTTTAGATAGAGTGCATATTGTTCAAATTTATAAATATATTAACCATGTTTATGATAAAATTGGATAAGAAATAAAAACATAAGGTAAAAATGTTTTCTAAATATTGTCTTAACTATCAAATTTACATCTGGTGTTGTCCTAAGTCATTGTAAAAAAATTTGTATTTCTGTTACTAAAGCATGGGGTGTTCTTATTGTTACCCCCCCCTCCCCCCCATATATTTAATACATATAAATTTGTCTAAGAACCCATGCCTAGGAATTAGATTGTACTTTTGCCATAAGAAGATCAAAAATTGTACAGTCTTTTGGATGTTAATGACTGTAAAACATCTATTATTCTCCCTAACATGTCTGGAGAATTATTTACTCAAGAGATCTTTTCTATTTATTAAATATTATTTTTATGCCCCGTCCACAAATATAGATTACCCTTATCTGTCTGTCTGTCTGTCTGTATGTATGCAAGTCTGTCCAGTTTGGTTAAGTTTTTGCATTTAGGTCCATTTCTCAGGAACTCATTGAGATACATCAGTGATATTATATCACTACAATCCCCTTATAACACTGAACACAGTTTTAGCATTTGGGTCACTTTGACCTACATTAAATGCATGAGTGACTCATACAGTTTTGCATTTAATTTCATATCCTAGGAATCCATTTAGATATATCAATGATACTTGATCACTATAATCCTCTAACATTATATAATGGATTTATCCAGCAATTGAGTCAGCATGACCTGCATATCATGATTGAGTGACTCTGTTAAGTTTTTTGCATTTTAAGGTCCATTTCTCAGAAACCTATTGATATATATATCAGTAATGTTACACCACTTCATTCATCTTATATAGTTCAACAAAAATCAGCAACATTAGCAACATTAGCAACCACAACCTGCATTTTATGCTTGAGTGACTAATTAGTTAAATTTTTGCATTTAGTTGTATTTTTAAAGATGCCTTTGGTAATATAATAGTAATATTTAACATCTACAATCAACTTATGTAGTACAAAATAGCTTACAACTTTTGAGTCACTATGGCCTACATTTATGCTTGAGTGACTTTGGTTAAATTTTTGCATTTAGAAGAACTTAAGTTGGTATATTAATGATATTTCACAACTTCAGTCATCTTTTAAAAGTACAACACAACTTAGCAAAAGTTGAATCATCATAACCTACATTTTATGATTGAGTGACTTTGGTTAAATTTTTTAATTTTATTCAATTTAAAAAAAACAGTGATATTATTTCAATGATATTTTTCAACTACACTCGTCTTTTATTGAACAGAGATCAGCAAAATGTGAGACAATGTGACCTACATTTCATGTTTGAGTATTTCTCAAATGATTTCCCATCCTAAATAGTAGATTTAAATGGTAGATGGGGAATTCTTTGTTTTGGCGAATGGGGCACAATCTTTAGTTTCTAAGATTTTTTTCAGAATTGCTTTAATTACAAGAAAAATTAAAAACCAATTGTTCAGAGAACAATTGAAGGTCTTTCCACCTCTATTGCAGATTTATTGATAAAACGTCTGGTTTGATATGATAGGTAATTTCACAATTGTTAAAAAATATATGGACTGCTAGTTTGAATAACTAAGAAATGTTTATTTCTGATTAACTAAATGTTTGTGATGAATTATACTGTTTTGCACTATAAACATCAAAAACGTCATTAATGAGACCTAATAAATTGATAATTATAGACGTTTTCATGGGTTGTAACATTGTCACGTTAATTAACATTCCAATATATCCAAAACGTCTAAAAATGTCTACAGAAATAATAACGTTGCCAGAAATGACGTCATCAAAAGTAGTGGCTGAATTTCACGCTTTCAATAGCTTTAATTGCTTTAAAAATCTGAAAAAAACCTTATAAAGTGTGAAAAAATGCAAAATACGTAATCTAGGTCATGACCTTGACCTTTGACCTTGTGACCTTTTTCTAGGTCATTGGTTGCTGAACTCATTGCAGAAGACAACATGCCATTATTATGTACCATCGTCAAGTTATAAACGAAAAACCTTAAGTTTGAACGTTCTGGGGGCAATTACTCCCAAAAGATGACGTCATACAGCTCTAACTCAAATGTAACAAAGTTGCGCATCAATGTCCTAAACATTTCCTCCATTACATTTTATCAGCTATCTTTTACCGTTTCAGAGGAGAAGCGATAACAAGCAAAAGTTAAAATTTAGAACTTGACCTTGACCTTTGACCTTGATGCAAATTTGAAGGTTATCAATCCTTGATGTCAAAACAAAAGACCCCATGCCTTTATCATGTACCATTGTTGAGAAATAAACGAAAAACCGCAAATTTAAACGTTCTAACGGCAATTACGCCTATAAAATGACGTCATACAACTTTTATGCAAATGTACCAAAGCTAGGTCTCAACGTCCTTAACATTTTCTTCATTACATTTTATCAGCTATCTTTTACCATTTCAGAGGAGAAGCGATAACAAGCAAAAGTCAAAATTTAGAACTTGACCTTGACCTTTGACCTTGAGGCCAATTTGAAGGTTATCAATCCTTGATGTCAGAACAAAAGACCCCATGCCTTTATCATGTACCATTGTTGAGAAATAAACGAAAAACCGAAAATTTAAACGTTCTGGGGGCAATTACGCCTATAAAATGACGTCATACAACTTTTATGCAAATGTAACAAAGCTAGGTCTCAACGTCCTTAACATTTTCTCAATTACATTTTATCATCTATCTTTTACCGTTTCAGAGGAGAAGCGATAACAAGCAAAAGTCAAAATTTAGAACTTGACCTTGACCTTTGACCTTGACCTCATTTTACTTGTTCGGGGTCATGGACCCTAAATACAAAGTTTTATGTTGATATCTCAACCCTAAATAACAATTTGTATGATACATCAAAAGTGAAAGTCGTTTGAAGGGAAATAACTCCTATGAAATGTCGTCAGATCCTTTCCGACCAATGGAACAAAGTTGCGCACAGATACACTGAAGACATTGCAAAAGATTTTAGGTCGATATCTTTTACGGTTACAGAGAAATAAAGATAACAAGAAAAGGAGGACGCGGGGAGATAACTCCTATAAAAAAAAGTGTTCGGTTACACAGGGTCAATGGTGAAATCGCAATCACTGTACGATATCATGCTCCAAAAATCCTTTCGATATGTCAAGTAACAAAAAAACATCCTAGACGGCAGAAGAAAAAAAAAAAAAAAAAAAATAATCAGAACAAAAGCAAAAGGTCTTTCCACGGAAAGTGGAAAGACCTAATTAAAACCTCCCATCCATTTGTTTTTATCACATTTGGATAAAATATGTATGGTATACCAAACAGCAAGAATGCTTTTATTTTACTTTTAACTTGCTACATATTTTTGTATTATAAATTAATGGAACAAAAATCAATGAATGCCTTTTGCATGTTTCCAAAAATTAACTAGAAATTGGGAAATAAAATTATTTTGCATAAAAAATTTTCATATTGATCTATTGACTTCAGTTCGTAATTTTATTGTTTTTATAGATACAGACTTGTAATAGATATGTATATGTACAATTAAAGAGTATAAGTTTTAATTGAATTCTATTTTTGGTCCTCGAAGATCTAATTTTATACACTCTGCCAACAATGACCTTTTGTTTTGGATCAGTCTGCATAACATTTTTTTCTTGTAGGTATTCTAACTGTCTCAAAGCAGGATCAGTTTGGAAATGTCAAAGGAAATTAAGATTTTTTTCTACTTTACATTTGATATTAATGAAAGGAAATCATGTAGCATATATTTTTAATGTTCAAATACAATAGTTCAGATCTGTTAAACCTTGAAACAATACTCTGAAAAGTGCAAATGATAGCTTTTAATAATTTAGAATGGAGGGATGTCTTTGAGGAATTTCACTCTCTGCAAAGATAAACTATCATAAATGCAAGATATCTGGTTGCATTTTATGGCATCATGATATAAATAATGAATACAAGTACAGATGTATTCTGATACATTGCATGTCCAAATGTTTGGAAACTCTTTAATCTTTACAATAAGATTTCCATTGCCTCTTAACTTACTGCACACATCATTATCCCATAACCAAAAATAAATCAGTTCACACCAGATATTGGCATTGTCCAATTATTATTTTGGGGTTTATTTGTTGACCATATCAGATTTAATTGCTCTTTCATTCAGTTTTTATGGAGGATTTTAAAATTCCATCATGGATTGAGACTAGAATTATGACATAGTGTCATTTAATTTGTTTAGTGTATTTGGGATTCATTTTAACTTAGTATGAATGATTTATTATGATTAAACTTATGCCCTATTTACATAACAAATATTTTGCCATCAAGAAGTTCTCTCAGATAGGTAAGAAAGTACAAATTCTTAGTGCAGGTAACAAAAGATTTGAAGCAAGGAGGAGAACTTGATCTTTTTATCAACATAGAGGATAATGTTGTACCTCAATGCAAGTGTAGGTCCCCAGCTTTGATTTCTTAAATGTTTCTTTGACAAATTTTTTATCAATAGGCAATGTTTTTAGAATGTAAATTGCTGTTTATTTATTTATTTATTATTTTTTTTGTAATACGGTATGTGACAATGTTTTATGTATGGCTTTATGGAACAAATGTTGCAGTTTAATTTTCTGATAAAAGGATAACTCCATTAAGTAAAGTATATTAGATATAATTGTTGGTATTGGGACTTCCATTAGTAGATCATCTGCTATAGAGCACCTGTCACTGATTAATTATTGATTTTTTTACATCAATAATTACTGATTTACATCATCACCAAATGTAATTAATTGATGTGTTATTGAACTTTCTTGTACTTTTTCTTACTTTAAAATTGGTTAATTTGTTGTCATTTTATTTGTACTATGTATGAGGGTATAAATGTCTTTGGTATTAAGATTTTTTCGTAGAAGAATCTAGGAATGGGAACATCAGCAGGTTATTAGTTCAGAAAAAAAATAGGCCAATTTAAGACTAATATCCTTTAGAAGATACAATTTATAGTCTTTTGTTTCATATAAAAAAAGGATATAGACGTAAATTCTTGACACAAAATCCACAAGAGAACATGACAAAAGTGTGGATTTCAAGTCTTGGTTTATCTTCAGAATTATAAACCAATTAAAAAACTAATAGATTTTAAAATATTTTTGGCTTAACAAGAACTCAAAGGGATTGATGACATACAAAATCCCAGTTGAATGTATAGTTCAATAACATAGCGGTCAAGTTTCCTGATATCAAATGAGTGAGATTTTTATAAATGGTTTAAATATCAAAAGATTGTGTAAAGTCCTACCACTTTTTCTCCTAAATGTTTGAGTCCCACACAAAAAGTGACAAGTCTTGCAGGTCTGTTCACAAAAGTACAGGGCTATGGGAGTTTATTTTAAGCTTTCATATAATTTGTTAATTAATTAATCAAGCACTTTTACTTATTTAGGTGGGAATTACACTTATTATTTTGAAAGTTAATGACTATTTAGTGCATGAATTTTAGTATTATCGACTGATCTTGTAATAATTTTTGGTGATTTCTTGGATTGAAAGTAATATTTTAACAAGTCATGATTTCTTATTTTGCTTAAATCAGTACTTTTTTCAGTAAATCTGAAAATCAATATAACAAGATGTTTGAAATGAGAGATAAACAGGACAATTTATGAAGTATCTTTGGTTAACCAGAATGTTGGTATTAAGCTGTATTGGAATTCTGAAGATCTGGCTAATTAGTTTTTTAATACACATACTCCTGACAACTGTCTGATGGACCTTAATGAAAATAAATGCCAGGATATAAAATTAAATCATGGCTGTTGTTGATGTCAATAGATTTACCCAAAGGGATTGTTCATTGTTCATAGAATACATTATTATTAAGTATGATAAGGCAATCATTTTAAGAGTTTTGGAGATAATATTATTTTCATTGATAATAGATAAGTTATAACAATTTAAGAAATAATTGATATGTAGAAGTTTTATGAGTAGTTGATGAGAAACCTTTTCATTACTTTAACTGTAAATGGAATTATTCTTCTGCATTTTCTGTATTATAATGCCATAGCAAGAAAGAAAAAAAAATTCATTGCCTGTCTATTACAAATATAGGGTTTGATAAACTTTGCTGTGATGCCTGACCTTATATAATTCAAGTAAGGCTTGACCGGTTGTTGTATAGTGAGTCTGGTTTCAGATATTAACAGTTCCCGAATGATAATGTATTAAGGTTGCACATAATCAGCATAATTGTCTACCACAAGTTTCAGGTTGTTTAATTTTCAACCACATTCCAATCGAGCTCAACCGCCTCGGTGGTCTTGTGGTAGCATGCTCACCTCGAACGCGGGAGGTCGCAGGTTCGATCCCCAGCCGGGTCAAACCAAAGACATTAAAATTAGTATTTGTTGCTTCTCTGCCAAGCATGCAGCATATAGGAGTAAGAGCAAAGGACTGGTTGGCTCAGAGTCAGTATAATGTGTCCGAGTGGGGTCATAAGTCTTCCTGCAGATATTTACCTCGTGAGCTAGCACGTTAAAAATGCGGCTCAGCATGTCGGTCTAGTACAAAGCAGGGACCATATTTATATAAACATGTTCTCATCCTGATATGCACCTGGTTGCCACTGGACGTTAAACAATAATTCAACAGAGGGCCAAGAAATAAGTACCCTTTAAACAGAGGCTAACATTTTATAAGTATTATTCACAACAAGATCATTCTCATATTGATGAACACTTTTTGTCGAGCCTTCGACTTTTGTCGAAAAAGCGAGACATAGCGATCCTACATTCCGTCGTCGTCGTCGTCGGCGGCGGCGGCGTCCACAAATATTCACCCTGTGGTTAAAGTTTTTGAAATTTTAATAACTTTCTTAAACTATCCTGGATTTCTACCAAACTTGGACAGAGGCTTGTTTATGATCATAAGATAGTATCCAGAAGGAAATTTTGTAAAAAAAAAATTCCAGTTTTTCCGTATTTTACTTATAAATGGACTTAGTTTTTCTGCCAGGAAACATTACATTCACTCTGTGGTTAAAGTTTTTAAAATTTTAATAACTTTCTTAAAATATCCTGGATTTGTACCAAACTTGGACAGAAGCTTGTTTATGATCATAAGATAGTATCCAGAAGTAAATTTTGTAAAATAAAAATTCCAGTTTTTCTGTATATTACTTATAAATGGACTTAGTTTTTCTGCCAGGAAACATTACATTCATTATGTGGTTAAAGTTTTCAAAATTTTAATAACTTTCTTAAACTATCCTGGATTTGTACCAAACTTGGACAGAAGCTTGTTTATGATCATAATATAGTATCCAGAAGTAAATTTAGTAAAAAAAAAAAAAATTTTCCGTATTTTACTTATAAATGGACTTAGTTTTTCTGCCAGGAAACATTACATTCACTCTGTGGTTAAAGTTTTTAAAATTTTAATAACTTTCTTAAACTATCCAGGAATTTTACCAAATTTGGACAGAAGCTTGTTTATGATATAAAGATTGTATCCAGGAGAAAATTTTGTAAAATATTTATTTCTGTTTTTCAGTTTTTTACGTATAAATGGACTTAACATTGCATTCACTATGTTGTGAAAGTTTTTAAAAATTTTAATAACTTTATTATTTTTATTAAGTTTGCAGAGAAGTTTCTTCATTATCTAATTCACTCTAAATGTAGTTTATGAGAAAAAAATGCAAATTTCCTATAACCCACAATTTTCTTATTTGTACATATATTCTACTTTTTTAATTAAAGGCTAGATCATTAAGCACTTTAAAATTTGTCTTCTTTAACATTTGTTCATTCAATAAATTTATGTTTCTACTCATTTATAAATCTATATATATATAATTGCATACTATATTAATTTTTTACAACAAAATCTTTTTTCATACATTTCAAATGTTTTATTTCATTAACTGCAAATCTATTATGTGCATTCACCTATCACACTGAAAATATAGACAACATCAAAAGTAGGCGAGACACTGGGTTCCGCGGAACCCTTACGAATTTTTTTTATATACAGATATTAAGTTTAAAACTTTTAAATTTGTATGTTTGTTTTTAAACCATCTGTTTTGAAGCTTTGTTGTACAATATTTATCAGTACTCTTGACTTTATCTATAAGTAGTGCTTCCAACCAACATGCAACTATCTAAAGTCACTTCCTGACAAACATTGAGGATACCTTGTTTGAATGGTCATTGGCATCTGTCTGATTCATATGAAAGGTAGTTGAAATAATCAAGGTAGATATTAAAACAGCTTTACAGAATACTTCATAAAGTTCATAAAGACCAAATTACCCATAAGCAAGGTTTGAAACTCCCTGCCAAAGCTACCAGACCACAGGGCAGCTGTTTGTTTATGAAATTAAATGTCATTCCTACACAAGTTCAGCCAGTCCTGATAATTTTGTGAAATGAAAGTTGTGCTCTGTTGTTGTTATTGCTAGTAAATAAAATAGAAATCTTAATTTAGAAACAGGGAACCTCCAGTCCAACCCTTCTTGCCTACCTTACCACCGAAAAAGGACATCTCCAGTGGTCAGACCTTCTTCCCCGGCCTTTGCCTGAGCATGGACATTCAGCATCATCATATACAATATGTATATTATATGTGTGTGGTCTTTTATAGGAGAGGGGATTACACAGATCCTTATAAGTATTCTAGAGAACAATATACAAAAGTAAACTTTAAAAGCTGATTATTTGAAATATTGAGGTGCATCCTCAAATCTGGATTTAATACAAGCATTGTGCAGCTACCTATTACACTTAGCAACTAATTTTACATGTAAAAATTATCATGGTCCTTCTAAAGATTTTATATTTCTTGAGCTGCATTTTCCATATTTTCTGAATAAATATTTAACTTTTGAAGTCAGGGATTTTTAAAATCTCGCTAGATACATTACCTAATCAATATATACCAGATGTTGTGCTTATTGTTACTGTATCACAATGCATTAAAGTGGATTATCTTATAGTTTCAAGGACTCCAGAAATATTTCATGTTCTGTCGATATAAAATGACATGATGAGGAGATGCTTTCGGTAAACATTAGAATATTTTCTTAGTTTTTTAGGTTTCCTTGTGACCAATAAAGCTTTTGTATATCTATTATTATCCAAATCTTGTTTTTGGGACTTTAGTGGTTTTAGCTTAGGTCATTGTTGTTCTAATGTTTGTTAGCCTATAAATAAAAGTTACTTTGAAACCAACTTTTTGCATGGTGTATATTATTTAACTCCCAATATTAATTGACAAGGATTGTTAGTTTTTGTGTTGCCTGCAGAACGCATGGTCGACACGTAGGGATCACTATCTGTCGTCTTGCATTGTCTTTCGTCGTCTTTTCTTCTATCCTCAACTACTCATAACCTGCTCAAAGGAATTTCTCTGTGTATTAACCTTAATGCACCGGTGTTCATATATATTTCATTTGTAGACAATTTTAATGGTTGTTGTTGTAAAAATTGACATTTTTGGAAAAAAAGGGGGGGTCAAAACTTCTATCCTCAACTACTCGTAAACTGCTCAAAGCAATTTGATGAAACTTTCTCTGGGGCGGGTGGGGGTGGGGGGTCAAAACTTCTATCCTCAACTTCTCCATAACCGCTCAAAGCAATTTAATGAAACCTTAATGCAAAGGTGTGCATATATATTTCATTTTTAGAAAATTTTAATATCTTTTGTAGAAATTGACGTCCGCATGCAACACATGTCTTCCTTGGAAGACTCGCACATTTTTCTGGTAAAGGTATCTCTGCATACTCCTTCTTCTTCTACTAAATTTTGATTGTCACAGAATATGTAATTGTGCTGGAACAAAATCCCATAAACCATGCAAGACCACATCTTGGCTTTTGTTATCTTCCTAAATTAACGTCATGTATTTTAGGGAAGTTCTGATTTCCTGTTTAAATTTTTATCGTATTCTAGATCTTCTCTCTGTGACTGTTACAAGTATTTTTTTTTTTTGTCATAGTGGACATATGCTGGCACAATCTCCCACTTAAACGTAGTGTATGCACAAGTGTAATGGGAAAATCGATAGGTGTACATTCACATATAGACTAACAAGTACTTGTAGTACTTATCTAAAGAGGTTAAAAATCATTGGAAAGGAAGATTAGGTGTATCCTCTTGTTTACAACAGGTCTGTATAGTTTTCCTGTATTGACATAATTTAAGGATAAGAATCGAAGATAAATTGACTGAAAATATGTTCATTTAGATTAGATGTAACAATGTTTGATTATTTATGTAAAACTATTGATTATATTAATTTGAGTGAACTTAATATCGTGATCGACTTCCCCTAATGTACACACATGCACTTCCTTTTTATATTTCTGTTGTATAGTGTACATATTAACCATTCACATCTCTGCTGTATAGGTTTAAAGAGCATACTGATTTAAAGTATTGACCACTCGAAGTCCCTATTCAGGAGCTGGTCACATGTAAGGCTTTGTTTGGGTGAAACTTAAGTTTAGAATCAAAACTCACCTCTTGGCCCAATATGGTTAGCTGAAAATTACATATCATATAAGATATTGAAACTGAAATATTGTAGATTAGGTGTAAAACAGCGCATTTTAGTGTATTTATGCCCTGCCACGAATGTGGCTGGGGCATATAGATTACCCTTGTCTGTCCGTCCGTACGTATGTCATGATTTGGTTAAGTTTTTCGTTTCGCTCAATTTCTCAGAAACCTATAGTAATATATCAATGATATTTCACCACTACAGTCCTCTTGTTTAGTACAATGCAGTTCAGCAACACTTGGGTCGCTATGACCTACATTTCATGCTTCAGTGACTTTGGTTAAGTATTGCATTTAGGTTCATTTCTCAGAAACCTACAGTAATATATCAATGATATTTCACCACTACAGTCCTCTTGTATAGTACAACGCAGTTCAGCAACACGGGTTGCTATGACCTACATTTCATGCTTCAGTGACTTTGGTTAAGTATTGCGTTTAGGTTCATTTCTCAGAAACCTACAGTAATATATCAGTGATATTTCACCACTACAGTCCTCTCGTATAGTACAACGCAGTTCAGCAACACGGGTTGCTATGACCTACATTTCATGTTTCAGTGACTTTAAGTTTTGCGTTTAGGTTCATTTCTATGGAACTAACCATATTGTATCAAGGAAACTTGGGTAGTAATGAGCAGTCATACAATAATTGGGTCATAATGACCTACATTTTTCACTTGAGCGACTCTGATTAAGTTTTGCATTTAGGTTCATTTCTTTGGAATTAAGCATAGTGTATCGACACTTCGTCAGTGGATGTGCCTTGGATAGTACTGAGCATTCATACGTGATGACCTAAATTTTAGGCGGGGCATCCGTGTCTTAAAGACACAATTTCTAGTTTTATTCTTCTGTAGCCTTAGTCTATCAATCTATCTTATTTAAATGATATCTTTTGTACCATTGTATGCATTTTATCTGAAGTGAAAATTACAGATTGTTGCATACCTTGAAACTATTATAATTCTGACATGATTTGTTTTAGATACTCTTATTTGTTGGGGGAAGAGGTTGTGAGGTCTACGTAGTCATTCCTAATAATTCTAACCAATATGTTGGTATGCTGTTTTTACCTGAAGATTTTATATTTTGTCTGCAGCATGATAATGTTGAGTTGTAGCATTTAAGCAATTTTTGGATCTGTCATGCAGCCACTTCTTATTTGCTGATAGTTAAAAATTCAACAATACTCAAAATACTAGAAAAATTTTCTTGAAAATTTTCTTAGCTTCTACAGAAGGGAATGATTTTATATTTTGTTCGTAGCTTGATAATGTTGAGTTGTAGCATGTAAGCAATTTTTGGATCTGTTGTAATGCAGTCACATCCTGTTTGCCAATCAATGAATTGCATGCTGTGCGCAGGTCCAGACCCGGTTTTGGTCTTGTTGTGTGTGTTATTACAATCTCAGTTAATAAAATCTTATTGGCAAAGGATGATTCCCTCATAGGGAACTTTATTCAGTTCACTTTTTCAATAAAACCCGCCTACCACGGTATAGCTAATGGCACCAAAAGTACCAAAAGACCATAACAAACAAACAAACTATTTAAATAAGGTTAATAGGAGAGTTATGTAAATTTAATTCAGCATTATCCAAAGTGTTGTTTTTGTTTTTGTGGTCACTGACTGAGAAAAACAAGGACACTGAAACAACACCTTGTCATATTAATGAACAGAGATGTAATAAGAAGAACAGGTATGACTTTGTTTACCTGTGTTTCAAGGTGAATGAAGTAGTTGTCACAAATTTCCTGTCATCCTGTAGAGTATTTATCTTAGTATGAACTATCATATTTGGCTGATATACCACCTAGTGCAAAAAAAAACCCATTAAATTATGACATAATGCATGATAGATCTTCCCTGCAGATAGATATCTCCCAGTTCTCTGCATTATAATACACAAAATGGGTGGGGCTTTTATAAGGACAGAAACTTGACTCCTTTTTTAGAAATTTTCATGTTGATATAACACCCGCCCCCATCAGATCAATCATGCTTTGCTTAAATTACATTTGAAATATGTTTACAGTGACAATAATTGCTTGTGTCTCTGCTAAGGCACCAGTTATGAATGTCTTTTGTAACATGTAGTATTAAAACATATAACTGTAATTTAATTACATCCCTGCAAGGCAAGTGAGCTTAGTTAGACTCTGACTAACTAAAGCTTATACTAGGTATGTTTTTTATTTTGATAAGTTTTGCAAAATTGTAAGTACTTTTGGTTATTGTTTTGGCTTTTCATTATTTTTGGCCCTTAGCACAACTGATGAGTCGTAAGTTGACAAAATATGCATATCTTGTGCATCAAGGTTTGATTCATACAGTCATTTATTTGAATTGTTTACATCTCAGACTTTTTAGATCGTGTACTGGCTTTAGGATAAACCTGTTTATCATGTCTTCATAAGCAATAAGGAAATGCTACAGGTTAGTGAGAAAACTGAGCATTAAACCTTCAGGAAACAAATTTTTCAAATAGTCCAGACAAAATACATAGCTGTAAGTACTTGTTACAGTCCTTATTTAAACCTGAAGATAGCTAGTACCTGTAATAAAGCATTTAGTCACCATGAAAAATAGTCATCTAATTAAAATTTAAGTTGGGGGAGATGTTTCTTAATGTCAAGGTTATTTGGTCAATATAGAACCTCAACTATGTCACACAGTAGATCATCAAATAGAACTAAATATATAATTAATGTGACCACAAATTACCAAAAATAGAAACTTGGTACATGTAAGGCATCTAAATATACCTTTTAGTTAGGTCACATAAATAAGTTTTTGACACTGTATATCTGGTATTTGTTTATTGTAATTTCGTGCGGAAATTTCAAATGCAAATTTAGTGTTGTTTTATTTTATGGAGATGTTAATTAGAATATTTTTTCTCTTTTAAGTTAATGAGCAAAAAATGATATTCATTAATTTTATTACCCACATGAATGAAAATGGTGTACAATAAATCTTGCTGTAATATTTTTTATCAGTTTTATGTAATATTTTATATGTCCATCTGATTACAACATGCAATGACAATCAGCATAAGTACCTTTTTAACTTCATATTTGACATAGAGTTGTGAAACTTTAAATTCTTTAACAATTTAAAGTTTCCTAAAGACAAGTTTGGATTCAATTTTATTGACTTTAGGATTGATCACTCTGGAAACTGATGGACAAGACAGTTTTTCTACCTTAAATGCCTACTCAGGAATTAACATCCCTTTTTAGTTTTGACAGTTTTCAAATATTATTATTCAGTCCGTTTTTTACACCTTTTCAGTTGTTATTTAGGAGTATTGGACTTGAATCATGTATCATGCATTTTTTATGTCATTACTCATAGGATGTGCAATATTATAGATCAGTTTTGGCATCATGATTGCTTTTGGTATGGAAACCTCATTGATGAATTTAAAGCCCAGTTTCATTTTCATATCATATGCATCACCTTGTTTATTTATAAATGAGAAGAAGAAAAATTGATGCTTTATTTATTATTTGCAAAATATTTTACAAAGTTATGTGTACATTTAAGTAAAAATGATATCCAATGACTAATTTTAAATTATTCACAATTTAAAAAAAAACCCAAAAAACTTACATTTGGATTAAAAAAAAGAATACAAAATACTTTTTTTGTCACATTCAATAATTAATAAAAAAAAAATGTGTGGTTATTTACCTGAAAGTTTGAATGGTTTTGAAAGGACTTAGCATCATTTCATTGAGAGGTGTTTCTAAGTACATATTTGTATGCAATTCTGATAACATTAATACAAACATGTTGGTTTGAACCATATCTCGCTAGTGGGGTCCTATTTTGGTTTGACAAGCGTCACAAGCAGGTCATATTTTAAAAACAGTTGACGAAGTTGTTCCAGTGTACAGTCGTTTGTAAATCTGAAGCAAATTGTTGGACAGTATTTCAATTTGATAATTTTTGGATGCCATGTAAATCTGACAACATAGTTATACTAAAGGATTAATACACACTGTAATAAATGTAAGTGTTGGAATTTTCTTTCTTCTGTTTTTAACAAACTTTCAATTTTTTTATTTGATTTATGGTAAATTCCAATATTTTCAATTTTCAACCACAGTGAAGGATGGGTGATTTTAAGAATGTTAGGTAAGTGATTTTAATATTATTTAAGTGAGATTTTTTCATCTTAAATAATTGATGATTTATTACTTCAGTTATTTAAGAATAACCTTATACTCAAATTCTCACATGCTTCCTCAATATTAAAAATCAAATTTTTATTTGCATGACAATCAGTCAAAAATGGTCTGAAAATAACTAATTAAGATATTAAAATTTTGTTTTACTTGTATCCTTGAAGTATTTGCTGTAATTTACATATGACCATTATAATGAATATGTCACAATAGGACATTGATTTATAAGTTATCAATTGATAGTAAAATGGTACTGTAAATTCAGAAATGAGCCAAACAATATATATTAAAATCATTTTGCTTTGAGAAATATTTTGTATCCCAGGAGACAAAAAATATGCTATTCCCCTCATACCCAATCAATAAGTGTATATTTTTGCTACCTATTCTATGAAATGACAATGCTTAGATATCCACCAAACAATATCTGTAATAGTAACCTTAGGAAGTAGATGTCTTTCAGTGCTAGTATATTATTTTTGTGTGATATTAAATAGAAATAATAATCCCAGAATGATTGTTATAACTATTTTGATTTTCATGTTGTACGTCACATACATATTTAGAATCAATTTTTTTATTTTTGGATTTCATCTTTGATTACCGAAGATAACGTGTATTATAAACAATAAAAGATTAATACAAACTTTGATCAATTAAAGAAGATTTATTTAAGGAACAGATTTTTAATAAAAATTGAGCTGTTCAGTACCAAAAGGCAGTATAATCTATTTGCCTACACATATATTTATCTTTTGAAAGTAAAAAGATCAGAAACATTTTCTAGACAAATCAGTAAAAGGTTTTTTGTTCAGAAGGTTAAAGTGTAATGTTCACTTGGTGCATTTATCTTGTTTTCCATCACATTTTCAATGTGCTTTATAAAAAGGATACTTTGAAATGCTTAAATATTGAAGTAGTATGTAAAGCACTGAAAGCAGTCGTATGTATTGAATTTTTGATAGAATTCACTTTTTTATTATTTGTTATACTTTGCATAAAATTTTTACTTTATACCATTATCCAGGACCATTATCAACTAGTTTCATAAATATTTCAATCCCTAAGGGATCTCCCACATTAATTTTATCACTTAAAGCCATTTCAGACATTAATAGGCTGCATTTTGTAAATACTGTCGATAGTTTCATTATGTGAGGCTAAGGATATGTGTGGTGTAAGGTGGCATTGTTGTAACTTAGTTTTGGCCTAGAGATATTTTAACTTATTATATTTGAAAGGGTTCTCAAGCAAATTGTTAAACTGAGAAATCCATAGTGAACTGAGGCAAAGCTGAGGTTGACAATAAATTTTCTAGATGTAACAAATTATATTTTTATTAACTGAGCCATGTGCTAGAGCACAATGATACCCTAGATTAAACCAATGAAAAAACAGAAAGTTTATATGAAATGTAATAAATTTGGTGTATTTGTACTGCAGGCAATACTGAACTTTCTGAGTGGGTCATTGTATAATGACTTTTTAAACTGAAATGACCATTTATGTTGAAATTATATTTGGTGTGCAGATTAGTCATTTGGTGTACTCATTGTTTTCCTTTGACCTCATTTTCATGGTCTAGTGATCACATTGAATTATTATAAATTGTTTGTAGTACATGTGTAATAATATTAAAAGATATTGCTTTAACATGTGTCATGTCAACCAGTATTGACACGTCAGTGCCTATGTTAAATATTGATGATAAGGCCATTTTTGTGATACTTTGAAAGTTGTAGTGAACAGTATATATAATAAACAAAAGGCATCAAAAATGGATATTTTATGATCCAGGATTGTTTTTTTTAACACTCTGAGATTTAAGCACACTCATTTCAAATTAAAAAAAATAAAATGAGAGATGACTCTTGCAATAAGATTGTAACATATTTTACTGACTATATGAGGTTTAAAGTACAATTTTAATTTATTATCTTTACAGGATTTCTAGTTCTGGTGATAAATCTTCAATAGTGGCTCAGGTACAGGAACCCCCACAGGAGGTCGAAAAGGCAAAGATGGGGAGGAAAAAAATACAGATATCAAGAATATGCGATGAACGCAATAGACAGGTAACATCTATACATAAGTCTAATTTAAACAAAGTCAATTATGAGCAGTCAGTAAAAGCAATATTCCTTTTAAAGTGCCTGTATATTTGTAGTACTTTGCACAGATGAGGGTGTTAGCATTGGATCTCATTCCAATTTCTCAAAAATCATTAACGATATCTCAACTTTATGTTAATTTAATCCATAACATTTTATTCTTAAATGAATCCTGGTGAAATAAGAAGTATATATGAGTACAGATATAATAATTTCCAGAAATCTTTATCACATAGATAGATGAAGGGTAAGTTTATTAAGAGTTATCAGTGTGGATTTTCTTGTTTTCGTATAAACCTTAAATCACATAGGCATACGTGTCAGTCATTATTGCTTTAAAACTGATATTACCTTAAATCACATAGGCATATGTGTCAGTCAAATTGCCTTAAAACTGAAATTGGCAAAAATGTCAGTAGAGTTGAAAGACTTTTGTTCTGTCGGAATTAAATCCTGTGTGAATTCCAAGTGATTTTAAAGTATTCTATGTTAAATCCAAAATTTTCGTTGACAAATCATGATTCCCATGGAATGAAAGGCTTATCCCAAAAGGTGTCAATGGCTCTGGTATCTGTATGAAGTGTGAACTAAAAAAATTGATCTTCATAAGTAAATTAGTATACTTAAGCTCTCAAAATTGGTTACAATTTCAGCAAACTTGTCACCAAAAGCAGTGTGAAATGCAAATAGAAACAGGTAGAGGAATTTGAAGAAAAACTGAGTTCTTTTCCAATAGTGTAGTTTTAATTAACTATAATATCACAAACTTGAAGATAGGGGATTGACTATTAATTACTTTATTGGTCTTTAATTCTGACTTTAGTAATTTAAAGGTTAGGGTAATTACTGGCCCTGTTTATTGATTAATATTTAATTAACACAATCAGGTTGTATAATTTATGGTCGACAATGCATATTGATTAAGGAAACATGACTCCAGTCTTGTGAATTGGTGATAATCATCTTCATGTACAAAATTAACATTATATTAATTAAATATCAATGTTATTGTGGTCAGTCATATCTTCTGTGATTGATAAATAAGGATATGGGGTATTCATCAATGGTCATTTAATCTGCGATGAAAAATTCTGTGCTTTCAAAAATATGAATGGAAAACATGGACATGTTTGAATGCTACCTACAACAGGAAAAAAACTTTTTCCAAAGTATTGATAGGGCATTTTAATGAGCAAATGGACATGTAATCTATTTACTCTGTCAATATAAATGAAATTAGACAAATTTTGATTTACTTTCCATCTGTCCATTGCAAAGTATCTTAGCTTACTGAAAGGAAATAAATACATTTAAATGAGCATTTATTGCATATAAGAGTGTTAATTCACATTATAAACAAACTGATATTTTAATTTAAACAGATCTTAACATATAAATTGTTTTGATTTTATTTATTATATAAATACTATATAAAATCAGAAAAAAAATCAGTCTTAAGTCAAATTCAGAACTTGAAAATTATCAAATCTTTTGCATAGATTTAATGCAGTAGGATTATCATCATTTTGACACAGAAATTCATTTATGCCTAGAACAGTAAAACTACAAAACAAGTTAACACTTTTACACAGACGTAGTGTATAGGAAAGAAAGTACCTTATCCGGTCGACATAATAATTAAGATAGTATCATTCAATTTCAATGTAATTTTAACTTTTTTCTCGTGGGTGGACTATTTAAATTATGACATAGAAACGTACCATAGTTTTTTAATGATCAACCAGATGGGACTTTTTTACAATTGTGCGGACTAATAAAACGTAACTTGAGAATTTCGAACTGATACTGTTAGTAAATCGTGACTGAAACAAGAATGGGTTTAAAGGATACCACTGGCTCCAATGTAAATAAATAGTAAAAAACGAGGTCTTGTATTTTATGATTAATTACAGAATTATTACTTGAGTAGATTTTGAAGTAGGATCTCTGACATAGTGAGGTGTTTCCCCTATCAAAACATGTGATCTGTGGGTCAACAAACCATTACATAATAAGAAACTGTTATCTTGTAGAATTGTTTGATGTCGGACATGTGTCTGTTAGATTTGACATCAAAACGTGAAAGTTAAATTTTTAAAAAGAAAAAACATAATCTTAGTTCCTCTTAAGTCTTGAGCTCAAAACAAGATGTTATTTCGAATTGGGATTTTTTTCTAGGAAGATAAGTTTAAGGCATTTCCAGCAAGATTATTGGTATATCCTTATACTATTGCTTTCTGTGTTCATTAAAAACGGGTTTTGGTTTCTATAGAATTTTGACAGCTACATTTCACGTTAGATTGAAAAATAGTCTTCAATAAATTTTCTGTATTGCATAGTCATCAGTCCATGAGGGGTATATGTGGATTATACCATGGTTACCTGTCATGATGCTCAATGCAAATAATATCTTTTAATGTTTTGTCTCTTATGATCTTATTGTATGAAATGCAGGATATATTTATGTATCATAATATAAACAA
Source organism: Mytilisepta virgata (assembly GCA_028015205.1). Lineage (NCBI taxonomy): Eukaryota > Metazoa > Mollusca > Bivalvia > Mytilida > Mytilidae > Mytilisepta > Mytilisepta virgata. The sequence continues at coordinate 7,052,287 of CM051517.1, forward strand.
CATTATAATACATGTACATATTTTTAAATTCATTCAGCAATACAAATGTGTGGTTTTCCAATAAAAAAACAAAATGGATACCAAGTTTTATTTCATATGACAGATAACAAACATTTACAATAAATTCAAATTTAAACAATGTGCTAAAACAACATACTTCTATAGGTATAAGCTATTAGAAATATAAATAGTATAGAAAATTAAAAAGTGCATTTTCTAAGAAATAAGCAGATGTCAAAAATTTCTTAATGTAAATTAGCAGACAGTCTGAGTCTAAATTTGGAATCAACCAGATTTTGGTGACAGTAGTGGAAACATCTGTTCTTGAAAGTTTACCTTTTGACCTTTCAGATTCTGCAGGTGACATAATGAAGGAAACTTATTAATTAGATTATTGATCTTTTTGTAACAAAAAATGGCTGACTTTAAAGAAGAAGTGGTTTTGCTTGCTGAAGAAAATTATATATTTATATTATAGAAGTTAATGCCTTTATTGACAACTCTTTTAAATATACCACTGCTCCAAAGGAGAAGGGGTATAACTGTTTTCAGAGATGATTATTTTCCGTTTTTTAGTGGATTTCCGCTTTTTGCAATTCAGATTTTCAGTAATGGGTCCTTTATTATACATAGCAATATGTACAGTATTTCCGATTTTTTTCTCGGCTTGGAAAATCATCTCTGTGTTTTACCCTTGTGGTTCAATGTGTGTGTTCGTCCGTCTGTCCACAACAAAATTTTTTGTCACACTTTTCTGTGCAACTGCTCATCACATTGATATTTTGTCACAAGTCTTCTATAGGTACGCCATATTGTGGGATACGTTTTCGGACCAAGGCGACATGAACTTCCTGTTTGATGCCTTCGTTTATTTTTTTGCCTTATCGTGGCGGGGGTATCACAATGGCTCACAGTACATCTTGTTTGGTAAAAAATAAAATAACTATCATAAAAGAAATTTTTACTGAATATTCCAGTGGAAAAAAGTGGGTAATTAGTTCAGCAATGTAATTAGCCAGTGGGTAACTCCAACAGTGACAAAGGAAAATTATTGGTTTGATGTCTACCAGACAACTTCATGTTTTAAATTTGAAAACATTTTTAGCACACACATCCACAATACTTTATCATTGTCATATACTGGTTCAGTACCCTATCTTGACAGGTACGCAATCTCACCATTTAATTGCCAGTTTATAGAAATTTTAATAAAAGTTTGGATTCTCTAAGATGTAAAATAAGTTTTGATTGTAAATTATGAAAACACTTTCATTGGACCATTTAGGTCGACAGTGTTAGTAGTTGTATATTTCACTGCTAAATATTTAACAAAAATGATGAAGAAAATTGTTGTTTCACATTAATTTGGTCATATGGGCAAAAAGCCAAATGTTCAAGAATCACAAGAAATTAATTAATTAGTTGAATGTGATTTTGTTGTAGGTGACTTTTACCAAGAGGAAGTTTGGTCTGATGAAGAAAGCATATGAACTGAGTGTGTTATGTGATTGTGAGATAGCTTTGATCATCTTTAACAGTGCCAACAAACTCTTCCAGTATGCCAGCACAGACATGGACAAAGTACTTCTGAAATACACAGAGTACAATGAGCCTCATGAAAGTCGCACTAACAAAGATATTGTGGAGGTAAATTAAAAAACTATTCATTATTGCCTCATAAAATAGCACAGTTTTTTTGGTGGTACCTTAAAATTTGCCAAGTTTTCAAAAGCATGTATTGTTTTATGATTCCAGTCTGTTAAGAAATAGCCATTTTTGAATGACATATGTTCGTTGAACATTTTCTAACCATTATAAGGAGTTTGATGTTGAAAGCAGCATTAAGTCTTGTTATGTAGTGATGAATGTCACAACCATGATTTCAGAGATGACTTCCAGTTATGATGATTTCCATGAATAATGATTTGTCATATAATACTGTGTATATAATACCACTATTACATAATATACAGATAATAAGACCATATCATCTTTCAGCCTTGGAGTGTGTTGGGACATACTTGATGGTTAAGTTTTTCTTAATATGAAGGACATATTTATGCGGAGTATGATTAAAGCATTTACATTCTTTGAATGTGCTTAGATAACAAGTTTTCAATCGGCAAAGACAAAAACGATATGAATACTAAAGTTTATTAGACACAGAAATTAATACTAAATATGAAAATGTAATGATATAGGGTAAGTATCGATGGAACAACATCTAGTAGTCAGGTGGTCTTAAACGAGGAGTAGCTGCCCCCACTATATGACAAACACCTAAAATGCTTTAGTATGCCCCCCTCCTTCCCTCTTTTCCAAGATTCTTATTTCTGCACTTTTTATTTCAACAAAAAGAAACATGAAAAATTTTGCATATTTTGATATGATGTAACATCTGTGCTTTATGCAGACAGTGATATATACATGTTATTGTTCATGGTATTAAAGTGTGTTGTCATGTGCAAACTTTTGTAACATTGATAAATAGGGAGTTAGTAAAGGAAGAGTGCATTAAAGGAAATACTGCAGTGTGTGATGGATTTATTTAATAAAGAATTTACTTGTCACAGCTGGATTGCATAATCTTACAACTTTATTTTTTTCCCTTGGTGATTTAAATTTTGACATCATTTTATAAATTAAGAATGGATAACATCATAGCTTTTCCTAATATTATTAATAGTATTTTGTTTCAGGGTTTTGGGACATAAACAAGGAAATGTTAAACATAATATTTATTTTCCCTTTTAACGTTTATTAATTTAGCTGATATACTGTTTGAGAAAGGGTCGGTAGTCACTTTGTTTTGACTAAGGGTGGTAGAAAGTTTTAAGGTGAACTTGTATAATTTATATTGATATGTTGTGAACATAACATTAACTCAGCCATGTGTACCTGTTCATTAAGATTATAAAACAGATGATAAAACTAACATAGGTCAAGGAAGCAGGCTAATCAATTAATGTCTGGTTAATGATTATCTAAGCAGCAGTGAGGCTTTTCATGGGGTGTATTGAGTTAGAATTGAGTTAGAATATAAGGTCAGGTGGTAATATTTAGGGACACTGTTTCTGAATAAAGTGCAGTTTAGTTTGGTACAGAAATAAAAAAAATGTAAAAAATTCAATTAATCAATACACATTTTATAGGTAACTTGTTCTTTAAGTAGAAATGAACATTTTTTTCACATATATAACTTAATTTGCTGAATTTTATGGGAGAGGGAGAATTTTACATGCAAATAAAATTGCCAAAAAATGGATTTTATTTTCATTTTTGGTACAGTATTTATATAGGAAAAGTAAAGAGGGAGCAAAAATTGAAAGAAAAATAAAGCATTTGTTCTCTGTTCAAAACTGTGGTAGCAAAAAATTTCAACAACAAAAAAATAAAATAAAATTCTGGTTTGCATAACATTATATACACACATATTTGCTTGCTGATTAAATGTGACTAATTTTGGATACTGCCAATGCCCCAACTTTGCCTCACTTCACAAAAAAATATTGAAACAGAGCCAGTTTATGAATCAAACAGGGATTAGTACTGGCATTTGCCATGTCCAATTGTAGAGAAAAGTAATTGGTTCTGATGATCATAATACATTGGGCTTCAACACATTTACACTAGGAAGTCTTGAATTGCACAGAGCATTAGGCTTTAGACTTTTAAGGAAATGACTGGTCTTTTAAAGCTTGTGTCATCATAATGAAAAAATCTTATTGTCATAACCTGACCAGTCACTTTGAAAATCCAAAAACCATATAGATTCTTGGTAAGATCTGTATAGATGAACAATTAAATAGAAAAATATACACACCCTGTAAGATTAGGAAATCCTAGCAAGATTTCAGGAAGGAAAAATGACAACAGTGGGGGATTAAACTAATTTGCAGTATGATTCTTGAGTTGGAAATGTACTTTTATTCAATTACTAGTGTATAAATTTGGAAATTTTTGTTTTATTTTGCAGGGAAATGTTTTGAAATTCCAAAAATAAATTGTTTAAATTTGATATTTTTGTATATTGAATATAAGTCATGGGAAACTTAGGAAGGTGTAAAAATATTATCAGACCACATGTCATAATAATTTATTGTCCATGAGAATATAGAAAGTTTTCTAGTTTTAGCATAAATCAAAACCAGTCAGGTCAAAGAATGACTGGATTAAAAATACACATATGATTAAAATTTCAATTTATACATTAATGTACTTTTCTCATTTGTATGAATTACCTCCCATGTCAAAGACTAGTTCTTCTTTCTATTGTCAATGAATAAAAAAAGCCCAATATCTGCATTTTATCACACAATAATTTTATTCATGGAGATGACAGCAATTGCTTGTATAGATGAAATGCATTGGTGATAACAGTCACACTGAAAGGGAGACAATTCATGGAAGGGAACATAGCTTGTATACAATTTTTGTCTTTATGTAATTACAGATATTTTTTTACTTATGTGAAATTCTTTGTAAGCATTAGAATATATAAATACCACTGTAAACATAAGACAAATTTAGCATAGTTTGTGCTAGTCCACAACTTAAAGTCTAACAAAACAGCATGAAAAGGTCTCGATGCCCTCTAAAAACATACAAAAGAAAGCTGCATCATAATAAAATGAGCATCTCATATGTTGGTTTGGTTATAAATTTTGGTTTTGTATACATTTGTATTTAAAAAGTTAACAATTTTAAATATTCCTTATATTTTATATGGAGGATGTTAACAGTAAAATTTAACCATGTCAGTGTTTGTCCTCCTCCTTCTTGTCACTTAGATAATGATGTATTTAAAGGAATCTAGAATTAATAAAATTTTATTGGGTTATTTTGACAGAAAGCTACCCTTTTTTGAAATCTAAAACTAATTTTCATGACATTGTACAAATACTGTAAAATTTATGTAACGTAAAATATGTGGTTTTAACACAGGCTAGTATAATCAAAAGAACAGTTTTAAATTTACTGAACACCCTGTTAATGTATTTTAATCCATTTACACCTTTTTATTTGTTATACCAGCATTTAACCAGCTGGCATGAGAATAACATTCATAGAATGTTTGTAAACAAAACCAACATGAATGAACATTACATAGTAAAAAAGAATTTAAGGAAAGACCAGAAATAGCATCATAGCAGTCTTAATATAACCATATATTAATCTTAAAATAAAACAACTGTGAATCAGTCCCAGGGAAAATTTCAAAAGACTTGTATAGTTTTGACTTGATTCATTGCCAACATTTTATGTCATGCTGCATTGTAGATTTAATAAATAAATAAAAACATGTTTTAAACATGAATTCATGATTAATTGAATGTTTTATTAATTTTTTTGTCTTTTAGCTGCGGTTGTAAAATAATAGATGCATTGATTAGAATTATCATAACAGTGATTTAGTATTAGAATATCATTAAGAAGAATATTGCACAATGTGTAACTTGATTTTTTGGATAGATTCCATTGTGTATATCTTATGCCAGTATTTGATTCTTTGGCTCAGTTCCCTAAAAATTTTGAGATTCTCCCTGATCAGAGATATGAGAAGAGCTGTTTCTATATTGATCCCAACCAAAAATAGCCAAGCCACAGAAGCACCTTGAGATAGAGAAATATCTGACAGCTTAGTCAAACTATCTCTCATGTAATCAGTATAAACGTTGATGTTCTCCTTGTTATGATAAAATTTCTGTAAAGTACATGGCAGCTAGGGACATGTTGTCAGCAGTTACAATCTTTCCAGTATTAAAAATGTAGGTGGTCTTGCAGTAATTTAAAAATAAAGTTGCTTGACTTAATAGCATTGTCAATTAAATGGATTTAGGGATTTCATGTTAAGAATCAGCTTGCTATATCCCTTCAGTTTTATGTACTTCCATATTTCCAGTCCTCATATCCTCTTATGGCCCTGCCATTACTTGTCTTCTGACTCAGTGTAGAATTCACATGCACTTGTAAAATTTACCAGGTATCCTTTTCTTCTTGAATCACATTTACTGATTCAGTCTTTGATGGAGAATTTTTTTCTGATTTTTAGCTAACGATCAAGGTTTCCTTAAGCCAATATGTTGTGTCTTTTCCTTTTTTTCATCTTTTTACATCCATTCTATTTATCAATTTTTAAACCTGATTTGCCTGCAGTAAAAAAAAGTCTGGGGCCAGTTCAACTCGTTTAACCGAGGGTTAAATTTAACCACATGTTAAACTCAGTGATTTTCTATACTATTTTACCCCTTGGTTGAATTTAACCTTGGGTTAAATAAGTTCAACAACTGGGCCCTGGTGATTAGTTTTATGATATATGGCAGGAGGGTAGGTGGGTGGATCTCAGCTCCAAACAGTAATGAAAAAAAATCCATTTTTTATCATTTAGACAACTTGTCATTACCTTTTATTTCTCAAGATTTTCATTTGTTTACTTAATATTAAGTCAACTGTTCTGCAACAGTTTTGTTTTTACATGATCATTTTAAGGAAAATGTACCTTTCTAAACTTTCTAAGAGTGAAATAATGTGAGAAAATTAAAGTTAAATATTAAGCCTGTGTACCCAGTCAGTATATGAATTTGAAAATAAAAGAATATTTAATAAGCATTAATAAAACAACATACCATTATACTGAACATTGGAAAAAAATAATGTTAATATTGAATTTATGTATTGTTCGCATTCACTGATAATTCTTTTTATTAATAAAAAAGAACTTCCAATGATCTGTGTAAAAAAAAAAAATCGCCAAATTTACATACAAGTTTTTTTCGTGATATTAAACTGATATTGCACAAAATGAGTTGCATTGTAATTTTATGTTGGTGCAGAACATAAATGTTTATTGCATTTAACATCAAAAGAAGGTCTTATATTTTTTGTCCATTGAAATAATTTATGATAGTGGTGAATAAAAACCTAGACAGTTTACATGTTTAATAATTTAATAAATTTACAAAATGCTTTTTGTACCAGATCCTTGGAGTACATGTAACACTGCAATTAAATTTAAGATAAACTTTTATAGGTTTATAGGTTTATAGATGTATGAAAGGATTTAGAATATATTTTTAAAGATAATTTCTGGTTCAATATGGAGAACATCACATGGCTACAGAAACATAGATCGAATCCATGGTATAATTTGGTCTGTTCATATGAAATTTATTCAAATCAGTTCAAAGCTTTTCAAAGACTTAAAAGATGGATCCTTTGAAATTGACAAATTCATCCGTTTTATTACATGTTTTTAGGTCAAGATTATGTAATTGTCGCCTCATGTCATGTCATAAAACATATTCATTTTTAATAAGGAAAAAAAAGTGTGAGAATGATAAGTGTTCTCAATTGACATTAAGAGTACTGTCCCATAAATTGATCTTAGTGCAGAAAGTTGTTATAAATGTGTTATGGCAATAGTCAAATAGAGCTCATAAGCACAGGGTCATTTTTAGGGACACCGAGTACTGTGGAACTGAATTTTACTTAATATTTGATCAACCTTGAAAAAAATCAGATTGAATGATACGTACTTCCATTTCTTTGTGATAAATAAATGGACATTGTAAAGTGTGAGAATTTTGCACTCAGACACATTGAATATCGCCATAGATTTCTCTTATTCAGTACTTTGTTAAAATGTTGGAATTTCCAAGTTAAAAGTACGATGTTAAATATTATAGTGCAGTTCAATAGAAGTCGATTAAAATGATATTTATCTTTGGTTTTTAAACAAATATTAACTCTAGAACTCGGAATAAACAAGAATTATTGTGTAAAGACAGGGTCGTTAAAAGCCTTTTCATTGTTGATAAAATATGTTTGAATATTAGTTGCTTTCTATATTGACAATTTAGATTACTGGGTCTTTTTAAGATGATAACAAATCCAGGGTGACAAAATATAGATTTAGTGTGAACGTCTTTGAGTTCAGATTGATGACTCTTAGGAATGAGAAAGTTATCATATAAGTTGCTTATATATATCAGAAACCTTACAATACATTGGAAATGCCATTTACAGAAAATTGTAAGACTTCAGACTTAAAGGAATATTTTTAGACTTTGATGCATTTCATGGTTGCTGTGTGATGGATATTTTCAGATTTAATTTCAAGTAAAAAAAAAAAAGTATTTTAGCTGCTCCCCTACCCCAACACTTAAATACATTGGGGTGTTTAAAAAAATTAGTTAAGTATTGTTCAGCAAATAATAATACGTGTACCAAGTATAACTAATTGCCTTCAAAAATATTGGTATTCCACTTTTTAACTCACATCTATATCTGTTAACTACGGTGAATAAACCATTCTACATAAAGAAAGTCACTCATTGACAATGATAAGGTCACTTAATAAGAAATTAGCTGTCAAATTAACAGCAAACTGGAATTCCCTTCATAATTGTTTGGAGCCTCTCGAGCCTGTCATACATTGCCTAACAAATAACCAAACTTTTTCTGTTCAAAATCCTGTTTAAAAAACTCCCACATAGTAAAAAAAGTACTTACAACATTTAGAATTGTCAGCTGCTTTCTACAATTTAGTGTTAATCTATTACCGCAGTGACTTTTCCTTCACATAAATAATGAAATAAGCGAAAAAAATGATGGAAAGTATAATACAAAATATCATCAACAAATTGTCTTCAAGCAAAAATTTCAGACCCAAGCTGCTTCATGACGCAATTTAACAACTACACACATCAGAAACAATTACATTGTACAATAAATCATTTCCTAAAATCAAACAAAAATAAGTTATATTGAGAAGCAATCTAATTCAGGTTTGTACTTTTACTTTACAGACCTTAACTAAAAAGGAAAACAAAGGGTGTGAAAGTCCGGAACCAGATATGGACCCATACGGAAATTCATTAACACCGGATGAGAAATATTCAAGATTAAATGATGAGTATCAGAGAGCCATGCATCAGAATTCGATGAGAGTAAGTGTAAGATCATATAAAGTATGCCATTAATTAGATAGAAATCGTATTAGTACGCTATCATCAATATTGATGTCGCTGATTGACGTCAGTAAAACAGTAACTCGGGTAAATGTTTCCTGATTAATGCTAGACAACGGAGGAAAAAATTTTTAATTGTTGTTGCCACAAATCCTGTGTGGTCGTCTATTATCTAATTAATAATGGAAGCACAGTACTATAATTGATACGTACTTCTATTAATATTTCAGAATGTAGGAGTTTTGAAAAATTTGTATTTAATACCTTTAATTATTGAAATATGTAAACAAGATAATATAATGCATAGTACACTTAAGAGACTAACTCTATAACAAAGAGTTATTGTAAAGGATGAGATAAATCTGAAGAAAACATTTTCCATTATAAAAGTTCCAAATGTCATATCTGTAACATGGTTGGTTAGTAAACATAAGAAAACCTAAAAAATTGTCATGTACCAGTACATATATTTAATGTGACTTTGATATCAAGGTACAAGTTTTAAGGTGACAAAAATGACCATAGTGATTACTCAGGACACATATAGGAATTCTCCATTACTTTTGTCTGTTGTGGATCATAATCATCAGTGTATACTTATTTTTTTTTGGGGGGGGGGGGGTGGGCAGGGGGGGGGGGGGAACAATTGCCTTTTGTATAACCTTAATATTAATTACCTTTTTCATCAATTCAGAAATTTCTGAAAATCATATAAATTTAAAGTAATGCATAAAACCTTGCAGTAACAGTCCTAAAGTTATGGAAAATAAACCTTTCTTACTTTTATTCCATGAACAGAATTTGGAAATCTTAATTTTACATGAATTCTTGTATACAACAAACTACTGATTTTTCCATTTCGAAATGTACTTTTTCAAAAAGCATCATGCTGAGTTTAACAAATACATGTTGTACTTAGAAACGATAATATTGGTACTATATTGAGAAAAATACTTTGTATGGCTAATTGTATATAAGTAATATTGATAAAATCTGTTCACTTATCAGTTTATAAAGTTAATTATATTACTTAAAGTACCTTAAATTGAAAATGTGCACTGAAATTGTCATTATAAATGACAAGTCTAAAAGACATCTATAAGTCACTTATTAGATTATATTAAATCTTGACAGGGTCTTTTCTTCTTGTAATTCAGGCATTTTGCATAGAACTTCAAAACTAAACACCCTAAACATGACAAATTGAACCAAACCAATGTTTATTTAGATGAAGAAAATTAAACAAATTTTAATCCCATGATAAAGTAGAATTTTAAACTTCAGCACCTAAACAAATGTCTACTACTATTTATAAAAAGGGCTGGAAAATTTGTTTAAACTGCCAATGTACAGGTGTTTAGCTTAAATTCAAAGTTTAAGATAATTGTAATATAAACACATTATTGTTCCCTTACATCAGGCTTTTCAGAAGATAAATGTAATCTTCATCAGACTTCTTGTAGTACATGTAAATTGCATGTTACATGAGTATGAATAATATTTTATTTTAAGGACACCCTGTATAAGAAATATTTGGTATCGTAGATGTCATTTATGGTACCATTCCAGAAAACGTGATACATTGGTTTATCATGAACAGAGCATGGAATTCATATTTAATTCTTTTGAACAGAAGGTATTTTATCTTTAATGATACAAATTGTCTAAAAGCATGACAAAAGTATATTACGATCCAGACAGTTTAATTAATTTATATTCTTATCTTTCAGCAACATAGCTTAAGTCCATATCCAAATCAAGTCTTACCACCACCGCCAGGGGTTCACTCCCCTGGTTTACAGATGCATAACTCACCATATATGAACCAGTCTTTACATGCTCCACACGTAATGTCACCAAACCCAACTATCAGTAGTCCAGGATTACTACAGCCACCCCCGGTACATCCCTCTAGTGTCAGTCCTAGACCCAATTCAACAGGTAAGTTCATTTGTTGTTTGTTTGCTGATAGATGTTTTGCACCACATTCAGTTATTTTTGGGGAGGGGGAAGGATGGAGGGGTATTGGAGAAGGCTAGAATGTCCAGAGATAACGACAATCCAATAACAAGTCACAGGAAATCTGCAATGGTTATCCTTGTCATGTGAAATCAAAATCAGAAACTTTGCTGTGAGAGGGTCATATAGAGGGGATATGGACATGGGCAAACAAGAAATAAAAACATCATTCAAAATGAACAAAAAATCAGAATTTGGCATGTCCACTGCTTTTTTATCAAACAATGTGACCTTCCAGCACGAAAACACATAAAATAAAAACTTCAAACACAGTGCACAAAAATAACCATTTAACAACTTCGTTGTTGTAAGTGACTTTTAAAAGTTACAACAAACTAGCTAGAATGCGGATTAGTTCATAAGTTCAGTTATAATGGTTAAAACACTATCACTATATACTGATGTATATAGTTTGTACATAGTATGTATTATTATACCTCAGTATGTTTTTTCAATATAAAAATCAAGACATTGATTTTACTATTTTTTTTACCGGTGGTTAGTACTGGAAACTATTGACCGGTAAAGTGTTTGGTATATAATAAAACAGTTATTCAACAGTCATTTTGGGATATAGCCATTTTATTTGTCCCCTTGACACATTAAATAGTCAGTGTCTCGGGACAAATTAAATGGCTATATCCCTCAATACTGTTAAATAAATGTATATTATATAGAATTTAAGACGACACATCGTCCATGACATATGACACCAAAATATCAAATTTTCAACTATAGTCAGTTGATATATTTACCATTATATACCCCGATAGTCCAAAGGTTAAGTTCAACACATGAAGTTACAAATAGATAGATATATCACAGATAGTGCAACATAAACAACAGTAACAGTATGTCGTATACCTGTTATTTATGTCATTCATGACCGATGATTTATTTCAGGTAATATGGTAGACCTGACCGGATCATCTCAAGCCAATGGCTATTCACACAGGGTTTCTCCGTGTCCTTCTCCCGGTGCAATGGTTAACAAAGGGCTTTCACGACAATCCCCGCCTTCACGTCAGCATAACATGAGACCGATGATGCCTAACTCCAGAGCAAATATGTTGAGTCCTGATCCTGTAAGTCAAGCAAGCTTTTAAATTATGAAAATATTTCTTTGTGTTGGTTCTTTCTAGATCTGAAATCATATCATATCATTAACTTATTGCAAAGTTTTATTGATGTTTGCATTAGTTGAATCAATTTTTTGTTTTCACTGCATATATGCTTACATTTTCCTGTATCATATTAAAATAAAAATTATCAGTAGAATATAACTTTACAGTTCTTTGTACTTTGTAGTTCAGAAACAAGACTTATAATATAATTAATTTGCCGAATTCAAAGTTAAATGATTTTGTATATTTTCAGTCTCAGTCAAGGTCTACAAATTCTTCGCTGTTAACGCCAGCTGTGTCACTGACAAGCCCCAGTAACCATACCACCAATTATCCGTCCCCATTACCAACTTCATATCATTCAAGTAAGTATCCATACCACTGATGGTTAGATGATATCTTGATTGAATATTACGTTATATGTTGTATTGATGGAATGCATATTAATCTATAACAGTGGCAGTTTTTAAGGTTTAAATTCAAATTGTAGCCTTTCCAATAGTACAAAATAGGTCAGCAAAGAATTTGAGTTTCGAATGTAAAAACTGCCACTATTTTTATTCCCTATGCTTTCATTCTTCATTGGGTGTGTGGTTGAAAATTGTCTCAAAAAAAGTTTTTTGCTGAAGTAAACAGATATGTCCTGTATTTTGTTTGATCAACAAATGAAACTTAGGTCTTAGTGCTTATACTTTGTTCTACTGTCAAGCCTTTCTTATGTGACCTTCTACTGAAACACTGAAATTAAATCACAGATGATAAATTAATACCGTACAGTTAAGTATATGCACTGGTAAGGACATAAAAATGAAGGTCACATGAGCTATTGATTAAATGAGACGGTCACATTAGCAGGTATATAGTATGTTTTGTTGTAAACATTCTGTCTAATCTTTACGCAGAATAATTGTCAGTACATCAATTGACCAGAACTCCATATTTACAATTAAAATGACAGTGTTTTTACATTGTCGATCACTTATCGGCATTTATGTTTCATTTGGATATGTCATTTATTTGTAAACAGTTGTCACTTGTCAAGATACTTGTAGCATTAATCACCTTCTGCGTCTATACTGTCTCGATATTGTGGTAAATAGTGAACCACATGGAGTAATGAATTAATTAGTATTGTTACTGTGCATTCAACAAAAAAAGATATGTTAAAATACCAAAGTATTAGGAGATAATATTATTATAACATATTTGCATATCATTTTATTTTGTTACGTGTTTTTTTTCTGTGTTAGAATTGTTAAAACTTCTAAAAATAACCTTGAAGATTTCAAAAGCATTTTGCTTATTGCAGCAAAGCTTAAAATGAATGCAAACAACATATGCAGTCATACTTTATTTATGGTGATGCATTCTTTTAAGTTAAATAATAACCCTTAATTTTCAAAATAATTCTCTCACTTCTGAACTTGCACAGATTATTTTTAAGCTTCCCTCTTTAAGTCTTCATCTACAATAAGGAAAATATCATTTGAAGCACATTAGACCAATATGAACTTACAAAGCAAAAGAACATAACAAATTTGAATAATAAAAAAATTCTAGAGGCTGGACTTACAAAATAGTTCAAGATATTCAATGTCTGTGTAATTTAAATTCAAGCAGCAAAAATTCTGTGTTAAACAGTGAAGAAAAGAAAAGAAAAAATACATTTATTGAATTAGTGCAGTAGTGTCTTAAGTGCTTAATGTGACTGACTAGAGGCAGAGTTTTCTCCCTTTGTTATGATTTTCAAAGAATAAAATACAATAAAATATTTACCTATATTACAGATGATTATGCCTTGAACAATAACAGTAGCGTAGATATGAATAGTAACATGGCTAACTACACACAGCATCAGTGGAGTGGAGGGTCGCTAACCTCAGGGATACCTCCCGGGGGAGGAGGCAACATAAGTGGTTTTCATCCGGCTTTACACTCGTAAGTATCCATTGTATTATTGTAGCCATTTAATATTTCCAAGTGGTTTTTCAAAAAAGTTACTTTTACACCTTCCGAAATGATATAAAAAATGGTCAGAAAGGTTTAATACTGATATGATGATTTTCCCCTAGCAAGCAACAACTGTTTACTCTGGAGGAGCTTTCATCAAATAAAAAAGCTGTTATCACACAAATAATGCTTTGACCTACTGACACAATTGGAAATAAACAGTGCAATGAAAAATTTATTTTATCAAATTCAATAAAACAATTTGCATGTTTAATGTGTTGGAAACACATGTTACCAATTAATGTATATGAACTGCTATTAAAGAAATGAGGAGTCAATACATCTATGATTAACATGCTATGTTTTAATGTTAATCTTATAATATAAGGCCATATGAAATTTGTCATATGTATTATGTTTTTTGTGTGTACTCATGTTACAACAGATCAATATCAATCTGAAACTTTCCTATTTCTTCTATTTTAGTCTTAGAACCAATATATTAATTTTGGCCTTTTACATGCTTAAAGAATTAAAGATAGTAGATTTTGTTTGGTTCAAAAATTTTCGTACAATATCAGGCTTTCAATATTGTATATAAAATTAGCACAACTTTGGATTGATTTTCTTAATCACACTGAACATATACCGGTAACCCCTTCACTTTAAGTAAAGCTGCAAATCCATCTAACATTCCATGCTGCACAAGTTGCCTAAAGTACAACAAAAAATGGTCCAAGAAAGACAACTCTGAAAACCAACTTGACCCAACAAAAAATTTCAAGTCAACATTTTTACATACATTTTAAAAGGTAGCCCAGTGAATTTTCAGTATAAAGGTATACTTATTTGATTGAAATTTAGAGCTGTGATTATATATCTTTTAATTACACTTTGGTCAATAACTATAGAAAATTTTCATGTGGTTGTTGTGAAAATATTCTAATATAGTACAAATGTGTAATGAATATGATGAAGATTTCAACTGTTGAAATGTATGCACTTGAATTTTCTTTTGCAGGACCAGTGGACATGGAGGAGGAAGTATATCACCTCTAGCTGTTAACACGATGAATCATCATAATTTACCTATGAATATAAAAAGTGAACCGTTATCTCCGCCAAGGGACTCTACAACTCCATCAAATCATCTCAGACCTCTATCGACAGGCCAAAATCATTTATCACCAGTTCATATGAACCACTCACATAGTAACAATTCATCGCCCACGGGCATATCACATTCTTTAGACTATGATGGACCCATGTTAAAACGGCCTCGTGTTGATCATGGGGCCTGGGCTACATAGAACATGTATTATAGCTTAGTATATAAATTAAGTAGTCATATAAATTGTTTTTGTTAAATATTATGTAATTGTTGCCATGGTGTTGACCTTTTTAAATTTGACCCCCAAGCTTCACTGTGACATTGAGATTTTTACCTCAGCTGTGCTATTTTATGTTACCATGGAAATTTTCACACTGTGTATGTGCCTTTTAAATGGAGAGACTGTTTTGCTGTACATATATATATTTTCTCATTGTTACACAAAATTGTTTGTAAGCCATAATTGTTATTGTTTATTAACCTTATATATTATTAAAACATAACACATATTACATCAGTGTAAATGGATAAGTGTCATATTTTGTAATTTTGAGTGATGTTTTTATTACAGTTGATTCTGAATTACCCTAGTTCTTGTAAGGAAATCACAAAATTTATAACAAGATTGAGATTTTAAAGGCATATTCATAATACAGTTAGCTCATATTTTGATTTGTAAATAGCTTACTTCAGCAGGAGAAAATGATTAGAAACATTAATTTTCCTAGTTAAGGAAGATTTTTCAGTATTATGATAATTTTTTATTTACAGATTGCAATAGGCAGCTTCAAAAGTTTTAATTTGTTCGTAGTTTTTGCCAAAAAAATAAAATAAAAATAGAATCTCTGTAAAATTAACAGTCATACTATTAAAATATTTCACCAAAAATATGCCATATTAAAAATTTCGCACAAACAAAATATGCTTAAACATATGTACTGTATTTTATTATCTATTCTCAAGCATTTCAATGTCAGAAGTTTTTTTCTATTGTAATTAATTATTTTTTTTAGTACTATTGTTATACTTCAGATGTTTTTTGTGCACCTTTTTGTGACATCAACGTATATAGCTAGCAATATCTGTTTAAGTTTTAGGTTCTTTTTGAGACATCAAATAAAGAAATTATGATTAAAAGTAAACGTGATATAAGATGTTTTATGCATCGGCATCACAATGATAAAATATTGTATTTGTTTTGTAATTAAAGAAATTAGGGCCATTGATACAAGTGCCAGTAAGAATGAATGTTGAGATAATATAACTCTGGTTTCATATTAAATGTACAAGTCTATTATCTGTATACATTTCTCAAAAAATATAAACAATAGGTTTTTGGGTAAGATTAAAAAAACCCCCAAATAATCCCCCCCCCCAAAAAAAGAAAAAAAATCAAACAAATATAAAGTATATACAACTTTTCAACTCTAACAGAAGAATAAAATATAGGCAATTCGGTTGTTACACCCATACATATAAATTAATTGGTTTATTTCTATCAGTGTGGAAGGCATATGTCAGATAAAACAAGAATGTATATGTAATTAAAATCTCTACCAGTGAGTTCAGTTATCAAAGCTTTAAATAACATAAGAGCATTTCAACTTTATTTTATGTAGTACAAAAGATTTTTTTATGTACAATTTATTGATTTTTGCATAAAATATAACATCATCACAAAAGATGTGACATTGTTGAATATGTACAAGTTTGCCTTCGAAAGTTTGACCCATATTGACCAATCATTGTTTGGAAATGATTAGAATTGTGGTCTGATATTTTCATAAAGAAATGGTTGCATAAGAATATGGGCTACACTCTGAATAAGGTTTGATAATCCAACAAATTGCTTCCCATCTTGACTTGATGTTCAGATGATTTGTATTAGTAAACATAAACAAATTCGTAATCTTATGATAAAATTTTGAAATCATGTTGAATGCTGTTAACTTTTCATCTAAAACTAGAATCAAACAAAGTATAAAGTATTAATGAAACAAAATTAAGTTCTAAACCATAGAACAAGTGGTTAAATCACTTATATATTTAAATAGTGCTATAATCAGCAAACATCTTTCTTGTTGTTTGACTTTTTGTTGTTGTTAGTTTTCTATTTATTGTCTCTGTTGTGTTATTTTTTATTTTGTTTTTTTTTTGTGAAGATTTCCTCAATTTTATCAGGATCTCTTATGTGTTAGACTTTGTAAGTCTATTCTGTTATTTTGTTCAGTAATTTCTCAGCAGTATATGGATTTAAAGAGAAACGCAGTACCATAACTTCATGTGAACTTTGAATACATGTTTTAAATTCAGAATTTTTAACAATATGACAAATAAGCTTGCTTCTAAAGCAACATCCCACAATCAACAATCAATATAAATTCATCAGTAAATAAAATTATGTACTTTTATTCAGGTAAAATTGGAGATAAATAAAACTAACAAAACTAGAACATTTATGAGAAAAAAAAAAATGAATTTGTCAGTAAATAGAATTACATATTTCATTTCAAAATTATTTTGGAAAATATTAAGAAAATTAATTATTTACACAGTTTTGCATGTTAGATTTATATTCATTGCTACCTTTTTATGCCATTTATATCACTATTAAATTCTGTAAGAATATACACATGTATAAGAGGGATTTGATACATTCTGTTCAAAGTAGTTTCTCAAATACTTTTTCATGTCAGGAATTTTTTAATTGTTTTGTCTTTTCTTTGGTTTTTGATCTAACAGACTATCTGGACTGTCATTTGTATTTCTTTACCAGTATTTGATCGAAATGTAATTTTCGAATATTTGAGTTTCATGTTAATTCTATAATCGCCAAGCAGTAGAGGTATTTTGATGAGAAACATTGAGGAATGATTTCCCTCTAACTATTTACTATATATGGCAAATCAGCATAATATTTTATAGAATTAGCATATAAATGATCAATCCAAAAGCACTGATTGTGAAAATTATCCAAATTAGGGTTGATATTGTGAAAATTAACCAAAAAAATGTTATAGAATCTGAGGAATTTCAAGACAACGTATAATAATTTTATTTTGAAAAATGTAAGGTGACACAAAATTCATATGCAAGATAAGAGTTATCTCCCTTAATTCCATATATGGAGAACCAATTTGACAAATATTTGTAAATTCCCATGAAATTGTCCTGCAAACCAAAACATTTTTATTACAATAACTTGAGAAAAATATGAAAATATTTTCTGTGTTATTTTTCTGATATTTTTAGTATATGAAGATGTTTGAATGAAAGTCACCATTCTACCATTTGTATGTGATAAAATGTGCCTCTCACAAAGTTAATTTAATGCCTTTCCTTTATTGGTAAATAGAATTGCTAAAAAAAAATTCATGGATTATTTTTTTAAAAATTAAAAATATGTCTTTTTATTATGTAAAGAATAAAAGACTCAAAGCTAGTTTTTAATGTTTCTTTATTTTTTATGGATAAATATGTATTTCAAAACATTGAAAAAAATAGTTGGAAATAATCCAGGGAGCCAATCAGTGTCTTTTAAATTTTTAAAGATGAAATAACACAATAAAATTTAAATATTTAATATTATACTTTGTGCTTATTTGGAATAACGAAAGGAAGTACTTTTTACTTATTTATTTCTCATTTTAAAAATAGAGTCAGCATAAATTGTCCACTCTAATGCAAAGTTGTTTATAATATTGATTTTCTTTGGACGACATTGAAAATTTCAAGTCATCAGTTATGCAGTTGATACCCTCTAAAGCGTCACTTCTGGATTTAAAAAAACTTTTAAAGAAAATCTTTACATTGAGATAACAGTATTGTATTTTAATATTTAACGTGTTACCAGTAAACTCCATTTGCAACTATCAAATCCACAATTGATCCCGGCAAATATTAATATACAATACAATAATCTCCTACATATACACAACTTTCAAATCAAATCCTGAAAAGTTTAAAATTTTTATTAGATGGAATTTTGTTTGTTTGTTCTATTTAAAAGAAATTTGAACATGAGTTTTTCTTCAGTGAAAAATTTCATTCATTTATAGTTAGATCATGTTGATGTATTTTTTCAAGAAAGTTGATGATATCACATTGCATACTTGAAAGCAAATTTAATACAAGTGGTATATTGTCTGTAGACAATTACATTCACCAGATACATAATATATGGTTTTTTTTTTGACAGTTGAAAATTATCAGCTAATAACAGATTTTTCTTTTAGTAATATGGAACTTAACATCAGAGGCGTACTTTGTATTTATAAAAGTTAAATTAAAAATTGTCAAAATGAGACGATTTGAATATTTTCCAGTAATTTATAATCATCAGTCAAGTAATTTATGGCCAATATTTGATCATGTTTTCACCTTTGATGCGATTCTGGAAAAAATCTACATACTTGCACTCATAACATCACTCACCAGTTCATGCACTAAATAAGTTCAGAGAGTGCCAAATTCATCATTTGTTCAGCCAAAATAAATATTATATGCACCTAGATGCTTTAATTATGCAGGTACTGGAAAGATACCTACTTTTGATTTATTATCTTGTTAATTTTGTGCACAAAATGAAAAACAAAAGATTTATATTTAACTGGATGTTAATAAGCCCATAAAAAATTGACACCATCATATACTAAAAGATATTTTTTCTAGAATTGCAGCAAACTTGAAACTGATGTATAACTATAATGTACAAGTGAAATGTCTGCAGTAGAATTCTGTTGATGAGATGGTTTTATTCTTCCTGAGTTTTGGATGTGAAAATCAAACATATAATGTAGGAGTTTGTATTATGACATTTTTTTTTCCGGTGTCACATTTTTGACTTCCTATTTTTTATACTTTTTCATTGTTAGTAAATATTGAATATTGTATTTGTAAGTGTTAAAGTAATTAAATAAAAATTTTGAAGAAAATTGTAACAGAATTATAACAATTTGAGAATTTTTTCCCAATTTTATATGTTGGTTTACAATTATATTTTCCCATAATTGAAATTGTACTTCACTGGACATTATCGATTTCATATGTACATGTACACACCTGTACAACACATTGGTGCATACAAAATGTTCATTACTGTCACAATGTAAATATTACAAAAAAAAATATAAATAAATAAATAAAAATAAAGCTGTCCTTTTTTGTTGTTTCTTTATCAGCTGAAGTGGAAGATTTTTATGGCATTATCGGTGGAAATTGTCGTACCAACTTATCTTATTCATAACAGTTGGTTATGGTTTAAATATTTACTATAATGAGTAATTTCAGAATCAAGACACACAGAAACATAATTGAGAAATACTGGCAATGAAAGAGATTGAAATTAGTTGGAGCAGATTCTTGTGCTATACATGTATGTAATTAACCTAAATTGAACACGCACAATGAGGACAAACATACTGCCTGAATTTTTGAAATAATGCAGATTTATATAAATATTTAATATTATGAATAAGCTGGTGTGATAGATAGAATTTTAACAAGCTTGCAACTATACTGAATAATATTCTTTAACAACATTCACCATATTAAGGCAAAATTATACAGAACTAAAACAATAAAATATTCAAACATTGATAGTTATCTTAATCGTCAGTATTCTATAAAACCATTTTCAATGCACAAGGTGAGCATGTATCATTCATTATTCAACGGTAATGCTTGTACAGGTCAATACCATGTGATATCAAGTGATAATTCCCTCTATTCTTTTAGAGCTACATGTATGCCCCTTTTTAAAATGATTTAGATTCATTCAAGCACAAAACTATACCCTTTATGTATAAGTATATTCTGTTGAACTACAACCTGTCAATAGCGCTCAAGGATGGAAATGTTGAAACAAGAAAGACCAAAACTCTTGTAGAGCAAATTCCAATGCCAACATGCAATTAATGATAAAAACCATCTAAGGTCAAAGAAATGCTGAACAGAGACAAAACTTATATTCCAAATAAAAATTAGCACTTCTTTCACTACATTCTGATGCATCAATTTCTTGCCGGTGCAGAAATGCTTTCTACTGAGGTGGTGTTATTTTCAGGAACTGGAGTCCACCAGCAGAGGCTTCCATTTGATAATAACAATCTTTCCATGATAATGTGATGTGTACTTTGATATATCAGCTTTGCTTAACACAGAATAAGAAAATTATATTTCATAATAATCATTCGCAAAATAAATCGCACCTGTAAATATGGACAAAAAATCTCACCAAACTGCATACCATAAGATTTATTTCAATTGCTTGCTTAAAATGAAAAGCAGTATGGGATAAATGGACCAAATCCAGAAGGTATAAAGAGATGGTCTCACAACTTTTCAACAATTAGCAAGAGCACACTACACAACCAGCACATAATGGCTCCATATAGGAACACAATTTTATTTATTTGGTTTTATTGTCATTTTAAGATATCATTTGGCAATATATCCATTATGGACACCAGTTTTCACTTTCCAACAATAAGTATCCACCAAATTCCATCTGTCAGAAACGCATAGTTTATGTGATTGGCAGTCCATATCACTTTTCCTTCTCATTATTCAGCCTTTGCACAGTGACGAAATGCAAATTTTTTTGGGGGTAAATTTTCTACATTACTTTTAAATGCTTTCTGTTTGATAACCTAGTAATTTTTGTCATGACATACTGTGGAGGTAACCATATGAATTAATCTTAAAACATATCTTCCTTGTGTTGGACTATTGTTGTCATCACATATCCAATTTGTTTTGTTCATAATGATCTTGGAAAATCTTTGCCGTAAGCTGGGTTCAACCTTGCAATCTGTCTTAACAGTTTCAGAGGGAAAGATGGATAGACAGACTGGGGAAAACCTGTATACCCTTCGCTACTTCAGACTACAGGTATAAAATCATTTATAATGGTGTTGTTTTTCATTTATCTACATAATAAAGGGGAGAAGTATGTTGAAGTAAAGGATAACTCTTAATGGGAAAATTTACAATGGGAATAATTCATTATTTGTAAATGTAAATTGTATATAAAGAAAGATAACTCAATGTATCATTAACTTCTGTCACTTAATTTATACATTAGTTCTGAGGTGATTGTTGAAACCAGTGTCCATTTAGTTGCAGGTGAGTGAGATATTGGCTGCAATGCACAAATTTGATATTTATATTACTCTTGCATCTTCATATCTCTTTTTTGAAATAGTCCAAACAAAAATTGAGATGGAACAGCCCAAAGAATATAATGAATCATGAAGGACAAAAAGAAAGGCAACCAACTGAAGATGAAACAGTATGGCAGAATAATAATAACAAATACTTGTACATGTATCATTGCATTCAGTTTATCTGCATAATGTATATATATACAGCATGATAAAAATCTCAGGAATATTACATGGAATATTTATAACCATGATTTTTTGTTATTAACATAAAAAAGGATTTCAATGATGTGTAAAATATAATGATCCCACAACAGTATAACATCTGTTAGTAATCCTACTGTGGGGATAATTTCAGTTATCCAGTAACAATGATAAACCGATATCAATTAACATGAAATTAATAACAATACTTCTCTTAAAGAACTATCTGCATAACATTCAATCCTTCAAACAATAGGTACATTGTATGATCAGAAAACCCACAATATATGTCAAGTCAGAACTATTGGAAAGGAATTAAGTATATAATCAGATTTATGTTTTGTGACCTTTAAAAAGTCCATCAAAATGGTCCAAGGTTCACTGAATTAACATATACCTGTCATTTTCATGTACATGTGCCGAATAGGACGTTGCGCAGAATTGATATCTATATGACTGTACGCCATATCGTGGGATACATTTTCGGACCAAGGCGACATGAACATGGTAAAGATACCATCAATCTTGATAATACGTTCTCTGACCATTTTGATAAATTTCATTTACAACACTAATCCATATTTGTTTCTTATGCAATATCATTGTCACTGGGAGCAAATATAAAAACTTTATTGCTCGTTATCAAAATTTAGGTTGTTAAGAAGTTTTAAATGGGAATTTAATATTTCTTAGTACATAAATTTTGAATTAATAGTCCTAACAAAGGGCTGACTTCAATAAACCGCCTCAATTTTGGTTGCCCAATAATAAATTCAACAGAACTCTATAATTTTGTCTAAGTATTACTTAATCAACTCTCACAAAAGTAGACTGTATTGTAAGATTTATGTTCGAGTCATTTATTTAGACATGCATTGCCTGCTATAAATAGTTTCAACTGTAAAATGTACCATTAAATATTTATTGGTTTGAAAAGGACTCTTTATCTAAAATTTGAGCAGAAAACAAAACTGGTTGAGTATAACCACCACCTGTTACTAAATAGTTAAAGAGAAGTGGATAAGGACGTATAAATCAAAGGGAAACAACTAAATGTCAAGTTGATGTATACCAAGTTACACGATAACATGCATATATAAACAAATGTTTTATCCTTCTGTAATGTAATTATTGAACATATAATGTGTATTTATAAAATACGGATCTATATGCACTTGCAGTTTCACCAATCTGAAACAACTTTAAAGTCTTTAGGAAGGTAGACCTACTAGTTTGTGGCAATTCAGAATAATATTCATAAGTAACTAGGACATTGCTTGTTACTTTGATATACATTCTTTTAAATTTTATAGGCAATTTTGATTTAAAATCTAATGTAAAATAATTATCATAAACTCTTAAAAATTCTTATAAACCAAGTAATTTTCATGGAAATTCCTAACTCTTCATTGCCTAGAACCAGTAGTTCTACAGTCCAGGAAAATTATAATTTTATTATAGTTGGATTGGTAAAATGAGTGTAACCAGGTCTGTATCTATAATTTTTATAAATACATGAAATTAAATCCTGTATATGAATATCTTCGTTATAAATAGTTATTTCACACTAACAAATCATAAAATTATACACAATAACACGTGAAAATAAACCATTGTGGTATGTGTATTACACATTTTATTCCTTTATGTCACACACGTTGTTGTACATTAAAATACTACTTACTACAATGTATATTAGGCCACACCAAAATCATCTTTACTTCTTTGGATTTTATTGCTCCGATATTTGGATTATGTAATCGTTAACAAAAAAGATTTTTACTGCCTCATTTTGCAAAAATGTTGAAAATTTGTCCCAAATTCTTCATTTTTTAAGAAATTAAAAATAAAACTTGTTCACAAATCCTAAAATTTGTAAAAATTGGATTTTTTTGCAACATTCTCTATTTTTAAGATTTTGTGCCGCATGTAAATTTTCAAGAAAAAAAATTAAAATTAAAATTAAAATTTTGCTTGATCGCACCAATTTCTGCCATCCAAAAATCCAAAAAACAAAACATTAATTTGGTTTGGTCTTAACCCCAACAAAACTGTAACCATTAAGTTGAAATATAAAATCTAGAATTTATGACAATTCATAAAATTCATGATCACAACTTACCTTTACCCAAAGTTAAGTCATGAATGTCAGAAATAAATCTACTATTATCAGAATATTCAGCTGTTATTTTATTTCTTTAGGCCACCAAATCAAGCTATTTTAGGTATATATGTTTATATCATCACGTTTAATTTTCTAATCCATTCTTTCCATTAAACAAGGCACTTATAGAAATAGCTAAATTACTATCAACTTAAAATCAATGAAGTAATAAAGGTTGAAAATAATGTCCAGTTTTCAAAAGTATGATACCAAACTCTTAAAAGAATTTAACCCACTGGATCATATATATATATTGTTCTATATACCACTACATCACAATTCAAAGGATTTTCTTGTCATGGATTTAACAACTTAATTGAGCTATAAATAGATTGTCTGTGCTAAACCGAAATGATCACGTAATAAATAATCAACTTAATATATTACGATAAATTTGGACAAACCAACAAATTTTATTCTCACAACAAGTAGTTCTATGATTGTGTGGAGAATTTTTCAATGTTGATGACTACCGTTTATTTTTAACTTATATAGAAAGAACATGGATGAAATACAACAAACAAATGATTGTACCTAATACCTTTGATGATGTAAATCTGTTTCAGCCTGTAATGGCTGATCTTAAAACATTATTTTTTGACAGATTTAATTTTCAGTTGGGTCACATTAAAAATCCTTGAATTTGGATAAAAGTGTTGAAAAGTTACCAGTTCTTTGCCCATATGAAGTTATTTGAACTAATAAAAAACCTCATGCCAACTATAACTGTATCAAAAAGGCTTCTCATTCATAACGCTGTTAGCCACTTGTACATTAATAAGACATATATAAACAATCTTATGATGTCATCAATAGAGGGCCTAACATTTATAAATCATTATCAACCAAAAACTTGAAAGACTGATGGTAATATTCAACAAATAATGGTGTTGTATTGTTGTTTTTTTCCAATATTCTTTAATATGTAATATTAGTAAAATAATGTCTTCTTAAATCCATAGTAACTCCAACAAATAGAATGACATAATTAATCACTCACTACATGATGACATGTATAACAAAAAATGATGAACCATTTCATGGTTGATGATCAGATCATTAGATGAGACATGGTATTTAATATTTCCATGGAGAAATCAGAGTCATAAGCTCTCGTATATTGTTCATTCTTCATAGCACTAAAAATATCTCACATTCCACGACTGTTTCTATATACAAGAATCTCACGTATTGCTACTTTTTACATATATACAAAGTTAAAATCAAGCCCTCATCACCTCTCCGTCGATTCTCGAGATTTCTTTTCTGTCGGCTCACCTTCTTCTCTTTCTTCATCGCTGTCCTCAGATGATCGTTTTCTTGGTGATGATGGTTCTGTTTTAACATTTCTTTGCTCCAATAAACGGAGAGCTGCATCTTGATTTGGAAGTAATAATTTCTGTAAACTTGCTGTTGGTGTCAGTCCACTGCAAATAAATTATTTTTGAGACTCATTTACTCAGAAAAAATAAAACATGGTCATCCAAAATGATGTTACACCTACCTGGCAGTTTTAAATGAGGGAAATATCTAGTACTGTTATTAAATTCGGAAATTATTGTGAAAAATGCAACAGGGTTGTTATCGCAACAATTTAAACTCACATTTTGGAATTTTTTATATGAATGAAGTGGGATTTTTCTCAATATCGTAAAAATTAAAATTGTATTTTGGTCTAAAATGACAAAAGCAGAGTAATAAGTGCATGCAATAATTTCAGAATTTACAGTATCTCATTCCTACCTAACTGCTTAACTTATATTCATAACAAAACTGTCTCAGCCCTGATGTAGTGCAATGCTTTTTGAAAGAAAACAGTTATACTTAAAATTTATAATCTTTACATTGACTGCAGCCAAGTTTAATCGAAAAACTTTTACAATGAAACTTTAAATGGACAGGCAGTTCTCATTGAAAGGCTGAAAAATACAAATTAAACAAGATTACTACAGGTAGCCATATGTCCCCAGACGCCCATTTGTAGCCTTGAGCTGTTATCTGCTATTTGGTTGGGTTGTTGTCTCTTTGACACATTCCCCGTTTCCAATCTCTAATCTAAGTCCCATAACTCCTACAAACATTGTTGAATCAAAAAGGTGGGACAGTATGCACATCTACACTTCATAACAATAAATCCTACCAAATGTGGAAGCTACACGCCAAGCAGTTTTAGAGAAGATGTGTCCACAAGGTGTTTCAGATGGACGGACAGACAGACACTATTACCATGTCCCTCCGCTACTTCGTGGCAGGGGAAAATAATGCTCCACAAAATATTCTTTCTTTTCTGTTAACAAGGTCATGCAATACATTTTTTCATTGGCCATCTCAATGTAAGACGACATAGGCCAAGTATATAGTAATAGTAAAGTCCATTGTAACTACATGAATTCATTGACTGAATAAACTCTACATAGGTGTCATTGTTTTTGTTCTAATGAAATTGAGCAATACATTTGTCATTGTTTACATTTTATTGTTTTGTTTAGCATCAGAATCTAACACAAAGCTTCATTGCAGTTTGGTGTAACAGGATCATTTGCATAATTTGTCGGTTAAATTTTAAATGGAAATAACTTTATTAAGTTATTAACTTAATTTAACATAACCTCATTGATTACATGTTAACTATGGGATATCATTGTCCTTCTGGAGTAAAACAGAATTTGTTGGTTAAATTTTTAAATGGAAACTAGATGTACTGTGAGCAAAGCTCACAAAGGATACCCCCCACTTTGCCTTGCCCAGGGTAAAGTTGCATAAGATATTTGCATCAATTTAAGCATACTCATGGTTGCTTTTACTACTCCAAAACATGATATATCTGTTCATGTTTCGAATGGCTGATGTAACTTGGGAAGTATAGGTACAGCAAAAATTCTTATTTTTTTTTCAAATTGAACCTGAAACATATACCAATACTGATCTAGAATTAAGAGTATTAGTTATAAAATAGAAGTTCAATTATCTCCCTTGTGTAATATCGGAAAGCAAAAATTTTCCTTCATGCACATCTTTGGATGATGTACTTCCTTTGTGTAAAGTTTCGTTGAAATCCATTGAGTGGTCTAGGAGGAGTTGCGCTTACGAGGTTCACATAATGTATAAGCCAAAAAAAAAAAACAAGTTGAATTATCTCCCTTGAGTGATATCGGAAAGCAAAGATTTTTCTTCATGCACATCTTTGGATGATGTACTTCCTTTCTGTAAAGTTTCGTTGAAATCCATTGAGCGGTCTAGGAGGAGTTGCGCTTACGAGGTTCATATATAATGTATAAGCCAAAAAAAATAGAAGTCCAATTATCTCCCTTGTGTGATATCGGAAAGCAAAGATTTTTCTTCATGCACATCTTTGAATGATGTACTTCCTTTCTGTAAAGTTTCGTTGAAATCCATTGAGCGGTCTAGGAGGAGTTGCGCTTACGAGGTTCATATATAATGTATAAGCCAAAAAAAATAGAAGTCCAATTATCTCCCTTGTGTGATATCGGAAAGCAAAGATTTTTCTTCATACACATCTTTGGATGATGTAATTCCTTTTCTGTAAAGTTTCGTTGAAATCCATTGAGCGGTCTAGGAGGAGTTGCGCTTACAAGATATATGGACAGACGGACAGACTGACGGACAAGGTGATTCATATATACCCCCCCCAAACTTTGTTTGCGGGGGGTATAATAATTTCATTAAGTGCTTAATTTAACATAACTCCAGTGATTACATGTTAACTCTGGGATATCATAGTCCTTCTGAAGTAACACAATAATTAATGTATACTATTAACCTAGGTGTCAATGTGATGCCAGAGGCCTGTACTGCTGCTGTAAGTGGTCCAACGTTTGCATGCCCCTGCATGGTATAGGGACCTAACAACAAATTTGCCAAATCAGTACTGTCTATCCTAAGATCACCTGTAACAAAACATTTCTTTGAATTATCCAATAAAAATAATTATAAGTGATGAATATTTTTCCAAATTTCAGAAATTTCTTTAAGATGTATTAACTCTACTAAGTATTTCCCTTTATTTTTTAATTTAATTTTTTCCATTGCCTCTTTTTCACAAATGAATGGTGGATATTATATTTAACCCACACATGATAAGTACAGTTAAGACAGGTTTACATTTCTAAATTTCTCGGTACAATTAATATTTCTGACTTTATCTAACTTTACATTTGTTTCATATCAAGATACATTCATTTTTAGAGGAAAACAAT
Organism: Mytilisepta virgata; assembly: GCA_028015205.1. NCBI lineage: Eukaryota > Metazoa > Mollusca > Bivalvia > Mytilida > Mytilidae > Mytilisepta > Mytilisepta virgata. Next base: position 7,081,208 of record CM051517.1, read on the forward strand.
TTCAACAAGATAGTCAATCTACCAAAATGGGCCCTAACCTAAAACGAATTGCAACAAAAGAAAATAATTTTTTTTGTGTCAGGAAATGTACAAGGATTAACCAAGAAAAAAATCCCAATCAAATAAAATTACAGCTGAATGAAATTTCCTATGGGAATTTGCACTGAATAAGGGAGATAACTCTGTAAAAACTGCTTGAAATTTGGCCAAAACAACAACAATAATAATTACTGTTTTGTTCAGCATTAAAAAAAGTATTAAACCAATTATTGTAACAGAGTTTTGATATTTTAAAAAATCAAGTTTTGAATTAGATTTTCTCTCCCTAAAATCCCTCATTTCCAAAAATACATTAGTATATCAAGTTTATGAAGTCAAATTTTGATGAAAATATAAGTAGTACATACACTTTTTGTGGTTTTAAAAATTCTTTTAACCAAGAAGAAATTATTAATATATGATAAAAACAGATAATCATGAACTCATATTTTAATTATTTTTTTCAAAATTGCCACATGGTTCAAAGTAATCATTTTCTGTGATATTAAACATGTCAATAAAATCAAACTACAATAAAATTATGAAAATATAATTTCTTGTATCATAAAAAGCAGAATATGTAACTAATTTAAATTAAGCCCATTTAGTCCATGGAAGTATCTTTCTGAACAAGCAGAGGAAGAAATTGTTTTATAAAAAAGACAAAAACCTAGCTTTAGCAAATGTTACATCCCTTTTTCCATTGAAAATCCCATCCGAGATTTGAAAGTATAATTTTGAAGTTTCCCGTCGTCTGATTTTCATGGACTTTTTTCTGTGTAATTTAGGATATACTTGATCAATTAGATTCAAAATATCTTCTGTTGCAATTTTTTTTAGGTCAAATTTTATTTTGATTGGACTAAGAGGCTCAAGAGAATTGAGCCTGTATAGCTCACCTGACAGCCCCACAATCAATCCATTTCATTTCAAGTGAAAATTGTAATGGACCTTCCATAGATGCTTCATACCAAGTATCAGTTAATTTGGCTATATGGTTTCAGAGGAGGAGATTTTTGAAATTTTGACCAATCAAAAATCAAAATTCAGCATAGCTGCCATATTAGCTGTCCGACCGGGACGAAATATGCAAACTTTATAAAGGTCCTTCCACAGATACTTCATACCAAGTTACAGCTCATTCGGCTTTGTGGTTTCAGAATTTTTTATTTTAGAAATTTTGACCAATCAGAAATAAGAATTCAACATGGCGGCCATATAAGTTCTTTGATCGGAACAAAATATGTAGAATGTATAAAGGTCCTTCCATGAAAGCTTCATACCAAGTTTAAGCTCATTGGCTTAGGGGTTTCAGAGGAGAAGATTTTTAAAATTTGTCCAATCAGAAATAAGAATTCATCATTGCGGTCATATTATTTGTCCCACCGGAACGAAATATGCAAACTTTATAAAGGTCCTCCCACAGATGCTTCATACCAAGTTACAGTTCATTTGGCTTTGCGGTTTCAGAGAAGATTTTTGAAATTTTGACCAATCCAAAATAAGAATTCATCATGGCAGCCACATTTAATAGTTATCTGACAAGAACAAAATATGCAAAATTTATAAAGGTGCTTCTGTAGATGCTGCACACCAAGTTTCAGTTCATTTGGCCTAGGTGTTTCAGAGAAGATCAAAATGTAAAAGTTTACAGATGGACGGACGACAGATAACAAAAGCTCACATGGCCCTTTGGGCCAGGTGAGCTAAAAAGTTTAGAAAAGTTACAAATATTTCAAAACATTATCCACTCCTACCCTGGCTGATTTTCACAGTGTAATGCATAATGTGTTTTACATATATGCTGTGCCAAAGCCTGTGACCATTTTTATCTAAAAATCCATAAAAGACAGTTCTATTAAATCTTTTGATATACAACTTCAAGAACTTACTTAATGAATTAAAAGAAAAAATCCAAAACACAATTACACAAAAGTAAAGATTTTACCTATATTAAGACATAGCTACTTTTGGCCCATTAACATAAAAAAAAAACATTTAACCATTTGATCAAACATAAATACTTACTAGGCAGTAAACCAGAAGGTAAAGTTGAACCCACAACTTGTTGACTTGGTGTTGCCTGGGAAACTAACGGTGTATCCAATGATGTGGATTTACTAGTACCCTGAAAAACAAACACTCATTTGTACATGTACACACATCACAGCTGCAGCCGAAGAGAGTTATTTTCATAGAAATTTGACAATTTGTAAAGTGGCTATATTGGTCCAGAGTCTGGACCCCTTACATAATTTGTAGAGAGGACCACCAAGGTCTTGTCCCAGTTAGGCCCATTTTCTTTCTTTTACAAATGGTTTCCCAACAGGAACTAACCCTAGCATGATGGCTTCCCTAACAGGATGGCAGACTTGAACGGTTACTTCATTTTTAATATTGAAGAGGGCCATTTATTATTTATTTTACTTAATATCTCAACACAATACATTCTTTTTGCTATCTTTTTCATTTTTAATAAAAACATAAAGATTCGCACGCTGGATATGTTGGAATTCTTCAACAATTGTTAAAATTGTTATGTAAATGCGTTTATGTCATGAAATATACAAAAAATTCATTTCAGAAAATAAAGTTCCAATCGTCAATGCCTATTCCTATCAATATTGAACAAATCTTGGATTTTTGACATGAAGCACATACTTCTCTGGCATTCAGTCTTCCCAAAAATTTCTAAAATTCATTTTCCTAACTTAAAATCCTCTAATTTCAGTCTTTGTAAGGGTTTTTTTTGAAAAAGATCTGCCTTTGTTTTGTCTTTATCCGGTTACAAATCTAAGAAATATAACTCTTGAATTTTGCTTCTAGTCGAAAACATAAACCTAGACAATCCCAGTAAACTTGTTGTCTCCTACTAGAATCGGGAATCCTGGAAAAATGGGACTTGTCAGCAAATTGGCTATGGAAGATTTATGAAGACAGACACAAGTGATGGCAATAACTCATTTGGCCCTTATGCCACGTGAACTAAAAATCATACAACTGTGAAAGTGAATATGCCCTAATGGCAAGTGTTTCATTTGTCCTGTTATCTGTAACATTAACAAGAAAATATTCAACTGAGATGAATTCAGTAAATTTGAAATCAAAGTTTCTACCAACCTATATTAACAGTATACATATATAAATTTGCAACAGGTTTTACCTCGTGTAAGTAACAGGGTTATAGCCATCCTCTTATTAGCTGAGCTAGTAGAATACTCCTTTAGCTCAGTTGGAAGAGAGATGGACTACTGTACCAAAAGTTCAAGGTTTGATCCTCAGTTGATGCAGTAGGTAATTTTGGGAGACAAATCATGCTCTACTGTTACATTTACCTGTGTTGTGGGTGTGTCTTTACGTTGTGGTATAACAACCCTTAATCTAGGTTTCTCTTTTTCTGTTTGTAAATGTGTTGCTGGATTGGAAAGCATCTGTATCATCTCTTTGCTTAACCCCAAGCCTGGAGGAAGTGTCAATGCTCTACTTGGAGTTTCTGATGTACTGGCCTCAGCATTTATAACCTTAGCTGAAAAAAAAAACCCATAATGCACTCCATACATGTATACATATTAAAATCTGCTCTACCCCTTGAAGAGAGTTTTTCAGAAAAATAAATAATTTCCTGTATTGAAAATAATAGCTTATTCTTTTGTATGAAATAACATTCATTTTGCAGGGCTCAAGCAACTTGAGGATGATAGGGAAAAGTGGCTTCTCTCTCTGAGGCTGACAAGGAGAAGTGGAGAGAAACAGGGAGAAATCATTATGCATCATTCAAAAGCACCATGATCATGTTTTTTAAAAGCTAGTCATATTCTCATGTTTGTAATTATTTTTTAAGAAATTCCAATCCACTGATCACCTCACTGCCTTTACAATACAACTGGGTAAAGGCAAAGTAAATTTGCATGCCTTCAAGTCAATCTCAAAAATGTACAACAGAGTCAATATAAAGACTTCTGAACTTCATAAAACCTAATCATTATATTCTTGTTCTGAGTCATGCATGTAATGGTGTAAATGATTCTTATTATGGTGAGATTGCCATGGCCTTAGATGTCTGTGAGCCAAGGTTACCTGTATTTTTCTGAATGGATTATTTCCTTTTCTTGATTGAAAACAAAAGTCTCCCAAGAGCCTGAATAGCTCACCTGTTATATTTTGTGTAGATCTTGCATCAATGATTATTTTTATTTAATGTATACAGTTGCAATTTTCTCCTTAATATTGACCTGTACAGCTAAAATATAGAATACTGAACCCAAAAAGATATGGTTGCTAGGGACTTTTTCATTGGTTGCTATGAACTTTTTCAATGGCATTGACTCTTGACATTCCATTTTGACTTGAACAGGTAAATTGTAGGGTCCTGAACCCAAATATATATGGTTGCTAGGGATTTTTTCAACGACTTTGATTCTTGACATTTCTTTTTGACTTATACAGGTAAATTATAAGGTCCTTAACCCAATTATATATGGTTGCTAGGGACTTTTTCATCCATTGCTAGGGAATTTATCAGTTGCTATGGACCTTTTCAATGATCTTGACCTTTGACCTTCCATTTTACTTGTACAGCTACCATTTAATTTATTTCAAGTTATGCTCTAAACATCTGTGACAATATGTCAGACCATTATTTTCTGTTTACGTGTAAATAATCTTTCAAGGGCCAAAACTCCTATAAGGGTTCAATTGACGATTTTGGTCATGTTTACTTATTTGTAGACCTTACTTTGCTGAAATTTTTTTCTGTTTACAGTTTGTCTTTATCTAAAATAAAACAGTGAAATTTCCTTAAAATTAACAATTCAGGGGCAATAACCCAAAAATGGGTTGGCCGATTCGTCTGAACATTTCATGGCAGGTAGATCTTGACCTCATCAACATTTATACTACTTGTCAGTTTTGCCCTAACTGCTTTAGTATTTGAGATATGAGCCAAAAAGTGCATTTTCACCTATGTTCTATTTTTAGCCATGGCAGCCTTGTTTCTCGATGAACAAGAAAATAAAACATAAAATTTATACTAGATACCATAAGGATCTTTCAGCCAAAATTTGGCTGAAATTGATTCTGTAGTTTCAGAGAAGAAGATTTTTAAAAGTTCACAAAGATGACGAAAAAAATGTGAAAAATTGTCTTTAAAGGGCAAAAACTCCTATAACGGGTCAATTGACGATTTTGGCCATATTGACTTATTTGTAGATCTTACTTTGCTGAACATTTTTGCTGTTCGTCTTTATCTACAATATAATTCAAGATAACAACCTAAAACTGCAAAATTTCCTTAAAATATACAATTCAGGGGCAATAACCCAACAAATGGTTGACTGATTCATCTGAAAATTTCACAGCAGGTAGATCTTGACCTGATGACCAATTTTACCCTGTCAGTTTTGCTCTAAATGCTTTAGTTTTTGGGATGTAAGCCAATAAATTGCTCCGCTGGGCACAGCTTGATACGACTGCAGAGGTCGAACCCTGAACAGTTGGGGCAAGTATGGACACAACATTCAAGCTTGATACAGCACTGAATTTGGATTGTGAATAAATATTTGACACAGCATAGTTTTCTGACACAGAATTAATGTGGTCTAAGAACTTAAAAGTTTTTAATTTACCTATTCAAACCATGTCAGTATTATTTGCTTTTATATATAAATCAGAAATAACCAATTTAAAATGGAAAATTTTAAAGAAGTTTAATTTTGGACCCTTTGGACCTTAATGTAGACCAATTTGAAAACGGGACCAAAAATTAAGAATCTAAATACACGGTTAGATTCGGCATATCAAAGAACCCCAATAGTTCAATTTCTGATGATTCAATTTTTGATGAAATCAAATAAAGTTCAATTTTGGACCCTTTAAACCTCAATGTGGACCAATTTGATATCAATTTCTTGCTATTGTGCAATACTGTGCAATTGAAGATTTCTTGCTATTGCGCAATACTGTGCAACTGAAGATTTCTTGCTATTGCGCAATACTGTGCAATTGAAAATTTCTTGCTATTGCACAATACTTATTATAATAATTTACACATCCCGTTTGGTGTGTATCTCTTGCCTTATCATTATTATTTGCTTTTATATATAAATCAGAAATTTAATAATAAAGTTTTTGGCAAATTTGGCAAAAAAGCTTCATCAGCAACATTTTATATTGGCAAATTTCCAATGAAGTTCATTAAATTAAAGTTATCGGCAAATTTCCAATGGAATTTATTAATAATAAAGTTTTTGGCAAATTTCAAATATAAATAATTTAAAGCAGTTTAGGTGAGATATTCAAATGAGTTTCAATTACCAACCTTACACTGCCTTTTAAATTATGTTTTGTACTTAAGTAATTGTCCATTAACCTGGAAACCCTTTTCTCCCCTTTTTTGCACCTGATTCCTTAACGGTTTGAGCCATAACTACCAAAGACAATTCTTACCATCCCTTTGTGGTATTCCAATATCCAAAATCTAAATACATGGTTAGATTCAGCATATCAAAGAACCCCAAGAATTCAATTTTTGATGAAATCAAATAACCGGGCCCAAATATAAAAAATCTAAATACATGGTTAGATTCAGCATATCGAAGAACCCCATATATTCAATTTTTGTTGAAATCAAACAAAGTTTAATTTTGGACCCCGATTTGGACCAACTTGAAAACTGGGCCCATAATAAAAAAACTAAGTACATGTTTAGATTCAGCATATCAAAGAACCCTAAGAATTCAGTTTTTGTTAAAATCAAACTAAGGCCTTTTATTTTTATTTAATTGGTTTACAGATTTTTTTTTTTAAAAATAGGGTCGGTCGGTCGGGGAAAAAAAAGAAAAAAAAAGAAGGAAAATCATGTACTTTTGAACAATCTTGGTTATATTGCCAAATGTACAAAGGTTGCAAATGATCAGTTAATTCCCTCTTTTGAAACCCAAATATCAGAACATCTATCTTGAAAGGTGTTGTTCAGTAGACCGTTCCCTTTTTAAGGGACCGACTCGTCAACTACAAGTTGTACAACATTAAATGAGTGGATTCGATATCTTACGGAATCAAGATATTCATACAAAATGAACTTAAAAGTGGCATGGATTCTATTAAGAAATTCGTTTCATAAAACGTGTTTCGGAAATTGGCATCAACTAACGTCAATAAATAGATTTTTTTTTTGGATCATGTTTACAAGTATTTTATTGATGGAAAATCTATTTTTAGACGAATTGGAATATAATCTTGTATGAAATTTTGATGCAAAAAGGATTTTTATTTATTTTTATTTTTGGGATGGCTGATTTCAGAGGGTCGGCGGTAATAAAAAACCAAAATTATCAATTTTATTTTTTTTCTTCAAATGGGCAAAATCGGGTCGGCGGATCCGTAAACCAACTAATTAAAAATAAATGGCCTAAGTTTAATTTTGGACCCTTTGGACCTTAATGTAGACCAATTTGAAAATGGGACCAAAAATTAAGAATTTAAATACACGGTTAGATTCGGCATATCAAAGAACCCCAATAGTTCAATTTTCGATGAAAGCAAACAAAGTTTAATTTTGGACCCTTTTGGCCCCTAATTCCTAAACTGTTGGGACCAAAACTCCCAAAATCAACATAAACCTTGTGTTAAAATTTCATAGATTTCTATTTACTTATACTAGAGTTATTGTGCGAAAACCAAGAAAAATGCTTATTGGGCCCTTTTTTGGCCCCTAATTCTTAAACTGTTGGGACCAAAACTCCCAAATTCAATCCCAACCTTCCTTTTGTGGTCATAAACCTTGTGTTTAAATTTCATAGATTTCTATTAAATTATACTAAAGTTATAGTGCGAAAACCAAATGTCTTCGGACGACGACGCCGACGACGCCAACGTCATACCAATATACAACCGCAAAAATTTTGCGGTCGTATAAAAACTGAAGTTTACCCCCTATGTTCTATTTTTAGTCATGGCGGCCATGTTTCTTGATGGACAAGAAAATAAAACTTTATTCTAGATACCCTAAGGATCATTCAGACCAAGTATGGTTGTTATTGTTTCAGTGTTTCAGAGGAGACGATCTTTAAAACAAGAGGCTCACAAGAGCCTGTATCGCTCACCTTGAGTCTTGTTTTCATTGGACAATTAATCAACTATTTGACCAATTTTGTTGCAATTGGTTCAATTGTTCAGGGAAAATTTGTTGAAGATTTATTTTTCATAAGGTTTAATGTTAAAATATGTTCGCTGATGGTGGTAGTCCTGGTTGGAGTGCTGACATGATGGACAGTATTCTTCAAGGGATCACCTATTAAAGACTTTTGCAACTTTGGTTCAGTGGTTTCTGAGTTTTTTATGAATTCCATGTGGATGTTTATATGTTGGTATTATTTTTGGTCCTTTTGTCGGGCAATGGATGACAGTGCAAAAATGTTAAAATTTTGAAAATTTGACAAAAAAAGGATAATAACTCCTAAATGGGTTTTGGGATTTCCTTCAAAATTTCAGGGTAGGTAGATCTTGTCATGCTGATCAATTTTACCCCGTCAGATTTTTGAAATCTGTAAGGGTTTTTAAGTTATAAGCCAAAAACAAAACATGCACCCCTATATTCTATTTTAAGCTACGACAGCCATGTTTTATGTCAGATCAAAATAAATTGAGGATCGTTTGTAGAGGACATGTCATAGATCATTCCTATTAAGTTTCAAACCAATCGGCCCAGTGGTTTCAGAGAAGAAGATTTTTTAAGGAAAATTTTTTTTAAAATTTGACAAAAAAGGGCAACAACTCCTAAATGGGTTTTGGGATTTCCTTTAAAATTTCAGGGTAGGTAGATCTCAACATGGCAAACATTTTTCAAATTTACATTTCACTTCTATCTCAGTTTTGGAGATAAATGACGAAAAATGTTAAAATTTTGAAAATTTGACGAAAAAAGGGCAATAACTCCTAAATGGGTTTTGGAATTTCCTTCAAAATTTCAGGGTAGGTAGATCTTGTCATGCTGATCAATTTTACCCATGTCAGATTTTTTATATCTGAAACGGTTTTTAAGTTATAAGCCAAAAACAACACATCCCCCCCTATATTCTATTTTTAGCTATGACAGCCATGTTTTATGTCAGATCAAAATAAATTGAGGGTCGTTTGTAGAGGACATGTCAAAGATCATTCCTATTAAGTTTCAAACCAATCGGCCCATCAGTTTCAGAGGAGAAGATTTTTTAATGAAAAGTTTACGACGGACGAAAGGTGATGGCAAAAGCTCACCCTGGCATAGCCAAGTGAGCTAAAAAGTGAGCTAAAAATGGCGGCTCAGTTTTATAGATCCATTACTAGAGTTACAATTTTTCTTTAAAACAGCTGACATATTTGCTATTTCAACCATTGAAATATATCAGGCAATTGATTAAATTTATTTGTTTGTTTAGTTGTCTGGCTATTTCGCGTCGGCCAGTTTTTATTGGTGTAGGAAGCCGGAGTACTCAGAAAGAACCACCGACCTTCGGTAAGAAAATTGGCAATCCTTGTCAATTAAGATTGGAGTCCAACACATCCCGCCACAGGTGAAATTCAAACACACAACCTCAGTGTTGACAGGCTAGTGATCATTAGTAGTCATGACAAACTACCTAGACCACTTGCCCACCGAGGCCCCTGGTTAAATTTATAGGCAACTCAAATTCTACGACAGTTAAGGTTGAGTCAAACACTACAAGGCAACTTCTTTGCCCAAATCGGCCTCTGGCTAACCCTGTTTTGACAAAATTACATCGCAAAATAATAAATGGCAGTTGTAAAAAAAAATGCAAGAATGAATTTGTAAGTTTTGTTTCATCTATTTCTTCTGTTTTCTTTATTTGATGTTAAATCTAAACTAAATTATTCATACTTGTCACACTGGAGCTTTAAATGGACCAAATAGAGAACATAGGTATCCAAACTACAAATAACAACGTAATTCTTCCATGTTCCACAATGACAATGACCTCGATAATTATTGATAAACTTCGGAAATGCATTATACCCTACTTATTTTCACGGCTGCAGAAACAATGAAGTGTGTTTCAATTATATCTGCATAATCCCTGTTTAAACTTTTTGTTAGTTATTTTTGGTCAAAAACAAATATAATTTACGGTCATGATTGTTAGGATGCATTAACTTAATATGTCAATGTAAAAGGCTTATATGATAATGTTATAGATATTTGATGATGTGACAATAAGAGAAAACTGACCACTTTCAACATTGAGAAGCATTATCTCCCTTGATTTCTAACAACGACTGACAGGCAATATGATTTTGTTACAGTAAACCCAAACTATAGCTGCAATAAACAAACTGACCTGTTTATATGCATGAGATTAATACAGATATGTTTTGTTCATATGCATGAGATTAATACAGAATATGTTTTAAAATCAACTGATTGATTTGCCCAACATGTGTAATAAGAGTTTTGGTCATCCTTCCAAGTCAGGGTTTTGTATCCACGTTCGTTCCTACAAACCCCTGACAACATTCATTCATATTTTACAGGTCAAAAGTGAACGTTTTTCATTGGTTTCTTCTCAAGGTCAAAAGAGAATCCAAAAAATTTCCAAATAGCTGTTGAAGAAGACATTTGAATTTAAAAAAAAAAATATCTTTTTATCTTCCTGATAAAAAGTGATGACCCGACACGATGGGGTAAGGGGACAAATTATTCTCCTTATGAGCCAGACAAGACTTGCACAGAAAAACAGACAGACTGAAAAAGTGATTTTTATGTCCCCCCTTCCTTCTCCCATTACCCCAACTTTGTTTCCAGGGGTGGCCGTGGGGTATAACTAAAAAAAATGTCCCTTTCAATAACATTCTCCTACTATTAATGTAACTTGTGGATCAGGAAGGAATATATTTCCAATTATTATATCAGAAATTGACATTTCAGGCACCTACCTGCCTGGTTAACACTAGGAGATACTGTGTGTGTTGTACTTGGTTGTAACATGACAATCGAGTTTCCTGATGATGATGGCTGGCTAACTTGTAGTGCTTGTTGTTGGAGTGTCTGTATCAACTGCTGTTGCTGCTGTAAGCTAAAGGCAGTATTCTGGACTGGCTGACCTACTGGAACAGTCACATTCATCTGTGAATACTGGCCTGAAGTCTGAAAAATTTTACATAATTCTTATACTTTTGATATACATATTTATTTTTATTTCTATTGAAATTTGCTTCTCAATGTTCTGCCTCATTTCAGGAACAAATCAATCTAATTAAAATTAGGTCTCCGCACTTGCTCCTCATTTTCGTTCGGTTGTTTAAATGTCGCGTGTGGGAGATCGAACTACAGCCGAATGATAATAAGGAGCAAGTGCGGAGAACTAATTTTCTTTAGAAATTCCCACTTAAAAATGCTTCTTACAAATATTTTCATGAAAAAACATTTTTGCTTCTTTCGATAGTATAATTATATATATACAAAATAAACACGTCGCTCCCAGCTGCTTAACTTCTATATATAGTTCATTAGCAATAAAATCAATTGACTCCATAAATAGTGCAGGCTGATTAAAATAGATCAGGAAAATGGGAATTAACAAATAATTTGAGGACAATTTCTTTAAATTCTACATTTTATGGAATTATTTATTGTTTTGATTAGACTAGTGGTATCCGAGATTTCTCTCAATTATGTACTTAGATGCAGAAATGACTTAAAAACAAAAAAAAACATAGTAGGCAACCACTTAAACTCTTTAATTTCATTCAAAACTACAGAGCTGGTTTATGCAGTGTGTATATATAAATTGAATGTTGCATGAAAATATTTATACTTTTCAGATGCTTGATTATTCTGATTTTTGTTGTTTATCTGACTGTTTCACCAATGGCCCATAATTTTGATCAGCATGTTTAAAGCCATGTATGTGCCTGTCCAATGCCAGAAACTTGTATTTTCAGTTCTGGAGTCTTGTTTACTTATTTTGTTTTATATATTACACAGAATACTATGCTTATTTGGGATTTGTGGCTTTGTTTCTACTTATTAAATCATAATGTCGTTAATGAAACCTAATTACTATTTGCACTATAAAGGTTGTTTAATATTCAGTTATAATTTCAGGTTTGAAATATATTGCTTGTTATGATTTACACACAATGTAGTTGTTAAAGAAATCAATGATGGCACAAAGTAACATATTGATAAAATAGTTTCCAATCTTCTATCATAGACTGTAATTACAAAATAGAATAGTTCTCCTTAAGGGAGGTTAATATCCCCACCTTCCTTCATATAATTCTTTTTCTTATTGTATGAAATATATTTTTCTGATAAAAAGAATTTCACAACCAACACTAGAATAAACCTTACATTACTTATATTTGATCCTTGTTCCATGGCCTTTTTAAAATCATCATCAATTTTACGATATTTCTCCTCAGTCCTTGGTGTCAATTGATAACCATCATCATCATCCCCATCATCTAGTCTCATATCCTTTTTATTTAACATCTGCAAGATAAACACAAATACTACTTATATACATAACCAAATACCAATTTGTGCCATTCAAATCTCCAAAACTAAATAAAGAATATCTATCTACAGGGCAGTACATGTGTATGTATTCCTTGTTAAGGAATCATTTAGCTTCATTCCCATACTGAAGCTGATCACTCAATCAATTGATTAATGAATTATTGTTTAACTATATTAGGAGCATATCTGGAACAGAATATCTTGATATGATATGAATATGAACCCTGCTTTGTACTAGACCGACTTGCTGAGACAGATTTTTAATGTGCTAGCTCACGAGGTAAATATCCGCAGGAAAACATATCACCCAACCCAGACACATTATACTTATACTGACTCTGAGCTGACCAGTGCTCTTACTCCTAGATGCCGCATGCTTGGCAGAGAAGCAGCAAATACGAATTTTAATGTCTTTGGTTTGACCCAGCTGGGGATTGAACTCTCCGCACTCGAGACAAGCTCGCTTCCACAAGACAACGGGGCTTTTGAGCTTCAATTGGAATGTGGTTGAAAATTAAACAACCTGAAATTTGATACACAGGACTTTTTTTACCTATGAAATTTTTTTAAATCATAATCTTAAACTAGAGGCTCCCAGGAGCCTGTATCGCTCAGCTGGACTATGTCAATCTTGACTGGCAGCCTGGAACATTATTGTCAACTTCCAAAGCTCATTGGTTTCAAACAAGATCTTTCAGTGAACTTTCCCATTAGGTCCTATGTTAAAGTAAGTTCCGCTCTGGCAGCCATCTTGGATGGTGGACAAGGTCATCAGATATAATTCTGAAAGAGGACCAACTAAGGACCATAGCTGCCAAGTTTTGTTCCAATTGGCCAAGTGGTTTCGAAAAAGAAGATCTTTAAGTAAATTTATGTTATGTTAAACTAGTAAGGCACTGGCGGCCATCTTGGGTGACGGGCGGGGTCATCAGATAAAATTCGGAAACAGGACCACCTAAGGGCCATTGCTGCCAAGTCTCGTCCCAATTGTTTTCAGAGGAGAAGACCTTTAAAGGAAAGTTTATGACTACAACGGACACCAAGTGATGACAATAGATGACATGGCCCTTTCGGCCAGGTGGGCTAAAATACATCTGTTACTGTACTTTTGTCCATCAGTCTTAATTCATTAGTCCTTTTTTAAATGCTAAAATGCACAATCTAATTAAACTGCTGCTTTCAGTCACTGCATGTAGATCTAACATTTTACTTTCTGTTTTGATGTCCTTTCCAATCAGCCAATCAGATTTCAGCCTTCATGATTTTGAAGGCATTAGCCTAAGGGTAAAACCTGAGGATTCTCAATAGGTCATAGAACAGAAAGTAAAATGGAGCAATCAGTAGATCTAATTTTAATGAGATTTTAAAATGCACAGAACTGTAGAAAATCCAGGTTTTTCATCACAAAATAAAGTGCAAAAGTATATGTGGCAAATTGCAAATATATCACTCAGCAGTCTGAAATTAAAATATGCTACAGCTAAATTTGTTTTACAAGAAGAAATATAATCATGAGTATCGTTTTAAGATTTTAAGCAGGTTATACTTCTGAGTTGGTCAGTTAAGGGTTTTTCATAAACAATTTTCTAGTTCATGAAGCCTCAAACCAGCATATATCGGATAGCCTATTCAAAAGTTGAATATATTCGCTAATTCATTATGAAATTAAAGGACTTTGAGCCTGTCTTCTCTGCTGTGTACTGGTACCTCAATAATGTCCTTGTTGGTCTGGCTGACAACTGTATCATTGTACTCTGTGTACTTTAATAAAACTTTGTCCATGTCAGAGCTGGCATACTGATAAAGCTTGTTATTGCTGGTAAAGATGATCAAAGCTATCTCACAATCACATAACACACTCAGTTCATATGCTTTCTTCATCAGACCAAACTTCCTCTTGGTGAAAGTCACCTGCAATAGAAAAAAAATCAAATATACATGTACTCACGTCTTGTCATCTTCCTTGATGTCACCATAATATGTATTGGTTACTCATTATATCCTGGTACTTACAAGTACAAGAATTTGCACTGAGTAAACATGTATAGGGTAACATACATAATTTCAGATAACACTGAGAAGGTAATATATACAGTATATACAGCTGAATATTGTTATCTCTAAGTTCGATTAAAAAGGAGCTGGAAATTATTGAGTTTTGGACAAGGGAGATAAACATTAAATGACTTCTATATTCCTTTCCATGCATTCACTGATCGTTTTTACTTGTTAGCGTAATCACATAATTTTAATTAATGATGATTGTCTCATAAATTCTTATTGTTTCTTTTGTTTGAATTATCACAAATTCATAATTCCTTCACGTTGACCAATATTAATTTTTATAAATATCCTTTTTCAACAAGTCACGCCTTATTAGCATTATCCGAATTTTATAATGACGATCACATACTGTAAGAAAACTTCGATTTATTGCTGTAAAATTTATTTTTATCACAAAATCCAATATATTGTTTAATTGTAATAACATAATAAAACATTGTTGCATTTAATTAACATGATATGACATTTCCGTTATCGATTTCCTACATACTGTTTGCCTGGTTCACCTGTAAGGATGATTAATAAATTCGGCATAGCGAGTTTATATTTGCACTAATTATATTTCCTTTGTACATAATATCATTTCGACACTACCGAAATTTCGACTCATCGAATTTGGAGATAAAAGGAATTAAAATAGATAAATTATACTGTTGGCTGGTCGGGACCAGAAACAAAGGTCGACATGACCGAAATTTCGATTTCGAGATAACAAGATTCAACTGTATATATCCAAAAAATCCATTTCTTCCTAATCTATCATAGTGAAAGAGTATCTTTCTGACATTAATCCCTATCCTCTCAGAGCAGTTACATATGGGAATTTATATATCCTATTCCTGTACATTTGTTACTGTTATTGTTTCAGGCGTTCCAAGCCAAATTTGTATTGTATGAAACCCAGACAATGTTCATAACTTTTAATCAAGTAATCCATACATGTATATATAACATATATTCCACACCTTATCATAGTTAATCCTTCACTTCTATATATATATCTTTCTATCAATAAACTTGATAAGAGCCACAAAAGTGGATAAATGTTTATTCCATTTTACTGTGATATTATAAACTCATACACACTGCTGTTCAGAGATGATTAACCCAGGCAAGAAAAAAAAAACAGTAATTCTGTACCAGAAGCCATATTGCTATATGCAACAAATAAACCATTATGGAGAAATCCTTAACAAAATCAGAATAATATTCCCTGGCTATTAACTTGGAATACATTTGTAATTATCATGATTATACCTGTCTGTTTCTCTCATCATTTATTCTGGTAATGCTTATCTTCTTTCTTCCCATTTTTTCTTATTTTAAAACTGTAAATAAAATTTAAAACTAGAAAATGTGTTTATAAGACATGGATGCACCACCCTAAAAACAATATAGGTGTTGCTGAACTGTGTTGTACTATACAAGAGGACTGTAGTGGTGAAATATCATTAATATATTACTATAGGTTTCTGAGAAAAGAACCTAAATGCAAAACTTAACCAGAAATCTATGATTACAAAGTTCGCCTTGTCCCCCCACTAATTTTGGTGTGTGGCTTTGTAGCTCCCCAAGATGCACCATTACAGCATATAATGATTGTAGGTCTCTTGGTATCGGAGAACTGAACTTATATGTAAAACTTAACCTAAGTCAATGAAGCGCAGTAAGTAGGTCAGAGGTTGTGTTATTCCCTGAAATGCACCCTGACACCAAGTAATATGACTGTAGGTCCCTTGGTATAGAAGAACTGAACTCGAACGTAAAACTTAACCTAAGTCACTGAAGTGCGATAAGGTCAGGGTGACCTACATGTAATTTTGGTAGGAGGCTGTGTTACTCCCTGAGATGCACCCTCACAAAAAGTAATATGATTGTAGGTCACTTTGTATATCAAAACTGATTTTTGACATAAAACTTAAAGGCCAGTCAACTGTGTAATATGGGTCATGTGACCTTCATCTTATGTCACATGGTCAGTCTCTTCATCATGCACCTGCACACAAAAATATATGACCCTGTCAACTACTAACTGAGAACTGGCTGTGGACGCCCGAGCGACTCCAATAGTCCCCCTCAACTTTGTTGAGGCGAACTTACAAAGTCTCTGAAGCATGAAATGTAGGTCATAGCGACCCAAGTGTTGCTGAACTGTGTTGTACTATACAAGAGGACTGTAGTGTTGCAATATCATTGAAATATTACTTTAGGTTTCTGAGAAATGAACCTAAATGCAAAACTTAACCAAAGTCACTGAAGCATGAAATGTAGGTCATAGTGACCCAAGTGTTGCTGAACTGTGTTGTACTATACAAGAGGACTGTAGTGTTGCAATATCATTGAAATATTACTTTAGGTTTCTGAGAAATGAACCTACATGTAAATGCAAAACTTAACCAAAGTCACTGAAGCATGAAATGTAGGTCATAGTGACCAAAGTGTTGCTGAACTGCATTGTACTATACAAGAGGAATGTAGTGGTGAAATATCATTGATATATTACAATAGGTTTCCGAGAAATGAACCTAAATGCAAAACTTAACCAAAGTCACTGAAGCATTAAATGTTGGTCAAAGCAACCCAAGTGTTGCTGAACTGTGTTGTACTATACTAGAAGAAAGTTTGTCATAAGTGAATGTCAGTAGCCTAAACAATTTAATTTTCCAAACAAGATATGGTGGTGATGATTGATTCATTTATTGGGGTTTAATACCCTTCCAGTGAATTTGGCCATATCATGGTATTTTTTCATGCCAATTAACAACACTGAATGAATGTGAAGTGCATTCAAGGTGAGGAAGAAACTATAGACATACATTCCCTTCTCAAACAAAACCATAATAGAGGGACTATTAAATACTAAAACATGTACATTGTAAAATTATGATAATCCTATGTAAAATATCTGAATAATATTCAAACTTAATTTAAACTAGCAACCATTACAAAACACAGGAATGTTTTTGATGGAAATATAAAAATGATATTTTTATAAAATGATAATATTTTCAACTTCCTTAAAACAGTCAGCTACTATGTTTACATTTAATAATACCTTATCTCTTTAAAAGTGACCTGATTATACTGCTATTTATAGAATGATATTTATATTAGTCATGTTAGAAATCTACACACAGTTTAATTGTTTGTGGTATACTACCAAATGTATCTAACATTATTCAATAAAACTACAGGTTGAACTTTCATCATAAATCTTAATTAACAATGAAATGAAAACAAATCAAAATGATTTCAAACTGAAAGAAAACAATGAAATACCTCGACAGAATAAATCCCCAACTAAGGTCAGCTGATAGTTTATAAACATTTAAGCGTTTTTAACTAAGTCCAATAAACTGGTTATTTCTTGGAATCAAACAAATAACAGTTTAATATCTGATGACTAAACCCAAATAATATTCAACTATTCATTATTTACCTCATAGAAGTAATAACCCAATCACATTGTCCTATAAAACCAAAAATATTTCAATGTTTTACCTGTTTTAATTTTACCTGATCTTTCTTTACCTGTGATCATGTGCAATACATATCTACAAACATGTCAGGACATGACATAGTTCTATTGAATTTGTGAATTGGGAATTTCCAAACTTACTATATATAGGTCTGACATCAGGAAGTTAGAAAAATTGATAAACTGATGTACATTGTAAAATCCTCTTTATCCGGCTATGTTGAAGAATAAACCTGTTTATACACCCTTTTTAAAAAACTTTGAATACAATATTATATCACCCCATTATACTAACTATATGTAGAATAGAAAATGGAAACGGGGAATGTTTCAAAGAGACAACTGACCAAAGAGCAAAAAAACAGCTCATTGCTACCAATGGGTCTTCAACACAGCAAAAAAATCCTGCACCCGGAGGCAGGCTTCAGCTGTCCCCTTAACAATAATGTATACTAATTTTACATATATTAAAAGGAAAGAAGGACTTGAACCTTTCTTTATATTTGACCTTCTCTTTTATTTGGTAGATAATTATAAATAGTCTTAACCTGTTAACAGTAAAAAATCCAACAATAACTACATATATTTGATGAAACTTAGGTACTTTGTAGATAATATGGTACATTGTACATGTAAGTTGGTAAAAAGTTAACTTAAAAATTCTATTGAAATAATTCAAATTCAAAATTTATTGCTATATAAGTCAATTGACTTGTGACAAAAACATATATACATGTACAATGTACAATTGCAAAACAAGTGAAACATAGAACAAGTTTAATAATACGGATTTCAAGTTCTTAAAACAAGTTCAAAGGTCTTCTGTCCTCAGTTCTAAGATCTTTTTAATAAAAGAACCTGTATTTTTCACTTGCTTTGGTGTTGATGGAGTAAGAATATAAAAAAATTTGTTCATTATCATTCATTTCATCAAAATTTAATGTCACATTTTCTATTTTTTTGCTCTTTGAATATAGTCTTTTTGTAAATTTGAATATTTTGGGCATCCTAGTAAAAAATGTCTTTCATCTTCAATTACATTAAGGTTACAAAATGTACAAAATCTATTTTCTCTTGGAATTTAAAGATTTCTTCCTTTTTCAATTTGCAGACAATAAATAATAACTTATTCTTAATAATGTAAACACAGGTTAATATCCAAGTGACATACATATGTAACAGGTATATTATTTAACTGTAACAAAATTCATATCTATCGATCCTTACAATAAGTTACAACTAATAAAATTTTTTAAATTGACAAGTATTAAACATTGAAGTACAATGTGATGGTACCCAATTCAAATGCTTTTTGGGTTAATTATTTTTAGAAATTTTTAAAATTCAAATAAATGAAATATTTATAGATTTGTTTTTGCAAATGAATAAATTCTTAAAAGAGTAATTGTGACTTTTGAGTAAAAAAGTTTAGGAAAAAGTTGTACTATGAAAGATATCTGCAATATTAGCAACATAATTATCAGTTTCAATGAATGTGGAATTCTTATTGATATTTGTTGGTTTAGTTGTGGTTTTACGCCGTTTCAGCACATTTGGCTATTTCGTGGCAGCCATTTTTTTTTTATTGGTGGACGAAACAGGAGTACCCGGAGAAAACCACGAACCTTCGGTAGGAAAATTGGCAATCCTTGTCAATTTAGATCGGAGTCGAAAACACTCTGCCACAGGTACATGTAAGATTCGAACTCACAACCTCAGTGCTAATAATAATAATAATAATAATAATTCTTTATTTAAAGAGGGTTACACAGTTAGCTATAAAACTAATCTTCCCTGAGGCCCTCATGAAATACAATGGGATATAACAAACAATTACGAAATATCAAACAAACACACATATATGAATAAATGAAATAAAAATTGTTATGAAATATACAATTTTCAAAACAGGTAAAAAATACAAATTCATATAGTATTGGCATCATTCAAATTACCTCAGCAATATCTTAAGTTTGAGTAAGTGTGTGAAAATTGTTATACATATAAAATTACACAGCTTCTTGATGTTCCAACAAGTAATTTTTTAAATCTTTTTTGAATGAGCTTGTACTTGAGGTTGATTTTTTCAGGGATATTGGTAACTTATTCCATAAGATAGATCCTGAATATATAAAAGATTTCTTATATAGCTCTGTTTTGGCTTTTGGAACTTGTAAATTTTTGCAAGACGCATTCCTCAAACAATACTGGTTAATTTCTGGCATTTCTTTAAATTTTTCAAAGAGATATATAGGGGCTTCGTTCTTTAGGCATTTCTGCATCAAAACAGATTTGTGGTATGAGATTCTGTTCTCTACTGTCATCCACGCAAGCTGTTTAAACAGTGGAGCTGATGATGAAAGTGGATCAGCATCTAAAATAAGTCTTGCAGCCCTTCTCTGCAATTTTATTATTCTGACTAGCTCATTTTTAGCACAACCACTCCAAATAATACAACAATAATCTATCAGTGGGAGAATATAGCCATTATAAAATAATTTTCTTGAATCAATATTTAGAAATTTCTTAATTTTAGAGAGTAAATGAAGTCTAGATGATATTGATGAACATAAGTAATTAATATGGCCTGTCCAGGACAGATTATCTGAGTCAATTCTAACTCCTAAAAGTTTTTCAATTGATGATTTTTGAAGAATATTATTCTCAATAGTTAGAACTGGTTCTGCTTGATTTAAACGCAGCCTTTGTCTTGTACCTATAACCATACATTTCGTCTTATCCGAATTTATGAACATGTTATTGCTGACAGTCTAGTGATCATTAGGAGTCATGCTGAACTACCTAGACCACTCGGACACCGAGGCCCCCAAATTCTAATTGAGAGTTTGCAGAAAGAATACAAATATTTTGCAAAATTACTTTTGTAAAAAGGTAGGAATTTATAAAATTTCTGTATCAAATATTTCTTTTCATCACTTACATGCACCCCAACATACCTACATGTATTCACAGAAGACTTTGGCTAACTGGTTTAATTGTTATGTATGTTGACCAATGGAAACAATGGTTTTATTGTGTTTACATTGTTTACCAAGTGACAAAAGAGGAATCAAGATGAAGCAATTTTCTGATGACTTGGCTGGTGCACCATGGGAAGAAATTTTTTCCAATGACTGATAGATTTTAAGTTTGATCATTATACGATAAAAATAACACGAATTCAAATGTGAAATCTTAATTTTAATTTTTCATGTCAGATGGGGCCAAATAATGGCTGAAATCATACCATCTCCTTTCTTAAGTTAATAAAAATGGCTGGCATGAAACAGTTTTTAAAAAATCTTTAGAAACTTTAGGCCCTATATTTGGCACCAGGGGTTTATTTTATTTGTCAATCAAAGACGCCCATTACAAGTAGAATAATCATGAATAATTACAACATTTACAATTGATTGAGATGATTGTTATTATGAACAAAAACTTATAATTTCACATACATGTAGGGCATCTATAGGCCTGTACTAAGTCTTCACATTTCTTCTTGGTTGGACAACTAAAATGATCACTACATTAATTTTGTATATGCAGTCATCTGTAAAGTAGAACTCCTCAAATCTTAAAACTAGTAGGAACTGTTGTAGTTTAGACGGTGACGTTCCCTTGGCACCATCGTATTGTGTTTATCTCAACTTGTTCAATTCACTTGTGTATGTAACAATGTATTTGATTTTAACAAAAGAAATCTCTGTATTACTGAACCAGAAATCTACAATTACAAAGTTCACCTCGTTCCCCCAATAATTTTGGTGTGTGGCTGTGTAGCTCCCCAAGATGCACCCTTACAGCAAGTAATGATTCTAGGTCGCTTGGTATCCAAGAACTGAACTCAGATGTAAAACTTAATCTAAGTCAATGAAGCGCAGTAAGTAGGTAAGTACTCCCCCAAATGCACCCTGACACCAAGTAATATGATTGTAGGTCGATTGGTATGAGAAAACTGAACTCAGACATAAAACTTACCCTAAGTAAATGAAGCGCGATAAGTAGGTCAGAGTGACCTAATTTTGGTCGGAGGCTGTGTTACTCTCCGAGATGCATCCTCACACCAAGTTATATGACTAGGTCCCTTGGCATTGGAGAACTGAACTCGGATGTAAAACTTAACCTAAGTCAATATAACGCGATAAGTAGGTCAGAGTGACCTGATTTTGGTGGGAGGCTGTGTTAAATCCTGAGATGCCCCTCACACCAAGTGATATGATTGTAGGTCCTTTGGTATCTTGGATGGTGGACGGGGTCATCAGATACAATTCTAAAAAAGCATCATCTACATGTAAGGATCACTGCTGCTAAGTTTTGTTCCAATTGGCCCAGACAAGATCTTTAAGTAAATTTTCATAGGGTTCTATGATAAACTATGTCCGGCTCTGGTGGCCATTTTGGATGATGAGTTTCATTTGGGTCATGGGAACTATATGCTTCTGAAAGAGGACCACCTAAGGACTATTGCTGCCAAGTTTTGTTAAATTTGGCCAAGTGGTTTCGGACAAGAAGATCTTTAATTAAATCTTCCATAGGGTCCTATGTTAAACTTTGTTCGGCTCGGGTGGCCATCTGGATAACGGGCGGAGTCATTGGATACATTTCTGACAGAGAACCACCTAAGGAGTTTTGTTCCAATTGGCCAAGCGGTTTCAGACAAGAAAATCTGTCAATGATGTTTCCAATTAGGTCCTACATTGTATGTTAAACTATGTTCGGCTCTGGTGGCCATCTAGGATGACGGGCTGGGTCATCAGATATAATTCTGAAAGAGGACCAGCTGAAGACCATTGCTGCCAAGTTTTGTTCCAATTGGCCAAGCGGTTTCAGACAAGAAGATCTTCAAAAAAATCCCCATAGGGCCCTATATGAAACTATGTCCGGCTCTAGTGGCCATATTGGATGACGAGTTAAGTCATTGGATACACTTCTGAAAGAGCATCACCTAAGGACTATTGATCCCAAGTTTGGTTCCAATTGGCCAAGCGGTTTCATACAAGAAGATCTTTCAGTAAATTCCCCATAGGGTCCTATGTTAAACTACGCTCGACTCAGGCTGCCATCTTGGATGGTGGACGGGGTCATCAGATACAATTCTGAAAGAGCACCATCTACCTGTAAGTACCATTGTTCCAATTGGCCCAGTAGTTTCAGACAAGAAGATCTTTAAGTAAATTTTTCAAAGGGTCCTATGACAAATTATGTCCGGCTCTGGTTGCCGTTTTGGATGACGAGTTGCATTTTGGTCATGGGATCTATATGCTTCTGAAACAGGGCCACCTAAGGACCATTGCTGCCAAGTTTTGTTAAATTTTACCAATTGGTTTTAGACAAGAAGGTCTTTAATTAAATTCTCCATAGGGTCCTACAGTGTGTGTTAAACTATGTTCGGCTCGGGTGGCCATCTTGGATGACAGGCGGAGTCATCGGATACATTTCTGACACAGAACCACCTACATGTAAGGACCATTGCTGCCAAGTTTTGTTTCAATTGGCCTTGTGGTTTCAGACAAGAAGATCCTTAAGTAAATTTCCCATAGGGACCTATGTTAAACTATGTTCAGCTCTGGCGGATGACAGGCCAGGTCATCGGATACAATTCTGAAAGAGGACCACCTAAGGACCATTACTGCCAAATTTTGTTCCAATAGGCCCAGTGGTTTCAAAGGAGAAGATCTTTAAAGGAAAGTTTACGATGACGGATGCCAAGTGATGACAATAGCTCACATGGCCTTTTAGGCCAGGTGAGCTAAAAACATCTTCCATATGAATATCATCAAAAACTCCAAATAAATGTAGGTGTGAGAGTGCTTACAAGGCAATTTTAGCAAAATTTCAAAGTTCAAAGGGCAATAACGACACCAAGAATCATCTTACCGCACTCAAATTTTGATTTAGTCTAGATACCATCAAAACACAGATTCCATATGAATTTCATCAATATCTGCAAATAAATGTAGGCGTAAGAATGCTTACTAGACAATTTTAGCAAAATTGCAAAGTTCAAAGGGCAATAACTCCACCAAAAATCATTTAACTGCATTCAAATTTGATCTAGATACCATCAAAACACATCTTCCACATAAGTTTCACAAGATCCGTAAATAAATGAAGGTGTGAGAGCGCTTACAAAGGGGATGGACTGACACCTGGCATTTCTATGCTCCTGTGTCGCGTTACAGCTGGGGACAAATATTTGTGGTCGTATAAAACTGAAAATTGTACATGTATGTTCCATGATCTAGAATTCTTTGATTTTCACAAAAATGTAAGTCTGATTTTAATTAAATTTGTTTTAAAACATCTGCTGTGTTTAATCAATATGGCTGCCAAAGTTCTAGCATTTGCTTTCATTAAACAAGAGTGGACACACTACATTTCTCACCTGAGTATGCACATGGAAATAGAATAATGATTTTCTGATACCCTACATTTCAAGTCAAAGGAAAATGTGTTAAAAGAAATTGAGGTCAAGGTCAAAAGGCAGGGGTCATACCGACATGTACCCACTAAGAACTATCTATTGACCAAATATGGCGGGTTTAGGTATTAATATAAAGTTGCTGAGAAATGGACCTAATCTCGAAAATGTGACAAAGTCACTCAAGCATGCAATTGAGCCAATTTGAGGTCAAAGTCCAGAGACAAGTGTCAGACGCATGTACCCACTTAGAACTATCTATAGACCAAACACGGATAGGTCTAGGTATTACAGTTGCTGAAAAAAGGACTTAATCAATAAACTTGGATGAAAGTCACTCACCATGAAATTGAGGTCAAGGTCCAGAGAAAAGTGTCAGATTAGCATGTACATGTACTCACAAAGAACTATCAATAGACCAAATACAGTAGGTACATGTATAGGTATTACAGTTGTTGAAAAATGGACTTAATCAAGAAACTTGGATAAAAGTCACTCAACCATAAAATTGAGGTCAAGGTCCAGAGACAAGTGTCAGACTGGCATGTACCCACCATGAACTATCAATAGACCAAATACAGTAGGTACATGTATAGGTATAACTATTACAGTTGTTGAAAAATGGACTTAATCAAGAAACTTGGATGAGTCACTCAACCATGAAATTGAGGTCAAGGTCCAGAGACAAGTGTCAGGCTGTCATGTACCCATCAAGAACTATCTATAGACCAAATATAGTTGGCCTAGGTATTACAGTTTCTGAGAAATGGACTTAACCATACAAATGTGACACAGGTCACCCAAGAATGAAATTGATGTCAATTTCAAAAGGCAGGTGTCAGACTGACATGTACCCACCAAGAACTATCTATTGACAAAATACAGTGGGTCTAGGTATTACACTTTCTGAGTAATCGACTTAATCATGAAAAAGTGACAAAGTCACTCGAGCATGAAATTGAGGTCAAGGTCCCAAGCCATGTGTCAGACTGGCATGTACCCACTAAGAACTATCTATAGACCAAATATTGTTGGCCTGGCTATTACAGTTGCTGAGAAATGGTTTTAACCACGAAACTTGGATGCAGATCTTAAATTCATGTTTATGAAGTCAGTGAACCATGAAAATGAGGACAGGGTGACAAGATAAGTATACTGCGGCAAACCTTATACGATAAGCTGCCTTGTGGACCATAAATCTTGTAGGTATTACATATGCAAAGTTATTTAAGTTGTAAAAAAGTTTACACAAAAATAATTATGTACAGATAACACCTTTCAAAACACTTTTGACTAAAACAATAACCCTAAATATTGACAGGCCTGTCTTTCATTACTGAAACTTGTTTATGGTTAAAATCAACCTGAAACGTGTTTTATCCATTAAAGAAGAACATCTTTGAGGGTATAAACAAGAGGCTCCAAAAAGCCTGAATCGCTCTTTTGTTACTTTTTGTGCAGATCTTGCATCAATGATTATTTTTGCTATTTAATGTATACTTTTGCATTTTTCACCTCAATATTGACTTGTTTAGCTAAAAGATAGAATCCTGAACCCAAATATACATGTATGGTTGCTCTGTACTTTTTCAATGGCATTAACTCTTGACTAACATTTTGACTTGTACAGGTAAATTATAAGGTCCTTAACCCAAATACAATGTATATATGGTTGCTGTGGATTTTTTTCAACAACTTTGACCCTTGACCTCCCGGTAACATCCCAAATTGCTGAATCCCAGATTGTCGACTTTTCTGATTTCAATTCTTCAACCCAATTCCCAGTTTGCCTAATCCCAAATTGCTGATTCCAAGTTTGTCGACATTTGCAGAAGTAATACTAAATTTACAACGATACATCAAAATACCAAATTGGTAATACTTTTCTTGAAAATTCTGATTGTCATAATTTCAGGATCAAATGGTTAATTAGTATAAGATGTTTGTAAAAATAATAGTTCTAATTAAAGGTACTTATAGTTGTAATGTTGAAATGTTATGTTGTTAGTCAAGGGTACATTTTTGGGGTTCATTGTTAAATAATTTCTCAAAAAGTGATTAAAAAACATTGTGAAATTTTCTAACAACAAGTGGCATGTTAATAATTGATGCTTCAAAGAAATGATTAAGTTTTAATTAATTTATTAACACAAACAAAAATTAATTATTTTATTCCAAACAGGCGACGTGTCAATATTTGAGGAATATATAGTAGAATTGTCTCCCTTTTATTCAGTCCATAATGTGTTGTTTCACAGGTGCCACTTGTTGGTCCAAATGGTGGCCATGTTTCTCGACGGACAATAAAATAAAATATACATTTTATTCTAGATATCCAAAGGATCATTTAGACTAAGTATGGCTGTAATTGGTTCAGTGGTTTCAGAGGAGAAGATCTTTGAAAAAGTTTACGACAGACCAGCGACAGACGCCAAGTGATGGCAAAAGCTCACATGTCCTTCTAGGACAGGTGAGCTAAAAATGCAATGGTTGAAAATAAAATTTCTAAAAATGCTTCTAACCTGGTTGAGATGTTCCTTAACCATTTAACCAAGTGGTTACTACCGCACCATCAATGTTTAAGAAAAAAAAAAAAGACCTGTTCCAATCTTGTTCCCAAGTGTTTGTTTTATGAAATACAAAAAGTGTACTTTAAGAGACAAAAATCTCTTCCAGATAGGGTCATCTCTGAACACCCCAGGTCTGAATAATTTATTATCATTTGCATTTATATAATTTATGATTTTTTGTGTTTTCTGTAAGTTGCATTATCAAGAATCTAATCAAACTATTTTTTTACCGATAAATTTGACACTTTTTTCCAACCATCCATCCTGCCTTTCAGTTGGTGACTTTCACCTTATTAACATGTTCCCTTTAATGTGTAATTGTCTCTTTATGACTTACAGTTTGTATATTGTTATTTTATGAAAATCAACCATGAATCCTCGGAACGAGGGCAATAAAGCTATATAATTGTATTTCCTTTTTATCTGTGGGTGAAAAATTTGTTGATAGAATTTATAATACATGTTGATTGATTTAAATCTTAAACAAGACATGTACACATGTAAATTTATCATGTTGTTAATTTAAAACTACCTAGACCCTACATGTATACCATGAACTTTATTAAGGTCTGTACTGACTCAAATATACATACAAGGTCTGTACTAACTCAAATATACATACAAGGTCTGTACAGACCCAATACACATACAATCATATGAAATAATTAAATGTTTATTAAGTGGTCGTAATTTTCACATTTCTACTGTTTAATGTGTTATGGAATAAAAATAAATTACATTGTATAAAATCCTAATCATACAAACTTCAATCAAAACCAGTGCATTTTTGCAAGACATTGCTTGCAGCCCCTGCAGGTTTGCTTTTTCACCTAATGCACTTTTGTTAACTATGTATACGAGCTTCATCGTCGTTACTCTCAGTAATCCGGTTTAATCTGAAAACTATTTTATTTACATCAATACCATTCTAAATAAATCTTCATAAATAAGCTAGCTAAATATAAATTTTCATAAATAGACACACGTGGTATTTCATTAATAGCAAGGCGTTACGATGCCAACTTGTCGGTCGCCCACTTTCGATTTCAAAATCGATAAACCATCAACAAAACAACTTTGTCACTTAAACAAGGCTGTAAAATTGTAATGTTCAAAGAACGGTTATATATAATCAAGCAACAAATGACAACTACGGAATACAGAAACGAAGTCTTATAGGGCGGGTATGGAATGTGTCTCTGTACTGTAGACACTGAGATTGAAATTGTGCCAAAATCACGCGGCCCGTTCACTGCCATTTTGGGTGGATGTAATTAGAAACAAGATTTTGTAATTTGAATTAGTGAAATAACAAAAATAACGCTATTTACCTTATAAAAATATCTAAGTTGCTATTTATACTATCCAGTAGGATCTTGGTGAATAAAATATACGACTTCTGTGCTATTTTGGGCACGGAAAACACTATGGTATTTATAGCAGTATCCAATATGGCGATTATTCCGCGGAAGAAATAATTTTCGTGTCACATGACTAACAAATAATTCGAAATGATTAATATATATCACTTTAAATCATTTTGCAACACGGACATAGAGTTGAATATAGAATAAAAAAATGTAATGGGTATTGCCATTATGATTTAATAAATGTAAAATGATACCACCTGGGAACTCTTTTCTCTGCCCTGGATGCCCGTATGTCTCGTTACAAATTTGGTAACATTCCATCTCAACTAAATGTTGGAAATATTGTACCCTATAATTCCACATCGCTTCATCACTACAATGGCCATATTCAAAGTGCAAATGGTTGATATATGATAATAAATATAAATGAATACCCAGCTTCAAACATGTAGGCTGTGGGGACAAGCATGGGGCTTATCAGGCTATATAACATGATAAGTAATAACACATGATTGACAGGATGCAATAGACAAGGAAAAAATTTAATGATAGATAATCACGATATCTTGTCCGGGAGGACAAAATTTCTAAGGACAATATTTTGTTTTACATTAGCACACATGTAACTTTTTTGTTATTTTTCCCTCCCGTGCTTTGTGTAAAATTTTGCGATTTTCTCCCTGTACTAGACTGCAGACACATTATAAAAAACTTCAACAACAACAAAAAAAAAAAAAAATTAAAATATCCGTGTCTATCAGGGCCGTAAATTGGCTTTCATGATGGGAGAGGCAGTCACGATAGAAGGCGCAGGTCTGAAGAAACGAAACACCTTTTTTGCAAAATAATTCACACTTGGGCGTTCCCAAGGCGTCGATGTCTTACATAACTGATAAATACAAGAATAATTTTCATCAAAATGAAGGTCATTTTTTTTTGTCTTTTTTAAGTTTTGATTTCAATAGTTGACTGTTGAGAATAATATTTTTCACATTGGATTGATGGAGCATATGGCAAAATGCTGGGTACATTATTCATGGCATTTGCATCACGTGACTTCAGCCCTTTTAAGCAAATTACCTCCCTTAGTTGTAGAGCGAAAATGATAAAATTGTTTGAATTACGGATAATCGAGTCTTTTTCCGTCTCAACTCTTAAACTAATGTGTCTATGAAAACTTCCTTTGGCGGATATTTACAAATTGTTTGTTTAATTCTGAGGGGAAAGGCTTCATATTTGAAGGATTACGCTATGGGAGACTTGAAATTATCATGTTTTAAAAACATTTTGGCCGAAAAGTTATGAAAGCAGGTGAGATAAAACTTATTTCCTCATTAAATTCATCCTCCAAAGTTGTTCTCTATATGCGGACAATTTATGTATGATCTCGCCTTGTATCTGTATCTGTAGTTTGAATTTGCATTTTTAACTAATTTTTGTTAATTCATATAGCAGTTATACTACGGTTACGCTTCAGTTTTTTAAACTGAATTGGCCGAAAGTTTTCAGTGCTGACAATGATTATTTGCACACAAAAGGAAAGCTAATATTGTGTAGAATGTACCTATATGCGGACAAATTGCTTATAAGTTATAAGAATTTGAATATTTGCATTTTTATTTTTTGGGGTGAGTTTAATGCTTTGTAATGAATGTCGTCAGAGAAATCCAAAATGGCCGCTATGCAAATTACCAAAGTACCCGCAATTTTGCCATATGGAAATTCTGAGCATTTTTACATAAAGGGTTATTACCTTGTTGAAAACTATGAAGTGACCTCTTGGTAGCATATTTCTTTTGTATTTCGATTGCATTTTACTATAAAAAAAAAAACGTGTGAATTATTTGTTTAAATGGAAACAAAAAAAAAAATGTCAATGATTCTAATAACCGTTTTAGTTTCTTTGGTGTGTCAATGCTGTCAAGTGATGAAGTTTATTTAATTCGTAAAAAGAAACCGCAACATGAAAAGAAAGTATCGGCGGCAAAGTCTTTGAAGTTAGCCGAATGCTCGAAATCACTCTTGGTTGCACTAACTGTGCTTTTAGTTTTCATTTCATTTCGTTTTTTTTTTCTTTTCTTTTCGTTCCATTTTGTGTTTTTTCTTTTCATTCCATTTCGTTTTCTTTTCTTTTCGTTTCATGCTTTACATGACTTCGTGTTTCTTTTCGTTCCATTTCGTTTTCATTTCTTTTCGTTTCGTGGCTTACATGTACCCCTGTCTATCATGCGTTTTGAGGGACTTTTGGCTCTGACATATGTGTCGATGTGAAATCATTGGATTGCTAGAGCACATGGAGTGGGACATGAACCGGGACATGAACCAAAAAATATCACCACTGAGTTCTGGACTTAAAGAGTATATTTAAAAAATCAGTATAATAAATCATTAACGCTGCTTCCTCGGGGTAACAACCCGGGGGAGGGGCGTAACTCCCTATATAACCCTATAGATACGGGGATATGCGGAAAATTTGGGTGGGTTTTCATGATTTTTTGGTATTAATTCGGGATATATTTTGAAAAACTATATTTATTCAGGTTGTATTTACACAAACTTTGAGTGCCATTCAATTCCTCAGATATTTGTATACAAACATCAGTATATTAGTTCGGGTCTGTTTTTTGAGATGGCTGTTTTTTCGGGTAGGTATTTTCACCAAAATTATTTTTTCCGGTTTATTATTGACAGATATTCTACTGTTTGTTCGGGTACCCTTTCATAAGCCATTTCCGCAAACCCCCGTCAAAAATCTAGAGAGTCCCCCCCCGGGGGGGGGTTAAAATCTGCTCTGTGAAATTGTGTCCGGACGTGGACTTTATTTCATATGTATACTTTTGTCCTTTTGGGACAAATTAATTATCTCACATTGTGATTGTTGTGAAATATTGTCTGGTCAAAGGGCAGTAATTCAAATTGATTTTTAGGACAATATTTCATGACTGATTATCATGAAAATTTGTACCACCATTGGAAATAACAGCAGAGCCATGAAAATGTTTTATTTTATAGGAAATAAACATAAGTAATAAAATGATACAGCAATAAACATCAAAATTGTACTATCCTCAAAGGATGGCAAGAAATTTATTTTTGTGGTCTATTGCATTGGTTTTAAAACCTGAAGTTTATTACTTTATATCTATTAACCTGTCCACCTATAACAATGTCTTTATGAAAAACACTCATGTACGAATACCCTTAGGGACGAGATCAAAAGTTCAATGTAGGATAAAAAAAACCCACCCCCCTCTTAACTTAATTTGGGAAAAATTGATTGACCAATATGGGCATATGCTTTGAGAGTATACTTTTTGTATCATGGGTCCTGTTTTCCTCAACAATGTATGTTTGTTCTGTATATTGACTAGGACATCACTTGAATCCATATTTTTCAATCCGAAGATCGATGTCGGATAACAAAACTTGCAGCGATTTTTAACCCCCCCCCAAACTATTTGAATTAAGTTGTTATCCTACATTGAACTTTTGATCTCGTCCCTTATCTTATCGACGTGAAAATGGCATCGAATTTACATAGGAAAAAATGTGAATAGTACGATACATTGGCACTGGGTATACATGCATGAATCTGAAAAATAATGTCTTTGCCTACTTATTCAAGGCCGTATCTATGACCTTGTTTTATTGAGGCAAATAATTATCGACAGAAGCTCTCGAAAAATGGTGAGAAATCCTGGATTCTGGGCATTTCCAAACGTATATTTGCATACTAGTAATAGATGATGCGATTTTCTGTACATAAAATGTACCTTTTTTATATTTTGTTGTGGAACAAAGTGTATTATAGTTGTATAAGAAGTCTTTGGAGGTGAAACAACCGAATTGAACATTAAATATACCGTTCAATAAACCACATTGCTATTCATGGTTAGATTAGCATTCTTTTCAACACCGAAAGTTCAGATAGTTTTAGTACTTTTCCAGATTTACCTTGAATATAAATTTGAGTTTACTTGTTAGTTTAAACATATTTATTTTAATCATCAAAGATGCACAATAACAGACAAAATACATATATAACAATAGGATTCGGAAACAAGCGAATAGCTTATATAGAATTCTGTTTCCTGATCAATATTCCTGCATTATCAAAAGGTGTCAACACTACGTGAACCTGTTGTGTTATTTTTTGCTAGCATAAAATAACCCATGTGAAAAAGAGAGGAAAAAAATAGAATTATTATCATGTGACGAAATGCGAAAAAAACCATCTTCATGAATTAATAAATCTCTTACTTTTAACAGTAAAATTTTGAACCTTATGAAAAATATCAGAATTTTGTTCAAAATTTAGACTCTCTGAGCCATACAGCATAATATTTGTATTAACCGGTTCATCACATACAATGGAAACAATTGCAATGATAAATAGGGTTTTTAAACCCGCATTTTCGAATGAAAGTTCGGGTATATTGTCGTTGCGATCGTCCGTCCATCCATCCGTTACACTTTCTTGTCACGCAAACTCCTCCTTCACTTTTGAATTTTACCAGTTTTTTTGTGTGCCATATTGTTGCGTACAAACTGTAGATGGGCAATAAGTTTTGGAATTCCAAATTTTTGGATTTTAATACAGTAGAATATTTTAATAATTTTACTAACGCTGAGAAACTTAACGATGACTGAAAGGCTTCTGAATCCGCCCGGGGGGGAGGGGGGTAACTTGGCGTAAGTTTGATTACACTAGACGTGCGGCCAGAACTTTTATGACCCTACTCATTCATATACTTGAATTTAAAAAAAAAACCATACCCATTTATATACTAGATGCTTCAAAACCAGACCAATTCATATACTAGATGCTTCAAAACCAGACCTATTCATTTACATTCTTACATTCTTATTTGGAAGAAAACGGCCAGTATGTCAACTTTACACAGTCATCTAAAGATAAACAGACGTATGTACTACATATTGTTACCACGGCAGGAGCCGAATTGATACAGCATCCAGGCAGAAGGTTATTTTCTCATCAACAAATTATAATCCATCCATATACTATTTATTCTCAATTTACCACCCATTGATATACATCCAAGGCTTTATATCCTACCTAGTCATATACTTGATGGCTAAAAGTAGACCATATATATATATAAGTTCAAGTTCGATGTTTAAGTTTTTTATTTAACAAATAGTTCATGACACTGAGGGTCATATGGCAGTATATGGACCGGTTGGTCGCCCGACAAAAATTATACAGACCTGTGGCGGGGTGTGTTCGACTCCGATCTTAATTGACAAGGATTGCCAATTTTCCTACCGAAGGTCGGTGGTTCTCTCCGGGTACTCCGGCTTCCTCCACCAATAAAAACTGGCCGCCGCGAAATGGCCAAAATGTGCTGAAAACGGCGTTAAACCCCAACTAAACAAACAAACATATAAATTGTCTGTACACGTCTATAATTCTATAAAATATAAACACCATAGTGGACCTCCTCGTGACTAAAGCACAGCCGAAAGTCAATTGTCTGTTCTGTGCAGAAGTAACCAAGTGTAGATACTAAAGGTTCCAGTGTTTGAGCATTATATAGCATTGACAATTCACTTTAATGAACCTCCTCGTGGCTAAAGCACATTAGAGAGTCATAATCTCACCTGTGCAGAAGTCACCAAGGGTAGATACTAAAGGTTCTAGTGTTGATATATAATATAATTTATGTATATTCTATCTTTTCTGAATGACTTAAATAATTATCTGTCAATATCGCTCTAGACAATTGAAATTATATATATACATATGAAAACACGCCAGTATGACGAAACGAAATAAGCTATATGCAAGTGAGGTGACCATCTCTAATGAGGACAACTATGTTTATTTATGAAAGTACAAATGCCATTCAATATCTCAAAGTTCTCATTATTCATAAGCCAAAATAATTGTTCAGTGTTATTTAAATTACTGACTTTTGGACAAAGATGTAACACTTTTTTCATTAATTCAGTTCTATCATCATTATATTTTTGACATTTATATAAGAAATGATTTTCACTTCAACCTCATCAGATGAACACTGAAGACAAATTCTATCATGTCTGGGAGTACCCTGAAACCTTAGCGCTTCTATTCTTAAATGATGTGCTGATATTCTGAACCTTGTGAATCTCCTTCTCTGCTCAGTTTTTTTTATAATCATAAGATACTTTTCCATACCAAAATTAACTTTAAATTTAAGATATGTGCACAATTTTCCACCTAATAAATTGTTTTTCTGAATATGCCAATTTTCAATATAGTTTTTTTTGTAATTTTATTACAGAATGTCTTAAAGCCACTTTTAGATTTAACTAATATGTCATTTGTACAATTAAACAATGCTTTTTTCAATACTTCAACAGAGCCATACCATGAAGGTTGTTGATTCTTATGCAAATGTTCTGAAGTCGAATATGCATCTTTCAGAACTGGAAATTCATTATCTAGATTATGTAAACGGTGCCAGTATTTCAACATTGATCTTACAATAATAAAATGCAATGGAAATCTTCCCAGTTCTGATAAAACAGCAAAATTTGTACTTTTCTTTTGAGTTCCCAAGACATATTTACAAAATTTTATATGAAGTTTTTCACATTGAATTCCTTTGAAGATTTCTTCAATAGGCATGCCTGGTTTACGTTTGAATCTGCTAGAGTTTGCATTGAAAAAGCCCCATATTTCAAATCCATAAGTTATTGTAGGCAATATTGTGTGATCAAAAACATGAAGTGACGCCTTTGGAGAGGGTCCTTGTGCAATAAAATCTTTACAGAGCTTAAAATAAGCTTTCAACCCCTTTTGGTAGAGTTCATTCTGAAAACTATCCAGATGAGCAAAAAGTGATGCCTAAGTATTTATATCTAGATACACATTGAAGTGGTTTGTTTTCATATATAAAATTATGTTTTAGATGCCTGCCTGCCTTGTTGAAAATAAGAACTTTTGTTTTGGTTAATTTAACAGTTAGACGCCAATCATTGCAGTATTTTTCTAATATATTTAGTTTATCTTGAAGTCCTTTTGTTGATAAAGATACCAACACTATGTCATCTGCATACATTAAACAGTGAATTGAGCGTTTGTTCAATATTACTGGATCTGATGGTTGTTCCAAACATTTTGGCAAACCATTTTTAAAAATTTTGAACAAGTTAGGACTTAGATTGTCTCCCTGTTTTACGCCCAAGCGGTTTTCAAAGAAATTTGTATGCATTCCATTATCTATATTTACACAGGATTTGATGATAGAATACATTTGTTTGATGACATTATAAAATTTTGAGCCAATCCCAATCTCTGAAAGTTTTAGTTTTTGCCCAGTTTGAATAACAGTGTCGAAACCTTTTCTTAGATCAGCAAAGCAGGCATACACTCTACCATCTTTATGTGAACAATATTGATCGATAATACATTTTAATATAAAGATATGGTCAGATGTTCTAGCCTTTTTTGTGAACCCAGTCTGACAATCATCAATCAGATTGTGTTTCATTAAAAATTTGTCTAACCTTAAGTTAAGAATACTGTTAAATAACTTTCCAATACAGCTAGTAATGGTTATCCCTCTATAATTGTTGGGATCCTCAGTACTACCACCTTTATGTAGAGGTTTTATATACCCCTCAGCCCAGGATTCAGGGTATATTTCATTTGCTATGCAAAATTAAAGAGTTTAACCAAACATTTAGGAAGAAATGTCTGGCTACACTTTACCATATTATTTAGCAGTACCTAGTCCATAGTGCTTTCCCCATAAATCTGTGAACGCATGGTAAATTTTGTATTTTGAGGGCACTCGATGGTTAAAATAGATAATATTGGGGCACCCCACCTTGACATGAGGGCAGTATTTTTATCAGAAGAGTGGACACACAAAAATGTCTCGCCTGTTGTGTATTTCTAATGAAAGTAAGTGCTATCAGACACATTGCATACAGTATTCGAAAAACAGGCCAAAACACAAAAACTTAACTATAACCACTGAACCATGAAAATGAGGTCAAGGTCAGATGACACCTGCCAACTGGACATGTACACCTTACAATCCTTCCATACACCAAATATAGTAGACCTATTGCATACAGTATTCGAAAAACAGGTCAAAACACAAAAACTGAACTATAACCACTGAACCATGAAAATGAGGTCAAGGTCAGATGACACCTCCCAGTTGGACATGTACACCTTACAATCCTTCCATACACCAAATATAGTAGACCCTTTTGCATACAGTATTCGAAAAACAGGCCAAAACACAAAAACAGAACTATAACAACTGAACCATGAAAATGAGGTCAAGGTCAGATGACACCTGCCAGTTGGACATGTACACCTTACAATCCTTCCATACACCAAATATAGTAGATCTATTGCATACAGTATTCGAAAAACAGGCCAAAACACACCACTGAACCATGAAAATGAGGTCAAAGTCAGATGACACCTGCCAGTTGGACATGTACACCTTACAATCCTTCCATACACCAAATATAGTAGATCTACTGCATAAAGTATTCGAAAAAAAGGCCAAAACACAAAAACTTAACTATAACCACTGAACTATGAAAATGAGGTCAAGGTCAGATGACACCTGTCTGTTGGACATGTACACCTTACAATCCTTCCATAAACCAAATATACTAGTCCTATTGCTTATAGTATCTGAGATATCGACTTGACCACCAAAACTTAACCTTGTTCACTGATCCTTGAAATGGGTCGAGGTCAATTGAAAACTGTCTGACGGGGATGAGGACCTTGTAAGGTACGCACATACCAAATATAGCTATCCTATTTCTCATAATAAGAGAGAAATTAACATTACAAAAAATCTTAACTTTTTTTTCAAGTAGTCACTGAACCATGAAAATGAGGTCAAGGACAATGTACATATGACAGACGGAAACTTCGTAACATAAGGCATCTATATACAAAGTATAAAGCATCCAGGTCTTCCACCTTCTAAAATATAAAGCTGTTAAGAAGTTAGTTAACGCTGCCGCCGCCGCCGGATCACCATCCCTATGTCGAGCTTTCTGCGACTAAAGTCGAAGACTCGACAAAAACCTGCAATAAACAGCCTTCACCCTAGATTGATGGTGTAAAGGTGTCATAAAAGTATGCCAACACAACAGGGGTACATGATTAAATGCAAATCAGTTTCAAAAAGATAAGAATAAACTAAAAATTGAAAGTAAGGTTTGGCTATCTGGGGGCACATTATAAAATTCATGATGAGGGCAGCATGGTGCTTGAAGATGGAGGCATGGTGCAGCACCATGCTAAATTGGTCTAGGGAAACCTATATATATATATATATATATATATATATATATATATATATATATATATATATATATATATATATATATATATATATATATATATATATATATATATATATATATATATATATATATATATATATATTTATTTATTTATTTATTTATTTATTTATACACTGTTATATAGGAATTAAGTACCCCCCCCCACGGGTGATGATCCGTCAACACCTAATGATATTAAAACGTTACATCCTTTATAAAACATTCATTAGGGGGAACTGAGAAGATGGGATCATCATAACAATTAACTGTTTATATCTTCTTTATCAATGTTTATTATCACATTATTTTTTTGCCGGGGTGTGTGTTATGTTATATATTGTATGCTTAATTTTATATCCAATAATAGTATTTTGAACAGCGTTTGGATATCTATAAATCCAGTTACAAATAGAAATGAAAATAAATAACGCATATATTGCAAGTTTAAATCTGAATTTAAACAGGAGAAATATTTAGATATAAAAGATGTCAATGCTCGCAGTAGTTTATCCCGCTTTCGTATAAGCGCTCATAAATTAGAAATTGAGAGAGTAAGGTATACTGTTCCTAAAACTCTAGATACTGTAAACAATGTAATCTATTTGCTATTGAGGATGAAGTTCATTTTTTGATTAAGTGTCCCAAATATAATACAATTAAAAATGAATTCTTTAAATGGATCAACAACAGCAACTTTTCAAAACTCTCTGATGAGAATAAATTAATTTAGCTACTTAATAATGAAGATACTCAAGTAATGGTGGGATTAACGAAATATATATCCGCATGTCTCACTGAGAGAATCAATGCCGGTTATTTAGGATCATTTAGTCTTTACTATTGATTATTTAATGATCTTTAATGAGAATTCATTGTATTGTCGGTATTACTATAGTTGAGTTGTCTCTCTTTGAGCTGTTTATGTCTCCCTCTGCCCCAATCAATGTTCTTGTGATGTACTGTACATATTTCCTTTGTTTGTTTCTCTTTATTCTTGTAAATTGTTTATGCTGTATCCTTTGTGGGCTTTCATTACAAAATAAAAGTTTGAAGTTTCTATGAAGTTTTAATTAAGACATTTGGGGGGAGGGAAAGAGTGTGTATTAAAGATCTGAGACTAATGATGTTAGTATTAATTACCATCGGTTTCAGGTTTCAGAAAAAAAAACAGCTGTTTAATGCTATTTGATTTTCGCGGGTGAATTTTCGCCAATGGAATGAATGAAACGAAATTTTTACGTCAGATCCGCTATCCTGACACGCCCACTGCACGCGGTTCTTTGTGAGCGTTCACGAAGATTTACTGTGATTCTGGTGGGTTGTAAAGAGACTAGAAGAATAATTGGAATATAGAGGGGATCGTAGAAGTGTGATTTTGTACACTTAACAATTCAAACTTGTTTTGAAAAGAAAATGAACTGTGGAACAGTGTGTTGTTGAATGACCAAGGAGACAGAGTCATTGTTTACACGAAAGTTTGTTTTGAATGTAAAAAATGACATTTCGTGAAAAGTGCATTACTTGTTTTGACGACAATTTAGCAGCAGAATGTTTGGTGTCATTGTCAAATAAAGTTTATAATTCTGACATGGAATCGGTTGATAGAAAGACTTACAACCACGAGGTTGACTTGGTAACGAAAACAGACGCTGAATCACTATTTTCTCTCGCTCGAATTCTGACAAATTTAGGGCATGAACAAACAATTATTACAGACCATGACTACCACAAATCAGATCTCAAATCATCACCATTACATCCATTGAAATTTGACGAAAACTGTGCAAGCGAAGATATTGATAGTCAAAACAGAAGATCTCGAAAGCGCGCTGACACGACCACGCCCACATGCGACGGCAATGATTATCGCAATACACATGGAATCTCGCCCAAGAAATTACACAAGTGTCCCTATAGCGGATGCAAGAAAGTATATGGGAAAAGTTCTCATCTGAAGGCTCATTTACGTACTCATACAGGTATCAGTTAGTTAAAAAATGGGCGTGGCAGAAATGTAACAATAAATTTAGTTTCGGAGACGTTATCAGAGTCAGAGACTACTGTTATAATAGTCTCAGATGTCATGCACTAATAAACTATTATTACAAATAAATAGAGAAAACAAAAATCTTAAGATTTTATTGAAAATTTAGAAGTTGCATAAACAATTACCATAACATACATTCTGTAGATAGAGGTACACATTCATGAATTAACAATTTAAAAGGAAAAAAAAAAAATGATCAGATTTTTTGCAGATATAGTTAAGACATGAACTAACTTGAAAAATATATATAATTTAAATAAAAAAAAAAAAGATTTTTTACTTTCCATAAACCGTCCGTGCGAGACCTAAATAGGTAGTCAAGGACGTTAAAAACTCCCTAGATAGATACTTTCCATAAGAATTTTTTCAGTAACAGTGAAGAATAGAATATAATAACTTTATTGAGCCAAATCAGGGCCCCTGGAGGGCATTCATGGTATCATTTATAATTGTTCTTGAACACATAATCATGCCTGGGACTATTATACTATAATAATCCCAGATCACGCATACCTGCAGACAATATAGCTACTAAATAACTTGACATTAATAACAGCAAATATGTATATATTCAACTGAATGGCACACCAGGTCAGGCAGAGTGATTCCCCTTTTAATATATATAAGAACAGTTCAACATAATCATAACTTAGTGGGATGACCACAGGGGACACTAAGAGAAATTGCTGCAAGGAATGTTCCTACTTGTGTCCAATGTGATCAACCCAAATTAGATTCTGTATACATTTTGTACTTATAAATCATCCATGTCATCATGATAGTAAATTTGAAAAAAAAAAAAAAAAACTATATACATGTAATATAGAAATTCTGCGAAGAGCATCAAGGGACGGCACCATTTGGATAAATCCATCTTCTGCTGAGTGCAGAAAGTCCATTTTAAATATAATATGCATATATATGTGTAAAGAAATAAGTGAATAATTTTATAGAAAAATGAAACATTAATGTTATAGTTTACTGGTACAGCCCCCCTTTTGAAAGATAAGAACAAAGGGATACAAGTATCTTATGGTCTTCCTTTTTGACCAGCCATACTAATTTTTGTCATTCAAGTTTTTGACCTGTGCAGACAAGTTTTTGAGCAGATCTTCTCTATGGTGTGAGAGATTTACAATGAAGCAGAAAGTGGATTTCATCCTCCATCTGACCTGAATTGCACTTACAGCAGATTCTACTGTGGCAGAGAGCATTAGAATATCTACCTAGTTCAATTTGAAACTTATGTGAAGAGATTCTAAATTTGGTTCCTTTGCTTAGAATATTTGATAATTGATAAGTAATTTTCTAGTCCAGAATTTGTTTTGAATGCAAGATAGGTATTAAGTTTTCCATTCTCAAATCAGATGAATTTTGGTGCCATCTGTTAATATGATATTGTTTCAAAATTCTGTTGCAGTGAGATTTAAATGTTGAAGTTGCTTTTGAAACATTTATTTCTGTAGTGTTTTGAATAAGGCTATGCAGTAAACTATACCATGAAGGTTTCTTGGTTACATTGTACATGGGCTGCTTTGAGTAATGGAAAAGATGAAACAAGGTTTTCTAAGTGATACCAAAATGTAATCAGGTGTTTGACCAAATAAAAATTGAGAGGAAAGAGCCTAAGTTCAGATTCAACAGCAAAGTTGGTGCTTCTTCCATGCACTTCTAGAATAAATTTACAGAATTTTTTGTGTAATTTTTCACATACTAATTGTGAGAATAATTTCTCTATAGGAATGTTTCCCTGTCTAAATTTGGCAGAGAATGGGTTTAAATAGCCCCATGTTTCACAGCCATACATAAGAATGGGTTTGATAGTGTGTTCAAATATGTGGATGGTAGTTTTTATGTCAGGATTGTGTACAAGAAATGTTTTCTTCAACTTGAAGCACAAAGTAGCACACCTAAATATTTAAACGTGGTTACACACACTATACTAGTATGATCAAACTTGAAATTATGGGAGATGTGTCTCTTTGCCCTCTTAAACAGCAAGATCTTGGTCTTTTTGTATTTGTGTTTTATTAGGCATCAAAAATGAAAATCAGAATTTAGAAAAAAGAGAAATATTCAAGAAATTAGAGTCATTAGACAACCTCAAATTTTTGTTAGTTTTACTAACTGTTATGTTATGTAACAGTCTAGACATTGGTAACGAATTTCATTATCTGTTTATTTGCAGTAATCCTGCAATCAAAAACCTTCGAGATAAATGTATTCCTGCTTATTATGTTCGATATCCAAGCTTTCAAAAGATGCTTGGTTTATTAACAATTTTTAATGTAAAAGTTATGAATAATTTAGCTATTTCCTGGAAAAGTTGATTAACTTATTATAATTTGTATGTTAACAAAACTGATATTTCGGTATTTTGCCGCCTTTTCCATTTGTTCTTTGTATTAATATTTCCTCTTGTAACACATGTATGTGTCTGAGTGAATGCAATAAAATCTTGAAAATCTTGAATCCTTAGTTATTTCTAATATGAAATATTAGAAATAACTAAGGATTCAATCTATTTTGTTTCTCTAATCACTAATTATCCATCTCCATGTGGGGCCCTTGATTGGTAATAAAACAAATCTTATCTCTCAGTACATGATTAGCAGTATTGAACATATGATGATTAGCAAAATAATACATAACATCAATAAATGTATGTCAATAACATCAAGCTTGCATAGTTCCCATTCAATAATTTTGTTGATTCATATTACAAGTTGCTGTGTACAATTTCTTACATACCGTAAAATAGAAACCTAGAACTCAACTGAGCAAATATATTGGGCCTTATTTTATTTTTGTGTACTGTAATTGACATAGCATGTAACTTCATTCCATTTCAGGTGAAAAACCATTCCTGTGTGGTTGGACAAACTGTGGCAAACGATTTGCAAGATCTGATGAATTGGCAAGACATTTAAGAACACATACTGGTAAAAAAAATATTCAAGTATTATATTT
This sequence comes from Mytilisepta virgata, assembly GCA_028015205.1. Taxonomy (NCBI): domain Eukaryota; kingdom Metazoa; phylum Mollusca; class Bivalvia; order Mytilida; family Mytilidae; genus Mytilisepta; species Mytilisepta virgata. The sequence continues at coordinate 7,124,020 of CM051517.1, forward strand.
ATAATCCATGCGGGGGAATCAGTAGTCTAGATAGTTCGTCATGACTACTAATGATCACTAGCCTGTCAACACTGAGGTTGTGAGTTCAAATCTGACCTGTGACCTTCGACTCCGATCTTAATTGACCATGATTGCCAATTTTCCTACTGAAGGTCGGTTGTTCTCTCTGGGTACTCCGGCTTCCACCACCAATAAAAACTGGCAGCCATGAAAAAACCAAATGTGCTGAAAGCGACATAAAACCCCAACTAAACTAAAGTATAATCCATGCAGCTTTAGTTTGTGAGCTCGGAGGTATAAGGTGTTTGTCCCATCTGTGAGCTTGTAATTTTGCCTGTCTGTCTTCAGTTTATTGTCTTCTGGATAGTGCCTTCAGTTTTTGATGTATCCTTTTTAAATTTGTATGGAGGTTTCTTCGTCAAAACAAAGGATGAGTTTTTTTTTTTATCAGTTGAATCTGGAATGAGGTATGTTGTACTATATACTGTCAGGACAGAGACAAGTGAAAAGAATTTTAAATGTTACCTCAATTGTGCCTTCATGTTTTGACAGGTCCTTCTTAAATTTACATGAAAGTTTCTACTAATGAAAAACTCAGATTGGTTTGATTAACAGAAAAATCAAAAGGGGGGGGGGAACACTTTTTTTGAATATGGAGAATTAAAAAAAATATCACATTCTTTTTGTCTGGATAATGCCTGTGCTGTAGATGACTAGAGGCAATTAGTGTTCTCATGTCTGTCCATCACAAGTTTGTTTCCTCTCTCTAACAAATAAACCTACATGTACGTTTGTCTTGATTAAATTTGATTAAACTTATCATAATGCTTATTACCACAATACAGAGATCAAGTTCAAATTTATGTATTGTGCATTTTCCTGTTTTTACAGAATCCATTTGAAAAGTTTCTTTTGAGGGGAAAAAAATCAAAGTAAATCCAGGGACTTCGCAGCCAGAAATTCAAAGGTGCAGAAAACAAAAACTCTATATTGCGGTAGTACAGGAGCCTCAGATTTTGCCTTTTCATCAAATTCAAGAGAGAGAAGAAAAAAAAAAATAGAATGATAAAACTTTGAAATATAATGTAATACAATACAGTGATTGGTGATTGATTGTACATACATGTATGTAAATGGCTGTCAAAATATAGTACTTATGTTGTTATAAAAATGAAAAAATATGAAAAACACTTTAATGCATTAACAAGAATGGATAATACTAATGTACTTACAAATGTACTGTTTTATTTATAGGAGAGAAGAAATTTATGTGTCCATTATGTGAAAAAAGGTTTATGAGAAGTGATCATCTCAACAAACATGCCAAGCGACATCCAGGGTTTGACCCATCCATGCTGAAGAATAAATCCAGAACCCTGTTGCATAAAGATACAATCTTAGTTGAGTAACCATATTTCTCCAGAAAGTATTCTCCAGACAGATATTTTATAATATCAAGAAAGATTTATTGTTTGTTTTGATTTGAAGGCTATTAGTGCTAAGCATTTGAAAACTACAAATTTCAGAAATGTTTGCTTACATGTATATATTTTCTATCAATGTAATTACAGTATTCACCATATTAAACTTGTTTGCTACAATGACCCCTAGGCCAAATTAAAATATTGTGTATTAGGGTTTCATTCTTTCAAAAAGTAGGTTAGGTATATAGGTATTTTATTTAATTTGTTAATTTTTTACCTTGTCCCTAGAATTTTTGGTTTGGAAAAATTAGAGTTGGTAGACCCTTAAAACCCCAATATTTTTTTTTGGTCCTACTTTAATTAAAATCCAAACATTGAAGTTATTCTGATTTTGACAATTCTGTAACATAACTATAAAAATGTAAGTACACTCACTGGCCACATATGAGTTCCTACTTAGAATATTTCCTATACATGTATATTACCTGTAAAACCACAATTTTTCATTATTTTATTGAAATTTTTATTGGCCTATGGGCAGATAAATATCTATAATTTATACTGATAATATTAAAACATTGTAATAGTTTATCCACAGTTTAAATACAAATGTTAATTATAACACATTTTCCCTATTAAACCCTATGTTATTTTGACATGCATAAAATCTCATTTATGTTTCTCCCAAATTGGGAATCACAGAAAAAAAATCAAAATCAATTAAAGAAAATATTCCTGAGGTTGAATATAAGAATAGCATAATTATAGGATAAGAAATAACATCAGTACAGTATTTTGAAAGAAAGAGTAGATTTATATAAATTGTATCTGACAGGAAATTTACAAGTGGGAACTCATTTAATGGGCACTGAGTGTAGTTGTCATTGCAGAAAAAGGTAATATATAAAAATTACCTCCATACATTTACCGGGCTCCAGGATTAAACAGTTCCGTATTGATTTTTTAAAAGCATATTATTGCTTCCAAACATATTTTCTTGTGAGTGTAATAGACAGAATAATCTTGAAAATCAGGTATCAAAAATCTGCCAACCTGTGACTGAACAATGCTAATAATTTACTTGTACATTAAGTTTTGTCATATTTAGATTTTAGGTATTCAGGATTAAATATTACTGTAAACTTGTTGAATTCAAATTTATTATTTATTAATTTATTCATAAATTTCACATCTGAAATCTCAGACCTTTTGTGATATGCAATTTTTTGTTCTCAAAATGCTTAAATGTTTGATGTTTTATGAAATCTCACCCCACGTATTCCTAAAAGTCTGTAATATTTATTGCTAATTTTAAAGTTAACACAGGTACTTAGTAATAGGGAAGAATCTCAGCCTTGCTATATTGGAAATGATCACAATTATATTATTATGTGATCACATTTACCTTTGTATGTGATACAAGTCTGTGATACAAAGCTGATGTGATTTTAAATGCTATAATATGGGGAAATACTATACAAGTCATATAAAAATGTAAAAGACACGTACTACATGTATTTCAGTAAACTTGAACAAATTTACTTTCAACCAATCTCAGGCTGTGAACTGAGATTTATGAGTGAAAAAAAAACCATATATTTGCATATCATTTTTAAACTCTACCTCGTAACAGATATTTACACAAGACTTCAATCTACCTTTTGTCCTATCTAAGTAGGGATTTTGTTATAATTATCTGTACCCCCCCTTCCTATTTCATAGATAAATCAATGGAATACAGCAGGAATATGGATAGATAGAATAACAAAAGTTTAAAACATGAGACTGACAGACATAATATCAATCAAGAATGTAAAATGCACTGTTACTTTTTGTTTGCACTGGCAAAATATTACTCCAAGACAGCAGTGTGGACAGTATGACATGTAACAAATTCCAAAGCTGGTATTTCACCTATTGCAGCCTGTAGGGTCAAACATGAATTGAACTTAAAATATCCTGAAGTAAGATAAGTATAAAAACTTAGTAACTGTACAAAAATAATACCTACACTTAAGATCTTTGGTCAAAACATACATAATGTATAAAACTTGTCATGTGACCATTACCTTGTCTTCATGGTTCATGAACTGTCACAAATTTAGTGATTAAGTTCTTAGCAACTGTAATACCTAAACCCACCATATTTGGTCTATAGATAGTTCTTGGTAGGTACATGCCAGTCTGACACCTGTCAGCTGAGCTTGAAAACAATTTTAGGCTTGAGTGACTTGTACTAGATTTTTTAGATGAATGTCACATGACCATAACTATTTCAGTATTTCTTTTAATGCATTTCTTTTTTGAGTTACAATGTTGAGTACAAATGTATTGTATATTATTTATTCTGTGTCCACGTGCATACTCAGGCAAGACATTTTGTGTGTCCACTCTTGTTTTTTCTGTTACCAGAAATATTTATATCAACATGATAGTTAAATAAAAATGAATGTAAAATGAGAAGAAATGCTGTTATCATGAATAAACAACTTAATTTTATTGTGATGTATGACATAATGTGGAACTATCAGATAATACTGTTCTGTATGGCATAATGTTAAAAATACGTTTTTGCAATACATGTTTTCTGCTCATTGGTCGGGTTGTTGTCTGACACATTCCCCGTTTCCATTCTCTATTCTATTCTTCTGTGCATCACTGGAACCATTCTGTATATGATTGTACTCTTACTGACTATGATGATAAACTTAGTGCTTTGTTACTTTTATGCATGTATTGAATTTGTTTTGAATATTTTGACTATTTAACCCAACTAGATACATTCTTGAGAACTTAGTGCTAACTGTTGTTAAAAAAAATGTTTTGATACATGTTGCCTGTTTTAACTCAAAGTTAAGATATTTGATTACTTCCCTTATCTCAACTTTAATGTGGAAATTTTTCAGTTTGACTTTTTCCTGTTTTACCCTTAACATTTAACATATGTAAGTAAAGATATTTATATTCCATGACTTCAATATTTTGATCTGTTTTTGTTTTAAAGATATGTTATATTGGAATCTCAATGTCCGTTGCAATTACGGATCTGAACAATTACTGATCTGAACAATTAAAACTCTTGAGATGATAAACAGCCTGGACTTGAATATGAATCTAAATGTAAAATTATGAATACATTTCAGTTACAAGTACAAACATATATACTTCATTTAAACAAAATTGATTGCCAAATAAGACTATTTTGAGTTAACAAAAGGTCTACATAAGTAGGGGAAGGAGGTTGTGGGGGTAAAATAGTTGAGTAGGGAAGGGGGTGTGGGGGGTAACATAGGAAACATCAATTCATAATTACACACTTGTACAAAATTGTGTGAGGACCAATGGTCTCAGTTGTGACATCAGTAATGTTAATGAAAGATTTCTTCACAGTTTTCTGAAAATGAAATGGTCTGTGAAATGGTATTATATAAATATTATCAAAGAATTATGCTGCTTTTACAATTAAACATAGTGTGTAAATAAATTTGATTTACATATTATTGATGAATTAACAAAATTGTTGGTTACATTCAGTGGCGGATCAAGGTGTGGGCATAAGGGGCATACACCCCCACTTAAAAAAAAGAAAGATGTTATATTGCCTGTATTTGAAGAACTAGACATATTAGAAAATGTCCCTAGAACAAGAAGTTATGTTAATAAAAAAATATTCGTAAGTTTGGGAAGAACTTGGCCTTTTCCTGAAATTACTAGTATCTGAATATTCTGGACCCCCATCCCGACCCCATAGCTATTATTTTGCCTTGCCCGCTCATCAAACAAGTTTACGCCCCCCGCTTCTTGAAAACCTGGATCCACCATTGACATTTATTATGATATGCTGTTATTTAACTGTATCTGTATTAAAAATATTGGTATACATTTTGTATTGTTAAAACTGGTTTTAGAAAAATGGGTGAAACAATTGTTCAAACCTCAAAGACATCTTTTAGATAAATCTTACTTGGTTTAACAAAATCTTTATTAATTCAATAATGAAATCCCAAGCTGATATTGTGAAGTAAATTCTTGCATGACATATATAAATGCTTTAAATAAATGTATTGAAATGTTTTATTTTAGATATCATAATTTGGTTAGTTTAAAAATATTTAATTGTTATAATGATATTATTGTGATAACATGTTGATATTTTCATTGTAAATATTGAAAGTGATATATTATTAGTATACCACTTAAAAAGCATTAAATATAAAAAAAAAAGACTTACTTAGAATTAGCTTATTTTGTGAATACCTAGCCAAACAAAGCTTATTATCCCTCTTGGTTAAGTTCGATATCTTAGCAACTACAAGACTCAGAAAGGTCCATGCATATAAAATAAGTCAACGTGACCTATTTTTACACACTAGTGACTTTGATTAAGATATTAAACTTTTTCTTAAAGAGTGGTGCCCGCAATGACCCTGTGTGTAACACTGAAGTCTTCTTTACCACGCATGTATCGAAAAGTCAAGTGTGAGATTAGTTTCACAGTTGTGCAACACGGATATCTAGGAAGTCTTTTTCATAAATGTTTACAAGATCACAGAAAATATTTTAACAACAAATAAAATAATGATTGCTGGAATACTTTGGTTTGCCAGACATTTCATACAGTTGGAAAAGCTCAAATACAAAGCTAATTGATAAGGCCATAATGAAATAGTAAAATCAAAATAGTGTTTTATAGATTTATTTTGTATTTGTTAAGGTTCTAAATGTGGAAAGTTAATGACGACAGACTAAAAAATAAATTTGGATCAACTGAGGATTTGAATTGTTTTCAGACCAAAACAGTCGGTCTAGAGATGACCCCTGAGCCCTTTCCGTACTTTCCATTTAACTTGTCCTAACAAAAGAACAAGAAGATATATGGTTTTAGGGTGGGAATCCGCAATTGCCTAAAAGATATTTGACCCCGTCTATAGGGTGGGAATAGGGATAATACATGAAGCTCTTCATTAATTTAAACGTTTACAGGAAAATATATATGGGGACCTCAAGATTTTTAATCACTTTTTAAGTGGGCACAAGGAACAAGAAAATATGGTTTAAGGCTGGGGATCTCAATATTTTCAAGATGTTTTACCACATCATATAGAGCAGGGCTAGGAATGACCCCTTGGACCCTTCACGTATGTTCCACTTAACGAGAAAGGGAGCACTTTGGTTAAGGAGTTGGGATCCAACAAGATATATGACAATTTCTGAATATGGTGATTTTAAATAGCGGCTTTTCCACTAGAGCCACAGTTATCCTCTGAGAAGATATTTTTTGAATTTTAATATACCCAGCCTATTTTCATTATTTATTAACTATTTCCCCTTTGAAATTGATTGAATAAACTTTGATCCCATTCACCTACGGCATGGCCGTACATTGCTCTTTGTAATGAAGGAGGCAGCAAATTTGGAAGGTTCTGGAGGCGTCTAGGCGCCCATAAGCTGAGCATCTAATGTTTCAAAACCTTTGATTCTGAGACATTCCAAGGTTTACTTGATCGGTAATAAGCAAGTAACCGTGTGAATGTCTTTGTTCAAACGAGGCCATCATTTCTGTTCATGTTTTTTGGGGGTTTCTTTCAAGTGATGTGTGATGAATTTTGTAAGTTCTAATAATTTTGTTTGGTTGCGGTGTTTTTTTTTAAGTGACTGCAGTCAAGACTTCCTTAAATGAGATCTATTTTAATTAATCAAGCCAGTTTTTTCTCTTCTTTTCTTCTTTTTTTTTGTATCTTCATTAAATTATTCTTTCAAACTATTAATTAATTTTTTTTTGCTCAAAACTTGGAGGAGGCAGCTGCTCCACCGCCTCAAGGAATTTAGGCCATGTTTATTCTTCCAGAGATCCTCATGTCGCCATCAGTTGTTTTGTGGAATCTCACATTTCGAGTGTTTTAGTTTTAATGTTGTCTTGTTCTGTTTCTCTTTGGTTTGCTATATGTGGGTTTTTGGAAAGATTGCAAATCGTTCCTATGCCATCGGTCTCCAAAACCGGAAGTGTGGCCTCTTCGATACCATTAGAATTAGTACATAACATGCAGTTCCATGGATGAGTACTTTCTTGTTGATAATATCTGAACTAATATTTTTAACTAACACAATATTGTTATTTACCGAAGTTTCCAAGAAAATAAAATGAATTTCCGAACATTATTTCGAACACATGACGCGCGGCGGGTGAATTTATCAGAACTAATCTACAAAGATACAGCTTCCCGTTATATTTCCACCGAGGGCATACACGTATATACAGATATATAAAGCTTTTACATTCACATTTTTATTATCTATTAATAAAAAGTATGTTGCTTTTATAAATGTTAACGAATATTTATTCTTTTAGGATTGACCCTTTTAAATTATGCATGTTTTGAAATTTCAGTCATTTTGTATATTCACATATTCCGGTCGTGCTGTAGGCATTGAAGTTACTCATTTGAATAGACCTATTGTTTGCTTTATAAACAATCAATCTGCCAAACCTCTGCTTAAATTTTCATTGATAATTATGTATATCACAATTTCAAAATATTGACGGTGAAATGGATCAAGAATTTATATAGTAGAGTACTAGAATGGATATAGTTATTTCGGGAACCCAAAAATAACTCCGGGAATCCACACACATGTGTATTGGCAAGGTGTAGAAAAACTTCCGTACGTGCGTGATTTACATAATCGTCTATCTAGATAACCTTGGAAGTTGGATTTTTTGGAGTTGAAATTTGAATTTTTTGTTCTAATAGTAAATGTTCCAAATATTAATGTTGTAATAAATTTGTCTGTGGGTTTTTATCTAATTGCTTCGGTATTCTTTTGCTGAAATTCCATCAACCTCGAAGTTTAACCCCGAGATTATTGTGTAAAAATCTTTTCCTTATACCCACATATATATATCGATGTTGTCCATAACTTCAAGCTTACTTAATTCGATATAATCGATTATTAGAGAAAAAAATAACAATCCAAAGATACTAATATTAGATATAGTAAATTTATACTATGCTGTATACGACGCATTTCAAGGAGTTACCTCTCATAAGCAGCATTAAAACCGAAACATTTGGAAAACCAAAAACCAAACTTATTTTAAACAAGAAGTACTCATAACCAAAAATACCGAAATAGGAAGCCAAATTTCAGCTAACGAGATCTACAATGTACAATACAAGGAATGAACCCTTAGTATTTCTATTATTTTTGAATTTTGCTAAATACTGGTAATTTCTGTAACAAAATAATGAATAATCATGTCAGACAAGTCTGACGACTGGGTTGGCGAATACCCTCGGGGACCTAGGGTCCACCATGCAGAGGCATCGTCCCAGGAGTTTCAAAATAACATATATCTATATTGCAGAAAACGAAGTTTAAAAAACTGGAATATCTTCTTTTTGTTTGACTAGTCCCTGCATGAACTCGCCTTTGAGAGAGAAAACGGCGTAGTCACTACACTATTTCTCACTGAAAATTATACTGATATTAATCAGCGTTTCAACAAATCCAGCGTAATGAAACATCACTTGTACATGATGTAAAATGATTCGAATGGGGGGTGTCTAGAAGGTTCATTCAACCTATGCCAACATTTATAAATTTAATTTATTAAGATCTCACTATAAATTTCTGATTTTTACATGTAATCAAGTACTTAATTACAAAACATCTAATGTATTTTATATGTTGTCATTCCTTGAAGACACCGTCTACAATTCTGTCTTTAGTTATTTTTTTCGCATTTTACTGTATTCAGTTAAAAATACCCGCTTATTGTGAGGCTGATATTTTTTGGATCAGTATTACAGTAATTCAAAACTGCAAAAGATAAACCGAGTTGAAACAGGTTTGTTAAGGATATACATTACAAGGTTGTTCAAACTAATTTAATGCCACAGACATGAAATAATAGACGTTTCTTCGTCCTCTACATTTTTTTTTCTGTAAACCGTATTTTCCGCTCAAATTCTTTGTTCATTTTTAAAAATTTCATTACTTTTTATGTTATCGTTCTTTTTATTTATTTTCAGGCCATTATTCTCTATTTTATAAAACATTCACACCACTTGTAAGTGCCACTATGGTATTCAACGATATTTTGTGATTCCAATTATGTTAGACTGTGTAATTGTACATTGATCAAAACCTAAATTATGGAAATCTGAAACATTAAACCACGTTTTAAAAGCAGCATTTTCTGATTCATTTTGTCAGATAACAAAAGTTGTCTTAGTTTTAGGATGATTAAGCCAATCCATCATTAAGACAAGGTAAGATGGTCAACAGGGGCGGGTCCAGGTGAGGGCGTAATGGGCGTACGCCCCCCCCCCCCCCCCCGCCCTTTTCAAAAAATAAAAATAAATAAAAACTATCGTAATCTGCTTATATTGTATTGAATATGGCAATTTAATATACCATAGACAATTAATGGAGGGAATTCGGCATAAAAAATATCAAACCCTGACACTTTAACTATAAAATATACATGCTCCAAGTCAGGAACCGTTACATTAGTGCATTTAACAATTATTTTATGTTTTTTAGCCAAAAAAGGTCCAAAAAAGGCGAAAGTTTTATTATACGCTCCCCTTTCAAATATCCTGGAAACGCCCCTGGTCAATCAATAATTATATAAACCACTAATAACATGAAAAACAATGAGGACAAACAATGGAAACACCGATTAACATTCGGTAAACCACGTTGATAGTCTCTGCTGCCAGCACTTCGGGTTAATTCTTGTTTTCAGTTTGATCCCTTGGGAGATTAGGCGGAAGATATAAACAATATCATTTAACAATATTTATTTGTGCTGACGCATTTATACAATAAATGGTCATGACACAGACAAGTTGTAAATATATAATAATAAAACATAATATAAAGCAAATAATAGGTTGTAATGTACCAGCGGTGGCAATCCTTCATTATATTAAAGCATTATTGATTTAATTCATGCCGACATATATTGTAGTTTCGACAGTACAGAAAGAAATGGATATCATTTTCAATTTGTCCTGTATTACATAAAGTTCAAAAACGACTTGTTCTAGGGATATTCCTAAAACGTTCCTTTTCAATGGACAATAATTCTAAATCACTTAAAAAAGTAACGTGTGTTGTTCATGAATAAAAAAGTTTAATTTATTCCTTTTGGTCATCCGCCTCTTCAACAGATTGATCTGAAATCAAATCCGCGTCTTCAGCAGATTGATCTGAAATCAAATACATGTACATGTAATTTGAACATATCACACAAATGGTACCAAAAATCAACGCGTTTATTTCATGAAAACAATGTTAACGTTATTCCTTTTCGTCACCATCCTCTTCAGTAGACATCTGAAATCTAATACATGTATTATAATTTGAAAGTTTACAGTTGTAGGTTTATGCAATATCGTTTTGATACTCTTGTTTATACGTTTTGACATGTCTGTTCAAACATACCTTGGCCATTCGGAGACTATCTTGGCTGTCTATTGTTACCGTGTTTGTGTTTTGTGATCTTTTATGTTGTTTTTTTGTCTGCTTATCTGTCCATTGGATGGCGTAAATTGATCGTTATGTCATTGTCGACCTTTCCTGTTATCATTTTTGTTGTTGACGGAAATGTCAGTTCATGCCAGTTTCTAAAGTTTATGATGAATAATCATTTAAAAGAATATCAAGGTAACAATTTCAATCAATTTTGGTGTTTGATTCTAACAAAACTTTTTAAAGTCAATTCTTTATCAGAAAGCATGGAACAGTCGAGTAACAACTCCATTTAGTATAATGTTAACACATAATTTCGTTAGCCGTAGTTTACCTATACGTTGAACAGGTACTGTTGTCTTGTCTGTCTGATTTTCCTGTGTCATCTTTGAAAACAATACAACATATCTGAAAATTTAAATTGTTTAGTAATATCTACTGTAGACATAGTAGATCTAGAGTGTCAGAGAAGTTAATTAACAGAAAGACGATCCCCCAAACAAACACTATCAAAGACATGTACCTTTAATTTGCCATACAACAGACCAACTAAAGAGATTAAAGCTTTTGTCATATACAAAATTGTATAAATTCATACGAAATGACTAAAATTATCTTACATAGTTTTTTCTATTTCTACGATACACTTTCCTGACGAATGTCGACTAAATGCTCGTTCTATCTTAATGTTTGTATCTGTTTCGTATGAGTTCCATTGTCCATCTTTATCCTGGTACTGCCATGTTGCCGTAACTGGTTTCACTGTAGATTACATCAGCATTATTTTACCAATTATTTATTGACTAACAATAGAATATAAGGCTAACTAGATGTACTGTGAGCAAAGCTCACAAAGGATACCCCCCGCTTTGCAAAAAAAAAAAAAAAAAATAGAACTCCAATTATCTCCCTTGTGTGATATCTGAAAGCAAAGATTTTTCTTCATGCATATCTTTGGATGATGTACTTCCTTTCTGTAAAGTTTCGTTAAAATCCATTGAGCGGTCTAGGAGGAGTTGCGCTTACGAGGTTCATATATAATGTATAAGCAAAAAAAAAATAGAAGTCCAATTATATCCCTTGTGTGATATCGGAAAGCAAAGATTTTTCTTCCTGCACATCTTTGGATGATGTACTTCCTTTCTGTAAAGTTTCGTTGAAATCCATTGAGCGGTCTAGGAGGAGTTGCGCTTACGAGGTTCATATATAATGTATAAGCCAAAAAAAATAGAAGTCCAATTATCTCCCTTGTGTGATATCGGAAAGCAAAGACTTTTCTTCATGCACATCTTTGGATGATGTACTTCCTTTCTGTAAAGTTTCGCGGAAATCCATTGAGCGGTCTAGAAGGAGTTGCGCTTACAAGATATATGAACAGACGGACAGACAGACGGACGGACAGACGGACGGACAAGGTGATTCCTATATACCCCCCCAAACTTTGTTTGCGGGGGGTATAAATATGGTAAAACCTGTCAATACAATACAAAATGTAAAAGTACGCCAATACGGCACATACCCGTCCAATATGCCGTATTGACTATAGCTAGTCCTCCGACCAATAACTAAGCCAATATAGAAAACATTACGCAATAATACTATATTATTTACCATTTCGATCTCGTATCGCCAACTTACTAATATTAAAATACTTAGTAGTAAGACACAGATATATTGTGTATTATCTAAAAACTTAAAACTTATAACTTTAATAAATATCTCAAATGATTATTATTCATCACATAAAAATGTGGCATTTTAAAAATAAACTGACACAATTTATGTGTTACAAAACTCCTATCTTTCAATAATGGCCTTTGAAAAAAATCTAAAGTTATATGTTTATATTTTGATTCTAGAAGTTTTACTTATCTAGATAAAATCCAGTTTTCATGTAAAAAATTAAAAACTTTAATATGATAAATCCAGATATGTGCATTGTATGCAAGAGTTTATGTTAACAAAATGTACGTAGGTGATGGACTGTAAGTCTGTAGTCACATCTTCTGCAATGACACGATTTTTTCAAATTCAAAGTTTTGAATTATTCTATTGAAAAATTTAATAATTCTTTTCAAAGAAGAGTACTATTCCTCACAAACTCTTGAAGAGAAATTTGGCTCCCCAAATGTTTGGTCTCTGATGTAAATGATGAAGGGTTATAAAGAAATGCGCACTGAATTTAAGAAATTTTGAATGGTATATGAAACAGATACTCACTGTTTTTTCCACTATGTGGTGGTAAAATAAGAGGAAGATCTTGTGTGGATATTTGATTATCTTCAGCTTCTATCAATTCAGATGAATGTCGTATCCTTCCACGTCCACTGAAGTAATATAAAGATATATGTCATGGATAGACTTTCGGTGTTTTAAATTTGGTTCACCAAATGCAAAGATTTTAAATTAGTACTGCTTAAGTAATTGTGAGAACTATGAATATGGAAAACCATTGCCATACCAAAATGTGATAAGAACAGAATTGCAAAATTGCAAGAATAAAGAGACAAAAAAAACCCCAAACAAAACAAAAACAGAACAGTCAATTAGAAATGTGCCGTTTTCTGCTCTTTTGCCGGGTTGTTGTCTCTTTGACACATTCCCCGTTTCCATTCTCTGTTCTATAATGTAATATATATAACATTTAGCAAGTAATTAAAATTAAAATGTAATTCTTATTGCTTCATTTTATAAGTTTTTTTTAACTTTTGATACTTGAATAAAAATCTACTGTTTTAAAATCCGAAAAAAATACAAATCTTGCTCTGTCCGTGAACTTTTTGCGGCTTCACCTTTTGGTAATTTTGCTTCGATTATTACATTTCTGACAACACTTTTCGTCATATTTAGTTCATCAACAAATAACAGAACACATAAACTTTGTAGCACTGTATTTTACTCATTGTTTTTGTAGAAAGGAAAAAAAAAACATTACCAGACTTCTACTTCAAACATGTTTTCCTGTGCAAACTTGTATATACCCAATTTCCCGTGGTCCCAATGTACCTGAAAACATAATGACAGAACGAGGCAATTGTCGGACAACTTTTAGGATACATATATTGTCGAAGAACTCCCTTCAGTCTTCGACGAAGTCATTTATCTAATTTTTGACCATATGAGATTGACGCATATCCTTTAATATATGTGTAAACAATACAGTTACATGTATGTATGATGAAAAACAAAAACACTTCTTTGTTTTCATTGTTACCGTTGTGGTTTTGTTTCCTGAACATTAAATTCAATTATACTTTCTTATGCACATAACGCCATCTACAATTTGTAAGATTTTTCATTATTTCTTGTGAAGAACTTTATCCTTTTATTTGATATAGGTTTGGGTCTAATCGACTGCCACTTCGGCGTATTGCTGTGGTATTTGTGATCGTTTATTGTTTTCGTACATATACCTTTTTGTAAAGTTAAAGAAATGTCTGATAGAAATTAATGTTTTAATGACTCTTTTGTTTTTGCAAGACTTCGGCCGCGAGAATCTATGATGAATGTTGATCACAAATGAACATTGTATACGAGAAATTGGATCTAGTATAAAAAACGGTGTTGTAGTCCTTGTGGATCGATATATGTTTAAGAGGAGTAATTCGGTTTTTGTTCTTTGCATGTACACGTATTTCCAAACAATTGCGCTAAAGGTTATTTCTTCATCAATGATCATATGTCATTTATCAGTTTGTGATACATATGACCATTTGAATATCCATATCGATATCGATATGAAAATTCGTTCAACAAATTTCCTATTCTTTCGTGTAATACTCCTTTCATTTTTAGCTCACCTGGCCTAAAAGGCCATGTGAGCTTTTGCCATCACTTGGTGTCCGTCGTCGTCCGTCGTTAACTTTTTCAAAAATCTTCTCCTCTGAAACGGCTGGGCAGATTGGATCGAGGCTTCATAGGAATGATATATGACATGTCCTCCACAAACGATCCCCATTTTATATTGATTCGATGAAAAACATGGCCACTGTTGCTAAAAATAGAACATAGGGGTAAATTGCTGTTTTTTGCTAATAACTCAAAAACCTTTACAGATATCGAAAATCTGACATGGGGTAAAATTGATCAGCATGACAAGATCTACATACACTGAATTTTGAAGGAAATCCCAAAACCAATTTAGGAGTTGTTGCCCTTTTTCTGTCAAATTTTCAAAATTTTTTCATTAAAAAATCTTCTCCTCTGAAACTGCTGGGCCGATTGATTTGGAACTTAATAGGAATGATCTATGACTTGTACTCTACAAACGATCCTCAATTTATTTTGTCCTGACATAAAACATGGCTGTCGTAGCTAAAAATAGAATATAGGGGTGCATGTGTTTTTTTTTTTTTGGCTTATAACTTAAAAACCGTTACAGATATCAAAAATCTGACATTGGGTGAAATTGATCAGCATGACAAGATCTACCTAACCTGAAATTTTGAAGGAAGTCCTAAAACCCGTTTAGGAGTTATTGCCCTTTTTTCGTCAAATTTTCAAAATTTAACATTTTTCGTCATTTATCTCCAAAACTATTTGAGATAGAAGTGAAATGTAAATTTGAAAAATGTTTGCCATGTTGAGATCTACATACCCTGAAATTTTACAGGAAATCCCAAAACCCATTTAGGAGTTATTACCCTTTTTTGTCAAATTTTCAAAATTTTAACATTTTTGCATTTATCTCCAAAACTATTTGAGATAGAAGTGAAATGTAAATTGAAAAATGTTTGCCATGTTGAGATCTACCTACCCTGAAATTTTGAAAGGAATCCCAAATTCTATTTAGGAGTTATTGGTTTGTGTAATTTGAGGTCGGGTTCTGTTACATTTATTTAAGGTTCACCCTTATTCCTGGTCAATTTTATCAACTTCCTGCCAGGACTACCACCATCAGGGAACATATTTTAACATTAAACCTTATGAAAAATAAATCTTCAACAAATTTTCCGTGAAGAATTGAACCAATTGCAACAAACTTGGTCAAATAGTTGATTAATTGTCCAATAAAAACCAGACTCCAGGTGAGCGATACAGGCTCTGGTGAGCCTCTTGTTTAAATTTATTGTTGGTTATTCCCCAAATGTCCACTATCTCATCTGTGCAAGTTCCAGCCTGTGATTTGAACTCGTCACTATGGTTAACCGTACGATTTACGAAAACCTCTTCTACTAACGAGTTGTATGCTGTCCAGCAGTCAGAGTGAATGGTAGCACCTTCAACAACATTCTCCTTTATAATTTGTAACAATCTTTCTCTATTACGTCTTTCCACAACTCGATATGTTGACCTGTCGACCTGTCAGCTTACCAACCTGCTGACCTGTCGTTATGTTGGTCAATATATAATAGATAACCAAATCATAGTTTGTTGAGTGGCAAATGTGTATTGTGGATCTGTGTTCTTAATCTAACAACTCGTACGCTGTTTTAACACAGATACACGTGACCTTCTAACTATATATATACTACTATGTGCCTTGATTCACAAATCTTGGCCTGGGGTTTGATAGGTGACAAACTAACCTCTCATTCATAAAACCTTCTTTGGATCAATACAAGATTCTTATGCTTTTAGTGTTTTAACAAAAACTGAATTCTATTTACATAAATCGCGCATTAATCCATATTCATACATTTTTTCAACAGAACTACTTAAAAGTATTCTAGAAATATAGCATCTGAATTTATTTACTTTCCGATTAGAATATATCTTCCAGATGGTTCAGTCAGAAAATACATACCACAACTTTCCCATTTAATTCTACACGTAAAACGGTACCTATACTGCCTCTTCCACCATCCTGATCTTTATACCGCCAGTCTTTCCCTGTTAGATATTATCACATATACTACACAGACAACTCCCTTATACAATGTTATTAGACGTACAATGTATAATATTTGCACCCGGTAATATTTTATAAAATACTAAACTATAAGCATACTTTGAATAATACTTACTCATGCAAGAATCTTCACATAATAAAAGAAATTCTGTTGTCCAATTTAGATTGTGATTATTAAATATTTGTGCCAAAACTGAATGAACAACCTTACCTACGAACCAACGTTTAAAGACAAGAATATAAAGAGAGTCGCTAACCTCTCTGCACTTTGCAACCAACTGCAATTAGTTCATCTATTAGTCTTCTGGGTTCATTTACTACTTTTATGTCAAACGTCTTTATGTTTTCGTCATAATGATAACGATTTCTATTTCCGCTGTCCCATTCCACCCAAATCAATCCTTTAATAATAAGAAATATATTATTATTGAGAGTACAGTATCCAGTATGTGCGAATTTATATGGTATCACGGCTTGTTTATTGTTCTATTTTATTGCCAAGGTTATCAATCACGTATCGACCACATTTCCAGACACATTTATGGGAATCATACTTATTTACATGATCAAAAAAACATTACGGCCATTATAAAATGCACAAGAACCTATCCAAATTGTTTCATTCAAAGCAACAGACAAAAAAAGCCAAAACAGAAATTTAAATATAAAACTCAGTAAAATATCGGCAAAAGAATACCGAAGTGACAAAAAAGTGGGAAAAGTCCACAAATTCGAAGTCCAAGGAAAAGATAAAGTCAGGAGAATGAAACACAACAAACAAATATCACAAGGATACATGTATAACCAAAGTATAAAACGTATAATGAACTAAACAAAACTAGAACAAGACAGCACAGAAGCTAAAGCATTAGCAATGTAAACTCCCATTAAAACCAGAAACCAAGAGTGACATCAGGTGCTCCGGCAGGGTAAGCATGTCTACCCCGTAAACGGCACCCCTCACATTGCAAGTGGGAACGAATTGACTGACAATGAGAACAAACACCAGAAAACATAAACCTAAAAGAATTAAAATACATATTAAACTAAAGAAATATAAAACAGGACGAGACAAAACTAAAGAACTGGCAATGTGAACCCCAATAAAAAACCGAGTGTGACATCAGTTGCTCCGTTAAAATTTAGGGCAAAACAATTCATGTGATGTTTGTCTTTATTTTTTGAAGAGTAATGGTTATATTATAAAATCTTTACCCTCATTGTCTTCTCCTATTACTGTCCCTGCCATACCAGAGTCTTGGTTTTTGCTGCGCCAGTTTGGACCTCTTCGCACACGAGTGCCCAGCTGAAGTGATTGACAGTTTGGTTTCTTAAATTTGCCACCATATCGGGTAACTGGGTCAAGCAGCAACATTACATTGTCAGTTATATCATCCTGAATTAAAAGTAATGTTCACATGTATTTTTAAAGCAGAAAAAAGTTTCTAGACTTTCATTTAATCTGTTAACTTGTGTTATTTACTAAACAATTTAAAAGTTTCCATTCCAAGATAGTTATAAGTTTAGAATCAAACAAAGAGGGATGTTTCAATGATATTCTATCTTGGCTGATCAGAATGATGTATAAATATTTCGATATTTGGTAGCTTTGATAACTGTATAAATTGTATACTATTTAGCAAATAGTAAGTCTAATGATCCACAAAATGCCTGAAACAAATTCAAGATATCAAGTAAAACTTACATATTTATCAAGTTCTTGAGGTTCGACCGTGGTTAGAACTTCCGTTTTCACAATACTTTTGTTTAACTCGGTAGATGATTCTAAAACATGTGCTATTTTAGATGCATGGTACTGAAATGATAATGATATCGATTATAAATGTGCACATCTTGTGAATCAAAACTGGTATCAAAGAATTCTTTAACACTGAGTCGAGGTCGCTGCTTATGGACCCCAAGTCCACGAGGGTAATATTTCGGTAAAAATCCGAAAAAATTATACATATACTTAACACTTACTGTTACAAAGTTGTATCCCCCTCGTGCATAGCTTTATCCTTAGATGGTCTCGGCTTTACCCCGTTTGGTAGATTTGGCTTTTTTGAATTTGCTCTTCACATGTTTGGATTGTTGTTTTAGGTTTTCAATATTTTAGGCACTTCTGACGAGTCGTACATCGACGAAATGTGCACATCTTGTGCATCAAAATTTGTATCAAAGAATTTTATCTCGTGATCAGTTGCTAGTATCTGGATAGAAGCATGATATTGATTTTTCAAATTCACTGTTACAAAAAAAAAACAAAAACAAAAACAAAAACAAACAAAAACAAAAAAAGGAATGTTTTCCTCGTGCACAGCTCTGTCCTTTCATGGTTTTGATTTTGACCTTGATGGTCATTTTGTCATTTGAATTTACTATTCGACGTTTTGAGTTATATTTTGGGCTTTCAACATTTTAATCCTTTAGCACGAGTCCTAAATCGACGAAATGTGCACATCTTGTGAATATCAAAAATGGTATTATGGAATATTATCAGTGAGAAGGTCATTTTTTTTTGCTAAATGAAGAAATTTTCATAAATTCAGAAACCCGGTCATTTTTTATTGCCGCGAATTCTACTACCATTTTCTTAATTTAAAATTATGTAAAAAAACAATTCACGTTTCATCTTTTTTATAACCTTGAATATTTTATCGTATTCCTAAAACACCCGCTTTCTATGAAAAATAAGATATCACATTTTGCCATGAAAGCAAATTTATTTGAAACCTAAGAACCAATTAACACGTTCAATTATTTCTTGTATTAAAAACACAAAAGTATCAAAAGACCTTTTGCATATTTTATACTGACAATTTGGAAATATATTTTAATTACATGCATAACTAATTAAATTCCATTCGTAACGTTAGCTGAGATAAATATCACATTCACTGGCCCCCTAATATTTCTATTTCTATTTCTAAAATTATTTTTTTTTATTAAAAAACAAAAAAGTTCGAATAAATATATTCGTCTTCTTACGTGATTTTCAAAATTTTATGTTGCATCTCTCTGAGACAGAAGTAGCCTATGTAGCGAGTATAAAAAATGCAGCATTTGAAGTTCAGCAGTCCGTATTTCAATCAGCAATACTGTCAAACATATTCAACATGTTACAAGAATCAAAGTTTACTTACCAATACTTTAGTATGAACGCATAAACGATGAATTTGTTCTGGAGGTATAAGTTTCCCGTTTGTTTTTCTAACGATTCTTCTCACAATCTACGAAAAAATGAATATTCCTTTCAAGAGATTTCTATATTTTAAAATATTACTTGTAATAATTGTCTCTTTATTTAGACATCTTCTCTTAGGAAGTTATTAAATTTTGAAGAACTTAGTAAATATTTTTCTTGTATTTATAAAAGAAAAAAGCTACACTATGAAAAAAAAACATGTTTATGTGGTAGATACACAAACGGCTCATTATTCTAATCACAGATGTATACAAACAATATTTTATGATTCCTTTTGCTCACATGCTTATCTATTTTGCAATGAATTAGTTTTATTAAAATTTTGATGATTGTTATAGTAAAAGTTTGTATTGACAAATCAAAATTTTATAATACAGCAAATTCGCCAATTGATACCATAGTTAAGTAAAAACCAACTTTATACTTACATCGGTATTGTATGAACCGAACGGTACACAGTGTAGAAAATCAACTTTATACTCACATCAGTATTGTATGAAACGAACGGTACACAGTGTATACCATAGTAAAGTATAAAATCCACTTTATACTCACATCAGTACTGTATGAAACGAACGGTACACAGTGTAGAAAATCAACTTTATACTCACATCAGTACTGTATGAACCGAACGGTACACAGTGTATTCTGAAACCGCCTCTAGCAATGCCTGCAATAGTTGTGTCTAATTCTTCATCTCTCACCAAGTTAGTCTGAAATTATTAACAAACCAGCAATAAAAAATGTTCACGCATTTGGATCAATTAAGAATATTGTTGTAAATAACTTAGGACAGTATTCATGGTATTGGGGAGGGGTTTTGCCCCTTCCCAAATAAATTAAGCTTACATCAAGTTTCAAAGAAATGTTATAATGTAAAAGCATGAAAACCAATATAATGAAATCTGCAAAAGCACTAACCTCATAAAACTCTGATGCAAGACGCTATATCCAATTCAGTATATTGACATTCATTCCCTGTAGTACAAGATATTAAGCCAAGTTTTACAAGTTCGTACAAGGAGAAAAAGTAATTGTAAGCACGGGAAATAAGGCAAACCTTTAAAAACCACCGGGACCCCCCCCCCCCCCCCCCCCAAAAAAAAAAAAAAAAAAAACAAAACAAAACAAAACAAAAACAAAAACAAAAACAAAAACAAAAAAACCCAGATCAGTAATACAGACAACCACTCCCCACTAAAAAGCAGGGGTCCAATGAGAGCAAGGAGGTCAAAATCATGGAAGATATCATCCATGTCTATAACTGCGAACATAATGTTTTGTTGATACATGTACGTGCGTAATTGGTAAATAAGTGCTTTTTCTATTTTTTTAAATAAAAAAAATAACAAGGCAGTGTTTAGGGATGTTCGCTGGTCATGTTTTTGAATTTTTGTCAGATGTTCAGAATCATCTGGTTTTATCCATTTGAATGTCATAAATTATTTTTCCTGCTAACACCCATTTTTCTTTTCATAAATCTTTTGTATGTAGAATAATAAGCTATTTGTAAAAATCTTATAAAAACCTGCTGACACACTTTCGGAGTGGGTGAACGCTATTAGGTCAATGATACAAATCAGAATTAAAAACCTCCGAGGGTCTATGAGCACTAAAGCTAAATCCACCTTTAAAGACCCTAAGGTTGTTGAAAACTTGACTCGCCTCCATGACAAATGTGTAGTTGTCCCAGCTGACAAAGCCCCCAATAACATCGGTTTTGTCTGCAAGAACTATTTTTTTGAGTGTCTTAGAAACGAGTTGGGAATAGATAACACTGCGGGTAACCCAACTTATACACCGACCACACTCACTAAGCAGGAAGTCCTTGATTACCACAGGACCGTTCTTCATTCCTTTGGCATTTCTACAAAGGGTGAAGAAATGGACCTTCCTGCTCTTTATTGGATTACTAAACTACATAAGAATCCGTTTAAACAAAGGTACACTGCCGGGTCAGCTAATTGCTCTACAAAATCCCTTTCAAACATTTTAACATTCATATTGACATGTATTAAAGAGGGTCTTCAGAATTACTGTGAAACATCATATTCCACCAGTGGCGTCAATCAGATGTGGATTCTTAAAAACTCAAAAAATTTACTACAATATCTAAAATCAAAATCTTTGGCTACATGCAACAGCATAAAAACATTCCACTTCTCTACACTCTACACTACCATACCACATTCTGAATTAAAAGATCGCTTAAAGCAACTAGTTCATCAATGTTTTTTCAAGAAAAATGGCACAAGCAGGTATAAATTTCTAGTTCTGGGCAGAGAAAAGGCTTATTTCTTGAAGATCCACTCTGATTCTGACAAAAATTATTCTGAAGATGAAATTACAAACACGATAGATTTTCTCAGACAACATATTTGTTGAATTTGGGGGTCTAATTTTTCAACAAATAATCGGCATTCCAATGGGAACCAACTGTGCTCCTCTCCTCGCCCATCTGTTTCTGTACTCATATGAAGCGGACTTCATTCAAGGGTTACTACGTGAGAACAAAAAGAAACTAGCCCAATTCTTCAATGTCACTTTTCGTTATATAGATGACGTGTTGTCGTTAAATAACGGCAAAGTCCAAGACTTTCTACATCTAATCTACCACAGTGAGGTTAAAATTAAGGATACTACAGATACACCAAAGTCCGCTTCATATTTGGATTTGTTTCTTGAAATAGACAATGAGGGACATTTGAAGACAAAACTTGATGACTTCAACTTTCCTATTATTAATTTTCCCTTCTTGAGTAGAAATATACCAGCATCGCCTGCATTTGGCGTTTCTCAGCTTATCCGATTTTCAAGGGCATGCGTGAGTTACCCCGACTTTCGACAAAGAGGATTAATGCTGTCACAAAAGCTTCTTAACCAGAGTTTTATCAAGGATAAGTTGATGTCATCACTTAGGAAATTTTACGGTCGTCATCACTAATTGATTGACCATTACAGTGTTCCTATATCTAAGATGATGTTGAACCTGTTCCCACTGTCGTAACATATCATGTGCCTCCACCGATTTGTGACTTCCATCGGATTGACTTTGTTGAACTTCACGACGGGAGCCGTATACAGAGCAGGAACTGCTTACCTTTCCGGTTCACTCCAGGTTTTTATAGGAGTTTGTGTTGTTCATTGTTTTTTTTTAGTTTTCTGTGTTTATTTGTTGTGCTTGTGGTTGTTCATTTGTCTTCCCAGTTTTGTCTGTCCAATGGATTACGTTTTTATATTGCTCCTTAGGTATATTTGTTTTGTTTGGTTTTTGAGAAATAAAACATGTCAATGATAAAGCTATGTAAAATCAAGAGAGCATATATTCCCCGCCAAATTTCAATGGCTTATATCTCGAAAACAAGCACACGGACCTGTAATTTTTTTTTCGCTATTTTAGTTCCTTTATTATTCCACTATCAGTAGTTACCAGTGTTGTGAAAAGTTTGTTATTTTGAAACTGAGTAGCGAACATCCTTAAGTTAAATTTAATACCTCAGTAATTTTCGACATTATCCATCAACATATTTAAATTTCAGTTCTAAAGAGGACAAATAAACCTAAGGAGCAAACCCCCCCCCCCCCCCAAAAAAAAAAAACAAAACAAAAAAAAAAAAAACAAAAATAAAATAAAAAATAAAAAAACGCAATCCATTAGCCAGACAAGCCTGGGGAGTCAAATGAACAACCACAAGCACAACAAATATACACTGAAAACTAGAAAACAATGAACACCAACAAAATCAACTATGTGGTAGTCACAAATCGGTGGAGGTTTAATGAAATATTATTTGAAACCCCAAAATTATTGTAATTATAGTGGTATTACTAGAACTAAAGCACTGCTACTATCTCTGTCTTCTTCATTCAGTGCCTCCACACGGGTAGGTAAACCATCAGTAAATACTATCATGTATGTGTGGAAATCGTGTTTAGAGATGGTTGTAGGATTCACTGAAATAAATTTAATCGAATCAAAAATATAGTTACTTCTTAGGTAAAATAGGAAATAAGTAAAAAAGCAAAAAAAAAAGTTTATACAAGTCCATGTAATCGCATATTAAAATATTTGTAACGATACGAATGTGCCTCGCCTGAAAACGTAGTGCATCATGGGACTGGGAAACAGGCTACCCTATTGTTCACCTCCAAGCATCCCAATTTTCCACCACAAGGGAGACAACTGCGTATTCGCGAGAAAGCCCTCGGGCAAGACGTCGGGAAAACAACCCCTCTCGGGTTGCCAAATCTAAATGTTTGCCTCAAATGATGGCCGTAATTGTATATATTGTATTGCATGATTCCTTTCTAAAAATAAACAATTTCGCGTGGAAAAGATATTTTTTCTTATTAATGTTCACACAAATCGCGTTTGTATAAAAGCCTCTATACGCATGTGCTAAAAGATGTTATATCGGGTATTATATTGTTACATCTGCATATTAATCTTCCATTAGCGGTACCGTCCGCAATTCACAAACTGTGTTAAAAATCAAAGAATACACAACAGAGTCAATTATTGTGTCATAAGACTACTTACGATGTGTTATTCCTGAGAATGCCATCAGAAGTCCTGCAGCTAAAGGAGATGGCCCAGCAGGTTTCAGTTTTCCTACAACCGAACGGCAGCTCAATGAACAAATATTCGCGAAATCTACTCACTCACTCTTTAGTCTTAAATTATATTTATGCTGTGTCCGTGGCTACTACAAATGTGGAAATTAGGTTTTGTCCTATTATATATTCACTGCATTTTATTTCTTGTAAGACTGCTTCTAATGTTTAAAATCATATTTTTGAACTCAAAAATCAAACAAATCTCATTATCTAAAAATCATTTCCGATAAAACCTTTGTAACAACTGTTGGAATAACTCTTCCTAATAATTGTAACTTGGTCCAACAACAGAAATAGAACAATTATAGCTTTTAAAAACTTCTCTTCTGAAACCATCTAGTCAATCAGGACTAAAATTACGAGAAAGTCCGTGTTCAAAGTTTGGTCCGGACCTTTGAATGGTATGGCCAATTTAAATATAAAATTACTGAAACATAATTCGTAATCACCGATGTTTGGCTTCAATTTCAAAATAGTATGTAAATTTCAACCTTGGAATCAATACATATACTAAAAATGGACTAAATAAAATGCATTGATTCTTAGTTTGTTTAAATCGTTAATATTTTCATAATAATATAGTAAGATTTGCGTGAAGACTCAAATAAAGGTTTTTAGTTGCGTCTTGTTCATTTACACTGCACCCATTTTTAAAGAATGTGGTGGAAACAACTTTAAATTACCTAATTCTGTTTTTAGTTCACCATAATCAGTATGAGGCCCAGATATTAACTTTGTTTCTTCCCCAAAATAGGCAAGTCCTACATTGTCCTGAACACCATGATTCAAATAAACCAGCTGGAGACCTGAAATGCATTATACTTTATTCTGTTTTGATGGATGATGGATGAATTATTGTTTAACGTCCAGTGGCAACCAGGTGCATATCAGAACGAGAACATGTTGATATGATAATGAATATGATCTCTGCTTTGTACTAGACCGACACGCTTAGTCGGATTTTTAATGTGCTAGCTCACGAGGTAACAGTCCACAGGAAGACATATCACCTCACTCGGACACATTATACTGACTCCGAGCCGATCAGTCTTTGCTCTTACTCCTAGATGCCGCGTGCTTGGCGGAGAAGCAGCAAATACCAATTTTAATGTCTTTGGTTTGACCCGGCCGGGTATCGAACCCGCGACCTTCCGCACTCGGGGCGAGCACGCTACCACGAGACCACCGAGGCGGTATATTCTGTTTTGAATAAGTTTAAAAACAGAAACAAAGATGTACAAGAATTAATTTAGGAAAGCATAAAAAATGTGAGTTAAAATAATTTTACTCGATGCACAGGAAAAGAACAAAAAATGCAATTAACAGAATTACTTTTACAACTGAGATCTACGACAGACTATAGTAAATGGTCTTGGCTTTATATTCGGTGGGTCTCGCACTCACACCGCGGAGACACTATTGCACCTATTCGCCAACACCTTGCCCACTCGGCCAAATCCGGCATAAAAATATAGTTTCCGTGACCGACATCATTGTATCTCATGATAAACATAGTACACGTGTATATGCGTGTGGCGATAGAATTTTGTTTATATATCTCTAGCATTTATTTGACAGTAAACTGATTTTGCATTTTTGAATACATTATATGGGATGGTAATGTTTTATTGTCATATAGTCACAGTAAATACAGAATTTAACTAATCGTCTATTATTGTGACAACCACATACTTTTTCTGTCCAGTGGATCTCTGAAGAAATATCGGAGATACAGGGTAGCTCTAAATATTTATATGCGTCTGAACACTAACCCAACACAGTTAACCGGTTTTCACATTGCTAGTGCTTTAGTTTCTGTCTTGTTCTATTTTTGTTTAGTTTATTATGTTTTTTTTAATGCTTTTAGTTATACATGTATCCTTGTTTCGTTTGTTTGTTGTGTTCCATTCTCATGGGTTTGTCTTGTCATTGGATTTCGAATCTACGGACTTTTCCCGCTGTTTTGTCGCTTCGGTATTCTTTTGCTGATACACTGTATACCTAGTTTTCAGTGGTAAAACGAATTTATATCTGATATTGAATATATTATATAGTAATATTGTCAAATGATTAATATACGCATGAATATTATATAAATTTTGCCGTATTCATAACAATCTTTAACTTGAAAATTAATACCGTTTAAGTATTCCGTAACTGTTCTTATCATCAAATCAAATTTTTCTCCTTTCATGCTCTCTGATGTGTCAAGCAGCAACATGTACTTATGACCTTTTGAACTTGTCTTGTCAGTAGTCATAAAATGATGCAGCGCAACTGTTAAAACGAAAGAAAAAAAAAGTTGCTTAGTTCTTGGTTTGTAATAAAGAAAAATTATTTTTCTATTGGCAATATTTGATTAATTATTATGAACACTGATAGTTTGGTTAATTGTAAAGTTTTACTATAAAGCCTCTATTACCGTTCCAAAACCTTAATTCACTGTCAACGTTTAAGATATCTCTTCTTGGAGCATCTCGTCCTCTAGATTTGAGTTATAGTTCTTTGTGTTATGTGCTGCCCTTTTCTCCAATAATAAAATAAGACTTTTGGTAAAGTTTTCCTCTGTTGTCTGCTTACACGACAAACGCATAGAATATAAGACAAAATCAAAAGAACTAACGGTGTGCGCACAAGATTCAATTCATACAAACACATGACAAAACGAGAAATGAAGGTCGAAGTGCCTTTGCATGATGTATTACTTCAAGAGTAAGATCGCCACGACTGTAAAACAATAAAGGCTATATGTATAACTAAAACACGGAAATATCTAGCCATCCCACATTTACTCAAAGCAACATGAAAAAAATACAAATCACAAATGAGCAGAGATTTTCATTGCTGTATCAATATTTACCTATATAAATATTTCTCTTTTTTACCCAATGTGTGATTTTGAAGATATTTTTTCTGTGTATTGTATATTTTAACGTTTATTGATGTTCTTTATTTTGCATGATCAAAATAAGTAAAAAATAATGATTTCCAAAAATAGTGGCTGATTTCCACTTTACATTTATATGCCTTTATCTGGGAGTAAAAATATTCACCTTCCATCTTAGACTGTGCTGCGATATGCATCCATTCTTCATAGGAATGCACGTTCTGTTTGTGATTAAAATCTTTAAAGACGAAAAAAAATAAAAAATAAAAAAATAAAAAAAATCTCAATCTCAAATTAAAAAAAATGAATTCAATACACAACCATTATATATGTTAGTGTACGTTAATTAATAAAAGCAGATACCTATTGAAATAATTAGGAGAAATCGAAATGTGTGTTATTGATTCCATTATTGGCCTTGATCACAAGCATTAAACTATCATTTGAAATGTCGAAATATTCATATAAAATTCTTAAAGTTAAGAAAACTTGCCTCTTTCTACCATTTGCGCCATTGTCATTACCCCGGTATGTTTTCGTGTCGAATGCATATTTTGTTCAGTTGATCTTCTACTATAAAGATAAAAAAAAGACTGTATTTGATGATATGTCTGAATCGGTATCGGTACACAGTATCAAGCGTGTTTTTGTTGTATTTCTACCTTCATTTAGAAAACTTTCTTGTGTATTCTTTGTTGCAAAATATAAACTAATTGATTGGTTGACGTTTCGTTGTTTAATTTTTTGGGAAGGAGAAAGAGAACAACAGAAAGATGCTGATTAGCGCTATAACACGTATTCATGTTTCTTGGACAATTTTGTGTATGTCTTCCAAACATAGATTCAAAGATGAATGATCGAACCTAAACTAATATTTATACATTTCAAGAAACGATTTCTTCGTAATTTATAAAGTCTATCGAACACAATAGCATTACGTCCAGTATATTTACAGTATATACGTACAGTAAAATGCAGTGGCAATTTTATTTTGTTAATGTCCCTAATTCTAAGCATACCTGGATATTGGTTTCTAGACCAAGTAAAATCAATTTAGATTAACTGCTCTAATTGTTACTGAGTAGGTAGTTTTATTCGTAAAAGTACATATCATATGTTAATTAATGAAGCTCTTTTGTATATACATTAGTTCTTTGGAAAACATTTTACAAAGGTTCAAATGATATATGAAAAAAATTAATATGGGATGTAACGCGTCATTTGATTGGTCAATTTGCTTTGTCTATCATGTCATAGACTAAATTTTCTTTTCTACTATGATGTCATTAAAGGGAATCCCGACGTTTTAGACGTTAAAATAACCGTTGGAATTAAATTATAAGTACATATTATCAGGTTTTCTGCAAACGTATATCGTAAAATATCAGCCGCGAGACACGATGTGAAGCTTTTGCGGCGAGTGAGCGTAGCGAACGAGCTAAAAAGCTTCATATTGTCTCGAGCAGCTTATATTTTACAATATTTGTTTGAAGAAAACTTGATGATAAATTTATCGTATTGTTAACTAGCAATCTTAATGGAATTTCTTACTTTTCAATGGCCATCTGCCTATAACCGGATGTTTTCCTGATATATTCTGGTCAACGTTGGGTCAAACATTATGACGTCGCTGATATATTCGGGTCAGCTCATATTAGGGTCGGGTCAACTCTTTACGACGTCACAGTGCCGAAATACGGGAAATTGTGAAGGCCTCAGCAGGTCGATATAGGCATGGGGAAATACGATAAGGATTGACAGTAATTTTGTTTTCAGTCTATTCGAAATAACCTCAATGCACATGGTGCACACTTTCAAATAACCCACTACGCGTGTTATTTAGTGTACACCACGTGACTGAGGTTATTTCTTCATAGACTGAAAAAAATTACAGTCAATATTTAAATACACTGTTAAGGAAAATAAAAATAAAATAAAATTGCTGAATACTTGTGGTCAATATAGCAGGTTTTACTGTTCATAATGTTGTTTCTTGTTACCTTTGTTTCTCAATATTCACAGTTATATTTGGTGTTGAGACACATTCATAATCCGCAGTCTCCACGACTGGGTCTGACAACTCCCCTTCATAACCAGTCTTCTTTGAACGATTGTAAATTCTGTTGTCGAGATGCTGATACGTGTTACTTAATTTGAATCCTGATTCCAATCTTTTCACCTTCGGCCTACTAATTGCTTTTTTAACTGGAACAGTATCTGACTTTAATCTGTTTAATGTGTTAACATGCTGACAACTATCAGAATTTGCATGCAGACCAGTACATTGTGGCGATCGTTGAGACCGAGAGTTGGTCTGCTTGTCGTCATTTTTAACAATATCAGGTTTACTACAATCTTCCTTCGTCTGTTGTAATACATTTTGTTCTGTAGAAGAAACGTCTTCTGTTGCTCGTTTAGTTTCTCTAGACTGATCATTTGTAGGAACTGTTTCCCTTATACATTTTTCGTCACCTTTTGAAAGATCACCATTAGAGAACTTTGATGATACCTCAGATGCTTCTTTTGGCTTAAATTTTGAAATAACAACAGATATATTTTCTACTTTCTTAGATAACATACTAACATCTTCAAGAATTGTCTGCAATTTGTGTGAAGTTTTTCCTTTTGTCTCTTCAACCTTATTCAAACGCTTCTCTATTCCTAAAATAAAGAGAATAAATTATCGTGATTAATGATTCGCTTAATATATTCTCACGTGATTAATAAATTTCATTGACTTTATCTTTTGCAGAATGCATTAATCAAATCTTGCGGCTCATATAATGAACAAGTAAAGCTAAAATCCACCTTTCTTGTCAAACACTGGAAAAACGTAATACCTTCAAGTCTGTCTATTTCCTCTGTAACAGCAGACCTCCTACAACGAGTATCAACGAGTTTTTAGTTTCAATTTGAGCAAAGTTTTCCTTATACTTAAAGTAAAGGTACATACTGGCTTCCCACGAATACTGTCGATTTCTGTTGAATTCTATGACGGAATAGCATTAAACCCTTTATGTATTTCAGATATTTTCTTTTAGTAAAGCGACAGTATCCGACCTGCAGCTATGAGAGCCTTAGCTAGTGTTACAGTTTAAACGAGCACATTCTGACCCTGCTATCTAAATTATGTACCATCCACTCTAATTTTCAGTTCTAGCAAGTGGTCACATTGTTGGTAATCATACTGTATTGGTTTTATAGTATTTTTATACATCAGAGTGTCAGGATAGATACGGGGGAGGTTTGGGTATCCACAAAACCGGTTTAACCTCACCTCTATTCAGTGTCTGTATGAAGTCAGACTATCCTAACCCTCTATTGTGTTCATGTTTGTGTTTTGTACTCTTTATATAATGATCTTTTTTGTCCGGCGTTCTGTCAGTTGGGTAGCTTTGATTGATTGGTATGTCCTTGTTGACCTTTCTTGTTATCCATTTCGTTGTTTATGTACAATATTTTTTCTTAAACAATTCTCGCTAGTATCATTCAGGCAATGCTTATAATATTTAATTAGGCCGTTATTCTTTGTATCTAGGAAAGAATTTCGCTTCAGTACATAGTAATACCGGACTAGTAGTACTTACTTGTCTTTAACTGTCATTCTTTCTTTAATTTGATTTTGTATTTCATTCAGATCTGAAAGCTTTTTTTCAACAGATCTCAACTATAAAAGAGGTACAAGTCCACAATAATACAACCGTTTTCATATTAAGAAACTACATTGCACATGGGTACTTCATTTACAAAATCAGATATTTAATTCACATTGTAAGTCTGAAATATCGGTTGTGTAGGAGGTTTCCAACTCCAAAACACGTAATCGCTTTGAACACAGCGCCAAGATATAGCTGCTTTGAACTTCTGTTGAACTTGTAGCTGGTCAATTTTGAAATTCTTTTATAATAGGGTTCAACTACTTCCAGAGGCAAAACTGACCGTAACATGAATATGGCTAAGCAGATTAGGAATGTTTGGTTCTATTGCTCACAATGTTTTGAGATTATGTTTTGGTCACTAGTGTATTTTTTGAAGGTTAGATCAGAAATGCGGATTCAATATCACAGTTTATTTCATGTTTCCAGTCGGGCTTACTATTCAATTGGCTATCTAATATTCTGTGTTATTTAAGATTGTACTTACAGCGTCAGCAATATTCATTGCCAGTTGTCCCAGTTTTATTTTCAAATGTTCTAAAACATAGGAATCCATTATAAAGATTTATTATTTTGAAAGGGGTTTAAACAATACACCAATAAATGTTATCAAATAATTAAAAACAGATCTCGTGCTGTTAAGTCTAAGACAGCTACGTCCCATCGAACAGCATAAACGAGTCCTAAAACAGGTAAATTTAGCATTATTCTTTCTACTATTCTAATGATATAAAACTTAATTGCCAAAAATAAGTAAAAAACATATTGTTGATAGTATTTCCTTTACATTTCTTGTTGTATTGGCATTTTAAAACATTCAGTTGGGTATTGGTTTGGCGCCTACTTTTTTGACATGGTCACTAGAACTGTATTTTTCGAAATATCCATTAATTTGTTTCTGACTGGGTTTAGGGGTCGGCAAATATTTATCAGGTGGGAGGTCTGGACTTTTTCCCGCAACTTTGATGAATTTTGAAAGCAACCCCCGCTCAAAAAATCTTAAAGTTTCATCGTGTAGCCAAATGTTCGACCCCCCTTTAAAAATATCACTTTTTTCGAATTGATCATTATTGATACGTTGAATCTAAGACAAAAGAAAATCAACAAACACACTTAACATTTCAGTAAATTTCATGGATACTAAATAACACAAAATCAAGTACTTTCACTTCCTTGTTTTAAATTCCTTGAAGCTAAAAACTTCAGCGTGAAAACCACACATTAGACGGTTAGGCTTAAACATGTTATCATAAGCAATTGATGACCGGCATTGAATGTCACAAGTAAAACATGTTAATTACCCTTGACATGTTTGAAAGTAGACAGATAAAATGGTTCTGTTGATATAATAAAGATGATAAAATTCACTTAAGAATTAGATCACTCACAAACAAATTTTCGCATAGAAATTTTATTTCTAAATTTTGACCCCAAAAGATTTGGTTAAATAAAATTTTGAAACCCCCAATAATTAACTGGGCCCCATCTGATAAATAATGACCAGCTATCGGAGAATACCAATCGTTTCTGGTGGCCCAAAGTCATCAAGGTTATAGAGCATCTAAAGTTATTACTTTTTTCATTACCAATATGTTAAATCTTACTGTTGTTAAAAAAAGAAAAAATCGATCCCCTCTCATTCTACATCATCGTTGCCGACCATAGCGCATCTGATACAACAGAAAGTTTGTAACCTCTGAAACTTACATACCGTATCGACAAGTGAGGGAAAACTATAGTTATTAACTATATTAGAAACTAACTGAATCTTTACAAAACAAGTTGATTTATGTGGTTAATACAATGGTAATTTTTGATCATGTCAATTACGTACACATTCTTACCTTAGAGTGAATATATTGTTTCTATTCTCGCTCTTCCCTGATTGGAAAATAATATTCTAAAAATAGACAAAAACTTGGAATATAGATATAAGTATATGACGTAACCCTTGTAGTATTTTACAAAAAATCAAGAAGGCTTGCTAGCTCATTTTTCTCTTTTAAAACATTAATAAAAGTACAACACGTAGTAAAATTTCCACCCTAAGCTTTCACTTTCAATTTGGATAAGACACTGTGTATTTTGGTGAATTTATATTAAATGAATAAAACTCAGCTAGGGTTATTTTATTATGTCAACTTTATATACAGGGACTTGCTTAGCCATGCACATGAACATGTATACAAATGGACCAGGGAGTAGAATTTTTAAATGTCCTAGTGATATAAACTACACTTGGTTTTTATTATTTCCGATAACAGATAGATGTCATTAATTCAACTTAATTTTCTATATATTTTGATGCAATGCTAAACTCTTGGATACTCTGAATCATTTCAGTGATAACAGAAAGGTGTGTTGTATGTGTGTCGTCAACGGCCGGGGGGGGGGACTCTCTTAATTTTTGACGGGGGTGTGCGGAAATGGCCTAAGAAAAGGTACCCGAGCAAATACTAAAATATATGTCAATAATATGCCGGAAAAAATAATTTTGATGAAAATACCTACCCGAAAAACAGTCATATCGAAAAAGCACACCAGGACTAATACATTTATTTCTTTTGGTTATAAAGTTTTCCTTTTCTTTTATAAAGCTTTTGTTCATTCATACAATGAAAACGTACTTTTGTCTGTCCAGATTTTGCCGCCGAAAAAGTTCAGCATGCTTTGACCCCTTGAGTCAGTATATAAGGTTTCGCACCAGAGAATTTCAGTTTGTCGAGGTTTTCCACACAACCAGAACACTACGATTTAATTTGAGCGATTTCAGCAAGTTTTAAACATGAGCGAAGAAGGAAACAGCTCATCCGCACATAGGAGTCAGCCACCACCGTCGTCACGCGGGTCTCCTGATTTTTCGCCGGAGGATGCTTTAGCGTTATTCACCCAAAAGCTAGATGACGCTTTACAAAAGCAGAAAGATGACATTTTTTCCGAGATGGAAGTTCGTATTAGGCTCCAGCCAGCCGACACAGTAGTTTCAACTCCAAAGGTGACACCAACTTTCCGTTACGAGGCAAACGCCAAGCAGTTTGATTTTAACTCCGCACGTCTCGAAGAGGTTTCAAAGGTGATCGACTTTATCAGGAGGGGATCTCATGCTTGTGCAGTGGATGCACTAGAGAAATGCAGCACCGCACTTAAAGAGCGCAACAAACTTCTGCGCATCGCAGATAAATACGGTTGGGACGTTGTAGAAGAGTACACCGACGATCCCCTAACGGACGGCAGCGACGATGCTGAAAAGCTTCGACAGGCAGAATATCGGGCAAAAATGAAGAGGAGAGAAAAGCAGAGGCAGAAATACGCACCTTACAGCGCCGGACCAAGTACAGCAGAGAAGCCGAATACGTCTCATCTTTTTCGTGACTCTAGCGCATCATTTGGAAGATCGGCACCTAAACACACAGCCCAGGGTTCAGACAGCAAATCGCCCGGTATCTCGTACACCCCCTCAGAGTACTTCAGCAACGCTTACGGAGGAAAGACCAGCAATTCCGGGAGATGCTATTACTGCAACGACGAAAACCACTGGGCATACAACTGCCCAAGAAGAGCCCGTTCCAGCCCACCAAGACCATTTAGAGACAGCAGATACAGCACAGGAGCCAGGCGATGAAAATGACTATGCAGTTAAGTATAATTTTTCTCACATTTTATCTATTAAGAACGAGTTAAAATCGAACGCGGATTTAAATGAGGTAAATAATTTTGTTGTAGATAATTTAAGATCTCATTTATCGTTTTGGAAAAACACATTACGAGCTAGTAATTTTGTACTGAATGTAATAGAATATGGTTATTTAATGCCCTTTTCTGATTCACCTACCTCAAAAATCATGAAAAACAATAGTTCGGCTATCACACACAAATCCTTCGTAACTTCAGCGATCAACAGATTATTAGACGCAGGAGTGGTTATCGATTGTCAGAATAACCCCCCTTTCGTTATTAATCCTTTGACCGTGTCCGTTAACGCCGACGGCAAAGAAAGGCTCATATTAGATTTACGACATGTAAATAAATTTATAGAAAGAAGAAAATTTAAATTTGAAGGCGTGCCAGAAGCTATTCAGTTTATTTCAAGTCCAGGTTACTGTTTTAAATTCGATCTCAAATCAGCATATCATAATATTGTTATTCACGAGGATCATAGAAAATTTTTAGGCTTTTCTTGGGATTTTCCAGAAGGAACAAGGTATTTTACATTTAAATGTCTTCCATTTGGCTTATCAGTAGCGGCACATATATTTTCAAAAGTGCTCAGACCGTTAGTGAAATATTGGAGATCTTTTGGTTATCGCATGGTACTTTATTTAGATGATGGTTGGGGTTTTGAAAATTCGTACCATTCTTGCAAATCCTTAGCTGACAGAGTTCGAGGGGATTTATCGCTTGCAGGTCTTTTTCTGAACCACGAAAAAAGCATTTGGGAACCTACTCGCAGGTTAACTTGGTTAGGTTTCACCTGGGATCTTTCTGCACTCACTTTGGAAATTCCACAGGAAAAACTTTCGAAATTCCGAGGGATCATTTCAAATACTCTTGATAGCTTGGAAGATTTAACTCCGAGAAAGTTGGCGCGTATTACAGGAAAAATTATCTCCTTCATGCCTAACTTCGGTAATATTTGCCGTATTATGAGTAGAAATATGCTCATGATTATTGCAACATCTGAGTTTTGGGACCAAAAGATTACTCTTACAAATGCCGCTCTGTCTGAGCTCGAATTCTGGTTTTTTAATTGTCAGTCTTTACCCACCAGAAAATTTTTGGCGCAAAACCGTATTCCTGATAAAATCGTTTATGCTGACGCAAGCAGTTTTGCCTGCGCCGCTTTTACCGTCGAAACAAATTCAAAAATCGTACACAAAATGTGGTCCGACACCGAGGCCAAGCAGAGTTCTACTTTCAGAGAGTTACTCGCAGTCTTAATAACATTAAAATCTTTAAAAAGCGATTTGGCTAATCGAATCGTTAAAATTTATACAGATAATCAAAACGTCGCGAGAATTATCCGAGCAGGGAGCATGAAAAGTGATTTGCATTCTTTGGCAACAAAAATCTTCAGTATTTGCGTTGTAGACGCAATATCATTAGAAGTTGAATGGATACCTCGAGATTACAACCAAGTGGCGGATTTTTACAGTAAGGTTTTTGACTTCGACGACTGGGGAGTCAGTAATATCTATTTTAATTATTTTAATTCAATTTGGGGCCCATACGACATTGATCTGTTCGCAGATGTTAACAACCATAAAATGTCTCGTTTTTTCTCTAAATTTTGGTGTCCTGGCACCGGTGGAGTCGATGCATTCGCGTTTGATTGGGGTTTGTATAACTGTTGGATAGTTCCACCTGTAAATCAAGTGCCGAGAGTAATTCAGCATCTGGCTCTTTGCGAGAGCCACGGTACTCTTGTGGTACCAAAATGGACTTCAAATTGTTTTTGGCCGTTTTTGTGGTCATCGGATAACCGCCGGTTTAACTTTTTTGTTAAAGACGTAGTAGAATATGTTAGGCCATCCAGTTTCTTTGAAGCAGGTTCAGATAAAAATAGCATTTTTGCCGCTCAACCGCTCACTTTTAACGTTCTTGTTTTGAGAATAGATTTTAGACGTTGAGTTCGAGATCAGATTTTAAACCTTGATTTTCAGTATGTACGATAAGTAAGCGCGAGTCTGAGCGATTGAATTAAGTTAGCAGAGGCTCTCCATCATTTTTGAAGGCTTGCATTGTAAGCATTTCTTTTTTATTCATTGTTCACAAGTCCCGTTTGGGCCTATTGCAATATTTAGTCGTTTAGGACGTGCCGAAAGAAAATGTGTTTTCAGTAGAAATTCTACTCATACAGATATATGCATGAAGTTTTATGATTGATTCATGCCCGTTTGGGCACTCTGTTTGTTTAAGGAAGTCCCGTTTGGGCACTCTGTTTTGTCTAGCGAAGTCCCGTTTGGGCATTTTATATTTTATGGCACGAGTCAGTATTGACCCAGGAAGTCCCGTTTGGGCATTTTATATTTTATATTGACTTAATAAGTCCCGTTTGGGCATAACAATTTTAACATCAATTGCGACTGGAGGTTTGCCCCCTTTTTCTTCAGAAACAAGTCCCGTTTGGGCACAGTAATCAATAACACGTATTGTAAGTGGAAAATTGTTCCTTTTTTCCCTTGGAGATAAGTCACGTTTGGGCATATTATTACATAATTTTGAGAACGTCTTTTAATTTTCTGACCTTAAAAATAGTTTTCCGGTGAAACAGTCAGATCTTTATAGTTTAAAATTTTTTTTTTTTTTTTTTTTTAAAGAAATGTTCTTTTTTGTAATTTCAGTTACGTTTTAACGCTACACATTGGAATACTCTAAATAAGTTTTCGAATTCAAGTTTAACAAAATTCTCGGATTTTCTTCCTACAATAATCAGAGCGTCTAAAAGCGACAATACTTTGAAACAATACAATTCCAATTTTCAAAGGTTTAAGTCCTGGTGTTCAAGATATAATTTGCCTTTTTTACCTACGTCAGTTTGCTCGCTAGCTTTGTACTTGTCTTACTTAATTCAGCGTGGAGTTTCTACTGCGGTTCTTAACGCAACTTTTTACGCAGTCAAATGGGAGCATGACATGAATTTACTTTCTGGAGGAATTTTTGAAGATCAGTTGATCAAAATGATCATGGACGGAGGCATCAAACTTCTGTCTAAACCTGTAAATAGGAAAGAACCCATTACACCGGATATTTTGAAAAAGGTTGTCGCAGAGTACGCAAACCAACACAGTTTAAAAGATTTAAGAATTTGTTGTATAATGTTGCTTAGTTATGCTGGATTCTTACGTTTTGATGAGCTTTCGCATTTACAAGTCCAGCACGTTAAGTTTCTCCCTTCTCACCTTGAAATTACTTTAGATAAAAGTAAAACTGATGTTTACAGACAGGGAAATTTGATTATAGTTGCTAGGACAGACAATGCTACTTGTCCTGTAAATATGTTGGAGAAATATTTTGAAGTTGCAGGTTTTGATGTTGATAAAGACAGAGATGAATTCATTTTTCGTTCACTTAGTTTTTTCAAGTCTTCAAACTCACATAAGTTATGCAAGAGCAATAAACCTATATCGTACACAAGAGCGAGGGAAATTGTTTTGGAAGTTTTAGAACAATTGGGGTTAGATAAGAAAAAGTATGGCTTGCACAGTTTTAGGAGTGGAGGGGCTTCGCAAGCCGCTAGTGAGGATATTCCTGATAGGTTGCTTAAATCGCATGGCAGATGGAAGTCCAAAAGAGCGAAAGATGGATATATTAAGGAAAGTTTAAAGAACAAGCTAGTAGTTTC
This sequence comes from Mytilisepta virgata, assembly GCA_028015205.1. Taxonomy (NCBI): domain Eukaryota; kingdom Metazoa; phylum Mollusca; class Bivalvia; order Mytilida; family Mytilidae; genus Mytilisepta; species Mytilisepta virgata. The sequence goes on from CM051517.1 coordinate 7,162,485, forward strand.
AAAGAATTTGGGCATTTAATTAATGTAATTATTAATAACGCAATTTTCATCTCTATCAACGCTAGCTTTTAGTTCCCTTTGTTTTTTGTCGAATCTGGTCTCTGTGTGGAGCCATATCCAATATTTTGTCTTGTTTAATTTGTTTACAAAAGAACAGCTTTATGTTCGGATGAGCGAAGCGAAGTAGAACATAAATTTATTTCTTTTGGTTATAAAGTTTTCCTTTTCTTTTATAAAGCTTTTGTTCATTCATACAATGAAAACGTACTTTTGTCTGTCCAGATTTTGCCGCCGAAAAAGTTCAGCATGCTTTGACCCCTTGAGTCAGTATATAAGGTTTCGCACCAGAGAATTTCAGTTTGTCGAGGTTTTCCACACAACCAGAACACTACGATTTAATTTTTGTACATTAACAATTTGTATTTTTAATTGTAGATTTCCATGAGGTGCAGATCGAGCGGATGAGTTCAAGACATTTTTTATTATTATTAATAAATCTGGTCTCTGTGTGGAGCCATATCCAATATTTTGTCTTGTTTAATTTGTTTACAAAAGAACAGCTTTATGTTCGGATGAGCGAAGCGAAGTAGAACATAAAGATGTTTATATATTATATACAAATATCTGAGGAATTGAATAGCACTCAAAGTTTGTGTAAATACAACCCGGATAAATTTTAGTTTTTCAAGACATACCCCGAATAAATACCAGAAATCATGAAAAACCCACCCAAATTTTCCGCACATCCCAGTATAGGTTTATATAGGGAGTTCCCTCCCCCCGGGCGTCAACATAACCTTCCAACTTTCATTTTTGAGTGTCTTCAATGTAATTCCAACTTTATATACAGAGTTTATTTTGCGTCCATCTTTACGGAAGTACACGTACAATGTAGGTAGTATCTGAGGATGAGTGTAAATACAGGGAAAGGGTTATCGTTTTATTACCTTTGATCGCTGTATCATAAGTTAGACCCTCCAAACACTTTGCTTCAAACATAAAAAATAGGCGTCTTAATTTTGCAAATTTTCTCAACAAATTTCCGAACCAAAGAAAAATTAAACTGAACATCGATCATTTGTATTTCCTGTTTTGAGCACTTAGTTCTATATATACATTTTGTTTATTACAATATGTAAATGTATGACTATGATCACATTGTATTTCGGAGTTATAGAGTATCCATAAGTGTTACTTAAACAATCATTAAGAACAATGCAATATTATCAGTCTAGCTGAAATCGTCTTTTTATATAATTACTTAATAATGTGGTCACTTTATGAAGAAAGAAGTTCAACAACGGCATAAATAGAGACTGATTTTATAATCATTGTAGTATAAAACTACACTCAGACAGCCGAGTCTTTTTAAATTTCATAAATTTTATATGTAAAGTTCGTTCTTTTCCGGTGTCAGCCTCAATTTCCTTAGACGCCGACATAAGTGTGTAAAGTTGTGAATAAACAAGTAAAATTGTTAAAGCTAACAACCCTTCACATAAATCAAACTATAGGTCGAATCACAATTAAGTAGGTTATTACAATTGTTATTAGGTGTCAGTATATAAGGCAGAGGCGCCGATGTTTAATCAAGGAAAAGGAGTTGAACATACAACATCCTGGACAGAGCCAGGCTCCTGACAGAAAAGTTGCTCAGACAGGGTATGTTGCTCCTAAGTTGGAGTCATCCTTATTAAAGTTTTATGGACGTCCTCATGACTTGGTTAACAGGTTTTCCCAAATAAAAATTGACCTGTTCCATTGATGTTATCCCTTCCTCATACCGGATTTGACATGGGCATCATGGCGGGTGTCCTGCAGGAAGCAGAGACTGCTTACTCTTCCGGAGCACCTGAGTCTACCCCCGGTTGTTTGGTGGGGCCCATGTTGTTCATATGTTTTTAGTTTTAAATTTTAATGCATGTATTGTTTTGGTCTTGTCTTCGTTGTTCTCCGGAGTTTGTCATTTGTTTCGATTTTCCCCTCCTTCGAATATCCTTTTGGTATTTCCTGACTTTACTGACTTCACATGAAGAAATTTTAATTAAATTTATTTATTAATAAGCGTTTCTGATATTAGCTTAGTATACTAGTATTTTCCCAATCCTGCATTTTTGAATACTTAAAGGCGTGACCTATTACACTTTGTCACTACACGTGCTATTTATACAGACAAAAGTCAGGAACATCTAGCCTTTGTTAGTCTTGTGTGTTTTTTGAAGTTTGGTTCATTTTTATGTTTCGGAGTTTAGTGTGCCGTCCATTTTGCTGAACTAGTATACATTATTGTTTGGGGGCCACCTGAAGCCCGCCTCCGGGTGCGGGATTTTCTCACTGCATTGAAGTCACATCGGTAGCCTTGAGCTGTTTTCTGCTCTTTGGTCGGGTTGTTGTCTCTTTGACACATTCCCCGTTTCCATTCTCTATTCTATAAGGTTGTACTCGTTTCGTTGCTTTGTTTAATAGTTTTGTATATATATTCATGTATAAATTTTTGCTTCACACTCCTGTTACGTAGAATTGTGCGGCTGAGTGTTTTTTCTTCAAATAAAGTTGACAGTTGAAAGTTAGAAATATCTTTCATGTAAACCTAAAGACAAATCAAGTTGTGGTTTCAATGCTCCTTTTGTTAATTTCCCGTTCTTTGGTATAAATTTTTTTCCTTCCTAGCTTGTACTCAAATGTTTGTGTTGGCTACCATGACCTTCAGGAGACAGGAAATCTTGCAATGGGCATGTCGTTAATTGATTGTTAGATGAACGTCCAATTATTTAAAAAAATAATTTGGAGCTATTTCCATGGCGCATATTCCTCGACTATTTTACTTTTATATTTGTTCATTCATTGTCGGATGTGTTTGTTCATTTGATTAACGCCTATTTAATAGCTGTCTAGGTACACTGTGTTCTTGTCCATGTATTTTCAAATATAAACAACAATGTTGACACCTTTCATTAGTATTTTATGAAAGCATAATTATTCACCAGGATATGTCATTCTGCATTTATGATTTATAAATAAAATATTTTTCGGTTCATGCTTTTGTAATACCTCTTTTGAAGGGTTGACATCACTGTACATACGTAATAAATTATAATTTCATTTCTGGAACATGGATCTGTACAAGTCGAATATATGAATATTTTAAGCAAAATAATCGATGTATTCCTTTCTCTTGATATAAATGTCAGAGCAGATAATAACGCCAAAGACCATTTTCAGACGTTTGGATATGCAGCCAGAGAGAAAGCTTGTAGCACGTGCACATGTAGATTCTTCATCTAGAGATCCCGTTCTAAAATTAGATTCTTCATCTAGAGACCCCGTTCTTAAATTAGCTACTTCTATTGACTAGTCACATAACCGGATAAATACTATTCTGTAGTTGATGCCATTTCAAGGTATGATATCACTACGTGAATTAGATCTATCTAACAACTCGTTAGAGTATGTTTCAACCAATGTGTTTCATTAACAAATTCGATAAAGCTTTACATGAGGAATTCGTTATTAAATAACCAGAAAGATCTCGTGTTAGATTCATTATTTTCTGACTTGCATAATTTTAAATCTTCAATTTTACATTTAAATTACCAGAAAACAGACAATTTAGTCCGGTTCCTTGTTATGTAAGAGACAGTCAACCTTTTGGAAACGTACATAATTTACAATCAGTACAGGAGTTAGAAATAAGTTTCTGTAGCATTTATTTTCCGTTAATGTTTAAGAATACAGAAGTTATTTTTAACAGTAAATAAGTAAAGTCAAGAAATACCAAAGGGATATTCGAAGGAGAGAACAACCGAAACAACTGACAAACTCCGGAGAACAACGAAGACAAGACCAAAACAAGCACTACAATTAAAACTAACAACATATGAACAACATGGACACCACCAAAAAACCGCGGGTAGACTCGGATGCTCCGAAAGTGTAAGCAGTATGCTTCCTGTAGGACACCTGCCATGCTGCCTATGTCAATTCCGGTATGAGGAAGGGATAACATCAATGGAACAGGTCCATTTTCATTTGGGAAACGGTTGTTTTCATACCTGTCAACCAAGTCATGATGACGGCCATAAAACTTTAATAAGGATAACTTCAACTTAGGAGCAACATACCCCTGTCTGAGCAACTTTTCTGTCAGGAGCCGGGCTTTGTCCAGGAAGTCAATGTATATGTCACAAGCTCTGGAATAACGTATGAGTTGTGAAATATGTACTCCATACGCGGGCGCCACTGGAATATTTCCGCTCAAAAATGGGACGTTGACGATTGGAAAGTCAAAGTCAACCCGTTTGTCGTAAAGTTTTGTATTCAACCTTCCTCTGGTGTCAATTTCGAGGTGAAGGTCAAGATAATATGCAGACTTGGCAGTTTCTCTGGTATCCTTAATTTCGAGCTCATTGAAATAGATGAGATGTAAGAAATTCCCAAAACGTGAATTGTTGAGTTATAAAACATCATCTATGTAACGGAAGCTGAAATTAAAGGTACGGGCTAACTTCTTCTGTTTTTCCTTAAGAAGCCCCTTAAGGAAGTCTGCCTCATATAAGTAAAGGAACATGTCGGCCAGGTGTGGCGCACAATTAGTACCCATAGGAATGCCAATTGTCTGTTTGAAAACACGTCCACCAAATTCACCAGGACAATTTCGTCCTCTGTATATTTTTTGTTAGATTTAGAGTGGTTTTTAACAAAGATTTAACTCTACAATGACAAGGTATGTGAATCTGTTATTGCTATTTTTATTTTGAAAGCATCGATGGATTAGCTCTTTCTAACTTCTCCTTCAGTGGTGGTATAGAGAGTAGAGAAATCAAATGTTTTTATGCTGTTACAGACTGAAAGAGACAGGGATCGTAAAATAAATAACGATCGCTCAAATTTCATGGGTTGTCAGATATTGCATACAAGCTCAAATACAAAATTCGTCATGAAATCAATATTTCCCAGGTTAATTTTGACCAGAAAACGTCACTTGATCCTTCGGCTTTGTTGAATATTTCAGTAATTTCAAAAGTTGGGGAATATGATTCTTTGAAATAGTTCCCGTTTGATATGTTTGTACATGTATTACCTTTAGTAGATAGGTACAATATTGGTTGGAAAATATGTTCTGAACTAATTTTTGTTATGAAAGAGATTGAAAATTAATTCAGAATGGATTTTGCAGCTATAATCCTATATAATGTACTATAATTAAACAATCACACCAAGGAAATATTATTTCAGTGAATAAAATTCTTGACTATTGGGGATACGGTTGTTTAGTATGAAAGATAATCAGACGTGGTAATTATTATTTTGAAGTACAGTTGACAATTCTATCAATGTTAGATGTCTTTTATGGTCCTGTTTTTAACTGCCTTTGTCTGACAAAGTTTTTATTATTTTTGCTTACAAAGATATTTATGATGAGCGGGCTTGTTTAAGATTAATCAAAAAGAGAATGAAAATTTATCTATTCGATAAATTCTGAAGTTTTATTAGTGCAATCTGTTTGATTACTTGGCAAAAAGCTACGCTGTTTTATTACTTGGGACAAAGCAAGATATACAAGTACTTAGAATAGAATAAGTTTAGATATTAGTCTGTTTGTAAACCCTTACAAATTGGTGATTCCACACAAGGATTTGAAGGCAGTAATCATTGAGAATTATTTTGGAGGCAGTGCCAAAGCAATATAGGTACACATACAACATGAAAAAATTTAAATCCTATAAGAGAAACGAGATAAAGCCAAGCGCTAAAAACATCATTCTCAGATTCATTTTGCCAGATAACAAAAGTAATGTTTGAATTTTAGGATGATTAAGGCAAAGCATCATTAAGGATGACCGCTGGTCTAATAGGATTTGAAAAAGGTGTTTTAGTTTGAGAGAACATATGAATAGTAAACAAATAAGCAAGAAAAAAATATAGGTTCATGTGCTCATTTTAGAGCTATAAAGCCTTGAAAATTTGCAGGAAATAGGTTTTCTCTGGATTTTTCATTGTCTTTGCATTGGCAACTTCAGTCTTTCAAAAATGTATGAACAAATAAAAAGGATTTCATAAAATTTTGTCAAATACCATTTTAAGGTATAAATGATTGAATTATAAAAGAAAAAGTAGGGGTTCATTGGCAAAAAATTTAATGTTTAAGAAATGGATAAAACCTGAGGATTCCGAAAATCTGAAAAAAATACCAAAACATGTCCAGCAAGCATCCTTAAGACAAGGTATCAATAATTATGAACCACTGATAACAGATAAAATTTTGAGAAGAACAACAGAAATACAACATGAAATACACCACAAAAACAGTGGCGATCTCATGTGATGTTGAAAAGTAAGCATTTCCTTGACTTCGTAAAGCGTTATTTCATAATGTAGGCACTGTTGGCACATAATTCAACTAAATACACACAAAATTTATAGCATAAATATATCACAAAAATCGTACGAAAAATCAACATAGTTGTTCATGAAAACAATGTCTTCAACAGACTTATCTTGTAATTTGAACTGAAAGATCACACAAATCATATACAAAAATCAGTGTGTTCATGAAAATAATGTTAATTCGATTCCTTCTCGGCACCCGCCTCGTCAACAGACTGATCTGAAATCAAATACATGTACATATATTATAATTTGAAAGTATAGTTGTACCCCTATGCAATGGTTTTAATACTCTTATTTTACCTTTTGGAACACTAATACTATATATTAAAAAATTTGCCATTCGGAGACAATTTTATTTTAATGGAACAAGCTAGACTAAAATAAACAAACTGTGAACATAAGTTGTCAGTATATGTACCGAAACTCATACATTTGATTTTATAGGTTAAACATAGTTTTATGAAATGTAATACATGCAATTCCCCAGACAAATACACTACGACAGATATTAAAAATAATAAAACAAAAATCGTTAAGTGAATTTATGTTTCTTTCTACAAGACACCACTTTTTAAAAACTTTTATAGAATTCCTTCAGCCTTAGTTTTAAAAACAAGATTTTATGATAAACCATTCAACTCGCCTTAACAATGTTTATATGTGCGAAAATTTACATCTCAGTGACATTAAGGATTATATAGAAACTTTTAATAATTTTCCATATTTTAAAGCCACTCCAAATTGATTTGTCGTTTTTTGGATTTTCTGATAGGAAAAATAGTAACGAGCTAAATATATTGCAAAAAAATGGAAAAATTCCATATATTTGACCAAATTTAAGAAGCACGTGAACACTTTTTATTTGTAATTTATTGAAGAATTTGGGTCGAATTTTTAAAATTATTGCAAAATGAAGCAGCCAAAATTTTTTCTTATAATTTACTGAGTCGGAAAATTGGAGCGAAGAAATCTAAAGAACTAGAAATCAATTTGGTGTGGCTTACTACAATTTGTCTTGTTTCTGGGCTCAAAATCTGAATGACGTTTTATTCATGCACCAAATGGGTGTTTCTTATCTCTTGCCAACCCATCCTGTTTAGCATTACAGTTCCAGTTAATTTCAACATTATATCTGATAATAAACTGGTAATTATACTGTATTGGCTTTTATAATAAACACATGGTCAATAGATAATGGAAGGGGGTGAGTTGGGTACCCATAAAACCAGTTTGACACCACCACTGCTTAGCGTCTATACAAAGTCCTGGCTGTCTTTTGTTTCTATGTTAGTGTTTTGTCCTCCATTATGTTATATTTGTCTGGAGATCTGTCGACTGGATGGCCTTAATTGATTTTTATGCCTTTGTTGACATTTTATGTTATCCGTTTTCCAGTATCGAAATTTTAAGATGAATAACAATTTAAAAGAATATTGAGGTAGCAGTTTCCATCCACTTTAGTGTTTGATTTCACCAAAACTTTTTTATTCAGCTTAAATATTCTATATCATAAAGCATAAAAAACAGAGTTTCAACTCTAGTCAAAAGAACGACAACCCATAATTTCTTAAGTAGATATTACCTATACGTTGGACGGGTACTGTTGTCTTGTCTGTCTGATTTTCCTGTATCATCTTTGAAAAAAATACAACATATCTGAAAATGGATATTGTATAGTATTATTTACTGTAGACAGAGTCGATCGAATCTGTAAAAGAAGTTTAATTAATAGAAAGACAATCTGTCAAAGAACATATATTACCAAAGACATGTACTTTGAATAAGAGATACAAAGATCAACTAACGAACTTAATGGTTTAATCATATACAAAACCGTATAAACTGATATGAAATGACTATAGTTATCTTACATAGTTTTTTCTATTTCTACGATACACTTTCCTGAAGAATGTCGACTAAATGCTCGTTCTATCTTAATGCTTGTATCTGTATCGTATGAGGTCCACTGTCCATATGTATCCTGGTATTGCCATGTTGCTGTTACTGGTTTCACTGTAAATTACAGTTGAGATCAGTTCTAACCTCTCAAATATTCTGTCAGAGAGGACGGTTCTAGAACCATTCTAGAACAGTTCTAGGGTTAAACCAACCATGTCATAAATGGTTCTAAGGTAGAACCATCATAAATGGTTGTACGATAGAACCATTATAAACGGCTGTAGGGTAGAACCATCTAGAATGGTCCTAGGGTAGATTTGTCATAAATGGTTCTAAGGTAGAACCGTCCACAATTGTTCTTTGGTATAATAGATCTGTAATAAATGGTTCTAGGGGAGAACCGTCCAGAATGGTTTCACTGTAAATTACAGTTGAGATCAGTTCTAACCTCTCAAATATTCTGTCAGAGAGGACGGTTCTAGAACCATTCTAGAACAGTTCTAGGGTAAAACCAACCATGTCATAAATGGTTCTAAGGTAGAACCACCATAAATGGTTGTACGATAGAACCATTATAAACGGCTGTAGGGTAGAACCATCTAGAATGGTTCTAGGGTAGATTTGTCATAAATGGGTCTAAGGTAGAACCGTCCACAATTGTTCTTGGGTATAATAAATCTGTAATAAATGGTTCTAGGGGAGAACTGTCCAGAATAGTTCTAGTGTAGAACTGCCATAAATGGTTCTAGGGTAGAACCGTTCAGAATGGTTCTATGTTAGAACTGTCACAAATGGTTCTAGGATAGAAGTAAAGTCAAGAAATACCAAAGTGATATTCGGAGGAGGGGAAAATCGGAAATTACTGACAAACTCCGGAGAACAACGAAGAGAATACCAAATACAAGACCAATACAAACACTTCACTTAAAAACTAAAAACACATGAACAACATAAATAAGTAAACACATAGAGTTCTTGATAATTTGATGTATTAAATTATAAAATACCTGAAATATTGATTAGCAGGTGATTTTTTAAAATTTATTTGTGAATTTTCTTTTTTTACCCTATTAAGTATTTCGGTATTTAAAGTATGACAACAAATTTTATTATTTTATTTCTTATAATTATGATGTTCAAAATTCATAAACTATCGCCAGGGTCATAAATGGTTCTAGGGAAGAACTGTCATAAACAGTTCTAAGGTAAAACCATTCAGATGGTTCTAGGGTAGAACCGTCCAGAACGGTTCTATGTTAGAAATGTCAAATGGTTCTAGGGTAGAACTGTCAAAAATGGTTCTATGTCAGGACACGCCCTGTCATAAACGGTTCTAAAGGTGCTAGGATGACAGTTATTGAACACTTCTAGAACAGTTGTTCTAACAGTTTAAGGACATTTCTAAAGAGCGATTAGAACGTTGTAAAACTCATTGTTATATTTTACCAATTATTTATTTATCATAAAAATGTCATATTGCCAACCAACTTGTTTTAACAAAGCTAGAAGCAAGACAGAAATATATTGTATATTATTTTATCTTAAATATCAAAATTTATAAACGATCCATTATGAAATTTTACGTTAACGAGGTTCGGAAATCTCTTTTTCATGGTTTCTGAAATGAATCTCAAGCTGTATTTTTATATTTTGATTATAGAAGTTTGACGAATTTAGTAAGAATTCGGTTTTCATTTAACAATTTAAAAACTATTACAATATAAACTTTAATATGATAAACATGTGAAGAAACCTATCCAATCAAAATGTGTGCTTTCTTATGCAAGCGGTTTGGTGTCCAAGTTTGTTAACAAAATAGAGGGTGATGGTTGACTGTATATGACACGATTTTTTCAAATATTCTGTTGGAAAATTTCATAATTCTTTTCAGGACCATTACGGTTGCAATTTTCCAGTGGTGTGATACCAGTTTTGTCACACGTCTTATGGACTTGCGAGTTTTGTTAATACTGTTATGTACCTTATTTTCAAAGAAGAGTATCATAACTGACCATACCTGGTACTTTGTTAGGCTCTATGATTTTATTCCTCACAAACTTTTGAAGGGATTTTTGGCTCAACACATTTTTGGTCTCTGAGGTAAATGATGATGTGTTATGCGCACTGTAATTTGGAACCGAGTTTATATTAAATTGATACTTACTTTTTTTACCGCTGTGTGGTGGTAAAATGAGAGGAAGATCTTGCACTGGTGTGTCATCTTCAGGTTCTATCAATTCAGATGAATGCATTGTTCTTCCATGTTCACTAAATAAATATAAAGAATGCGATGGTTTCCAATTTAGTCCAACATATGCGAAATTTTTAACTAACTATTGCATCAGATATATTTATGGACTAGAAATATCGAAAAACATTACAAGATATAGAACAGACAATGAGAAATGTGCACAATATAACATATATTACATTTAGCAAGTAATGAAAATGTAAATTATTGCTTGATTTTTTTAAACTTTTCATACTTACGTTTTTGTCATTTGTACTTCGATTGTTGCTTCAGCATTTTGCATTTTAGTGTAAGAATTTCTAACAACACATTACTTGTGGTGATTTGTAGTTCATTACCAATGAATGTTATTACAGAACACCTAATCTTTGTATTACTGTATTTTATTCATTTATTTTGTATAAAGGAAGAAAACAATATTACCAGACTTCTACTTCAAACATCTCGTCAGGTGCAAACTTGTATATACCCAACTTCCCGTGGTCCCAATGTACCTGCAAAAAAATGTAAGAATGAGAAAATGGTCGGAAGAACACCTTTCAGTCCTCCACGAAATTATTTATTTACTAGAATTGTTTTAGAGAACTAAAGCCTATGTCTCCGCTTGATTTAGTTCAGTGTTCAGCTTCAATGTTTTTCGTTTTTTTTTTATATTTGGGGTGTATATATGTATAAATTGCATTTTATTTGAGTGTTTTTACAACAACTGATGACAGGTGGTCTCCGTCACAGTGGTTAAGGTAGCAGTCACTGAATGTCAGTTTACTCCAGTTTCGTTCATCAATAAAACTTAACAACAATGTCATGTGGGTCACGATACAATGCTACACATCATATCACGGGGATATACCCTCATGCCAAATATCATAGGCCTAGGTCAAAAGATAAAATTTTGACCAAAACACAGTTGTATAAGAAAAAAATCAATAATCAATAATCTGACCTTGAGGTCAAAGTTCAAGGTCAAATGTGGGTCATAATACTACATAACACACCATCTTATGGTGATACACCCACATGGCAAATGTCATAGGCCTAGGTCAAAAGATAAAAAATTCTGGCCCAGAAACAGTTGTATGATAAAAAATCAATAATTTAACCTTGAGATCAAAGGACAAGGTCATATGTGGGTCATGATACTACGTGACAGGTCATCTTATGGTAATACACTCACATGCAAAATATAATAAATAAAAAACATGATCTTGAGGTCAAACGTCAAGGTCATATGTGGGTCACGATACTATGCCACACATCATCTTATGTGAATACATCCACATGCCAAATATCATAGGCTTAGGTCAAAAGATAAAATAATCTGGCCCAGACACAGCTGTATGAGAAAAAAAATCAATAATGTGACCTTGAGGTCAAAAGTCAAGGTCAAATGTGTGTCATGATACTGCGCCACGCATCGTCATAGGGTGATATACACAAATGCCAAATGTTATAGGCCTAGGTTAAAAGATAAAAAACATTCTGGCCCCGACTTGGTTGTATGAGGTAAAAATCAATAATTTAACCTTGAGGTCAAAGGCCAAGCTCATATTGGGTCATGATACTACGTGACAAATCATCTCATGGTGATACACCCACATGCAAAATATCATATGCCTAGGTCAAAAGATAAACAAGTTATGGCCCGGACATGGTTGTAAGAGAAAAAACCAAACATTTGACCTTGAGGACAAACTTCAAGGTCCAATTTGGGTCAAGACACCATGCCACACATCGTCGTATAGTGATACACACACATGCCAAATGTCACAGCCCTAGGTTAAAAGATAAAACAGTTATGGCCCGGACTTGGTTGTATGAGAAAAAAATCAATAATTTAACCTTGAGGTCAAAGGCCAAGGTCATATGTGGGTCATGATACTAGGCGACACATCAACTTATGGTGATACACCCACATGCAAAATATCATATGCCTAGGTCAAAAGATAAAAAAGTTCTGGCCCGAACACGGTTGTATGAGAAGGACAAGAACAAGAACAAGGAGAAGAATTCAGGGTAAAACAAAATGTCTCCCTGTCGAAAGGGAGAAATAATTAGTTGACCTGATGAGACTGATGCATATCCTTTAATATATACAATAATATATATCCTTTAATATATACAATTATCCCTTCCTCATACCGAATTTGACATGGCGGGTGTCCTGCAGGAAGCAGACTACTTACTCTTCCGGAGCACCCGAGTCTACCCCCAGTTTTTTTTGGTGGGGTCCATGTTGTTCATATGTTTTTAGGTTTTAATTGTAGTGCATGTATTGTTTTGGTCTGTCTTCGTTGTTCTCCGGAATTTGTCAGTTTTTTTCGATTTTTCCCTCCTTCGAATATCCCTTTGGTATTTCTTGATTTTACTTATGTGAATAAATGCTTAGACTACAATCGCAACGAGTGGTTCAAAATACAATATATATAACTATTTCTTTGTAATTTCATGAACATTAAAATCAATCATCTCAATGCACAAACTGACACCTACAGTTTGTATGTTTTTTATTTACTTTTTGTGAATTCTAATTCCACTTCTCTTTATCATTTTATTTGATATTTTGTGATGTTTATTCTTTGCGATATCAAGCCTGTTACTTTGCCTTGTCTTTGGCTTTTGGTCTAATAAATTTCCACTTCAGCGCATTGCTGCGGTCATTTATTGTATATTTAATTTTTATAACATGTAAAGACTTGTTTAATAGAAGGTAATGTTTTAAAGACTAGTTTTGGCTTTGCAAAGCTTTGGGCACGAGCGTCCATGATGAATGTTGATCACATTGTATACTAGAATTTTTGTATCATAATTTATTTTACTTTCCCATTAAAATATATTATCCGGATGGTTTGGCAGACATTCAGTTAAAGAATACATACCACAACTTTTCCATTTAATTCTACACGTAAAACGGTACCAATACTGCCTCTTCCACCATCCTGATCTTTATACCGCCAGTCTTTCCCTGTTAGATATTATCACATACAAAGTTATGAGAAGTTTAATATTTGTAACCTGTAATAGTTTTATACAATACGATACTTATATAAGCCACAATTGAATAATACTTCCAAATATCATAATCTTCATACAATAAAAGAATTTGTAATAGCATATAAACTTTTGATTTTTCTACACTGTATACAACCCTCTCACATGATAAATTAAAATCATCTGTTTTTCGTGAGCTAATGTTTCTCCACTAAACAAGGTTTACAAAAATATATCTATCTGGTATCAGGTAAGTAAAAGGCTTCCTTTATTAAAAAACACTGATTCTTACAAAAATTCCTCTGAGACTGATGTTAACATGCTGGAATTTCTCACCAACAATGTCTTCGTTGAGTTTGGGGTGTATGTTGTTTAACAAATGATCGGCATCGCAATGGGACACACTGTTCGCCGCTTTTGACCGACCTGTTCTTTGTTTTCATACGAAGCTAAATTTTTACCGGGGCCACTGAATCAGAAAGAAAAGATACTATCCCTGTCCTTTAATTTCAGTTTCCGCTATACAGATGATGTTTTGTCACTTAATAATCGTTCTTTTAAAGGATTAACTACATCTCATCTATAGCAGTGAAATTAAAGAGACTACAGACTTCATATCTAGATTTATTCTTGTAATTAGATAATAATGGGCGATTGAAATCAAAGCTTTATGACAAACGTGATCGTATTAATTTTCCTATTGTGAACTTTCCCTTTCTTAGCCGTAACATACAAGATCTCCACCATATGTGGTGTGCATTTCACATTCCGCTCATGTGAGTTATACGGCGACTTTATCGACAGGGCGATATTGCTGTCACATAAACTTATGTTCAGTCTCGGTTAATTTCATCATTCCAAAAGTTTTACGTGACTTGTTTGGTCGAATCGAAGTTTCTCTCTCGCGTATGGACTAGATATCTTAAGTTAGATTTCACGTCCTTCTGTAATTGAAACCTCACCGGACTTGACACTTCACTGGCAATGTGACCGGTGCCGTTTACTGAGCAGGACAGGCTTACCCTTCCGGAGCACCTGATGTCACACCCGGTTATTAATGGGATTTCATATTGCTAGTGCTTTACTTTCTGTGCTGTCTTGTTCTAGTTTTGTTTCCTTTACATACGTTTTTTATTCCTTTTAGTGATACATGCATCATTGTGGCCTTTGTTTGTTGTGCTCCGTTCTCTTGTCTTTTCCTTGGACTTCTAATTACTGGACTCTTCCAACTGTTTTGTGGCATCGATTTTCTGTTGCCAATATTTCATTGTTCGATTTAGATTCTCATTATTAAATGTTTGTACCAACAAAACAACAGTTAACGACAACAGTTCACTTTCTCAAAGATACAGATTCAAGCAAAGTCACTTACCTCTTTTTACTTTACAACCAACCGCAATTAGTTCATCTACTAGTCTTCTGGGTTCATTTACTACTCTTATGTCAAATATCTGTCTATCTTCATTATAATGATAACAATTTTTATGTCCGTTGTCCCATTCCACCCAAATCATTTCTTCAAAATAAAAAATATATTATCATAGTAATTAAACCATCTGTAATAAAACCAGATAAACATATTAACAAACACAAGCTACAACATAGATACACCGAAAATTAAAACGCAATCTCCTACAAGTTTTCTTGGCTTGACTTTTTCTCAGAACATGCTTTAGGTAAATTATATTTTGTGTATAAATAGATTTTAGTTATTATAGGAATTAAAATCTAAAACTACAATAAAATTTTTGCAAAAAAATTCGTGTGAAGTGTGTCGTTTTTGTCGAGTAAAAGATTACCATCATTTTCTTCTCCTATTACTGTCCCGGCCATACCAGAGTCTTGGTTTTTCCAGTGCCAGTTTGGGCCTCTTCGCACACGAGTCCCCAACTGAAGTGCTCGCCATTTTGGTTTCTTAAATCGACCGTGATATCGGGTAATTGGGTCAAGCAGCAACATTACATGGTCAGTTATATCATCCTAAATCAAAATA
This sequence comes from Mytilisepta virgata, assembly GCA_028015205.1. Lineage (NCBI taxonomy): Eukaryota > Metazoa > Mollusca > Bivalvia > Mytilida > Mytilidae > Mytilisepta > Mytilisepta virgata. The sequence goes on from CM051517.1 coordinate 7,178,006, forward strand.
ATTATATTTGTAAAGCAGAGCGAACATATTCCAGTCTCCTTCCTTTTTATTTAATCTGTTCACTTGTGTCGTTTACACTGCTGGTGGACTGTAAGTCACCGAAGGCATTATCAGCCCAGTAGCCAGAATATTGTCCTTGAATAATTGATTACTTAAATGCCTTTAAATTTTCAAGAAATTTCTAAGGCTCGTCCTTTTGATTCAGAGGTAACCCTTAGCTGAGTTTGGATTCATGTTTGTTTTAATTGCTTTGGGTTTTGATGGTTGTGATTATTAATTCATCATTATATCTTTAACCGGATTTCCAACATTGTGATCTTGTGCACTGGTGATGTGTTGTCAGTCAACGAAATGGCCATACAATGCATCAATTTATTTCGGATTTTGTTATTACTTAACAATTCAAAAGTTTCAAAAAAGTTATGTTCAGTGTCAAATAAACAGAAACGGAAATGGTCTTTCATCTTGGTTGCGCAAAAAGATATAAAAATATTTCGATGTTTGGCAGCTTTGATAACTGTATTTAGCAAATGATGAGCCTGGCGATTCACACGATCCGTTGAACACATTAATATATCAAGTAAAACTTACATGTTTATCAAATTCTTGAAGTTTGGCCGTTAGAACTGCTGTTTTCACAATACTTTTGTTTAACTCGGCAGATGACTCTAAAACATTTGCTATTTCTGATGCGTGCCACTGAAATGGAAGAAAATCTCAACCAAAAAAAAAAAAAAAAAAAAAATGGACATCAGGAAAAGTCATCAATGACATACCAATCAATCAAAGCAACCCAACTGACAGAATGCCGGACAAAAAAGAACAAAAGAGCACAAAACACAAACATGAACACAACATAGAGACAGGATAGTCTGACTTGTGCATCAATATTGGTATCATGGAATATATTAATTACTAATCGATACCGCTGCTGGTGGACTGTTAGTCCCTGGGGCATCACATGCTCAGTTGCTTGTATTTCGATACTATCATGAAAATGTCACTACTGTAACAAAATTTGTTAAATTTTCTAAAACTATTGAGTATCTCCCTGGATCTCGTACATAGCTCTGTCCTTACATGGTTCTAGTTTTACGCTTTTTGATTATTTTATCATTTGAGTTTTGGGTTATTGTTTGCGCGTTCAACATTTTAGTCCTTGAGATCAACTGATCAATAGTAAATGTGCACACTTGTGCATTAAAATTGATACCATGGAATATTTATAATTAAGAATAGTAAACTTAATTAAGTTGAGAAATTACCATAAATACAGAGGACACTAAACGGAATTTTACATTTTAACGTCCAATCATTGTATTGCCTCGAATTTTACTGTCTATAATTCCCCATCATTTTTATTTCTTTCTGTAAACAATCCCTTTTTTACAATTTAGATTATGGTTTACCGAATTTCTAAAAAAAATATAATCTTTCTATAAGTATTATTTTCCGATATTTGAATTATATGTATATCAAAATTTCATTCTATTCATAACTTCACTGGTCCCTTCAAATTTCTGACATAAACCAAACTTTTCCAAACATTATCTTAATATGGGATTTTCAAAATAAATCTCTCTAAATCATGACTACATTGTATGTAGAGACCGTAAAGGATGTAGCATTAGAAATTTAGACCTAACTTCATCTGTTCTAATTAATTATTCTTATTATTCAATCAACAAAACGTTCGAACATATTAAAAGGACCAACGTATACTTACCAAAACTTGTGTATGAAAACATAAACGATGAATCTGTTCCGGAGGTATAAGTTTTCCGTTTGTTTTTGTAGCGATTTTACCCATAATCTAGTAAAACAATTAACATTCATTGAGATTTCATATAGATTAAATATCACTAATAATACTTGTATCTTTGTTTAGATATCTTCTCTTGTTAAGTCAAAAAATTTTGAACAACTTAGTAAATATTTTTCTTGTATTTATAAACGAAAAAGCGAAAAATTGTTTAAAACATGTTTATGTGGAAGATACATAAATGGGTAAGCATTCTGATGACTGATAACAATAGTATTTTTCAATTCCTATTGCCCATGTGCTTATCGATTTTGCAATGAATTCACCAATTTATGCCATAGTTAACAAGAAGATTTATTTCATACTCACATCAGTACTGGATGAACCGAACGGTACACAGTGTATTCTGATACCGCGTCTAGCAATGTCTGCAATGGTTCTGTCTAATTCGTGATCTCTCACCAAGTTAGTCTGAAATTAGTAAATAAATTACGTATAAGCAATGTTCAAGCATAATGATCTGATGCAGTATACTGTCTTAAACAGCCTAGGGACCGCAAATTTAGAAGAAAGTAAAGCAATCAAGCGCTGTTACAATGTAAAAGCATTAAAACCAATATATTGAAATCTGCGTAAGAACTAACTACCTACATGTATAAACAATCGTACGGCATAAAGCTCTGATGCAAGAAGCTAACATTCAATACAATATATTTACATTGCAACATATCAGGGCAAGCAAGTTCGTAAAAGCAGACAAATTAGTTGTAATTATGGGAAATAACGCAAACATTTAAACAAAACCAAGACAGATAACACAGACACCCTCTTACAACTAAATCTCAGGGGCTACAGAAGCGGAAGAACTGCAAACACAATTCGTTGTTGATACATGCGTTATTGGTAAATAGGTGTATTTTCCTTGTTGAATACAAAATTACAAGGAAGTGTAACAAACAAGAAATTAATATTCAACATTTTGTACTAAAATATTAAATTTTAGTTGCTAAAATATTATTTTATATATCCAAAAATTATTGTTATAAGGTATTACTAGAACGGATGAAACAGCTAGAGCGCCAATACTATCTCTATCTTCTTCATTCAGTGCCTCCACACGGGTAGGTACACCATCCGTAAATAATATCATGCATGTGAGGAAATCGTGGTTAGCAATGGTTGTAGGATTTACTGAAATAAATTCAATGATAAATTAAGAAATATAGTTCTTCTTAGAAAAGGGGTTCAATGATCACCAAATAAAGAAGACTGCAACACGTATTCATATTTCCTCAATCGCAATAGATAAATCAGCGAATAACGTTTATCCTCACAAATATGAATATCATAAGAAACAATCCTATCACATAAAATCAAAATAAGAGGTGTTATGTCCACAAGTTATGAGTATTATACAATGTGATAAAAAAAAAAAAACAACAACAACAACAAAGTCACATAACTCTTGTATAAATCGCTGAATCAAAATGACAGTAAAGTGTGATCATCTTGATGTCATAGGTAACAATCCTGCAAAATATAAACCAAATATACCCTTTAGTCTCATATGAGTTGTTTTCAGAAGGTATGCATATGATACAATTTAATAAAAAGCAACAAAGTCCCATAACTCTCGTAAAACTTCAAAATAACGGTATAATGTGATAATTTTCATATCACAGGTAACAACTCTGTAAAGAATAAACCAAATCTGTCCAGTATTTTCCTATGATTTCCGTCCACGAAGTTATTGGGACGGACGGACGGACGGAAAGAAGGAGACCATTCCTAAGTCCTTGCATCGTGGACAATAAAGTTTACCTAATTTTATGTAAACGCATTTTTGTTAAAAATATTTATAAAGAAACATGTGTATCACCACATCACGAATATAAAGAGGAAATATATTTTTTTAAGAATCGTAATCAGTGGACAACATTTTAAGGGCTTTGCTGAACAACTTAAATTGAAATGTGGATTTAACCAGATCTGCCTCTTAATGTGCTGCCTTTTGGTTAATCTTATAGAAGACCTGTGATTCAGGCCCTAGACTGGTTTCGAGAATGTGTGTGCTTTTGGATTAAACCAGATCTGCCTCTAAATGTGCTGCCTTTTGCTTAATCTCATAGAAGACTTGTGACAAAGTTCCTGGAATATATTATTATTCAAGAAGCATTACCATCCGGAAATCACAATTTCCGTAGAAATCAAAGAATAAAGAGAATTACATTTATGTCTGAGGACTACTTACGATGTGTTATTCCTGATAGTGCCATCAGCAGTCCTGCAGCTAATGGAGATGGTCCAGCAGGTTTCAGTTTTCCTACAAAAATGGCAGCTACCTTTTAGTCCTAATTGTTTTTTTTTGTGTTTTGTCCTTTGCTACTAACGATGTTGTTGGAAAAAACTTGGAAAAAATGACAAATATACCTAAGGAGCAATAAAAAAACGTAATACATTGGACAGACAAACCTGGGAAGACAAATGAACAACCAGAAGAACAACAAATAAACATAGAAATTTAAAATACAATGAACAACACGAACTCCTATAAAAACCAGGAGTGAGCCCAGGTGCTCCGGAGGGTAAGCAGTTCCTGATGCGTATACGGCACCCGTAGTGAAGTTCAGCAAAGTCAATCCGGTGGAAGTCACAAATCAGTACAGGTACATGAAATGTTACGACAGTGGGAACAGGTTCAACATCATCTTAGATATTGTGACACTGTAATGGTCAATCAATTCGTGATGACGTCCGTAAAATTTCCTAAGTGATGACATCAACTTATCCCTGATAAAACCCTGGTTAGGGTTTGCCGTATTATATATTTTCATAATTCTATATATTATAACATTGATATATTTCGAAAACACTTGTTTTTGCTCACTGTCATCTGGCAGATGTCGATCACTGACTAAATATTTAAAAATCACCACCGACCTAATCTCTAACATATTGTTGGAATGTCTGATAATTTGACTCTGATCCGCCAAGACAAATAGATAAACCATTAAAAAACTAATAGCTTGAAAAGTCTTCACTTCTGAAACCACCTAGTCAATCAGGACCAAACTTAGCGTGTAAATTGAAACCAAAGAACCGATCTATCTACTAAAAATAAACTAGAATGAAATGCATTCTAATTTTATTTAATTCATTAATATTTTCATTATAAGGTAGTAAGATATGCGTATAAAAGATTCTGATTGCGTCTTGTTCATTTACCCCTTTCCATTTAAAATAAATGTGTTGGAACCAAATATTCCGTATCAAATACTTAATTACCTAATTCTGTTTTTAGTTCACCATAATCAGCATGAGGCCAAGATATTAGCTTTGTTTCTTCCCCAAAGTAGGCAAGTCCTACATTGTCCTTAATATCATATTTAAAATGAACCTGCTGGAGACCTGAAATGATCTTATTCTTTAATTCTGTTTGGAATAAGTTTATAAATAGAAAAAAGAAATGTACATGCATGAATTTTAGGACAGGCATATAAAAATGTGAAGTTCAACTAATTTTATCCGAGCCCAAACTTCTGTCTTTTATAAATGTACCGACAAATTAAATCACAATCTTTATTTGAGGATTAAAATTTTTAAATAGTTACAAATGAAAATATACTGTTTTAGGGCAGAAAATAAAATGTGATTAGTATTGAAAACCAGTACAAAAAAAAAAAAAGTTTTAGATCAGAGGTCTCCCGGAATGACTTATCTTTATATCGGTGAAAAAATCGTTAAGTTTTGCGAATACGAATATTATTGTCCAGACATGTCCATGACTGGCAGGCAATACATGTGACAATTATTTTGGTATAGAATCCAGGTTTTACTATCGGTTTGAAATGACACAGCATTAATTTTGCAACGTCCTCCAACATAAAATAGTTATTATTACATTTCGTATTAATGATAAGGTCTGCAAGATGTTTTTTAATTGGATTTGGTGGATCAATTCTTGACACTAAGTCCCGTCATATATATAACAAAAGTCAAAGAGGGGAAATATACCTAAGGAGCAAAAAATACCTAAAAATAAGGGAACAGCTTTTATTCCTGTTCTTCATCTTAAAGTCACAAAAAACTCGAACACAAGTACATGTTCAAGAAGAGAAAGGTTTGTGCACATTTCTTTGCTAAAAGTCTGAGGGTCTTGGCTCTAAGATAAATCAACATATTACATTTGTATATACGAAAACTGTCATAATTAGCTCGAAAGTCAATATTCATAGCAGGTGAGGTAATTTGGCTGGTTTTCCAACATTTTTATCTCGAGCACTGCTGACGAGTTTTCAGTCAACGAAATGGTCATACAGTGCATCAAATTTATTTGGTATTTTGTGATACATTTTATGAGTACCACTAGGTCTATGTGACTGCTGGTGGACTGTAAGTCTCCGAGGGCATTATCAGCACCAGTAGCCAGTAGCCAGAATTTTTGTCCTGGCACGATTCATCACTTAAATGCTTTAAAATTTTTCGTTCAAAATTTTACAAAAATTACCAGAAATTTTTAAGGCTCTTCCTTTTGATGCATAAGTAAACCCTAGCGGAGTTTGGATTCCTGTCTGTTTTAATTGTTTTGGTTTTTGATGGTTGTGCTTATTAATTCACCATTATATCTTTAACCGGTTTTCCAACATTTTGATCTCGAGCACTGCTGATGAGTTGTGAGTAAACGAAACGGCCATACAGTGCATCAAATTTATTTGGTATTTTGTGATACATTTTATTGGCAGTAATGCGAATGAACTGGAAACCTTTTGCATTGGACGGTAAAATAATAAGGACAATCAATAAGTACTTGTTATCAGTAAAACGAATTCATTTGATATCTGCTATATGCAATTCTTTGATACCAATTTATATATTTTATAGTAATATTGGTAAATCATAAAAGAGATTCATCTAATACACAAGATACATTATCTACATTTCACGGTATTTATAACTATGTGTATCGAATTTTTAATTGAAAATTAGTACCGTTTAAGTATTCTGTAACTGTTTTTATCATCAAGTCAAACTTCTCTCCTTTCATACTCTCTGATGTGTCAAGTAGAAGCATGTACTTATGACCTTTTGAACTTACTTTGTCTAAACGCATAACATACTGTAGGGCAACTATTGAAAAATAAAAAAAATAAAATTATAATGAAAAAACTGATTTAGTTTTTCGTTTTTAAAGGAGCCAGGAAAAAAGTATATTTTTCGATAGGTAATATTTGGTAATATTTCTGTCGTTATTTATAAACATTGACTGTTAAGCCTTCTTTATCGTTCCGAAGATGTCTTCTTGAAGCATGTACTCATCTAGGTTTAACCCTCTTTATTGTGTGCGTTTTTTTATATATCATATGGTCCTGGATTTCTATTATTTGTGATTGTTAAGTAGTAAAACCTTTTGAATTTTTTTTCATGTAAAGGTGTTATCTGATTACGTGAAAAACACATAAAACATAAGACAATCACGCAGTTCAATGAAGAAAATGCAAAGATTTTGTTATAAGGAATCTTGAGAAATGATCACATTAAAAAATTGTGCATACAAAATTTAATTCACACACAATGATAAATGAAGGATGAAATAGATATGCAAGATGTATTCCTTCAAAAGCAAGAACTGCACAACTGTAGAACAATAGAGAATATATACATATAACTAAAACGCGAGGATAGATGTTACCATTCTACATTACCCAAAAGAAAACCCAAATTATACAATATGGTAAAACATGAACGTGTGAGTAAATGCACACGAGAAATACAAATAACAAATGAACAGCGATTGACATTAACATTTCTATGTATTTTCACGATGTATGGTTTTGAAGATTATTTTTTACCTTATTGAATATTTTACAGTTTATTCACTGTTTTTATTTTGCAAACCCGGTTAAATCTAAAATAAATAAGCCAAATGCTCATACCTGACTATAGGACCAAGAGAGCTCCTAGGAGCAACTGACGAAACAAAAAGACAAAACACCAACGGATCCACAGCTATTAATCATGACCAAAATAAGTGAAAAAAGTGAATTGCTTCAACAAAATAATGATTTCCAAACGACGTTTGGCTGATTTCCACTTAACGTTTATATGCTTTTATCTGGGAGCAAAAATATTCACCTTCCATCTGAGACTGTGTTGCGATATGTGTCCATTCTTCAAAGGAATGCACGTTCTGTTTGTGGTCAAAATCTTTAAAGACAAAACATAATAACACATAATGTGATAAATAGCTGATTTTATTTAAAAAAATAAATATCAAATAAAAGAACCCCCCCTCTAAAAAAAACCACAACCATTATAAATGTAGCATAGCAACACCAGATAATGCATTCTAACTCTTTGGGATACCTAATTAGGAGAAATTGAAATGCGTGTTATTGATTCCATTTTTGACCTTAAGCACAAGCATTAAAATACCATTTGAAATGTCGAAATGTTCATATTCTTAAAGGTACGAAAACTTGCCTCTTTCTGCCATTTGAGCCATTGTCATTATCCCGGTATGTTTTCGCGTCAAAACCACACTTTGTTCAGTAGATCTTCTACTATAAAGATAATGAATTAGAAACTATATTTGCTAATTAAAAAATAACGTGTATCTGCTTTCGTGTCTTTTAAATTGGCAGCGGAGTACAGTACCACGCGGAAGCTTTGTATGTTCATTAGGAAACTTTCTTACGCATTCTTTTATGCAAATATAAACTTATTTATTTGAAAAAAGAAAGCGGACGACAGAAGGATGCTGATTTATATGATAACACGTAATTCATGGTTTGAGGACTATTTCGAGTATTTATTCTGAACACAGAGACAAACTCAATGATGAATAATCTCTTTATAAAGTCACGGTGATTGATACACCGCATTAATTCCACTGTTGGTATTGACAGTATATTTTAAGTTAAATTTGTTGGTAATTTTCATGTGACTCAAGTTAAGGATTCCTCGATATTGGTTAGCTGTCAATAGTTATTGAGTAGGAAGATTTTGTCGTGAGAATACCTATCACAGGTTAATTATGGAAGCACTTTTGTATACACATGGGTTCTTTGTAAAACATTTACCAAAGGTTCAATTAATATAAAATGCACTGTAAAGGGAAATAAAACTAAAGATCAGGTTATTGCTTAATACAGATGGTCAATATGGCAGGTTTTACTGTATATAAGTTTTTTCTAGTTACCTTTGTTTCTCAATATTCACAGTTATATTTGGTGTTGTTGATTTTGAGACATTTTCACTATCCACAGTCTCCACGGCTTGATCTGATAACTCTCCTTTATAACATATCTTTTTAGAACGATAGTAAATTCTGTTGTCCAGGTGTTGATTCGTCTTACTAAATTTGAATCCTGATTCCAAACGTTTTACCTTCGGTTTACTATATGCCTTTCGCTCTGGGACTGTATCTGACTTTAAATTTTTTAATGTATCAACATTCTGACGATTATCAGAAGTTGCATGTAGTTCAATACTTGTTGGCGATCGTTGAGACCGAGGGTTGGCCTGATTTTCGTCATTATTAACAGTATCAGGTTTACTGCGATCTTCCTTTGTGTGTTCTAGTACATTTTGTTTTGTTGAAGAAACTTCTTCAGTTTCTCGTTTAACTTCACTCGACTGCCCGTTTGTGGGAACATTTACTCCTACTGATTTCTGTAAACTTTCGTCACTTTTTGAGAGATCACTACAAGTCAACTTTGATGCTTCTGTTTGATTAAATTTTGAGATAATAACAGATATATTTTCTACTTTCCTAGATAAGGTACCGACATCTTCAACAATTGTCTGTAATTTGTATGAATTTTGTCTTTTTGTTTCTTCAACCTTAATCAAACGCTTCTCTATTCCTAAAATAAAGAAAATAAATTATTGTGAGGAATGGTTCACTTAAAATGTTCTTATATTTTCAATTTTACCTTTTTCAAAATGCATTAATCAAATATTGCGCCTCATTTACTTAATACACTATAACAGCTAAATAAAACATTTAAAAAACGCCATACCGTCAAGTCTGTTTATTTCATCTGTAACAGCAGACCTCCTACAACGAGTATGAAAGAGTTTTAAGCTTTAATTTGAGCAAAGTTTGATTAACACTTGATATGCTATATTATGAAGCCAAACAGTGCAATGGGCAAACAATCAACAAAATGAAGAATTAAAGAACTTGAATTCAAGTGGTTTTGATGAAATTACATTTTTTATAAAAATGAAACCTTTCAGACATATTTTTGTCTGTATCCACAAGAACATGGCCATTTTGATTACACAATGTCGACAAAGATCCAATATTATTATTTCACGGCTACTGAAGGGGTTAATATACAGGAATAATATATTTGTGCTCCAAATAACATTTTCTCCAATAAGGCCGTTTGGCAACCTTACTGGCCTATTCAATTCAGTTCAAACTCTTTATTCCATAAAGTAAACGTACAATATATTTTCTTATTTTCATTCAAGGGATTCGAATTTCAAGGCTGTCATTCTTTGTATCATGGAGAGATTTTGTTCGCTTCAGTACACAGTAATATCGGACAAGTAGTACTTACTCGTTTTTAACGGTTGTTCTTTCTGTAAGTTGATGTTGTATTTCATTCAAATCTGAAAGCTTTTTTTCAACAGATCTCAACTATAAAAGATGTACAAAGCCCCAGTAATACAACCGTTTTCATATTTTACTTAATCCACATTGTTCGTCCGAATTACATTATGTTATGTAGGAAGTAACGTAGAACTCCAAAAACACGTAATGTCAATGTTCAAACAGTATTTTTCAAGATACTGCTAACATGAATCAAAACTTTTGTCATGTGCCGGTAAAAGCTAGACTTTTTAAATTATCACATCCAATCTAGCTCATTATATAAATAAATACGCGTAACTTGTTCATTTTGGATATACAAATGTACAAATTTGAATTTCATGTTATGCTACAATTGCATGAAGAAAAAAAAAAAAAAAACACGAAACCTCCGTGAATTGTTGATTATCAGTTCATTTTGAGAGTGGCGTATACGGAGCAGCGACTGTCTATCCTTCCGGAGCACATGAGTTCACTCCTGTTTTTTATAGGAGTCCGTGTTTTTCATTGTTTTTTTAGTATTCAGTATTTATTTGTTGTGCTTGTGGTTGTTTATTTGTCTTTCCGGGTTTGCTGTCTAATGGATTTCGTTTTTTTTATTTGTTCCTTAGGTATATTTGTTCTCTTCCTGGTATAACTGCTATGACATGGTGTTTAGATTTTCTGTTGGCCAATTTTGAAATTCTATTATAAGTAGGGTTCAAATCCCGCTGCCGAAATCAGTCTTACCTTAAATTTGGCCAAACTGTTTAGGCCCGTTTGGTTCTATTTCTCACAATGGTTTGGTGTTATTGTTTGGTTTTCCAAAGTTTTGGTTACGAGCGTGAAGGTTAAACCAGAAATGTGTATTCAATGTACGAGATTTGTGATTTAAGTTTCTTTTATATATCCAGTCGCGCTAAACTTTCAAGGGATTACACAAAAATGTATCTAATATGCTGTGTTATTATACCCGCATTGCGGGTATATTGCCGTTGTCTCCGTCCATTCATCTGTCCGTCTGGCCGTCCGTCCGTCCGTCCGTCACACTTTTTTGTGACATCAACTCAGTTTTGGGTATAGCATTTAAATTCCTTCACAGTAGTGTTGCATTTATCCTGTAGATGCGCAATAAGGTTTTAAAAGTTTTGATTTCGCTCAAGGGATGAAATGTGGGACCGAAAACGAGCGAATTATCAGAATATACTTGTGACATCAAGTCCTCATTCATTATAGATGCAAGGCTTCTAAATTCATTATAGAATGATTGTACATATGATGTAGATGTGCAATAAGGTTTTAGAATGTTGATTTCTTTCGTGGAGCGAAATTTGGGACCGAAAATGAGCGAATTTTCAAAATATGCTTAAAACATCAATTTTTGAAGCATTTTTTTTATTCCAGGCTTCTGGTTTCTTTATAGGTAAATTGTCAATGGTGTAAAGATGGAAAGACAGGTTTCAAAATTTTCATTTTCGCTTAATGGAGGAAATCAACAAATTGTCAAAATATGAATGTGGCATCAACTCCTTATTGATAATTGATGCTAGGCTACTACTTTGATTATAGAATGATTGTACATATGATCTAGATGCGCAATAAGGTTTATTGATTTCTTTCTTGGAGCGAAATTTGGAACCGAAAATAAGGGAATTTTCAAAATATGCTTAAAACATAAATTTTTTAAGCATATTTTACTCTAGGCTTCTGGTATCTTTAAAGATCAATTGTCCATGGTGTAAAGATGGAAAGACAGGTTTCAAAATTTTCATTTTCGTTTAATGGACGAAATCTACAAATTGTCAAAATATGAATGTGACATCAACTCCTTATTGATTATTTATGCTAGGCTTCTACTTTGATTATAGAATGATTGTACATATGATGTAGATGCACAATAAGGTTTTAAAATTTTGATTTCATGCTTTGAGCAAAAATCGGGACCGAAAATGAGCGAATTTTCAAAATATGATTAAAACATCATTTTTTGAGGCATTTTTATTCTAGGCTTCTGGTTTCATTTACATTAATTGCTGAGGCATTTGTTATGCTAGGCTTCTGGTTTCTTCATAGGTAGATTGTCCATGATGGACAGATGCAAAACGATGCTCAACACACAATTTTAGACCCATGGCATATAGGAAATATTATGATTGTTATCCCCGCACTTTCGAAGAAAGTTCGAGGTATAGCGATTGTCTCCGTCGGTCCGTCCGTTTGTCACACTTCTTTGTGACATTAACTGCTCCTTCACTTTTGGTTTTAGGAATTTAATTTCTATATAGAATGGTTGCAAACCACGTTTGGATGCGCAATAAGGTTTCACAGGGGTTGAACTTCGAGATTTTGGAATTCAAGCTTGTGACCTAAACTCGTCTTTTATTTTTCAATTTATGTATTTTATTTCCATACAGTATTGTGAGGGACCATGTGCAGATGCGCAATAAGTTTTTAGAATTTTGATTTTGAAGAATGTAGGCCCACAGGGTCGAATTTCAAAAATTTTCAGTTGAAGATGAGGATGTAAACTCTTTATTTTTGCATTTTTCTGTATGTTAGTGTCATGCACAATATGTAGATGTGCAACAAGGTTTTAGAAGTGTTATTTTCTAAAATTGGGGCACACAGGGGTCGAATTTCAAAAATTCAATTTAAGCTTGTGACATAAACTTGTTTTTCATTTCCCACTATATAGCATTGTCATGCACATTAAGTAGATGTGCAGTAAGGTTTTAGAAGTTTCATTTTCTAAAATTCGGACCCACAGGGGTCGAATTTCGAATACTGTCAATTAAAGCTTGTGACGTAAACTCCTTTATCATTTTTCAATTTATGCACTTCATATCTATACAGTAGTGTCATGCAGTAAGGTTTTAGAATTTTATTTCAAACATTGACAATTTAAGTTTGTGACATAAATATTTTTCATCTGTGATTTCTCATAGGATGATTGCATAACATCTTTAAATGGGCATAAGGTTTTAGATTTATGCAATTGGGTAGGTGTCCCAACTAATTGCAGGGGTGCGGGGATAACTGTCGATTCCGACAGTCCAGCTTTGTTGTCAAAATATGCTGTTGATTTTTTTTCTCATTTAAAGCAAAAATGTAAATAAATTTTCTGACCTCATCAAATCTGCCAGCACCCCACACCCCCTCCCCTCAAATTCAAATGGCCATCCCCTTATTGGGCTATGTGGGATGGACTGAAATGGTTTTTGCTAAAAAAAAAATAAATATGAAAACAGCTGAATCCAGATGTGGCACTGGGTTCTGCGAAATTCCCTTTGAATTTGTTATTTAAAAAGTTTTTTAAAACTATTTTCTGTGAACTTGTGATCATTTTGTTTGAAAATAACAACATTGTGATAAAAAGTAACAACACTGTCCTGAAATTCGACAACATTGTCATTAAATGTAATTTCCCAACAAAGAAATTCACAAAGTTAATGTGAGAAGTCAATTAAAGAATATTGGGGATTAACATAAAGATACTTAATCCTAAAATAAACTCTGCATGGTTTATTTTAACTCGGGTAAGTTTTGTCCTTACCACTAAATTTGCAACAAAATTATCACTTTGATGAAACAAATGTGGGGTGCGGGTATAACTGTCGTTTCCGACAGTACTCTAGTTTAAGATTGTACTTACAGCTTCAGCAATATCCATGGCCAGTTATCAAACTTTGATTTTCACATGTTCTAAAATATAGCAATCTATTATAAAATTTTACAAAATACACTAATACATGTATTAATATAATTAAAAACAGATATCGTGCTGTCAAGTCTCAGATAGTTGCATTCTTTCGAAATTCAGCATAAAAATGTCCTGAAAACAGGACAACTAAGCAATTATTTTGACTACTATTTTAGTTATATAAAAACTAAACAAACAGAAAAATGAGTACCAAATCTATTCTTCTATCATCCTGGTTTTATTGACATTATATTCTGCTTTAAAACATTTTGGTTATAGTATTGATTTAGCTCCCACTTTTCTGGACATGACCACTGATTGGGTGGATGGGAACGTTTCTGGTGGCCTCAGGTCATCAAGCTTACTGTTATTAGCATCTAAGTTTCTGTGAACTGTTTTCATTACTGATACGTCAAATCTTACTATTATTAAACTTGATTAAAATATAATAATATGAATAATAATAATAATAAAAAAAAAAAATAAATAAAAAAGTCGATAACACAGGTTCGCATCTATTTCACAGCATTTTCGCATCAAATTTCTTTTACTGTTCATTCATGATTTCTTTTTAATTTACAAGACTAATCTAATAACTGTAAACCCAGATCAATTAATATCTATCTATGGTGACTATATTAATTCAATTCACAAACAGTAAATGATTTACCCGCTGCTGGGCCCCACACAGCAAATTCTTGACAGAGTGTCCACCGATTTTCGGCCACGAGCACTGCTGCATGGTTTGTGTACATCCGATATAACAGAAAATTTCTAATCTTTGAAAGGAAATTAATTGTATCCAGCAGTTAGGAAAACGAAAGTACTTTGATAGATCAAAAATTATCTGAATCTAAAACTTTACAAAGCATGTTGTTTTATTTAGTTAATAAACTGGTAATTTTGTGATGATGTTAAATGGCTTACACATTCTCACCTTACAGTGAATATATTGTTTGTATCTTCGCTCTTTCCATTATTTAGCTTCCCTTTTTCGAAAAGAGTATTCTAAAAATAGACACAAATATAAAAAGCTATTTTTAAATATATCAGGTATATCACATACCGTTTTTACTATTCATAATTACGCGTATACAAAAAAATTAGAATGGTTGTTAGCTCATTTTATTTGTTATGTTAATTGCAAAGCAAAGCTTTTAAGCATTAATTAGGGAACAACCATTTAACTTTAAGGGAGGGGGGAAGGGTTATGGTTTGTTGTGAAAAAATATTCCGATTCCACAGGGAAGGAAAAATTTTGTTTTACAAAACTATGGACAATTTTTTCTTGTTTAGATGTATTTAAAAAAAAATTAAATTATTGAATCCGAGAATTGATTTAAAAAATCACAAGCAATACAAGGAAAGCTTTAGAACATTATTTTATACAAACCTGACTTGATTTATTTTGAACATAATACAAGATTTTCCTAAGTTTTTCAGTCACACTTGACCTTTCAGTGATTAACCAATCAAGGATGAAGAGCAACAATCATGACAATCAAAGCATTGTTCCTTTTTAGCTCACCTGGCCAAACGCCATGTGAGCTTTTGTCATCACTTGGCGTCCGTCGTCCGTCCGTCCGTCAACTTTTCACATTTTAATCTTCTCCTCTGAAACCACTGGGCCAAATGGACTTAAACTTGACAGGAAGCATATATGGGGGGTCCTTTAAAAATTATCCTCATTTCGTTCTGATCGGACTACAAATATGGCCGCAATGGGCGGTTCTGGTTTCTGATTGGCTGATATAAAAAAAAAATCTTCTCAGAAATCGCTTGGCCAAATGGAACGAAACTTGACAGGAAGCATCTATAGGAGGTTCTTTACAAAGTCCCCTCATTCCGTTCCGATCGGGTAAAAAGCATAGCCGCCATGGGAAATTCTTGTTTCTCATTGGATGATTAAAAAAACATTTTTTTTCTCTGGAATTACTGGGCCAAATAGAACGAAACTTGACAGGGAGCATCTATGAGGTTCTTTACAAAGTTTCCTCATTTTGTCCTGATCGGACTACAAATTTGGCCACCATGGGCAGTTTTTGTTTCTGATTGGCTGATATAAAGACATCTTCCCTGAAATTGCTTGGTCAGATGGAACGAAAGTTGATAGGAAGCACTTATTAAGTTTCCTCATTTCATCTTGATCGGACTACAACTATGGCTGCCATGGGGAAGTTCTTGTTTTCTGATTGGCTGATTTAAAGAAATCTTCTTCTCTGAATGAAACAAAACTTGGCGGGAAGCATCTGTGGGAGGTTTTTTACAAAGTTTCCTTGATGAAGAAAAATGTGGTTCCTACAAGACTTACCTCATTTCATAATGATAGGGAGAAGTGACTTCCCTCTTTGAGGTACATCAATAAAAACGGCTTTCATGTCAGTGAACGATACAGGGTCAGCCCTCTGAGCCTCTAGTTTAAATATGCATACATGTACATATACCCAATGTGTGTCTACTCTGTTCTGTGTGGCATTATGATAATTATAATAAAATACAAAGTTCAGAGAAATTGATGTTATATTCCATTTCTAAAGGAATTAATATACAAAAACAAAATAAAAGTCATTAACATATCAGAACAAAATTTAAATTTACAAATGAAAAGTATATGTACATGTAAATGTTTTATTATAAAAACAAATCCATAGTATATACCGGTTTTATTTACTGCTAGTGATTTCATAGGAATAAATACACCTTTTACTATCTGGGAATTGCTCCAAAAAATTTTTCTGATTCGACTGATTTCGAAGAAAAAAATAATTTGGTTTGATTGTAGTCGAAAAAAAATAAAATTGTTACCATACCTTGAAATTTGTTTTTCAAACCAATAAAAAAAAAAACATACCCCCCCCCCCCCCCCCCCTTGAAGTTTAATGGTTGTTCCCTTAAAAGATAAATCAACCACTGAAAATTTCCACCATAACCTTTCAGTTTCAATTTGTATTATTACTTATGGGATCAGAAATTAGGTTTTTTGGTGAAATTTATATTTTATATTGAGAGTTCATGTCATCGTTATGGCCATGTATAAAAATATGCAAAGGCGAAGCATTTTTGGATATCCTTTTAATCTTCTTTCATGATACAACATTTACTTGGTTATATTATTGCTAACAACAAGAGGATATCATTATTAATCTGGCATGTAATTAAGCAAGGTTTCAACTCGGGTGGAGGGTTGTCCTCGATGTCCCATAAGCTAAACTCTCCAAACACTTTTGATTCAAACATAACAAATAGACCCACATTTACAAAACAAAGGACGAAATGAACATTGCAAAATACCTTTCACAAACAAACAAATTGAACATCATTTGTATTTCCTGTTTTCAGCACTACTGACGGAACATACATGTTGTACATCTGAATATCTAAATATTTACATATTACATATATATATACATGTACAGATTGTTTATTAAAATATTAAATGTGTGACTGTATGATGAAATTGTATTTCCGAGTTACAGAGTATCCATAAGTGTTACTTAAACAATCATTAAGACCTAGCTGAAACTGTGTCTAAATACTCATTACACTATATATATTTATTACATGTATGATGTGGTCACTTTACCAAGAAGGAAGTTCAGCTGCAACATTATCAGTTAAACAGTACAGGTATGCAATTGATTATGTATAGACGTTTCATGTTATTTCCAAATATTTAGAATTTAAATTAAAATTTATAAGACAGAATTTATGATCTTAAAATATTGATGTTAAACAAATATTTTTATGGGAGCCAGGGTGGTGAATTTTAAACTAGTCCGTAGCTACCGGGCAATATGTTTTTGTAAATTTCACACACTACAAGCATCCATTAAACAAATTTGTTTAAAGAGTGAATTCGAGAATATTGTTTTTGAAAAATCAAGGATCGTTTCTAAAAATTTATATATTTTTATGTTAAGTACGTTCTTTTCCGGCCTTGTCATCCGCAATTTCCTCCGACTATAAGACTGTAAAGTAAGTATTACATGT
Organism: Mytilisepta virgata; assembly: GCA_028015205.1. Lineage (NCBI taxonomy): Eukaryota > Metazoa > Mollusca > Bivalvia > Mytilida > Mytilidae > Mytilisepta > Mytilisepta virgata. The sequence continues at coordinate 7,196,039 of CM051517.1, forward strand.
AAAAGAACAAGTAAAATTGTTATTGCTAACAACCCTATAGTTTATGAATTACAACATATTAAGTAGATATATTATTATTATATTTTGATCTATGACGTTTTAGATACTGTCAGTATCTAAGGTGCAGCAGCATTCAAGGTTAAAGGGTTGAACATCTGGTTGTAAATCAACATGAAACAATATCTTTCAAATAAGCCTTAAGATAAATCAAATGGAGGCTTCAAGTTTCATTTCATTTCAAACATTTTATTGATATTCAAACCAATAGGATTGGATAACAGGCTAGGCCTATGTTTATCCTCTCTGAATACATGACGGAGGAGACAAGGCATACAAGTTTCATTTTCTTTAGTATAGATTGTTTTCCTTTCTCAGCTTAATTTATACTAAAACGGTTTGTGTTATTCAACATGAACTTCTGGAGATAGCACATTGTATTATTGTCATCATGAATATATTGATAGAAAAGTGTCCAAATATTAAAATAAAAACGAATAGAAAAAATATAAAAAAAGAAGAAAAAAATTACATTGAACTATTTCCTCAATGAACATCCCTCGACTTCACTATCGTATTGACTTGGTTTAAGATCATAACATGAACAGGAACCTTTATAAAAATTGCTACAGCACGTGGGTTCCTTCCTTTCTTTAAATAGGAGATAGTGTTGTCCATAATTGTTACTGTTTTCATTGTTTCTGTGTTGGCTCTTATATTTTTTCATTCGTTGTCGGATTTGTTTGTCCCTGTATATTTAATCGCTGTCTAGGCACACTGTGTTCTTTTCAGTGTTTTCAAATATAAACAACACGGTTGCCAGCATTCTTCAGTAGTTTATGCAAACCACAAGATGCATGCATACATATTCACTTGGCTGCAATATCGCCAGCTCGGCGTTAAACAATATTCAATCATAAATATTCACATAAAAATGTCATCATGCAGTTGTGATTTATAAAATACAATATTTTGCGGTTCATGCTTTTGTAATACATTGTACTTCTTTGGAGGGGTATGATAAACCTGTTGCTTTTGAATATTTTGACATAAATTTGTATACGTAATAAATTCTAAATTAATTTCAGGGACATGGATAATGTATAAACCGAAAAATGAGTATTGTAAGCACGATAATATTTGTATCCCTTTCTCTTGATATAAATGTCGGTGCATATAAAGACGGAATTCCGAAATTTGGATGTGCAGTGATAGAGAAAGCTGATGGCATACATGTGGATTGCTCATCTAGAGATCTTACGTACATACCACCTCTTCCAAAATCAGCCGTCTCTATAGACTTGTCACATAATCGGATAAATACTATTATGTTGGTGATGCCATTTCAAGGTATGACATCACTTAGAGAATTAAATCTATCTAATAATCCGTTAGAGTATGTTTCAGTCAATGTATTCCATGGATTAACAAATTTGACAAACCTATACATGAGGAATTCGTTATTAAATAACCAGAAAGACCTCATATTGGATGTATTATTTTCTGACTTGCATAATTTAAAAATCTTAAATTTTACATTTAAGTTGCCTGAAAACAGGCAATTTAGTCCTATTCCTTGTTATTTAAGATATGATAGTCAACCTTTTGGAAACGTAGATACTTTACAATCAGTAGAGAAGTTAGAAATAGATTCTGCCTTTCTTAAATGGAAATCTAATTCAACCTCTGGCCATTTAAAATATAATTCAAAAACCTTACACCTAATAAACGGATGTGTCTGTTTTTATTAGACATTAACGAAAGATCAGTTTGATCACATGCCACTGCTTGAAAATTTAATTATAGAAAACCCATTTCTGACTGGCGAAGTAACAGATAATTTTATATCCTCACAATCTTATCTTCAACATCTTGCTATTTATGGACCAAATGGATACGCATTAGACCTAATCTACAACGTAACTCAGTCTATTTCGTCACTTTATAACATAAGATCGTTGACATTTCGGATAACATAAGATTAAAGTTTCATTGCAGTTTGGGAGTTTGTAATATAACAGCACTTAGTTCTTTACATACAATTGACTTAAGCGGCAACAGTCTATCTTTAAACATTGCGGAAGAATGTGATATGTTTCCTATGGCTTTACAACACATAAACCTTCAAAATAACTGTTTATCTAGTTCTGAAATTAATTACAGTATTCTACTTTTTAATCAACAATTGAAAACTATAAACGCGAGTGATCAGAGTAAATGTGCTTTCATTTACAGAAATGGTGAATTAAAGCAGACTTGTTCTGATAACACGAATGTCACGTTAAAGGTATTTAAATATGAAGAAGCAGGAAGGTACTATGCTCTAGAAACGTTTGTATTTACAAACTCTTCTGACGCACTGGATTTGGGTGATGAATTCGATTATTTTGTCAATCTTAAATATTTAGATCTTTCCAAGAATGGAAAAGTATTTAACACCATAATACCAAATTTCTTTTCCTCAAGACGACCTGCTGTCGAATACTTGAGTTTGTCTGACTCTAGAATCTCTGAACTGAAAACGATTCATTTTCCTATTTTAGTAAATTAAAAAACGCTGGATTTATCTTTAAATATGCTTGGTTCCATGCCTGTGACTTGAGTGAAAGACTTAAAAAATTAGTGTCACTGGAGGAATTGTATTTATCGGATAATGCTATTTCATGTTTGAAACCAGATTCTTTTAATTGATGAAAAGCATCAGAACAATAATTTTACATAATAATGAAATACAGAATCTAGACTTTTCTCTAAGGATACAAAGAAGCTGGAACACTTGGATGTTTCGAAAAACAAAATACACCAACTTTCGAGAAAAACAATGGTAGAGTTGGATTCTATTGCGCACGCAGGTGTGATTAATATGGATTTGTCTAAAAATAATCTTCTATGTACTTGTGGAACACTATATTTTCTACAGTGGATGTTATCTACCAAAGTGGTATTGATAAAAAATACAGAATATTTGTGTACTTATAGTAACGGTAGTGTAACATCTCTAAAACATCTACAGAACATTGTTGACGACTTGAACAGTCAGTGTACACCCAAGACAATGTTGTTTGTTATAGTCAGTGCTTTTATAGCGTGTGTAATTGTTTCAGTAAGTGGTTTATTAATTTATCGTTTTCGGTGGAGGTTGCGATATTGGTATTATAAGACAAAAATAAAAATTCCTTATAAACCTCTTGAGGATGGCTATGAACAAATATTTGACTTTGATGCTTTTATTTTATACGCGTCTGAAGATTATAACATTGCAAGGGAAGGCACTTTGAATGAACTTGAAACAAAACGATTCCTGCGTACGTGCATACACGAACGTGATTTTCAACCTGGTGAGTCGATAGCCTTTAATATTTCAAAAGGAATTTGCAGTAGCAAGAGAACAATTTTGTTTCTGTCTAATAGTTTTATTTCAAGTGAATGGTGTATGTACGAATTAAATATTGCTCTTATGGAAACTTTGCACACTCGAAGAAAAATTATATTGGTCGTTCTTATAGAAAACATTTCTAAAAACGCACTCCCTGTAGATCTTCTTGATATTATCGATAGTGTACACATATTTAGAATTTCCGAAAAATGGTTCTACAGCTGATATCGATGTATTTTGGAGTAAATGTGTGGACTTTATCTCTGGTATTTGACATTATGGCAGTATCTGAATGCAAAAGCATGAAAATATAATTTCTGTACTAATAGAAATATGTTCATAATTTATGAACGGTATTTATTTATTTTTATATATGCCATCGTTTTATGAATTCTCTACTATCCACTTATGATAACTACTATAACCTTTTTATAATTATGAATGGCCATAGAAAATAATAGCAATTTACTAATAAATTCTTTAATACCATTTTTGCTGCACAACTTGCGCACTGTCGTCGATTAACAACTCATCGGTTGTGCTCAAGGCATGAAATGTTGAAAAACCAAAGCAACAACCCAAAACAAAAAGTTGAAGAGCAAATTAAAAAATGACCCAAAGGGAAACGCCAAACCACTGAAGGAAAGAGATTTGCACGTAGACGATCCTTAGTTTTTACAAATGGTAACAATAAATTTAATGTATCATAGACTCAAAACGTTTGACTTCTAATGTTATACAGTTTATGTTTTTTTTTTAGATGAATTGACTGCTGGCTTCAAATTCAAATTCTTTATTGATTTAAATCCAACAAAGGATTGTGATCAGCAAAAAAAAAAAAAAAAAAAAAAAAAAATAAAAAAAAAAAAACCAAACAGAATAACAAATGTACATGACACAAATGATAAAATATATCAGTATACATTATAAATCAAATCAAAATCAAAATTACAGTAAATGTTACATCACATAATAATAATATTTCTCTTGCTAGATATTGCCAGAAATAAAAGCCCCACATAATATTGTTATTACCATGTAGAGCATTTCCACTGATACTATGACACCGGAATATAATTCTAAAATCATGATTAATAAAATTGAACAGAAGTCACATGGACCAGCAACTATTTGAGCTGTTTGCGCAACAAGTACATCCTGTTAACAGATTGCACACAAAGTTTCATTATGTCAAAGTCATTAGAACTGCTGGCTTCTGACTAATAGGTTAACTGGTTTATATGTAATTATAAATTTTGGAATTAACCTCTATGAGAATTACTAATTAGGTATACTTGTATGACCTGATATTAATCTAGTTTTTTGTGAAGGGGAGAGGGAGAGGGTCACACTATGAGCTAGTTAGGCTCTTGTGTTATCATGTTTCATTTTTTTCATTTGCTTATAGTTTTGAATATTTGAGTTTGTCATAGTTTTGTTATTTTATTTTTGTCATTGTAGCAATATTACTATACACATTGTGTTCAGGTACATGTATTACAATTTTCAATCAATCAATAAATTTTCTCACAAATTTTCCTATAAATTTTGATCTTAAAGTTATTTCATCAATCGATGAAATATTACACAATTTTGTTACACCTTGAAGCAAATTTGACGTTATATTAGAAGTAAAGTCAAGAAATACCAAAGTGATATTCGAAGGAGAGAAAAATCGTTACAACTGACAAACTCCGGAGAACAACGAAGAGAAGACCAAAACAATACATGCACTACAATTAAAAACTAAAAACGTATGAACAGCATGGACCCCACCAAAAAACCGGGGGTAGACACAGGTGCTCCGGAAGAGTAACCAGTCTCTGCTTCCTGCAGGACACCCGCCATGCTGCTCATGTCAAATCCGGTATGGGGAAGGGATAATATCAATGGAACAGGTCCATTTTCATTTGGGAAACGGTTTTTTCATACCTGTCAACCAAGTCATGATGACGCCCATAAAACTTTAATAAGGATGACTTTAGCTTAGGAGTAACGTACCCCTGTCTGAGCAATTTTTCTGTCAGGAGCCGGGCTCTGTCCAGGAAGTCAATGTATATGTCACAAGCTCTGGAATAACGTATGAGTTGTGAAATATATACTCCATACGCCGGCGCTTCTGGAATATTGCCGCTCAAAAATGGAAAGTTGACGATTGGAAAGTCAAAGTCATCCCGTTTGTCGTAAAGTTTTGTATTCAACCTTCCTCTGGTGTCAATATCGAGGTGAAGGTCAAGATAAGATGCAGATCTGGCAGTGTCTCTGGTATCTTTCATTCCTTCATTTCGAGCTCATTGGGATAGATGAGTTGTAAGAAATTCACAAAAAACGTGAATTGTGAATTGTTGAATGATAAAACATCATCTGTGTAGCGGAAGATGAAATTAAAGGTACGGGCTAACTTGATCTGTTTTTCCTTAAGAAGCCCGTTAAGAAAGTCTGCCTCATAGAAGTAAAGAAACAAGTCGGCCAGGGGTGGTACACAATTAGTACCCATAGGAATGCCAATTGTCTGTTGGAAAATATGTTCACCAAATTGAACAAATATGTTGTCGATCAAAAATTCAATCATCAGGACAATTTCGTCCTCTGTATATTTTTTGTTAGATTTAGAGTGGTTTTTAACAAAGAATGATTTAACTCTACCAATGACAAGGTATGTAAATCTGTTGTTGCTGCTATTTTTATTTTGAAAGCATCGATGGATTAGCTCTTTCAACTTCTCCTTCAGAGGTGGTATAGAGGGTAGAGAAATCAAATGTTTTTATGCTGTTACAGACTGAAATAGACCGAGATCGTAAAATAAATAACGATTATTATTTTGAAGTACAGTTGACAATTCTATCAATGTTAGCTGTCTTTTATGGTCCTGTTTTTAACTGCCTTCGTCTGACATAGTTTATTATTTTTGCTTAAAAAGATTTTGTGATGAGCGGGCTTGTTTAAGATTAATAAAAAAGAGAATGATTTATCTATTCGATAAATTCTGAAGTTTTATTACTGCAATCTGTTTGATTACTTAGGAAAAAGCTACGCTTACTTTGGACATAGCAAGATATAAAAGTAGTTAGAAAAGAATAAGTTTAGGTATTAGTCTGTTTCGTTATTTAAACCCTTACAAATTCCACACAAGGATTTGAAGGCAGTAATCAATGAGAATTATTCTGGAGGCAGTGCCAAGGCAATATAGGTACACACACAACATCAAAAACCTTGAATGCTATATGAGAAACGAGATAAAGCCAAGCGCTAACAACTGCACCCTTAAATAATATCTTAAATATAAAATCAACTTTAAAAAAAGCATTCTCAGATTCATTTTGCCAGATAACAAAAGTAATGTTTAAATATTAGGATGATTAAGACAAAGTATCAAGAATTATGAACCACTGATAACAGATAAAAAATTTGAGAAGAAACAACAGAAATAAAACATGAAATACACTGCAAAACCAGTGGCGATCTCATGTGATCTTGAAAAGTAAGCATTTCTGAACTTCGTAAAGCTTTCTTTTAAAATGTAGGCATTGTTGGCACATTATTGCAACTGAATACACACAAAATTTATAGCTTGAATATCACACAAATCGTACAAAAAATCAACTTAGGTTGTTCATGAAAACAATGTCTTAAACAGACTTATTATGATCACACAAATCATATAATAAAATCAGTGTGTTGTTCATGAAAATAAGGTTAATTTGATTCCTTCTCGGCACCCGCCTCGTCAACAGATTGATCTGAAATCAAATACATGTACATATATTATAATTTGAAAGTATAGTTGTACCTCTATGCAATAGTTTTAATACTCTTATTTTACATTTTGGAATACTAAAACTATATCTTAAAATATTTGCCATTCGGAGACAATTTTATTTTAATGGAACAAGCTAGACTAGAATAAACAAACTGTCAACTGACACTCATACATTTGATTTTATAGGTTAAACATAGTTTTATGAAATGTAATACATGCAATTCCTCAGACAAATACACTACGACAGATATTAAAAATAATAAAACAAAAATCGTTTAGTGAATTTGTGTGTTCTTTCTACAAGACAATCCTTATTTTTAAACTTTTATAGAATTCCTTCAGTCTTAGTTTTAAAAACAAGATTTTATGATAAACCATTCAACTCGTCTTAACAGTTTTTATATGAGCGAAAATTTACATCACAGTGATATTAAGAATTATATAGAAACGTTTAATAATTTTCCATATTTTAAGGCCACTCCAAATTGATTTGTCATTCTTTGGATTTCCTGATAGAAAAAATAATAACCAGCTAAATATATTGCGAAAATTGGAAAAATTCCATATATTTTAACCAACTTTAAGAAGCGGGTGAACACTTTTTATTTGTAATTTATTGAAGAACTTGGGTCGAATTTCTACCATTATTGCAAAATGAAGCCGCTGAAAGTTGGAGCAAAGAAATCCAAAGAACTAGAAATCAATTTGGTGTGGCTTACAGCCATCTGTCTTGTTTCTGGGCTCAAAAATCTGAATGACGTTTTATTCAAGCACCACATTGGTGTTTCTTATCCTTTGTCAACCCATCCTGATAAGTATTACAGTTCCAGCTAATTTCAACATAATATCTGATAACAGACTGGTAATTATACTGAATTGGCTTTTACAATAAATACATGGTCAATAGATAATGGAGAGGGGGAGTTGGGTACCCATAAAACCAGTTTGACACCACCACTGCTTAGTGTCTATACCAAGTCCTGGCTGTCTTTTGTTTCTATGTTAGTGATTTGTCCTCCATTATGTTATATTTGTCTGAAGATCTGTCGACTGGGTGTCCTAAATTGATTTTTATGCCTTTGTTGACCTTTTATGTTATCCGTTTTCCAGTATCGAAATTTTAAGATGAATAACAATTTAAAAGAATATTGAGGTAGCAGTTTCCTTCCACTTTAGTGTTTGATTTCACCAAAACCTTTTTATTCAGCTTAAATATTCTATATCATAAAGCATGAAAAACAGAGTTTCAACTCTATTCAAAAGAACGACAACCCATAATTTCCTAAGTAGATATTACCTATACGTTGGACGGGTACTGTTGTCTTGTCTGTCTGATTTTCCTGTATCATCTTTGAAAAAAATACAACATATCTGAAAATGGATATTGTTTAGTATTATTTACTGTAGACACAGTCGATCTAGTCTGTAAAAGAAGTTTAATAGAAAGACAATCTGTCAAAGAACATACATTACCAAAGACATGCACTTTGAATAAGAGATACAAAGATCAACTAACGAACGTAATGCTTTAATCATATACAAAACCGTATAAACTGATATGAAATGACTATAGTTATCTTACATAGTTTTTTCTATTTCTACGATACACTTTCCTGAAGAATGTCGACTAAATGCTCGTTCTATCTTAATGCTTGTATCTGTATCGTATGAGGTCCACTGTCCATATGTATCCTGGTACTGCCATGTTGCTGTTACTGGTTTCACTGTAAATTACAGTTGAGATCAGTTCTAACATCTCAAATATTCTGTCAGAGAGGACGGTTCTAGAACCATTCTAGAACAGTTCTAGGGTTAAACCAACCATGTCATAAATGGTTCTAAGGTAGAACCATCATAAATGGTTGTACGATAGAACCATTATAAACGGCTGTAGGGTAGAACCATCTAGAATGGTTCTAGGGTAGATTTGTCATAAATGGTTCTAAGGTAGAACCGTCCACAATTGTTCTTGGGTATAATAGATCTGTAATAAATGGTTCTAGGGGAGAACCGTCCAGAATGGTTTCACTGTAAATTACAGTTGAGATCAGTTCTAACCTCTCAAATATTCTGTCAGAGAGGTCGGTTCTAGAACCATTCTAGAACAGTTCTAGGGTAAAACCAACCATGTCATAAATGGTTCTAAGGTAGAACCACCATAAATGGTTGTACGATAGAACCATTATAAACGGCTGTAAGGTAGAACCATCTAGAATGGTTCTAGGGTAGATTTGTCATAAATGGGTCTAGGGGAGAACTGTCCAGAATGGTTCTAGGGTAGAACTGCCATAAATGGTTCTAGGGTAGAACCGTTCAGAATGGTTCTATGTTAGAACTGTCACAAATGGTTCTAGGATAGAAGTAAAGTCAAGAAATACCAAAGTGATATTCGGAGGAGGGGAAAATCGGAAATTACTGACAAACTCCGGAGAACAACGAAGAGAAGACCAAAACAATACAAACACTACACTTAAAAACTAAAAACATATGAAAAATATTGACCGCACCAAAAAAACCGGTGGTAGACTCAGGTACTCCGGAAGAGTACACAGTCTCTGCTGTCTGCAGGACACCTTCCAGAATGGTTCTAGGTCAGAATTACCTATAGGATTTACAATTTATTTTAAAACAACTATTCATGAAGCCTATGGTTTTGTCAGATTTTGAAATAAGTAAACACATAGAGTTCTTGATAATTTGATGTATTAAATTATAAAATACCTGAAATATTGATTAGCAGGTGATTTTTTTTTAATTTCAGGCTCAATGGAAAATTACAGTATCTCATAAAGATAGTTTTTAAAATATCTAAATATTTAAATTCTTCACATTTTGAGAAAATTTTCACACATAATGAAATTTTTATTAACTTAAATAAAAATTTCATTATGTGTGAAAATTTTCTTTTTTTTACTCTATTAAATATTTCAGTATTTAAAAGTATGACAACAAATTTTATTATTTTATTTCTTATAATTTTGATGTTCAAAATTCATAAACTATCGCCAGGGTCATAAATGGTTCTAGGGTAAAACTATTCAGAATTGTTGTAGGTTAGAAATTTCAAATGGTTTTAGGGTAGAACAGTTCAGAATGGTTCTAGGGTAGAACTGTCATAAATGGTACTATGTCAGGACATACCCTGTCATAAACAATTCTAAAGGCGCCAGGATGACAGTTCTAGAACCGTTATGGAGCAGTTCTTCTGACAGTTAAAAGACAGTTCTAAAGAGAGGTTAAGAATTTTTAGAACTCAGTATTATTTTTTACGAATTATTCTGAATGAATCTCAAGGTGTATTTTCATATTTTGATTATAGAAGTTTGACGAATTTAGCAAGAATTCGGTTTTCATTTAACAATTTAAAAACTATTACAATATAAACTTTAATATGATAAAATTATGAAGAAACCTATCCAATCAAAATGTGTGCTTTCTTATGCAAGCGGTTTGGTAACAAAATAGAGGCTGATGGTTGACTGTATATGACACGCTTTTTCAAATACAAGTTTTGAAATATTCTGTTGGAAAATTTCATAATTATTTTCAAAGAAGAGTATCATAACTGACCTTACCTGGTACTTTGTTAGGCTCTATGATTTTATTCCTCACAAACTTTTGAAGGGATTTTTGGTTCCTTACATTTTTGGTCTCTGAGGTAAATGATGAAGTGTTATGCGCACTTTAATTGGGAACCGAGTTTATATTAAATTGATACTTACTTTTTTTACCGCTGTGTGGTGGTAAAATGAAAGGAAGATCTTGCACTGGTGTGTCATCTTCAGGTTCTATCAATTCAGATGAATGCAGTGTTCTTCCATGTTCACTAAATAAATATAAAGAATGCAATGGTTTCCAATTAGTCCAACATATGCGAAATTTTTAACTAACAATTGCATCAGATATATTTATGGACTAGAAATATCGAAAAACATTACAAGATATTGAATAGACAATGAGAAAAGTGCACAATGCAATATATATTATATTTAACAAGTAATGAAAATGTAAATTATTGCTTGATTTTTTTTTAACTTTTCATACTTACGTTTTTGTCATTTGTACTTCGATTGCTGCTTCAGCATTTTGCATTTTAGTGTAAGAATTTCTAACAACACATTACTTGTGGTGATTTTTAGTTCACCACCAATGAATGTTATTACAGAACACCTAATCTTGGTATTACTGTATTTTATTCATTTATTTTGTATAAAGGAAGAAAACAATATTACCAGACTTCTACTTCAAACATCTCGTCAGGTGCAAACTTGTATATACCCAACGTCCCGTTATCCCAATGTACCTGCAAAAAAATGTAAGAATGAGAAAATGGTCGGACGACTTTTAGGATACATATATTGTTGAAGAACACCTTTCAGTCTTCAAATTATTTATTTACTAGAATTGTTTTAGAGAACTAATGCCTATGTCTCCCCTTCATTTTGTTCAGTGTTCAGCATTAATGTTTTTCGTTTTTTTTTAATTTGGGGTGTATTTCATATTCTGTCGAGCGGGGTGATATTTTACGATATCTAGCTGTCAAAATGTAGATAATATTTTTATCATCTTAATTACTTATCTGAAACGTAAATATTCGTAAACGTTCTGAATTCTCCCAAATTTTCGCGGGAAAAGTATGAATTCTTCATCGCAACGACAAGTTTTCCGTTACGTTTTTTACCATACCAATAAGTATATATTTCCTGAATGTTCATGTAAAATATCTTATAAACGATATAAATCCGACATTAAGGTGTATTTTCATGTTTTAAAAAACAAAATCAGTCTGGATATCTTTGTTCATGATTTTCCGGGAAACTAAAGCACCCGCTTTCAAACTTGCAACCTCGTTAACGTCATTGTCCGTCTCTATTCTCAAAACAAGTTCTGACTAAAATATGCGCAACGTAAAATAATAACTAAAATTTCCCAAGGAGACGACATATTTAAACAACATTTAGTCGTTTAGTACTAATTCAGTCGAAAATATGGACATATAAAAATAAAGCGTACGTTTAATTGATTTAATCACAAATAATGAAATGCAATGGAAAGGGCGGAAAGAAGTCCCAGCAGACATTATCAGCATCGAGGAAAGACACATTTTGTTGATGTCACTTTTAGAAATTTCTTCATCATTCATTTAAATAAAAAAATATAATATAAAAAAACGAAAACCAAATCTTGATATATTTATTAATATTTTGCAATTTTGAAAGCTATTTAATAAGTTCTAAGCTGCCAAAAGTTGGGAGAATTTGTTGAAAAGTCCTGCTCACTATCGATAACTCCTGCTCAGCGCACGCGTCCCTTGATACGAATTTTTCGGAGCTGCTCAACAAGCTGATAGAATCACAGGGAAGGATGATAAAGACCTGTTTGATAGAAAGTAATGTTTTAACGACTATTTTTGGCTTTGCCAAGCTTTGGGAACGCGTGTACATGATGAATGTTGATCAAATTGTATACTAGAATTTTTGTATCATAATTTATTTTACTTTCCTCATTAAAATATATTATCCGGATGGTTTGACAGACATTCAATTAAAGAATACATACCACAACTTTTCCATTTGATTCAATACGTAAAACAGTACCAATACTGCCTCTTCCACCATCCTGATCTTTATATCGCCAGTCTTTCCCTGTTAGATATTATCACGTACAAAGTTATGAGAAGTTTAATATTTGTAACCTATAATAGTTTTATACGATACGATACTTATTTATAAGCCAAAATTGAATAATACTTCCATATACCATAATCTACATACAATAAAAGAATTTGTAATAGCATAGAAACTTTTGATTTTTCTACACAGTATACAACCCTCCCACATGATAAATTAAAATCATCTGTTTTTCGTGAGCTAATGTTTCTGCACTAAACAAGGTTTACAAAAATATATCTATCTGATATCACGTACGTACAAGGCTTCCTTTTTTTGAAAAAACACTGATTCTTACAAACATTTCTCTGAGACTGATGTTGTTAACATACTGGAATTTCTCATCGACAATACTGTTAATTCAGAAATTATTGCGTGCATTTATTATTGCGATTTTGTAATTTTAGACTAAAATGTGATTTTAATTTTTACGATATTGAGAAAAATCACGCTTCATTCATTTAAAAATTCCAAAATGCGAGTTTAAATTATTGCGATTCCAACCTGTCGCATTTTGCGCAATAATAAAAACAGCGCAATAATTTCCGAATTTAAAATATCTTCGTTGAGTTTGGAGGGTATTTTGTTTAACAAGCGATCGGCATCCAAATGGGGACACACTGTTCGCCGCTTTTGACCGACCTGTTCTTTGTTTTCATATGAAGCTTAATTTTTATCGGGGCCACTGAATCGGAAAGAAAAGAAACTATCCCTGTCCTTTAATTTCAGTTTCCACTATACAGATGATGTTTGTCACTTAATATTTTTTTAAGGATTACCTACATCTCATCTATACCAGTGAAAATATTCGGTCGTCATCGTGACTTTTGGTCGAAACGAAGTTTCTCTCTCCCGTATGAGACTAGATATCTTAAGTTAGATTTCACGTCCTTCTGGAATTGAAACCTCACCGGACTTGACACTTCACTGGCAATGTGACAGGTGCCTGTTAACAGAGCAGGAAAGGCTAACCCTTCCGGAGCACCTGATGTCACACCCGGTTATTAATGGGATTTCATATTGCTAGTGCTTTACTTTCTGTGCTGTCTTGTTCTAGTTTTGTTTCCTTTACAATGTATTATACATTTTTTATTCTTTTTAGTGATACATGCATCCTTGTGGCATTTGTCTGTTGTGCTCCGTTCTCTTGTCTTTTCCTTGGAATTTTAATTAGTGGAGTCTTCTAACTGTTTTGCGGCATCGGTTTTCTGTTGCCGATATTTCATTGTTCGATTTAGATTCTCATTATTAAATGTTTGTACCAAGAAAACAACAGTTAAAGACAACAGTTCACTTTCTCAAAGATAGATTCAAACAAAGTCATTTACCTCTTTTTACTTTACAACCAACCGCAATTAGTTCATCTACTAGTCTTCTGGGTTCATTTACTACTCTTATGTCAAATATCTGTCTATCTTCATTATAATGATAACAATTTTTATGTCTGTTGTCCCATTCCACCCAAATCATTCCTTCAAAAATAAAAAATATATTTTGTCTGATGGCAGAGACTTGTTTATAGTTCTATTTTGTTGTTGGAATATTTGGTTTATCGATAAAAAAGATATTATTCAAAGCACCAGATAAACATATGAACAAACACAAACTACAACATAGATACACCGAAAATTAAAACGCAAACTCCTACAAGTTTTCTTGGCTTGACTTTTTCTCAGAACATGCTTTAAATAAATTGTATTTTGTGTATAAATAGATTTTAGTTATTATAGGAATTAAAATCTAAAACTACAATAGAATTTATGCAAAAAAATTCGTGTGAAGTGTGTCGTTTTTGTCGTGATTACCATCATTGTGTTCTCCTATTACTGTCCCGGCCATTCCAGAGTCTTGGTTTTTCCAGTGCCAGTTTGGGCCTCTTCGCACACGAGTCCCCAACTGAAGTGCTCGCCATTTTGGTTTCTTAAATCTACCGTGATATTGGGTAATTGGGTCAAGGAGCAACATTACATCGTCAGTTATATCATCCTAAATCAAAATAATTATATTTGTAAAGCAGAACGAACATATTTCAGTCTCCTTCCTTTTTGTTTAATGTGTTCACTTGTACCATTTACACTGCTGGTGGACTGTAAGTCACCGAAGGCATTATCAGCCCTGTAGCCAGAATATTGTCCTGGAGTAATTGATTACTTAAATGCCTTTAAATTTTCAAGAAATTTCTAAGGCTCTTCCTTTTGATTCAGAGGTAACCCTTAGCTGAGCTTGGATTCATGTTTGTTTTAATTGCTTTCGGTTTTAATGGTTGTGCTTATTAATTCATCATTATATCTTTAACCGGATTTCCAACATTGTGATTTTGTGCACTGGTGATGAGTTTCCAGTCAACGATATGGTCATACAATGCATCAATTTATTTCGGATTTTGTTATTACCTAACAATTCAAAAGTTTCAATCATAAAAAAGTTATGAGTTCGGGGTCAAACAAACAGAAAAACGGTAATAGTCTTTCATCTTGGTAGCGCAAAAAGATACAAAAATATTTCGATGTTTGGCAGCTTTGATAACTGTACTTAGCAAATGATGAGCCTGGCGATTCACACGATCCGTTGAACAAATTAATATATCAAGTAAAACTTACATGTTTATCAAGTTCTTGAAGTTTGGCCATTAGAACTGCTGTTTTTACAATACTTTTGTTTAACTCGGCAGATGACTCTAAAACATTTGCTATTTCTGATGCGTGACACTGAAATGGAAGGAAATGGCAACAACCAAAAAAAAAAAACAAAAAAAAACAAAAAACCAAAAAAAAAAAAAAAAACAAAAAAAACAAAAAAAAAAAAAATAAAATAAAATAAAAAGGACATCAGGAAAGGTCAACAATGACATACCAATCGATCGAAGCAACCCAACTGACAGAACGCCGGACAAAAAAGAACAAGAGAGCACAAAACACAAGCAAGAACACAACATAGAGACAGGGTAGTCTGACTTGTGAATCAATATTGGTATCATGGAATATTTATTACTCTGAGTCGATACGGCTGCTGGTGGACTCTTAGTCACTGGGGTATCACATGCTCAGTTGCTAGTATTTCGATACTAGCATGAACATGGCACTACTGTAACAAAAGTTGTTAAATTTTCTAAAACTATTGAGTATCTCCCTCGATCTCGTACATAGCTCTGTCCTTACATGGTTCTAGTTTTACATAGTAAATGTGCACACTTGTGCATTAAAATTGATACCATGGAATATTTATCATTAAGAATAGTAAACTTAATTAGTTGAGAAATTACAATAAATGCAGAGGACACTAAACGTAATTTTACATTTTAACGTCCAATCATTGTATTGCCTCGAATTTTACTGTCTATAATTCCCCATCATTTTTATTTCTTTCTGTAAACAATCCCTATTTTACAATTTAGATTATGGTTTACCGAATTTCTAAAAAAATATAATCTTTCTATAAAACAAATTAATTCGGTATTATTTTCCGATATTTGAATTTCATTCTATTCATAACTTCACTGGTCCCTTCAAATTTCTGACATAAAAACCAAACTTTTCCAAACATTATCTTAATATGTGATTTTCAAAATAAATCTCTCTAAATCATAACTACATTGCATGTAGAGACCGTAAAGGATGTAGCATTAGAAATTTAGACCTAACTTCATCTGTTCTAATTAATTATTCTTATTATTCAATCAACAAAACGTTCAAACATATTAAAAGGACCAACGTATACTTACCAAAACTTGTGTATGAAAACATAAACGATGAATCTGTTCCGGAGGTATAAGTTTTCCGTTTGTTTTTGTAGCGATTTTACCCATAATCTAGTAAAACAATTAACATTCATTGAGATTTCATATAGATTAAATATCACTAATAATACTTGTATCTTTGTTTAGATATGTTCTCTTGTTAAGTCAAAAAATTTTGAACAACTTAGTAAATATTTTTCTTGTATTTGTAAACGAAAATGCGAAAATTGTTTAAAACATGTTTATGTGGAAGATATATAAATGGGTAAGCATTCTGATGACTGATTTAAATAGTATTTTTCAATTCCTATTGCCCATGTGCTTATCGATTTTGCAATGAATTCACCAATTTATGCCATAGTTAACAAGAAGATCTATTTCATGCTCACGTCAGTACTGGATGAACCGAACGGTACACAGTGTATTCTGATACCGCGTCCAGCAATGTGTGCAATGGTTCTGTCTAATTCGTGATCTCTCGCCAAGTTAGTCTGAAATTAGTAAATAAATTACCTATAAGCAATGTTCAAGCATAATGATCTGATACAGTATACTGTCTTAAACTGCCTAGGCACCGTAAATTTAGAGGAAAGTAAAGCAATCAAGCGCTGTTACAATGTAAAAGCATTAAAACCAATATATTGAAATCTGCGTAAGAACTAACTACCTATAAACAATCGTAGGGCATAAAGCTTTGATGCAAGAAGCTAACATTCAATACAATATATTTACATTGCAACATATCAGGGCAAGTAAGTTCGTAAAAGCAGACAAATTAGTTGTAATTATGGGAAATAACGCAAACATTTAAAAAAAACCAAGACAGATAATACAGACACCCTCTTGAGGGGCTACTGAAGAGGAAGAACTTCAGAATTATCAAAGATACCACCCCATTTTATTACTGCAAACACAATTCGTTGTTGATACATGCGTTATTGGTAAATAGGTGTATTTTCTTTGTTGAATACAAAATTACAAGGAAGTGTAACAAACAACAAATTAATATTCAACATTTTGTACTAAAATATTAAATTTTAGTTGCTAAAATATTATTTTATACTTCCAAAAATTATTGTTATAAGGTATTACTAGAACGGATGAAACATCTACAGCGCCAATACTATCTCTATCTTCTTCATTCAGTGCCTCCACACGGGTAGGTACACCATCCGTAAATAATATCATGCATGTGTGGAAATCGTGGTTAGCAATGGTTGTAGGATTCACTGAAATAAATTCAATGATAAATTAAGAAATATAGTTCTTCTTAAAAAAAGGGGTTCAATGATCACCAAATAAAAAAGGCTACAACACGTATTCATATTTCCTCCATCGCAATAGATTAATCAGCAAATAACATTTATCCTCACAAATATGAATATCATAAGCAACAACCCTGTCACATAAAATCAAAATAAGACGTGTAGTTTAAGAGGTGTTATGTCCACAAGTTATGCGTATTATACAATGTGATAAAAAAAAACAACAACAAAGTCCCATAACTCTTGTATAAATCGCTGAATCAAAATGACAGTAAAGTGTGATCATCTTGATGTCATATGTAACAATCCTGCAAAATATAAACCAAATGTACCCATTAGTCTCATATGAGTTGTTTTCAGAAGGTATGCATATGATACAATTTAATAAAAAGCAACAAAGTCGCATACCTCTCGTAAAACTTCAAAATGACGGTATAATGTGATAATTTTCATATCACAGGTAACAACTCTGTAAAGTATAAACCAAATCTGCCCAGGATTTTCCTATGACTTCCGTCCACAAAGTTATTGGGACGGACGGACGGACGGAAGGGGACCATTACTAAGTCCTTCCATCGGGGACAATAAAGTTTACCTAATTTTATGTAAAAGCATTTTTTTTTAAATATTTATAAAGATACATGTGTCTCACTACATCACGAATATAAAGAGGAAATATATTTTTTTAAGAATCGTAATCAGTGGACAACATTTTAAGGACTTTGCTGAACAGATCTGCCCCTTAATGTACTGCCTTTTGGTTAATCTTATAGAAGACTTGTGATACAGGCCCTAGACTGGTTTCGAGAATGTGTGTGCTTTTAGATTAAACCAGATCTGCCTCTAAATGTGCTGCCTTTTGCTTAATCTCATAGAAGACTTGTCACAAAGTTCCTGGAATGTATTATTATTCAAGAAGCATTACCATCCGGAAATCACAATTTCCCTAGAAATCAAAGAATAAAGAGAATGACATTGATGTCTGAGGACTACTTACGATGTGTTATTCCTGATAGTGCCATCAGTAATCCTGCAGCTAATGGAGATGGTCCAGCAGGTTTCAGTTTTCCTACAAAAATGGCAGCTACCTTTTAGTCCTAATTGTTTTTTTTTGTGTTTTGTCCTTTGCTACGAACGATGTTGTTGGAAAAACTTGGAAAAAGGACAAATATACCTAAGGAGCAATAAACAAACGTAATACATTGGATAGACAAACCCATCAAGACAAATGAACAACCAGAAGAACAACAAATAAACATAGAAAACTAAAGAACAATGAACAACACGAACTCCTATAAAAACCAGGAGTGAGCCCAGGTGCTCCGGAGGGTAAGCAGTTCCTGTTGCGTATACGGCACCCGTAGTGAAGTTCAACAAAGTCAATCCGGTGGAAGTCACAAATCAGTAGAGGTACATGAAATGTTACGACAGTGGGAACAGATTCAACATCATCTTAGATATTGGGACACTGTAATGGTCAATCAATTCGTGATGACGTCCGTAAAATTTCCTAAGTGATGACATCAATTTATCCCTGATAAAACCCTGGTTAGGGTTTGCCGTATTATATATTCTCATAATTCTATATATTATACCATTGATTTATTTCGAAAACACTTGTTTTTGCTCACCGTCATCTGGCAGATGTCGATCACTGATTAAATATTTAAAAATCACCACCGACCTAATCTCTAACACATTGTTGGAATGTCTGATAATTTGACTCTGATCCGCCAAGAAAAATAGATAAATCATTAAAAACTAATAGCTTGAAAAGTCTTCTCTTCTGAAACCACCTAGTCAATCAGGACCAAACTTAGCGTGTAAATTGAAACCAAAGAACCGATCTATCTACTAAAAATAAACTAGAATAAAATGCGTTCCAATTTTCTTTAATTCATTAATATTTTCATTATAAGGTAGTAAGATATGCGTATAAAAGATTCATTTACCCCTTTCCATTTAAAATAAATGTGTTGGAACCAAATATTCCGTATCAAATACTTAATTACCTAATTCTGTTTTTAGTTCACCATAATCAGCATGAGGCCAAGATATTAGCTTTGTTTCTTCCCCAAAGTAGGCAAGTCCTACATTGTCCTTAATATCATATTTAAAATGAACCTGCTGGAGACCTGAAATGATCTTATTCTTTAATTCTGTTTGGAATAAGTTTATAAATAGAAAAAGAAATGTACATGCATGAATTTTAGGACAGGCATATAAAAATGTGACAGTTCAACTAATTTTATCCGACCCCAAACTTCTGTATTTTATAAATGTACTGACAAATTAAATGACAATCTTTATTTGAGGATTAAAATTTTTAAATAGTTACAAATGAGAATATACTGTTTTTAGGACAGAAAATAAAATGTGATTAGTATTGAAAACCAATATAAAAAAAAAAACGTTTTAGATCAGAGGTCTCTCGGAATGACTTATCTTCATATCAGTGAAAAAATCGTTAAGGTTTGCGAATACGAATATTATTGTCCAGACATGTCCATGACTGGCAGGCAATACATGTGACAATTATTTTGGTATAGAATTCAGGTTTTACTATCGGTTTGAAATGACACAGCATTAATTTTGCCACGTCCTACAACATAAAATAGTTATTATTACATTTCGTATTAATGATAAGGTCTGCAAGATGTTTTTTTAATTGGATATGGTGGATCAATTCTTGACACTAAGTCCCGTCATATACATAACAAAAGTCAAAGAGGGGAAATATACCTAAGGAGCAAAAAATACCTAAAAATAGGGGAACAGATTTTATTCTTGTTCTTCATCTTAAAGTCACAAATCTCGAACACAAGTACTTGTTCAAGAAGAGAAAGGTTTGTGCGCATTTCTTTGCTAAAAGTCTGAGGGTCATGACTGTAAGGTAAAACAATATATTACATTTGTATACACGAAAACTGTCATAATTAGCTCGAAAGTCTAATAATAAAAGCCCAAATTCATAGCAGGTGAGGTAATTTGGCTGGTTTTCCAACATTTTTATCTCGAGCACTGCTGACGAGTTTTCAGTCAACGAAATGGTCATACAGTGCATCAAATTTATTTGGTATTTTGTGATACATTTTATGAGTACCACTAGGTCTATGTGACTGCTGGTGGACTGTAAGTCTCCGAGGGCATTATCAGCACCAGTAGCCAGTAGCCAGAATTTTTGTCCTGGCATGATTCATCACTTAAATGCTTTAAAATTTTTTGTTCAAAATTTTACAAAAATTACCAGAACTTTTTAAGGCTCTTCCTTTTGATGCAGAAGTAAACCTTAGCGGAGTTTGGATTCCTGTCTGTTTTAATTGTTTTGGTTTTTGATGGTTGTACTTATTAATTCATCATTATATCTTTAACTGGTTTTCCAACATTTTGTTCCCGAGCACTGCTGATGAGTTGTTAGTCAACGAAACGGCCATACAGTGCATCAAATTTATTTGGTACTTTGTGATACATTTTATTGGCAGTAACTTACGAATGAACTGGAAACCTTTTGCATTGGACGGTAAAATAATAAGGACAATCAATAAGTACTTGTTATCAGTAAAACGAATTCATTTTATATCTGCTATATCCAATTCTTTGATACCTATTTATATATTTTATAGTAATATTGGTAAATCATAAAAGAGATTCATCTAATACACACGATAAATTATCTACATTTCACGGTATTTATGTGTATTGAAATTTAAATTGAAAATTAGTACCGTTTAAGTATTCTGTAACTGTTTTTATCATCAAGTCAAACTTCTCTCCTTTCATGCTCTCTGATGTGTCAAGTAGAAGCATGTACTTATGACCTTTTGTACTTACTTTGCCTAAACTCAGAACAGTTTGTAGGGCAACTGTTGAAAAAAAAAAATAAAGTTAAAAAATAAATAAAATAAAATTATAATGAAAAAACTGATTTAGTTTTCGTTTGTAAAGGAGCCAGGAAAAAAGTATATTTTTCGATAGGTCATATTTGTTCGATGGTTTATTTCTGTCGTTATTTATAAACATTGATAGCTTGGTTGACTGTTAAGCCTCCTTTATCGTTCCAAATATTTTTCTTCTTGAAGCATGTACTCATCTAGGTTTAAACCTCTTTATTGTGTGCGTTTTTTTATATCTCATATGGTCCTGGATTTCTGTTATGTTCGATTGTTTAGTAGTAAAACCTTTGGAATTTTTTTTCGTGTAAAGGCTGTTATCTGGTTACATGAAAAACACATAAAACATAAGACAATCACGCTGTACAATGAAGAAAATGCAAAGATTTTGTTGAAAGGAATCTGGAGAAATGATGAAATTAAAAAATCGTGCATACATTTAATTCACACACAATACTAAATGGAGGATGAAATAGATATGCAAGATGTATTCCTTCAAAAGCAAGAACTGCACAACTGTAGAACAATAGAGAATATATACATATAACTAAAACGCGAGGAAAGATGTTACCATTCTACATTACCCAAAAGAAAACCCAAATTATACAATATGGTAAAACATGAACACGGAGTTAATGCACACGAAAAATACAAATAACAAATGAACAGCGATTGACATTAACATTTCTACGTATTTTCACGATGTATGGTTTTGAAGATTATTTTTTACCTTATTGAATATTTTACAGTTTATTCACTGTTTTTTTTTTTGCAAACCCGGTTAAATCTAAAATAAATAAGCCAAATGCTCATACCTTACTATAGGACCAAGAGAGCTCCTAGGAGCAACTGACGAAACAAAAAGACAAAACATCAACGGATCCACAGCTGTTAATCATGACCAAAATAAGTGAAAAAGTGATTTGCCTAAACAAAATAATGATTTCCAAACGACGTTTGGCTGATTTCCACTTAACGTTTATATGCCTTTATCTGGGAGCAAAAATATTCACCTTCCATCTGAGACTGTGTTGCGATATGTGTCCATTCTTCAAAGGAATGCACGTTCTGTTTGTGGTCAAAATCTTTAAAGACAAAACATAATAACACATAATGTGATAAATAGCTGATTTTATTTAAAAAAATAAATATCAAATAAAAGAACCCCCCAATAAAAAAAAAAACACAACCATTATAAATGTAGCATAGCAACACCAGATAATGCAGTCTAACTCTTTGGGATACCTAATTAGCAGAAATTGAAATGCGTGTTATTGATTCCATTTTTGACCTTAAGCACAAGCATTAAAATACCATTTGAAATGTCGAAATGTTCATATTCTTAAAGGTACGAAAACTTGCCTCTTTCTGCCATTTGAGCCATTGTCATTATCCCGGTATGTTTTCGCGTCGAAACCACACTTTGTTCAGTAGATCTTCTACTATAAAGATAATGAATTAGAAACTATATTTGCTAATTAAAAAATAACGTGTATCTGCTTTCGTATCTTTTAAATTGGCAGCGGAGTACAGTACCACGCGGAAGCTTTGTATGTTCATTAGGAAACTTTCTTACGCATTCTTTGATGCAAATATAAACTTATCTATTTGAAAAAAGAAAGCGGACGACAGAAGGATGCTGATTTATATCATAACATGTAATTCATGGTTTGAGGACTATTTCGAGTATTTATTCTGAACACAGAGACAAACTCAATGATGAATAATCTCTTTATAAAGTCACGGTGATTGATACACCGCAATAAATCCACTGTTGGTATTGACAATATATTTTAAGTTAAATTTGTTGGTAATTTTCATGTGACTCAAGCAAAGTTAAGGACTCCTCGATATTGGTTAGCTGTCAATGGTTGTTGAGTAGGAAGATTTTGTCGTGAGAATACCTATCACAGGTTATTTATGGAAGCACTTTTGTATACACATGGGTTCTTTGTAAAACATTTAACAAAGGTTCAATTAATATAAAATGCACTGTAAAGGGAAATAAAACTAAAGATCAGGTTATTGCTTAATACAGGTGGTCAATATGGCAGATTTTACTGTATATAAGAGAAGTTTTTCTAGTTACCTTTGTTTCTCAATATTCAAAGTTATATTTGGTGTTGTTGATTTTGAGACATTATCACTATCCACAGTCTCCACGGCTTGATCTGACAACTCTCCTTTATAACATATCTTTTTAGAACGATAGTAAATTCTGTTGTCCAGGTGTTGATTCGTCTTACTAAATTTGAATCCTGATTCCAAACGTTTTACCTTCGGTTTACTATATGCCTTTCGCTCTGGGACTGTATCTGACTTTAAATTTTTTAATGTATCAACATTCTGACGATTATCAGAAGTTGCATGTAGTCCAATACTTGTTGGCGATCGTTGAGACCGAGGGTTGGCCTGATTTTCGTCATTACTAACAGTATCAGGTTTACTGCGATCTTCCTTTGTGTGTTCTAGTACATTTTGTTTTGTAGAAGAAACTTCTTCAGTTTCTCGTTTAACTTCTCTCGACTGCCCGTTTGTGGGAACATTTACTCCTACTGATTTCTGTAAACTTTCATCACTTTTTGAGAGATCACTACAAGTCAACTTTGATGCTTCTGTTTGATTAAATTTTGAGATAATAACAGATATATTTTCTACTTTCCTAGATAAGGTACCGACATCTTCAACAATTGTCTGTAATTTGTATGAATTTTGTCTTTTTGTTTCTTCAACCTTAATCAAACGCTTCTCTATTCCTAAAATAAAGAAAATAAATTATTGTGAGGAATGGTTCACTTAAAATGTTTTTATATGATAAATTTATGTCTTTCAAGTTTACCTTTTTCCAAAATGCATCAATCAAATATTGCGCCTCATTTACTTAATATACCATAATAGCTAAATAAAACATTTAAAAAACGCCATACCGTCAAGTCTGTTTATTTCATCTGTAACAGCAGACCTCCTACAACGAGTATGAAAGAGTTTTTAGCTTTAATTTGAGCAAAGTTTGATTAACACATGATATGCTATATTATCAAGCCAAACAGTACAATGGGCAAACAATCAACAAAATGAAGAATTAAAGAACTTGAATTCAAGTAGTTTTGATGAAATTACATTTTTCATAAAAATGAAACCTCTCAGACATATTTTTGTCTGTATCCACAAGAACATGGCCATTTTGACTACACAATGTCGACCAAGATCCAATATTATTATTTCACGGCTACTGGAGGAGTTAATATACAGGAATAATATATTTGTGCTCCAAATAACATTTTCTCCAATAAGGCCGTTTGGCAACCTTACTGGCCTATTCAATTCAGGTCAAACTCTTTATTCCATAAAGTATTAAACGTACAATATATTTTCTTATTTTCATTCAAGAGATTCAAATTTCAAGGCTGTCATTCTTTGTATCATAGACAGGTTTTGTTCGCTTCAGTACACAGTAATATCGGACTAGTAGTACTTACTCGTTTTTAACGGTCATTCTTTCTGTAAGTTGATGTTGTATTTCATTCAGATCTGAAAGCTTTTGTTCAACAGATCTCAACTATAAAAGATGTACAAAGCCCCAGTAATACAACCGTTTTCATATTGTATTTAATCCACACTGTACGTCCGAATTACATTATGTTATGTAGGAAGTAACGTAGAACTCCAAAAACACGTAATATCAATGTTCAAATAGTATTTTTCAAGGTACTGCCAAAAGGAATCAGAACTTTTGTCATGTGCCGGTAAAAGACTTTTTAAATTATCACATCCAATCTAGCTCATTATATAAATAAATACGGTAACGTGTTTATTTTGGATATACAAATGTACAAATTTGAATTTCATGTTATGCTACAATTGTATGAAGAAGAAGAAAAAAACATGAAATCTCCTTGAGTTGTTGATATCAGTTCATTTTGAGAGTGTTTTCACGACAGGTGTCGTATACGTAGCAGGAACTGGCTACCCTTCCGGAGCACATGAGTTCACTCCTGGTTTTTATAGGAGTCCGTGTTTTTCATTGTTTTTTTAGTATTCAGTATTTATTTTTTGTGCTTGTGGTTGTTCATTTGTCTTCCCGGGTTTGCTGTCTAATGGATTTCGTTATTTTTATTTGTTCCTTAGGTATATTTGTCCTCTTCCTGGTATAACTGCTATGACATGGTGTTTAGATTTTCAGTTGGCCAATTTTGAAATTCTGTTATAAGTAGGGTTCAAATCCCGAAATCAGCTTTACCTTGATTTTGGCCAAACTGTTTAGGCATGTTTGGTTCTATTTCTCACAATGGTTTGATGTTATTGTTTGGTTTTCCAAAGTTTTGGTCACAAGCGTGAAGGTTAAACCAGAAATGTGTATTCAGTGTACAAGATTTGTGATTCAAGTTTCTTTTATATATCCAGTCTTTCAAGGGATTACACAAAAATGTATCTAATATGCTGTGTTATTATACTAGCATTGCGGGTATATAGCCGTTGTCTCCGTTGTCAATCAGTCCGTCCGACCGTCTGTCCATCCGGCCGTCCGTCCGTCTATCCGTCTGGCCGTCCGTCTGTCTGTCCGTCGGTCACACTTTTTTGTGACATCAAACTCAGTTTTGGGTATAGCATTTAAATTCCTTCACAGTAGCGTTGCATTTATCCTGTAGATGCGCAATAAGGTTTTAAAATTTTTGATTTCGCTCAACGGGTGAGATGTGGGACCAAAAACAAGCGAATTATCATAATATACTTGTGACATCATCTCCTCATTCATTATTGATGCAAGGCTTCTAAATTCATTATGATTGTACATGTGATGTAGATGTGCAATAAGGTTTTAAAATGTTGATTTCTTTCGTGGAGCGAAATTTGGGACCGAAAATGGACGAATTTTCAAAATATGCTTAAAACATCAATATTTTAAGCATTTGTTTTTATCCCAGCCTTCTGGTTTCTTTATAGGTAAATTGTAAATGGTGTAAAGATGGAAAGATAGGTTTCAAAAGTTTCATTTTCGCTTAATGGACGAAATCAACAAATTGTCAAAATATGAATGTGACATCAACTCCTTATTGGTTATTGATGCTAGGCTACTACTTTCCAACAAAGAAATTCACTTTGTGGGTTGAGCTCCCATGAGCCACAACAGGTGCCTAAGGTCATTAGTGGTTCTGGGGTCAGGACACACCCTGTCATAAACGGTTCTAAAAGTGTCTACTACCGTTCTAGAACAGTTATCCTTACAGTTTAGGACAATTCTGAAGAGAGGTTAGAACTGGACAAGGCTGTACATATATTGTATATAACAGTTAAAGTCTCAATAATTTAAACAACAGCTATACAAGTACATTGTAGATACTTGTTGCATATTTCATATGTTTACACCAGGAAGATATTTAAATTTCCGTGTATAGTCAGGTGCATGACGATTTATAAAAAGATTTACATTTAGGACTGTTAAAAGGTAAGATTCTGTAAGCTCTCACACGTCTTTTATTTAGGACTGTTAAAAAGGTAAGATTCTGTATTTTATTTAGAACTGTTAAAAGATAAGATTCTGTAAGCTCTCACACGTCTTTTATTTAGGACTGTTAAAAGGTAAGATTCTGTAAATGCGTCTTTTCTATCAGTTAATGTGAGAAGTCAATTAAAGAATGTTGGGGATTAACATAAAGATACTTAATCCTAAAATAAACTCTGCATGGTTTATTTTAACTCGGGTAAGTTTTGTCCTTAACATTAAATTTGCAACAAAATTATCACTTGGTCGAAACAGTACTCTAGTTTAAGATTGTACTTACAGCTTCAGCAAAATTCATGGCCAGTTATCAAACTTTGATTTTCACATGTTCTAAAATATAGCAATCTACTATAAAATTTTACAAAATACACTAATACATGTAATAATATACTTAAAAACAGATATCGTTCTGTCAAGTCTCAGATAGCTGCATTCTTTCGAAATTCAGCATAAAAATGTCCTGAAAACAGGTCAACTAAGCAATTCTGTGAACTGTTTTCATTACTAATACGTCAACTAATACGTCCAATCTTACTATTATTAAACTTGATTAAAATATAATAATATGAATAATAATAATAAAAAAAAAAATAAAAAAATAAAAAAGTCGATAACACAGGTTCGCATCTATTTTACATCATTTTCGCATCCAATTTCTTTTACTTTCCATTCATGATTTCTTTTGAATTTAGAAGACTAATTTAATAACTGTAAGTCCAGATCAATTAATATCTATCTATGATTTACCCTCTGCTGGGCCCCACACAGCAAATTCTTGTCTACGTCACAGATAAGACACACAGAGTGTCCACCGATTTTCGGCCACGAGCACTGCTGTACGGTTTGTGTACGTCCGATACAACAGAAAATTTCTAATCTTTGAAAGGAAATTAATTGTATCCAGCAGTTAGGAAAACGAAAGTACTTTGATAGATAAAAAATTATCTGAATCTAAAACTTTACAAAGCATGTTGTTTTATTTAGTTATTAAACTGGTAATTTCGTGATGATGTTAATGGCTTACACATTCTCACCTTACAGTGAATATATTGTTTGTATCTTCGCTCTTTCCATTATTTAGCTTCCTTTTTTCGAAAACAGTATTCTAAAAATAGACACGAACTTTGAATTTAAATATAAAAAGTTATTTATAAATATATCAGCTATATAACATACCGTTTTTACTATTCATAATTACGGGTATACAAAAAATTTAGAATGCTTGTTAGCTCATTTTATTTGTTAAGTTAATTGCAAAGCAAAGCTTTTAAGCATTAATTAGGGAACAACATTTAACTTCAATTGGGGGGGGGGGGGGGAGGTTATGGTTTGTTGTGAAAAAAATATTCTGATTCCACAGGAAAGGAAAAAAAATATTGAATCCGACAGTTGATTTAAAAAATCACAAGATTACAAGAAAAGCTTTAGAACATTATTTTATACAAACCTGACTTGATTTATTTTGAACATAAAAAAAGATTTTCCTAAGTTTTTTAGTCATACTTGACCTTTCAGTGATTAACCAATCAAGGATGAAGGGCAACAGTCATGACAATCAAAGCATTGTTCCTTTTTAGCTCACCTGGTCAAACGCCATGTGAGCTTTTGTCATCACTTGGCGTCCGTCGTCCGTCCGTCCGTCCGTCAACTTTTCACATTTTAATCTTCTCCTCTGAAACCACTGGGCCAAATAGACTTAAACTTGGCATGAAGCATCTATGTTAGGTCCTTTATAACGTTTGCTCCTTTGTCCCGATCGGACAACAAACATGGCCGCCATGGGCAATTATTGTTTCTGATTGGCTGAGTTTTCAAAAATCTTCTCCTCTGAAACTGCTTGGCCAAATGGAACAAAACTTGACAGGAAGCATATATGGGGGTCCCTTATAAATTTTCCTCATTTCGTTCTGATCGGACCACAAATATGGCCGCAATGGGCAATTCTTTTTTCTGATTGGTTGATTTAAAAAATACATTTCTCTGAAACTGCTTGGCCAAATAGAGCCAAACTTGATAGAAAGTGTCTATGGCATATAACAAAAATTTTCAGAACTGCAGTATTGCTTGAAACCAAACATGGCCTGAATGTTCCTCATAAGGTGTTGACAAAGTGTTGTTACTTTCGTGTCAATCCCTCATTCAAGATGGCCACCACCAGAGGACTTAGGTCAACATAAGACCCTATGGGATATACATGTACATGCAAAAATCTTCTGAAGAACTGCCAAATTTTAGAATATGCTGACCTGAAAGTAGAAGGACCTTGATGAAGAAAAATTTGGTTCCTACAAGGCTTACCTCATTACATAATGATAGGGAGAAGTGACTTCCCTCTTTGAGGTACATCAACAAAAAGGGCTTTCATGCCAGGTGAACGATACAGGCTCAGCCCTCTGAGCCTCTAGTTTAAATATGCATACATGTACATATACCCAATGTGTGTCTACTCAGTACTGTGTGGAATTATGATAATTATAATAAAATACAAAGTTCAGAGAAATATATATTCCATTTCTTAAGGAATTAATATACAAAAACAAAATAAAAGTCATTAACATATCAGAATAAAATTTAAATTTACAAATGAAAACTATATGTACATGTAAATGTTTTATTATAAAAACAAATTCATAGTATATACCGGTTTTATTTACTGCTAGTGATTTCATAGGAATAAATACACCTTTTACTACCTGGGAATTGCTCAAAAAAAAATTTCTGATTCGACTTGGTAAGAAAAAAAATAATTTGGTTTGATTGTAGTCGAAACAAAATAAAATTGTGACCATAACTTGAAATTTTTTTTTTCAAACCAATAAAAAAAAAATCATATCCCCCCTTGATGTTAAATGGTTGTTCCCTTAGAGGATAAATCAACTAGTGAAAATTTCCACCATAACCTTTCAGTTTCAATTTGTATTATTATCTACGGGATCAGACATTAGGTTTTTTGGTGAAATTTATATTTTATATTGAGAGTTCATGTCATCGTTATGGCCATGTATAAAAATATGCAAAGGCGTAGAATTTTTGGATTTCCTTTTAATTTTCTTTCATGATACAACATTTAGTTGGTTATATTATTGCCAACCAGAAGATGATATCATTATTAATGTACTTGGAATGTAATTGAGCAAGGTTTCAAATCCGGGTTGGAGGGTTTTCCTTTTTTACCTGGTATCGCTGTCCCATAAGCTAAACTTCACAAACACTTTTGATTCAAACATAACAAATATGCCCATATTTACAAAACATAGGACGCAATGCACATTGCAAAATACATTTCCCAAACAAACAAATTGAACATCATTTGTATTTCCTGTTTTCAGCACTGCTGACGAAACATACATGTTGTACATTTGAATATTTAAATATTTGCATATTACATACATAAATACATGTACAGATTGTTTATTCAAATATTTAAATGTGTGACTGTATGATCAAATTGTATTTCCGAGTTACAGTGTATCCATAAGTGTTACTTAAACAATCGTTAAGACCTAGCTGAAACTGTGTCTAAATACTCATTACACTATATATAATGATTACATGTATGATGTGGTCACGTTACCAAGAAGGAAGTTCAGCTGCAACATTATCAGTTAAACAGTACAGGTATGCAATTGATTATGTATAGAAGTTTTATGTTATTTCCAAATATTTAGAATTTAAATTAAATTTTATAAGACAGAATTTATGATCTTTTAAAAAATATTTATGTTAAACAAATATTTTTATGGGAGCCAGGATATATATTTTTGTAAATTTCACACACTACAAGCATCCATTAAACAAATTTGTTTAAAGAGTGAATTTGAGAATATTGTTTTTGAAAAATCAAGGATCGTTTCTAAAAATTTATATATTTTTATGTTAAGTACGTTCTCTTCCGGTCTTGTCATCCGCAATTTCCTCCGACTCCGACTACAAGACTGTAAAGTAAGTATTAAATGTAAAAGAACAAGTAAAATTTTTATTGCCAACAACCCTTTAGTTTATGAATCACAACATATTAAGTAGATATATTATTATTATATTTTGATCTATGACGTTTAAGATACTGTCAGTATCTAAGGGGCAGCAGCATACAAGGTTAAGGGGTTGAACATATGGTTGTCAATCAACATGAAACAATATCTTTCAAATAAGCCCCAAGATAAATCAAATGGCGGCTTCAAGTTTCATTTCATTTCAAACATTTTATTGATATTCAAACCAAAAGGATTGGATAACAGGCTAGGCCTATGTTTATCCTCTCTAAATACATGACGAAGGAGACAAGGCATCCAAGTTTCATTTTCTTTGGTATAGAATGTTTTCCTTTCTCAGCTTAATTTATACTAAAACGGTTTGTGTTTTCCAACATGAACTTCTGGAGACAGGACATTGTTCTATTGTCATCATGAATGGATTGATAGAAAAGTGTCCAAATATTAAAATAAAAACGAATAGAAAAAATATAAAAAAAGAAGAAAAAAATTACATTGAACTATTTCCTCAATGAACATCCCTCGACTTCACTATCGTATTGACTTGGTTTAAGATCATAACATGAACAGGAACCTTTATAAAAATTGCTACAGCACGTGGGTTCCTTCCTTTCTTTAAATAGGAGATAGTGTTGTCCATAATTGTTACTGTTTTCATTGTTTCTGTGTTGGCTCTTATATTTTTTCATTCGTTGTCGGATTTGTTTGTCCCTGTATATTTAATCGCTGTCTAGGCACAGTGTGTTCTTGTCAGTGTTTTCAAATATAAACAACACAGTTGCCACCATTCTTCAGTATTTTATGCAAAACACAAGATGCATGCATACATATTCACTTGGCTGCAATATCGCCAGCTCGGCGTTAAACAATATTCAATCATAAATATTCACATGAAAATGTCATCATGCAGTTGTGATTTATAAAATACAATATTTTGCGGTTCATGCTTTTATAATACATTGTACTTCTTTGGAGGGGTATGATAAACCTGTTGATTTTGAATATTTTGACATAAATTTGTATACGTAATAAATTCTAAATTAATTTCAGGGACATGGATAATGTATAAACCGAAAAATGAGTATTGTAAGCACGATAATATTTGTATCCCTTTCTCTTGATATAAATGTCGGTGCATATAAAGACGGAATTCCGAGATTTGGATGTGCAGTGATAGAGAAAGCTGATGGCGCACATGTGGACTGCTCATCTAGAGATCTTACGTACATACCACCTCTTCCAAAATCAGCCGCCTCTATAGACTTGTCACATAATCGGATAAATACTATTATGTTGGTGATGCCATTTCAAGGTATGACATCACTTCGAGAATTAGATCTATCCAATAATCCGTTAGAGTATGTTTCAGTCAATGTATTCCATGGATTAACAAATTTGACAAACCTATACATGAGGAATTCGTTATTAAATAACCAGAAAGACCTCATATTGGATGTATTATTTTCTGACCTGCATAATTTAAAAATCTTAAATTTTACATTTAAGTTGCCAGAAAACAGGCAATTTAGTCCTATTCCTTGTTATTTAAGATATGATAGTCAACCTTTTGGAAACGTAGATACTTTACAATCAGTAGAGAAGTTGGAAATAGATTCTGCCTTTCTTAAATGGAAATCTAATTCAACCTCTGGCCATTTAAAATATAATTCAAAAACCTTACACCTAATAAACGGATGTGTCTGTTTTTATGGGACATTAACGAAAGAGCAGTTTGATCACATGCCACTGCTTGAAAATTTAATTATAGAAAACCCATTTCTGACTGGAAAAGTAACAGATAATTTTATATCCTCACAATCTTATCTTCAACATCTTGCTATTTATGGACCAAACGTTCCATTTGGATACGCATTAGACATGATCTACAACGTAACACAGTCTATTTCGTCACTTTATAACATAAGATCGTTGACTCTAAATAAAATTTCCGATAACATAAGATTAAAGTTTCATTGCAGTTTGGGAGTTTGTAATATAACGGCACTTAGTTCCTTACGTACAATCGACTTAAGCGGCAACAGTCTATCTTTAAACACTGCGGAAGAATGTGATATGTTTCCTGTGGCTTTACAACACCTTAACCTTCAAAATAACTGTTTATCTAGTTCTGAAATTAATTATAGTATTCTACTGTTTAATCAACAATTGAAAACTATAAACGCGAGTGATCAAAGTAAATGTGCTTTTATGTACAGAAACGGTGAATTAAAGCAGGCTTCTTCTGATAACAGGAATGTCACGTTAGAGGTATTTAAATATGAAGAAGCAGAAAGGTACTATGCTCTAGAAACGTTTGTATTTACAAACTCTACTGACGCACTGGATTTTGGTGATGAATTCGATTATTTTGTCAATCTTAAATATTTAGATCTTTCCAAGAATGGAAAAGTTTTTAACACCATAATACCAAATTTCTTTTCCTCAAGACGTCCTGTTGTCCAATACCTGAGTTTGTCAGACTGTAGAATCTCTGAACTGGAAAACGATTCATTTTCCTATTTTAGTAAATTAAAAACGCTGGATTTATCTTTAAATATGATTGGTTCCATGGGCTGTGACTTGAGTGAAAGACTTAAAAAATTAGTGTCACTGGAGCAATTGTATTTATCGGATAATGCTATTTCATGTTTGAAACCAGATTCCTTTAATTTGATGAAAAGCATTAGAACAATAATTTTACATAATAACGAAATACAGAATCTACACTTTTCTCTCAAGAATACAAAGAAGCTAGAATACTTGGATGTTTCGAAAAACAAAATACATCAACTTTCGAGAAAAACAATGGTAGAGTTGGATTCTATTGCGCACGCAGGTGTGATAAGTTTGGATTTGTCTAAAAATAATCTTCTATGTACTTGTGGAACAATATATTTTCTACAGTGGATGCTATCTACCAAAGTGGTATTGATAAAAAATACAGAATATTTGTGTACTTATAGTAACGGTAGTGTAACATCTCTAAATCATCTACAGAACATTGTTGACGACTTGAACAGTCAGTGTACACCCAAGACAATTTTGTTTGTTATAATCAGTACTTTTATAGCGTGTGTTATTGTTTCAGTAAGTGGTTTATTGATTTATCGTTTTCGGTGGAGGTTGCGATATTGGTATTATAAGACAAAAATAAAAATTCCTTATAAACCTCTTGAGGATGGCTATGAACAAATATTTGACTTTGATGCTTTTATTTCGTATGCGTCTGAAGATTATAACATTGCAAGGGAAGGCACTTTGAATGAACTTGAAACAAAACGATTCCTGCGTACGTGCATACACGAACGTGATTTTCAACCTGGTGAATCGATAGCCTTTAATATTTCAAAGGGAATTCGCAGTAGCAAGAGAACAATTTTGTTTCTGTCTAATAGTTTTCTTTCAAGTGAATGGTGTATGTACGAATTAAACATTGCTCTTATGGAAACTTTGCATACTGGAAGAAAAGTTATATTGGTCGTTCTTATAGAAAACATTTCTAAAAACGCACTCCCTGTAGATGTTCTTGATATTATCGATACGTACACATATTTAGAATTTCCGAAAAATGGTTCTACAGCTGATATCGATGTATTTTGGAGTAAATGTGTGGACTTTATCTCTGGTATTTGACATTATGGCAGTATCTGAATTCAAAAGCATGAAAATATAATTTCTGTACTAATAGAAATATGTTCATAATTTATGAACGGTATTTATTTTTTTTATAAATATGCCATCGTTTTATGAATTCTCTACTATCCACTTATGATAACTACTATAAGCTTTTTATAATTATGAATGGCCATAGAGAATAATAGCAATTTACTAATAAATTCCTAAAATACAATTTTTGCTGCACAAGTTGCGCACTGTCGTCGATTAACGACTCATCGGTTGTGCTCAAGGCATAAAATGTTGAAAAACCCAAAACAACAACCCAAAACAAAAAGTTGAGGAGCAAATTAAAAAATGACCCAAAGGGAAACGCCAAACCCACTCAAGGAAAGAGATTTGCACGAAGACAATCCTTAGTTTTTACAAATGGTAACAATAAATTTAATGTATTATAGACTCAAAACGTTTGACTTCTAATGTTATACAGTTTATTTTTTTTAGATGAATTGACTGCTGGCTTCTGCATATAGGTTAACTGGTTTATATCTAATTATAAATTTTGGGAATTAACCTCTATGAGAATTACTAATTAGGTATACTTGTATGACCTGATATTAGTCTAGTTTTTTTGTGAAGTGGAGAGGGAGAGGGTCACACTATGAGCTAGTTAGGCTCTTGTGTTATCATGTTTCATTTTTTTTCATTTGCTCACAGTTTTGAATATTTGAGTTTGTCATATTTTTGTAATTTTTTTCATTTGCTTATAGTTTTGAATATTTGAGTTTGTCATATTTTTGTAATTTTATTGAGTTTGTCATAGTTTTGTTATTTTATTTTTGTCATTGTAGCAATATTACTATACACATTGTGTTCAGGTACATGTATTATAATTTTCAATCAATCAATCAAAATTTTCTGACAAATTTTCCAATGAATTTTGATCTTAAAGTTATTTCACGAATCGATGAAATATTACACAATTTTATTACACCTTGAAGCAAATTTGACGTTATATTAGAATGGCCAAAATATCCTTGATCACCCCATAATACATCTTTTACAGGTTGAGTCGGATAAAAGCAGTATGAACAGGTGATTTTTTACCTGGTTCAAACTTGTGTGAAGAAATTTAATTTAATTAACAAATGCTACTAGATATTGATATGGAGTTTCCTAAGATCACACAAAATCCCGAAGATATCTTTACGATGTATGGGACAGTTTTAATTCCAATGTTCACAAATAAAACAAAATAAAGCTTTTTCTTTATCCCTTTAGTTTTCTATGACTTTTATATGTTCGTGATTGTTGGCGTAAATGTCCAATGGGATGAAATTAACTCAAGTCTTCCTGATTTAAATATACTGTTAGCATATCAAATGTCAAACATATTGTACCATTGTAAGCTTTGTGTTACAACGATGTACCATTCAGTGCTACTGGTTTTATGTTCACTAATCTTTGGAAAAGTTTTGGGTAAGATACATTTTTAGGTCCTATTATACGAAAAATTATAAAAACGAATCTAGAATTCAATGAAAAGTCGTGAAAGGAAATTCCCAATAAGAAAGCAAAAACAGAAATATCTGAAAAACAAAATGTACTTTATAATTATATTTGAAAATTTAATTCTTTTTTTTATTGTTTATCATATTTAATGTTAGGAAGAAAGAATAATTATCTAACGGATATAACGGGACGGATACAGGGTGTAAATTATGACCAACAATGGTATCAGAAAACTTGTTACCCGTCTAAAAAGACCAACACAATCGTGGTTGTTTCAACGTTTCTCGTTACTTTCCTTTTGATTCTGAATTTATGGCATTTTCCCACTTTTGTGTCACTTCTGTATTCCTTTACCGGTATTTAAAATTTCAATATTTGTTTTTTTTTTGCAAATTGTCCATGTCATAATCGTAATTGTGTTGCAATTTAATGTCGCTAGACACCTCCTTGTCTCTCCCATTTCAGTCTATCTCTTCTCTTTAGCCCTACCCTCAATTTATTTTTAAATGTTGTTAGGTATAGCAGATTATATCAATATATATATACATATGTGTATTAGTACGTAATGCATGCTGTAATATTGTTACAAATTTCAACCTATATGTAGAAGACTTCTTAAGTATTATTAATTTGTGTCTGATCCGTTTCCTGTTTTTTAGAACAATAAAATATGTTTAAACTTAATCACCTTGTTAGAAATTGGGCCCGGGTCGTATGGTCCTTGGCATTGGGTCCTGGTCATTGGGGCATTGCATTAGCCCCTTGTGATTGGATCATTGGCATTGGGCCCGGGTCATTGGGTCCTTGGGCCGAGTCATTGGGTACTTGGCATTGGGCCCGGATAAATGGGTCACAGCTCTGTTCAAGCACTGATTAGGTTAATTTTTCATGTAAACACATATTCCTCTCCTTGATTTCACCAAGTGCTATCAATAATCCGTCAGTAATATGAAAAAAAAGAAAAAAAAAGGCGTTTGGAATGAACATTCTCTTAAAAGTCATAACCAGATAGAAAAATGTGATAGAAACAAAATATAAGAGTCTACATATTCATTGTGATGCTTTGAGAAAAAAAATTGAAAATGTCCGAAACATTTAAGGCCGTTTATAGATTTTAGATTCCTTTCAAATAATCGCGAGCATTAATTGTTTATACTTTTTTTATCCTTCTTATTTTTGTAAATTAGACAATCTTTCTAATGGATTGTTACAGCTCCTTTTGAGTTTAGTGTGCGTGTATTTGTTCTTTGTTAGCATATCAGTGGCATGTGATATTTGTTTCTTTAAATGTATAGCTCCTCAAACATATTTGATAATTGGATGTTGTGTTGTGTCCAATGATTTCTCCTATTCTTGACGTGGTTAAACGGTGGGATGGGGGGCAGGAGGACTTGTTTTGGATGGGTTATTTATTTTTGTGGAAAATAAAGACAGATTATTTATTTTCTGCACCGTTGAAGCATGATTTTTCATTTTCAGTAAAACAAGGGACTGATTATTTATTTTCACAATTATATTTTTAATATTTAAAAATACACAATTTTTAAATTCATGTTTTTATTCTTAAATAAATAACATAGTCAAGGTTGTATCTGTTCGGAATTTTGGCTGTTCCACCTTGCAGTCTCAGTCCCTGTCCAGCACTGTGGTATTCTTTAAGACCATCATAAAGATACTATTTGTTATTGTGTTTGATGCAAGCACAAAAATGGCCAC
Organism: Mytilisepta virgata; assembly: GCA_028015205.1. Taxonomy (NCBI): domain Eukaryota; kingdom Metazoa; phylum Mollusca; class Bivalvia; order Mytilida; family Mytilidae; genus Mytilisepta; species Mytilisepta virgata. The sequence goes on from CM051517.1 coordinate 7,234,070, forward strand.
CATTGCCATAAATCTGTGCACCCAGTTCATAACTGCAAAATCAAAAATCTGAATTGTAGGTGCAAATAGAAATATGCAATGTTCATAATGCATGCTTGTACATTCATGTTGTATTGTGCATTGCTCTGTTTAAAGTAAAGGAGAAAGGATAATCAGGGGCGTTTCCAGGATATTTGAAAGGGGAGGTGTATAAAATAAATTTGGCCGAGCGGAGCGAGGCGAAAAATTTTTTGGACTTTTTTTTTGCTAAAAAACAAAATAATTGTGAAATGCACTAATGTAATGGTTCCTGACTTGGGGCATGTATATTTTATAGTTAAAGTGTCAGGGTTTGATATTTTTTATGCTGAATTCTCTCCATTAATTGTCTACGGTATATTAAAATGATTGGATGGATCTTAACAGCAGTAGACCAATAACGAGAAATTCCAAATTCTAGGGTATAAGGCGTTACTTAACATTTCAATAGTCTTTTAAAGAAATCAGATTATGTGTTGAATTCATGAATATGATAAATTGCCATATTCAATACAATATAAGCAGATTACGATAGTTTTTTTTTGAAAAGGGAGGGGGAGGGGGTCATACGCCCATTACGCCCTCACCTGGACCCGCCCATGAAAATGGAATGCAGATATATATTTCTGAAGTTTAAGTTAAATGTACCAGTATGTTGCATATATATATATATATATATATATATATATATATATATACATATATATTTGAACAAGTAATAACGGAAAAACACAATTAAACAGTTAAAATGTTACATCACAGAACGATGTAACATTTTAACTGTTTAATTGTGTTTTTCCGTTATTACTTGTTCGAATATATTAAATGTACCAAGGAACTTTTATTTTCAATTATATATATATATAATTATATATACCAGTATAATAAGTTTATACTTACTTTTTATAAATTCAATGAGATGAAATTATACATTATGTACCATTTAATCGAAATTAATCATCATCCTCTGGAAGTGAATCTTCTGAATTCAAAACTGCATATATTGCATACGTACAAAAAACAATATAGGTTAAAATGGAAAAAGGTATTAAAGTGAGGTAAATGTTCATGAGACAATATACCTCAAGTGAAATGAAACCCATTTTCAGACATTTCAAAAACGTTAATATTTATATATGGTGTAGTTTATTAAAAGATTTGGGAAGTTTGTCCCGAAAAAAATATGAAAAAAGACGAATTTTGGTAGAATCTGGTGAGTAGTATATGGGGACAGTTCAGTTATTATTTGAGGAGGAGCGAGGAGGAGCCGGAAGTGACGTCACCGGAACCGGAAATGACGTCACCGGAAGTGCCGTGACCGGAACCGGAAGTCACGTGACCGGAACCGGAAGTACCCGGAAGTGATTTGCGCGCATGCGCAACCGGAAGTAGTTGATTTTCCCGCCATTTGTTGCCGGAAGTGACGTAAGTCACGTGCTAGGACCCGGATGTGTGGTCTGCACATGCGTAGGCGGAACCGGAAGTACCGGAACTGGTTTGCGCGCATGCGCAACCGGAAGTAGTGGGTTTTCGCGCCATTTGTTGCCGGAAGTGACGTAAGTCACGTGCTAGGACCCGGATGTGTGGTCTGCGCATGTCTAGGAACCGGAAGTGGTTTTTGCGCGCATGCGCAACCGGAAGTAGTGGATTTCCCCATGATTTGATTACGGAAGTGACGTAAGTCACGGACCAGGATGTGCCATGTGAATTATCTCCCTTTTCCCGCACTTCTCGATCGTCTCTGGATCTTTCATCGGTCTGATACCCTCACTGTTATGTCGAAGTCCCAGAGTATACGTTTGGATTATCTCCCCTTATCCCGCTCTTTTCAGTATTTTCTGTGAGGACCAAAAGGTAGGATTGGATTATGTCCCCTTACCTCCAAGTGATGCTTGTCACCAATGGAGGGGTGTCCTTAGCAACCGCCTTAGCAAAGGCGGTCCATTTCATTGCATTCACTTAGTTTCTCTTCTCTTGCCCCATCCCGTTCTTTGCTGCTCATGGCTACTCAGGCTTGTTGCTGTTCGTCATCGCTGCTCTTCTCTTGTTCTTTGCTGCTCAACGCTGCTCTGTACTCAGACCTGAAAGCACCCTAAAGACAATCGTTTACCCTAACACTAGTACCACTTCAAATTCATAAGGGATTGAGCCAGATTGAATTATCTCCCTTTTCCCGCTCTTCTCGGTCGTCTCTGGATCTTTGATTGAATTATCTCCCCTTATCCCGCTCTTTTCATCTGTGAGTGATGTTTTCTGTGAGGACTAGGATTGGATTATGTCCCCTTACCTCAAGTTGATGCTTGTCACCGCTCAATGGAGGGGTGTCCTTAGCAACGGCGGTCTATTTCATTGCTCTATGCTTCGCTTCTCTTCGCTTGCTCTTCGCTGCTCCATGCTGCTCATCCCTAACAATGACTATATTCACCTGCTGATTTAAGATTCTTGGGGTTACTTGTCGGTGTTTTCGCTGCTGCTTCCGCTCCTGCTGCTTGTTGGTGTTCGTCATTGCTGCTCTTATCTTGTTCATCGCTGTTTTTCTCGTGCTCTTTGCTGCTCATCGCTGTTTTTCTCTTGTTCTTTGTTGCTCATCACTGTTTTTCTCTTGCTCTTTACTGCTCATCACTGTTTTTCTCTTGTTCTTTACGGCTCATCACTGTTTTTCTCTTGCTCGTTACTACTTATCGCTGTTTTTCTCTTGGTTTTTGTAGCTCGTCGCTGTTTTTCTCTTGGTTTTTGTAGCTCGTCTCTGTTTTTCTCTTGGTTTTTGTAGCTCGTCGCTGTTTTTCTCGTGCTCTTTGCTGCTCATCGCTGTTTTTCTCTTGTTCTTTGTTGCTCATCACTGTTTTTCTCTTGCTCTTTACTGCTCATCACTGTTTTTCTCTTGTTCTTTACGTCTCATCGCTGTTTTTCTCTTGCTCGTTACTGCTTATCGCTGTTTTTCTCTTGGTTTTTGTAGCTCATCGCTGTTTTTCTCGTGCTCTTTGCTGCTCGTCGCTGTTTTTCTCTTGTTCTTTACTGCTCATCACTGTTTTTCTCTTGTTCTTTACTGCTCATCACTGTTTTTCTCTCGTTCTTTACTGCTCATCGCTGTTTTTCTCTTGCTCTTTACTGCTTATGGCTGTTTTTCTCTTGCTCTTTGTTGATCATCACTGTTTTTCTCGTACTCTTTGCTGCTCATCGCTGTTTTTCTCTTGCTCGTTACTGCTTATCGCTGTTTTTATCTTGGTTTTTGTAGCTCGTCGCTGTTTTTCTCGTCCTCTTTGCTGCTCGTCGCTGTTTTTCTCTTGTTCTTTGCTGCTCATCGCTGTTTTTCTCTTGTTCTTTGTTGCTCATCACTGTTTTTCTCTTGTTCGTTACTGCTCGTCGCTGTTTTTCTCTAGTTCTTTACCGCTCATCGCTGTTTTTCTCTTGCTCGTTACTGCTTATGGCTGTTTTTCTCTCGCTCTTTGTTGATCATCACTGTTTTTCTCGTACTCTTTGCTGCTCATCGCTGTTTTTCTCTTGTTCTTTGTTGCTCATCACTGTTTTTCTCTTGCTCTTTACTGCTCATCACTGTTTTTCTCTTGTTCTTTACGTCTCATCGCTGTTTTTCTCTTGCTCGTTACTGCTTATCGCTGTTTTTTCTCTTGGTTTTTGTAGCTCATCGCTGTTTTTTCGTGCTCTTTGCTGCTCGTCGCTGGTTTTTCTCTTGTTCTTTGTTGCTCATCACTGTTTTTCTCTTGCTCTTTACTGCTCGTCGCTGTTTTTTCTCTTGTTCTTTGTTGCTCATCACTGTTTTGCTCTTGCTCTTTACTGCTCATCGCTGTTTTTCTCTTGGTTTTTGTAGCTCATCACTGTTTTCCACGTGCTCTATGCTGCTCATCGCTGTTTTTCTCGTGCTCGTTACTGCTTATCACTGTTTTTCTCTTGGTTTTTGTAGCTCATCGCTATTTTTCTCGTGCTGTTTACTGCTCGTCGCTGGTTTTTCTCTTGTTCTTTGTTGCTCATCACTGTTTTTCTCTTGCTCTTTACTGCTCGTCGCTGTTTTTTCTCTTGTTCTTTGTTGCTCATCACTGTTTTTCTCTTGGTCTTTACTGCTCATCGCTGTTTTTCTCTTGGTTTTTGTAGCTCATCGCTATTTTTCTCGTGCTGTTTACTGCTCGTCGCTGTTTTTTCTCTTGTTCTTTGTTGCTCATCACTGTTTTTCTCTTGCTCTTTACTGCTCATCACTGTTTTTCTCTTGTTTTTTACTGCTTATCGCTGTTTTTCTCTTGGTTTTTGTAGCTCATCGCTGTTTGTCTCTTGCTCTTTACTGCTTATCGCTGTTTTTCTCTCGCTCTTTGTTGCTCATCGCTGTTTTTCTCTTGGTTTTTGTTGCTCGTCACTGTTTTTCTCGTGCTGTTTACTGCTCGTCGCTGTTTTTCTCTTGTTCTTTACTGGTCATCGCTGTTTTTCTCTTGCTCTTTACTGCTCATCGCTGTTTTTCTCTTGCTCTATGCTTCTCATCGCTGTTTTTTCTCTTGTTCTTTGTTGCTCATCACTGTTTTTCTCTTGCTCTTTACTGCTCATCAATGTTTTTCTCTTGTTCTTTACTGCTCATCGCTGTTTTTCTCTTGCTCTTTACTGCTTATGGCTGTTTTTCTCTCGCTCTTTGTTGCTCATCACTGTTTTTCTCTTGTCCTTTGTTGTTCATCGCTACTCCTTACCTTACTCGCGTGCTTATTTCGTTTTTTGGGGCTACTTGTCTCTGTTTTCGCTGCCACTACTGCTCCTGCTGCTTTTTGCTGTTCGTTATCGCTGCTCTTCTCTTGCTCATCGCTGTTTTTTCTCTTGCTCATCGCTGATCCTTTCTTGTTCTTTGCTGCTCATCCCTACTCAGGGCCTTACTCGCGTGCTCATTTCGCTCCTGCTGCTTGTTGCTGTTCGTCATCGCTGTTCGTCATCGCTGCTCTTCTCTTGCTCATAACTGCTCTTCTCTTGCTCATCGCTGCTCTTCTCTTGCTCATCGCTGCTCTTCTCTTGCTCTTTGCTGTTCATCGCTACTCATGATCTTACTCGCGTGCTCATTTCAGTTTTTGGTGCTATTTGTCACTTTTAATCGCTGCTGCTGCTACTGCTGAAGGAATATAGTTTACTGCTGATGATCGGAAGGCCACTCGGTACTCATGTTGTCGGTTTGAGTGCTAGATCAAGACTGATCGTGGTGATTGTATACTGGGGTATTTATCGACGACCAACACAAATGAAACAGTTTCATATTTTATTTTACAAAATCTACATCAGTCAATGTTTTAAGTTCTGGTTCTTTCTCTTCAAACAGAGGTACGATCTTCTTCAGTTCTTGCCATTCGTAGGAACTCAGTGTTATACCTCTCTTGGTCGGTTGTAAAGTCCATTCTCCGTTAGGCACGAAATGTTTTCTGACGTGAATGGTAGGCGAGGGTGCTTTAATGATGACATAAACATCTTCTCCCAGATGATATCTCCAGTCCACCGGTTCTTTGTCCTGTACTCTACCGATCAAATCGTCAACCACTTCTGTGGTACTGCACAACATTTTCCACTGCATTAACGACAGGCTGACTCCGGTCTTGGTGGGCACCGTTTCACTTTCCCAAAATCTGAGATCTACTCTTTTACTGCCATTCCATTCTGTCAGCTCTGCATAACGTCCTCCACCCAATGGTACTTTCAAAGGAATATCGGAAGCTGTCATGGCGTCTTGGACGATATCGCTCTCGGTCTGGTCTTTGGTTTTCTTTTCTTTACGTGGCATGTCGGCTGACTGATTCTTTTTCTAGCTGGTCTATTTATATATATATATTTGTAAAGATGAACTGGATTGGTTCTTATATTATGAAACTTGAAACATGATTGGCTATCTTTCCGACATCGTGATTGGTTAACTTCTCCCGTTCCGATTGGTCGAAAATCTGGCATTTTCATTGGTCAATTCCAACCGTTTCGATAGATCAACACGATGATACATTGTCCAAATATGCGGCGCCCAATCCGGAAACTGTTCACAATAGGTACGAGTAAACACCGACAATACGACCAGTCTTCCTTGGTTCACCACACCGTCTTCGAACATGGCAGTGACGATTCTCTCGTATGCTTGGAAGGGGTCCATCGTACGAATGACTTCTCTGATTATCTTCACTTCCTTTTATACATTTATGACATGAGACTACTCTGCATTGACAAACTTGTAACTGTCTACATATATACATGTATATATAGTGTTGCCAGAAGATCCCGATACCGGGGTTTTGTATCTGAGGCACTGGCCGTCCACCCGGACAGAGGAAAATACCGACAATCGTGTTCAGGATGAACGAGATTACATCCGCCACCTTTCCTGATATGGTTCGCCACACATTCAACCAACGTGTCGTTTGGATTTATACTGAGAAACGCAGAGACCGGAGAACTAAGATACTTCCATTCCAGGACGGGGACGAATGTTCTCTGTCTCGATGATGTTAGATGGACATCAAAGATGGCTGCACCCATTCTCTTGCTTTTTGCTGCTCATCGCTGTTTTTTCTCTTGCTCTGCTAATGATGGCCTTACCTCATTTCAGTTTTGGGGCAACTTGTCGCTGTTTTCGCCGCTGTTGCTAGTGGTGGTCGATTGTCGTTAGTCAAAGATTGGATCTGTGCGAGAGCACCCTTAGATCCGGGTTATTTAAAAGTCCACTCTGCATTTATCCAGGCTTGTGACTGGCTATCATAAGATAGGCTGCATTAATCCTGCTCAATTTTTTAAGGGCACTCTGCATTTGTCCAGGCTTGTGACTGGCTATATATATGTATAAACATATATAGGCTGCATTACCCTCCTTCCCTTTTTTTTGTTATATTTTTTTCTGTTTTTCTTTGTAATATGTTCCAATTCCTCCGTCACATAGAGTCATTGCTGTCTTCAGCTGGAGGTGGGGTCGTAGTCGTTCAATACACGGTTAAGCAGATATTTTCGTTTTTCTACGGCCTAATCCCATGATTCTTTTGATTCGTAGTCTTCCTATTCTCTCCAGCGTTTAGCCGTTTTTCTTGATCTCTCTATGTACGGGGTCTTTATTTATGTCTTGATGCCAGGACACCAGTCCGAGGTAATGCTTTCGTATTTCGTCTCTGTATGAGTCAAACATGTCTCTATATGCTACCAAGCGTGCCTTGTCTTCTTCCATTCCGGCTTCCACTACTTCGTTTACTGTCTGTGAGTATTCCGATTGATGTACTTGAAATGTTATGTTCAAAACGACTTCCCATAGGGACTGTTCGCAAAGCTCTTCAGAGTCTTCGTTGGATCCATGGTCACTACTTTGTTCCGATTCATCGTTATCGGCTTCTGTGGTGGTGTCTGAAGCTGAATCACTATAGTCTGTTGAATCCTCTTCAATACCATGTGCATTCTTTTTGTGTCGCACTAGGTTAAAGTTTTGCTTGGATTGGTATCCACAGGTATACATTTAAGACGTCTTTATTTCCTGGTAGTCGATAGCAGAATGAGTTCCGGTCGTCCTGCAAGTGCTTATATTAGATACAGGTTCCTCAGCGGCTTGTTGATTCATACACAAGCGTTTGGCAAAGTATTCGTTTCGACATTGTTGCAGTTCAGATTTCACTTTTCTGATGAGGTCTCTTTTAAGTCTTTTCCACTCGTTGTCAATCCTTCTACATCCCTTGCAGACATTCATGTTTTTGTAGAATTCCGCAAAGCTCTTGTTCATTTGACACTTTGTACATTTCTTGTTTGGATCCACTTTGCTGGGTCCTCCACTTGTGTTGTCCAGCCGTTTGGTTCTCTCCACTTTGGTTGGAAGTATTTTCCTTTTCATTTCTGGTTTTGCTTTGGTCTTTGAAAGATCCACAGGTATTAAGTATCTACCAGGAACCAATAAACCGAGAGGCGTTTTCGACTCCATTGGTACGTGTGTGTTGTTTGACGGTCTTCAAACAACTGACGAAATTAAACAAAACCTCTGAATATATTTTCGTTAAAAGCTTTCCATTTGCGTCATGGTGGCGAAGATTGTTTTTGTCTATTCATTCAGACAACACAGTTCGCTGCTCGTCATTGTAGTTTGCTGCTCATCATTGCTCATCTTTTGCTCCGCGCTGCTCATTGCTGCTCATCTCTTGCTCATCGCTGCTCATTGCTGCTCATCTCTTGGTCATCGCTGATCATTGCTGCTCATCTCTTGCTCATCACTGCTCATTGCTGGTCATCTCTTGCTCATCGGTGCTCATTGCTGCTCATCTCTTGTTCTTTGCTGCTCATTGCTACTCAGGACCTTACTCGCGTGCTCATTTCGCTCCTGCTGCTTGTTGCTGCTGTTGCTGCTGCTGAGGAGGTGAAGGTGGAATTCTTATTGTTTCGTTATGAGTCACCTCTTGTTCCCGTTGATGTTACGATGGACATCCAAGATGGCTGCGGACATGTAACGCGGACCTGAAAGAGAGCACCCTCATGAAACAGAAATTTTAGAGTCTTTCCGGACGGAAACGAACGTTTCCGGATTTCAGTCCTAACCATAACCCTAACTCGAGTCCTAACCCCAACCCTAACTCTAACACTAACCCTAGTTCTAACCCTAATTTTAACTCTAACCCTAACCCTAGTGCTGCATCTAACCCATATCGTAGGGCTGTCTCGTACTCCTACTCTAAGCGCTCATACCCACCGTCGGTGGTTCACTGGTGCAAGCGTGACAAACACGAGGCAAACAGTCACGCTTGCTTAGGTGATCCAACGACGTGAGGTATGAGCGCTTAGAGTAGGAGTACGAGACAGCCCTACGATATGGGTTAGATGCAGCACTAGGGTTAGGGTTAGAGTTAAAATTAGGGTTAGAACTAGGGTTAGTGTTAGAGTTAGGGTTGGGGTTAGGACTCGAGTTAGGGTTATGGTTAGGACTGAAATCCGGAAACGTTCGTTTCCGTCCGGAAAGACTCTAAAATTTCTGTTTCATGAGGGTGCTCTCTTTCAGGTCCGCGTTACATGTCCGCAGCCATCTTGGATGTCCATCGTAACATCAACGGGAACAAGAGGTGACTCATAACGAAACAATAAGAATCCCACCTTCACCTCCTCAGCAGCAGCAACAGCAGCAACAAGCAGCAGGAGCGAAATGAGCACGCGAGTAAGGTCCTGAGTAGCAATGAGCAGCAAAGAACAAGAGATGAGCAGCAATGAGCACCGATGAGCAAGAGATGACCAGCAATGAGCAGTGATGAGCAAGAGATGAGCAGCAATGATCAGCGATGACCAAGAGATGAGCAGCAATGAGCAGCGATGAGCAAGAGATGAGCAGCAATGAGCAGCGCGGAGCAAAAGATGAGCAATGATGAGCAGCAAACTACAATGACGAGCAGCGAACTGTGTTGTCTGAATGAATAGACAAAAACAATCTTCGCCACCATGACGCAAATGGAAAGCTTTTAACGAAAATATATTCAGAGGTTTTGTTTAATTTCGTCAGTTGTTTGAAGACCGTCAAACAACACACACGTACCAATGGAGTCGAAAACGCCTCTCGGTTTATTGGTTCCTGGTAGATACTTAATACCTGTGGATCTTTCAAAGACCAAAGCAAAACCAGAAATGAAAAGGAAAATACTTCCAACCAAAGTGGAGAGAACCAAACGGCTGGACAACACAAGTGGAGGACCCAGCAAAGTGGATCCAAACAAGAAATGTACAAAATGTCAAATGAACAAGAGCTTTGCGGAATTCTACAAAAACATGAATGTCTGCAAGGGATGTAGAAGGATTGACAACGAGTGGAAAAGACTTAAAAGAGACCTCATCAGAAAAGTGAAATCTGAACTGCAACAATGTCGAAACGAATACTTTGCCAAACGCTTGTGTATGAATCAACAAGCCGCTGAGGAACCTGTATCTAATATAAGCACTTGCAGGACGACCGGAACTCATTCTGCTATCGACTACCAGGAAATAAAGACGTCTTAAATGTATACCTGTGGATACCAATCCAAGCAAAACTTTAACCTAGTGCGACACAAAAAGAATGCACATGGTATTGAAGAGGATTCAACAGACTATAGTGATTCAGCTTCAGACACCACCACAGAAGCCGATAACGATGAATCGGAACAAAGTAGTGACCATGGATCCAACGAAGACTCTGAAGAGCTTTGCGAACAGTCCCTATGGGAAGTCGTTTTGAACATAACATTTCAAGTACATCAATCGGAATACTCACAGACAGTAAACGAAGTAGTGGAAGCCGGAATGGAAGAAGACAAGGCACGCTTGGTAGCATATAGAGACATGTTTGACTCATACAGAGACGAAATACGAAAGCATTACCTCGGACTGGTGTCCTGGCATCAAGACATAAATAAAGACCCCGTACATAGAGAGATCAAGAAAAACGGCTAAACGCTGGAGAGAATAGGAAGACTACGAATCAAAAGAATCATGGGATTAGGCCGTAGAAAAACGAAAATATCTGCTTAACCGTGTATTGAACGACTACGACCCCACCTCCAGCTGAAGACAGCAATGACTCTATGTGACGGAGGAATTGGAACATATTACAAAGAAAAACAGAAAAAAATATAACAAAAAAAAGGGAAGGAGGGTAATGCAGCCTATATATGTTTATACATATATATAGCCAGTCACAAGCCTGGACAAATGCAGAGTGCCCTTAAAAAATTGAGCAGGATTAATGCAGCCTATCTTATGATAGCCAGTCACAAGCCTGGATAAATGCAGAGTGGACTTTTAAATAACCCGGATCTAAGGGTGCTCTCGCACAGATCCAATCTTTGACTAACGACAATCGACCACCACTAGCAACAGCGGCGAAAACAGCGACAAGTTGCCCCAAAACTGAAATGAGGTAAGGCCATCATTAGCAGAGCAAGAGAAAAAACAGCGATGAGCAGCAAAAAGCAAGAGAATGGGTGCAGCCATCTTTGATGTCCATCTAACATCATCGAGACAGAGAGCATTCGTCCCCGTCCTGGAATGGAAGTATCTTAGTTCTCCGGTCTCTGCGTTTCTCAGTATAAATCCAAACGACACGTTGGTTGAATGTGTGGCGAACCATATCAGGAAAGGTGGCGGATGTAATCTCGTTCATCCTGAAGACGATTGTCGGTATTTTCCTCTGTCCGGGTGGACGGCCAGTGCCTCAGATACAAAACCCCGGTATCGGGATCTTCTGGCAACACTATATATACATGTATATATGTAGACAGTTACAAGTTTGTCAATGCAGAGTAGTCTCATGTCATAAATGTATAAAAGGAAGTGAAGATAATCAGAGAAGTCATTCGTACGATGGACCCCTTCCAAGCATACGAGAGAATCGTCACTGCCATGTTCGAAGACGGTGTGGTGAACCAAGGAAGACTGGTCGTATTGTCGGTGTTTACTCGTACCTATTGTGAACAGTTTCCGGATTGGGCGCCGCATATTTGGACAATGTATCATCGTGTTGATCTATCGAAACGGTTGGAATTGACCAATGAAAATGCCAGATTTTCGACCAATCGGAACGGGAGAAGTTAACCAATCACGATGTCGGAAAGATAGCCAATCATGTTTCAAGTTTCATAATATAAGAACCAATCCAGTTCATCTTTACAAATATATATATATAAATAGACCAGCTAGAAAAAGAATCAGTCAGCCGACATGCCACGTAAAGAAAAGAAAACCAAAGACCAGACCGAGAGCGATATCGTCCAAGACGCCATGACAGCTTCCGATATTCCTTTGAAAGTACCATTGGGTGGAGGACGTTATGCAGAGCTGACAGAATGGAATGGCAGTAAAAGAGTAGATCTCAGATTTTGGGAAAGTGAAACGGTGCCCACCAAGACCGGAGTCAGCCTGTCGTTAATGCAGTGGAAAATGTTGTGCAGTACCACAGAAGTGGTTGACGATTTGATCGGTAGAGTACAGGACAAAGAACCGGTGGACTGGAGATATCATCTGGAAGAAGATGTTTATGTCATCATTAAAGCACCCTCGCCTACCATTCACGTCAGAAAACATTTCGTGCCTAACGGAGAATGGACTTTACAACCGACCAAGAGAGGTATAACACTGAGTTCCTACGAATGGCAAGAACTGAAGAAGATCGTACCTCTGTTTGAAGAGAAAGAACCAGAACTTAAAACATTGACTGATGTAGATTTTGTAAAATAAAATATGAAACTGTTTCATTTGTGTTGGTCGTCGATAAATACCCCAGTATACAATCACCACGATCAGTCTTGATCTAGCACTCAAACCGACAACATGAGTACCGAGTGGCCTTCCGATCATCAGCAGTAAACTATATTCCTTCAGCAGTAGCAGCAGCAGCGATTAAAAGTGACAAATAGCACCAAAAACTGAAATGAGCACGCGAGTAAGATCATGAGTAGCGATGAACAGCAAAGAGCAAGAGAAGAGCAGCGATGAGCAAGAGAAGAGCAGTTATGAGCAAGAGAAGAGCAGCGATGACGAACAGCGATGACGAACAGCAACAAGCAGCAGGAGCGAAATGAGCACGCGAGTAAGGCCCTGAGTAGGGATGAGCAGCAAAGAACAAGAAAGGATCAGCGATGAGCAAGAGAAAAAACAGCGATGAGCAAGAGAAGAGCAGCGATAACGAACAGCAAAAAGCAGCAGGAGCAGTAGTGGCAGCGAAAACAGAGACAAGTAGCCCCAAAAAACGAAATAAGCACGCGAGTAAGGTAAGGAGTAGCGATGAACAACAAAGGACAAGAGAAAAACAGTGATGAGCAACAAAGAGCGAGAGAAAAACAGCCATAAGCAGTAAAGAGCAAGAGAAAAACAGCGATGAGCAGTAAAGAACAAGAGAAAAACATTGATGAGCAGTAAAGAGCAAGAGAAAAACAGTGATGAGCAACAAAGAACAAGAGAAAAAACAGCGATGAGAAGCATAGAGCAAGAGAAAAACAGCGATGAGCAGTAAAGAGCAAGAGAAAAACAGCGATGACCAGTAAAGAACAAGAGAAAAACAGCGACGAGCAGTAAACAGCACGAGAAAAACAGTGACGAGCAACAAAAACCAAGAGAAAAACAGCGATGAGCAACAAAGAGCGAGAGAAAAACAGCGATAAGCAGTAAAGAGCAAGAGACAAACAGCGATGAGCTACAAAAACCAAGAGAAAAACAGCGATAAGCAGTAAAAAACAAGAGAAAAACAGTGATGAGCAGTAAAGAGCAAGAGAAAAACAGTGATGAGCAACAAAGAACAAGAGAAAAAACAGCGACGAGCAGTAAACAGCACGAGAAAAATAGCGATGAGCTACAAAAACCAAGAGAAAAACAGCGATGAGCAGTAAAGACCAAGAGAAAAACAGTGATGAGCAACAAAGAACAAGAGAAAAAACAGCGACGAGCAGTAAAGAGCAAGAGAAAAACAGTGATGAGCAACAAAGAACAAGAGAAAAACCAGCGACGAGCAGTAAACAGCACGAGAAAAATAGCGATGAGCTACAAAAACCAAGAGAAAAACAGTGATAAGCATTAACGAGCACGAGAAAAACAGCGATGAGCAGCATAGAGCACGTGGAAAACAGTGATGAGCTACAAAAACCAAGAGAAAAACAGCGATGAGCAGTAAAGAGCAAGAGCAAAACAGTGATGAGCAACAAAGAACAAGAGAAAAAACAGCGACGAGCAGTAAAGAGCAAGAGAAAAACAGTGATGAGCAACAAAGAACAAGAGAAAAACCAGCGACGAGCAGCAAAGAGCACGAGAAAAACAGCGATGAGCTACAAAAACCAAGAGAAAAAACAGCGATAAGCAGTAACGAGCAAGAGAAAAACAGCGATGAGACGTAAAGAACAAGAGAAAAACAGTGATGAGCAGTAAAGAGCAAGAGAAAAACAGTGATGAGCAACAAAGAACAAGAGAAAAACAGCGATGAGCAGCAAAGAGTACGAGAAAAACAGTGATGATCAACAAAGAGCGAGAGAAAAACAGCCATAAGCAGTAACGAGCAAGAGAAAAACAGCGATGAGCGGTAAAGAACTAGAGAAAAACAGCGACGAGCAGTAACGAACAAGAGAAAAACAGTGATGAGCAACAAAGAACAAGAGAAAAACAGCGATGAGCAGCAAAGAACAAGAGAAAAACAGCGACGAGCAGCAAAGAGGACGAGAAAAACAGCGACGAGCTACAAAAACCAAGATAAAAACAGCGATAAGCAGTAACGAGCAAGAGAAAAACAGCGATGAGCAGCAAAGAGTACGAGAAAAACAGTGATGATCAACAAAGAGCAAGAGAAAAACAGCCATAAGCAGTAAAGAGCAAGAGAAAAACAGCGATGAGCAGTAAAGAACGAGAGAAAAACAGTGATGAGCAGTAAAGAACAAGAGAAAAACAGTGATGAGCAGTAAAGAACAAGAGAAAAACAGCGACGAGCAGCAAAGAGCACGAGAAAAACAGCGATGAGCTACAAAAACCAAGAGAAAAACAGCGATAAGCAGTAACGAGCAAGAGAAAAACAGCGATGAGACGTAAAGAACAAGAGAAAAACAGTGATGAGCAGTAAAGAGCAAGAGAAAAACAGTGATGAGCAACAAAGAACAAGAGAAAAACAGCGATGAGCAGCAAAGAGCACGAGAAAAACAGCGACGAGCTACAAAAACCAAGAGAAAAACAGAGACGAGCTACAAAAACCAAGAGAAAAACAGCGACGAGCTACAAAAACCAAGAGAAAAACAGCGATAAGTAGTAACGAGCAAGAGAAAAACAGTGATGAGCCGTAAAGAACAAGAGAAAAACAGTGATGAGCAGTAAAGAGCAAGAGAAAAACAGTGATGAGCAACAAAGAACAAGAGAAAAACAGCGATGAGCAGCAAAGAGCACGAGAAAAACAGCGATGAACAAGATAAGAGCAGCAATGACGAACACCAACAAGCAGCAGGAGCGGAAGCAGCAGCGAAAACACCGACAAGTAACCCCAAGAATCTTAAATCAGCAGGTGAATATAGTCATTGTTAGGGATGAGCAGCATGGAGCAGCGAAGAGCAAGCGAAGAGAAGCGAAGCATAGAGCAATGAAATAGACCGCCGTTGCTAAGGACACCCCTCCATTGAGCGGTGACAAGCATCAACTTGAGGTAAGGGGACATAATCCAATCCTAGTCCTCACAGAAAACATCACTCACAGATGAAAAGAGCGGGATAAGGGGAGATAATTCAATCAAAGATCCAGAGACGACCGAGAAGAGCGGGAAAAGGGAGATAATTCAATCTGGCTCAATCCCTTATGAATTTGAAGTGGTACTAGTGTTAGGGTAAACGATTGTCTTTAGGGTGCTTTCAGGTCTGAGTACAGAGCAGCGTTGAGCAGCAAAGAACAAGAGAAGAGCAGCGATGACGAACAGCAACAAGCCTGAGTAGCCATGAGCAGCAAAGAACGGGATGGGGCAAGAGAAGAGAAACTAAGTGAATGCAATGAAATGGACCGCCTTTGCTAAGGCGGTTGCTAAGGACACCCCTCCATTGGTGACAAGCATCACTTGGAGGTAAGGGGACATAATCCAATCCTACCTTTTGGTCCTCACAGAAAATACTGAAAAGAGCGGGATAAGGGGAGATAATCCAAACGTATACTCTGGGACTTCGACATAACAGTGAGGGTATCAGACCGATGAAAGATCCAGAGACGATCGAGAAGTGCGGGAAAAGGGAGATAATTCACATGGCACATCCTGGTCCGTGACTTACGTCACTTCCGTAATCAAATCATGGGGAAATCCACTACTTCCGGTTGCGCATGCGCGCAAAAACCACTTCCGGTTCCTAGACATGCGCAGACCACACATCCGGGTCCTAGCACGTGACTTACGTCACTTCCGGCAACAAATGGCGCGAAAACCCACTACTTCCGGTTGCGCATGCGCGCAAACCAGTTCCGGTACTTCCGGTTCCGCCTACGCATGTGCAGACCACACATCCGGGTCCTAGCACGTGACTTACGTCACTTCCGGCAACAAATGGCGGGAAAATCAACTACTTCCGGTTGCGCATGCGCGCAAATCACTTCCGGGTACTTCCGGTTCCGGTCACGTGACTTCCGGTTCCGGTCACGGCACTTCCGGTGACGTCATTTCCGGTTCCGGTGACGTCACTTCCGGCTCCTCCTCGCTCCTCCTCAAATAATAACTGAACTGTCCCCATATACTACTCTGGTGCCATCTCATGCTTTAAAACATGAATTTATAAAATGGTTTAAAAGACCTGCTGAGTTATTTATTTTCAATACATTGTAGGTGAGGTTATTTATTTTCAAACTACCACAGAACAAACCATTCATTTTTGTTATTATCAAGGCTGAGTTATTTATTTTCAAAATCCTCCTGCCCCCCCCCCCCCCCCCCCCCCCCCAGAATATCAAATGGTCGTCCCCCTATCTCTGGTGGAGAAATTCCATAACTCACTCATACCTGAAGGAGAATCTATATTTATTCATTCGGTTATTTATTACTCAACAAATTGTGTTGGATTTTCCATTTTATTGAAGACCTATATATGTTTATTTTTGGTCAGTTAACTTTGGAGTGTATGTTAAGTGAAAATGTAATATATGGGCCATGTTTTCGAAGATGTCTTATGATTACGACATATCGTAAGATGTTCTTACGACATGTCACAGTCATAAAATATGATTTCGAAAGGGTCGCAACTTGCGACATGTCACAACATTTGGCACAAAGTTACGACACCAAAGAAGGTGTCGTTAGATGGTCTTATGATGATTGTAAGTATATTTATACTGCGAATATATGTATAGAGGCACGAATAATTCGTTATGCTGGAATTTGAATGTTCGAACCATAGATATTTCTTATTCATATTAAAATAGAGCAGACAGATAGACTTTTCCAATGATTTTAATATTGATCCATATTAATAAATTGTCACATTCCATAATTGATTTACATGTACATGCGTGTTAAGTTACACATGCACAGTAAACGTATATGCATTAATCATTTTAAGGCTATTTATTTTAAAATTTAATTAATTAAACGTTCTTTAAAAAAAAAATTCTTTTAGTTACATGTACCTTTTTTTAATCAAATTTCATATTTTGTTAAATCATTTAAAATTTGATTATTTGTCATTACAGACTTGCGATGGTCATACGATCGTCGTAACTATGATTGTCTTAGGATACCTTTGTTTTACATCATATGGTCGTAAGACCATCATAACTTAGTCGCAAGTAATGTCATATGTTATGTCTTACGATCAATCTTACGATACTTTCGAAAACCTGGCCCCTGGATTGTTTCATTCCACACATGTAGAATTATCTAAAAAGGCAAATAAAGTAATGTTTTCTATGTTTAAATATCTCACCCAACTTGATAATATAAATATTAATGTTCATAAAAACCTATTTGAATCCTTAATAAAACCTATTTTGTTGTATAATTCAGAAATTTGGTATATGGATTTTTATCATAAAATAATAAAAGCATCCAAAAAAGCTAATGATAACTCCAAATTTGATATTATATCTTTGATAGACAGTAGCCACCTTTAGAAAAATAACTTAAAATTTTGTAAATATACCCTTGGTTTAAGTAAACAATCCGTAAATATAGCACCAGGGGCCGGTTTCACAAAGCTATCCTAAAACCTGTCATAAGTTATATCTTAGGAAATATCTTAGGATCCTCTTATAACTGACTATCTTAGGACATATCTTAGACCTCGTCTCGAAGCTGTCTTAGGATGATCTTAGCAAAGATGTCCTAAACGTGTCGCAAGTTAAATATTAACATGTATTTATGAGAAAAAAAACGAATATAAAAAAAAAATGTTCAGCTAAGACATATTATTTTATTCAGTCTTTGTTGGCATCAACATTTCAAGCATTTTACGGCCACCGAGATGATTATACCCGCTTTGCGGGTATATTGTCGTTGCCGGCGTCTGTCCGTCTGTCCGTCGTGCCGTCCGTCTGTCCGTCACGCCGTCCGTCCTTCCGTCTGTCCGTCACGCCGTCCGTCCGTCTGTCCGTCTGTCTGTCAGTCCGTTCGTCCGTCTGTCTGTCCGTCTGTCTGTCTGTCCGTCCGTCACTTCTTCTGACATCAATTCCTCATTCAGTTTTGGGTATAGCATTTTAATTCCTTCACAGTAGTGTTGCATATATCCTCTAGATGCGCAATAAGGTTTTAAAATTTTTGATTTCGCTCAACGGGTTAAATGTGGGACCGAAAACGAGCGATTTATCATAATATGTTTGTGACATCAACTCCTCATTCATTATTTATGCAAGGCTTCTGCATTTATTATAGAATGATTTTACATGTGATTTTAATCCGCACTAAGGTTATAAATTTTGATTTTTTTCTTGGAGCGAAATTTGGGACCGAAAATGAGCGAATTTTCAAAATATGCTTAAAACATCAATTTTGAAGCATTTTTTATTCTAGGCTTCTGGTTTCTTTATAGGTAAATTGTCCATGGTGTAAAGATGAAAAGACAGGTTTCAAAATTTTCATTTTCGCTTAATGGACGAAATCAACAAATTGTCAAAATAAATGTGACTCATTATTGACAATTAATGCTAGGCTTCTAATTTGATTATAAAATGATTGTACATATGATGTAGATGCGGAATAAGATTTTAAAATTTTGATCTCATTCATTGAGCGAAAATTGGGACCGAAAATGGGCTAATTTTCAAAATATTCTTAAAACATTAATTTCAGAGGCAATTTTTATGATTGGCTTCTGGTTTCTTCATAGGTAGGTTGTCCATGATGGACAGATATAAAACAAGATGCTCAACACACAATTTTAGACTCATGGCATATAGGAAGTATTATAATTATCAAAATATGCTGTTGATTTCTTTTTCCATTTTAAGCAAAAATGTAAATAAATTTTCTGACCTCATTAAATTTCCCAGCACCCCACACCCCCTTCCCTCAAATTCAAATGGTCATCCAATTATTGGGTTATGTGGGATGGACTGAAATGGTTTTTGCTAAAATAAATGAAAACAGCGTAATGCAGATGTGGCACTGTGTTCTGCGGAATTCATTTTGAATTTGTTATTTAAAAAGTTTTTTAAAACTATTTTCTTATTTAAAAAAAATTAAATATGTATACAGACTAGAGGAATTGAACTTCAAACTCGCATAGATTATAAGAGTCCACCAGGGTACCGTTTTTTTAATATTTGTTTTATAAATATTTTTTTTTATATATATTTGTATATATTCATTTAAACAATTTATGTTGATCCCAGCTCTATTGAGACAAATGAATCAACACTGTTAGTTAACCATTTATTTTTTTTGTTACTTCAGTAAGTTTATCCCTTTAATTTATAATTAAAGATATTGATCCCAGTTCTAATGAGACAGTGTTAGTTTATCACTTTAATTTTTTTTTAAAAGATGTTGGTCCCAGCTCTATTGAGACACATGAATCCACATCGTTAGTTTATCAGAAAGTCTTTAATTTAAGATGTTGATCTCGGCAATTTATCCCTTAAATCCAAAATAAAGATATTAAGGACCAGCAGTTTAATTCTTTTAACTTTAAAAAAAAAGATGTCGATCCCAGCTCTATTGAGACACATGAATCCACATCGTTAGTTTATCAGAAAATCTTTAATTTAAGATGTTGATCTCGGCAATTTATCCCTTAAATCCAAAATAAAGATATTTATGAACAGCAGTTTAATTCTTTTGACTTTATAAAAAAAGAGATGTTGATCCAAGCGCTATTGAGACACATGAAATTAACATTGCTAGTTCATGTCTTTCTTTAATTAAGATATTAATCCCACTGAGCAGATAAACACTTAAATCCAAAATAAAGAAGTTGATCCCAGCTCTGTTGAGACACATGAATCAACATCGTTAGTGTATGACTTTAATTTTTAAATAAAGATGTCAGGGATTAACAAAATGGGTTCAGGGGAGGTCGAAGTTGTGAAGAACATATCCATTCTCTGTATTCCGTCTTAAATGATCATAAAATTTCCAGAAAATCGACATATGTGTGTTTTGTAGACATGCGCAAAGCTTTCGACACCGTACAACATAACTTATTATGGTATAAACTTCAGAGAGCTGGTGTGCGTGGAAAATTTTTAGTAGCAATTGAGTCTTTATATAAGGAAGTAAAATGTACTATTCGTGTTAACAATGACCTTACCCCGTGGTTCAACGTAGAGACCGGAGTGAAACAGGGCTGTATCATATTTCCGACATTGTTTTCTGTGTATATTAATGACCTCTCACAACGTATCAAGTGCGGAATACAGCTTGACGATTTGTGTCTCAGTATACTGCTTTATGCTGACGACATAGCTTTAATTGCACCTGATGAATATAGTCTTCAACGCATGCTTGATATTGTGTCTGACTGGTGTGCAACATGGAAACTATCCATGAATGTGAATAAAACCAAAATCGTTCATTTTCGACCGCAGTCTTTCGATCGTTCTGAATTTAACTTTAAATGCATGGAGAATAATCTTGAGTATTGTGACTCATATAAATACCTTGGTGTTTGGATGGATGAACATCTAACATTTACGAAAAACTCAAAAGAATTAGCTAAAGCTGCCAGTCGTGTTCTGGGCAGTTTAATGACAAAAGTGGTATTAGCAGGAGGAATGACTCATAAGGTGTACACTAAACTTTATACAGCTACGGTGGAACCGATATTACTATACGGTAGTGGCATTTGGGGCACTAAATCATTTAGTGCTATTTCAGCTGTACAAAACAGAGCCTGTAATTTTTTTCTCTCCGTTGGAAAACTGACCTCGAATGTAGCTACTCGTGGTGATATGGGATGGACATCTTGTCACACAAAACAACGAATACATTACTGTAGGCTATTATGTAGACTTCTTCGCACCGAACAAAATAGAACATCTTATAAAATATTAAAATGGACATCTAGGAGGAAAAAAGGCTGGGCTTTTGAAGTTGACAAAATTGTAAATAGTTTAAACATTAGAGATATTGTATACGACTTGTCTTATTCCACAAAAACTGTTATGGGAACTGCTATTGAAAAATTGATAGAATTCGATAATACAGAATGGCACAGATAACTTTTTAATGATAGGTGCAATATACAAAATGGTAATAAATTACGCACATATAGACTGTTTAAAAATAATGTAAAAACTGAAAAGTTTGCCTAAATATGGCCAGGCCGGAAAGACGAACTATGGCTCT
Source organism: Mytilisepta virgata (assembly GCA_028015205.1). Lineage (NCBI taxonomy): Eukaryota > Metazoa > Mollusca > Bivalvia > Mytilida > Mytilidae > Mytilisepta > Mytilisepta virgata. Next base: position 7,255,296 of record CM051517.1, read on the forward strand.
GTTTCGGTCCGGTTCACTACCCTTGGCTTACGAGATCGGCAGGTACTCCAGGCCGCCAATTCCGGTAGAAGAAAGACTCTGTGTTTTTTGCAACTTTGGTTGTGTAGAAAATGAAAAAAATTTCCTTCTTGAATGCGAACTTTATAGTGACCTACGTTATAATTTATTTTCCGAATGCTCTAAATATATTGATCACTTTAACAATCTCAATATGGACGATAAATTAATACAAATCATGAACTGTTCAAATATCCAACACTATTTGTGTAAAGTATTATATAAGTTTTTTACTCGAAGGAGGTTATTTTCATAGTATATATTTTAATCAGAATTTATAACCGTTTTTAACGCAAATATTTTTATCAGAAGAAAATTTCAATTACAGACAATAATTTTTAAGCTTGTTATACGTGAATTTAACCAAAGTCAAGAATTTTTTTTTTTTAAATATCTTTTGTATAACTTTGATATAAGAAATGTTTACAAGTATAAGAAACAATTTTAAAGGAGTAATGTTTAGTTGTTTTACTTTGATCATTGTTGTATAAAGTTTTATACTGTTAGTGTCTCATAAGTCAGTATTTATGGCTGGATATTGATTGTTGTATGTGTAAATATTATAAATGTTGTATATGTTTTATGACAGTCAATATGTGACACTTTAATAAATAAATTTATTATTATTAACATAAAGATCTTTGATCCTAAAATAAACTTTGCATGGTTTATTTTAACTCGGGGTAAGTTTTGTCCTTAACAATAAATTTGCATCAAAATCACCACTTGGATGAAATAAATGTGGGGATGCGGGTATAGCTGTCGTCTCCGAGAGTAATCAAGTTTTAATTGCTTCGGGTTTTCAATAATTGTTTTTATGCAAACTAGAATGGACAAATATGCGCAAATATGCGCATATGATGCATTATCATATTATATATTTATCCAGTATTTAATTATTGAACAATATGCATTTCAGACATTTAAGGATGCTCGCTGGTCATGTTTTGGTCTTTTTGTCAGATTCCCGGAATCCTCGGGTTTTATCCATTTCTTGAACATGAAAATTTTTGCCCATGAACACTTTTCCTTATAATTCAATCATATATACTTTAAAATGGTATTTGACAAAATTTTATGAAATCCTTTTTATTTCTTCATACATTTTTGAGAGACTGAAGTTGTCATGCAAAGGGAATGAAAAATCCAGAGAAAACCCATTTCCTGCAAATTTTCAAGGCCTTATAGCTCTAAAATGAGCACATGAACCTATATTTTTTTCTTGCTTATTTGTTTACTATTCATATGTTCTCTCAAACTAAAACACCTATTTCAAATCCTATTTATTTCCTATTAGACCAGCAATCATCCTTAATATCGAGAAAAGAATATCGAGGCAATTAGAAAAATATGAGATACAATAAAACTATAAACTCGGGATAAAGCTCGAATTTGTAAGAAAACATTAGCATAAGAATTAAAAACACAACAATATAAAGAGAAATACAAGACGACACAGACACTCAAAGAAATCCGACAGGTTAAACGTAATGAAAAGTGAAATAAGATCATATCAGACACTCCAGAATAATATACCACCTCAGATGAATTAATTGTAAAACATATTATTTTCTTTACAAGGTTTCTGTGGAAGTGATCCTACTGGTATAAAAGTAACAACGAAAAGAGCCAGATCTGTCCACGTCACCTGGGACACAACTAATACAAACTGTGGATATACCATAACTGGTTACAGGGTGTATTTCAACAGTATTTCACCGGTTCAACTTTATAAAAGTAAAGATGTAACTGGTGCATCAACAGATAATGTTGAAATATTTCCTATTTTCCCAGGATTTACATACAAAATCTATGTAAAGGCACTGACGGCCAGTGGCGAGGTGTCAAATCCATCCAGCATCACCTATAGTCATCCTCACGCAAGTATGTTATGATAAACAAGAAATTAGATTTAGAAACTGAGATAAATGCGGAGATGTTTTATATATTTGGCCATAAAAAATAATGCAGCGAGATAATTCCGCACCCGGAGGCAGGCTTTAGCTGGCCCCTAATCAACAATGCATACTAGTTCAGCGAAATGGACGCCACACTATACTCCGAAACATAAAAATGAACCGAAATTAGAAAAAAAAAACACAAGACTAACAAAGGCTCGAGGTTCCTGACTTGGAATAGGCGCAAAAATGCGGCGGGGTTAAACATGTTTTGTGAGATCTCAACCCTCCCCCATATCTCTATCGAATGTGGAATAAACAAACACACAGCGACACGCACAGTAAAACTCAGTTCAAAAGAAGTTCGAGTCTGATGTTAGAAAAGGTCATAGAAGAAACTAAGCAAAATGACAATGATCAATATAAATTAACAAAGGACTAATAGCAGTTACTGACATCTCAATTAAATAATCGAAAGATTATGTCTTTATCATGTAGAAAATGAACCACAATCCCTCCCTTTCAGGTGTTTAGTATCATGCCATCATAAATTATATGAGAAGAACATAACTCGTATCATGACAACAACTGGTTTTAGAATAATTTTTTTTATTTTCGATGCAAAGACCATATGAGTGAATCAATATCAATTCCAAAAAATGCCATCTTTAATGACTTGACAACAGTATCGTAACTATATCCCTTGTTGATTAGTGTGTTTAAAGGTTAGGCCAATTTTTCAGGGAAATAATGACATTTTTTGTGCTTTGTATAAAATATTACCATAAAAGATTGGATGTGAATATACCTGAACATATAAGATGTCTGCACGTTGATTTATATTTACGAATGATCTCCTTGTACAATTAGTAACAATTTTGACAGGTTTGTGATATCGAAAACTCTGGTGTAATAATTTTTCAGTAATACAGAGATGTCTTTCCTTATATATAAATTCGAATACGTTACATACAGGAGCGAATCGAACAAGTATGTAATACACAGATGTCTTTCCTTAAATTCAAATACGTTGTTACATACACGAGCGAATCAAACAAGTATGTATAAACACCATACGATAGTCACAGCCAAGGGAACATCACCATCTAAAAACGGATAATTAACAGTATGAAATGAAACATCATCTCTCCTATAGTACATTTTAGTATTAAGCTTCCCGTTAGAGATATAGATATCAAGATCCAGGAAAGGGCATTGTTCATTGTTAGTATTAGCTTTATTTAAAGTAAGTTCAACAATATAAATCTCTTTAGTGTACACACTGAAGTCGTCATTATTGAGATTCAAAATATCATCCAAATATCTAAAAGTGTTATTAAATTTTTGTATCAGATGTTGTTTTGTTGGGTCTTTGCTGATTTTAGACATAAATTTTAATTCGTAATAATACAGAAACAGGTCCGCAATAAGTGGTGCACAGTTAGTCCCCAATGGAATTCCGATAACTTGGTGATATACGGATCGAATCTCCATAGCGAACAAAAATTTAATCTAGTAAAAATTCAAGTGCAGTTATCATATCAAAGAAGGTCCAATTGACATAGTTATTTTGTTTGTCGTTACTAAAAAAAGACGTAAAAGAGTTTAAACATATATATTTACCTACTGACTTTTTAAATGCCTATTTAACAATCAAACAGTCAAAACTTTGAACAGATTCGAAATCACCAATATGAGCATGCAATTTATCAAGTGCTTCCAACGAATTTTTGACACTCCAAAAGTAATTAATACCAATTTTTTTTCGTATACCTTATTTGAAAAATTTATTACCAGGGTTTTGATTGTACCAAGTATACTAGCATGTAGAATAGACAGTTTAGCAGTGGAACAATGGCTTGAAGACGAAATAAATATATATTTGTTATTCGGTTCTGCTTAAGAGGTAGCCATAAGTTTATGCTTGTCATTTCCCGAAAATTGAGTCAGTTGGAATGTAGGTGAATATGTGATTTCCTTTTTGCAGAACCCCAATATAAATTAACGTCAAACAATAACGATATTATTGGCAACCTTCGCTGGGAAAAAAAACAAATTCCTTTCTTACTTCTTTTAGCTTATGTTTGATTATACGTGGTTGTTGTTATGAGTGAAATGTTCTTACGAATATCAACTATTTTCATTACTTAATTAAAAAAGAATCTAAGGATTTTTTGTCAACTTTTTCTCATGCAGCTTTAGTCAGATTATACTGAGGATAGAAATTTCGATGACTACTTCCGTTGGTTAGAAATAGAATTTTTGAGTTAAATAGATTACATACAGTACATAGTTGTTTTCTTCTCCAGCTATCGCTTGCATACATAAAACGTACCCGATAAATCTATAAAATTGCTAGACTAGTGTATCTTTCAATAAAATGATAAATAAGAAAATACATGCATATTTAACTGTTTACTTTTTTGTATCAGTAAGAAGCCCTTAGACATATAAACAGTTATTTGTAGTAGAATTGTTTTAAACTCTTTTAGAGCCGTCCACTGCACCAAGTAACATTCATGCTTCTTCCAAAGAACCAACAAAGCTGTCAATTGTTTGGGATGGTCTGACTCCATTTACAAAGAATGGAATAATTAAAGGATATCAGTAAGAAGTTTTGTAGTCATTATATAGCATTGAACGTTATGGTATTATATATATCATTCAGCCTTAGTGTAATCCGACTTCAAATGTACATGCAGCATATGTTGTTCAATAGGTCGTGGTTGCTGTCTGATATACATGTACACTATAAAAAGGGTAATATATGACGTCAGATGAATCTAAAGCTATGTAATATGATACATTTACTTTAGAGATATTTACCTTTAAAATATTTGACACAAAATTGATTTTGACCCCCCCCCCTCCTTTTACGATAAAAAGACCAAAATATAAATAAATAAACAAGCGGCAATGAAAGCAGTCATTGAAAGGCTACCTGGTTGGTAACTGGGTTCAATGGACAATTGTGATATTGGATCATCTACATGTAAATACCATTACTGTCAAAATTTGTTTAAACCGAGTTCAAGTTACACAGAAAACTTTATGAAGTGACTTCCCATACGGTCCCATAGGCAAGTTGAAAGTATTCGCCATAAAATAAATATCATTGCTGACAAGTTCGGTTTCCTTTTAATCTATTTCACGGAAGATATTTAGGTGAATTGTCTTCATGGATCCTTTGTTTAAGTTTGGTGCAGGAGCTATCTTCCTAGGTGATCAGGGTCATCAGACACAATTATGAAAAGGATCTTGGTTGGCAGTCTGGTTAATCTGACAATTCTGAAAGAAGACCACCCATGGGCAATAGCTGCCTAGTCATGTTACAAATGGCTCTGTAGTTTCAAACAAGGTTTTAAAGTGAAATTTCCCATATTGCCCTATGTTAAAAGATCTGCTGTAGTGACCATCTTGGTAAGCACTTCATGCTATCGGACATAAATCTGAAAGAGGACAGTAGTGTGAAAAGGCCGATTCTACACCACCCCCAATTTCAAGGGCAAAACCGCATAGGACCCCCAACCCCGAGGCTAAGATGCAATCCGACAGCGTTCCTTCTTAGCGTATAATAAATCATGATGGCAGTGACTTTCTCGCCGAAAACCAGCAGGAGCTGGACGATACCCCAACCTCCCAAAGGCAGCAGCAGGAGCAGTGCTGTGACAACCCAAATATGACACAGATGTGTCAAAACTGCGGCGCTCAGCCGGCGAAGCTGAAATTGGAAGACCAGCCAGAAGAAGGGGAGAGACCCACCTGCGGATTCCCACTGAAGAGGAAGAAGGGGCAGTTCTGCAAGAGCAAACCGGGAATGGACGGTCTCTGCTGGAGACATAGGAAGCAATCGCGTCAGCCAGAGGAGGAAGAGAACATCCCAATCGTAGGCAAGATCGTGGTAAAAGAGACCACGAAGGCACTCCATCAAATAGTCAAGGATGAGGGTCTGAGGGGATACAGTAGGAAAAACAAGGAGGCCTTGGTGGAGCTCATCGAGGAGAAAACCAATCGGAAATTTACCCGCGGGGAGGTCTTCAGCAGAAAGGAGCTCAAAGCATTCGCCAAGAGCCGTGGGATCTCCAAGTACTCCCGGCTCAAGAGAGGCGATCTGCTCCAGCAAGTGGAAGATAACATCAGAAGCGCCCCAGTCGAGGATGAGATCAAGGTCACCGATAAGCGGGAAGCGCTGAATGGCGTATTTGGCACGGTCACCATCGAACCTTTGAAGCTACATGACGTATCCACGTTTCTCAAGGTAAGTCGAAGCACGATTTCCACCGCCATCTCAGATGCTCTTGCCCAAAAGAAGGGTTTGAAGGTGCACTTAGTGCTCCTAGTGAGGCTGGTGAGAACGAACCCCGCGACCGGATCAGATAAGTACGTCACCCCTCCCTTCAGATCACTCACGACAATGATCACGGAATCTGCAGACCTCGACCAGGAGATCAAGATCATGATGAAGGAGGCCAAGGAAAGTATGGCTAGCTTCATGTGCGAAGGGAGCGAATGGACATTCGACCGCGTCGGTAAGCTAGAAATCCATCTGGACCAATTCAAGCCGCTCAAGGGTGGCTCCTACATACCCACCCCTTCGGCTCTCGTGAAAAAGAAGGCGATCGTCAATGTGAAAAATGAGGACAATCGCTGCTTCCAGTGCGCGATTCTCTCAGCCCTGCATTAGAATGAGGTAGATGTGAATCACACCTACCGCCTGAACCAATACAAGAAATGGGAGGATGAGCTAAAGTTCGATGGCATCGACTTCCCGGTCTCGCTGAAGGCGATCGATAAATTCGAGAGGCAGAACCCTACCATCAACGTCAACGTCTTCGGCTTCGACGGCGTGAAGAAGGGTGAGGATGAGGAAGAGGTTCTCCAGATATATCCCCTCAGAATATCCAAGAGCACGGGCTCTACCCACGTAGATCTTCTCTTCCTGACCTGCGAAGGCAAGCAGCATTACTGCTGGATCAAGAGCCTTTCGCGACTCTTGAGCTCCCAAATCTCGGAGCACGGTCACGAGCTCTTCTTCTGCCGCAGATGCCTGTGCGGCCAGGATCGAGATGCCGGAAGAAGGATCCACCATAGCCTTCCATAATCACAAGAAGCTGATGAGAGTCCCATTCGTGATCTATGCAGACTTCGAGTGCTTCACGGAGAAGATCGATACCTGCCAGTCCGACCCGACCAAGTCCTACACGAAGAAGTATCAGCAGCACCGGCCGTCAGGTTTTTGCTATCGCGTGAAGTATGCTCACGGCGACTACAAGGAGTCAGTCGTCTACTGCGGGGAGGATGCGGCCAAGCAGTTCGTCCAATGCGTGGAGAAGGAAGTGCAGGCGATCAGCAAGCTATGCAAGGAGAAGAAGCCGATGGTGATGAGCGACGAGAACGAGGAGAGCTTCAAAGCAAGCACGCCCTGCCACATCTGCGGCGAGGCATTGAATGGGGATAAGGTCCGGGACCACGACCACCTCACCGGTAAGTATCGGGGCGCGGCGCACAACCAGTGAAATCTAGATTTTCAGCTTCCGAAGCACGTGCCCATCGTGCTTCACAACCTGAGTGGGTATGATGGCCATCTCTTCGTGAAGGAATTCGAGGGAGGGAAGATCACCTGCATCCCGAACACGGACGAGAAATATATCAGCTTCTCGAAGCAGGTGGATGGTGGCTTGGAAATGAGATTCATCGACTCGTGCAGATTCATGCTGAGCTCCCTAGAAACCCTGGCGAAGAATCTCACGCCCGATAAATTCAAGGCGGTCCGGGAATGCTTCGGCGATAGGTGCGAGCTGATGATCACGAAGGTGGTCTATCCCTACGATTACGCCGATGGGCCGGCCAAGCTGGAGGAGACCCAGCTCCCACCCAAGGAGGCCTTCTTCAGCACGCTCACCGGTGAGCACATCAGCGATGAGGACTAAACGCACGCTCAGAGAGTCTAGGGGGCTTTCGAGTGCAAGACCCTGCGGGACTACCACAATCTCTACCTCGAATCCGACGTGGCCATACGGGAGGATATCTTCGAAGACTTCAGGGATATCTGCATGGGAAACTACGGGCTCGACCCCGCCCACTACTTTACGTCCCCCGGGCTGGCCTACGACGCCGCCCTCAAAACCACCGGGGTCAGATTGGAGCTGCTCTTTGACCCGGATATGCTGATGATGTTCGAGAGGGCAGCCAGAGGGGGCGTCGCCATGATCTCCCACCGCCACGGCAAGGCCAACAATCCCTACATGGCCGACTACGATAGCTCCCAACCCACCAAGTACCTCACCTACCTCGATGCCAATAACCTCTACGGTTGGGCGATGGCACAGCCCCTTCCCACGGGAGATTTCGAGTGGATGGAGCCGGAGGAGATCGAGAAGGTCTTGAGTATCCCGACGACCACGAGTACGGTGCCATGGTGGAATGCGACCTGGAATATCCCCAAGAGCTTCACGACGCCCACAACGACTACCCTCTCGCGCCGAAGAATGTGGAGATCAACCTGGTGCGTAAGCTGATGCCTCATCTGAGCAAGCCCGTCAAATATGCCCTTCACTACAGGAATCTCAAGCTCTACCTATCCATGGGCATGAAGCTCGTCAAAGTCCACCGCATCATAGGGTTCAGGCAATCCCCATGGCTCAAGCCGTATATCGAGCTGAACACCAATCTTCGAGCCGCGGCCAAGACGGACTTCGAGAAGGAATTTTTCAAGCTGATGAATAATTCGGTCTTCGGCAAGACCATAGAGAATATCCGGAAGCGCGCCGACGTCAGGCTGGTCACCACCTAGAAGCAGGCCCTGAAGCTCGTGGCCAAGCCCAACTTCGATCGTCGGGTCGTCTTCACCGGAATCCATATGAAGAAGACGAAGCTGAAGTTCGATAAGCCCGTCTACCTGGGAGCGTGCATCTTGGATATCTCGAAGCTCCTGATGTACGACTTCCACTACGGATTCGTGAGGAAGACGTACGGCAACAAGGCCCGACTGCTCTTCACCGACACCGACAGCTTGGCCTACGAGATCCAGACCGCCGACTTCTACCAGGATATCGCCCCGCACGTGCAGGCTAAGTTCGAAACCTCCAAGTACCCCGCCAAGCATCCCTCCGGCATCCCCTCCGGCGTGAATAAGAAGGTCATCGAGATGTTCAAGGACGAGTGCGGTGGCAAGACCATGACCAAATTCGTGGGGCTCCGGGCAAAACTATACGCCTTCAAGGTGGGCGACGATGAGACCATCAAGAAGGCGAAGGGAGTCACGAAGAGCGTCATCAAGCGCAGCATCGCCTTCGAGGACTACAAGCGATGCCTCGATACCCAGCAGGAGATCCACCGACCGATGAATATCATCCGGAGCCATCTCCACCAGATCTACACGGAGGAGATCAACAAGATCGCGCTCTCAGCCAAGGACGACAAGCGTCACATCCTCCCAGATGGCATCAGCACCCTCGCCCACGGTCACTACCGGATATAGATAAAGGAGCATACGCGTGCACCACCTGACCCCCCCCCCCCCCCACAAGCCCCTCACCAATCTAGAGCTCGAGCGAGCCGTGAGAAAGCTGCAGGGGCGTCTTCATGAGAGACGACTTGCCGCCCAAGCCCAGATCCACGGAGTGCGGCATCCTGAATCACGACGATCTTGCCAGCCCCGGGACGAACTGGACCTGCTGGTTCAAGGACGGCGCTCTGAGAGTCTACTTTGGATCTTACGGACTGCCGCCGCCCACCGAACTGAGACGCTATCTAGGCCTACCGATCGTCTACAATACGGACGAGATCCAAAAGCGTGGATCGGTCATCTGCGGCTATCTCTGCTTGCACTTGCAGAAGCGGCTGGCGGACGGCTGGCCCTTCGAGGAGGTCGTGCTCTCACTCCTCCCATAAATAAATCATGGTCGATAAGTTTGGAACTAGCATCGGTAAGAGCGCCGCCCAGAGCGATGCCCTCCTGATCGAAGATGATCTGGATATGAATTTCAACCGCATCGTCAACCTCAAGCACCCAAAGGATAGCTCAGACGCCGCGACGAGGAGATTCGTGAAGCAGGCGCTGAAGAAGCTCGAGGCCGCCAATGAAAAACTGGAAGAGAGAGTCATGACCTCACAGGGGAAACTGGACAAAAAGGTGGACCGATCGATTGCAGCGGCACCAACGGCGGCCAGATGATTGTGGGCCTCGATATGCAGAAGTACCGCCTCACGAACCTCCCACTCCCCCGAAGCGATAACGAGCCCATTACCAAAGCCGTCTACGACCAGCTGAAGACGGAGCTCGACGATTTGAGATTTTTCGTCCAGCTGCATCATACGTAGGAAGTCTGCCTTTTTGGATGCTCATAGAGGGCATCCAAAAAAGCCTCCCTTTACTCTACGTCCGATTGGTTGACCCGTGAGTTGAACGAAGCAGGGTAGCCCCGCCACTTGACGTAGATCTCCTTGACCCCATTCTTGGTGCGTCGTCGCAGGATCTTCTCGACGCGATAGACGTCCTGGTCGAGGCTCGTAGAAGGACTCCTGGATCTCTTCCTGGTCGAAGTCCTGCATGGGTGGGAGGTCTCCGTAGAGATTCCAGTATACTTTAGCATGGTGCTCCTTTTTGCTGGCAGCGGTGGGGGTCATCTTGATGGATCGATGCTTGGTGGTATTGTACTGCCGGACGAGAACATCCAGGATGGGTAGGTAGGTGCGCGTGGAATTGGCCGAGAAGTACTTGAACATCTCCTTCATGGTGCGATTCCAGCGCTCGACGACGCTCGACTTCTTCTCGTTCTCCGTGGAGTAGAGCTCGACGCCGTGCTTCCGGAGCAGCTCCCTCACGTCCTTGGTGTAGAATTCAACGCCCTTATCGGTCCATACTTCTCGGGCGTGCGATCCTTGAAGACGGCTCGGAAGGCATCTCGCACCGTGGCGCCCTTCTTATCCTTGGGCGGCACCAGCTAGCCGTACTTGGAGAAGACGTCGATGATGCTCAGGATGAAGCGATGGCCTTGGTTATCGCGGGAGAAGGCACTCATATCCACGAGGTCGGCGGCCCATGTATCGTCCACTCCGCCGACGATCACGCGCCTCTTCTGAAATTTACGACGGACGGGTTTGTGCAGCTCTTCTGCTAGCTGGTCCGACCAGCTCACCTGCTTTTTTTAACGCCCAATCCGAATCGCGTCTTAGCACCGATCAGGGGCCGGACGATGTTTCGATCCATCCTTTCTCGTGCCGTGGGGTCGGTGATGCCGTCGAGCTGGCTGAGCATGGCCTTATCGCAGGCGGAATTGCGCGAGGCCGTATCCTTATGCTTGACGTAGCAGAGATCATGGTGATAGGCGGCCCCATCGACTCGATTGATGGGGATCGACCAGGGTTTGGGGATGCCGTCCACCTTCAGACGCTGGTGGAGCTTGGTGCCGGGGCCGGTGAAGCTGTGGCTGGGCAGATGCAACTCGACCGGCAGGCGATTGATGAGCTCATTCATGATGCCGGCGCCCGTGGATGCCACGAACTGGGACTTCTTCGATCCGCATACGGCGCAAAGTCCGCCCCGTCGTCTCCGACCATTGCTGGTGGCGACCTCGAAGCGGCCGAGGGTCTCGGTGGGCTTCTTGCACTTGAGGCAATATATCGTCATTTATATAAATGACGTTGGCGACCTTTCTTTCCATGCTTCTGCACCTACCAGGAGCAATCACTTCCTCCTCCCGCAACGATCGATCCGAGGTCTGATCGTCGGCAAGTCGGACTGCGTCAAGACTACGCTGCTGAATAACCTCCTCCTGCGCTCGGGGTGGCTGGACTACCATCGCCTCTACGTCTTCGGCAAGTCGCTGCACCAGCCCATCTACCAGCTTTTGCGAGCGGCGCTGGAGAAGGGTCTGAGCAAGGAGACCATTCGGGAGCTTCTCGCCGTGCAGGACGAGTATCCGCTGCTGGATCTCGTCGCAGCCCTGCCTCGTGGACCTGGCGGGATTGACGCCTCTTTTTTCGATCATGCCGACGGAGAGTGCTCGAAATGCGGCGTGGTGTGGCTCGGGCCTCGCTTCGCCCACCACCCACCCTCAACACCCCTGCGGTCAAGAGACGGTGAGAGGGCATCCATGCCCGCTTCCCTGTGGGCGAGGTAAGGAAATGTGTCAGAAACACTTCAACCTCTCTCAGAAGGCACGCTGCCAGCGGATGCTCAAGACTGGAAGGGTCTGCCTGAAGACCTACCCTCAAGGGGCTACCGCTTGCCGCCGGCATATGCGCTCGAACGCCCCCTCGAACGCCCCCTCAATCGCCCCTCGAACGCCCACTCTCTCTCACGCTCAGAGCTCATCGCCTGGGCAGCCAAGTACGGTAAGTGGTGGTGAGGTCGTATGCATCCCTATATAAATGAGCTTCGTCAAGATCACGAGTAAGGAGCAGCGCGATGCTCTGGCCAAGGAGATGCGCGATATCAAGCAGAGCATCGAGGCGAGCAGCATGAGAGACCGTCTTGAGAAGCAGGGGATCACCTGAGACCTCACCAAATTCTTCAAGCCCTTGGTGGAAGCGCAGGAGAAGGCTGCCACCCAGATCACTAGAAAGATCGACGATATTCCTCTTGGGCCTCCACCGCCACCATTACCTCTACCGCCGCCACCTCCGCAATTTGCCGATCCACTACCTCCCATCGCAATATCCTCCATAAATAAAGATGCTAATCACGAAGCAAGGTTACCGCCGCAAATACGCGGTATGTGGAAGAGGATTATTCGACGCAGTGAGGAGTCTGCTCGAACGAGTATTCACGTCCGCCGCTGCCAAGACCCTAGGGAAGACGGCCGCCACCGCCGCCACCAATGCAGCTATCAGGGGAGTGGAGAAGGGCGCCACCAAGGCCGTGGATCGTCTAGTGAACAAGATTCCTTCGAAGGCAAAGCCCAAACTTCCGGCCCAGGCCCGCGCCATCCTAGCGAAGCACGAGGGGAATATCCACAATCTCATCGCAGGCGCAGGCATCGCCCACGTACGCTCCTATAGATAAATGGCCGAGATCATGAATCTTCGTGAAGACCTAGTCTTCGACGAAAGCATCCAGGAGTATGAGTATCACGAGTACGAGCCCATCACCCGGACCCAGCTGAATAGTTCCGGCGCCGAGATCCGATTATCCATCGAGCCGCAGGACCTCTTCCTCCACCCAGCCGAGGGCTACCTCTTGCTGGAGGGTCGACTGCAGAAGAACGACGGGTCGGCCTTTGCCGATGCCAACCTCATCTCCCTCATCAATAATGCGATGATGTACCTCTTCAAATCCATCAGCTACAGGTTATCCGGGCAGACGATCGAGCACTTGAATGACCCCGGGGTCGCCATCACCATGCTAGGTCTCCTCACTTATCCCGACGACTTCTCCAAGTCCCAAGGCCTCAACCAGCTGTGGGTCAAGGATACCTCCGATGCCGCCGCCGCCGAAAACCTGGGATTTTCCGTGCGTAAAGCTTATATCATCGCCAAGCCCACCAATAAGGGATCCTTCTCCTTCACCATCCCCTTGAAGCACATCTTCGGATTTGCCCAAGACTACGACAAGCTGGTCTACGGATTCAAGCACGAGCTGACTCTCGTGCGCGATTCGGACAATAATGCCGTCTTCAGAGACGCCGCAAATATCAACGATGCAGGTAAGATCGTTCTGAGCAAGCTCTCATGGTTCGTCTCCCACGTGATGCCCTCGGACGAGCATAAGCTGTGACTCTACAAGACCATCGAAAGCAAGGTGAAGCTAGATATCGGATTTCGCATGAGGCAGTGCGATTCGATCGCCGTCCCCGAAAGTGCCAACTTGACCTGGCGCCTATCCACCAAGAGCAGCCCGGAGAAACCCCGCTGGGTGATCGTCGCCTTCCAGACGGCTAAGAACAACGATCAAGAAGCCAACCCCGCCCTCTTCGATCACTGCCGGCTTCGCAATATCTACGTCACCCTGAATTCCCAGAGATATCCGGCGGTGGACTACAATGCATCCTTCACCAACCAGCCTTTGCTCTGGTCATCTCAGACCGCATCCTGCAGTTCGAATCGGACGGTCGTAAGATGAGCGTCGTCTACTGAGGTATATATAATGACCGAACTTCAGCAGATCGTCAGAAATACGGCCCCCAAGCGCGGATTCTCCTTCATCGTCTCCGGAAGAGGCGACCGGATAACGACGCGCTTCCATCAGCCCATCCGACTGAACCCCTACAAGGACTATGAGATGGCTCTGGTCAACCTGGAGACCTAGTACTCCTTCCCGAATATTCACCAGAGAAACCAAGTATTCTCCTACTCCCCCGACGACGGAGCGCACTGGTACTCCATCGCACTGAAGGTCGGATCCTACGACATCGAAGTCATCAACAGCGAGATCCAGAGGCAGATGCGTCACAACAATCACGGCGTCAAGATCACCATCGGAGCCAACCGTGCGACGCTGACAGCCGTCCTCCTCCTGCGGGAGCACTATCAAGTAAATTTCGACGTCCCCAACAGCATCAGCAGCGTCTTGGGATTCAACAGGCAGACCTACACCTACGACGCCACCACGCTGGGATACAACGAGAATAGCGAGAGCATCGTCAATATCATCAACGTCAATAGCATCCTGGTGAATAACGACTTCATCAGCGGGAGCTACGTTGACGGCGTCCAGCGGCCCGTCATCTATAGCTTCTTCCCAAACGTCTCCCCGGGCATGAAGATCATCCAGAACCCTAAGAATCTAATCTATCTTCAGGTGACCGTGACCACCATCCACTCCATGGTGACGCACATCACGTATCAGGACGGCGTGCCCATCGATCTCCGCGGCGAGCACTTGACCATGCGCTTCCATCTTCGCGAGCTATAGATAAATGACGTATTACGAGTATGGTTTGAATCTGAGCTCCGGTTAGAGAGATAAGCTCAGACTCGCAGCTAAGCGCAAGCTGTGCCCCGTGAGCATACGCCTATAGCACGAGAATCTATCGGGCGACGATAAATTGCTACTCACGAATCGGCAGATCCAGAAGATCAACAAGCTCAAGCGGACCGGTGAAGGCGGCATGGTCTTGGAGATGAGCGTCAACCAACTGAAGAGGAATGTGCAGAAAGAAGGTGGATTCCTCCCCATGCTAGCCGGGCTGGTGATGAGAGCCCTTCCCATGGTGGCCAAGACCGTTCTTCCGGCCTTGGTAGTGGGTGCCTTGAGCGGTTTAGGCGGTGTGGCCGTCAATAAAGCCTTGGGGTCTGGACTCTACTTCAAGAAGGGTGGGCGCGTGTGTTGCGTCAAACCTCACGGTAAGGGTCTTTCCCTCCGCCCCGCCAATCTCCCACCCACCTATGGCGACGGCCTCTACCTAAAGCATGGCAAGCAATTCTACGAAGGCTCCGGATTGATCCTAGGCCCCAATAGCCCATTCAAAGACGCCCCCCTCCTAGGCATGCTTCTCTAGGCCCATAAATAAATGACCGATGAAGTGGATGCTCAAATCGAGGATTTCCTGCGAGCCGAGATCTGCAAATACGCCCGCATGCTACGAATCTACAAGCGACTGGATAAGGTCGTCTCCGTCGGACTAGGTGCGTGCTCCATCGGCAGCCTGCTGTTGACCAGCGGCACCATGGGATCTGCTTTGACCGGTGTAGGTGTCCCAACCTCTCTCCCCTTGGGTTCTCTCGCCTGCCTGAGTGCCATCCTCACGCTAGTGCTCTCGCTAACCTCCAGGCGGATCATCAAGAAGGTGAAAAAGCATTGCGATAACTTGCGATTGGCGAGATCTTATCAGTCCCAGATCGATGACGATGCCCCAACCCCAGCCATCTGCCTGAAGAACTACTACGAAGGATCAGTTGCGTCAACCCTCAACCCCTTTCAGTGAAGATCTAGCAAAGCATAATGCGCATGCGCCGTAAACACGCCTTATCGCTACGCTTCGCTTCGCTCAAGGCGTCTAGTGACAAAAAAAAAAAATTCCCAATCCAGTTATTTGGATTGGGAAAA
The DNA here is from genome assembly GCA_028015205.1 of Mytilisepta virgata. Taxonomy (NCBI): domain Eukaryota; kingdom Metazoa; phylum Mollusca; class Bivalvia; order Mytilida; family Mytilidae; genus Mytilisepta; species Mytilisepta virgata. The sequence goes on from CM051517.1 coordinate 7,271,241, forward strand.
TTTTTGAGCCCCTACCCCGAGATTTTTTTTTTACTTCCTCACCAGATCGTATGAGAGATACTCCTGCTTGGACTTTTTGCTGAGCTTGAACCGAGTGCTTCGTACGAAGGCTCATTGCAAGTGATCTTTCTCCTTATTGAGCGTGGGGCAAGACCATACTCTACTGGTCTCTCCTTGACGGTCCTTCAGGGTGAGGATTCTGCTTTTGCCAAACTTACCTTCGACTTCCACCACCTCCAAGATCTTATAGATCACCCCGGTGGGCAAGTCTTTCCATTTGATGGCTTCCTGATTCTGGTTCTGCACCTTCTCCTGGAAGACGTCTTCGCTGATGAAGTCATCTGTATCGACGAAACCATTGTGCACAAAAGTCATGATTTATTATACGCTAAGAAGGGACGCCGTCGGATTGCATCTTGGTCTCAGGGTTGGGGGTCCTATGCAGGTTTTGCCCTTGAAATTGGGGGTGGTGTAGAATCGGCCTTTTCACACTAGTGAGGACCACCTAAAGATCATTGGTGATAATTTGGGTCCAATTGGCTCAGTTGTTTCAAACAAGAAGATTTTAAAACAAATTTTCTAATAAGGACCTAAGTTAAACTATGTTTGGCTGTGGTGTTTATCTTGGTTGACAGTCCAGGTCATTGGATACATGTTAAAAAGAGGACCTCCTTAGGACCAATGCTTTCCTGTTTAGTTCTGTCTGACCCAGTGGTTTCAGACAAGACAACATTTGAGTGAAATTTTCCAAAGGGTTTAACTAACTCATTACGCACACTTTACAAATTAATTAAAAGTATATAAGCGCTTTTATTCTGGACGTATTCTAGAATTTGATTGATATAATTAAGCTGCCACAATTTCATTAATCCATAAATATTAAAAACATTTATCTAGAGTTTACTATCGAGGACCAGGATTAAAGGGTAACATAAGAAAATATATCTTAGGAGAAAGCAATCGGCAAGTTACCCTTAGTGGTCTGTTACCAAATAGTTCATACCAGTTCGTTATCGCAGCAGTAAATGATGTTGGACCAGGACGTTTCAGTAACTTTTTAAGCATTAGTACACCTCCATTACGTAAGTATTAACTTAAAAAAACTCAAAAGCTTCGTATGAAGTGAATATTCTATGGAAAAAAATAGCTTACAATGTCCCTTAATACATAAGATAACGAAATTTATTTTGGAAACAAAGTGCAACACAAGAAAATCAAGACTGGATATACTCATTGAAAGTACTAGTGCCTGAGAAACGAAAAGAACAAGAAAACAATCCGATTGTCACTTGTTAATACCAATAGTTCTTTAAAAATTAAACCACTGAAATTCTAAATTTAAAACATCAGAGGCGCCATTATAAACATATTAATGGTTGGGATTTATACATTAAGTATGAATCTTGAAATCGTTTTGTCGTACCGGAATATGAACAATTCATCTCTGCATTATATAAATCATATAACAATATACTTCAGTTGAATCTGTACACGTCTTAAATGTATTGTTAAAAATATTATTGTTATTTTTTATTATTATTTATCAAAAAATTCTTTACTGATGACAGCAACAACAACAACGTCAACAACTACACCGCCAATTACAACATCAAAAGCCGCAACCACACTATCATCGATTGCAACGCCTTCATCTTATTCCGTAACAACAAGTAAGTGGACTATTTCACCCTCCACATTGAAAACGACAGGGACGGCTACTGTGTCTCTCAGTAAAGGTGTGTCAAAAAGTCTCCTCTTGATATTGTGATAGTGATACATGTTTATTTCATTCTAAAGAAGGTGTTTTCTCTTCCACTAAGAGGATTGGAGTTAACATTGATATAATTTCTACTGAATTATCAATGTTCATCTTATTCTAGAAGAGTTTAATATTCACAGACACCAAACAATTTTAACATGTTACAGCCTGGCTAAAGTTTAACGCAAGGCTGGCAAAAAGCTGGCGAAAATAGATAGCTAGTATTCAAATTGCTGGTGTCACAGCCAGAAATATTTGTATATGTATTTAATTTAAATATATTCGCATTCTATTCATTTCATATTCATATTCATCTTCATTCATTGTATTCATTGACATGAGACGACATGTGACTTTAAGATTTAAACTTATACTAACCTATCGAATGCGCCCTTAATTTGCATGTTGCATGAGAATTTACCTGTTTTTTTACCTTCAATTTTCATTCCTTATTACGGCGTTAGCATTAACGGATGGTTTGCACCCTTTCCGTATTTGCATAAAACATGGAAACATTTCGGATTGGCTCGGATCAAGTTAACTTATCGATAATTCCAGCAATTAAAGAATCGCACTCATCCTCAATCAATCAAATTCTGATTTGAATTGTGTCTACTGATGAAATCGAGCGCTTAATTTTAGTTGTATAGATATTTATTATACACACATGTTAGTATAATTTATGTTTATTTCATTCAGCAATGTTTACAATATATAATGTTAGAAAACGGTGCATAGGTATGGATATAATCCAGGATATCTTTTTAATTTATAGTGGTAAGTGTTGACAATGTATTTTATTTTATTTTTCTTTTCACTTTTCTTTTCTATTTTTAAAACTAGAGAAATATTTATTTTGCAGGTTCTTTCAATATATAAATAATAATATAAATAAATAAAATGAATAAAATAAATAAATAAATACATAAGTAAAATAAATTTAAACTAACAATAATAAAAAAAATAAAATAAAATAAAATAAAATTGAAACATTAATTTTTTGTGTTTTATCATTTAAAAAAAAAAAATTTTATGTCTTATTTATTTATTTATTTATTGTAAGTTACTAACAACCTGGAAAATAAAAAAAGAAATTAGAATGTGTTTATGTTTTCATATTTATAATAATTATGTTTTTATACTAAGGCAGTATGTGAATTCTTTTTGAACATTATCACGTGCAGTTATGATATTTTCCTTCACGACAAAGCTGGCAAATAACAGGATGTCGAAAAGCTTTCCAGTGTTAAACGATAGCTAGTTAGTGCTCAACAATAGCATGCTACGATTGTTGGCATCTTTATTTTAAGCTGGCCAAAACCTTTCAGCGTTTGACAGCCAGGCTTTCAACGATAGCTAGCTATGGACAAAAACGGGCTTTCGATTTGATGCCTTTTTCCTAGCTATTGTTAAAATTTCGGTAGGACGGGACTGCATCAAGCATCAGATGCAACATTAACACCTGTGCAACAGACATTTAACATTTTTGTAGATTTTATTGGTTACAAAACCACCCTCTCCTGATAGTGTATGCAAACAAACAATGAAAACAATACAAGTATCTTAATTAAGGAATATACCAACACTTGATTTTAGGATATAGGGTAAGTGTCAATGAGACAACTAATACATGTAATCCCACGTAACTGAAGTATTAAAAACAGGGAAAAGATTGATTACATTTAAAGGTCGGCGTAAGGTCTCAAATATGTACTTATCTATAAACTACTTTTATTTTTACAAAGAAGGAGTGATATATCGAGATTTGGTGCGTGCCGAAAATTACTTACTACTCAGTATACATGTATTTTATTTCCGGTAACACTTTTTCTTAATATTGTTCGGTTATCGTCTTTCAGGGGAACACCGGATTAAAAGTAAAATAGCACAGATCGTGGGACCTGTTGTTGGTATTGTTGGTACGGTTATAGTGGCTGTACTTATTGTATATCTGGTATTCAGTGTGAAGAAGCGCAGTAATCAACACCGCAGAATATTCACCACAGAAACGAATGTACAAAAAGAAATATAGTACTTTAAAAAAAAGTATATTGGAAATAATTGAAATTGTTATTCCAGAGAACTTTTGGATTTATAGATGAAATAAAGTACACATTGTTAGATTGGAATATAAATGTAAATTGTAGTAAAATTTGTTCCATTGTTGATAAAGGCCCTAATATCATTAACATTTTGCACATGTTTTCTGGACCGCTATATAAATTTTAAGCCATCATTATCAGTATTTTCAGGTATTGCTTAATTTTGTTAAAATATTTTCTGCCTGGGTGTGTCAGAAAGGTTCGCTGTCCATGTAGTTGTTAAAACATTTTAGACAAATTATTTATAAATGTAAATATAAAAACTGAACGATGTGTGGTATGAGTAACTGTGTCAACATTTTGTCGGTCGAACGTGGTACTAAGTTAATAATATGCATCCTTTACCTAGTTTACATGGTTCCGAGGTCAGCTACCCCTTGGGACCTTTCTTAATGTATTGATTTCATCATCCGGTTGGTATAGACATCTGATGTGAATTTTATGTCCAGATTTTTCCCGTGGTTGCTCAACTGGCTCTTGAAAGAGTTTGAATGTCTTTATTTCTATAACGTGGTTTGGTAAGTAATTCCATACATCCACTATTCTTTGTGAGATCAGAGAAGCTGTATTTTATGATGTTAGTTCTGCAGTTCTTTAATTTTTATATATTTTCTGATTGTGACCCCTGGTTGCAATTCGACTTCTGTATGATAATAGCACAAATACTATTTGCATGATTGCTATAAACCAAACATGTTTGCATGATAATTACGGCACTGAAATATGTAGTCAGATTTTGGATCGATAGAATAGAATAGAATAGAATATTGTTCCAATGTAACAGTGGTTTGATTCCGCCAGTGTACTTTATCCGGCGGAAGAAAACCCCTAGTGTTTTTTATCCACCAACAAAATATCCCTACGTTTTTTTCTCCGGATCCAGTGTAAAATATCCATCACACATCCTAACATTCTAAAGAGGGTTTTTTTGAAGGGGAACTATATAAAAAATGGGGCTTGGTATTTTTTGGGGTATTTGAATATACTGAAACTTGCATAAATGATTTATTTGATAAATGGACAAAATAAACTAAGTGTTTTTTATCCAGGAATGATTACACTAGTGCTTTTGTACCCGGAATGATTACACTAGTGATTTGGAACCAGGAATGATTACACTAGTGATTTGTAACCAGGAATGATTATACTAGTGCTTTAGATCCAGACAATGATGAAGTGTTTAAGTACTCATTTTAAATAAGTGAGGGGGTGAGTTTTTTTAGAAAAAATATCCTGACCCTGATTTTGGTTAAAAAAAATATTTCTGGTCTGCACTTGTATTGAAAAAAATAATCTGTCTCACATTTGACAATTTAAAAAAAAAATTCTACACTGAACGTATAGGGAACATAAGAAAGACTGGTATTCTCTCCACCGCAACATCTCCTGATTTAATATTTATAACTTTATCAGGTGAAATAAAAAATAAGGTATTTCAAATACACTGAACCGCAAAAGAAACGTCGCACAAAATGACATGTTCACATACATTTATTTCAAAGTGACATTTATATATTTTAAATTAATTTTTACAAAATTTAATGAATGATTTACAGTCTTTTGGTTACAATGTTCACAAAAACGTCACAATTGTCGCAACGTCACATGTTTTCAATGCTGTGCTCCCACGTCCGTTAATAACGTGTATGTCCTCCACCGGCACCAATTACTGCGGCACATCTTCGGTACATGGAGTTGATGAGCCGATTAATAAACGCCATCGGAATACGTGCCCATACTCTCTGAAACGCTTGTGAAAGTTCAGCTGCAGTTGTCGGACTTGGCTGCTCATTATTCAACCGTCTTTGAACTTCGTCCCATAAATGTTCAATAGGGTTTAAATCTGGACTCAAAGCCGGCCAATCCATAACATTAATGTTATTCTGCTGTAGGAAGTCTCTTGTGGCTCTTGCGGTATGCGCACGTGCATTGTCCTGTTGGAAAGTCTTGTTTTGATGACGTGCGAAATGGGGCTGAACATGGGGTGTCAAGCCTTGGTCGATGTAACGGGCAGCTGTTACGCCATTTCCTCTGCCTGGGCCAAGGTTCTGAAAGATGACTGGACCAAGTTTAACGTTAAGGCCGATTCCACCCCATACCATGATGCTAGGTCCTCCCCACGCGTCTGTTTCCAGAATGCAGCTGTCTTCGTAATGTTCCCCGCGTCTTCTCCACACTCTGGTTCTGCCATCGGCTGTTGAAATGCAGTAACGTCTTTCGTCAGAGAAGATGATGTTACGCCATTGTCGATTTCGCCAATTCTGTCGCTGAGTGGCCCACTGAAGACGAGCTTGACGGTGTCGAGGAGTAAGAATAGGTCCTCTTGCTGGACGGCGACATCTCATGTTTCTAGCAGCTAATCGCCGACGAACCGTATCATCACTTATGGGTCGTCCAACAGTGTTTCTGGCAGTTTCGGCAGCTGGGGTGAACCGATTCATCAAATGGTGACGAACAATGCCTCTATTCTGTCTAGGGGTAGTGACTTGGGGTCTACCACTCCGTGGACGGTCATTTGTGCTGTTTGTTGCATTGTACCGTGTCCGTAGACGTTCAATTGTTCGAACAGCACAGTTGAAGTCGTTGGCAATAACTCTGGCAGATTGCCCAGCATCCAATCGACCAATGGCCTGTTCTCTCTGTTGTGGAGTCAGACGTGGCATAGCTTCTGTGTCAACATTTAAGATTTAAGAAAAATTACCGCCAAGTGTGTCCCACGAGCGGTTTTAGGTACGGTCGCTCTACGATATCAACTGAAAATTATTCAACCGAAAATTTAATTCACAGGTAATTTAATCTTACCTGGTGATGTAATCGTAATACTGATTATATAAAAATCATTAATTAATATTTATTTTGAATTTTGCTAACATTTTGAAAAAGCGACGTTTCTTTTGCGGTTCAGTATATATTGAACAATGGAATATTCATAAACAGTGAATACATATCAAAATTTAAATATTTTAACTCTTAGATAATCAAAGCTTCTTAATATTTTAGTTTGTTTTAAGCCAAATCAAACTTATAAATAACATCTTATAAAGAAAAAAATGAATCCGAACCTGTTAAAGGGAGATAATGCTAATCCACACAAATCACATTTATAAAATACACAGCAACATGTAAATAACCACCCATAGTTGAAAATGCAACAGGAATACACTAGGTAATTTCATCCTATTTACAATAACGTATGTATTACAACATTAAATTTAATATTTAGTAGTGATCGATCGAGGGAGTTTTTAACGTCCTTGACTACCTATTTAGGTCTCGCACGGACGGTTTAGTGGTGAGTCCAATTTAAATTGTAATATATTTCCCATGTGAATTTAAAGAAAAGATATTACAAAATAAAATAAATTACAAATTTTAATAACATACTGAACGCATTTTAAAATAAAAAAGGTTTACAGTTAGATAACTAATGCTCATTTATATTTTTATTTGTATTAAAGGTTTCAACTTATTTTAAACATCTTATTCAGAAAAAAAATGATCAAGACCGAATAAAGGGAGACTATTCAAATTAGCTAAAATCACAATACATGTATTGTTTGTAACTAACAAAAGAGAGTCCTTACTCAGTCAAATATACACTAGAGAGTTTTATCCTATGTACAAAAAGTACCAAAATATTAAATTCATTAAAATATATATTGCGAGGTCAATGAAGTATGAAAAGAAAGTAAACAACAAACCGGTCTAATGTAAACAAAACAACGAAATCAATATCGACGTTTTCACACTATTTACATCCTATATTCCCTAGTGAAAAACAGTTACCCGGAATAAATACACGGCGGAATGAAATTACGCTTACACAAATCGATATGATAAATCTATCAATAGATAAAAATTATAATACTTATACGTGTATTATAACTGGGTACGTTATTGTGTTCTCCCCTTGACCTACGAAGATCTACATGCACTGCTCATGGGCAGCTCTCAAATGGAGCAAATTTTACATAATTTTCAGTGTAGGCAAATGTCATCGAGTTATCCTTCCTGATTCATTTTAAAGGTGAACGATCTCTTATCAACAAAGGAAATGAATTTCCATGTACAGTTAGGCGTTGTTCCGACTGATATTACAGCTTTCGACAAATACATATCATATGTCGTCGATGGAGAAGAAAGTGAGTATAATTCAAACAAAGAATGATTAACTTACAATAAGTCACGAATTATCTCCCCGACTAAAACAATTTTTTATTGCACAAGAACCAATGTTATTCTGAACATTGTGAATTCATAAACATTTAACTTTGTGACTTCAAATAAAACTTGAATTGATCGACTTTACTGCAAGGAAATAAGGATATCTGCAAGTATTATTTCAAAATGTAAATAATATATAGGATTTTTTTTTTTTTTTGGGGGGGGGGGGGGGGGGGGTTGGAGTCGGTTACTCATAAAAACGAACCCAATAACTGCATAACAGCATAACAGCATAACTGCATTTATTCTTTCGAGATAGAATACACTTAAAAACAGTAAAATTCATAGTCAGAAGATTACATTGTATTTGAATAAACAATTAAAAAAATTACTTCGTCTTGTATATTAAAGCGGGTCATACGGTGGATATAGACTTGGGCAAACGAGCAATGAAATTCGTTGAACGAAAAATAAGAATTTGGTGAATGCTGCATTTTGCACGACCAAGGGTGAAATATAAATTTCTAAAAAAGTTGCACGAAAATAACCCTGTATCACCCTGATAAAATTTTATTTTAAGCTGAAATAATTTTTTGTTTCAGAAAAACTTGCATACGAAGACATTATAAACATAAAAAAAGTAGATAATAAAGAAGGAACGTACAGAATAAACTATATAAAGGACCGTCCATTCCCGGACCACACACTTACAAAAGAATCTATAGAATTTATCACAGAAGAGAACACTTTTACAGAATTTCAGAACGTCACCAAAGATAGAATAGACAAAAGTAAGTCATACAAAAAACCATCCTCCAAAGTCGGGGTTTTGTATCCACGTTTGGTCCTACAGAAACGAACGTGGATACAAAACCCTGACTTGGGGGGGGGGGGGGGATGAGAAAAAGCCAATTGTAAGAAGTACAATGTCGTGATATGTACCCACTACTTAATTAACTAATAGTTATACATATACTGGACAAACATATTAATGTTTTATTATAATACAAAGAGGGTTAAAGGCCCTGTGGATCTTAACAACATATTGAAGGCCATGCAAAAGAACAACGTCGTTATTGCAATACTTCAACACAGACTTGAGCAGCTTTGATGAGCAACACTAGTTTATAGAATAAAGGATATCTATTATTTTTCAGTTACACAGCGTCCTAAGAAATTGGTGGTATTTGTTAACCCAATAGGAGGGAAAACTAAAGGGAAGCAAGTATGTGATGAAATTGTCCTACCGATGTTTACTTCAGCAGGGATACAGTCAGACGTTGTTGGTAAGTTGTTTATGATTAACTTGAATTAGAAGTGTACATACTTTAGGATATATATATAGCTATGTATGAACTTTGGTTGTATATGTCTTGTGGATATTATATCCGAATATGAAGATGAAAAATAAACCTATTCTAGTTAATGTATCCACCCCTATTCATACTTAGTAGAATTATCTTACGCACGTTTGGCTGTGAGCTTTTAAATGTTTAGAAATTTTGAACTTCCAGTGCTTGACTTTGCATTCTGCTGTACATAAAATCAGTAATTTGTTAATTATTTTAGTCCGTAACTTGTTAATTATATTAGTCCGTTCGTGTGATAAACGTTTCATAGACTTTACTATATATAAATATACAGTGGAAATAAGTCTGAAGCCAGTATATTAATTTAAATTTATGGATATATTATTAGAATGCAACATTATATATATTAGTAACTTTGATCATCATTGCTTAGACATATATATATAAATATATTCATTATTTTTTTTCATTCCTTATGATTACTGTAAGATCACATATAGGTACTAGTATTGAAATGTGAGAAATAGAAATTTCCTTGCAGTATCTCAGAAGCCTGGTCATGCAAAAGAATTTGCAGAGGAGTACGATTTCAAATCTGTGGATGGGTATGATAACTATGATAACCTTTTAGTTCCATTTATTAAAATTGTGCTTTAGTAAAATTATTTTTACGATTTCATTAATATTTTCTAGTGTTATGCAGTAAATTGTTTAAGTATGATTTCCTCAGAAAGTATCCTTTAAGAGATTTCATATTCGAAATCTATGGTTCAGTCGATATATTATGCTGTATGTCAATTACAAAGTTTAATAATAAACTGCTTAAGAGATCCAAAAGTCTATTTTACAAAATACCGCCGTGGTCTCGTTGTAGCGTGCTCGGCTGTAGTGTGGAAGGTCGCGGATCCGATCCCCAACGGGTTAAACCAAAGACATAAAAATTAGTATTTGCTGTTTCTCCGCCAAACATGCGGCATTAGGAGCAAATGACTTGTCATCTCGAAGTCAGTATAATGTGTCATGGTGTGGTGATATGTTTCATATTGTTGACTGTTACCTCGTGAGGAAGCAGGTTAAAAATCCGTCTCAGAGTGTCGGTCTAGTATGAACCATGGTTCATATTCATATTACATCAATACATACATGATAGTTCGTTAAACAATAATTCATCCGTCCTTACCATAATCAAACGTATTTTGTAGTTAATATCATTATTAGCTTTTTCATAAAAAATGCGCATCTGTACCTTCTATCTCACAGCAGACTTGATGAAATTTTTGGCAAATTTACAAAACAATTCGGTGATTTCTGGCAAATATTTTTGTTTGTTTAGTTGGGGTTTTACGCCGTTTTCAGCACATTTAACTATTTCACGGCGGCCAGTTTTTATTGGTGGAGGAAGCCGGAGTACCCAGAGAGAACCACCGACCTTCGGTAGGAAAATTGGCAATCCTTGTCAATTAAGATCGGAGTCGAACACACCACGCCATAGGTGAGATTCGAACTCACAACCTCAGTGTGGAGTCTGTTGACAGGCTAGTGATCATTAGTAGTTATGACGAACTACCTAGAGAAGTCGGCCAACGAGGCCCCTTTCTGGAAAATAAAAAAAATTAACAATCCTCTGGAAAATGAGATGGAAACTATATAAATTTAGACGTATTCTGGATTGCCAAATGAATAATGCTACGATGTATTTCATATTTTAGGATAGTAATAATGGGAGGAGACGGGACTATTTCGGAAATATTCAATGTTATGATGAGAAAAACTCAACAGGAAGCTGGCGTTAATTTCAATGATAGTAATGCACATTTAAAAACAATGGAATTTCCTATTGGTATCATCCCAACAGGTAAAATACTTAAGTGATATTGAAAGAACCATGGTTGTATGCCATCACAATTCTCTTGAACAGTAAAATGCATTTCTTCATCCAATAAAATCAGATCACTCAATCATGACACATAATTCACAGTTGCTGGATTTTTTGTGGATTTTTTTTATTTTGTGTGAGAACTGTACTGACATACTACGGTATACCACCATGATTCCTGAGATATGAACCTAAAACTTATCAAAGTGACACATGCCTGCATTGTACGTCAAATCGCCACAGTCGTTATTGACATATGTTCTACTTATCGTTTAAGTTTTGTAGTTATGTCTATTTCTGTGCAGCTAATGACATTTAGTTATGGCAGTCTTCTTTCTTTATAAAACAGTTTAATAACATGAGTCACGATGACCTACATGTATATTATATGCATGAATCATTTTTACTATCGGGTTCTCACCATTCTAGTGCAATTCTTCACAACATTTTAGTAAAATGTCCCATTTTTAAGCTGTTAGTGACTTTGGTATTAAGAAACCATTGAAAGTTTACCATTGATATCAGCAAAAGATATAACGAAACGACAAAACGTGTTATAAAATATCCTTGTTCTTTGAAGGTTTAACACAATTAGCTATATTTCAACCATCATGAAAACATTTCGCCTCTGGAGGCTGTTGCACGTGTAAGGATATATATAGTATGTAGTAAATACGCGAAAAAAAATCCACAACACCAATTCTAACCCAGCTTTTCAAATACACAAAGAAATTTCCGTTTACGCAGTTGATTGTGCCATAGCTGATACATATGTAGCATCCAACAATTATATTTCCATTATACTTATATATTTGTCACGTGGCTTGTTCTGGTATGCTGTCATATAGTCTAAAGACATTGTGAAAAGTATCACTAAAATTTGGTAAAAAACCCGATAAGTTTCAATGTTTTGATTTCATGTCAAAATTTGATTGAGCGAGTACCAATTTTGAAAGACTCTTATAAAAGGAATACCCAATAAACATTCTTATACCAATGTTGATGCAATGAATAGGAAAAATTTGACATATCTTTTCACCAACAAAGCTCGAGGCCAGGCCAATAAACATATAAAGTCCTTACAATAACCCAATTGATCATAGAATAGGTTCAAATATAAAATGACACAAAAAATACAACCAAAAAATGTCTTTCCCCAGATCGTTGAATGAGATTTCCTTTGTTTCAATAACGAGAAGGTAAGAAAAAAACCACACATGCAATGAGAACTTGGATAAATCATTAAAATATGTCAGAGACTTCTAATTACTTTTTAAAGGTACTGGAAATGGACTTGCCAATGTAGTCTATGGCTGTAAAGATATACTGACGGCAACTCTGCACATTCTGAAAGGTAAAGTATAAAAAATGAGAGTGTGAAGACATCGAAGTAAATTATATCTTTAAGAACAGAATTGAGGAGTTTCAATATCTGTATTAATCTGTAGTTTGTTTATATTATACTGAAAATGTATTAGACCTTATTTGCGTTTTGAGTACAATAACAAGACAGACAGTCCTATTTTTTCCACAATCCATGAGGAAATAAGAAAACGCCTCTCCACCAGCTTGTGTTAAAATGAACTATACTTTTACATGTAATATTCACACATATTTGTGTGCCTCCTGGTAATACTTGTTATCTGCAAAAAGTCTGTTTGGACTTGTAAACACCTCTTGCAATTAGCACGTACAAATAATACAATGATACGAAACAGACTGCAACAAACGCATGCTCAACACATATTTGTTTAAAAAATATCGAAACTGAAGTAACTTAAACACTGTTTAAAGGTATGGTGCTTTCAGGTAGAAAAATCAAGCATGGTCTAATTGCAACATACAACGACAACGAACTATCCAGGTATTGCATCGTGTGTTGGGTTTTTGGATTGTTTTCACAGATACAGTATTACATCGACGTTTACTATCGATGGATGAGACATCTGCGGTTTGCATGTAAGTTATTTATTATGTACGTCACGTAGAAAACGACTTTATAATATAATCGATAATTTTAATGAAAAAGATCTTGTTGGTTACGCTTTGTTCTGCACAGGTTATGGACTGTTTATGGGTCTTGCTTCCCATCTAAATACATATCGGATGTTAAAAAAACATCGGATTTATAGGTTAGTATTTTTGAAAAAATCTGATCGGTTGATTTCGACCCAAATAAACTGACAAAGCTTTTTGTTGGTGACCATAAAAACTGATATACAATAATTGATGGTTTACACATGTATATCGTACTTGGATCATAAATGTGTCCATTGGTTGGTCGAATGTCTATGTTCTTCTTATTTGATGAATCCAATGAATCACAAAAATTACAGCAAAATACATGTTTCATTGCTTTAAAATATTTAAATCGATGAAGTTTGGAGTAAAGCATTACAATGTTCCTGTTTTAACTTTATAAAATGAATGAATTCGATGTTTGGTATTATCTTACTGGATATGACATAAACCATTGCTATCGGGTCAGATAGAAAATATTTATACTATATCTTTTTAATTTATTGTGATATTTTACGAAAATATTGCGAGGAAAACAAAAGCAGAAAAAAGACAGTAAAATAGAGCTAGAAAAATTAATGATTCATTGTTTTTATTTGCAGTTGTACCTATATGGTACATGTTCATCAGGCCAATTAGAGAGATTGATGTTGAAATCACATATGAATATTTGTAAGTTTTTATTATTTGAAATATAAAATCTTCCAATTTAACCAGACACCCTGTCCTAATGACTTATGAGACTAATAAGAACTGTTTATATGTTAATCTCTATAAAAGTTCAAATAACTTTTCACCTTAGATAACTACAAAAATATTTCATCAACTTGGATGAAAAAAGGATTCAACAAATTTACATGGTTGTATATCCAGTCAATGAAAAACAAAAAAGGAAAGGAAAACACAGGAAAGTTTTTAATTTGATGTCGGTCATATTGATGTGACAATGTTTTCTTTTTGCAAAAAACTCCTTGAATTTATATATATTTCTACTGAATTTCAGAAATCTTATTTTAGATGCTACTTTTATGTTTTTTAGGAATGATAATGAACCAAATGATCTTAGTGATGAAGAAAAGAAAACCCTGAAAGGTCTCATTACAAATGTTTGGGGGGTATTAAATTGTACTAAATTTCGTTAAATGAATGAATAAAACAGTTGTGTGTATTTAAGTTTTAAATGTTGACGATGTACAGCAAGATTAACTACAGGTCTTTTTCCAGTTTAATGTATTGAGATTTTTCTACTGTACTTTAAATAAGAATTGCATAATAGTTGGTGCCCACTTGTAGCAATTTCTGTTAGCGCTAGGCCCGGGGGAGGGGGGGTAACCTCCTATACAGTAGTATATATTGACGTGCGGCTGGAATGGGTCTAGTTTTTGAGCCATCAAGTATATGACTGGGTAGGATATAAAGCCTTAGAAATATATTATGGGTGGTAAATTGAGAATAAATAGTATATCAATGGGTGCCAAATATGGCTTTTCATAGCAGGAGGAATGCACAATACAATAGCATGCATAATAGAATACAAAAATTACAAAGACAATATTTAGTGTACAGAATCTGTAGTATATGGATGGATCTGATTTTGAAGCATCTAGTATATGAATAGGTATGGTTTTGAAGCCTCTGGTATATAAAAGGGTAGGGGTTTTGAAAAATTCAAATATATGAATGGGTAGGGTCATAAACGTTCTGGCCGCACGTCTGTACCCAAACTTAGGCCAAGTCACCCCCCCCCTCCCCCTGTACTCAAATCGTCTATAGATGGGTGATAAATATTTTTTAACCCTAGTTTTTAAATAACTTCCGGAAAAACAGCTTCTCATGGCGTTATTTTCAGTTGCTACCGTATGGTCGGTATTTTTTCCGTTTGCGTTTTTTGCTGTTAGGTTCAACTTTTAGACTCAACAGTCATTGATCTTTGAAAATATTTTGGTATAAATATTTGTAAATTTTTCAGTTTTCCTAATCCATGTTCAAATTGTTCCAAATATACTTAATATTTCTTCTGATTTGAATTAACTGTAATGAAACCATACAAGGTGTTTTACAAAATCGACGGTCTCGAATCATTAAGATTTATACCAGCAGCATATTTTCGGTAAATCTTTTCAAAAAGGAACGAATAAAAGATAAAAAGAAAAAAGAAAGAACAAATTTGTTTTGTAACTAGTTTATTGTGATACATTTTAAGAAATACAAGTACATTTTACAGAAGGTAATAAAATTGGTTAAAATGAAAAGAAAAAAGTTATAATTTGTGGAAAAGTACACAACCACTTTCTTTTTTTTTGAAGTTTTGAATTCGGTGTTAAAGTGTGGATGTTCGTAAAAGTTGATCAATTTTTTAAATTTGGTATTTTTTACAGTAACTGAGAAGAAAAGAATAATTAATGTGTTAGCTTTAGCATACAACCTAGAATTTGAAGACATGCCTTTAGACAAACAGCCAGTACGACAGGACCAGTTTGATCTGTTTGATTATAAGAAATGTGGACGACTAGCATTGTTAAAACATTTTGTAAATCTTCATCGTCTGTCTAAGGAATATGTAAGTACGCGACAAAAATAGCAAATCACTGCCATGACGGTATGTGTATATATGTATTTAATCCCATCATCCCAGGGTTCGACATAAGCGGACGACCGATTGCCCTTGCCGGGCCGATTTTTGGGCTGGCGACTTAATTTTAAAAACGACTAGCCCGGCGTGCAACTTAAAGTTTAATTTTGTTTTATTTCAAAATTTAAAATGAAAAGTAAATATTTCCATTTTGATAACATTTACGATGTTCTTTCTATTTTGAGCCTAATGAACTAGTAGGTTAGATTTATTACAAGAATTACTTGGTAAATATTTTTAGTACCTTTCATGGAAGTATTTCTTTCTGTATCCGGTATGTTACTTCAGACTGAGTTACCATTATTCACTACGAAAAAATGGCGATTGTTTCCGATGTTCTCTGGACGAAACAAAAGAATAAAACAAATTAAAATAATAATAAAAAATCAGAAGCAAAAAAAGTATGAAGACACATCTCGAAAACACTCTTTCATTCCAAACTGGTTAAAAGATCGAATTCATTTGATTGCCATGTAATGACAAAAACGACGTCATTGCGTGTTATGTTTGTTCCAAATTTGAAAAGGTTGGAGTATTGACATTCGGGCTCCTACCTTGATATTAACCTTGAAATTGACGAAAAGGGAAATTGCAAACGACAAATTGGGGTATTTTGGCTGATGTCAATTCTGGCTTTGGACATCAACTAATAAATCGTTATGGAATGCCGTAAATTGGGTTATTTTGGCTGATTTCAATTCTGGATATGATATAAATCCTCTAAATATCTAACACATTTAAAGTATGATTTTATATTTTACAGCTAGACAATGTACAATATTTTTTAAAACACAGCGAGGTAACAGCTTTTCGTCTGCGTATCCCAGAGGATAGTGCCTCCAGAAACGACGAATTTAACTTGATGTACAACGTAGACGGAGAGGTTTATAAGATAAAAACACCAGATGTATATGTCAAGTATGTATAATATTTGTATGACATGTACACTGCTCAGATGTTTTTTATGTAGAAAACTCTTGTGCATGTAGTGGAAAGGGGAGGGGGGTGAAGAAAATCAATAAAACCAGTGTTTTGTCTTGAGTCTTTTTCTCATCTGTAGGGATTTTTTTCATGGATTAATCACATATATTCTTTCCTTCATATTATTTTAATTATTTATCTTTAATATGGTACTCTCCATGTTCTTGACTCTTTCAAAAATCGAAGCATTCAGATGAATGATCTCAAATCAGAAGAACTGACAAAAAGGGGCAATCATTCTTTATTTATATGACTAAAGATTATTTATTTATTTATTTATTTATTACTTAATGATACTTTGTTTTTTTAATTGTTTCAGACTTTTCCCTAGATGTTTTAATGTATTCACCTCCTACAATGGTGCTAGGAGATGGTGGTAATGATTTCAGTTGACGATCTATTCAATTACGAGATCTGAAGGAAAACATTTATGTGATGTTATTTTGTCATATATGATTATTTTATGATTTACAATTGAAATGAAAACAATTAAGACAGATCATGGTATTAAAATAATTTATTTTTTCTTAATTAGTCATAACAAATGTAAATTAGTTGCTGCATAAAGATAATATCATTTATTAGGATAAGAATTTCTTGTTTTCTTGCCTTAAGAATTTAAATATATCACAGTGAATATATGTTATGTATGTTGATAAGGTTTATCTTTACAGAAATATCAGGTTTTGTATTTAAAACCTTAAGAATTCATGTGAATAAGATTTATTGTTGATAAAACTGGCTGTTAAATATAGATTATAACATGGCATTTTTCATATCACACCTTTTATCAGCCCTAGGTCAAGATATGATTATCAGCCCGAGAGCCGGCAGGCTCGAGGGATGATTTTGACCATTGGCTGATAATGGGTCTGATATAAATAATGACTTTTATGATATTTTTATCATGTACTTTAACATTGGTATTTTATAGCGAGATGTATTGGTCTCCATGAAAATTCTGATCTCAATGATTTCAATTTCTTGCCGTAATGCCGAATATCCTCAAGTGGCAGCAAATCGTCATTGTCCCTCATCCATTTAGTCAAAATGTTTTGTCAGTTAATATTTTTCTGTTTGTATTAACATTTTTGAGCGAATTAATAGAATCCAGGGTTTTATCCCGCTGGAATATGTCATATTTCCATGTGCTAGTAAGTTTAGAGTCTATTACGGAAATGACGGATTTATAAGGCGATTACGGATTAGGGGTGTGATATAAAACGGAAGCAGTTGATATAAACCGGAAACAGTTGATAACAAAGCTATATCAGCCCGCTAAGCCAAATCTTATAAGATCTGGGGAAAAATCATAGCCTTAAATTTTACCTTTATTTCTCCAAGTATATGATAAGAGTATTACATGATTACATTTCCAGTAAGATTATGTTATAGCATGGGTACATTGTACATATACTAGTATACGATATGAAGTCTCATTCTTAAATCGTTCGACCTTTATTAAAGTACTCGGGGATAATGTATTTGTAATTTGAAGCCCCGCTATTTTTGTGTGTCATTTTACTGCTAATGTTCAACCAAATGTAATTCTGAGTTTCATTATTGTAGGAAACTGTCGATGAATGTGCAATACGTTTTAAGGTTTTTGCTTTGGGTCCTGCAATGGAAAAAACTTATCAAGCTGTGGTTAAATTTTGTGTCTGTTTTTTTTTTATTACTGAAGGTCTGTTAAGGAATCAAATAGTGGTAAAAAAAATAAAATCACATTATGCTATGCCCTTTGGGTTACTTTTTTGTTTCTGTGTTATGGTTTTGACTATCGTTGTTAGTTAAAGCCAAACTTATTGAAGGAGGTTACCAATTTAAATTAAAGGTCTGGAATTATCAAAAAAAAAAAAAGAGGGGGGAAGGGGAGGGGGGTGGGGGAGGATAGGTACCATCTGCATGTTGTTCGTTGGTGGTTACATCTTTTTTATAGTGTTCTTTGTTTACTCTTTATCTATTTAAATATAAACTTTTTATTCACGTTCAAAATCGTAATTTTGTACAAGTGTTTTGTAATAGTATTTTATGTATAAAATATTTATCACACTATTAGTTGAAGTATTTGCCGTGTAGCATGGACCATGTTTTTACAGTGATTATCTCTTTAGGAGTAGTACTTGCTATAACCTTAATTAGCTCATCCGGCCATGTTAGCTTATGTCATCACTTTGCGTCCGCAGTCCGTCGGCGTCAGTCGTCCGTAAACTTTTCACATTTTAATCTCTCCTCTAAAACTACATTTTGTACCTGGTGGATTGTAACCAAACTAGGTTGGAATGGTTTATGGAAGGGTCTCTATAAACGATCCACCTTTGATTCCTGTTGGGTAAATAACATGGTCACCAGAGGCCATTTTAAATTCAGACTGGCCATTTTTCGAAAATCTTCTCCTCTGAAACTACATTATGAAATGTTTTGAAACTTTGCGGGATTGATGACAGCAAAACCCTCTACAAAAGATCAATTTTGTCTGCGACTCAGCCGCTCATCCGACGGAAAGGACATTTTTGTCATTTGCCCAGGAACTAATTGGCAGAATATAACCAAAGTTGACAGGAATGATGTATGGAAGGACCCCGACAAACTGTTCACCTTTGGTTCTGGTTGGTTGTACAACATGGCCGGCAGAGGCAATCTTTGATTCAAGATTGATTGCCCAATTTTCAACATTCTTCTCTGAAGAAACTTAATTATGAAATGTTTTGAAACTTTTCAGGATTGATGACAGCAATACCCTCAACAAGCGGTCCACTTTTTGTTGCGATTCAGCTGCTCATTTTTTTTTATTACAGAAGGTCTGTTAAGGAATCAAATAGTGGTAAAAAAAATAAAATCACATTATGCTATGCCCTTTGGGTTACTTTTTTGTTTCTGTGTTATGGTTTTGACTATCGTTGTTAGTTAAAGCCAAACTTATTGAAGGAGGTTACCAATTTAAATTAAAGGTCTGGAATTATCAAAAAAAAAGAGGGGGGAAGGGGAGGGGGGTGGGGGAGGATAGGTACCAACTGCATGTTGTTCGTTGGTGGTTACATCTTTTTTATAGTGTTCTTTCTACTGTTTACTCTTTATCTATTTAAATATAAACTTTTTATTCACGTTCAAAATCGTAATTTTGTACAAGTGTTTTGTAATAGTATTTTATGTATAAAATATTTATCACACTATTAGTTGAAGTATTTGCCGTGTAGCATGGACCATGTTTTTACAGTGATTATCTCTTTAGGAGTAGTACTTGCTATAACCTTAATTAGCTCATCCGGCCATGTTAGCTTATGTCATCACTTTGCGTCCGCAGTCCGTCGGCGTCAGTCGTCCGTAAACTTTTCACATTTTAATCTCTCCTCTAAAACTACATTTTGTAACTGGTGGATTGTAACCAAACTAGGTTGGAATGGTTTATGGAAGGGTCTCTATAAACGATCCACCTTTGATTCCTGTTGGGTAAATAACATGATCACCAGAGGCCATTTTAAATTCAGACTGGCCATTTTTCGAAAATCTTCTCCTCTGAAACTACATTATGAAATGTTTTGAAACTTTGCGGGATTGATGACAGCAAAACCCTCTACAAAAGATCAATTTTGTCTGCGACTCAGCCGCTCATCCGACGGAAAGGACATTTTTGTCATTTGCCCAGGAACTAATTGGCAGAATATAACCGAAGTTGACAGGAATGATGTATGGAAGGACCCCGACAAACTGTTCACCTTTGGTTCTGGTTGGTTGTACAACATGGCCGGCAGAGGCAATCTTTGATTCAAGATTGATTGCCCAATTTTCAACATTCTTCTCTGAAGAAACTTAATTATGAAATGTTTTGAAACTTTTCAGGATTGATGACAGCAATACCCTCAACAAGCGGTCCACTTTTTGTTGCGATTCAGCTGCTCATATGACGGCTGCGGCTGCTCAGTTTTCGTGAAAACCGTATGGGAAAGGATTTGTTTTTGCCTTTTGCTCAGGATGAATGGGCAGATTGTAACAAAAGTTGGCAGGAATGATGTAGAGGTAGGTGCAGACATAACCTCTGACAAATTAACTTAAAGCAGTTCTTCTGAGTGCTCTAAGTTAACTTAGAGCAGTTCTGTTGACTTCTTTAGAACTGCTCTAGAGTAGAATCCTGGCTGCTCTAGAACAGAATCCTGACCGATTCACAGTTCTAACCTGTCATGGTCTAGTACAACTTTAACCTGTCATGGTCTAGAACAGATCTATGTCCTCGAGCACCTGTGTCTATGACCAGTCATAGTCTATAGGGGATGCGTGGTTGGGTTTTTTTTATGCATCTTTAACAAAAAAATAACACATACAATGTCAAACTTCCACATTTGAAGAATAAAAAAAGAAAAAGAAACTTTTGCTCCTTCCGATTCTACGAATATCCGTTCTATTTCTATAAATGATTTTCCACTATTCCGTAAATTAACAATCCTTTGTCTTATGTAGGGACTCAGTCGATTTAATTTCACACCTGGCATGTTTACATGTACATATTATTCGCATACAATTGATGAAATGAAGCGATATCGTCGAAAAAGCATTCGTGGACCATGACTGCTCTAATTCTTGACCAGAGCTGTTATACTTCCGGACCAGAATTGGTTCTTGACCAGAGCTATTCTTCTTCCTGGCTCTTTAAGTTAACTTACATTTTGCGTTCCTTTAACAGCCTTGTAGATACAACAGAGCTTACATTTTCAAATAGGTTAATAGAAGCTAGGTTAGCCTCTAGTTTTAAACGTGAATAAATACACCTTGAATTTACATCTTATGAAAAAATGAAATTCTTCGAAACCAATTTTGATGCACAAGATATGCATATTTCGTAGATTTACGGATCATCAGTGGTGTTCAAGGCCTAAAATGCGCTTGTATGTGTTTTTTCTTCCTGTAGTAAATGCGATGTCCGTGTCAAAATGTCTTTCTTTTCGAACAAAATATATTTGAGAACTAAATTTTAGCATAATTTTACTTTATTACATTTGTGTACTGTAAACATTATCGTGAAAAGTGTTTATTTCGATGATTATAGATATTATAATGGTACAGTCGAACCTCGTTATGTCGAAGTCCACGGAACAAGACATAATGAAAAGCAGCTAGTCTGATCAAATTTGGTTCTGTATTCCTGTGTTGATATTGTTAACCTGTTATATTTTATTCTGAAAAAAACCAAACCAGTTCGAAACAACAAGGTTCGACTGTTTATGTACTACACAGGCTTTTATACATAACTGGTTAATACGGTTATTGCAGGAGTCCTACTGTACATGATATACATGTAAATACATTTGTGTATATCGGATAATCTTCGAGATAAATTTTGCTCAAACGATTTTACCCATGGTAAAATCACCAATAAAAAGGTACATATTTGCCGATGATCGACTTTATCCAATTTATTCGTTAATTTATCCATAATCCTTCTATCAATTGTGGATGAAAAAAAGTGTGTTAAAATTTTATTTTGACAATAAACTGTTTTTTATTTTTTCTGTTAAAAAATTTAAGAAAATTTGTAAGGTAAAGAAAAAGGAGTTTAAAACAAAGAATTAAAGAAAAAATCAACAACTAAAGAAAACTGAAAATGCGGAACTTTGGAAAATATTGAAACATTTTAACAGAAATAAAAGAAAAGAACGCAATCAAAATTTTGATTTAAATGATGTAGGAAAATATTTTCAATTTCAAGGTGAACCTAAAATACTCAATAAGACATTTGAAAGTCATATCAATTCAAAGTTAAAAGATCTTGAAGATAATCTTAAAAAAAATGTAAAAGGCAAACCAATAACAATTTCGGATGTAAAGAATTTCTCAGAGGGCTAAAAAATAGTAAGAGTACTGGACCTGATCTTATTTATTATGAAGTGATTAAACATAGCGGTACTGTATTATCGTGCTGTCTTATGGCTAGTCAAACGTTTCAATATTAAAGAAAAATATCGATTCAAAAAATAATTTATGTTCAAAACTTACAATTATATATGCAATATGTTTCTATATATATTCAAAAAATAAAAATTTATGTTCAAAACTAGACTTAAGTGCAATATTTTTCTATATAAATTCACTATTGTTCACTGCAATCAAGCTTCATTTGTAAAGGAGATCGTTCTTGAATCTTTTAAAAATAGAATACGGCTCTTTGCGACGGAGGTAATGAATGACGTATCACGGGACATTTTGTTAGGCATAGAAACAAAAACATTATGGCAGCCCCGGTAAATTTGAAGATAAAAACTGTACCAGAGTTGCGACAATTTCTGTCCCAGAGAACAACTTGGAACCCACCAAAAAATCGGGGGTAGACTCAGGTGCTCCGGAAGAGTAAGCAGTCCCTGCTTCCTGAAGGACACCAGCCATATGCTGTCCTACTACTTAAGGATGCGGATTTTCTTGGGGCGACTTGTCCAACATTCACAAATATTACACAGAATGCAATATTATTGAATATATATATTTTTTACCACATCTATATATAAAGTATTGCACATAAATTTTTATTTCTGAATACATATAGAAAAATATTACATATACATTTGAAAGTTTTGAACATAATTTTTTATTTTTTTTTCATATATATATAATATGGTCTCTCTTGGAAAATGGCGGCAGTTTTTTCAGTCTGTAAAAAACTTTGATAATATCCTAATTTTGTGCCAATAGACAGCTGAACAATGCACATTCAGTATACGATGATATTATTCAATCATCGGTTATCATCACTGCAGTATTCATTGATCTTTACCACGAATTCACGTGCTTTTCATGTCGACATCACGACGTCCCAATGTGACTTTTCATATTGAGTATATGGACATCTATAATATTGACTTGGGCTTTGATCTTGTTTATTTTTGGAGTTTTAAATATAGCATTTGCGTGCTCGAAAATCCTGTCGGTACTCCTCTATGGAAATAGCCTAGGACTGTCGGCGTGTACAACCACCCCCTTTTTTTCTTCAATGAAGACGAAATTAGTATATGCCAGCGAGACCAAAGGTTGAATGTGTATAATCAGCACCTGTCATATGAACAATTTGTGCAAAATGTGTTGAAGTCATTGTAGTTATACAACACATTAATGATGCAGCAGATGCTTGATCCCATTGGGATGTGGCATAATATCACACGTACGACACAAGTCAACATTCAGGAACGTCGACCTCACTCTAATAATATAAACATATGACCATATGAACAACAAGTGCAAAATATATTAAATGATACAGCAAATAATTGATCCCATTGCGATGTGGCATAATATCATACACATACGACACAAATCAACAGTCGGTAATACCGACTTCACTCCAATAATATACACATATGACACAGTCAAGAGTCTGTAACATATATGATATAACTCGCATATCGACTGTTGATGTTTGAACTTAATATTATATGTATATTTATTACACATCTCGAGTTCCTGGAGTGACATTATCAGTCCTATTTAGATACGGTCCCTGGTGCCCACTGCTTGCAAGTTACCAGCAATGCTAGCTTGTTTGCTTTGGGAATGGATAGAACTATATGTTCCTGCAGGATAAATTCAGAACTATTTTTCTGCTCATTTATTTTGTGTATTAATTTAAAGTATTATATAAAACAAGAGTACTGTTTTAATTAACTTGATTTTGCCTTGACTGAATCAGAAATAGGTAAAGCTATTGCACAAGTTAAATCAACAAGTCACTAGGAATTGACAGTATATCTAATAATATGATACAAAAATTCTACATCACCAATTTTGTCATGTTTTTCAAAAATGTTCAGTGCCTGTTTTAATTATGGCATTTATCCTGAAAAATGGGCTGAAGGGTATATTATGCCCTTTCACAAGGGGAATGATATTTATGACCCTGGTAAATACAGAGGTCTGGCAATTACTAGTGCTTTTGGAAAACTCTTTAATAGAGTCTTGAATGAAAGACTAATAAAATTCTTAGAAGAGCATAAAAGAGCATAAAATTATAAACCATTGCCAACTTGCCTTTACACATGTTCATACTGAAAACTATTATTGATAAGTATTGTATTGCAAAAAACACAAAAGGTATATGCCTGCTTTGTCGATTTAAAAAAGGTCTTTGACACAGTAATTCATGAAGGAATCAAACTAAAGCTATTAGAAATAGGTAGTGGATCATTGTTCTACACCATAATAAAAAATATGTATGCTGTAAGTACACCCTGAGTTAAAATTGATGACACATTAAGTGAATTTTTCCCTACAAAACTGGGAGTTAAAATAAGGTGATAATCTTAGACCCAATTTATATGTTTATAAATGAACTCCCTAAATATTTGGAAAAGTCTTCTGATCCAGTTATCCTTAATAATAAACCTATACACTGTTTGTTGTATGTGGATGATATTATTTTGCTCTCAACGTCTGCACCAGGACTGCAAGAAAAAATAGATATTCTTTGCAAATTTTGTGATGACTGGTGTCTAACAGTTTACACTCAAATATCCAAAATTATGGTTTTTAACAAGGCAGGCAGACTATCAAATGTGAAATTTAAACTCAACAATACTGTACTTGAATGAGTCCACAAGTACAAATATTTGGGTCTTACTTTTTGTTTATCAGGTTCATTCATAAATTTACAAGAGGAACTATATAATAAAGCTTTGCAAGCGTATTTCAAACTATCAAAAAACTCCTTTCGTTTAATCCTGGGCTTCATACTAGTATGCATGTATTTAATCACACAATCAAGCTAATACTGCTCTATGGCTGTGAACATTCAATACTTTCTCTACAAAGTTGAGACATGGAATGCAGAATTTATCTTTTGACCAAGTTTATTGTAACCAAAAAGCTGAACTTTTGCACAAGATATTCTGCAAATACATACTAGGTGTACGCAAAAAAGAAACACATTTTGCTGTTCTATCAGAACTTGGTAGATTGTCTCTTCATTTTGATGTCATTAAAGCATTGATCAGATATGATAGATTTAAAAAAAATGAAGAAATGTTTCCTCTTTTGTATCAGAATATATATCAATTGATAACTCAGACCATGCTTCTTGGTTTTCTTCAATAAAATTTATTACCAATAAAATAGCTCAATCTATGGATATGAGAAACAATAAGATAGGTAATGCAGTTTTAAAGAAGTTTTTTTTTTATTAATAAATGGAACAAAAATAAAGAAAAATTATCAGATGGCAAATTGGGCATTTATTTAAATGTAAAAAACAACTTTGGTTTTGAAAAATATCTTGACAAAATCCAGAATTTTGAACAGAAGAGAACTTTAACTAGATTTAGAATCTCTGCACATAAGTTAGCCATAGAGACTGCAGATACAATGGAATCCCCCGACACGATAGAATTTGCACACGATGCACAGATAATGCTGTAGAGGATGAGAGACACTTCCTATTTTCTTGTAACTATCACACTCAGGTGAGAGAAGCCTTTATATCCATTATCAATGGAAATTGTAAAAAAAATTTCATTAATTAATAAAGATGCAAAACTTGTATGGCTTTTAAACACTGAAAATATTGATATTCTTGTGCTCTTTGTACTTTTTTAAGACGTATTTAATCTATTCTCATTTACTATGTGGTTGTGAGGTGTTTCTCTCTTTTACTGTTGTTGCGAGGTGCACTGGGCACCCTAAGCATTTGAGAATATAATGATATAAATCGGTCCTAATGCACCTGCTCTTGGTGGCCTCTCTATCTGGATGATACAATTTCCTCCATGTACATTGGACATGAGGAGGACTTCAATTTCATTTCATTTAATAATTTCCAGTCTAAATGTCCTTTAAACACCAGCCCTTGATGCCCTCTGTATATAAATGACAGATTGCTTTAATGCATGTACATTGGCCATGGGGAGAACACTGGATTTGCCTTCTGTGAGTGAATTAGCCCCTGGTAAATATAAAAGGTTGTATTCTGACTCAGTGTTCAAAAGAAGTTAACAACTTATTAGATAGAGATATATATATATATATATATATATATCCCAGTGGACATTTCCAAATACTATACTTGTCAGAGACATAGATATGTTAGTACTTATGTACCAATATAACTTCTGTAAATTGTTTGCTTGTATACTGTTTATTTAATTTATATATATAGTATATATGTTTATATGTTTTGTTATATGAATCGCTGTAATGACTCTGCCCCTTGCTTGGACCTTGATTGGACAAGAAAATCTGATCTTATCTTACAAATGTATCTTTTGATAAATATAAATGGAAAAATATTGCATACATATTGTAAGATTTGATTCTGTTTTTTATGTTTTATGTATATATGCCTTCAACCTTTTCGGGGTATAATTGTGCTCAGTAAAGACAGATTATTTTTTATCTTGATTTGATATGGCCTTAATTATGTACAAATAAATATAGCTGTATAAATGTTAGGAGTTGTCTTTCCTGTCATTTACACATGATAATGAATTTCAAGATAAAAATTTGCAATATATCGTCGACAATCATCGTATCAGAAAATAATGTCTCATATTTTGAAGCGGAAACAGAAAGTAAGTACTTACAATGATCTATTTACTTTATTTAGAATGTAGTTATATAGTTATCACGTTTCTACATGATATTGATATTTCATGAGTTCATTGACTTATGCACACATACATAAATTACCATTTGATATGGGTTTGGTCAATTTTTTTTTTACATATTTTAACCTGTGCAGAATGACAATAATTACAAATTACAAATGTCTTTTTGTGTTGTTTTATCAGATAACATACAGGTATTTTCATGTGTATGATAAAAATACACAGAACATATATCCAAACAGGATATGGCAGTATGTGTATGATAAAAATAAATGGAAAGGAGGTGCTATAATAGGTAATTCTAGCAAATATTTGATTTTTAAGGGAGACACGTAAAGAAGGTGCAATTACGTTCTACTAGATTTGCCCAGATTTTTTAGCTTTTGGAAGACACCCCCCTCCTTCCAAATTTATAACTATTTTCTTTCCCGCGTTTTTTTAAACACATTTTCTGTCAATTAAAAAAAAATCCTTCATCGCACAGGAACTGATGAATGAATACGGTTATTATACAATAAAATATTTTAGAAATTTCAAATCTCGGTCATACTCGTCTGTTTATCGATCTATCCTTTCTTTTGAATCATCTGTTATAACCTCAGGCTCCTAATTAATTGAAGTTTGAAGTCTAGAAAAGAGGGCAAGCCAAACAATTGTGGTTACTTCTAAACAAATTATAATCACCGGCTTCCTTAGTATGGAAAACATTAGTTTCAATTCGTCTTTCCTTAGGAATGACCTCTGAAAAGTCGCATATTACTCTTTCTTTTCTTTATAAGTTTTATAGGACAATATGTTTTTTTTTTCTATATGCGTGACAAATCTAAAATTAGTGAATATATATTTATATTTATACAAACGACCATTAATCTTATTTTATGAATTACTGATCCTTGCTGTAAGCCAAAACAATAATAAAAAAACCGCGTATTCTCTAAAGACGAGCATATAAAGCGGTTGTAGGTAAATGAAAAGTTTTACAGTAGCTTAGTTAATGTAGATAGAAGCCGATAGATATGCAAAAGAATATGTTGAAAGCCCGGGGAGGGGAGGGGGTGATGTTTACTCCGTTAAAAAGTGGGTATATATGTGCTAATTGTGGTGGTCAAACCGAAATCTGTTCATGACCCGGAATTTTGAAAAATCATACCCTGTCAGTGACATTGAATGTTCAAAGGTAACCAAGTTAATGAGAGTCTCATCACTGATAACGATATACATTGTAATTAGCCTTACATTTTAGTTAAAACAGAGAGTGATTTGTAGTGTGTAGCAGACCCTGAGCATGACAGGTGATTTAAACGTTCCACAATGATAAAATTATGAAAAAGTAATCCTGTTATCGACAAGGGTAAAAATAGTAACCCTGATCATGACAGGACATGTTAAAATGTGGGCCTCCATATAGAAAGTATGATACATAATTCATAGTTCATAACGACCCTAAGATGAAAAGCAACAATCGATTGTTTCGATTTTTATTATTTTTGTACCATAATAAGCTCTATTTGGAAAAAAAAACCTGCTCACACAGTAACGAGACATTTACTGTCATTTACCTAGGAAAAGACAGCATTTTTAAATGGTTTTTGTTCTAAATTTATAAGATTGAATGAGCTGTCACAATTAAAAGTGGTGATTTGGTCATATGGAAAAGGGTCAATATTTAGGGTATCGTCCGCTGTTTTCAAGAATTCTGCTACCCTAGGAGATATTTTTGCAAATATTTTGAGTTAGCACTGATGATTTTTTTTTTTTAATTTTGATATTATGACAGGAAGTAAGTATACTTTCTACATGAGAAAGATTTTCAAGATTGCGCAGGTGCGGTTTTTTTAATTCAATTTTATTTTAATATGAAAATGCACTATGAATTAATTATGGTCCCGGACCAGCAGTGTAATCCTATCACCTGGAAATTTATGTTTAAAATTTAATATTTTAATTAGCCTACGTTTATGACATCTCCAATGTCGTCGTCCGTCGTATACACATCCGTCGGCGGATGCTGGTGGTGGGAGTTTTATTGTTGAAATATTGTTTTTCGAATTTTATGGATAAAAAATCCGCATTGTATGATACATACATGTACTGCAAAAAAAAATAAAAAAATCCTTGAATGCGATTTCAACTAAGAATGGCCGACCTACACATTATTATATGAAAAGAATGGAGAAATAAATACAGTCAGGATTATTACGTCACCTATCTTTTTTAAAGATAGTACTTGTTTAGACCTTTTTAAGGTTTATATTTTCCCGTTGGACCTTTGAATGTGCGTCTGTAACAATACATTTTAAACATTGGCTAGAATCGTGTTTTTTTTTTAATTAACTTACGCTAGACATTGTACTATTATTTATAAATTACAGTCCAGAATAGCAACTAGTAAAAAACATCTTTCATCGAAAATATAAAATTTATTAAATGAAAAATATTTTTAAAAAAATAGAATAAATCACGTCTTATATAAACGGCCAATCTTGTAAATAAATAAATATGTAATAGAATACTATAAAGTAATTATAGCTACGTGACATTATATATATAGTGTTAATTTTACTGTTATACTAGTATGTATTATTGCAACTGTTCTATACATGACTCCGACATTACTGGTCACCTCATTTTATTTGTATTCTATTTGTGTTAATTGCCCTCAGTTATGTAATCATTGTATTTGATCGTCTTGCTCTACAAGGGTCCTTAATTGGAACAAAGTGTTCTTGTTCTTATTCTGTAGACTGTGAGCTTTTGTCTCATAATTTTGATATTACAGCGACCTTCAACAAGAATATTTCGAAATATGGTCACGAGTTAGTTTCTCAGGTACATTACTACCATGAACGTCGTTGTTGTACCTTATGGACAAATGCTTTTAACATTTTTGTGTTAATCAGGAACATTGGCATATGAAGACGTAATAGGATTAGAGAAGACAGGAGAAGTATACAGACTTCATTACATACAAAATCATCCATACCCAGACTACAAACTGACAAAGGAATATATCGAGTTTACTACTGAAGATACAGTTTTTACACAGCTGAACAATGCAATTACGTGCAATATTCAAAAAGGTATTAAGTTAATGTCTCTTCTTTTGTTTTGTCTAGTTGTTGTTAATGTTTCCATTTGTAAATCCAGGATATGGGGTCACTTTTATGGCCATCTAGTGTATGATGTATGGAAGTAAAAACTTGTTTTAACTGACTAATAAAACAGCTTACACGTGACAGCAAAACTGTTGTATACAACCATAAATTTTTGAGGGCAACAGAAGGCAGTAAATAATATCAATACTGAGCTAATATGTTATATATAAGCTGTATTTGAGAGGTTTGAAATATCTCATTTATGGCGCACACATTCAACACCATCGTTGGATGATTCAGCATATTTCCTGTATTTATATATAAATATAAATATATATATATATATATATATGGTACTGTCAAAACATTACTTACAGTTATAGGGCGACCAAAGAAATTGGTGGTATTTGTAAATCCCATAGCTGGCCGTCATAATGGGAAGCAAACTTGTGATGATACAGTGGTACCACTACTTACATCTGCAGGGATACAGACTGATGTTGTTGGTCAGTGATTTATTTATCGTGTTTATAAAGTGTTAGTGCGCTTACCAAATATTTAATTTGCTTTGACTGTTACAATTTTTCCAAGCAGAGGGTTCTATCCAACGTATGATTTTGCACAGTAGTTTATCTAAACATGGATCCAATGTTTGTGTTTATCTTATTCAAACCAATTTTGATGAATTATATTATAGTGTTACTAACTTGCTGAGTCTGCATTGGCCCTTGTATTGAATCAAGGTTAGCTGTACCCATTTAAAGAATACTATAAGATACATTTGATACAGCTTCAAATAAAATAACACTGCAATTTTTGAGTTTAAGATTTTGAAAAAATGCATTGATTAATGTTGGGTGAATATTCTTATGGTTTTACAGTTTCACAGAAGGCTGAATATGGAAAAGAGTTTGCAGAAACGTATGATTTTAAATCTGTTGATGGGTAAGAAGTAAACAAAGAAATAGTTTATTTTACACTGCATGATACGAATGTTTTAAATTATTTTGTAATCGAAATTGACAAAATATTTCAATTTAAGCATCGAATCAGAAAACTAATTCCATTTAATTTTAAAATTATCACTTTCAGATGTAGATGGAAAGAGTGTACTGGGGCGTGCATAATCACATATAATTAGATAATTCATAGAAAGTTGTAACTGGCAACTGGCCTTTTATACTGATAAGCTACTACCAGCAGCCAAGCATAAGTTGGGCCCGAAAATATTGATATCAAAAACTTAGCCCAAAATCCCCATTGCCCTTCAAATAAACGGAAAACGCAAACCAGATCGGACAGCCAGCGTCCTGATTGGGAGAAACACAACAATAAATTTAATTCTAAATGTCACTGAGGTCAAATCGAAAACAAATAAGCAAGCACAAAAGAGACAAAATGTCTAGTTTTTCATTCAAACATCTAAATTGTCTCATCTTGGGATGTGTCATGAATTCGGCGATATGCATCAAATAGAAAAAATAATAAGCATGCAAAAGGGAAATATTCCTACTTTTTCATGCCCCGTCTACGCCTATGGAAGGGGCATTTATATTAACCCTTGTGGTCCGTACGTACGTCCGTCCGGCATTCCGTTTTGTATTTATGTCCATTTCTCAGAAACCCATTTAGATATAGCGACGATATTATACATGTACCACTGTAATCTCCTTATAACAGTGAACACAAATCTGTAACATGTAGGTCACTTTGACCTACATTTAATGCATGGGTGACTATGATAAAGTTTTGCCTTTTAATTTCATTTTCTAGGAATTCATTGGGTTACGTCAATGATACTTCTCGACTATAACCTCTTACATCATATAATGAATTTCTGCAACTGTTGGGTCATTATGACCCACATTTCGTGCATGGGTGATTCGATTAAGTTTTTGCGTTAAGGTCCATTCTCGGAAACCTATTGAGACATATCAATGATATTATACCATTTCATTCATCTTATATAGAACAGCAGAATGACCTATATTTTATGCTTTAGTGACTTAGTAAATTTTTGCATTGAGGTATATTGTTAATGAACCTATGGTAATACATTGAGGATATTTCACAGTTACAATCATCTTATATCGTACAACACAGCTCACCAACATGAGTCACCACGACCTACATTTTATACTTGAATCACTTTGGTTAATGTTTTTCGTTTAGATGTATTATTAAGGAACCTATGGTAATGTATTAATTATATTTCACAATTACAATCATTTTATACAGTACAACACATCTCAACTACATTTACTTTACTATGGTCTACATTTTATGTTAGAGTGACTCTGATTAAGGTTTTGCATTTCAATCCATTTAAAAAAACTCTGTGATGATATATCAATGGTATTTTATAAATAAAAGTTTCTTCTTGAGTTCATTACATATCACCAACATATAAGTCCACATGACCTACTTTCAATTTTAGCATTTGGGTCCGTATGTCAAAAAGAGTAATGTGGATTCATTATTTTTAATGAGATAAAAGTTCATGTAAGCAGGATATATTATGAAACTTTCCTATAGTATAATTCTCCAAATGATTACAGTTTAGTGATAATGGGAGGAGATGGAACTATCTCAGAGGTAATGAATGTATTGATGAGAAAAACACAACAGGAGGCTGATTTGGATATTAATGATCAAAATACAACAGCGAAAACAATTGAATTACCAATAGCAGTCATACCAACAGGTGTGTAAGTTAACTTGTTATTCAGATTTATTAACATATGTACATTTCATAATAATAAGGGGATATCCAAGAGTATTCCTATACAAAGACAACAGGATATTTAACTCTGCTGTTTGAATTATCCCTAGTGAAAAGATCAGGGTATCAAAGACTGCTGTCCAGGGGTCTTAATTTGAAGCTAATAAATTTTGATTAACTTGGACTAAAAGTAATAATCACTACTAACGATTTTTATAGTTGCTACCAAGAATCGGTTTTAATTATGTAGTGTTTGTGTGTTTTTATGATTAAAGGAATATTGCCTTTGTCACAGTTATCTTCTGACCTCCGTATTTTGATAGGACATTATAAGTTTTTCTTGTTTCTGAATAGCTTTGCTGTGTATTTGTGAACTTGTACATGACTTGGAGAAATAAATTCAGTTTAAACTAAATATTCTGACCCTGCTATCTAAATTATGTACCATCTAACCAATTTTTTCAGTTCTAGCAAGTGGTCACCTTGTTGGTAATCATACTGTACTGGCTTTTATAGTATGTTTTATACACCAAAGTGTCAGAACAGATATTGGGGAGGTTTGGTTACTCATAAAACCGTTTAACCGTACCGCTGTTCAGTGTCTCAATGTACCAAGTAACACTATACTGACTCTGTTGTGTTTATGTTTGTGTTTTGTGCTCTTTTATGTTATTTTTTTGTTCGGGGGTTCTGTCAATTGTGTCCCAACGAAGTGGGGAACATGTTGTTTTTACTCCGTTTCTCTTGCCGTCCGACCGAGTTTTTTCCACGAGTGTTCTCGAAAACAGCTGAAGGGGTCGCGACCAAAATTGGCACAAAAATCAAGAGTCATGTATGTGAGCCATAATTCTTTCCGGATTAAATTGTTTCCCGAGGACAATATTTAATATGAAATAGTTTCCATTGGATATTATTAACTATTAAATCCATTCCTCCTTTATGATTTTTTTCCCTTTTGTCTACAATGATTTTATCTCATTTCAAACAACTTTCAGGACAATAATTTATTGTCTCACTATATGAAATAGATTCCTGAGGGATTGTCAGTGGTTTTCAGTGTTTAATTTTCATTATAAATTAAGTAAGTGTTAGCCAGGATAAAATTTTACAGTATCTAATTATTAAATAGTTTCCACCTCATTACATGTTAATGTTAATGCAAGTGAGTTGTTTTCACTGTTGTTATAAAAATGTTCTTTATCAATCCGTCAAAATGGAAGAGGGTGACGTTATTTATGAATATTATTGAATTAAATATCAACTACATTTGCATTTGTTTGAAACAATCATAAATTTGTCATATGAAATTATTTCTTCTTTTACTTTCTTGTACCAATTTTCTTTCTTTTACCTCAACGTAGATTCCAACTACACTTTTTTTAACAGTTCCCAAAAGGTATACCCGTTTCAGACACTTTTGAATGTTTTGTTTAGCAAAATAACTTGGTGGAAATAAAAATATGGCCATGGAAGGACTTTACTATTAAATTCTTTCCTTGGAAAAAACTTAGTAGCAAATATTTTTCTGGGGAAACAATTTCACAGAGGAAAGTATTAACTGTTACACCTACAGCTGTGCCTCGTCATATTAAGAACTTCCGGTCGACGGCCATTTTCAAAATGGCAGCGGGGCCTCGGTGGCCAAGTGGTCTAGGTAGTTCGTCATGACTACTAATGATCACTAGCCTATCAACTCTGAGGTTGTGAGTTCGAATCTCACCTGTGACGGGGTATGTTCGACTCAGATCTAAATTGACAAGGATTGCCAATTTTCCTACCGAAGGTCGGTGATTCTCTCCGGGTACTCCGGCCTTCTCCACCAATAAAAATTGACCGCCGAGAAATAGCCAGATGTGCTGAAAACGGCGTAAAACCCCAAATAAACAAACAAACAAACACAATGGCAGCTGTCAAAGTCGGAAAAATCGTAAAAATTAGAAAATAAATTAAAACGGCTGAAGGTTCGCGACCAAAATTGGCACAGAAATCAAGGGTCACCTTGGGTCGTCATATTAAGAAATCCAAAATGCCCGCCGTTATCATGGAAACAGCCGAAATGTATTAAGATTTCTACGAACTTTCGATCTCTAGTTCTCGGAAACCGTTTACTTGAAGGTTTCAATATTATATACAGATATAGCCCCATGTTTGTTGTTTCTCTAAATGACACCCACTTGAAGATTGGGGGGTTGGTGGGGGGTAAAAACCATGTTCTAGGGGATCAAAAGAGGTAGGGGTTTCATGGAACATTCTAGAACAATACTGTTCTGTATCATGTATATGTCCTAGCCACTCCATATTTTGTATGATGGTACAGAAGTATGCGTAGATGTGCTTTTTGACTCAGTAAAAATACGAAAAATTAAAAAAAAATTAAACTAATTAAAAAAAATCCAGGGAGCCGTAGAAATTGATATTAGGAACTTCTGTGGCAATGGGAACGTTGTGCGTAATAATTATATCTAGTTTCTTTTGTTATTGACAAGATATTGGAAAAAAATACAGATTTAAAGTTCCATATTCATTTGGTTCTCAACATCTCTTATGTATGATATATATTTTATCAAGCTCATGTAGAATTATAGAAAAGATCTAGTATTCGTGTTTTAGTAATACCTTATGGCCTGTTGTTATACTAGTAATTATATTATCTGTTATATACAGGTAGTGCAAATGGCGTGGCTTTCTTTGCCTATGGATGTAAAGATGTCCTGATAGCTACGTTACATATAATTAAAGGTAAAGTAAAAAATATTTATATTTTGTCCATCGAATCACAACTAAGGGTTGGTATCACGTGACATTTTTATTTCCTTATATGGTTCTTGCTGTACTATGGCTTTACAGACTACTGTTAGGATAACATTTTAAGCTTTCTAATGCCTTTAACTTCTCTTATACAGTATTCGGCTTCATAAAAAAAAAAAAAAATTGTTCATGTTTCAGGTCGAAGAAACACTTTCAACACTGTTGCCTGTTTCAACAGAAATCGGCTTGTCGGATATGGCTTTATATGTTTTGGATACGGCTTCTACTCAGATTTAATGAACAACGTAGATAATAATTTCCGTTGGTTAAGGACCCTCAGATACCTATGTAAGTTGTTGTAATATACTGATTACAACGGTAGTTGTATTGAAATTAAAATACATGAACATGTAACTTTTACTAATGTACAAAATAATTGCAGCTGTGCAAATTCTGCACTACAAATATTATAATTCGATTACTAGTATATCGATTCATTAATTTTTTTGTTGTAATTTTAGACGTTTAGATATAAAAATTATAAGCATTTGAGTAATTGCCAATGAGGACAATGGACCTTGTGCACCTCCTATACAAACAAATAAAGAGATTTTAAGTTTAGATTTTGTAGCTCACCTGGCGCAAAGTCGTCGTCCGTCGTCGTCGTAAACTTTCCTTTAAAGATCTTCTCCTCTGAAACCACAGGACCAGTTTGAACAAAACGTAGCAGCAATGGTCCTTAGGTAGTCCTCTTTCAGAAATTTATCTGATGTCCCCGCCCGCCAACCAGGATGGCCACAAGAGCCAAACATAGTTTAACATAGGACCTTATGGGAAATTTAATTAAAGTTCTTCTTGTCTGAAACTACAAAGCCAATTGAAACAAAACTTGGCAGTAATGGTCCTTAGGTGGTCCTCTTTCAGAAATATATCCGATGACCCCGCATGCCCTCCAACATGGCCACAAGATCCGAAAATAGTTTAACGTAGGACCTTATGGAAATTTACTTAAAGGTCATCCTGTCTGAAATCACAAAGCCAATTTGAACCAAACTACCAATGTTCCTTAGATATTCCTTATCAGAAGTGTATCCGATGACCCAGACCTCCATCCAAGGTGACCGCCACAGGCGATCTTAGTTTAACATAGTCCTGACCCCATAGGAAATTCCCTTAAAGATCTTCTTGTCTGAAATCACGGAGCAAATTGGAACCAAACTTGGCTGCAATGGTCCTTAGATGGTCCTTTATCTAATGACCCAGACCGCCATCAAAGATGGCCGACCAAGACGAACTTGGTGAAACATAAGACCTCATTGAAAATGTACTAAAATGTACTTAAAGGTCTTCTTGTCTGAAACCACGTAGCAAGTTGGAACCAAACAGGATAGCAATGGTTGTTATATGAGCCTCTTTCAGAATTATATCCGATGAGCCGGCCTGATATCAAAGATGGTCGCCAGATCCGAACATAGTTTAACATAGGACCCTATGCCAAAAGTTGACTTAAAAATCTTCTTGTCTGAAATCAGTAAGCCAGTTGGAACCGAAAGTATCAGCAATGGCCCTTACATGGTCCTTACCAGAACTTAATCCGATGGACTGGACCACCATCGCAGATGTCCGCCACAGGCGAACTTGGCATAACATAGGACACTATGGGCGTTCTTCTTATTTGAAACCAGTGAGTAATTTGGCAAAACCATTGTGCCATTTAGATCTTGGCAGCAAAATTCCTCCAGACTGCCAGCTTGCAAATGATTTCCAGGTGAGCGATATAGACTTTTGGGAGCCTCTAGTTTGATATTATTCAAAATATTGCATCTCAGGAAAAGTCAAAAATGACATATAAATCAACCTTTCAATTACCTAGACTAGATGCTTTTTCAGTCTATTTTAAATTCGCGTTTTGGTAGCTTTTACAACATATAAAGGTACAGCTTCGTCAAATCTGATAAGGTACGGAAATATAACATGTAATGTACAACAAAGTTTCTCATCGTTGACGAAACTAATTATACGAATAGAAATTTTGAAACATGTATATCGAAGTTTTCACGAATTTTGCATTTTCCCCAGATTTTCTAGCCTACCGTTGAATTCACCACAAGAGTTTCCCACCTGCTATGATATTCGGGGGAATGCCACTATAGTACCGGTAGGGGCAACTCTATGTTTCTAAAAATAAAACAGGGTTTGCAAATCAAGACAAAACAACAAAAGTCAATACGAACAAAATTTCTACGGAAGGCAAATTCTTTCAAATGAGTGAAATATTCCACATTAAGTGTATGAAAGATGTGTTTATTCTACTTGGATTATAATATAAATTACATTTGTACATGTACCTTTTTTCAATTCATCAACTGAAATTTAGATTTCATACTTCATTACCCCCACCCCGACTATCAAATATTATAGTTGCAGTGAGCGGAAGGTCTGAGTAATACATTTGCAGTAATTTTATAAGATAACTAGAGGCTCAGAGGGCTGAGCCTGTATCGCTCACTGGCAGAAACAAGAATTGCCCATGGCGGCCATGTTTGTCACATGATCTGGACAAAATGAGAAAACGTTGTAAAAACCTCCCACAGATGCTTCTTGTCAGGTTTCATTCCATTTGGCAAGCAGTTCCACAGAAATGAGAAAAAAGAATTTTCTATGGATTATTGTTGCCATGTTTGTTACCCGATCCGGACGAAATGAGGAAACTTTGTAAAGAACCTCCCATAGATGCTTCCTGTCAAGTTTTGTTCCAGTTGGCCCAGCAATTATTTATATCGGCCAATTAGAAACAAGAACTGCCCCATGGCGGCCATATTTGTAGTCTGATCGGGACGAAATGAGGAAACTTTGTTAAGAACCTCCCATAGATGCTTCCTGTCAAGTTTCGTTCCATTTTGCCATGTAGTTGCACAGATTTTTTTTTTATTTAATCAACCAATGAGAAACAAGAATTTTCCATAGCGGCCTTGTTTGTTGCTCGATCAGGACGAAATGGGCATCTTTGTAAATAACCTCCCATAGATGCTTCCTGTCAAGTTTCGTTCCATTTGGCCAAGCGATTTCAGAAAAGAAGATTTTTGAAAACTCAGCCAATCAGAAACAACAATTGCCAATGGCGGTCATGTTTGTTGTCCGATCGAGACGAAATGACCAAACTTAATAAAGGACCTTACACAGATGCTTCCTGCCAAGTTTGGTTCTATTTGGCCTATCTATTTAGTTTCAGATGAGAAGATTAAAATGTGAAAAGTTAACAGACGGACGGACGGACGACGGACGCCAAGTGATGACAAAAGCTCACATGGCCTTTGGCCAGTTGAGCTAAAAACAATAAACTAAGGTTGCTACTGTATTGTCGTGCACGTTGGTTTGTGTCAATCGAGAAGCTACCACTTACTTAACACCTCTCTTCGAACTGTTCAGCGATAAAAATAAGTTTTTATGTTTGCAATGTTTATAAGGAACCCGTAACGGATAATTCATGTCATCTAATTGAATAAACAGTTAAGAACCAGTTTCGGAAGAACTTTTATTTCCATATTTCATAGACTGTTATTTCCAAGATTAATTGTTATTGGATGTTTATGTACATGCTGTCTATGGGTGCTGTATATGGAGCAGGGACAGTTTTTTAGCTCACCTGGCGTCCGTCGTCCGTCCGTTAACTTTTCACATTTTTATCTTCTCCTCTGAAACCAATGGACCAAATTGAATTAAATTTGGCAGGAACCATCTATTTAATTTTCTTTATAAAGATTGCTCATTTAGTCCCGATCGGACATCAAACATGGCCGCCATTGGCAATCTTTGTTTTTTGATTGGGTGAGTTTTCAAAAATATTCTCCTCTGAAATTGCTAGGCCAAATGGAACAAGACTTAACAGGAAGCATATATGGGGGGTTCTTAACAAACTTTCCTCATTTCGTCCCGCTCAGACTACAAATATGGCCGCCGTGGGCAGTTCTTGTTTCTGATTGGTTGATATAAAAAAATTTCTCCCCTGAAATCGCTTGTCCAAATAGAACGAACCTTTGCAGAAAGCATCTATGGGAGGTTCTTTACAAAGTTTCCTAATTTCTTCCCGATTAGTAAAAAAAACATGGCCGCCATAGGCAATTCTTGTTTCTCATTGGTTGATTAATTTTTTTTCTCTGGAACTGCTTAGCCAAATGGAACGAAACTTGACAGGAAGCATCTATTGGAGGTTCTTTACAGATTCCCCATTTCGTCCCGATCGGTAAAAAAAGATGGCCGCCATAGGCAATTCTTGTTTCTCATTGGTTGATTAAAAATATTTTTTTCTCTGGAACTGCTTGGCCAAATGGAACGAAACGTGACAGGAAGCATCTATGGGAGGTTCTTTAGAAAATTTATTTATTTCATCCCGATCGGAATACATATATAGTCACCAATGGCAGTACTTGTTTCTGATTGGCTTATAGAAAAGAATCTTCTCCTTTGAAATCGCTTGCCCAAATGGAACGAAAACATCACATGAAGCATATATGGAAGGTCCTATATAAAGTTTCCTCATTTTGTCCCGATCGGAATACAGATATGGCCGCCATTAGCAGTTCTTGTTTCTGATTGGATGATATAAAAGAATCTTCTCCTCTGAAGTCGCTTGGCCAAATGGAACAAAACTTGACAGAAAGCATCTAACTGAGAGGTTCTATACAGCATTTCCTCATTTCGCCCTGCTCAGGCAACAAACATGGCAGCCATGGGCAGTTCTTGTCTTTCAACGGTTGATAATATTCTTCTTTGAAATCGATTTGTCAAAAGGAACGAGACTCGACGGAAAGCATCTGTTGGAGGTTTTTTTTTTTACAAAGTTTCCTAATTTTGTCCAGATCAGGCGACAAACATGGCCGCCATGGGCAATTATTGTTTCTGATTGGTTGATTTAAAAAAAAATTTGTTCTCTTAAACTGCTTGGCCATTTAGAGCCAAACTTGACAGAAAGTGTCTATGACACATAAAAAAAAATCTCCAGAACCGCAAATTGCTTGAAACCAAAAGTAGTCTGAATGTTCCTCTTAATGTGCTCACCAAGTGTTGTTACTCTGGTGCTGACGATCCCTAATTCAAAATGGCCTTCAGCAGAGGAAGGTTAACATCAGACCCTATGTGAAATACATGCAAACATCTTCTGAAGAACCACCAAATTTTAGAATATTCTCACCTGTAAGTAGAAGAACCTTGATGAAGAAAAAATTGGTTCCTAGAAGG
This sequence comes from Mytilisepta virgata, assembly GCA_028015205.1. Classification (NCBI taxonomy): domain Eukaryota; kingdom Metazoa; phylum Mollusca; class Bivalvia; order Mytilida; family Mytilidae; genus Mytilisepta; species Mytilisepta virgata. The sequence goes on from CM051517.1 coordinate 7,312,461, forward strand.
CTTACCACTCAGCCCTCTGAGCCTCTAGTTTATTCCTGTGTTTAATCCTAGTTTTATACGAGTTCGAGTTATCCGTAGCTTTTGGTGTTTTTGTGTTATCTTTTGTATTTTCTCATCTGTATTACAGGCTTGTCACCCGTTTTGAATTACGTCTTTTGGATCTATCTATCCCTTTGTCTTCTAGTAATTTTGTTTCTTTATTCTTTAAAGATGATTAGTATTAAAATTTTTCTCAAGGTCACGCGAGGTCACAGTATTTATTTCAGGTTCCGCTCTTCCCCAGTATCCAATGGCCGTGTTGAAATATACTAACAGTAACACTTTACATTTATTTTTCAGTCGTACCACTTTGGCACGCACTATTCAGACCAATAAGGGAGATAGATGTCGAGTTAACTTACGAATACTTGTAAGTAATACAGTTTCACGCAGTAAAAACATTCTTTTCAAGAGTACTGATTCAGTTGAATGGTTTTGCTATAGTAGTGTTAAATGGGTGTTTTGATATTGATCCTGTATTATGTTCAAGCCTAATCAAAGGGCCCTGACGACTATAAACATAGAATCAAAACACATTCACCCACTCTTACAGACATCCGTACTCGTACATACTCATTTTTGTAATTAGATAAAGCACAACAAATTACAATATTATATATGTATTGGCCGAACACCGAAGGCATATAATAGTTTTCGAGGATATAATACAGGATCAATATCAAAACACCCATGGTATGTTACCTTTCTTAACCAATGTACTGACAACAGCTTTACCATGATCAAATTTTCAATATAAGATTTGTTTAACCAAAGACCAAAATTTTATACGTGGGATTAAAACTGGGTCAATATCAAAATCCCCAATTCATGATTTATCTATTTACATACATGTATGTGCTGATAAAAGCTGTAAAAAATACAAAAAGTCGGTATTAAAACTTCACAAAATACATTTTGTTAATGAATGTAAAATTTTTATCATGTTTAAAAGTCTAAATCGTCCTGAAAATAAAACTTTTTGACAAGATTTTAGGGGAATTACATAATCATGTATTACGACAAGTTTTCAAGCTGTATTAGACATGCTTTCCAGTATTAGACCTGTATTAATGACCAGTTATAGAAATATACTAACTGGACAGTTTTTAGCTCACCTGGCCAAAGACCATGTGAGCTTTTGTCATCACTTGGTGCCCGTCGTCCGTCCGTCAACATTTCATAAACAGATCTTCTCCTATGAAACACTGAGCGGATTCAAACCAAACTTGGACTGATTCATCTTTAGAATGTCTTGAGAGAGAAACTGTAAACTATGAAATTGTCAAGCATGATAAGATCTACAAATGATGTAACGTGACCTTAAATGACAATTTTTAGTCTATTTTTGTGAATTTTTTTTTTTTTTAAACTTTAATAGATAGAGAGAAACTGTAAGCCAATTAGAACTAGACATGGTAGCAATAGTCCTTAGATGGTCCTCTTTCAGAATTATGTCCCATGACCCGGACTGTCAAACAAGATGGCTGCCACAACAGAACTTTGTTTAGGGCCTTATGGGAACATTCATTGAAAAATCTTCTTGTCTGAAACCACTTGACCAATTGGAACCAGACTTGGCAGCAATGGTCCTTAGGAGGTCCTCTTTCAGAAAAATATCGGATTTCATGGACTGCCAACCAAGATGGCCGCGACAGCCGAACTTAGTTTAACATAGGACCCTATGGGAAATTCACTCAGAAATCTTCCTGTCTGAAACCACTATTAGCCAATTAGAAATATACTTGGTAGTAATGGTCCATACATAGTCCTCTTTCAGAATTGCGTCCGATGACCCGGATGTCAACCGAGATGGCCGCCACAACAGAACTTAGTTTAACATTATTATAGGGCCCTACGGGAAAATTCATTGAAAAATCTTCTTGTCTGAAATCACTTGACCAATTGGAACCAGACTTGGCAGCAATGGTCCTTACGAGGTCCTCTTTCAGAAATGTCTGATTTCATGGACTGTGAACAAAGATGGTCAACCAAAATGGCTGCCACAGCCGAACTTAGTTTAACATAGAACCCTATAGAAAAACACACCAAATTGACTGCAACACTTACATGTTTAGTCCTGTTAAAGGTGAAAAGTTAAATCCAGGTGAGCGGTACATGCTCTTGAGAGCCTCTAGTTTGTATATTAACATATCCAGGAAAAGGTTTATATTTGCTGCTTGTGAATTACTTCTCTAACACGTTTGTCAGGGTAATATTCTGTTATACCGTTGGTCTGGGGTTCAAGCCTAGCTTGGCAGGAATACTGAAGGTAAAATCATCTCTTCTGTTATAAATATTTGTCAAAAACAGCTTACACTTAATGCGATCTACATGAATGCAAACTGTTTCTGGGCCATCCATCCCCAGGTACTCACAATATCTATTTTCAAAGACTTCTAATTTTTTTGCAACCAAACTTATACCTGTATCATCTCTATTAATGACTTTCCCTGGTATATTTTAACTCTGCTCAAATGAATTTAAACCTATGCATATTAAAATCTAAGGAATAATTCTTCAATTGGTTCTTCTATTTCAAAATAAATTCTCAGAATTCTTCTTTTTTGAATTTTGTTAAACAATACTTGTATTTAGGCATATAAAGCTTGCAAGAAAGATGAAAGATAGGTGACTGAACTGTCAAAACACAACAGCTAATCTATATTATATTTAGTAGTTATAACTAAGACGTAGGGGTATACCGAAATCCTAAGTATGCATATATATATAGGTTCATAGCAGTTACTATAAAGTTATTAACATTTACAAATATAAATATTTATAGAGATGGAAGCGAACCGGACGACATCACTGATGAAGAAAGAAAAAATCGCAAAGGTTTGGATATTTATGTAACACATAGGTTTCTATTATGTTATCTTATATATGGTACTTTTTCTATACATCACAACGTCCAATATATTATTTTACTTATTTTTACTATACAGTTTTACTATTTAACTTGCCATTTATGTATTTTCTATGAAGTACGTTTACTGAAGACACCCACGTCAAATATTTTTTTGTTTTTGTTTACATTTTATGTACGGACTCAGTCTTGCTCTGGGTTTCAAAGAGTCAACACCTATTTATTTTTATTTTTTATTTCACACGCGTGATCAAGACCATATCGGTCGAAACTTTGAGTATTTTTTACTTTTTAGTTTGTTGTTGTTTTTTACGATTTTATATTTGGTTTTGTTCGACTTGTGTATTTCATACATTTTAGTCGTCTTACGCCCCTTTTGACAGCTCACCATTTCCATTTATTTTTCTTGTTAGCTATTATCGCATGAGCTGTTTCGCAACATACTTAGTTTTTTGGTTTCTATTATGGGCATGAAAGAATAAGTTGTATGAATAAGACAAATATGTTAGGAAACAACAGGGTTATTTTTGGTTCTTAAGTGTGCGGAGAAAAAACATTGCACGTTTAAGGCCGATTGAGCGGAATTATTTGATAAATGTTGATATTGTCACATCTGTACTGTTGACAATTTTCAAAGATAGGACACATATTGTTACTATTTATTTCAATCCTTGTGAATATTTTACTACCTAAGATGGAGACTACTGGCTACAAGAATATTTGCGACAGTAATTAACATGAAGATGGCATTCTGTAAAGTTTAATACATAGACGAATTTTTCAGCGAGTTCTTTCTGTTTAATACTTTGGGGGGGGGGGGGGGGGGGGATTATACAAAATATGACAGGTAAATGAAGTTTTTTTTAGCAATTCGACACAAACGGATAACTAATATACTAGGAGCAGGTGGAGACTTTGCCTTGGAAGAAAACCCAGCAGTTAAACCTCCACCACGTTATGATCAGTTAGTGGTGTTGGACTACGTTAGTTGTAATAGATATACTTTCTTGAGGCATATGTTTGATCTTGGGAAGCTTACAAAAACTAAGGTATAATATAACATTGAAACCACAGCAATATACACAGATAGTAATTTTATCCTATAAAGACCAAATCTTTTTTTTTACTTTCCTAACTTTTATTTTCATTACAGAGGAATCACTGACTAGATAAACCCACATGGGCACAACTAAACCATATACATGTATCTAGATCGTGTGAATTAGATATTTGACAATTATCAAGAATGTTCTGAGAATCAAACTTTCAGTTCTCCGGCTTCAAAACAAGTTCAATCTTCCTAAGTTGTTACGTTAGTAATAAAACGTATCAAAAAATACCGAAATAAATTTGATGCACTGTATGGCCATTTCGTTGACTGACAACTCATCAGCAGTGCTCAAGATCAAAGTGTTGAAAACCCGGTAACCTACTAAATAGATTTAAGACGGTCACTATTAAAGTTAACTTGGACGGCACCCTTGATAAAGGCATTAACCACATAAAACGATTATCTTACAGTTGCCTGATATTGCATTATGTCAGTAAAAATTGCAACGTCTGATTTTAGAAACAGGATAAACCTTAACTCAAGCGGAAGGTTACATTGTTCTTACCGGGTACATTGATCACATATACAATTCAAAATATTTTAACCTTTTTCAGACAGTCTTGGGGATGACAAGAAATGCCCTGGCGAAATTTTATTCTCACAACTTTACTATTATACGTGTCAATGTTCTAGCTACTGCAATGTATTTACGGGCAGATGAGCATGAATTTTAGGATAACGGACACGTTAACGAGGTTTCAGGTCTGAAAGGGGGCAAACAGATCATCTTTAAGAAATAACAATTGGTCATTTATACTCTTTATACTCTTTGGTTAGGTCTCCTTCAATCCTTAAAATGCATTTTCAATTCATTTAGTCACATTCATTTGTAGTAAAAGTGTTTTTACTGTATTTCATTTCATACTTAATGAAGAGGGCAGAGGGAAGCACTGAAAGCGTGCTTTTAAGGCTAGCTATGCGTGAAAACGATTTGCTTATTAAAACTGTAAAAATACCCGGATTAAGATTAGCACTGATAATGTAATTTCAGATTTTCACAACTTAGACAAATAACAAATATGAATAAAAGAAAACATTACTGAAAAAGCGAAAGATTAAATACATTTCCAAACGTGGGAAATTTGTTTTTCAAAATATTTGAAAATTTCAATATACGTCAAACCAAAGTCTTTGTTGTAATGTATTATGGCCCATAAAAACTTAAACAATACCACAATAGTAGTAATTGGTGTAATAGTTATAGCGCATGGTTAGACACTAGTCCAAGGAGTCATACATGTTATACATGTACCAAGCATAACTGAATGCATAAAAAGTTATTTTTAAAAGATATTAGACTTATAAAATGTTTGTTTTCAGCTCGATAGAGTAAAGCATTTTGTTTCATACAACCGACTATCAGGATTTGGTCTTCGTGTAGTAGAAAACACTAATCCTGTGGAGAATCTTTTGTTCAACATTGACGGAGAAACTCATAAATTAACATCACCTGAATTTAATGTCAAGTATGTTAATTTCACAGTATTCACTCTTATCACTATGTCTTGCATCAACTGTTAACCATTCAAAAAAGAATGGCATCGGTTCATTGAGCCCTTGGTGTGCATTTATATAGGTATTTGAAAAGAAAGTATTCTTTATGTAAGTTCACAATAAAACATACATACATGTAATAACTTTAAAGGAAGGGGCTTGGTCATTGTTGTTTCACTTCAGATCCCGGAACTTCGCTATTCATTCCGTCCACTGGAAAGCAGACACATTTGTTATTAACTTTACGCACAAAACCCATGCTAGCTACTGAGTAATATGAATAGTCATAATGTATTTTTTAATTCAAACGTGAAAGATCTGGCTTTTATAATAATAAGAGTGCTGTTTTTTGGAGTAATATATATGATTTTTATTAAGACAGTAAGCGTTTTATGTAGTACATGAATTGTTGGTTTTTTGGTTGCAGATTATTTCCAAGATCTTACACAGTGTTTACTTCTTACACGGGGACACCGCGATGGAGTTAACATACCATACTTATTAATGGCCGGAATAACTAACATAATGATTGTAAATTGGATTTCGGACAGAGACATGTTAGATTGGCATGCAGACCTGTACAAACAAATAAAGATACATGTATCATAATAATATATCTATCGTGCAGTTTTTTAAAATTTCTAATGAGGTGAACTATTTGGTTGTAGACCAATAGCTCAGTCGTAACAAAACAAACTGAACTTTTCTTATTTTGTTCAGTCTGGTCTCCCATACTTAGAAGTTTTTCAAGGTTACTTTTAATCTTATTGTATGAGACAAACTGTCATTTAAGAGTTATATTTTCAGTAAGATTATGTTTCGGCACATGTATATATGTCTAAATACAGAAATACAGACTGAGTTGTTATATTTTATGCCAGCACCCAGGAATGAAAATATAGGGATATTGTCGTTGTGTCCGTCTGTTCACTACACTGGTGTAACTTGAACGCCATGCTATCTTTGGATTTTCCCAGTTTGCAGGGGTCATATATTTGCTAATAGATCATAGAAGTGCAATTCTCAGTGCCACGTGTGTTTGTAACCGTGCTAAAATTTGCTTTAAATTAGTTTTGGGTCCAATAGGGGAAAAACCTAAACAGAAAAAATGCTGATACAGTTGTTGGATTTTGGCCTTTTTGTGCTTCATCATTGTTGTTTATATTACCAAATGTGCTAAACTGTTTTGGAATTTCAATTATCATGCTGTAGGAATAAAAAAGTGGTCGAAATGTAATAAACACCTTTTTATGTTGCTTGCCTGTTTCTGTGTTTGGTTTTGGTCTATCATTATTAGTTAGAGCAAAATATATTGAAGAACATTACCACTTTCAATTCACGGATCTTGAGTTAATCAGGTATGTATGTATGTGTGTGTGTGTTGGGGTGGTGGTGTAAGGATTATTACCATGGGGACAACAGTTGCATTCATCTAGTTGTTTACTGGTTCTGACATCTTTTGTTTACTTTTTCAAATTATATCTATGTTAATACAAATTGCCTATTTACTTTAAAATTTGTAATCTTCTATGTGTTTTGTTTGTAACAGTATTTTAAGGGTTCATTCCTTGTATTGAAAATGGTAGATCTCCTTAGCTGAAATGTGGCTTCCTATTTCGGAATTTTTGGTTTTGAGTACTCCTTGTTTAAAATAAATTCGGTCTTTGGTCTTCCAAATGTTTCGGTTTTAATGCTGCTGATGAGAGGTAACTCCTTGAAATGCGTCGTATACAGCATAGTATAAATTTACTATATCTAATATTAGTATCTTTGGATTGTTATTATGTATAAACTATTTATTACATTATTAGTTTGATTAAGCCTTTGCTTTTTCATGCATTTATTATGTTTTTGGAGTGGTTATTCTTCTTAAATCATTAGAATATTGTTTTTAAAAATCTTTTTTAAATACAGAAAGACCCAGAAATTTGTAGGCAGTACATGTAATAATAACAATTTATTAGTATTTTATTTTACACAGTACACTAAGCCTGCTCATTTATATAACTAGAGGCTCAGAGGGCTGAGCCTGTATCGCTCACCTTACATGAAAGCCGTTTTTATTGATGTACCTCAAAGAGAGAGGTCATGTCTTCCTATCATTAATGAAGTGTAGTAAGCCTTGAAGGGACTAAAGTTTTCTGCATCAAATACCTTCTACTTACAGGTCAGCATATTCAGGCCATGTTTGGTTTCAAGAAATTCTGGGGTTCTGCAGATTTTTGTTATAAGCCATAGACGCTTTCTGGCAAGTTTGGCTCTATTTGGCCCAGTAGTTTCAGAGACATTTTTTTTAAATCAACCAATCAGAAACATGGCGGCCATGTTTGTCGCCTGATCTGGCCGAAACGAGGAAACTGAAAAAAAGAAAAACTAACCATATATGCATCCTGTCAAGTTTCGTTCAATTTTGCCAAGCGGGTTCAGAGAAAAAGATTTCATATCAGCCGATCAGAAACAAGAATTGACCATGGCAACCATGCTTGACGTCCAATCAGGATGAACAAAATTAATTTCATAAAATACTTTCCATAGATGCTTCCTGTCAAGTTCGGCTGATAGCTTTGGCTAAGCAGTTTCAGAGAAAACAATTTTTTTGAATCAAACAATGAGAAACAAGAATTGCCCATGATGGCCATGTTTGTTGCCCGATCGGGACGAAATGAGGAATTTAAAAAAAAAACCCCGATCTAGCTCCCATAGATGCTTCTTGTCAACTTTCAAGTTTCGTTCCATTTGATCAAGCGACTTCAGAAAAGAAGATTGTTTTTTTTTTTATCATCGAATCAGAAAAAAGAACTGCCCATGGCGGCCATATTTGTATTCTGAATCGGAACGTAATGGGGAAATTTTATAAAGGACCTCCCATTATATGCTTCCTGTCAAGTTGCGTTCCCTACTATATGGCCAAGCGATTTCAGTGGAGAAGATTTTTTTTTATATCACACAATCAGAAATAAGAACTGCCAATGACGGTCATATTTGTAGTCCGATCGGAATAAAATGAAAAAAGTGTATAAAAAAACCTCCCATAGATGCTTCCTGTCAAGTTTCATTCTATTTGGCCAAGCAGTTCCAGAGAAAAAAAATTAATCAACCAATGAGATATAAGAATTGCCCATGACGGCCATGTTTGTTGCCCGATCAGGACGAAATGAGGAAATTTTGTAAAGAACCTCGATCTAGCTCCCAGAGATGCTTCTTGTCAACTTTCGTTCTATTTGGCCCAGCGATTTCGGAGAAGATATTTTTTATATCAGCCAATCAGAAACAAGAACTGCCTATGGTGGCCATATTTGTATTCCGATAGAAACAAACTGAGGAAACTTGCCATATATGCTTCCTGTCAAGTTTTGTTCCATTTGGCAAAGCAGTTTCAGAGAAGATTTTGGAAAACTCAGCCAATCAGAAACAACAATTGCCCATGGCGGCCATTCTTGTTGTCCGATCGGGACTAAATGAGCAAACTTGATAAAGGACCTTACACAGATGCTTCCTGCCAAATTGAATTCCATTTGGCCTAGTGGTTTCAGAGGAGAAGATTGAAATGTGAAAAGTTAACGGACAGACGACGGACGACGACGGACACCAAGTGATGACTAAAGCTCACATGGCCTTTGGTCAGGTGAGCTAAAAATCTAGATTCGTCTATACAAAGGGAATATAGGCTATGTAATCTTTCTAAAAAAATCGCAAAAAGACAGTTATTTGAATTTCTATTTCAGATTGAAATACGGAAAGTTTGCATTTTAATATGATTGTGTCAACAACTAACATTTAATCAATTTATCCAACTCACCCCTTTTAATTCGATTTTTACCCCCACCCCCAAACTATTTGAATTAAGTTTTGTATCCTACATTGAACTTTTGATCTCCATTATTTAACCAATAATTTATAGTCATGTTATAATATAATGTAATGACCAAGGAAAACCAGAATGGCTACTTTTCTTAAATGGCCATAAAAGCAACCCACACATACATTGTACACCGTAAATAAATAAACAACACAATGGATATACACATATACACAGTCATGTAAGTAATAATAATTTATACAGATGTACAGAAATTCTGAATAATAATTTATACAAATCTTTAATAAAAATATTTAAAATAACAATAAAGAAATACATTCTTTCCAATGCACAGTATGAAAAACATGGATATATTTTAATTTTACACATACATGTATATTAAAATGTTTATAACATGTCATGCTTTAATATGGACGTTTTGGAAAATTTTCAATTATTTTGTATCATATTTTGGAATATACATTTGTAGCTAAATGTATTAAGGACATTCAGAATAAACACCATTTTCTTGTCATCTGAACGAGGATACATGTACATGTACACAATTCAATTATATGTAGGAAACAAACTGATTTTTTTTTAGTGACTTTATGGAGAACAGCTGTCAAATGCAAATTTGTTAAAAACGTATATATTGGAATCTAAGAGCAAAAAAGTATTGATTTATACGAAAACGTTTGAAAGAGGTTGATGATGTAGATATAGGTTTTATTTCTATTTCCTATCACGAAAGTAGGCTAACATGTATATTATTAGGATAAAATGTTCATATATGATCGGGGATCAACCCGAATGACGAAACTGTAAGCTGTAAGAAAAATACCAGTATGTAATTGTCATGTTGTCCTAAAATGTAGCTGCCATTCCAGTAATTAGGCCGCATGTAGATACAATCACGCATAACCAATGTTTAAAAATTTGAGCATGCAAATGATCCCTACCGCAAATACATGTAACAAATGATCCCTACCGCAAATACATGTAACAAATGATCCCTACCGCAAATACAAGTAACAAATGATCCCTACCGCAAATACATGTAACAAATGATCCCTACCGCAAACACATGTAACAAATGATCCCTACCGCAAATACATGTAACAAATGATCCCTACCGCAAATACATGTAACAAATGATCCCTACCGCAAATATATGTAACAAATGATCCAATATAAATAATCCACTATATCCATACGCTCTATTAAAATCTGAAATTTAATTATTAAAATGCATTTTCTCTAATATCGGTAATTAGGTTAAGGACTTTTACAAAATGGCTTGTTTAAGATAATAAAGATACATGCAATAATGAATAGTAGCTAATGAACTTATACATGTACAATTTAAATATAGACTTTAAAACAGAACAGTCTTGTAAAAGTTATCTTTTTGATACTTCTGGAGAAAATCCCCGATGTTTCTCTATAATTATATTTAAAGCTGCATTCTCTGTTCTTTCTTTATGTATCATTGTTGATATAAGTGGGTCCACCTGTGATAAAAAAGTAAAAATAGAAATATCAAATGATATACCATGTCTTTTCTTCTTTTTACCCAGAGAAACTTAATGTTTTCAGGGACGAATTTAGAATTCAGTAGAAAGGAGAATGACTTCTCCCTCCAAGCCAAAACAGGACGGACTCACTTGGAGAAATAAATTTCTTTTAGTTTAACATGAAATACAGTGTATAACAATTTGAAAAAACTTCACTGTGATCTTATATTTGACACACAAACAAGACAGATATCTTGGTAATCTCTATTAAAAACCAATTTTATTTCAGTTCACATTATTGTAAAAGTCACAGATGATTAGGACAAGACACAGGTTCCCCCTTTTCGCAACCCTTTTGCTTTTATTATAGATTAAATCAATTATTATTTGTGTGGCTTATACATAAATTTGTAAGACAGTAATATGCTGTTTTTGAATGCCAAAGTCAATAAAAGGCATTTCACGTTCACGTAAAGTATGATCAATCTAGGAAAACTACTTGTGTAACGTAATAACAATTCAAATAACTTTGTGTTTGTTAGGATTATTCGTCTTCGCTGATAGTCTTTTCTCATTTCTCTTGAACAGTTTCGTCAGGTCACAAGAATCTTAAGTTATTGATTTCTTTTCAACGGAAAGACAAGCCGTGGACGACAACTCCAATTCAGAGAAACCACAAAAAACAGAGAGGGTACAGAAATATTAGCCCCCCCCCCACCAATAGAAATGCGTTAAAATACTCCCAGTCGGTTGCCTTGGCAGCTATTCATGTCAGTAAATAACTCAGAACAATAGCAACCGCAATATAAGTGGGAGGTTTGGCATGCCGCAAAACATGGTTTAACCCACCATTCTGATATGAAAATGCCTGTACCAAGCCAGTAGTATGACTGTTGATTCCAGTTGTTCTCGACGTTTGCGTGCCTACTGACTTTGCAGGTTTGTCGGATTTTGAGTTCCATGTTTTGTTATGAATAAAATGTATCACAAAATGCCGAATTTTGATACACTGTATCGCCATTTCGTTGACTGACAACGTAACTCATCAGCAGTGCTCGAGATTAAAATGTTGGAAATCCGGTTAAAGATATAATGATGAATTAATAAGCATAACCATCAAAACCCAAAACAATTAAAGCAAACAGGAATCCAAACTCAGCTAAGGGTTACCGTTACCTCTGCGTAAAAAGGAAGGGCCTTAGACATTTATGGTAAATTTTTATCAAATTTTGAACGGACAATTTAAAGGTATTTACGTGATGAATCAGGCTAGGACAAAAATTCTGGCTACTGGGCTGATAATGCCCTCGGGGACTTATACATGTAGTCCACCAGCAGTGATATAGAGACTTTATTTATTAAAGAATATGACATTTAAGTATATTGATGGAAATACTATCAATTGTGACCTGTTAAGTTAAGAAATAAGGACAATATGTGTACTCTGGTTTCGGTTTTCCCGACGTAAGCTCATTTCAGGACATATCTTATATAAAATTTGAAATATACAAAAGTTGAGATGAGCCACAAGAATTTCATCAAGAAAAATCAGTTGCAGATGTATATGGAAAAGACAGTAGACCATCTTTTAGCGACATGATAAGCAAATCAGCAGATAACTAATGCACGTTAATTCTCTAATTAAAAGTTATTAAAGCCTATACACACATGAAATTTACATTAGCATAAACTACCACATTCAAAGAGACACAATATTATTTTACATATGATCAGGATCACAGGCATGCATGCTTGTTGTTTGTTTATAAATACGGTATTTGTCGGTATGGTTGATCATTTAGGAGCATTTATACCAGTTAATACTAACATTGTAGTTATTTTATGTCCTTTTCGTATATTAAAATATAATTTAAAAAAAAAACAAAATAAAAAAAAATAAAGATAAAAAAACAGAAAAAATGATCGATTGATTTAACCTCTTTTACTTTATTGTGATTGAATGAGACGATGTACATGGAACAATGGATGTACACCCAATTTCTTTTTTGAAGGTATACATGTAGTTTGTGTCTGTACCTGTTAGAATTACATATAGATATTTAAATTTGATTTAATGTAATTCGTATTCTTTTGATATTGATTCATGATGGCTTTATATATATTAATAGATACAATACCATCTGGACACGTTACACATGTTAAGCACCTACTAGATGTACATTAAGGTGACTTAAGCGTGCATGCATGTAAAGCGTGAGATCAAGAAAATTATTTCAAGAGTGCCAGTTCAAGCAGATAACAGTTCAACATGAAGAAATCAAACTAACTACCCTTCTAAAATGGTTTTGTATTAAATTCGCATTTTACCTGGATTAACCTTTCTTTTCCTGGACATTTTGGTTAAGACTGACGTTTTATTCCTTTTACTTTTACTTCCATCTACAATTTTATTTCTTCCATATATATAAATAAATATTTTTCACAACAATAAGCTTTACGTATTACTTTTTCCTAATTCTTTACTAAGTTCGTTCAGTATGTGCAAGGGAACACAAATAAAGCGGTTGCTTATATATATATATATCTTTATTACTCATAAATCCAATGCATAGCATTAGTACAGAGACAACATACATATCAAACACAAACAAGACTATATACAATATATACAAACAAACAAAACAAACAGGCAGAGAGAGGATCATGAAATATCTAGCCAGGAGGATAAACACATGAGTTTATACATCTAATGAATTTACAAAGCTTCATCAAGACTGATTTCCGTATATTTGTAAAAAGTGAACAGAATTTAAGTATATTCGGTCTGTTAGTAAAATTCTTCGAAATAAGTTCTTTGCGTTTATCATTAAAAAATTTACAATCTAAAATGTAATGGAACTCATCCCCAATACTGTTATCGTTACATAATAAACATAAACGGTTTTGTCTCATAACATTTTGCCATCTACCATTTTCGATCGGTAGCCTATGATTGGTAGTACTAAATCTACATAAAACAATAGCATTTTTGATATCTAAAATATTAAAATATTCCTCAAATTTTAATTCGGTTTTAAATATTCGATAATTAGTAGACTTTGGGGCGTTTTGAACATGAGAATACCAGTCCTGTAGAAACTGATCGATTAACCTTTGTTTAACTACTGTTTTCAACCAGTCTTTTCTTATGAAGTTCTGTGTTTCCCATAGATAAGTAAAACCGCAACTATTTAATATATTTTTTACATTTTCAACCCATTTAATTTGCACATTTCGATTGATATTCAGACAATATGATAGCTTATATAGAACATATGAAAGTTTTTCTTGTTTGCTGGTTAAAAGTCTAGCCCAAAACATCACTGTTCTGACCTTAATGTCAATATCAACATGATGTCGGCCTAGTTCTCCATATACCATAAAGCTGGGTGTTGATTGTTTCAAATTCAAAAGTACTTTACAAAACTTTAAATGAATTTTTTCTAATACTTGATTATCACCAAATCCCCAGACTTCACAACCATATAATAATATAGGCAAAATCATTTTATCGAATAATTCAAGTTGAAGTTTTACAGACAAGTTATACGTCCTTCCGAATTTTAAAATTTCATACATAGCTATCAAAGCCTTGTCTGCTAGATATTTTTTATTTAGTCCAAAATTTCCAGTTTTTGTAAACAAGACCCCAAGATAATTAAACTCTTTAACGATTTCTATTTCAATATTATTATAGCTAAAGTTAATGTTTTGTGGAATTCTTCCCATCCCAAATGCCTTGTCATGCATTGCTACAGGTAAACATTTGCAAACAAGAAAATCCAGCTGTGCGCATGTGTGAAAAAAAAAATGTCGTGTTTTTTTTTTCTCTCTCCGAAAATTGAACCTAAAATGGAATTTAGTGTATCTATCCATGGAATATTTGTGATATAGTGTCAAAAAAACTGTAAATATTCTATATGAGTCCAAAAAGGGAAGCAAAAAGGATCCGAAAAAGGAAGAATACAAGTTCACAAAATGTTAACGGTGAGAACCCAAATAAAAAAACATTGAATACTACTCACACGTCCACATTTAAAGTAAACAAAGTCAAAGAAAATGTAAGTAAAACAAATCCCAGTGAAAGAACAATTAAAACTATAGATATGGCAACTTTTAACGTCCCCGTATATGATTCCCCTCTGATTCAACAAAATAGACAGCAGTGCCAACAGTATACTTTACCACAACATCCAAACCAAAACCCGAATTTTACGCAACTATCACCAACCTCTCCTGCCTTTTGATTCTACACAAGTACCCCACAAAATGTACATCCAATGATGAACAATGTTGTAGATGTGAACGGCAAACTTGACATTCTTGCACAAAAAGTTAACGAAATTTGTGATAAATTATCGTCAATTGATGAACTATCAATGAAGTTAAGCTCATTTGATAAATCTGTCCAAAATTTGACAAATACCGTAGAGAATGTGTCAAAGAGGGTCGAAGAGGTAGAAAAAAGTATGAATTTTATAAACGAAAAGTTTGAAGTGAGTCAAAAAGACGTTCATGTTGTTAAAAGTGCAGTTGTTGAAATCCGAACAGACAGTGGTGCCGCAAATGACGCAATTTTTCGGTTACAAAAAGATTTAGAGGACCTCAATGCCAGACACATCGATCTTCAAACAAGGTCAATGCGGGAAAATCTTATTTTCACTGGAATACCGCTGCAAGATAAAAATGAAGAAATCGAAGTGACGGAAAAAACCCTCGAAAAGTTTATGACCGAGCAGTTAAAATTACGTCGAATTCCCGAATACGAACGTGCTCATCGATTTGGTAAAGAATATGAAGAATACTATCCGGATGGAACAGTGAAACTTAGTACAAAACCAATTGTCTGTCGATTTAGAAATTTTAAAGAACGCGAGTTTGTCAGAAAAGCCGCTAGCGAGCTAAGGGGAACCGGATTTGGAATAAGTGAACAATTTCCAAAAGAAATTAATGACAAGCGTAGAGTTTTATGGCCATACTTCCAGGAAGCACGTAAGCAGAAGAAAAAAGCATTTTTTAAAAGGGACCGACTATTCATAGAGGGTATTGAATTTTTCCCACCAAAAAAACATGACGATGAAATGGAAGCAAACCTTGAGAATAGACAAACGCCACGGAATTACGAAGAAGAAGGTGCTCGGCCGAAACAATTCACGAAAAGTAGGAACACTAAACGCTCCCCCCGGCAGCCCCAGAATAGACATTAGGACAACCTTGGAGGAAATGACCACGAAACCGTTAGAACTGACGATTTATACGACGACAGTGACTTTCACTCAATAAACAACGATTCAGAGTTTATAAATGTAAATAAACCTGATAATTATGTAAAATTGTTGTCATTAAACGTATGTGGTATTAAAAATCGTTTATTGTATCCTGAATTTAAATCTCTCTTGAATAGCTACGATATCGTCTGTTTAACAGAAACTAAATTAGACGATTGTGATGTTATTAATTGTGATGAATTTATTTTTAGTTTCAAAAATAGACATAAAATTGCAAATCATAGATCTGGTGGTATTGCTTTAGGCTACCGCAAATATTTAAAAAAGTTTATTAAACCTATTGAATCAGAATGTAAATTTGTATACTGGTTTACTATTGACAAAAAAGTTTTTGGCCTATCTGAAAATGTCACTTTTGGGATTGTTTATATACCACCAGTAAATACAGCTTATACATCTGAAGATGCTTTTAAAGAAATAGAAGTTGAATTTCAAAGATTTTCTCAGAGTACTAACAATATCGTTATGGTCGGTGATTTTAACAGTCGCGTAGCTAATTTATCTGATTTTTATGATGAAGGTAGTAGTGATGAGTTTTTCATCAATAATTTTACTGATCAAACCGATTATACTGATGTACATATATTAGATAATCTGAATATACCCAGATTAAGAAAAAGTGCAGATGTTGTTGTTAATTGTTACGGTAGAAAGTTTTTAGATTTTTGTAAAAATAATAAAATGTTTATCTTAAATGGTAGAATAGGTCAAGATGTTATTGGTAAACCAACAAGTAGAAATAATAGTGTCATAGATTATATTGTTTGTACTGGACAATTTTTGCATTGTATAGATAATTTTGAAGTTTGTGAGTTTTCTAAACTTTTTTCAGATGTACATTGTCCTTTAGCTCTACAAATTAGTAAGAAATTTAGAAATTCATTAGCATCAAATATTTCTGAACTGCCACAGGAAACAGAATACAGAATAGGCAAATGGAATGTGGAGAAAATAAATGAATTTAAGAACAACATTGATATAAATAAAGTTAATCAGATTATTTCTGAACTATCTGAATATAGCGATGTTGCAAATGTAACTAAAAATGAAGTAAATACTATAGTAACAAAAATTTCTGACATTTTAACTGATTCTGCCAATGCTACTTTTGATACACGTAAAATTAACAGAAATATATTAAATTGCTCCAGAAAGCAAACCAATAAACAGTGGTACGATACTGATTGTAAAAAAGCCAAAAAAGAATTGAGAAAAGCACAAAGATTGTATAAACATTATGGGTCAAATTTATTCAAAGAAAGACTGCGACATTGTGAAAAATATTATAAAAATGTTATGGATGAAAATATTAAGAAATATAATAGAGAATTTGGTAATAAAATGAAAAGCTTAAAAACCAAAAATCCCAAAGAATTTTGGAAAATTTTTAACAGATGTCGCCAAAGAGAAAAAAGCAACATATCGATCGAAACTTTATCCGATTTTTTCAAGGAACTGAATAAAAACAATTTTGAAGACGAATATATTATTCCGAATGATATGAGTTCAGAGTTAATTAATGAGACACTTAATTGTGAGATTACGCGAGAAGAAATTATTAAAGTTGTTAAAAGTTTGAAAAATAATAAATCGCCGGGCGAAGATAAAGTTATTAATGAATATATTGCTAATTCCCTGGACAGTATGATTAATGTTTTTGTAAAAGTGTTTAATCTTATTTTTGATACGGGTATATTGCCGGAGGCCTGGCTTATTGGTAATATAATACCAATCTTTAAAAACAAGGGTTGTAAATTAGACGCAAAAAACTATAGACCTATTACTTTATTGTCATGCCTGGGGAAATTATTTACTTCTATTCTAAATGATAGACTGGGTAATTTTACTGAGGAATTAAATATATTAAACGAAAATCAAGCAGGCTTCCGACATGGATATTCGACATCCGACCATATTTTTTCCATATATGCACTTATTGATTTGCTTTGTGTAAAAAAGAAAAAACTATACTGTGTTTTCGTTGACTTTGAAAAAGCCTTCGATTTTGTACATAGAAATTCATTATTTCATAAACTTGTTTTAAACCATGTTACTGGTAAATTTCTTAGAGTTGTTAAAAATATGTATAATGATGTTAAATCACGCATAATACATAATAATCAAGCATCTGATATGTTTGCTAGTGAAATTGGAGTTAGACAAGGTGAAAACCTGTCACCTTTGTTATTTTCTTTATATTTAAATGATCTACAAGAATTTTTAGAAAATATCGATATAAAAGGCGTAAAATCAATTACATCTGATATAGAAAATGAATTGAACATATATCTTAAAATATTTATTTTATTGTATGCCGATGATACAATTCTACTCGCGGAATCAAGTACAGATTTACAATTACTTTTAAATAGTTTTTCTAAATACTGTGAGAAATGGAAACTAAAAATTAATGTTAACAAAACAAAAGCCATGATTTTTTCAAAAGGCAGAGTACAAAATAATCTGAAGTTTTATATTAATAATGAAGAGATCGAGATTGTCAAAAATTATAAGTATCTTGGTGTTATATTTTCTAGAAATACATCTTTTTATTCAACAAGAAAGTATTTAAGAGACCAAGCCACTAAAGCCATGTATAGTGTTATTAAGAAGAGTAGATTTAATAATTTATCGATAGAATGTCAGCTCGATATATTTGAAAAAGCTGTTATTCCTATTCTTGTTTATGGATCTGAAATCTGGGGATATGAAAATCTAGATATACTTGAAAGGGTACATTTGAATTTTTGTAAGCATGTACTGCGTTTGAAACAATCGACTCCAAACTTTATGACCTATGGAGAGTTAGGGAGATACCCCATTTCTGTACAGGTGAAATTACGTATGGTAAGATTCTGGTGCAACCTTCTTGATAACACAAATGAGAACAAAATTCATCTATATTGTACAAATTATTATATATTAATTCTATAAATTATGGCATAGAGAATAAATGGTTGTCATGTATAAAGAACATTTTTGATAATTGTGGCATGTCAAACGTATGGCAAGGTCAAGGTTATTATCCAAAAGACTGGATTGTGTCAAGCATTGAACAGAAATTAAAAGATCAATTTAGACAAGAATGGTCTGCAGATTTAAATCAATCAGCAAAAGGTCTATGTTATAGAATATTCAAAAATGAGTTATAATTTGAAAAATATTTATCAGTTCTACCATTCAATTTTGTATTAACTTTTTGTAAATTTAGATGTGGCAACCACCGTTTGCCAGTGGAGACGGGAAGGTGGCATAATATACCAAGATCGGATAGATTGTGCCACCTTTGCGGCTCCGCTGACATCGGCGATGAATTTCACTATATAATGTCATGTAATTTTTTCAAAAAGGAACGTGAAAAATATTTACCAAACTATTGTTCTAAAAATGTTAATATTGTTAAATTTAATAATGTATTTTCAACTGAAAACATTATTGAACTAGAAAGGTTATGTAGATTTATTAGATACATATCTGTGAAAGTATGTCCTCCTGGTTAGAGAAAAAACACATACATACATATATATATATATATAATGTGTATCTTTGATATTCACATATGCTAAAACAAACTATGTTATACTGTTAAAAATATTATCTTCTCTGTAACTATGTAATAGTTTATGAGAATAAAGTCATTCATTCATTCAGTAATTGTTAATCATGCGATTTATCTTCACAAAAAAGTAACGAGTGCTATTTTTTTTGGAAAGAATTTATAGAGTGCCTTATCTACAGAAACTATCAGATTTTTGGGAGATGTATGGTGAGGGAGTTGGACAAAAAATATTTAATTTTTGCCTTTTAAGCAAATTTGTGAGCCTGAATACCTTCAAATTTCCTTCTCTCCCTTCCCAATCCCCCATCACTAAAATATATATGTTTGTTCCTTAGGTTTTGAACAGGTGTGGATAGAATGCCCAAAGACTACTTTAGTGTCAAGTACTATTTAATCTAGTAATATGTGGCCTGTATCATGTACATGTAACAATCTAGAACAGTTCTAGAACTATCATCCTGACACCTTAAGAACCGTTTATGACAGGGTGTGTCCTGACCTAGAATTTATGACAGTTCTACATATACCCTAGAACCATTCTGGACGGTTCTATCATAGAACCATTTATAACAGTTCTACCCTAGAACCATTCTGGATGGTTCTACGCTAGACCCATTCTGAACCCTGGCAATAGTTTACGAATTTTGAACATCAAAATTAAAAGAAATAAAATAATTAATTTATTGTCATAATTTTAAGATCAACTTTTATCATACCGGAATATATTATAGAGTAAAAAAAGAAACAAATTCACTCAGAATAAAGTTTTTAGTCCCGTCCCTTTTCAATTGAAATTATTGCGTACAATGTCCATATATGTACGTTTTGTCTATGTAATTTCTCGAAAATTTGGTGAAATGCACCTCTTATTTCAAAATGGCGGTATTCATCCGAATCATCTTCTACCTTGTGATAACGAAATAAATATCGTTCATATGAGCAAAGAGAATTGATTATATAATATATCAAATGTTTACCATATAAAAATGGTAAAAAAGATGAATTATTAATTTAAAATAAATTAAAATGTTACTTATCTGACACATTTGAAATCTCTACATTGAAATTTGGGACCACCCTATAATGTAGCGTTATAAAAAATTTGAAACCCCGCTGATTTTGTTAACAAAACGGTTTACCTGTACCTTAAAGGTTGGGACAATAAACAACCGGACAGTCAAGGTACAATATACATGTCAAAACGTTAATTAGTTATTAATTACCTGAAACACACAACATGTTACGGAGAACAAATTTCTTCACCTGTAAATTTACTTCAGATAAAAATCTTACAAATTTTAACAAAAACAATAATTCGTTTTCTTGTGGGTTAAAAAAAATGAAACAAAAAACTTGCACCATAGCTCTTTATTACATGTATTTACTTTTGTTGTTTTGTATAAATTGGTCATGAATTTAATCTTATTATTTATTGTCATAATTTCATATATTGAAATTATAATCGATGTGAAATTTTACTATATATTTCAAAATTTTTTTAGAAGTTTGGAAAAAGCGAGAGAAGTACAATGTACTGCCATAACAGAGATACATGTTTTATATGTCTCTGGCCATAATCAATACAGAGTTATCGAATATGAAAATGAACGGTTCTACCATAGAACCATTTATGACAGTTCTATCATATAACCATTCTGAATGGTTGTACCCTAGAACCATTTATGACAGTTCTACCCTAGAACCATTCTGGACGGTTCTACCCTAAAACATTAATGACGGTTCTACCCTAGAACCATTAATGACGGTTCTAGAACCATCCTGTCTGACAGAATAGTTGAGAGGTTAGAACAGATCTCAACTGTACAAGTACGTATACGTACGTCGGTATAGTTAGAACTGCTTGTATGCATTTACCATCTTTTATGCGATTTGTAACTCATGTCCAGTAAAATTATCAAAACTTTGGTATAATAAATAGTCATTCATTCCAGTCCTTTACTACACAGGAGAAGCTTTAACCAAATTTTTATAAACAAGATATGCGCATTTCATCGATTAACGATTTTCAGTTGCTCTGAAGGCATGAAATGTTGGAAGCTTAAACAATAATCCAAAAGTGTTGAAAAAAAATTTAATGGCAAAATGACCGAAAAAGTAGAATCAAAACCATCTGAGACACAATGTAATATTATATCAACACACAATGGATAAATTAAAAAAAAAAACATACTATATTGCGGAGAATATCGTTGTTATTATACATGTATATCATAATAATTGAATGTATTAGGATGGGATAGTTTTTTGTTTCCAAATATATTCGAAATTTATAATAAAAAAAAAACTGAGTGTCAGTTTCAGCGACGTTGTAAAGGAAATTTTGGACATCGTTCGGTCATTTTTCAAAGTTGAAAATGGACCCATAAACCATTGAATTTTGACTATTTCCGTTGAAATTGGATCTTTGTTATCAAATATTGCTGTGAAATATGTCATTTTTCTACACTAAAACATTGTAACCATCTTAATTTTTTAATAATAAAAATAATACTTTTATAATTGCCGGTTTCCATAAATATAATAAAAAAGTACTAGCTTATCTATTAAAAATGTTTAAACAGATACCGTAACATGGTCTTGCTAAACAAAATTATACATTATACAAAATAACGACAGCTAGTAATACTTATACTTATACAATGGATTTGTAGTTTGAGATATAAATACCGACAATAGGCACAGCACAAAATTATTCTTTCTCAAAATCGCACATTTATGATATTTTTGAAGACATCAACCAGCCATAACCATTTGCATTGTTTTAGATTTTTCGA
Source organism: Mytilisepta virgata (assembly GCA_028015205.1). NCBI lineage: Eukaryota > Metazoa > Mollusca > Bivalvia > Mytilida > Mytilidae > Mytilisepta > Mytilisepta virgata. The sequence continues at coordinate 7,334,932 of CM051517.1, forward strand.
AATAAAATTTTTTCGATGGTTTGCTACGTACTCCATTATTTAACATGGAACATAATTAAATCTTTTCCATGTGATTGCTTGTAAATTGAATAATTTATGACATGACTTTCTCTTTCATTTTTGTCATGTCATACCTCAGTGATTTTTTGGTTAGTAGTAATGCCCTATACTATTGGAAGTAGAATCAATTCGAAAGTATTTACCAATACATATATAAGCTTAATTTATTTTGATGCATATATTCTCCCACTGTTTGATTACTGCTGCACCATATGGGGTAACTGTAATTTGAGCAGCATTGAAAAACTTAAGAAGCTATTAAAAAAGGTCAGCTATGGTTACTTTAGAAGCTGATTTATTAACATATTCATCTTAGTTATTTAATTGGTTAATATGGATTAATATTGATACATGTAAGCTAATTCTATAACAAAAGCACTTCTTGTATTTAAATCACTGAAGAAAATGTTGTCACATTATTTACAAGACAAATTTCAAAAATTAGAAGGTATATTCAGTCGGTGCATATTTTCTGCATTTTCCTAGACCAAAGAAGAACATTTTTGTGTTCTGGTTCTCAAACATGGAATAGTTTGCCCATAGAATTAAAAACTGTACATCTCTTTCATTCTTCAAACAGAAATGTTTTGAATTATTTTTAAGTAAATAGAATTAATCATTATTTAATTGTGTGCTAATTTTCATTTGTAAACATGTTGTAATGTTTATATATTTTTTTTATATCGATGACCTTATACAATTATCACCCTTGTTTGTGTGTGACCCGACGGTTTGTCTCCCAGGGGAAAGTAAGGTCATCCGAGGGCTTGCCCGAGGGTGACCTTACTTTCCGAGGGGAGACAAACCGTCGGGTCACACACCAACAAGGGTGATAACTGTTATATTATATCGAATATTCAACTTTTGACAGATACCACGTTGTTTTTTGTAGGTAACAAGCACGACCAAGTTTGCATATAAATAATCTACCCAGAGCTTTTCGATGGACGCATAGTGATTTAATGTTTTTTGTTTACTGAATCAAGGGAAGTAACTATAAATGGAAACACGTGAGGCTCACGAGGGGATTTCCATGGGGTTTTCTCGCGAGCGGTCGACCTTACTATGCGACTCGGTTGACCCAACGAATGGGCAAATATCACGTGACACTGTTTTAACAAATCAGATTAAAGATTTCTATATGAGTATATAATATTCATGATGATAAGTTTACGCTAATGAGGCAATCCTCTTTAAATAAAGATTATTTATTTATCTATTTATTATATTTATATCTATTTTAGTGATGGTGCCTTGATATTGTTTCAAATTTTTCAGTCATAAAATCTTATAAATTATTGTTCTAAAATGCTATTAAATGTATATATAGGTTTATTAAAACAGTTCGTAGGACTCTTAGCTGGCTTTGGATATTCTTTTTTTTCAAATGTTCTGAGGCATTTTCATTTTAAATAGCCTTGATTTTCAACGTGGCCTTCCAAATGTGTGTGTTCTACCAGTACTGATGAAGGTGAAGACACAAACCGCTGTCTATACTGGTCAAAATTAAAGAACATATTTCTTGTTTTTGGGTATTAACCATGGGTCAATTCTCAACGTAATACATTGATCAATGCATGCATTAGTTCCCAACGTGTAAAATATATTCCTGAGCTGACATCGTTCTCAGCGATACCTTTTACTATTTACATCACAACTATCTACTGCAGCTATTCCACTTTTGAATGTTGTGAATACGCTGATAAATTATTTTTTATTGTAACAGAATCTAATATATGCGAAAATATTTTGATGAATTGAGCGCTGAAAATGCACACTTTCCGGAATTTCTAGGTGAACAAAAATTGATACTCATATTGAATCCGACAAACTATCAAAACTGATCACTTGTCAGATATTCAGGATTAAATGTATAGTTTTTAAAACTAAAAAAATCAATTGAAATTTGGCTAACAACCCATGGAAAATTGAGTGGATCAAAATTCAATTTTCTACTTTAAAAAATGACCAAAAGAGTCAATTTCAAACGGGGTCAAAATTCTCCTTTACAGCGTACCCATTAACAAGGGAGGGGGGGCATAATCATAACGATACACTTATTACTTTTTACTACTACTATGAAAGCCTGTAAACAGAAGTAAATATAGGAAATGAAATAATGGCATGAAAATAAAATAATCAACTGACCTTTACTATATTTTATATCTACAGGTGCAAGTTGATTGCTTGGTCTCTGTAAAAAAAATTGTATACAATGTATACATTAAAGGAACGCTTTACAAAAGAAACAATTATTTCCATTCATTGTCATATTTATACGCTGCATTATACCGTTTAAATCGGAAGTAAAAGAGCCAAACATTCTTTTCTGGTCAAAATGACATCCACGCACGTTTTCCCTCTGTTCTAAACATCTAAACGTGTAATGAACGTCACAATCATTTAGACAAATTATGTCTCATCAGTAATGTTCAGGCTAAAAATGTAGACAATCTAAACGTAAAAGATTTCTCCATATCTCGGACGCAGAATTGTTTAGTCCAGACTATTTTATGCCCCGACACGAATGTGGCTGTGGCATATAGATTTACCCTTGTCCGTCCACCCGTACGTCCGTCCCAATTCGGTTGTTTTGCGTTTAGCTCCATTTCTCAAAACCTATAGTAATATATCAATGATATTTCACCACTACAGTTCTCTTGTATAGTACAACGTAGTTTAGCAACACTTGGGTCGCTATGACCTACATTACATGCTTCAGTGACTTTGGTTAAGTTTTGTTTAGGTTCATTTCTCAGAAACCTATAGTAATATATCACTAATATTTCACCACTACAGTCTTCTTGTATAGTGCAACGCAGTTCAGCAACACCTATATTGTTTTTAGGGCGGTGTCTTATAGACACATTTTCAAGTTTATATATATTTCCATTTGTTCCACCACTGCCATATGTGCAATTGGAAAGGTTGAGTACTCATTAAACATGTTAAACCAGTTTAAAGGGTTTATCCTGACACATATCTATATGCTTGTCACAAGTCAGGTTTTTCAGTAGTTATACGTTTCTCAAATTTGGAGTATGGGTTTTATTTTGAAATTTTATAGTTTAGGTTAAATTCCTTCAGAACCCGTTAATTTGGGTCCAAAATAGTTGTCATACTTTGTGGGCAGATGTCTAGTAAGGCTGTACTACGATCTATTTTTAATTCTTAGTTCCATTTTATTGATATGTAATCTCCTTTTACTTCTATGAGATCGATAAATCTTTTCAAGCCTGCTGAATTTAGTTATATTTTGTAAGTAGATCTCTTCAGAGGCGGTTGGTCCCACGGTTGTTATATTTTGAGGGACGATTGGTTATCATGATAAAGCTTTAATGATTCTACAATTCTACAATTTTCGTTGCAGTTACGTGCTTGAACTTTTTTCATGCATGTTGAATAGTAGTATTGTTAAATTTCTGAATACATATACATGTAAATGAGCATATCGATACAATATCTCTAATGTTTGTTACGATCATAATTGAGATCATGTATGCTTGCCATTTTTCATCTACAACAGGGACACAGAAATCTCTTGAACCTTAAAATTTAGGCAAATTTGGTTCGCTTGAATGTGACTTTTGATCTGACTTAAACTGTATCACGAAGAATTTCATGAGAGTTGCCGGTACCTATGTACATTTGTACAGGTCTTGAACAGGTATGATATTTGTGAACATAAAGAAAAAACATATTATTATTATACGTAGCCTTAAGTTACTTGTCACTTGTCAGAGAAAATAACTCTCATAAAAAATGATGAAAATAAAATCTTAAAATTATATAACGATTTTCACGTATTATAAACGTGAACACGGGGTAAATTTTGAATAAGAACCCACGAGATTATTTTCTGAAACAACAGTAGTTTTTTACCCTTATCTTCAAATTAGATTTCCATTTCACGTTTAGTGTGATGACCAATAATACACGGTATAATTATTTAACTTAATCAATGCAGATTATTGGATTATGATCTGCAGTCATTTGGCAGTGGTGAGTTAAATTTGTTATCTTCACATTTATGTTAACACCTTTTAGTAATGATAAAAAATCACATCATATCACAATCAGACTCCAAGCAATAACATAGACAAGGAATTGTTTGTGGATAGACAGATTAACAAATCGAATACTGAGCGATTAGGCAATATTCCACAGGCTTATCTTACTTGAATGTACTGAAATAGATGGGTTGAACTTACAATTTTGTCTGTTTCTTCAATCTGTCCTATTGTATGATTCCTGGCATCTTTGAAAGAGAAAAGAACAACGTATGAAATGTTTTTTTTTTTAAACAGACATTTTTTTGCTTCTTTCTGATCGAATAGAAAATAACAATGTTGTTTGATGTCCTAATATTCAGCTGTACTAAAGCACAGAAAACTTCTCCCTGATAACTACAGGAAATATCGTGTATATCGTTGTCATTTGGGATATTTATGAAAACTATAAAGAATTGATGGTTCTTTTAAATACTACTGTTAGAAATATCACAAAAAGATTTGAATTCTTTACTCTTTATACCGCTGTTCTACCGCTGTTCTACCTGAAACTGTTATAGACTAGGGTGACACCCCTAGCCTACAAAGTTAATCTTGTATAACGGGCAGAGCAAAAACACGTCTGCTGCCATTTCTAACAATTATTCAGACTCCCAAAATAATACATAAACATATACATAAACATAAACGCGGGAAAAGGAACATAACTCAGATTTACAAAAACAAATGCGACCATACTAATGCCATTTCTAACATTTATTCAGACTCCCAAAATAATACGTCACATCACATAAACGCGGGAAAATGGACATAACTCAAATTTACAAAAACAAATACGACCATACAAATACAGATACATTTGTACATAACAATACATTGAAATGTGGACGTAAAGCATTGATCTGTGAGAAGAAATTTACAATTATACCGAACACGACATCATTCAAATGTTAGATTCTTTGATCTTCAACAGATTTGTTCAGTTTTAGGGAGAATGCGGTTCAAAAAATGATCAATATTCCAGTTGGAACAAACTGTGCTCCTCTCCTTGGCGATTTTGTCTAAACTCTTACCAGTCACACTTTATTCAAGAGATACCCTAACTTAGAATAACAAACTAACTAAAACGTTTAATTTCAGCTTCCGCCATATAAAGATTAAAATTTATTACTAAACAACTCACGATCTGATCTATTCTAGTGAGCGTTTGATAAACGATACATGTACTACTGACGCCCGAAAGCCAATTTTGACCTTTACTTTAAAATTGAATGTAAAGAGAAATTGCAAATTAAACCCTACGACAAACGTGACGATTTAATTGTTTCAGTTGGCAACTTCCGTTCATCTACAGCAACATCCAATTATAAACTAACCTCGATATTGCAAGACTTATGGCCATTATAGTGTTTTTTTCTGGACATGAAAAAGCTATTCAATCAGGGGATATATTGTTCATATACTGAAGTCATAGTATCAAAAATTCTACTGTCATCATAACGAACTTATCATGCAATATAGTTTGATCTCTTTCATACTGTCGTAGATCTGATGTTTCTCAATCATCGATCATAAAATTTTACTGGACGCGACATGCACCAGCTGACAGATGTCTCATAAGAAGTAGGAAATGCTTATCCATCCCGACCACTCGTCGGATTTCCTCACTAGAATAGTAAACTTTCTCAACTGTACAGTACGGCTCAACTAAAACATCACCTCAAGTTAACTTCAAGTTAACATAATCTCTGATTCAAATATCTGCTCTTGCATAAAAAAACAGAGACTAGAACAGCTAGGATCAGTGCTGCGACTGGTCAACCAGAGATTTGAAAACAGAGATTACCACAGGTTTAAATCTCTGGTCTGACCAGTCATAATCTCTGCTTAATTGATTTCTGGTCCGATTTATTCAACTGCGCACGCGCTGTTCTAGTGACAAAACTAGAGATTTGAATAATAATATTATCTGCTAAATACGCATGCGCCGTCCTAGGTTAGTCCTAGGACGGTCCTAGGACGGTCCTAGGACAAAAAACGATTACCTAGGGATAATAAAATGTTATTATTTTATTATTATTGGTTAATCATGTTAAAATGAGTAAATAATATTCCGTGCAAAATTATAAAATATTTATATTGATATATTTGGTTTCAATTTCAGTAAGTTCTAATGTACACAAAGTTATTCCTATTGTCAATGATATAAATTACTATTATAAATTCTTGAAACTAATTAAGGAAAATATAAATTTTAAGTTTTTGAAATATAAAATAAAATAAAAGTATAAAATTTTATTTCAAGTCAATAATGAAACTTATATTATGACTTTAACAAAAAACTTCAGGTACAATAAAAATATCTTTAGTCTTATGTCTCACAATCTGGTATGGCTAAATTTAACTAAGTATCATCCTTAAAATTTTTGAAAATCTAAATTTTGTTTTTTTCCACTGTGAAATTGATTTTTTTTATCTAACAAGTATGACAGTAAGTCGCAGAGAAACGTTCTAAGATACCGTCTAAAATTTTCTGAACTTCATTCATGCCAAAACTTTGTTGTAACAAAAATCACTTTTGTCTTATATCGCACACCCTGATGGGTCTCAATTTTACTTAGTATGAACCTAATATTGGTTGACAAGCTACATTTTGTGCCTTTTCACTGTGAAATTGAATTTGTTTTTATCTAAAATATATTACGGTAAGTTATAGAGAAGCCTTTCAAAAAAACGGTACGAACTGAATTCAGGTCAAAACTTTATAAAAACATAAGATAAGCATATGTCATGTTTGAAAAGTCTTGCATTTTTACTTTAGAAAAAAATATCAATATAAAAACTAACATTAACGTTATATCACACAATCTGATAGGAATAAAATATCTAAAGAAGATCGTCAAATCTAGTAGTAACAATATAATAAAAAAGAAACAAGTATGAAATAATAATAAAAACAAAAACAAATAATATATTAAATATATTTTTTAAATGCAAATTTATATGCCCTAAGTAGGATAATAAGGTATGATAAATAAAAACAATGAAAAAATAAAGATAAAGATTACATTTAATAGAAAAAAAATTACTTAAAAATTATATATACTAAAATACGAATAATTTTGTGATACATGTAGTCCGTGTACTTTAATTAACATGAAACATTTTAACAAAATCAGCTGAACGTCTTTGAATTAAATTATTTGTATTGATTTAAAGAATTTAAACTACGCATGCGCCGTCCTGATGACCAGTCCCAGAATTCAACTACATTTGGTATACTATGCATGCGCCCTCCTAAAGCAGAGACGGATTTGGTGACAAGGACGAAGACAAACTTAGTGCGCATGCTCCGTCATAAGGACCTAACCAGACGCGGTTCTAGTAGTCCTAAGAACAACCATTTATGTCCTCATGTGATTATGACCAAACGGACCAGTCATAATCTCTGGTCTAAGTTATTGTAAAGGTCATAATCTGTTTCAAATGTCTGCTTGAGGATGATGTTTTAAATGAACAGTACTGTAGCTCTGGGAAATTTAATTAGGAAGTACATGTACGTGAAAGGGCTATTCTGTTTTATGGAAAAATGTTCTCACCACCATTAAAGAACTTAAAAGAATAACAAAAGAGTAAAACAAAAACAAGCTGAAGAGAGATGTATATGAGGAATGATATATTCCTTTGTTTCTAAAACTTCCCTTATTGTAAAATTATGCACATCAATATCGGCAAAAAGAAGCAATAAGAAACTGGACAAACCAAACATCAAAATAGAAAAAAAAAATGAACAGATGGACAGACACTCCTATCACAAAGTATGACACACTTTACTAGAAATAAAAAAACAACTATATTTTTGTCATAATACAATTTATCATTATCTGAATACCGTTCAATAATATTACTCATTCTTAAACACACAGACAGTCAATGGTAAAACTATAGTGCTAATTGAACATACATATTATGATAAGTGGTTAAGTAGGAGTTCTGTATACAAAATGGATATCCCCCTTTTCCAAAAGTAAAAAAATGTGGTGATTTTGGCCACAAACGAAATAAGAGGTGCACAATGGCATTATATGATACATAATCTGAGAAACTTTCATTAAATACATGTTTAAAAATCTTAGACAAATTCATTTATTTATGATAAGTCATTAAGGAGGAGTTGAGGATACAAAATGGATACCCCCTTTCCAAAAGTAAAACAGCTGATTTTGATGATTTTGCCCATAAACAAAATAAGAGATGCAAAATGGCATTATATTATAAAGAATCTTAGAAAGTTTAATTTAATTATAATAAGTGGTTTAGGCAGAGCTGTGGATACAAAATAGGTACCACCATAACCCCCATATAAAGCACTGGGACAGTTCAAGTTTTGGAAAAAAAACCCAAAAAATCAATATGACAAAACAAAAAGAATAGGTGCGCAATGGCATTGTATAGTTAATAATCTGAGAAAGTGTCATTAAATTATAGTATGTGGTTTAGGAGGAGTTGCGGATACATGTATATCACCCATATAAGGCAATGGTAACCTCCATGTTTTGGGAAAAGAAACACCAAAAATGATTTTTACCAAATAAAAACTTGCAGGTGCACAATGGCTTTATATGATAAAGAATCTGAGAAAGTTTCATTAAATCATAATAAGTGGTTTAGGAGGAGTTGCGGATACGGACGAACAGACGGACTCCACCATCACTATATACTTTACTTAATTATAATAATACCGAATTAAAACAAGACACCAGAAAAGTGAAAGTTTTTGCAATTTTATGATGGTACCAGGAAACTGAAATTCATAATTATAACAATTTACCTAATTTTTAATACCGTCAAAGTAGATTCATTTATTAATAACATGGGATTTTTTTTTATAATAATGCTTACCTGTATTATATGTTTCCCCAATAGATGGAAGTGGTGATTTATCTTGCATCTGTAGAAAAAAAAGTATTCATTTACAACACTTTAGTAAAGGAAAATACATGTTGCCATTCCACCCTCTAAAATACACTGTACATAAGTTATACGTAGTAAAAAATAATACTGTAAGTATCAGACCAAACACATTTTCACTCAAAAACTCACAGACAGTATTTGGGAAGACACGTTCCGATCACATCTTACAAAAATCCTAGAAAAACAGTCAAATCATAAAAAAAACTCAATTATTTTGCAGAAACTGTTCTTGATTTTATATCTAACAAAAGTATTATTATTCAATCCACATGTTACTCAAAAGGTTTGAGATATATATTAATCATGGAATGTACATGTTTGTGTTTTGTACCCGTTTATGTTATTTTTTGTCCGGAGCTCTGTTTATTGATTTGTATGTCATTGTTGACATTTCATGTTATCCATTTTGTTGTTTATTGAAGACATTGAACTATATTTGTGAACTTAACCATTCAAATTGTGTACTAATCACACTTAGCGAATAACAAACTTATTTACAAAACACAATCACCGATGGTGAACAACAGAAGTATTCAAGATAAGGAACAAACGTAAATTTTAAATACATGTATTGATCTTTTATTTGCAAGAAAAAATTACGTTTGTTGTCTTTTTAGATTTTTTACTTTTCAATACACATGTTCTTCCATAGGTTTGCACAAATAACTTTGTGACCTTGACTGCAAACCAAGTCCCCCTCTCTTTGTTTTCATGCGAAAATCTATCTTTTTGACGGCATTAATTGGTTGGTATGTCATTGTTTATCTTCCATGTTATATGTGTAATTAATTATTGATGAACAATCATACAAGATATCGCATTTTAATTTCAAGCAGACCTTGACACGATCTGTTCTGGATGTACAAATTGACTGAAAGACAAACTGAATTACATTCGACAGAGTCTAATTAGTTAGTTAGTTAGTTGGAAATATTGAAATGAAGAAGGCTGTAAAATTTTAAATCATATTGCATATGTTAAGAATATAACCATCATTTGCTGAACTTACGTTTCGGTTTTTTATTTCCAACTGTCGTCTCCGTGGAGTGTAAGAATCTTTAAATGAAAAACGCACAACGTAAAAAATGTATATAAAAATAAAGAACTTTGCTAAACGCTGCAAATTGATATGTGGATAGCTGAAATAAGCTTAGGTACGCTATTATGCTTGACCCAATAAGTAGATACATGCAAATAAAGAAATTATACATTACACAGTAATTTTCTGAATCTACAACAGAAACAAAAATACTCCTGAAAATTCTATAAAACGAAATAACGTTTTAAATAGCCTACAACATTGCTTCTTTCGGCCCCTTCCATCCTTAGCAAATATAAATTATAAAAGATAGAGGACATCTGTTGATAGACAACTGAAAACACTAATCAATTTGAATAGAAAGATAACATGAATTTGTTTTTAATTTTTAATACACCATTGGTTTATATGGCACCTTCGACTACTTTTATCTGGAAAATGATAAAATAAAGATGAAAACCGATCACATATTACTGAAAGCACGCGTCATAGTAAATTAAAAATCTCCTTAAAATTGAATGAAAAATAGAAAGTCTTCAATCCTTCAACATTGCTTCTTTGTCCCCTTTGACCCCTTGTACCTAAAACAATATACAAAATCTGTTTGCCTACTGCTGGATAAATAAAAATCACGTTTTAAAATTGGGTAAAAGACATGTAATTAAAGTGGAAACCTAACATAATCATCGGCGAATACCTCCGGTAGAAAGTTTGATAAATTTATTGGAAAACGGTAGAGGTATAAATCGTTGAAGAAACATTTCATTGTTTGGAAAATGTTGATTGCCCTTCAAATTCACTGAGATTCTTATTTACTATATTTTATCAATTTTCACTTATTTTCACATAACTTTGGCTTTGTCATTAATCAAGATGGAGTTTGTGGGTAAAATTATAATATTTTAGTACTACATGCATCTTTATTTTGGTATTGTTGTAAGTGGTAACAATAACCCCCATGCTATTTACTGGATTCCCAAACTACATGTGTCCATGCAATCAAAGGTAGATAGCTGACTCTGCCAAGTGCACTTCTCAACCCTTTCTATACTCCTTACTAATTTGCTTACATCAATTAAAGTAGGACTCAAGGTTCTTAAAAGAGCGTTCTGAATCAGATGTGGAAAATAATTATTTCGTCAAAAAAACCTCGGATCCAACAAAATTGAAGGTGGGGTCAATGGAAATCATGAATTATATTTATTTTATGTCGTTCAATCATAATCCGTTGTAAATAACTAATCAAGTCGGATTTCGGGTAAATGTTACAAATCGATAGCGTTTTAAAGATATTTTTACCAAATTTGGCATCAATCAATTGAAAACAGAGTAAAGAAAACTTGGCAAGTGCACAGACGAAATTTTAATTTGACAACGTAATATATACTTTCAAAGATGGCAAAGTCGATACATTTGTAGAAGGTTAACAAATATACTAACGAAACTTCCTTCATTGCAGAATTCTCATCTTCCCCAGTGAGCCTTAAATTAAGGATACTACAGATAAATTGAAGTCCTCTTCATATTTGGATTTGTTTCTTGAAATAGACAATGAGGGACATTTGAAGACAAAACTTTATGACAAACGTGATGAATTCGACTTTCCTATTGTAAATTTCCCCCTCTTGAGTAGCAATATACCAGCATCGCCTGCATATGGCGTCTACATTTCTCAGCTTATCCGATATTCCAGGGCATGCATGAGTTACCATGACTTTCGACAAAGAGGATTACAGCTGTCACAAAAGCTTCTTAACCAGAGTTTTGTCAGGGGTAAGTTGTCATCACTTAGGAGTAATTTTACGGTCGTCATCACGAATTGATTGACCGTCATTTTGTTCCAATATCTAATTATAAGATGAAGTTGGACCTGTTTCTCTATGTCGTAACATTTCATGTACCTCCACCGATATTTGACTACCACGGGATTGACCTTTCTGAACTTTGCAACGGGTGCAGTATACGGAGAAGGAACTGCTTACGCTTCCTGAGTTTACTCTGGGTTTTTATAGGAGTTCGTGTTGTTCATTGTTTTTTAGTTTTCAGTGTTTGTGGTTGTTCTTTTGTCTTCCCGGGTTCGTCTGCCTAATGCGTGTTTTGGTTTGCTTCTTAGGTATATTTGTTCTCTTTAATGATATCATATGTAGTCCATGTATCCATTTTAAAGAAATTATTGGATCATGCATTGCTAGAACCTAAATAAAATTCATCAGAAAAAAATCCATTACAGGTAGAATCAAATTCCAAAATAACCAAAAAGCCTAAAACAACCAAGAACAGAGGTATGCAACAGGGATATTCCTTCTTTTCCAAAAAGTTCCCAATTCTATGGCAGTAAAATTTATTTTTTGTGTAAAATGTATGGCCGTGCTATGAACAGATACACATAACTATTGTTACCTGTATTGTTCTTTACTCCTTTAGAAGTCTGTAAATATAAACATATGCAGACAAGAAAAGCAAAGAATGGCATACATTTTTATATTAAAACTGACCTTGAATATCAATTGCCATTTGATTTATTCTGCCTTGGATCTGTAGAAAAAAGTAATATGCAATTTTTAATACATGTAATACACTTTACATACAAACTTCAGAAAAGAAACATAATTCATTACACTCCATACTTTTCCCCAATTTAGACAAACTTTATTAGTATTCTTTTCTTTTTTTCTCTTCTAGAGTATCTTTTTAATCATTTTATTTTCAGTTAAAAAAGTCATTATATGATAAAACTTAAAACATTGGTGTGCTTAATCTGAAAAATTATGTCTGGTCGTGTTCCTACTATTTACAAATGTACTTGAAGACTTAACTACACAAATCTTATTAAGAATTTCGTTTTAAGGTTGCGTCTGAAAAATGTACCACTACTTATAATTGTACATCTGTATGTCCACATTTACAAGTGTTATTGCTTGCATAAAGGAATTCGTTGCTGCAAAAACTAAGAAGATTCTGGGATAAATCGTTTTGGAGAGTGAAAAATTCTTCCCAACGTTTTGGTTAAAGTACCAACTTTGCCCAAGTTACTTCAGTTTACCATTATGAGTTGTATATATTTTACACAATCTTTACCATCACACCTTTGAAATTTAACAGCTCTTTCAAATCTAAAATAAAGTTTTAAAGCATGTCTTTCATTAATAAGAAGTGTACAATTTTCCCTTGCTGGACCAGCCATGACGATTTTTATTCAGTTTAATAATTTTGCCAAGATTGTTCATCGAGATATTTCCATTCTTACAAACTATGCTTCTCAGTGTATGTACTAATTTTTTTGACAAAAGGGTCGAACTTAATTTCCGATCACTTATTTTACTTGTTATGAAGGAGATGTGCCCATAATGCTATCGTATTGTGTTTTACAATTAATATTATTTAATACCAATTTTGATGCACAAGATGTGCACATTTTGTCGATTTACGACTCATCAGTTATGCCCAAGGCCTAAAAATTTTAAATCCAAACAAACAATCCAATAAGTTGAAGAGCAAATTCAAAAATACCAAAATGACCGAAAGGTGTAACGCCATAACAATCTACGGACAGAGCTACGCACAAGAAAGGTACTTCTTAGTTTTCACAGATTTTATAATTTTGTAACAATAAATGTTATGTACCAATTTCGGGTTATACAAGAATATGCATTTGATCAACTTTTAACCATTTGAACTTAATGATTAATCAAAACTTTTATTGCAACATTTCATGTATAGATTTCACAAAAGCTTCGTGCTTTAAAATATTTCAGATATTTTTAATATCTCTTTGGTAAAATACCCTGCTTCAAGAAACGCATTTCCCATCATAATGTCTACTGAAACATCGTATTTCATTTACCTTAAGCTCTTTTTAGACTAAGAGCTCCACAAGTAGTTTAATCTGTAAAAATTACTCTTTAAATTTATACTGGCATATCACAAGAACTGCACATTTCAATTTAACCCTATGATGACATGTCATGAACACCTTTGTTGGATTGTTGTTTTTTACTATTTTTTTAACAGTTGCTAGAACTGAGGACAGGGACTCATGACAATATTTTGTCATACTTGTATCTTTATTTTTATTTGTTTTGGTTACAAATCACTTATGATTTTAAGAAAATAAAAATTTGAATTGAATTGAACTATTTTTTTTAATTATTAGCGCGACAGTATCTGAGCAGTAGATATGATACCGAAGCTAGTTTTACTGAAAACAATGATAAAAAATCAAAATGTTTAATTGGACATTGTAAAACAGAATGTATCCCTATTACAAGAAAGCTTTCTAAGGAAATAGATTTATAAATGATGTTTAACATATATATATATATATATATATATATATATATATATATATATATATATATATATATATATATTTTTTAAATATTGAAATAAAAAACAGTTAAAACCCTTTGTGACTTTGGCTAGTAGTCGGAATGTGCATTATGCTGAAAAATCTACAAAAGTTTAAGTAAACCTTGAATCAAACTCAAATTTAATGAAATAAAATGTTCTTTTACGCCTGTGTGAGGTCGAGAACAACCAAACGCGGAAAAATGTGACAATTTGACAAAATTGAAACATCTATAAAGAATAACGAAGCGACAAAACAGTGTGAAAAGTCCGTAACATCGAAATCTAAAGGCAGGACAAATTCATGAGATAGAAATAACAAGAAAATGCCACAAGGTTGGTACGATGAATTATTGTTTAACGTCTAGTGCCAGTTATATAAAACTAGAGGCTCCCAGGAGCCTGTATCGCTCACCTGGACTTTGTTCATCTTGAATAGCAGCCTGGAATAGTGCTGTCAAGTTACAATTGACTCACTGGTTTCAAACAGTAAGATCTTTCAGGACAAGAACCAGTTCAATTTATCAAACAATTCAACTAGGGGAACCAATTTTGACTGCCACTGTAAAAGGAGGACAATTGGGTAGGGTCGGATAATTTAGCCTTCTGTAGCGGCCCATCAGCCTACTCCTTTTCAGAAACCCACTATGGTCGGCGGTCAGGCTTTCCGTATTATGACCTAACACCCCCCCCCCCCCCAACGAGAGGGTATTCCTATCCGCCACCTGGGGACGCGTTAGACAGATCTATGGGTTGAGCCCCCGTGATCCATCACAGGTGCCTCGCCATTCACCTGAAAAGCTAACCAGACAGAGGGATACAAGGGATATAGTTACGATACTGTTGTCAAGTCATTAAAGATGGCATTTTTGGAATTAATATTGATTCACTAATAGGGTCTTTGCATGGGAAATAAATACATATATTCTAAAACCAGTTGTTGGCATGATACGGGTTATGTTCGTCTCGTATAATTTATGATGACATGATACTAAACCCCTAACGGGAGGGGTTGTGGCTGATTTTCTATATGATAGAGACATAATCTTTCGATCAGTGTGAGGTCTGGACCTCAGTAACTGCTAGTATTCATTTGTTAATATATATTGATCTTTGTCATTTTGGTTAGTTTCTTCTGTTAACTTTTTTAACATCGGACTGGAACATCTTTTGAACTGAGTTTTACTGTGTGCATAGATGTGTGTTTATTTATTCCACATTCGTATAGGTATAGGGGGAGGGGGTTGAGATCTCACAAATAATGTTTAACCCCGCAGCATTTTTGCGCATATCTCAAGTCAGGAATCTCTAGCCTTTGTTAGTCTTGTGTGTTTTTCTAATTTTGGTTCATTTGTATACTTCGAGTATAGTGTGCCGACCATTTTGCTGAACTAGTATGCATTATTGTTTAGGGGTCAGATGAAGCCCGCCTCCAGATCCGGGATCATCTCGCTGCGTTGAAGACCCATTGGTAGCCTTGAGCTGTTTTCTGCTCTTTGGTCGGGTTGTTGTCTCTGACACATTCCCCGTTTCCATTATGTATTCTAATGAACTAAACAGAATAAGAACAAGACACCACAGAAATTATGGAAGGGTAAGTATGTGCTGCTCCGTTAAAGCACCCCTCACATTGCATGTGAGTAAAATCCAGTGAAGCGTGAATTCCGTTAAGGTGGCAATTCCAGAAGGACGTGACACCTACCTGAAGATATCTAGTCTCATGTTTGAAATAAAAAATTCGTGACGACCAATCAATTCGTGATGACAGCCACAAATTAATATGGTGTTTTGAAATAAACAAATAATGAACATAACCCTGTCTTAAAGGTTAATCTGTCACCAATCTCGCTCTTCCAAGAAAGACTTCGTATATATCACCTACACGAAAGTAACGATATAAACTGTGAAATGTACATGCAGTAGACTGTAGGCCTTCGTTTGTTACTGCTACGAAAGGGGAAGTCCATAGCTAATACTGGATTGGGATATATTTTTTTTAAATACGATTTTAACAAAATTGAGAAAGTATTCAGACGTATATATATACATATCTTAACACAAATCCAACACTGTTAAGATTAAACTACACATTGTTATATAAACAAAAGCAATTCTAGCAAAGAAACATAAACAATAAGTAATACGTTTAATTTTTAATTTGATCAAATGGTATGAAAATAATATAAAGTTATTTGGTAATTAAACAATCTATATGGTATTCGATCATTTGTAAAGTATTTCTAATTAACATTATTACAATAATGTTTAAAAAAAAAATGCCCGGAATACAAGGAAATGTTGGTGTCTGTTACGACAAAAAATTTTAGTTTCGTCCCA
Source organism: Mytilisepta virgata (assembly GCA_028015205.1). Taxonomy (NCBI): domain Eukaryota; kingdom Metazoa; phylum Mollusca; class Bivalvia; order Mytilida; family Mytilidae; genus Mytilisepta; species Mytilisepta virgata. Next base: position 7,351,699 of record CM051517.1, read on the forward strand.
GAAATCTTATATTATTTATTGTAACCGTTTTGCTCTTCAAAATAGATTATAGTTTTATGAAATACATACTAATTATTTAGAAAATCAATAATAGAGTGTAGAAGTAGATAAATTTTATTTCTCCTATTCTTGACGTGTTTAATCGGTGGGATAAAGATACATAATATTTTTAAACACTTTCCGGTGATTAAATTTCTGCGTGGAAATTACCGCCGTTTTTTTTTCTACAGTTATTGGAACGATAAACTAGAGAGGTGACGAAATGACGTCTATGTAAACAAACTACGTAGCAATGACATTTTCTAGAGGTTTTTTTGTCGAAAATCATAGGAGAAATAGATTCTCCTTCAATTTACTCGTGAGTTATGGAATTTCTCCACCCTCAATAGTTAAATTTTAGATTTTAACGCGCTCGCTAAAGGCTCGCGTGTTGAAAATCGAAAATTTAACTATCTCGGGTGGAGAACTTCCATATCTCACTCGCGCCTAAAGGAGAATCTTTATTTATTTCATCTACATTTACTGACTGGAAAGTTGTGGAACATGTATTATATTACATATATAATGTGCTACAGACGTTAAATTTGAAATTTGACAAAAGCGGACACTCGCGTTTGAAACCTCCCTAAATTGTTATAGGGACTGTGCGCTGACGTCCAATGGCACTAGCAAAGTTATAAAAAAAACATGAATCTAGGACTAGCTGTGAGACTTGGTTTCTACCAATTCCAAATTTTCTGAAATTAGGTCCCCCTGAGGAAAGAATGTTTGTTTACAACAGCTTTAAAGGGCAGATCCATTTACCGAGACTGAACAGCCTTTCTAGGAAAAATTAAAGCAAAATTCGCCTTTATCGCACAAAATCACCAATATATACATTTTGTACATTGTATGTAAATATGGGATTATATGAGAAACAAGAAAGTCGAATTTATTATTTGTTCAATATAAGTTGGGTTTAATTAACAGGAACTGGAATCTTTCTCGGATTTATATATACAGATTTATTGATAAACTATATATGCCATCATCAGTTTTCTTTGTTACAAAGATTTATAAGAAACATGTACTGAAGTGCCATTGATAACTAAAGTCGAGAAATACAAAAGGGATATTCGAAGCAAGGAAAAATCGAAAATAACTGACAAACCGTGGAGAATAAAGAAGACAAGATCAAACAATACAAACACTACACTTAAAAACTAAGAACAAATGAACAACATGGACCCCACAAAAAAACCAGGGGTAGATTCAGGTGCTCCTTAAGAGTAAGCAGTCTCTGCTTCCTGCGGTACACCCGTCATGCTGCCCATATCAAATCCCATATGAGGAAGGGAGATCAATGGATCAGGTCCATTTTCATTTGGGAAACGGTTTTTTCATACCTGTCAACCAAATCATGATGACGTCCATAAAACTCTAATAAGGATGAATGCAACTTAAGAGCAACATACTCCTCTTTGAGCAACTTTTCAGACACCAGCCGGGCTCTGTCCAGGAAGTCAATGTATATGTTACAAGATCTAGAATAATGTTTGAGTTCTGAAATATACACTCAATACGCCGGCCCTTCTGGAATTTTACCGCTCAACCAGAGGCTCTCAAGAGCCTGTTATCGCTCACCTGGATTACCACGAACAATTGATGAAAATCATGTTTTGTTGAATGAGTGAGTGCATGTTGTTTAACGCCAAGTGAACAATCGGCTCTATCTTGAGAACTAGACCATTGTGTACGGATGCTTTCATGTGTATAGACCTGCTTTATAGTAGACCAACATTTTCGGATGGTTTTTTGAAATAGCTGTCTACAGTTAGACATGAAAACTAACTTAAGACACAGTATTTTGACACCAAGGTGATCTGTCTCCTTAATGCTGCATGCTTAGTAGAAAAAAAGCAAGTACCAATTTTAAAGTTCTTTTAAGGCTTGAACCTGTGATTTTCCTCACTCAACATGGTCCAGGTGAGCACTAACCAGGACGCAGTTTTTTTTTGTTGACAATATATTCCAATTAAGAAAAGTGAGGAAAATGCAAAAATTGGTTAAAATGAAAATCGTTCAACTTAGTTTACCATGTAAATACAATAAAAATCAGATGCTGCTAAGAGACTGTTGCAAGATAACAAGCTTGGTAAAACACTATCCTATGATCATTTAGAAATGTAGTTTTATGTATACTTTGTTGTTCGTTAAATATGTTTTAAGATAATGTTCAGCAGTACTTCAACTAAATACGTACATCAGGACTTATGCTTGTATGTGCAGTTCTGTTTTGTACCAGTCTAGTAACAGTTCGACTTTAAGTGCTAATTCACTTAGTAATATACTCAAAAATAAAACTTTATTACTTACATTGACATTATTTTTGAGATGGGCTCTTTATTTCATTGTTCTAGCCCATGAATTCTAGGTGTAAAATAAGCACAATATCAATTCAATCTGTCATACAGTGAACTGAGAAGAAGTCGTTTGTATGTACTTCCCATAGGGTCGTATGTTAATTATGTGTTGTGGTGGCATCCATCTTGGATTTACGATTAGCATAAAAATTACTAACTTGGTAGAGGACCATCATATGATCATTCAGGCAAATATTATGCATTCAATCTGTTTCTGAGAAGATCTTTTTTCCCCATTGGGTCCTGTGTTAACTATGTTCTGCACTGGCAGCCATCTTGGATTTCTGATTGGCATCAAAATTACAAATTTGGTACAGGACCTTCATACAATCATCCAGGCATATTATCAATTCAATCTGTCAAACCGTTTCGAAGAAGAAGTTGTCTGTATGTATTTCCCATAAGTTCCTATGTTAACTATGTCCCACGGTGGCGGCCATCTTGGATTTCCAATCGGCACCAAAATTACAAATCTGGTAGAGGACCATCTAAGGAACATTCCAGTAAAGTAGAACTTCATTTAATCTTGTGGTTTCTGACAAGAAGATTTTTGAAATTTCAGCCAATCAGAACACATTATTGGGCCTGGCAGCCATGTTGAATATTCGATCAGCACCAAAATTACAAATTCTGTAAAGGACCTTCACAGGAACATTGCTGCCAAGTTTGGTTCCATTTGGTTCAGTGGTTTTTTAGAAGAAGATTGAAATGTGAAAAGTTAACGGACGGACGACAGACGACGGACGGACGGACGGACGGACGGACGACGGACGACGGACGCAAAGTGATGGCAAAAGCTCACCCTGGCTTTTAGCCAGGTGAGCTAAAAATGGGACGTTTACGATAAGAGAGTCAAAGTCATCCCGTTTGTCGTAAAGTTTTGTATTCAGCCTTCCTCTGGTGTCAATTTCGAGGTGAAGGTCAAGATAAGATGCAGACTTGGCAGTATCTGTGGTATCCTTAATTTCGAGCTCATTGGGGTAGATGAGATGTAAGAAATTCTCAAAACGTTAATTGTTGAGTGATAAAACATCATCTATATAGCGGAAGCTGAAATGAAAGGTACGGGCTAACTTCTTCTGTTTTTCCTTAAGAATGCTGAATTTAATCCAGAACTAAATTAACAAGGACTACTTCGCATTTTTGAGCGGCAACATTCCAGAAGCGAGGGGTATGTAGTATATATTTCAAAACTTATACATTATTCCAAAGCTTGTGACATATACATTGACTTCCTAGATAGAGCCTGGCTCCTGACAGAAAAGTTGTTCAGACAGGGTTATTTTGCTCCTAAGTTGGAGTTATCCTTATTAAAGATTTATGGACGCCATCATGACTTGGTTGACAGGTATGAAAAAACCGTTTCCAAGATGAAAATTAACCTGTTCCATTGATGATATCCCTTCCTCATACCGGATTTGACATGGGCAGCATGGCGGGTCTCCTACAGGAAGCAGAGACTGCTTACTCTTCCGGAGCACCTGAGTTTACCCCAGGTTTTTTGGTGGGGTCCATGTTGTTCATAGGTTTTTTAGCTTTTAATTGTAGTGCATGTATTGCTTTGAATTTGTCTTCGTTGTTTTCCGGAGTTTGTCAGTTGTTTCGATTTAACCCTCCTTCGAAATCCTTTTGGTATTTCTTGACTTTAATTATACCGTCAAAGTATGAGTCACTTTATAAAATTTCTGAATTTGTAATATTCTAAAACTGTTATTGGAAAGCTTGTTCACAGAAGATATTGAGTTTTCCCCAAACAATAAAATAACCGCACCGAAACAACATTTTTTTCTTGTGAACTATGTAAGCGAAAAACATCCTCAGAAAAGATAATCCATGGACATTCATGTAACATTATTAGTAAATTTGTGCAATGCGACATATCTTATTGAAGTCAGAGAAGACAATAAATGGCAAAATATTATAAACATAGGTGGCACAGTATTGTATAAATATTTTTGTTTTGTCGATGAAACATTTTTGTGCAGTTAATTATAGTAAGAAAATACATTTGCATTTTATGCTATATTTTGAATAAATTAAAAAAAAACATTTACATCCTACAAGACATATATATATACAATTATTATATGAACATTTCTGAAGAAGAAACTCCTTAAAACCTCATATAACAATAAAATATCAGCACAAGTTTATATAACATCAAAACAATTAATAAGTGTACAGGTCATTACTCACTGAACATTTAAATAAGGTCTCCTATTCAAATTGGATTAAATGCAATTTGAATATTTTTATTACTTCAAAACTTGCATTGTATTTGTTACTTTAAAACTTGCTCACAAAAGAATATTTAAATAACACCTTTAAAACATAACGACTATAGATACAATATTTTGTACGTGTTCTATAAATGTTATGTATTAAATGTTCGTTTCAGGATGCTATAAATAAAATTTGAATAATATTTAAGAAATATTTTGTCACCATTTTAAAAACATTCTATATCCAACACAACATGAAAATAAAACATGTACATTTTGAAAACATTTAAAAAAGACATCTGAAAATGTCTTGAAGATGCTGTAACAATATTTGTTTACCATTCAAATTGTTTAAGAATATTTGGTTAAACTGGGAATAATACTACTAGGGGGCTGGTCAATCGGGATCTCGCCTAATCTCTCCTGTTTGTGTAAAGCCATGCTCGATTAAATTGTTCCGTATTTACTCTGGTATTGGACAATGCCGATAGAACTGACAGTGTTGTTTTCGTAACAGCAGACGATATAGATTGCATGTCGAATTGAGAGAAAACTAATAATTATAAATATCATTTTCGACCATAAATGTTTGTTTAAATAGTTGAAACGTCAAATGTAAAACCAATACTATAACTAACGGCAAATTAATTTTTTCTAGTTCTGTTGTGTGAACTGCAAAAATCTCGCGATTGCAGGCTTTTATGCGAGTTTCATAAAGACCAATCCCGCTCGTATTATCAGTCCCAGGGTTTAAATGTTTTGGACCAATATTTTATAAGCATTTCCGACACCACACACTTTGGCATGATTTTTACACCCTGTTGCAACTTTCTTGAGCAATAATCATAACTAAAAAAACATAACATTTATAAAATGATTGCACAATATCAGGTCCTTTTTTAATACACTCTGCCATTTTATTACATATTTATAAGCTGCCTTTTCGTTGTCTATTAACTAGGTAAACGCGGTGAAAGGTTTATTGTTCACCTAAAGATTTGTCGATTTCTGTTTAATCAATCTCGCACTATTGTATGATAATCTTTAGTGGTTTACATGTTTTATAAGTATTCGTTGGATTCGTTATTTGTATCGTGATGTACTGTGAAAGGTGCGTTTTCCTCGTTCTGATTCTACAATTTTAAGGTAGTTATGAGAGTTAGATATTTCATACATATAGTTATATTCTTAAATTCAACTCCTCTTCATATATATTAGTCACGATGTGTCGCTGATGGTAACATCTATGAGTGGCCGTTCGTGTCATTGGCGGTATGAACATACCGTATGAAAATTTCAACGCGTTGGTTTTTAGTTTCAACGCGTTGGTTTTACTTTCAACGCGTTGGTTTTCACTGTCAACGCGTTGGTTATTACTTTCAACGCGTTGATTCGTAATTCATACGGTATGAAAAACCAACGCGTTGGTTTCAATTCCATACCGTAAGTTTTGCACTATTGTCAACCAATCAAAATCTTTCTAACAAAGTGTTTTCTAAAAATATCCTGTCGTCATTAGTGCATCTATCTAACTATTCGGACAGCCTCCGGATTTTTCTTGAGATTGGCGGTAAAGTATAAATATGGCTGAATCGTCCGCAGCCCGTCTGCAAATGTTAATAAACAGGGCACAAAGATTGAATACAGAAGAAACTGTTGTTGAAAATCAAGATGACGATGATTTCTTGTCTGGGTAAGGTCCGGTAAAAGATTTTTTATAATCAAAATTTACGTCAAAACAATATTTCTTTTATTTATATGTATACACGTCCCTGTTATTATTTTATTGAGGTGGTGTTGTAACTTGTATCAAAGGGGCTTGTCTAGTTGGTCAGACGAGTTTTAATTGAATATTTTTTTTAGAATATTAAGTGTTTAGATACAGCTCTACTTACACTGTCAGTCATGTCAGTGTCATCATCTTGTGTTGTTATTGTAGCCGAAACAATAAACTATTATATGTATATGGCCTTCAAAAGTTAATATCCACAATTATCAAATCGAGAACAGAATTATTGAGGTCTGTTAGTAATAGTAAAAGTTCAATGATAAGTTAATATTGATATGAAAAGACCTCCGAACAAAAAGGGATGTTCAGAACAGCCCTTTTGTGAGGAGGTCTTTTAATGTCAATATTAACTTAATCATTGAAATTTTACTGACTTACAAACCGTCAAAAACATAAGAAAAGTACACAAAAAGCACTCGCAGAAACCTAATTGCCCTGAATTGGACGAGTCTAAATATGTTCAACTTAAATGATAGTTAAGCAGTACTCAGACTGATATATACAATTAACAGCTACCAAATTGCAATAGAAACGGACCGATTAAATGGCAGTTTCTCTGACCGAAATCGAAATTTGATCTTTTCTACTATATTTTCACTAAAAAATCTAAAAATTTCTGTCTGACCGATTGGTTTTATGTCTGACATTTTGTCGGTCAGACAGAGTTTGAGATACACTGGGATATCCTGCAATTAAAATGAAAATAAAAATAAAATAATGTAAAATTACTAAAAGACCTGTCTATATTTTTTATTTTATCGTAAATGATATTTCAGATTTCAACACTTCAGACGAAGTCATGACTCAAGACTTAGAGCAGGGTCATCTAGGAAAAAGAAAAAAACCTGTGTACTCCTTAAAAGTTACATTTTTGGACAGCCCGGAGTACAAAACAATTAATCCTACCATTGCGAAAGCAATGAATGAAAAGCAATTAGGTAAATAACTTTGTAATTATAAAAATAAACTGTTGACACAGTTGACTGTATGCAAAGGATGTCAAATCCAAAATAGGCAGGTCAAACCTGTATATTTTACCGGCAGAAAAGGTGATTTTTACCAGTAAAATATTAAAAAATTAGTGCATGAAGTTTAGAGAGAACCAATGTTCAATATATTTTTCCCCATGTTATAAAAGCAACATTTCAAGACATCAAAAAGTTGTATTGCTTCTTTACCCTTTGACATATATGGCACATTTTCTGATGTATCATCGTCCATTGTATATGAAGTGCTAATCCGGCTGCAATAATTCACCATTTCCTTGAATCGATCTAAAAATCGCTCCCGGTCTCCCCTACATGTAGCCATGTAGCATGTCAGTAAGTATCTTCAACAACGGAGAATATATTTTCCCGCCAAACTTAACAACAATCTGCAGTCCATCCGAACGGCTAATTAGATTGTACTTTGTTAGAAAGATTTTGATTGAAATGACAAAAGTTCAAAACTTACGGTATGGAATTGAAAACCAACGCGTTGGTTTTTCATACCGTATGAATTACGAATCAACGCGTTGAAAGTGAAGACCACGCGTTGAAAGTAAAAACCAACGCGTTGAAAATTTCATACGGTATGTTCATACCGCCAATGACACGAACGGCCACTCATAAACATCACGCCATGTGATTATAAGTTTGTTGAACTTATGTTATTTCCGTGCCCGCTGAATATAGTTATACTCTTCCCAGGTGGATGGTCTCAAACTTGATCAATTCATCCGATGATTATAATTCTGTATTTTCGTGATAGTACAAGCTATTTCATTAATGCGTAATATACTTATACTTCGTTGATGCAACTTATCTAATGCTACTTGTTCGATAGCTTTAGTTCATATTTGTAAAGAGGATTAATTTTTTATGTGTAGATCTTCCAATTATGGAACTTAAAGAATTCTCGAAACGCTATCCATAGAATGTTACTGATGTCAACATTTCTGTTTTATTAATCCTAAATACATATAGGATCAACAGTTCTTTTTTGCTGCGGTAATCATTCATTCGAGCATAAATGTATGTCATGTATGTGGTGTGTGTAAAAACACAAAAAAAATTACATTTTGCAGCCGATTTTCACGTCGTTACTCTTATCTAGACTAGTTTTCAATCTACATGTATAGTAATCAATTTAATATATAGAGAATAATACATAGTAAAATCTGTATCACATGCTGTATCAATCCGAGAAACCAATATCAGCCAGACGGCCTTGGCCCTGCCCGAGGGCTGATATTGGTCGAGGTTGATATAGCATGTGATACAGATTTTAACGTGTATTATACACTTTATCATATATTTAAACAGAGGACTTCAAAATTCCAAATTAAAGTCTACTGCCACAATGAAATTGTTTAGGAAAATATTTTGTGAAAAAAAAATTTAAAAATAAGTGGGGGGGGGGGGGGGGGGGGGGGGGGGGGGGGTGAAAAAAAGACAAATAATCGGAAAAAAATTGAAAAACATTTGTTTTTGGAAATTTGTCCCCCCCCTCAAAAAATGAATTTCGCCCCCCCCCCCAAAAAAAAAGAATTTCGCCCCCCCCCCCCAAAATTGTTTTAAAAAATACAAAAAATAAGATTGAAAAAAAATTGAAAAAAAGCTATGTGATAAAGGTAAGCCATGCGAAAAAGGGTATGCGATAACGGGTAAGCCATGCGATAAAGGGTATGATGTCATTGACGTCAGATACGGTCCAACATCATGGGCTTTATCGTATATTCAAAACTCATGTATTTTGTACCAAATATATGATAAACTCAAAAAAAAGAATCTGGGAACCCCTGATAAAATTTATATCAGTAAATCGAGAATTTCCATGGAAATAATAGATGTAAGATTTTATATTTTTTATTGATAACACCCAAGAGGTCAGCATTGAAATAAAAATGTTGAAAAGAAAAATATTTGCAAAATATACAAGACTTAACTAGAATAAAGCAGATATTTTTGCTAATAAATAGTGAAAGACGTTTGTATACAACTATGTTACATGCACAAAGTTGTAAAAAATCTGAAATTTAGCCAGTTTAGGTATCCCCTAACTTAATAAAGATTACACTGATGTAAATCTTTATGAAAAAAGTTTAACTGTTGTATTTCAACCTTTTCATGTACTTTTTAGAAAGCTGTCTTTGCCAAAATGCTCATCGTATTCCACATCTATTACTGTATAAGAAAAATGTAGTATGTTTTGTAAAAAAAAGGGGGATTTTAACTCCTTGAAATGCATCGTATACAGCATAGTATAAATTTACTATATCTAATATTAGTATCTTTGGATGGTTATTTTGAAACTCCTGGGATGATGCCTCTGCTGCTGGACCCTAGGTCCCCGAGGGTATTCGCCAACCCAGTCGTCAGACTTGTCTGACATGATTATTCATTGATTTGTTACAGAAATTACCAGTACTTATCAAAATTCAAAAATAATAGAAATACTAAGGGTTCATTCCTCATGTATTGCACATGGTAGATCTCCTTAGCTGAAATTTGGCTTCCTATTTCGGTATTTTTGGTTGAGTATTTCTTGTTTAATATAAGTTTGGTTTTTGGTCTTCCAAATGTTTCGGTTTTAATGCTGCTGATGAGAGGTAACTCCTTGAAATGCGTCGTATACAGCATAGTATAAATTTACTATATCTAATATAAGTATCTTTGGATTATTATTTCGATATGCAAGATATCTGAACATATTTGAAATAAAATAGAAGGGATCGAGATTATCCACAGAGACTTGTATATATATATAAAAAATCCAAATTCAAATTCAAATTTATTTATTGAAATAGAGTCCAACAGTCGACTATAATCAACATATAACAAGGAGCAAACAAAACATATACAACGAATTAAATGTCACATGTAGTAATAAAACACCTGAGGAATCAGAATAAAATTGGATTATTCACCTTTGTATATTTATCCTTCAAAAATTATCTTTGACTTTATAGATTGGGTTCAATTTGTACATATTATATATTCCAGATGTATTGATTTTACAAATCTCAATATCACTACTACACAAAATAAATCTAAATTTTTCTAGGTCTGAAAGAGTAGAAAAAGATGGTACAACCTCAATGATATTATTAAAGAGATCTTGTCGACAACTATTCAGTGCAGTACATGACATAAGAAAATGAAATTCATCCTCTACTTCTATATTACAAATTTTACAAGTTCTTTGCTTAGTTGAAATAGCATACCTGTACTATTACTAATGCGTAGTATAATATATGGTACTACAATTTGTTTATGTAAATCAGTATATAAGTAATTTTCTCTCTGAAAGTGTGTCTTAAGTCTATTGTAAGTTCTCAGTTTATTTCCATTACTGTATACATGTATATTATCACCATTAACTAATGTTTTCTAATAATTTTTAAATATGTTCTCCAAAGCCTTAGATATAGAGAATAATAACTGTGTTTTTGAGAACATACACTGGTTTTGCCAGACATGATCTTAAGAGGAGACAAAGGGATTAAGAAAGCATTGCTGAATTCATACTCCAATCGATCTATTTTATGCTTTGACATATATCTATAAGTGATATACGATCACTGACAGTATATAACATTTAGGCCACACCTATTGACCTGATTGACGGGACTGACTTAAATCTTTAGAAATTTCAATTATTATTTTCTCGATAGTTATTTTTTATTGTTGAAAAAAAATGCAGCCAAACTGTTCTTTATTTTAAATAATTTTAATGGGACTATCTATGGTATACCTGATCTCGATCTTATATAAGGTGAGTTCTCCCGCCAAATCAATTGGGGCCACTTGAGGGTATCAACTTTTAAAATAATTTTGAAATTGGTTGTTATATCAACTAATGACAGCAAAGATTGCAGTATAAAGAGAGTAACAGTGAACTGACTTGGCACAGAATTCGATATACAAATTCGGCACGAATCAGGGAAATGCTAAGGAATCCCCCCCATTTTCAGCCAATTCTAAGCCTCATCCGTATATCGATTTTATGTCAAGTCAATGTACTGTTATTGTCTATATGGTTTACATATACAGTCCTCTACAAATTACTAGATGTTTGAATACTGGGATTTACTGACTACACGTTGAATATGCATAAATGACTGTAAATTCAGAAATTATTGCTTGCATTTATTATTTGATTTTGTCATTTTAGACCACAATGTGATTTTAATTTTGGCCATATTGAGAAAAATCTCGCTTCATTCATATAGAATTACAAAATGCGAGTTTGAATTATTTTGATTACAACCCTGTCGCATTTTTCGCAATAATGAAAACATCGCAATCATTTCCGAATTTACAGTAGTTTTATGATGACAAAGAAAAATATATCTAAATTAGGATTGAAAATCTCAACTGCTTTCAAGATATTTGCACATCTTTATACATTAAAAATGCTTGAGGTTAAACCCAGGAACTAAAAGAAATATACAATTTTATTCCTATTATTTTGACACAGAAAAATATATATGGTCTAAGGGTGGGCAATTTAAACCATTTTCAACATAATAAAACACCCCAGGGATTACCCCCAGGGTCCAACACAGTATCTAATTGAAGTTGTCCAATGGACACAAACAAGAATATTCATGTCTTAGGGGAAGATATCACAAATTGAAACTTATTAACATGGAAGGGAATTGAAACTCCCCAGGAATTTATAGAATATACAATTTATTTTATCTTTATTTTGGCAAAAAGGATATATTTGGTTAAATGGTTGGCATCTCTGTCATTATCAAGATATCTGATTCAGGTGGATTCTTAAAAATTGTAAAGACCTACATGAACAACTTTTTGTAAAATGTATTGGTGTTGTTTTATACACCAGAGTGTCATGATAGATAAGTATCCCTCAAACCGGTTGAACCAAACTCAATATCTTAACAAAATCAGACTATCCTGACGCTTTGGTGATATGTATTTTTTTTGTCTGTGGTTCTGTCTGTCTAGTTACGTTCGTTGAATGGTATGCAATTGTTGAAATTTCCTATAATCAATTGTGTTGTTTACCTATTTTCACTACCTTACACATGAAAAACATAAATCCATTATGCTCGGTCTAATTCGCAAATGTTTCTTTACAAAACAATTAATATACGCCTATCTGGTTTTAGGTGAAAAACAAGAGGCTCACCAGAGCCTGTATCGCTCACCTGGAGTCTGGTTTTCATTGGACAATTAATCAACTATTTGACCAAGTTTGTTGCAATTGGTTCAATTGTTCAGGGAAAATTTGTTGAAGATTTATTTTTCATAAGGTTTAATGTTAAAATATGTTCCCTGATGGTGGTAGTCCTGGCAGGAAGTTCATAAAATTGACCAGGAATAAGGGTGAACCTTAAATAAATGTAACAGAACCCGACCTCAAATTACACAAACCAATAACTCCTAAATAGAATTTGGGATTCCCTTCAAAATTTCAGAGTAGGTAGATCTCAACATGGCAAACATTTTTCAAATTTACATTTCACTTCTATCTCAAATAGTTTTGGAGATAAATGACAAAAAATGTTAAATTTTGAAAATTTGACGAAAATAGGGCAATAACTCCTAAATGGGTTTTGGGATTTCCTTCAAAATTTCAGGGTAGGTAGATCTTGTCATGCTGATCAATTTTACCCTTGTCAAATTTTTGATATCTGTAACGGTTTTTAAGTTATAAGCCAAAAACAACACATGCATCCCTATATTCTATTTTTAGCTACGACAGCCATGTTTTATGTCAGATCAAAATAAATTGAGGATCGTTTATAGAGGACATGTCATAGATCATTCCTTTTTAGTTTCAAACCAATCGGCCCAGCGGTTTCAGAGGAGAAGATTTTTGAATGAAAAAATTTTGAAAATTTGACAAAAAAGGGCAACAACTCCTAAATGGGTTTTGGGATTTCCTTTAAAATTTCAGGGTCGGTAGATCTCAAATTTGCAAACATTTTTCAAATTACATTTCACTTCTATCTTAAATAGTTTTGGAGATAAATGACAAAAAATGTTAAAATTTTGAAAATTTGACAAAAAGGGCAATAACTCCTAAATGGGTTTTGGAATTTCCTTCAAAAATTTCAGGGTAGGTAGATCTTGTCATGCTGATCAATTTTACCCCATGTCAGATTTTCGATATCTGTAACGGTTTTTGAGTTATTAGCAAAAAACAGCAATTTACCCCTATGTTCTATTTTTAGCAACAGTGGCCATGTTTTTCATCAGATCTATATAAAATGAGGACCGTTTGTGGAGGACATGTCATATATCATTCCTATGAAGTCTCGAGCCAATCTGCCCAGCCGTTTCAGAGGAGAAGATTTTTGAAAATCAGCCAATCAGAAACAAGAATTGCCTCTGGTGGCCATGTTTCTTGACCAATCACAACTAAATGAATAAACTTTGTTGAGGACCTTCCATACACCACTCATGCAAAGTTTGGTTGGAATTGGCCATATGGTTTCTGAGGAGAAGATGTTTGAATGAAAAGCTAACGACGGACGGACGACGGACGCCAAATGATGGCAAAAGCTCACCCTGGCAATAGCCAGGTGAGCTAAAAAGCTGATTTCGTCTTAGCTGAAATTTGGCTTCCTATTTCGGTATTTATGGTTATGAGTACTTCTTGTTTAAAATAAGTTTGGTTTTTTGGTCTTCCAAATGTTTCGGTTTTAATTCTGCTGATGAGAGGTAACTGCTTGAAATGCGTCGTATACAGCATAGCATAAATTTACTATATCTAATATTAGTATATTTGAATTGTATTTTGAAAAAAACAAAGTTACTATCACGTAATCTCTGTTAATATCATCACTGAAGACATTTTACGGTCATCTATTGCTTGATGCCATATGGTAAATCAGTATGAAAATGTTTTTTTGTTTTTGTTTTAGTTGGGGTTTTACGCCGTTTTTAGCACATTTGGCTATTTCGCGGCGGCCAGTTTTTATTGGTGGAGGAAGCCGGAGTACTTTCGGTAGGAAAATTGGCAAACCTTGTCAATTTAGATAAGAGTCGAACACACCATGCCACAGGTGAGGTTCGAACTCAAAAACCCCAGTGTTGACAGGCTAGTGATCATTAGTAGTCATGACAAACTACCTAGACCACTCGGCCACCGAGGTTTCAGTATGAAAATGTAAAAAATCTGATAACTAAAGAGTAATCCGGGAATACCTGTCATATTTGTCTTATTTTTTATAAGATTTAATACTTTTGGCCGCCAAAGCACATCCGAACGTTTCTGCGTATTATTCAAGCTTAATTTACTTAAACAGGAAATAATTTCACACCTCTTACCAGTCTTATCACAACAGGTTGTTTGCATGTCATTTTGTCCAGACGGACAGTGTCAAAACAACTCCAAAGTTGACTATAAAATTCATCCTCAATGACATGTCTATGTATATGTAAATATATTATGGGCCCCTATGTAAAATTGTGACAAAATGGGTTCATCGACTATTTGTAGATTTATATTATTCTGGTTTAGTATAATATTTATCCTGTGAAATGGTTACTATAAATGCATTGTTCGGCTTAGGTATTATCGTGTTAATTTCTTGTAAGTGTTTATAAGTAACCAAGGAAATTCTAATATACAAAACCAACAAGTACAGGTACAATTGTTAATTACGGAAATATTCGGATCAGTAGTTGCAATTAGTAGGGCCGTCATTTAGGCGCTCAAATGTTTATGATTTAGTTATCTTAAAACGCTCGGATGATTAGAGGTAGTTAGTTCAATGGGTATCGTCCGTTGGATAATGAAATAGTCCATATTACCAGTATATAAGCAGGTGTCTTAGTTAAATCAGGGATTGAGGTGTAGAAGTTCAAAAGAGCCACTCAGAAGTAATAAGGTATAACTTAAAATTGCGAGTAGTAGTAGGAGAGCCTTAGAAAGTATTAATAGGACATATTAGAGGTTACTAATTAATCAAGCATTGTTGACTTGGTGCAGGTGCTGAAATACGCACACGTCAATATAGATTGTCCAGCCGTGCTGACTTGGTGGGGGTGCTGAAATACGCACACGACATAATAAATAGTACAGCCTTGCTGACTTGTTGCAGGTGCTGAAATACGCACACGCCAATATAGATTGTCCAGCAGTGCTGACTTAGTGCAGGTGATGAGATACGCACACGCCAATATAGATTGTCCACCAGTGCTGACTTGGTGCAAGTGCTTAAATATGCACACGCCAATATAGATTGTCCACCAGTGCTGACTTGGTGTAGGTGCTGAAATACGCCCAGGCCAGAACAGATAAAGCATCTTAGTACAGGTGCTGAAGAAAGCCCAGCAAGGTACACTGTGTTGTAGTAAATGCTTGAAATAATAGCTAAGGTACGCACAGGGTTTGCACCATTCATATTTATAAGTCCATTCATATCTTCCTTTGTGTCCGTCGTCTCCTGTCATTTTAAGTTGGGAGAATCAGTCACGCACAGGTCAGACGTTTGTCAAAAGAACTCGAGGAAATAACCTCGATACGGTCCCATTAGGACGTGCAATTTCTACCCCCTTGCGCGTTACAAATTTATCTCCCGTATGATGATGCAACTCGCATTGGCCAAATTGTTGGCCACTGAATGTTAATTGTGTCCCTGCAATAATTTAATACTATGGTTTATAGAAATTTAAATTTCTCATCTCAGTATTCAATTGTACATATACATGACATGAACATATACATGAACATACCCTTTCAAAATTAACTCTTAGCGACACTAGCCACTGAATGTCAATTTAATATAGAGTCAATATAAGACACGACATTCTTCCTTGAGGATGCTCGCTGGTCATGTTTTGGTCTTTTTGTCAGATTTTCGGAATCCTCGGGTTTTATCCATTTCTTACATGAAATATTTTCCCCACGAACCCCCACTTTTTCTTTTATAATTCAATTATATATACCTTAAAATGGTATTTGACGAGATTTTATGAAATCCTTTTTATTTTTTCATACCTCTTTGAGAGACTGAAGTTGTCAATGCAAAGAAAATGAAAAATCCAGAGAAAACCCATTTACTGCAAATTTTCAAGGCATTATAGCTCTAAAATGAGCACATGAACCTATATTTTTTTCTTGCTTATTTGTTTACTGTTATATGTTCTCTCAAACTAAAACACCTATTTCAAATCCTATTTATTTCCTATTAGACCAGCGACCATCCTTAAACAAAATCGTATTGTAACTCGACCATTAATTCTACTTGTAAAAAATAAAGCATCATGATTTAACTTCAAGAAGTACTTACGAAAGAGATAATACGATTGTAACTGAATATATATGGTTGAGAAAACAGACCTAAGAGTATGAAGCAAGTTGTCCTTATTATTTTGTAATAGCTATCGACATTTTTTAAGGAAACCACTTATCATGAACACGTCTCTTTTTTTAATTTTAATATGATGAATACATGTAAATGGAAATTGTAACACACAGTAGTTGAAAGGTGCTCAAGATTTTTTTCACATTAAGTGTGTTAAATGTGAAATTTTATATGCCGATTTCTATTGAACCTCAAATCCCTTTATGGCAGTGTTATTTTTGACCGTTTTGTTTAACAGAGCAAAAATATACAATCATCAGCTACGAGAGGCTTAGCTAGTTTTACAGTTTAAACGAACGTTTTTTTTACTTTTTAAAATTTACCTTTCCTTACTTTTTTTGCTTTTAAAATGTTCACCAGAGGGTCATGATAGATAAGGGAGGGGATAGTTTGTAAAACCGGTTTAACCCAACCAGTACCAAGCCAGACTATCCTCACTTTGTGTTTTGTTATCTTTTATGTTATTTTTTTGTCTAAGGGCCTATGGATTGGATGGACTTTACTATTTCATGGTTGATCTTCCGTGTTGTCCGTTTTGTTGTTTACTTGTTCAGTTTGATGTACTAAATTAAGGACGGTTTTAGTTTATGTCATATTGCATGTATTAAAAATAACTTACGTTTCCATTTTCTACGTCTTTCTTTCCTGGAGATGGCTTACAATATTTGCAAGATAAAGATAGTAGTAGGAAGGTGGTGAAGGTCGAGCCTAAAATGTAATGCAAAATAATTTACACTTAGATTGCACTTGCAGGCAGGTTACATTTTATTATATATATTTTTAATATGCATTTGAAAAATTTATAAAATTAAGATCGAATATTGGTTGGAACGAAAAAAACTCTGAATTCATACTATTGAATATTGATGCGCCAAAAAAAAGAAGAAAAAAAAACACCTTGAATACATGGAAAAAATAGACAAAACATTTGAAAGATAATTTATACACTAATTAGCTTTATGTAGATTGTCCAAAAAAAACTTTACATAGTACAAGTAGGTAATCAAGGGGTTTGAATAAAAACACCACATATTAAATTTACATAAAAAGCAACATACAAAAATGAAAAATGGAAACACAAGAAAAACATTGAACAAAGATATGAAAATAATAAGAGAAAATGTGCGCTTAAAAGTTGTCAATTCATAAAATGCATGAGGGGAATTGATTTTGAGACTTTTATATAAGATGATCAATACATTGTTTAAGATGGAAACCTTTCGTTATTGGATATGGTTTAAGGGATACTCTAAGAGCGTGTTATGGGTGATTTCGCGAAAAGAAGTTTACTTCATCCTAAAATTTCACTAAGAGGATTATGAGGAAGATCGAGTAAAATGAACATGCTACAACTTCCACTGCAAACTGGTTGACTTTAACGTAGTTACAAAGAAATGAAACAGCTTACCTTCACTTTTTCGTTCCATGTTCTTGTGTCCATATATAAGTATTACTAATAAAGCTAGTAGCAATATAATACAGACGATTAAAAAAATTATAAATAATGGTTTTTGATAATCTCCGAGGTTCTTTGCACTGTTAAACCAGACTATTTTTGTACTATTCTCATCTCCTACAGAAAAAAAAATATTGGCAAAAATGAACAAAAAATTTCCTTTATTTTGGTTTCCACATTAGAATATCCAACAGTTAAGATACAATTCTACGAGAACAATCTTGGACGCAGAAGTTGTGCACATTTTGTCGATTTAATACTCACCAGTCGTGTTCAAGGCTTAAAATGTTGAAAACCAAAACAACAATTCAAAATATTGAAGAGCAAATTAAAAAATGGTGAAATGACTAAAACGGGTAAAATTAATGAAGCGGATTTAATCAATCAGAGCAACAAATATATGTACACGTTTTACCTTTCAAATTATAAGTTGTTAAATGTACCGCGGTTATCTGCAAATGTATTACACTTCTTTTACTGTTTATTGTAAGCACACCTTCCTATGTATCCGGGCTCATTCCGAATTTTATACTAATTATAACATTTTTTTTTGGAATATGTATTAGCACTTTTTCAATTGTCCATTGGATATAATTTAAGATTTCATCTCTGTATTTTATTTATTTATCTGGTTTATTTTCTGATAGTGAGCTATTTCATAAATCTTTATAAAGAATAATATAAGGCATTTGAAAATTAACATATTGAAATGACATATACACGATGGCTCTATTCACGACAGTTTAATACAAAAAATATATTGAAATACTTGAAATATTTTTTCTGACACATATGTATATTTAAAGCGTAATAGTGCCATTTTGTATGATTTAAACGTAAGGATTTTGGATAAAATTAAAAACATTTTATGAAATAAAACCACGCAAAGTTTATTCTAATTGAAGACTGGGACACACAGAGAATTTACTAAACGGAAGGGAAAGTGGATTGCGCTACCCCCTCAAAAAAATGAGTAAAATAATGATAGAGAGTATTTTACAATCGTTTTTATTCATTTCCAATACATTTTTGTACCTCAACAAAATCTTTATAATCAAGCAATGACTGGATCCCTATTGATTTTAATTACCCACCCTGTCTCAGATAATTCTTCAGTTTTATCAATGTAACTCTCTTTTTGAATTTTTTTTTATAAACTAGAGGCTCAGAGGGCTGATCTTGTATCGCTCACCTGGCATAAAAGCCATTTTTATTGATGTACCTCTAAGAGAGAAGTCACTTCTCCCTATCATTATGAAGTGTGCTAAGCCTTGTAGGAACCAAATCTTTCTTCATCAAGGTCCTTCTACTTACAGGTCAGCATATTCTAAAATTTGGTGGTTCTCCAGAAGATTTTTGCATGTATTTCCCATAGGTTCTTATGTTAACCTAATTTCTCTGCTGAAGGACATTTTGAATTAGGGATCGGCAATACTTGGTGAGCAAATTAAGGGGAACATTCCAACTATATATGGTTTCAAGCAATTCTGCGGTTCTGTATATTTTTGCTACATGTCAGACACTTTCTGTCCAGTTTAGCTCTATTTGGCCAAGCAGTTTAAGAGAAAATTTTCTTAAATCAACAAATCTGAAACAAGAATTGCCCATGGCGGCCATGTTTATCGCCTGATCTGTACAAAACGAGGAAACTTTGTAGAAAACCCTCCAACAGATGCTTCCCGTCAAGTCTCGTTCCCTTTGGCCAAGCGGTTTCAAGGACGAAAATTATCAACCGATGAAAGACAAGAACTGCCCATGATGGCCATGTTTGTTGCCTGATCAGGACGAAATGAGGAAACTTTGTATAGAACCTCCCAATTAGATGCTTTCTGTCAAGTTTTGTTCCATTTGACCAAGCGACTTCAGAGGAGAAGATTTTTTATATCAGATTCTGTAGAGTTTTGTTACATGTCATAGACACTTTCTGTCAAGTTTAGCTCTATTTGGCGCAGCAATTTAAGAGAAAAAACTATTTTTGTATATCAGAAAATAAGAAACAAGAACTGCTCATGCCGACCATCTTTGTATTCCGATCTGGACAAAATGAGGAAACGTTACAAAGGACCTCCCATATATGCTTCCTGTGAGGTTTCGTTCCATTTAGGCAAACGATTTCAGAGGAGAAGATTCTTTCATATAAGCCAATCAGAAACAACAACTACCAATGGTGACCATGTATTTACTCCGTTTGGAATGACATAAAGAAATTTTTTTAAGAACCTCCCATAGATGCTTCCTGTCTAGTTTTGTTCCATTTGGCCAAGCAGTTCCACAAAAAAAAAAAAAAAAAAAAAAAAAAAATCAACCAATGAGAAACAAGAATTGCCTATGGCGGCCATGTTTTTTTACCGATCGGGACGAAATGAGGAAACTTTGTAAAGAATCCCCATAGATGCTTTCTGTCAAGTTTAGTTCTATTTGGCCAAGCAATTTCAGAGGAGAAGATTTTTTTTATATCAACCAATCAGAAACAAGAACTGCCCATGGCGGCCATATTTGTAGTCCAATCGAAACTTTATAAAGTACCTCGCATATATGCTTCCTGTCAAGTTGTGTTCTATTTGCCCCAGCAGTTTCAGAGGAGATTTTGAAAACTCAGCCAATCAGAAACAACAATTGCCCATGGCGGCCATGTTTGTTGTTCGATCAAGACGAAATGAGCAATATTTATAAAGGGCCTTACATATATACTTCCTGCCAAATTTAATTCCATTTGGCCCAGTGGTTTCAGAGGAGAAGATTAAAATGTGAAAAGTTAACGGACTGACGACGGACGCCAAGTGATGACAAAAGCTCACAAGGCCTTTGGCCAGGTGACCTAAAAAAATGCATTTATGCCGAATTGGAAGCACACTTGGCATCCTTAGTTGGTCCTATTTCAAAATATTGTCCGATAGATGGCCGCCAACACCGAACATAGTTTAACACAACACCCTTTTTGAAAAAGTTCATTGAAAAATCTCTTGGTGTGAATCGAGTGTGTTAATTTTGGTCCTATTTCAGAGATTTTCCGATTACTCCCATAGTGAACTAAGATACAAACGCACTTAGTTTATTATAAAAATTCACTTAAAATTCTTAGAAAACCAGATTTGCCAACAATGGTCCTTACTATCAAGGTACCCTTGTGAAATATTTTTCTTTCTTTTTAAAAAAAAAGAGAAATAAGTGTATTGCAATTTTCTAACAGTTTAACAATTTACAGCGAAGATACATTTATTTCTGGTAAAAATCAGTAGATGTTATATTACTATAAATGACGGTCTTGTCTGGGCCAAAAAGCAAGCCTGAACAAGCCTGATGTGTTCTGTTAAAAACCACAAGCACGACAAATAAAAACAGAAAACTAAAAATCAATGAACAACACAAACTCCTTTAAAAACCAGGAGTGAACCCAGGTGCTCCGGAAGGGTAAGCAGTTCCTTCTCCGTATATGGCACCCGTCGTGAAGTTCAACAATGTCCATCCGGTGGAAGTCACAAATCGGCGGAGGTACATGAAATGTTACAACAGGTTGAACAGGTCCAACATCATCTTAGTTATTGGAACACTGTAACGGTCAATCAATTCGTGATGATGACCGTAAAATTTCCTAAGTGATGACATCAACTTATCCCTGATAAAACCCCGTTTAAGATGCTTTTGTGACAGAACTTCTATCAACCAAATATTGTGGGTCTAGGTACAAATGCAGTACAGTTGCTGAGTAATAGACTAAATCCTGAAAATGTATATTAAGTCCGTAATGCATGACATTCAGGTCAAGTTCAGCTGACAGGTGTTAGACCGACATGTACCCACTAAGGAACTATCTATTGACCAAATATGGTGGGTCTATGTATTAAAGTTGTTGAGAAATCTCGCAAATACGACAAGCATGAAATTGAGGTCAAAGTCCATATAAAGGTGACAGACTTGCAAGAACCCACTAAGAACTATCTATAGACCAAACATGGTAGGTCTAGGTATTAGAGTTGCTGAAAAATTAACTTAATCAAAAACTTGAATCAAAGTACTCAATCATGAAATTGAGGTCAAGGTCCAAATACAAGTGTCATACTGGCAGGTCAAGAACATCAAGAACTATCAATAGACCAAACACAGTGGGTCTAGGTATTACAGTTTCTAAGAAATGGACTTAATCACGAAAATGTGACGCAAGTCAGTCAAGCCTGAAATTGAGGTCAAGGTCAAAATGCAGGTGTCAAACTGACATGTACCCACCAAGAACTATCTATTGACCAATTATGGTGGGTCCAGGTAACTAGTTGCTGAGAAATGGACTTAACCACGAAAATGTGATAGGCCAGGTGTCAGACTGTCATGTACCCACTAAGAACTATCTATAGACCAAACATGGTTGGCGTAGGTATTACAGTTGTTGAGAAATGGATTTAACTACGAAACTTGGACCCAAATTTAACATTTATGTTTATGAAGTCAGCGAACCATGAAAATGAGGTCAGAGTCACAAGTCAAGTATACTGTGGTAAACCTTATACTATCAGCTATCTGTCGACCATAAATCTTAATTGTAGGTATTATTTGTGCAAAGTTATTAAAGATTGTAAAAAAGTTTACGCCGCCGATACAGGAAAGTAATACCTATATCTCGCCTTCGCGACTTTTCGTCGCAGGCGAGACAAAACTTGAAATGTACCATGTGATTTGTTATAATTGAAAACTATGCAATCTTTTAAATTAATGAAATTTGACGATGACATTGATTGTTATAGTTAATTTTCTTGTCCTTGGCACATACAGTGTATGACGGAACATAGGAGCTCAACCTACAGAAGTGTCCAGAGAGCCCCCAAAAGGTGGATATGAGAGGTTATTGTCAGTCATAATACGGAAAGCCTGACTTGGATCAGAGTAGGTAACGTGTTTGGAGAATGCCACGCTAAAGAACAGTCAAAATCGGTTCTCCTTTGTGTTCCGTCCGCACCTATATCTAAGTTGTGTTGGATGTATTGTTGAACTGATTTTCGTCCCGAGGATGCACGGAATATTTGCCACTGGACGTTAAGCAAACAGGGACATGTATCAATCATTATTCTCTTGTCATGTGATCTTCACAGTCTATGGCAAGACATTTCCACATCATTGTAACTGCATGTTAGCTTCTAATCCAAAATCTTCCTTTAAGGGGTGATTATTAGTTTGCATTGATTAACATCATACAATTATGGCCCTCTCAGGAGGGGACATCCAGAATTGTCCACTTGTGAGGGCGGTCTTCGCGAGGACTTTAGCCCGTTGACAATTCTGGATATCCTCCGACTAAGAGGGCCATAATAGTTTTATTAAACCGAGCTTCTTGGTGACACACAAATTTAAACAAAAAAATCATTTTTGACCCAATTAGGACCGAGTATGGCAAAATACTTGTACATATATACTCGAAGAGTGTAATGGCAGATTTTGTAGACCGTTTTGTGTTTTGTGCATCCTTGTCTATAAGTATTCTATGGAAATCTTCGTCGCTTTCCTGACATGGACATGTTGAAAATGAAAGCAAGCAAACACGTGACCAGAGGAAAAAGCGATTGGAAAATAGATATATCCGGGGAGACAATACTATTATCACCCTGGAGTGGAGATATTTTTCGGGGTTGTCAGAGGAAACATTCCAATTGTAAACTTCACGTGGTCAATTATCTATCCAATTAGATACTGTTTTAAATAGTGAGGTTTAATAATCTTAGATGTATCCTAGGACATATCTTTGGATATTTTCGAAAAACCTAGCCCGGGAATTTTTTAGTATTACTGATTTGAGAGAATAATTACCTTCAAAAGTTGTGCTTACAGTAATGGTTGCCGTGAAGGAGCTGTTACCAATACTGTTGAAAGCATTCATTTTAATGTTATACAACGTTCCTTTTCTAAGGTTTTCCAGCGTAGCATACTGTGGATCCTTTTCTGATCCCTGATGTTGAAACTCGATTATTTTCCATTTTATTTCTGTTTCTTCAGCAATTCCATACATTATACAGTACGAGTGCACAGAAGTTACATGTATACTTGTTTCAGAAAACCACCGTAGAGTCAGCGTTGTATTATTCGTCTGTATAAGAACAGGACGGCTGGGCTTCCTAGGAGGACCTAATAAGATGCACAATTATAGTAATAGCCAAACAATTGAATAAATACAAGTATCTTATTAAATTATATATATTTGTCTTTGAGAAAATATCTCTGTCTTTGGCTTTAACCTTCATGTAGTTTAACAATTCTAATCTGTTCGCCATCATTTTCTGTTTTTATTTTGCCTTTTGACCACTTTCGGTCTCGAGCATAAAGATGAGTGATTAATCGATGAAATGTACACATTGTGCACCAAAATTGTAATATACTAATGAAAAAAAATAGCGCATAAGTTAATATTTCGGCATACGATTCAGTATCAAATATATATATATAAAAGTCTGAATTACAGATAAACTTCAAGTTAACATAATATCTGCTCTAGGACCAACAAAGCCAGGACAGTTTGGATCAGTCCAGTGACGGTCCACACGAGATTTGAAAGCAGATTAGGACAAGTTCAAATCTGGTCTACCAGCAATAATGGTTTATTGATTTTTCAAATCTATGGTCCGATTTATTCAACTGCGCATGTGCAATTCCCGGGATAAAAAGAAAGAAATGTCCAAAATCATCCATCCAGAAACCATCTGTGATAATTTATACATATATCGGTCGTACGATAAATAAAATTTTGTCATGTCGTTGCTTTTAATCGATAAATTCATTGATACCAATTTTGATGCAGAATATGTGGGCAATTCGTCAATGTACGACTTATCAGTTGTGCTCAAGGCCTAAAATTTGTAAACTTAAACAATAAATCTAGAATACTTGTATGTGATCATCACAAAGGGCCCCGCTGCATATATTTTGTTGTAGAGAACAGAAAAATATTTCAAGTGACTGATAGTGCATTGCCAATATACAACGTCCATTAATATGAATATTTTGCCCCCTTCTTGTGCTTTCTTATCATTTTTTTTTTACTAAAGTTGGTTTATCACTTCTGCCCTTAAAAGTGTACTTTTTTAGTCAAAGTTCCAAGTGCACGTTCGAAACCCACTCCAAAATAGCCATGCGGTCCTTTTGTCCCATTAATCAAAGGGCGCATTCAAAACCTGCGTTGAAATTCCCCTTAAAATAGTCATGACTATTTTGCCCCCTTTCCTGTGATTTTTTTTACTGACGTTGGTTTAACATCGCTTATTTACTAGTCGATTGGGACAGAGTGATAAAAATATCAAGGTACCTCTTCAAACTTGATATCTACCTCAATAACATTTAATGAAGTTAAAGGAGAGACCAACCAAGTAATTCCACTAGAACATACCCCTCCAATGAATATCTCATCCTCTTTTTAAATTCCCGCGTGAATTCAATCTCGTTTTGATAATCATGAGTTATGAAATTTCTGGTTTCCAAATCTTCTGGAAAAAATATAACTTAGTGTTTCCTTTTTATAACATGAGATGTATGTAGTTGATCCACTTTCTCCGCCGGCAAATAGGCGAATAGTAAATGTGGGCTTACACTTATCCTTGAATTTTAAAATTTGGTAATCATTACTGGGATAATTTAAAGTACTGGGGAGAGAGTGTAAAAGCTTACCGTTAATTTCAAAAGGTGTTTTTTTTAATCATATCTAATTAAATCATTTACCGGAAGTCCAAATGGTATCGGAGTAATACGAGGAGCAATAGGATATGTAGACGTACCGAATAAACCACCTATAGAGTAATTATAAGTGTATCTGTCTAAAGGAGGTATATTACTAACTGCAGGACTTATATATGCTGATATTGCTCCTCAGGAGTTAACGTGAATTTCTTTACTTCATACCCTGCATCTCCCCTTATAATATCTACCAGATATTTAGCGATATAACACATTCGGAATTCGATATTCCCACTAGAAAACACTCGTATCCACTCTGCCAGACTATCGGGGCCCTATAGTCTGCTATCTCGCTTCCAAAATCGTTCCAAGTATAACACTCCATGAAAAATCTTGAACATTTTAAATCAATGTCAATACTAGCAGTCATTTTTTTTTAAAGAGTCCAATGATATCTCACTCCTCAAGTAACCTAGCTTCATATTTTATGTCGGAGCCAATTATAGAATTACTATTCCTGTTTGGAAAGATAGTTCGGAACCGTAATCCTGCATATAATACTGGATTTCTTTTCCAATATCTCGTAAAAAGCGGTTCAAGGAGCGAGTCGGTTTTTCTAATTCTACCACTGCTAACTGACTCTTTTCAGTTATATTCATAAGGTAATACCTCCTCCCTGTTACCCAATCTGAATTAATTTCCACAAACAAGTCGCGTTATTCTTTATTCTTTCCACATGGAACAGTTTCATCTCATTTCTAATATCATTTCTTATTATTAAAAATATTAAATTTGAGGCTCCTGGCTGATCTATTTCAAATTTGATCACGAATTGGGTAGGTGCAGGTCTTTCTCCTCCTACTTCATAAAAGTCCAGGTGTATACCCAGTTCGCTTTTAATCCTATCTTTAGTAACTAAGTATGTATCGTCTTCATGTTGAGATTGAATTCACACGGAAATTTGAAAAAGATGATGAGATATTCATTGGAGGGATATGTTCTAGTGGAATTACTTGGTTGGTCTCTCCTTTAACTTCATTAAATGTTATTGAGGTAGATATAAAGTTTGAAGAGGTCCTTTGACTAATGGGACAAAGGAACCGCATGGCTATTTTGGTGTGGGTTTCGAACGTGCCATAGGAACTTTGATTAAAAAAAGTACACTTTTAAGGGCAGCAGTGATAAACCAACTTTAGTAAAAAAAATAAAAATAAATTACAAGGAAAGGGGCAAAATAGTCATATGACTATTTTGAGGGTTTTTTCGAATGAGCTGTTGGAACTTCGATTAAAAAAGTACTTTTTTGGTTTCTTAACTACTGCCCCTAGGGCTAAAGCCTTCGGGGCCGATATCAAGGTCTCGGGCTGTTAACAAGGGCAATATGAAAAATACTATTTTATATTCCAATTAATTTCTCAAGTAACTTGGAAAGCCTGAAATCCTTTAGTTCGTAATCTCCAAACTATTGCTAGATTTAAAAACTCCATAAATGTAAGCCTGAAATTTATACTAAACCCGCTTGTATTACACTGTTGGCTGCAGACTCCTTAATATACTTTATACCAAACTTCGACATAGATGCTGTTAACTAAATTCAAATTTATTTAGTTTAAGTTTGGGGTTTGTGCATGTGACTATGTGGTCGAAGACTCAATACATTATTTATTCGAATGTTCTTTATTTTCCTTAGCACGCGAACAATTAAAAACTAGTCTAAAATTTCTAGATAAACAAAACATTGAACGATACATTATCTGCTGACTTAAATGTGCTGATATTCAAATTCATGCAATTTCTCATATATTGCTGATGCATGTGTAATATAAGTTTACACAGTATTTGCAGAGGACATATGTAACCTGTTATAATTTGTGTCAGATTCTTTTGCTTATTTCACAATAAAATATGTTTAAACTAAGAATAAATTGATCTAAAATACATATAATTGTTGAAGCAGAAAATATTTATTATCTTTGTTATTGGAATACATAATGAATTAAAAGAAAGATTAAAAAAAAATTGTCATTTTAGAATTCATCTAATTCCTACACTATACTTTCAATTACTCCAAACCGAAAAAAAAGAAATAGTTAAATTCTTAGGTTTTATGTATGCTAATACGTATCTTTATAGCTGAATTAATATTGTTCAACTTAATCAAATTAATCTCTCAGTTTAGCATGTATAATCATCACGCCTTTGATGCGGTTTACAAATTATTTCTTTTAATATAAAGATTGTAGACTGAGCATGTGCCGTCCTTTCATCCAAAGCAGAGATTGATTTGGTCTTGGGTCCTGTCCTGGTCGTAAAAAGAGGTTCTTATGACAATCTTTGTTCTCAAGTTAACTTTGTGCGAATATTGGGACAAAACAGAACAGTCATAAATCTCTGGTACAAGTTAACTTAAAACGGTCATAATCTCTACTTACAAAGTCTGCGTGGAGGTTAGGCTAATAAAGAGCTGTACTGTACATACATTACTTATGGTCATGGAATTAAGTTCGAAACGAGTAGTACAATATGTTAGTAATCTATAGTCTGCTTCAAGTTGGATGATTATGAATAAATGAAACTAAATGTAAACTATAGTCTTTTTCAAGTCTATAGAATGAATTAATTTGATGGGAAATATCCGAATAAATTAAATGAAGTATCTACGAATAACGAACATGTAAAAGGCGAAAATATATAACCACAAATATAAGTAGATACATATACTCAACATACATGTATCAACAAAGTAAAATATATCATAACAGAAGAAATGTCAGAATACTCAGAACAAAAAAAAAGAGAGTTGGCTTTCAATTGTTTCTTGGTTATCCCCAAATAGGACAAATACTTTGTTACACAATGATGGCATTCTCTACCAACTGTCGAAACATATGAGTAACAAACTAATTTATGAAAATAAACGAATAAAACTTACATTTATATGGAAAGGTTCTTGTCAAATCAACGTTATCATGTGTGAGGCCGCTCCTAAATGTTAAGAAATAATGTTTCGAAGTTAAAAAATGTGAAATCCATTAGTTACATCTACAATGTATAACATTTGTAGGTCACTGACATTCATAGTAGAAATTCTGACTTCCGGACACACACAATCACCTAGACAAATTAAAACATTTATTACAGAATATTTTAATATTGAATGTAACGCGTCATTTTATTGCTAAACCTGTTTTTGTCTATCATGCCACAGATTAAAGAGGACAAATATACCTAAGGAGCAAACCAGACAAAAAATACAATCCATTAGACAGACAAACCCGGAAAGACAAATGAACAGCCACAAGCACAAAAATAAACAATGAAGAGTAAAAATATATTTCCACCAATTCGATATAAAACATGTACGAACTTCCTCTAAATGAATAACTGTATACAATACATTGAAATACAAACATTTCTGTCGTTAATAACGTCTTTTTCTACAGGATAAATCAGTAATACTCTTATTATAAAGACCGATCGAGCATTTTTATAAACACGATAAGGCCAGCATATCATCAGAGACCTTTGTTAAAAGATATTTACATTGTTTAAATATTTCTTGCTTCAGATATTGCCAGAAATAAGCAGAACAAACTAACATTTAAATTTTCCAAAAAATATACCCTAGGAGCAAATAAAAAACGCAATCCATTTGACAGACAAACCCGGAAGGATAAATGAACAAGCACAACAAATAAACACTAAAAACTAAAAATTAGACACGAAGTAAAATTCAACCGGAAATATATCCAATCTATTAAAAAATACATCAACAGAAGTATAAACAATGGAAGCTCCTAGTTACTGACAGAAAGCTGAGGACATAAAATGGTTGACAAAATTATAAGGCTGTCAGTCACAATAAATGCAAAACCCAAAATAAGGTTTGGAATTATTTAAGACCAGAGGCTTAAGAGCCTGTATCGTTCACCTGATATATCAAAAACAAATTTTGTAGAAGACTCTTAAATGAGGTTTCCAGCAAATTTTGTTTTTAAACGCTTAAGTGGTTCAGAGAAGGAAGAATTTTAAAACATTTTCCTCATATGGTTCAATGTTAAAGAATATTCTGTGATGGTGGCGGTCTTGAATTTCAGATCATCACAAAAAACTCAAAATTAGAAGATAACCACCCTAATATTATTTGTGAACGATTTGGTCTAAATCTGTGGAATTGCTTCCAAGAAAAATCTGTTTGTATGTATTTTTCATATGGTTCTATGTTAAACTATGTTCTGTGGTGGTGGCCATCTTGGATTTCGGATTGGCACCAAAAACTCAGAACTTATAGAGGACGACCCTATAATTTCTGGTTTCTATGTTGAGACGGTTTCCTAAAAGAAGATGTTTGTATGTAGTATTTGTTTCCCATAGGGTTCTATGTTAAATTATGTTCCACTGTGGCGGCCATCTTCGATTTCAGATCAGCACCAACAACTCAAAATTAGTAGAGGATCACCCTAGGATCATTTGTGCATGATTTGGTATGTTTGTGTGAGACGGTTTTTGAGAAGAAGCTATTTGTATGTATCCGATCAGCAATAAAAACTCCAACTTTGTAAAGTACCACCCAATGAACATTCTCGCCAAGTTTTGTTCCAATTGGCCAAGTGGTTTCAGAGAAGAGGATTAAAATATCAAAAGTTTACAAACGACGACAACGACAACGACGACTATGACAACAACGACGGACGCAAAGTGATGACAATACCTAACGTGACCCTTTGGGTCAGGTGAGCTAAAAATGGATTCAACCTAACCAGGAGAGAAAACTCAGTGAAGAATATGTGACTGAACGAACATTTAACATTAATGGAGGGATGGGTTTTCTCTAAAAAAAGACTTTGGAGTGAACCAAAAAAATATGATCAGGAGGAAGGAAAAAATAAACTATTTATGTTTATTTTGATATTATCGACGAGAAACAATGGCTACTCTACTGTACTCTTGTTCCTTTTATTGGCTTAAACCAAAAGTTGAAAAATGGGAGTTTTTGTTTTTGATTGTAAAGAAAATAATAAAGTGGAAAGTACAGCCGGGTCAATGAATGGCAATTTTGTTTGGAATATATTTTTTAAAAGAGCTAGGAAATTTCATTATTGCCCGAATTATGTTCATTAAAAGATGAAAAAATCTTCATCAGATTACAGGAAATAAGCCTAATGCCGGAAATTTGTAGTCAATAACTTACTGTCTACTCAGCTTATTTTAAGGCATATGATTTAAGGTTAATGCCTCATTTTACTTATTGCCGCTAACTTATACACTAAAAGTTGAAGTCAAAACTATGTAATAGTAAAATATCCGTTTGCAGACCATGTACACATAAATTATCACAGGATTATGAAACTTACAAAATGCCGGCGTCACCAAGGGATGATATAGATCTGCATCTATTGTTACACTGAACGTAGTTTTCGTCTATATTATCCTGCAGGTAATCACTGCTGTTAATCCAAGCACAGTGTGGATCTTTTACACATGTATCAATCCATCTGTGTTGCTCACAGTTTATTACCTTGATTCGTCTGATAGAAGTGTCGGTTCCTATATATACAGAATCACCCTGCAAATATTGAAATGACTTGAGTGATGAACAACATTAATAGAACTACCCGCTAAATACAAAATGCTACCCAATGACATTTATGGGTTGTCATCAATGAGTAATCAATTATTATGGCGTTACAAAATAAAAAATTAACATACAGAAATTATACATCTGAGGCAAGGAATAACCACTAAAAAATTCGGGTCAGTCATACGAACATTCGATTCTACATGTATATTATATTTTACGAAAATGGAGAACATCTAATGACAATCAACACATGTTCAAGAAAAACCCATAATGTTGATACTGTAAATGTGCTATTAAACGTTAAATGTGTGTACATTTAGCTTAAGATGAGAGACTAAAATTACTTCCCAGATAAATAACAGTAAACATTGAAATATCTTTTTTTTAAATTACGCTTTGACAAAAATATACAACATGAATCTAAAGGTAAAATTGATGTGGCATATAACTGAATTACATGCACATGTATGCGTTAATCTTTAGATCCGAATGGATTACAGTTTTATTAAGTAAATATTAAATATTTGCTTTATACTTACATGCTGTTTTATTGACCAAATTATGTTTTCAGAACTTTCAATTGTGTAGTTACTTGAAATGTAACTATTACCATTCTTTGAAAACACCTTATAAATTTTTCCAGTATCTGAAGAATAAGTATAGGAAAGTACATTCTCTTGTCTAATCTAAAGGACATAAATCTCACAGATCAGGCAGGGAAATGTTTTATGAGATTTACACAATAGTAATAAATTAGTTTTGGATGATTTTCACTTGTAATTGTATGGTCATAAAACTGATAAAACCTCCAAACTGTCAGACCTGTTCATATGATCTTCTATATTTTCAAAATATGGTATGGACATTCTGTAGATTACATGACAGCATTATTAGATATCTTTGTTTTAATTACTATATGATTTTGTATGGATTTTAAAACCTCTGCCACCGTATCATTTAACGAGGGTTTGTGACCAATTCAAATTCTGCTGATAAAAGATACATCTATTGAGTAAATCATAATATTATAAGATAAATTTTAGATTTACAGAATTAGTTCAGCCTATAGAGTTTGTCATTTTATTTTTAGATTTCATACTGGACAAACCATTACGACTTTTTGAGGAAATAAGTACTCCTGTACTCACTAGATGCTGCATAAAACACAATTTCTGTCATATTTCTGTGTAACTCAAGTCGTTGAAGTTCTTCGTCCTCCAAGACAAATATCGGCTTTCCATTTAAAGGTTGAACTGTCTGATGCATTAATGGATGATCAACAATAAACTGCAGGACATCGTTGGGTACAGACAAGGAATTATTTGTGCACTGAAATTAAAAAAAAAAAAAACAATGAACAAGCGAGGTTATACCTTGAGCTACTTATTTTGCTTTTACATTTTATCTACGTGTACCTTTTGCATGAGAAGATTATTTGGCTCATGTCGCTCAGCATTAGGTAAAACAGCTCACTTGCTAGCACTTCCGTGACGAGTGAAATTGATAAGTAATATGTACGTGTACACTTATAAACTAAGAAGTATCTATTCCCTCTCTTCTGTTCTAAATTCTACTGTAATAATAACATCTCGTAAAAACTGTCTTTTTATATTAATATAAATTGACATTGGTAACATTAAAGCATTAAATAACTATTTGTACTTGATAAGTGATCGGTTTTCATACATTTTTGATTGTGGTTAATTTAACAATTTTCTAAAAATATACCTCTCCAGGTCTTGGGGTGGGAACATTAGTTGCTTCTTTCCAGAAAGATTCTGCATTTTCTTGTTCTTTGAAAGGGCCTTCTAAAACGGTTTCGACAGTAGATACGTCAAATGCACATATTGCTGAACCTGATAATCCAGATGTTCTAAAAAGAAGAAAAGTGATAATAGTGTTTCATATATCATAAAACGGCCAAGACTCCTCCGTGAAATGGCCAAATTACTGTCAACATGGCTTTAAACTCTAGTCAACCAATCAATCAACCAACCAAGATTCCTCTGACGTCACGTCGATTGTTTTAATTTAAAATTTGAATTCTTCATTTCTATAGTTTAATCGGAATGTAAGAGCCTTGGTCGAAGCACATTTTGTATTAAGCGCTTCATACTCAAAATGTGCACACGATCAAGGCTTGTACATATAGAATAATTACAATTTTTCTTCTGATAATGACTTTATCAGGTTTCTTATAGGGCGAGCCCGTATTTATTTCAACTTGTACAAAGAAAAGAACCCAATGAATTAAACTATAAAACTTTGGTCGATTTCTGTTCTCCATCTAGGCTTGTGTGTAAGGATGTAGAAATTTTATAACATTAGACAAAATATGTCCTTGGATGTTGTTATCTTGTAAACAAATCGAAACATGTGTTATCCTGTATGTGTCTGTCACAAACCTGAACTCTGTGTTTTAGTAATCGTTCCTGTTCTCCTTATGTTTCGAACCTACGCAGAATTTGTCATAGATTTTTGTCCCCCGCCGTGACGGAGGGCGTGGGATATAGAAATGCTGATGTTCGTCAGTCAGTCCGAAAATCATCACCGACAGATTAGTTTTCTCGTAGTTAATCTACTTGGAACAGTAAACATATGGAAAAAATGACTTTGTGAGCACTGTGATGCTTATATACAGTGTATCATCACAGATTTACATGAAATTCGTTCAAGGTTTCACATCATTATTGTCACAGACGATTTCAGTTCAGTAATTTTGCAACTTTCTGTTCTATTATTTATGTAAAGTTTCAGTTCGCGTGACAATTGTTTCAACTGTTTATTAGTTAAACTCACAGCCGCGATTATTGCGTAATAGGAGCTAAATACAAATATTTATAATCATAAAGACAGCAAACAAATCGAGCGACACTATGTACATAGATACAAAACAAAGGTCAAGGTAATTTACATACTTTTTCAAAACAACGAACACGTGGAACAAGTAATATTATATAAAAATGCGACTGGATTACATATTTTTCAATTTTTTTTCCCGATGATCAAACTCTAAACTATCAACAACGTTTGGTAATAAACATACACTTGTACTTTCTGGGATTGTTCTAGGCTGTTAGCTTGACAACATTAACCTAATCTTCTTTCATTACTATTGCAATCTACGTTATAATCTCAATCAATTACCCGGGGGAGTAACATGTAAAAAAAAATGCATAAAAATAAGATTTTCTTCTGAACTGCCAATATCGAAAAATATTACAGCTAAACACTTACCGAGTGGTAAACAGCCCATAGAAGACATTGTCTCTAATAACTATATCCTCTGAAAGTATATCTATACTGAACCGCAAAAGAAACGTCGCTTTTTCAAAATGTTAGCAAAATTCAAAATAAATATTAATTAATGATTTTTATATAATCAGTATTACGATTACATCACCAGGTAAGATTAAATTACCTGTGAATTAAATTTTCGGTTGAATAATTTTCAGTTGATATCGTAGAGCGACCGTACCTAAAACCGCTCGTGGGACACACTTGGCGGTAATTTTTCTTAAATCTTAAATGTTCGTGAAATTCATGCTCCTTTATGGGTATAAAAGGCCGGAGAAAATTAAAGAGTGTTAGTATCAGTATTGACACAGAAGCTATGCCACGTCTGACTCCACAACAGAGAGAACAGGCCATTGGTCGATTGGATGCTGGGCAATCTGCCAGAGTTATTGCCAACGACTTCAACTGTGCTGTTCGAACAATTGAACGTCTACGGACACGGTACAATGCAACAAACAGCACAAATGACCGTCCACGGAGTGGTAGACCCCAAGTCACTACCCCTAGACAGAATAGAGGCATTGTTCGTCACCATTTGATGAATCGGTTCACCCCAGCTGCCGAAACTGCCAGAAACACTGTTGGAACACATGGACGACCCATAAGTGATGATACGGTTCGTCGGCGATTAGCTGCTAGAAACATGAGATGTCGCCGTCCAGCAAGAGGACCTATTCTTACTCCTCGACACCGTCAAGCTCGTCTTCAGTGGGCCACTCAGCGACAGAATTGGCGAAATCGACAATGGCGTAACATCATCTTCTCTGACGAAAGCCGTTACTGCATTTCAACAGCCGATGGCAGAACCAGAGTGTGGAGAAGACGCGGGGAACGTTACGAAGACAGCTGCATTCTGGAAACAGACGCGTGGGGAGGACCTAGCATCATGGTATGGGGTGGAATCGGCCTTAACGTTAAACTTGGTCCAGTCATCTTTCAGAACCTTGGCCCAGGCAGAGGAAATGGCGTAACAGCTGCCCGTTACATCGACCAAGTCTTGACACCCCATGTTCAGCCCCATTTCGCACGTCATCAAAACAAGACTTTCCAACAGGACAATGCACGTGCGCATACCGCAAGAGCCACAAGAGACTTCCTACAGCAGAATAACATTAATGTTATGGATTGGCCGGCTTTGAGTCCAGATTTAAACCCATTGAACATTTATGGGACGAAGTTCAAAGACGGTTGAATAATGAGCAGCCAAGTCCGACAACTGCAGCTGAACTTTCACAAGCGTTTCAGAGAGTATGGGCACGTATTCCGATGGCGTTTATTAATCGGCTCATCAACTCCATGTACCGAAGATGTGCCGCAGTAATTGGTGCCCGTGGAGGACATACACGTTATTAACGGACGTGGGAGCACAGCATTGAAAACATGTGACGTTGCGACAATTGTGACGTTTTTGTGAACATTGTAACCAAAAGACTGTAAATCATTCATTAAATTTTGTAAAAATTAATTTAAAATATATAAATGTCACTTTAAAATAAATGTATGTGAACATGTCATTTTGTGCGACGTTTCTTTTGCGGTTCAGTATATATTTATGAATACATGAACTTAATTCGAATTAACTAAGAAGACGGAAGTCATCAGTTCATAGAAAGATTTACTTTTATGAATTGTTTTCCACGCAGATGGTTTATAGAAAGAAATGAAAATCACAGTAATAAAGTGCAAATCATATCGTTTGTCATAACTTGTAACCAAATTAATATAAGATGTTTTAAACGATATTTCCATTCACCCGGAAAGCCAGGGCATAAAGAGTAGAATTTATAACAATCGCATGAAATGCATTGAAGTATGGATTAGTAATAAGCAATAAAAATCATATTTTAATGATATTGTAATGCATGTATTGTTTTGGCCCTGCCTTCTTGTTCTCCAGAGTTTGTCAGTTGTTTTGATTTACCCTCCTTCGAATATCCCTTCCCTTTGGTATTTCTTGACTTTACTTTAAAAATTCCTGTGTCGTTAAAACACAAGTTGAATTTGAATCTTTAGTTTTCTTTGTCAAAAGTCTATAATTGAGATAATTTACCATTATTGTGTTTTGCCAATGGGGGCATCATCATCTTGCCCTCATCTTTACAGTGCATTCTAAATGAAAAATTTCATATAAAGGGGTATCACATTTGCTTGATGACTTTTTCGTTGTAGGCAAAGCCAAAAGTAATGAACGTATTACAACTTTACATAAATTTTTATGTTTAGCAAAACACATATTTGTTCCAAAAAAATACAAATGATGGAGGAAAAAACTGAATACATGTATAACTATATATGGCATTGAGATGCTTGCCCCTTTACCACAGCGACAGGGTAAGATTGAAAAGGTTGCAACCCTGTTATCTACATATAAAGGCAAGCAAAAAATATCTGTAAAAACATTTAGTCATTATTGGGTCTGCTGAACTTTGCTTATAGGGTCATAATTCCGGACAGAGATTTTTTTACGCAGAACTTTCAATTTAATTACTGGTCACACTTCCCCCATCATAAAATAACTTTAAATTCTGAAGCTAGGTTGGACCTAAGATTTTGGCATAAATTTATTTATGATTACAATGGGAAGTCATGTTTCTTATTTCAGGATTGGTATCTTCCGAGGTAATAAAGTTATTTGTTGATGCTGTAGGGGTTCATTGTTGTTATGCTGCTGTATTTGGCATTAAGTGGTTCTCGGGTAAATGACTTACTGACATGATAGATTTACACATTACTGTCTAAGAGCTTTTTCCTATAGTTGTGACCATTGACTTATGGGATCCTCTACTGTCCAATCGTAAGATCGTATTCTTAACGGATAATGCAGCAGTGGTCGAGATAATAAATAAAACCTCATCAAAAGATAAGAACTGTATGGAACTTATTCGGTGATTGGTTCTGGCCCTTAACTATAACATATATTTTAGATCTAAACATATCCCTGGTAAAACCAATATCATATGTGACCTCCTTTCTCATTTTTCTTTTCAGGAAGCACATCGTCTTGCCCCTTGGCTAAATGCAACGCCAGAAGCTGTTCCGCCTTACCTTTTGCAACTGTAGTTAACAGTTGGTTAACCTTTCAGGTCCTCATTGTCTGTCGCCAGTCTCATCTTATGCTAGAATTTTAAAGGTTTATGAACAATTTTGTTCCAAACATTTTATAAACGAACATATTGTTCCATCTACCCATATAATGATTGCACATTTTATTTCTTATCTATTTACGAAACATTGTCAGCCATCTACGAGTGCGTCCTATGTGTCCGCAATCAGTTTTGTTCACAAAATAAATCTTTTACTAGATCCAACTAATTCCTTTCTAGTGAAAAATATTTTGAAAGACACTCAAAATTATGTCCGTCAACAGACACAAGGCTTCCAATAAAAAAGAAAAGTCTTCTTAAATTGGTAAATGCTCTTACTCCTGTAATCAGTAGTCATTTAAATAGGTACTAGTAAGAGCAATGATAACTTTGGCTTATTTCTGTTTTTTTACGCATAGGGAACATTGCAGGTAAGTGTGACAGAGGTTTCAACAAGGTTCTCCAGTTAAATAATCTAAAGCTGGAGAAAATAAATCAACAAGAATATAATATGACTATTACTATGAAGGATTATTAGCATAGTGATCTTCATCCGAAGACTCTATCCATTGCAATGCCTAAGGGTAGTCCTATTTGTACAGTTATTGCAATGCTGAATATCTGGAGATGTTTAAAGATAAAAAGGGGCCATTGTTTCAATTGTGGTTCACCAGTCAAATCAACATTTTTAATGCATCTTATTGGTCCAAACACACAATGGTATAAGGAACATAGTTTCAAAATAGTTCTGCAACAGTCAGGGGTGTCACTCTTGCAACAATTCAACATATGGGTATGTGGAAATCCAATGCATTTCAGAATTTTACAATTAATTTTTTTTTATTTTTGAGTACTTGATACAGGTCAGCATTGCTTGCTGTATAATCTTTGTTTAGTAACTTTATAGAGGTCAACATGGCTTTCTCTATCGTTTTTCAGTATTTTAATTGTTTTGAATACTTGTTAGAAGTCAATACTGCTTGCTCTATCATTTTTGCATGTCCATATCTCCATTTCACTACTTGGTAGAGGTCACAATGGCTTGCTTTATCATTTTATTATTTTTACATTATATCTATTACATAATAGAATTTACCATTGCTTTTTGTTTTATTTTTAATATAGTTATTAAAAAGGCTTGTTTTGCCATTGCACAAGAATATCATATTTTTATATTTTTATTTTAACGTCAGTAGTGCACTAATATGTATTGGACACATTTTATAATTTCCTGTTTTGAATGTAGAGTATGAATAGCTCGCCAAGCCCTATCATATTATGATTTTGAAACTCAGAGGTCCTCGGGTGGGGGATCCCTTCCAGGAATGCTTGGCAATTTATTAGTCCCACATTTGCATTTCTTCCTGTCATTTATTTATTTGTGTTATATCTGATTAAATAATATCATGACTCAATAATTTGGATTTTTGAATAAATGACTTTTCATTCAAACATTTGGTTTTACTCAAATGTAAACTTACACTCTTCGGTATGATATTGTTGCCGACAATCTTGGTTGACAAAAAATAACTTTCTAGCTGGAAAACTGCAGAAGGATTTATCCGGACAAACCATATACCCCCTATGGGAACGGACTTTCATGATTAAATTAAAAACAGTATTTACAGTATATGCTTCTTAGAATTTCTTTGACACTCTTGGTACGCCATTCATATAGATATTCTTTTTAAACACAAAACTGTCAAAAGTAAAATATCCTAAAAATTTATGAATTAAGTAAAATCGAATCCTGCAATTTTGTGAATTTTGCATTCTGACATTTACAAGACATTTTCATTTGAATATCAGTTACAGTTCTTCTTTTAAAACTAATAAAACACAAAATATATACGTACGTATACTATCAAAATATGTAGGGATCCCTCCAGGAATAGAGCAGTTAAGTCTTGCTTTCTGGTAAGTTGTCCATTTATCTCTCAGTAACGCATTTCCTCCTTGGTCTTTCTGAAATATGATCACACAAAATTGTATCTATCTATATCTGATTATATAACTAAAACGAAAAATTTCATTTAATCCAAAAGGTCCAATTTACATGAAAGATACATGAGAAGATCATAAAAAAATTAACTTTTAACAAGTCGACATACATTTGTATATTGTATAAACTGAAAAATGGTAACTGAATGTAATGATGCAGCTAACAGTTTCTGGAGTGAATAATTTTAAAAAGAAAACATTATTAGGCATGTTTATAGTTCATATGTGTAATAATACATGAAACAGTAGTTTAATACCAGATAATAACCCTTTACAAATTTGATATATGAATTTTGTAAATGGCGAAAAAAATAGCGGATAAAAGCAATATATACTTCAAAAGAAGTTGGTCATTTCCCTTGTATTTATTTCACTTCTAGGGCCATTTTCAAAAAGTCACATAAGGCCTTTCAAAATTTCTAAGGGCATAGTCTGGTATGTGGTCTCTAAACTTTTGCTAATAATAACCAATAAATAAGTTACTTAAAAAATTCTACATACCTGAATATCGCCTTGGGACACAGTTCTAACACAAATTTGCAACATTAATGTCTTAAAGAGAGTGTTTGATTGTGAAGGAAACCAAAACGAATTTTGTAGGCTAACATGTAATGTATCCTCTTTAATATGACAGTAGAATATGTTTGGTTCTGAATTTCCTTCTGGGGGCCTCGGTGGCCGAGTGGTCTTGGTAGTTCGTTATGACTACTAATGATCACTAGCCTGTCAACACTGGGGTTGTGAGTTCGAATCTCACCTGTGGCGGGGTCTGTTCGACTCCGATCTAAATTGACAAGGATTGCCAATTTTCCTACCGAAGGTCGGTGGTTCTCTCCGGGTACTCCGGCTTCCTCCACCAATAAACACTGGCCGCCGCTGCTGAAAACGGCGTAAAACCCCAACTAAACAAACAAACAAATTTCCTTCTTGGCAATATTTCAAAAAGTGATAACAATTGACCCAAATCGACCTTTATCGGTTGAAAATTTGAACTTATTAATGATCAAGCATAAAACTTTGTGTTTGCTAATATAAAAATGCATTACATACATTAAAAATCAATGGTCATGTGTGAAACAATACAGGGTAAAGTGGCCCTAGTCCTTTCATAAGAATGCGCCAACGGATTTTCATCACAAGGGAATTTACATTGTAGAATGAATAATTCAGTGAAGCTAGGAATTGTACAATGTATGGTCAACAAAGTAATAAAAAAGACCAGTCCTGTAAGAATGGGTTTATTTAAATACTTACTGAAAATATTCACATGGACCTATAACTATTTTAAATGATTTGAATGACTTTGTCATGAGAGATTTAAGTTATAAATCTGTAATCGACCCTCAAATGCACTTTGATCTTTACCTTACACACTTTTGCCACCCTCGAATATATCCTATAATTAGATGGATCAATTTCTATAGCAGTTTCACGGAAAAAGAAGAAAACTTTGTCATCAATCTCAAATGAACCGGCAAACTGTGGATCTGTAAAAATATTCAGTTGATTGCAATTGAAGGACGAAAATAATCTATTTTGATGTACTGACTAAGGGTTGCATTTTTAATACTCTGATCATGTTCGTGATCATAATCTTGATAGTGTCGTTTTTAATTACTGATCATGAACATAATCATGAAATAAATCTATCATTGCTAGAACCTCGGTCATTTTCTGATCAAAGATGGCGTTCAAATGACTTAACCTGTCACTACCAATATTTTTTGGGTAAAAATCGATGATATGTTTTGTAGTTCTCCTCCACCTGTAGGAGAAAATTGTCTACAACACGAGAGCAGGAAAAATGGCCGAATCCAAGCAGCTTGCATGTGGACTCTGGGGAACCACAATAACCATGTGAATTCCCAGTGAAGAAAATGTTGAATACATTGAGTAATGAATTGATTTTCATTTGCATAAAACATATTGTAATTGACGTCTGCCATTTTTAATTTTGATCATAAATATGTTCAATTATGATCATTAAGTGATCATATGAAATTGATAATCTCCTTGATCATTCATTTTGACAAAGGTTTTTATCATGTTCATGATCAAATTTGAGCAAGAACATGGTCAGAATAAAAAGATGCACCCTAAGTCTTTATTACATGTAACTATTTTTATGCAATTTTCTAGTTACTGTTGGGATGTCTCGAAGCACGTGATCAAGGTTTGTTAGCCAAAACATGAAGGCTCACTGACCCACGACCATTTATCGACATAATACACAACATAATAACCGTTCACTTAAATCTACATGAAATAATTTTATCAGCTTTAAGCTTTAAATTTTACATTTGTTAATTACAGTGTCTAAATATTTCTGTTTGGGGTATATGTAAATGTGCGAAAAGTTGCCTTTCAAGCACAATAACAATTACATTTCTTTTTGAGTTTTCAATCTTACAGGATATTATATCATTGACGCTTAACCGTATCTTTTCAGTTCGAAACTGAATGACTTGACAATTTCATTCTAGTTATAGTTCTGGCATTCA
Organism: Mytilisepta virgata; assembly: GCA_028015205.1. NCBI lineage: Eukaryota > Metazoa > Mollusca > Bivalvia > Mytilida > Mytilidae > Mytilisepta > Mytilisepta virgata. The sequence continues at coordinate 7,394,008 of CM051517.1, forward strand.
TGCTTAGATTTGAATGGATCCTTTTGTTTCCCGTCCCATCCCTATTTAAATTGTGTTGGATACATTTTTGAACTGCTTCTCGTCCTGAAGAAGTACAAAACATTTACCACTGGACGTTAAGCAAACAAAAATCAACAATCAATCAGGTATTATTAAAATTTAACACAACCTTTTTTGGGACACCTGTACTTCATTCAATATATAAATCCAACAGACAGCAATAAGAATCTATGCAATGAAGCAGTTTTGTAAAATATGATTCATTACCATTAAATATATTATTAAATGGTCAGATAATTTGACTTCTATAATTTTTATTGTGTGACAATGAAATCATATGGGGTATGCGACAATGACACAAGAAGTTGTAACATGAACCTGAGTTTGTATTCCTGTTTTTTTTTAAAATTTAAACTTCCTGAAATTATGTGACTTTGCATTCTCCTTACCATCAAACATTCGATGAAGACATGAAAGCTCAAATTGAAAATAAATTGTCTGCGTTGACTAGTCTTTTTCTCCTTCTTTTGCTTTATATAAGTAGTCTTTCACTTAACACATACGTTCTTTATGAATCCTTTGCATATTCTCATTTATTTACTTTGCATCTGGGCTTTGTCGTTCGTTTGTTCCACTCCCAATTAACTGCTTCGATAGACATGTAATTGATATTCATCCCAAAACTTATCCTCCAGTGATTTCATAGTTTCGGGTTTGACATAAAATAAGATATATACATGTCTACTGCTATAAAATTGCAATTTTTAATAGCTATAATTTTTCCAAAATTAAACCTAAAATAATCTTAAGCAATCATTTTGGTTGTCGTGTTTTCGTCCGTTTTAAATTAACTGCTAACAAAGTTTTGTTTATTGTCTGATTTCATATACTTGTATGTGAAACAAAACGAGCAAGTGTTAAGTTGGATTGCTTACCAATAACGTCATAACATCATCAAGTTAATCATGTATTTAATATCAAATTATTAATAAATTTGAACATTTAATCGATATCTTACCCTTCATCCATTTGTTGCTGTTAACTCCTTCGATATCATTATCAACACTTCCATCGATTTTGAGAACCTGTCTCGAAATTAATGACACACCATTTGTCGTTGCACCATAGTACAAATAATCCTGGTCATTTTGATTTGATGATACTGAATATATAAAGAAAATGAAAATATTCACGTATATGCTGAATAATCTTTTAAAATATCTGCGTACAGAACAAACAATTTAGTCATTCTGGTATTTTTTTAATTTGCTCTTCAACGTTTCTGATTGTTGTTAACACCAATTAAACAAGATTGCACACATGACTTTCAATTATTATACAAATTGAATATAATTTCCAAACATTACCCATTTATCTCACATGTTTGTAATTAAGCCCTTAACCAATGACACCAAAAGGTGCCCCAAAACCTTTTCTAAAGTCCACAAAAGTACAAAATAAACGCTTACACGTAATGCCGTTTTGCCTATATACAATAAAATAATCGAAATATTTTCTGAAGTTGAATAACGAACCGCTGTTAATTTCAGCTACATCGATATTGTTAACACAAACATTTTTTTTCTTTTTATACACTTTTAAATATAAACTTTATTTATGGCGAAATTTGTATACAATGCAATAACCGAATGATTTTCTGCAGATGCATAACGAACCGCTGTTAATTTCAACTACATCGATAGTGTTAAATTGTTGCACAAACGTTTTTTTTTTTTTTTTTATACACTTTTAGATATATGGCGAAATTTGTATACAATGCAATAACCGAATGATTTTCTGCAGATGAATAACGAGCCGCTGTTAATTTCAGCTACATCGATAGTGTTAAATTGTTGCACAAATATTTGTTTTTCTATTTTTACACACTTTTAAATTAATACTTAAGATTTATGGCGAAATTTGTATTATTTTGTATTATACGGCATCGAATAGTTACTTAGCGATTAAATATACCAAAAATTTACTAGGGAATTAATCTTTGAGGCGTTTTTTTTTAAATTATCATTGATTACATTTACGTTTAATAGGTCATGAGTTTATGTTATTGTTGGTAGACCCTATGTTTTTTTCATTAATAAATATCTATAAATATGTCTTATATTTTTTATCGCGATATGATATACAAACATATTGATCTCCACAATAGAAGAAACACAGGTTTTACCTGAATAAAGTGCTGTAAAATTGTCGAGTGGGTTTTCCAAGCAAGGAACTCTGTGTAATTCTGATTTAGATCCATCAGTTATGTTAAGAACGTAGCCTTCTGGTGCGTATGCATTTGTCCCACAAAGAATATATGAATCTTTTGTATTTTTGGAAATTATTTTTATATGATTCTGACAATCTGGTCTCTACAAAGTAAACCAATACCATTTGCATTAGGTAATGGAAAGCTTACCATGAATAATTTCAATTACCAAACAAAATTAATAATAATTGAGTACATTGACCTGGTTAAAAGTCCATGAAAGGCCATTTCCTACAACTGAAATACTTATTGCATCTAGAACGAGTTTCGAGTACAATTTACAATACACAACGTATGTATGGAGACGGATGTTGAAATATAATGTACATGTTATACATATGCATGGCACACACACACACACACACCAATATTCTAATATACATGAGTATTAGATTAAAGAAGCAGCCATTATAATATAAAAAAATACATATCATATAGAAAATAAGTGTAAAGTAAAGAAATAATATTTATATATAAATACACAGCAGTGAAACATTAACTATTTTTCAACAGGTTTTGTTGCAATGTGGTGTAGTTGAACTGTCATAATGTATTGACGTTTGATGGGCACGGAAAAAATGGTTCAAGAAACCAACCGTACAACCGTCTGTATCAGTTAAAAAGTAGACTGATACGTTCACGACCAGTCGTATATCTGCCTATGATGTTTCAATTTCATCCAAGGGGATTATTAAATTAAACTTGAAAATTGCACATAGCCATCTACATGTAAGTATTCTGTGTTTGTCGAATTTAAACTTCACCGAGGATTGAAAATGGAAATAAATAGACATTTTATCATCAAAATTGATATAAAAAACTTTATCCACCCTTTAAGTTTTACGGTCGTCATCACGAATTGATTGACCGATACGAAGTTTCTGTTTCGCCTATGAGACTAGATATCTTCAGTTAGATTTCCCGTCCTTCTGAAATTAACCCCAACAGATTTGACACCTAACCCGACTTGATACTTCACTGGAAATGTGACGCGTAACGTTAACGGAGCAGGACATGCTTACCCCTACAGAGCACCTAAGGTTGCTGTGACACCGATAAAATTAACTTTGGAAATTAACCTACCAAATTTTGACATTTTTATCAATTTAATGAGAAATTCAAATTGATAAATTGTATATTTTAATGAATTTTAGAAAGCAGATAAGTGTACAATTTTATTGATCGATTATCGGATTTAATGCAATTATCTTTACAAATTTGGCCTGAGGACAGATTAATAGACAGTTTAATTATCTTTGATTTATATATTTTCCTTTTATCTCTTTTTCTTATTAAGTAACCATTGTGTACATATTTTTAATCCTTTGTTATAATCATGCCATATGTTTAATTGTGAGGGATATTTTTAATACTGCTAGACAGTTCTTGGATACCAGGCGAAGGGTGTGGACGCCACACAAGTTATACAAAATTAAGGACTATTTACGGATACCGTAGTTTTCACCTTCATGTACTTTCCGTGTTGACTTTATATACTTTATGTACATGTATTTATCGCTGACTTTGGATTTAAAATATATTATTGAATTTACATTATTTGCGTCTTACTAACTTCAACTATGAGCTATTTATTCCCCAAGAATCACCAACACGAACATTCCGAAATATTCCCCGTTACACTGCACTCCACAAATTAATAGTACCATTTTCTATGTGAAGTGAGCTAACAAATGTCATGGTCTTGTGCCATCTTCAGAGTAATAATACCCATATACATACACACACACACACACACACACACACATATATATATATATATATATATATATATATATATATATATATATATATATATATATATACGTGTTTAGCATGGTTTGTGGGTCATGCACTGTAACATGGGTTATGGGACCTTGTGTTTATAAAGACCCAATTGAGGTGAGAAATGTATTTTCTGGAGTAGATTTTTGTACTGATCTTAAATATGAAGATTTTTCTAAAATCTGGTTAAATTTCTATATATGACATTGTGGGTCAGATCTCTATGGGTCGATGTCCCACTATGATATACAGTATATATGAATATATATATGTTGTGGGTTAGTATCCCACAATATTACATAGAAAACAAAGCGCTATGGGATAATGTCCCACAGTTTATTACAGTAATAATATAGTGGTTTGTGAATATCCCACAACGAGATGATGACCACAAGAGTCAGTACTATCGCCTTTCCTTCTCAACATATTTATAGCAGACATAATGGACAAAACTAAAGGACAAAACTGCAAGTTTGCAGGTGATGGCACATTATGGCATAAGGGACAAAATGTTAAAGAAATGAAAGAAAAAGAGCAATAGACGTAAATATAATATTGAAGTGGACAGAAAAATGGAGAATAATTGTTAACATGGGTAAATGTGAATTCTTAGTGTAAACAAGATACATCCAATCGGACTAACACACTCATGGATTTATCTAATAGATATAATAGCCTTTCCTGGTCTTGTACATTCTGTACTTTTTATGTGGCTTATGAGTCAACATATTGATGACCCACAAACCACTTAAATATCCCACAAGGTGGGTCTTAAATACTTGATGTTACCCACAATCCGCGTGAGAAATAACAACAATATAACATCCTGTTTATTTTCCTGATTAAGCCCCACCCCCATCGATCACTATGGCTATTTGATCATCGTAATAGTACTCACTTACCTACCCTTTTCGTCAATCCATCACCATCATTGGAGCGCTAATCTGAGAGGGGGAACAATGTGCACTGAAATGTACAGGTTATAACCAAGATATACTTCCGGTGAACTTAACTCCAAATTATCAAGGGACATCTTTAATTAAGAGGTAAATGGTTTAAAACGTCAAAGCGCAGCAGAATCAGCTATTTTTTTTTAAAGTAATAAACAGTGTACAATGGCATGTGAAAGCTTACAAAAAGGGTGTCTGACATCACAGGAATCTCTGACTATCCACTTGTCAAGTATGATTGGTTTAGCATGTCTAGTATCGAAGATATGGATGGTGGACCTATAAACTAACAAGACCGGGTTCAAGGACAGACATATGAATCGAAGCATAACTGTACAAAAAGGTGAAGGTCAACAGCTTGTAAATTAGTTAACTATTACTCAAAATCATTTCACCATTTGTAATTATTAGAAAATTTGTAAAATAGTTATTGACTTACATATTTACCCCACAAAGTCAACGCATTTGGTGACCTTGGAAGAAAAATCTAAATTGATGCATAATTCTGCTACTGTTGATCTTCCAAATAGGATACTAGCTGTTCAAAATAGCTCAGATGGATTATGTAGGTGAAATAAAAGAGTAAGTGAATACATATAAACAACTATTTATTCATTAAACAAATAAACTGTCTAAAGCAACAATGAACAATCAATAAACTATGGAAAAAGTAACAAAACAATTATTTAAAATTTGCTTAACTTCATAATTTACATCATTAACTTCATACATTTAAAGTCTGAATTAAAATATGATCACCATTAAAAAATTGTAAAATAGAGGGCTTAAAAAGACCTTGTTTCACCTCTTGCAAGTTTCAAATAACTCTCTCTTTGCTTAATTAGGCACACAAATCTTATAAAAAACAACTTTAGTTCTATTTTACCCATGCCATTTGACATTTTTGGAGATTAAACACAATTTAAAAAAACTTCATACTTCACATAATAAACAGTTGACATTAAAAGATTGAATCAAATTATGATCACCATTAAAAAATTGTAAAAAATAAGTCTCAATTGGGCTGTCTAAAGCAACAATGAACAATCAATAAACTATGGAAAAAGTAACAAAACAATTATTTAAAATTTGCTTAACTTCATAATTTACATGATTAACTTCATACATTTATAGTCCGAATTAAAATATGATCACCATTAAAAAATTGTAAAATAGAGGGCTTAAGAAGACATTTAACCAAATAAACTCTCTTAGGCAACAATGAACAATCAATAAACTATGGAAAAAGTAAAAAAAACAATTATTTAAAATTTGCTTAACTTCATAATTTACATGATTAACTTCATACATTTATAGTCCGAATTAAAATATGATCACCATTAAAAAATTGTAAAATAGAGGGCTTAAGAAGACATTTAACCAAATAAACTCTCTTAGGCAACAATGAACAATCAATAAACTATGGAAAAAGTAAAAAAAACAATTATTTAAAATTTGCTTAACTTCATAATTTACATGATTAACTTCATACATTAAAAGTCTGAACTAAATTATGATCACCATTAAAAAATTGTAAAATAGAGGGCTTAAAAAGACCTTGTTTCATCTCATGCAAGTTTCAAATAACTCTCTCTTTGCTTAATAAGCACACAAATCTTATAAAAAACAACTTTAGTTCTATTTTACCCATGCCATTTGACATTTTTGGAGATTAAACACAATTTAAAAAAACTTCATACTTCACATAATAAACAGTTGACATTAAAAGATTGAATCAAATTATGATCACCATTAAAAAATTGTAAAAAATAAGTCTCAATTGGCCGGGTTTGTTTTTGTAATGTTTGAAAAAGGATCTTAATTGTAAACTATATGAGGAGCTAATAACAAAAGTTCCCCAGTCAAGAAAAGGCGTAAAAATTCTTCAAACTATTCCATAAAAGCAGGTGCATAACTTCTACATGTGTACAATCTTTCTGTGAAGTATCATAGATCTGGGTTGAAAACCGTAGGAGTTGAGTACACAAGATTTAATCCATTTTTTGTAAATTTTGCTAAAAATGACTAAGTTCCAAAGTCTAAAAATTTGATATTAGGTACACAACAGGGATCTGGGTTGAAAACTGTTGGAGGAGTTGATTACACAAAACTGTACCTTCCTTTTTTAATTTTGCTGAAAAATGTCGTTCCCAAGATCGGAAAACTGGGCAAAAATTCTTTAAACAATTCCATAATAGCAGGTGCACATCTTCAACATGTGTGCAAGCTTCCTGTAAAATTTCAGGGATCTTGGTTGAAAACTGTAGGATTACATAGAACTTGTACCCTCCTTTCTTAAGTTTACTGAAAAATGACTAATTAGTTCTGAAGTCCAGAAAACTGGGAAAAAATTCTTCAAACAAAAAGTTCCCAAGTTTCAGGGATCTGGGTGGAAAACTACAGAAGGGGTTGATTACTCAATTGTACCCAATTTCCCTAGAAGCCTGCCCACTTGACATCACTGTACTATAGACTGGTTTTTGACTTTATATAACCTGAACAAAGGGGCAATAAAAGACCTGGTCTTTTATGTTTTTTCCACATGCAATCGTGCAAAATTCATACAACTCTCTCTCTCTCTCTCTGCTTAATGAGCACACAATTCTAGCTTTCAGTATGTAAGTAAGTATATGTGCTTCCAAGTACATCGTCAAAATACACTATATAATATATAATAGTGAATAGTTCATAAACAGAATACTTTAAAATAACCTTTCTATAAAAAATATAACATACATAAAAGCAATGGTTTAATATACTTTTGCTACATTTCTCTTTGAAGTAAATAGAGGCTCCTGTACATCTCAATGGGACTATGTCCATCTCGACTTGTAGCTTTGAACATGAGGATGAATACACTATAAAATTAAACATTACACATAACATAGAAAAAGCAGTAGCAGAACACTTTAATAAAAAAGACCACTGCAGACAGGACATGGCTGTACAAATCCTTGAACAAAATATATGAATTTGCTGTAAATTTGAAAATGATATTAATACTGACGTCATTATAAGAACTCTGATACTTAAATTGTCCAAAAAATACATATTTTCTATTTATTCTATGTATGAACTATGAGATGCTGTAATAATAAGCTTTTAATAGTAATTTGAAATTTTAGCTAAAAATGGTGGACAAATTACTGCCTTATGGAAACAAACCTACTCATTTGCAAATAGAAATTCATTTGCATATGATTAAATGTTGTACTTTACTCTTTATTTGGTGTATGCTTCTTTCGGAAAAGATGGCATGTTTTTGTTTCACCCTGAAAGCATCACTATTTCTCGGTATCCTCTTCATTTTTATGAATTGATTAAATTCAAGTTTCAAGATATTTTGTTCTTCTCTTGTCCACCTTCTTCTCTCTTTTTTCTTTTGTAATTTCTGGAATTTTATAGTGTACTCATCCTCCTCCGATTCATCAGATTCATCTTCATTTTCTGTCGGCTGATAGTTCTTATCAATTTCACTGTCATTACCTTCAGACTCTGGAAGCAAAAGAAAAATATTGTTAGGAAGGCTTTACAAAGTATATACAAATGGCTTCCAATATGACACTCTTGGTTTTGAACCATTTCTGTTTAATCATAAGTAACTTTTCACATTTTTGTGGCATATTCTAATATGACGTTCCTCAAACCCTTTGTGTACACACCCGTGGTAAAATATGAATATACTGCTTTTCAGCTGATTGGAAACGTCATGATTTCTTTGGGCTGTTCCAATTGTGTAAAGGACATCATTGAATGACGTATGAATATAAGCATTCTACAGGAAAATGCACGAATGTGAAACTGAATGTCATCAACACATAGTAACATAAACAAACCATGATAAAAATTAGTTGAATGCCAATTTTCACTGGTAAAAATAAGATAATCATTTAACTTTGGCCAAAGCTGTCCAAGTATGTTATTCTAAAAAGTTAAGCATGTCACTAATAAAGTTTTCTTCATCTTTTAAATCAATATTATTAGTGTGTTTCATTACGTAAACAGAACAAATTTGACTTTACCTAGAGAGCTTCAATCCAAAAGAATTGCCGTATTTGTTTTATTAGAATCGAAATAATTCATGAGGGCTTGAATTTATATTGATTTTACCACAGGTTAGCACAATATGCCGGTATTTTACATCTTGCTATAAAGAGGGGTAAAATCATATAAATTCAAGCCCCAATGAATTATTTCTTAATTATATCACTTCAAAAATGTCAAAGCTTATTGGTGACAAAGTAAATGATGATATACTTGCTCATCATTGAGCTTCAATTGCCTGTTCAATTGTGAAATGAATCGATTACATTTATCTTTCATTTATATCAATTCACAGAGAAATTTGGGTATATTTAGTAATAATAAATATTCAAGCTAAACCTACCATCAACAGCTACTTTTAAATCTTTTTTACTTTGCCTTGACCTTGTTTCTGGTTTTCTAAAAGAAAGAAAAAAGTTTAACCCGAGCCTTTCACACCATTTAGTTTGCCAAATGAAAGATGGTTAATTGACTATTTTGGTCATGTTGACTTATTTGTATATCTTACTGTTGAACATTTCTGCCATTTACAATTTTTCTCTATCTATTATAATATAAGCAAGGTTTCTGACACAGAATAAATGTAGTCAGAGAACTTAAAATTTGAAATGTGACATTTTTTTTAAATAAATGGTCGAATATCCAAAATCTAATTCCATGGTTTGTTTGTTTGTTTAGTTGGGGTTTTACGCCGTTTTCAGCACATTTGGCTATTTTGCGGCGGCCAGTTTTTATTGGTGGAGGAAGCTGGAGTACCCGGAGAGAACCACCGACCTTCGGTGGGAAAATTGGCAATCCTCGTCAATTTAGATCGGAGTCAAACACACCCCGCCACAGGTGAGATTCGAACTCACAACCCCAGTGTTGACAGGCTTGTGATCATTAGTAGAACTACCTAGACCACTCGGCCACCAAGGCCCCTAATTCCATGGTTAGATTCAGCATATAACAAAACCCCATGAATTCAGTTTTTTGATGAAATCAAAATCAAACCAAGTTTAATTTTGGACCCTTTGGACCTTAATATGGACTAATTTGAAAACAGGGCCCCAAATTAAAATCTAAATGCACAGTTAGATTCAGCATATCATAGAACCACAAGAATTCAGTTTTTGATGAGATCAAATAAAGTTTAATGTTCGACTCTTTGGACCTCAGTGTAGACCTATTTAAAAATGGGGTCCAATAACCAATACAGTAATACACAGTAAGAACCCCAAACAATTCAACACTTTAAATTAATCCTCATTGAAATTGGTTAAAAGATTTGTATTTATTTTCAACTGAAGATTTCTCGCTGTTGCGCAATACTTCGTAAATGTGTTTACAAACTATCTATAATAATTTACACATCCTGTTTGGTGTGTATCTCCTGCCATTTCAATATTTGTTGTTTCTTTAAATTATAGTGTTATTAAATGGGTTTTTTCATATAAAGCCTGTATTATGTCCGAGTCAGTCGTATTGGGTCGAGGTCAAATGTATAGCTATACAGCTGATTGAGACCAAACACAACTGTACGAGGACATAATACATATATAAAAATAACCATTTTATGACACCTTTATTAACTAATGACTTAAAATTACAGTACTTTTATTAACTCCAATAATTCAAGCCGTTTCCGTATCACTAGAAAAATGCTTTTTTGGACCCTTAATTCCTAAACGGTTGGGACCATAATACCCAAAATCAATACCAACCTTCCTTTTGTGGTATTGAACCTTGTGGTAAAATTTCATAGAGATCCATTCACTTAAACTTAAATTATTATCCGGAAACCAAATGTCTTTTGGATGCAATAGTAATATACAAACCCAAATTTCTTGCGATCGTATAAAACTGAAATTTCCTAAAAATTTACTATTTCGGGGCAGTAACACAACAATGGGTTGTCCTATTGGTCTAAAAGTTTCAAGGCAAATTGATTTTGACCTGTTAAACCTTTTAACTCATTGACAGTTTTGCTCTAACTGCTTTAATTTTTGAGATGTAACCCCAAAACTGCATTTGGCCCCTATGTTATATTTTTAGCAATAGCAGCCATGAATTTTCAGGGCAGATAAATCTTGACCTTATGAACACTTTTCTTCCAGTCAGATTTGCTCTAAATGCTTTAGTTTCAGAGATATAAGCCCAAAACTGCATTTTATCCCTATGTTCTATTTTTAGCCATGGTGGCCATCTTGGTTGGTGGGCAGGGTCATTGGATATATTTTTTAAACTAGATACCATAAGCATGATTTAGGCTAACTTTAATTTAATTTGGCCCAGTAGTTTCAGAGGAGGAAATTTTGTAAAAGCTAATGGGCGACAACAGACACCAGACGCCAAGTGATGCAAGAGAAAAGCTCCAACTAGCTGGCAATTTTAAGAATATTTTGACAAAATCCAAATCCTTTGGACATGCACACCTCTATTGTGTATAAACAACCTACAAAATATTAAAGCTGTAGCTCAAAACTGTATGAGGATATAGCTGGACAAACAGACAGGGGTAAATTAATATGCCCCTCCACATGTTGTCTCAGGAATATAAAATGTTTTTCCAGTTGAATGAAAAATCTAAAATTTGAGGCTAATTTTGAATTATCAAAATCATAAAAATCAATATAAATATTAAAAAGGGTTAACACCAAAATTATCAATAAACCCTAAAAAATGACCCCAAGAAAAAAAGGGGAGGGGCCAGTTTCCCCAAAAAGTTAGCAGACAACTTTTGCAAATATTCAACTTACTGCTGCACATTGTTTGCGGCATTATCAACATCAGGCATGTAATCTCCAACTTGTGTTTCATCTAAAACCAACAAAAAAAAATGAAAATATGAACTCCATCAATTTATAAATAAACTTGTTGTATATATGTTGTCCTTAGTGTTCTAGTTCGACTTTCTGTTTATTACTAGCATATTGGTATCTTCTTACTTTTATACAAGTAAGGATATGTGATTTTGCCTTCTCATATAAAAAAAGAATGGATACGAGATTTCAAGGAGAGAACAATCCATCTCCAATGTAAACTGGCATAAACAGACATCTACATGTAGAGGTCACCAAATCCAATTATTAAACATATTCAAAGAACTGAAGACTTGCCATTGCCTTATATGGGGCTGCAACTCCTAAATCATTTATCATAATTAAATAAAACTTTCTCAGAATTTTCGCTGTATAATGCCATCACAGGCACTTCTGATTTTTCTGTTGTTGGAATAATCTGTGGCAAGCATTCCAAGTAACTCAACCATAAATTATTTCCTATAACTTCAAGGAAATGGCAAATGCAGAATCAAAATATAACGGAGGTTCGCAACCAAGTGTCATTTTTAAAAAAAGTGAGTTTGATAACATGTGTTATATTAAGGTAAATAGTTAATATTTTCAAAGACGAGTGCCTGTGAATGCCACTATATTTCATTTTATTGTAAAAATTATTTTTGGGGTTTCCTATACAAAAATATGGACTTTGCAAGCAGCAGAGGTATAGTTTCATTAGCTCTGCTCTCAATACCTCTAGTTTGTAATAGTATTGAGTCTTGAAATACTTGTGTATCTTGCCAGTTAACTAAAGAAAGAAATGATTTACAAATTTCGTGGACTCTAAAGAAAGGAAAGATAAAAACATATTCAGACCTTTACATTAATTGTTAATTGTTACAGGAATTAGATTAATCCTTACCACAGAGGTCTTCATCTAAAAAATCCTCATCTTTTGCTGGCTGATCACACTCAAAATCATCCTCTTCATTTTCTAGTGGAATTATAAATTCTGAAAATAAACAAGATTATGTATAATCAAATCATCCAAAACAGAGTTTGGGAGCATTATTGTTTTTGCTCCTATTCTAATTATGGTCTAAATGCTTTAGTTTATGAGATATAAGCCAGAAACTGCATTTTACCTTATGTTCTATTTATTAGTAAATAAAACACAAACTTTATACTACATACCATAAAGATGATTCAGCTGAAGTTTGGTTGGAATTGGTACAGTAGTGTCAGAGAAGATCTTTGAAATAGTTTACAACTGACAGACGACAGCTGACGCCAAGTGATGGCAACATAGGGTCCTATGTTAAACTAAGTTCTGCTGTGGTGGCCATCTTGGTTCACAGTCCACAAAATCAGACAAGAAGATCTTTAAATGAATTTTCCTATAGGGTCCAATATTTAACAAAGTTCGGTGTGGCAGCCATCTTGGTATATTTCTGAAAGAGGACCTCCTAAGGCCATCTTGGTTGACAGTCCGGGTCATTGGACACACCTCTGTAAGAGAACCATCTAAGGACCATTGCTGCCAAGTCTGGTTCCAATTGGTCAAGTGGTTTAAGACAAGAAGATTTTTCAATGAATTTTCCCATAGGGCCCTATGTTAAACAAAGTTCGGCTGTGGCGGCCATCTTGGTTAACAGTCCGGGTCATTGGACAAATTTCTGAAAGAGAACCTCCTAAGAACTATTACTGCCAACTTTGGTTCCAACTGGACTTGTAGTTTCATATAAGAAGATTTTTGAAAGTCACCCCCCCCTTTTTTTTCTATTTTTAGTAACAGCAGCCATCTCGGTTGGAAGTCGGGGATGCCAGACATAATTTTGGAAGGGGGCCACCCAAGGACCATTCCACCAAAGTTTGGTCTCAATTGGCCCATTGGTTTCAGAGGAAAAGATCTTTAAAGGAAAGTTTACGCTGGATGCCTTCTTTAAAGGGCAAAAACTCCTATAAGGGGTCAATCAATGATTTTGGTCATGTTGACTTATTTGTAGATCTTACTTTGTTGAACATTTTTGCTGTTTACAATTTGTATTTATCTATAATAATATTCAAGATAATAACTTAAAACTGCAAAATTTCCTTAAAATTAACAATTCAGGGACAATAACCCAACAAAGGGTTGACCGATTGGTCTGCAAATTTCATGTCAGGTAGATCTTGACCTGATGAAGATTTTTACCCATGTCATTTTTGCTCTAATTGCTTTAGTTTTTGAGATGTAAGACAAAAACTGCAGTTTACCCCTATGTTCTATTTTTAGCCATGTCAACCATGTTGGTTGGCAGGCGGGGTCATCGGACATATTTTTTAAACTAGATACCCTAATGATGCTTGTGGCCAAGTTTGGTTCAATTTGGCCCAGTAGTTTCAGACGAGAAGATTTTTGTAAAAGTTAACGGACGACGCCGGATGCCAAGTGATGAGAAAAGCTCACTTGACCCTTTGGGTCAGGTGAGCTAAAAAATGAGCAGGTCTGTGAATATTTACTGTGCTTATCATATCATGTTGTCCAGAACAATATCCTTTCAGTGCTTTTAAACTTGTCCCTGCTTACAATTACATGTGAGGTTACTGTAAATGGTTTTCAAAAGGTTTTTTGTCACAATCTTATAACTGCATTAAATGGTATATTTGTTTTCAGAATGATGGTTTATTCACAACAAAAACAAATATTTTCTGGCTGTTTTTTCTTTCCAGACTACACACAATGAAGTATTTAAACTATTAAAGCTTTGTGTACATGTAACATTTATTAGTGATCTTTTGATCTTCCGAGATACATCCACCACCGAGTGCCACCCATTCTAAACTACACATACATGTATGAAGATGGTGGTCAGTTGAAAGTATTTGTTTGAATTATTAAACCAATAGACGTCCTTATACTATATTAAGTTGTTACATGTATTTTTGTCTGTAAAGAGAAGTTAGGTTGTAAAAAACAGAAATGAAAAGAACAGGTTATTTTAAGAATCAAGGGCAAATAAATCTTGAAATGTGAGATATGTATCAAAATTGAACTTGATCTTCATTTTAAAGTAACAAGAAATTGTACATTCATATTTAAGAAAGCTGTTAAGGTGACATTCTCTTTTTTATCATCTGGAAACGAAAAATTAGTGTTTTTTATACAATTAAGGGCAAATAACTCTTGATTGCCAAAAGCAATTCACATCAAAATTGAACTTGACCTTCATTAAATAGTAGGAATTAACAGTTTCAGAAATGTTGTGTAGGGGGAGAGTGTAATAATGTTGTTCCTTCATAATGTTCTGCATTGGGCATGATACTGCTTTAGCAAAGGTTCATTAGTATATCACTAACCTGAAAGATCAATGTCAGATAACTTCTTGCCAGCATATTTTCCAAGTTTTCCTTCATCTGCAGCTAATATCAAATTACCAATTTTGGCTATTTCAATAGTTGAATCATGCTGTCTATAATGGTTTTTGTGTGTATTAATGTTATGAGCTAAATGCCTGGACAACCATTCTAACTCGAAGTCCTCCAGGTCAAGAACCTGGCAAACAGTGGCCAAATATTTCCGCAGACGGCTAGATGAAATCAGTTCTGGGTTCTTACACCCAGCTTCAGTTGCCATTTTGTGCATTGCACTCCAGGCACTTATGGGACTGTCAGTACTTGTCGGACTTGCGAATACAAATGGATTTACTAAAGAAACTTGGCATCTTTCCTTGTTTGCATCAAGGCATTCTATCGCTTTAATCATGGCAGGGGTAAGTAGCACTGGACATCTCTTGTTCTGCTTCCCCTGAGTTTCAATCATTTCTAGCCTAAAAATGAAAATGTAATATCTAAAATAGTCCCTGAAAATATTTAGCAAATGTTAAGTTAAAATGTTTTTAATGTGCCATATGTTATCTGTAAAGCAAACATATCATTTAACAAGAAATTATTGTAACAGGATGCTGTTACGAAGTCTCCCAAACAAAGCCCCCTGTTATTATAAACGGCTTGGTACCTCCATACTATTCATCAATTTGACATGACAAAAGGAATATATTATGATTTAGGGGTGTTGATTGTTTCGGGCCTGCTCAAGCCTGCCTTTCTCTGGGTATTGAATTTCTCGCTGTGTTGAAGGCACATTTGTGGCCTTGGGTTGTTTTGTTCATTTTGGTCAGGTTGTTGTCTCTTTGACATATTCCCAATCCATTCTTTATTCTAATAGTATTGTTTAAAGAAATAATGTGGTCTTGTTTTTACAACTTTGATATATTATTATTTTTATTTAATTAGTTCTTCAATTAGACAGGATGTATAAATCTAATACACTGCTGAAAATTTCATGGCAGTTAGATCTTAACCTGATGAACATTTTTACCCCATGTCAGATTTGCTCTAAATGCTTTGGTTTGAGAGATATAAGACAAAAACTGCAGTTTATCCCTATGTTCTATTTTTAGCCATGTCGGCCATGTTGGTTGGCAGGCGGGTCATCGGACATATTTTTTTAAACTAGATACCCTAATGATACTTATGGCCAAGTTTGGTTTCATTTGGCCCAGTAGTTTCAGAGGAGAAGATTTTTGTAAAAGTTAACGGACGCCGGACGCCAAGTGATGAGAATAGCTCACTTGACCCTTTGGATCAGGTGAGCTAAAAAAATTAGGGGATAGACAGAATTTCTATGCCCAAAAGGGTATAAAATTATGGGAAAAGTATTGGACCAGGACATACATTGTACTTTGCATGCACACTTCTACGTACTAGGATCTAACAGTATGCAAAGTTTCATTAACCTCTGATAAGGCATGTTTGAGAAACTGTGGGTACAAATAAATTCTGGACAGACAGACAGGCTGATTCCTATATACCCCCCCCCCAATACTATGTTTGCGGGGAGTACAAGTATAATGAAGGTGCTATCCAGGCGATAGGCATAAATCTAAGATTTTTATCCAAGTCCCCCTCCTGAAAAAAGAGTCACCCTCAACAGATATTTGTGAAAATCAATCCCATCCATGCTTTATGGTTACCAACACTTCATCATAATTATCAGCATGATCAGTAAGTTTGCAATATAGCTATATTACAAGATTAATCCAAAATAAAAGTATCAAGACGAGATCTGATTGTTTTGAAATAGTATATTAAAATGTTTACATACCTCTGTAAAAGCACTTTTTCCACAGGTTTCAGACCACTGGATATCTCTTCATTTACACTTTGCTGCCAATTGCATCTTTTTTTGAAGCTGCTGGTAAGTAATTTGGCTACCTCACTACTTCTTCTTTTGTTGAAGAGTATAATTCTTGTCAAAGTAGCCTCAGCTAACCTTTTCCAAAGTTTCAAGTCTTGCTGCTTAAATTTATGACTAGACACCTCTTCAAGTATTGAGTCTAAATATGTTTTCAATAGGATTAAGTCACTTGTGACTGGCAATGCCGTAGGCTTGTTAAACTTGTTTGTTCTCAGCGTTGCAAGAGCAACTGCAGATATCATTTGAGTCCAGTCTGAGGAATGAAGCATCAAAAAGTCATCACTTTCTTTTTTCATCACATCATCCGACATTCTTATAGCATTCCCTCTCTTTATTTCTGCTGTTTTAACTAGATTATGTCCCATATTAAGAGCTAAAGATGGAGTTTCAAAAGCAAAAATCTGTTGCTCATTCCTATGGTAACCTGCAAGTTTTTTTACAGCTGTTATAATACAATCAAAATATTCTGGATTAATCAAACTTTGAAGATCTTTTTCTGACTCATTCATTTCATTGAACTTCATTTTCAATCTTGCCAATTGACGCATCCTTTGTGATACATAGTTAGTTCTTCTTGATCCCAGCTGGCTAATCATGAATTTTCCAAATTGTAGTATTAATATATCATTTACAATATTATCAAAAATTTGATCTCTATGCATTTTAATGAAGCAAGTTTCTTCAAGTTCCTTAGGAACTGCTATTTCTTTTTCCTCTAAATAAGGACTCAACCCTCCTGCCAGAACTAGTTTGGATCTTGCAATAATACTTGCATCCTGTAACTGTGACTTATTTTTATTTTTGTTGAATGCACATCTCTTTGTATGTCTCCACAATTCTTTCCTCCCAAAAAAACCATAACAATAAATACATGGCAAGTAATCAACAGAATTTAATGTTTCCTTACTTGGTCTTCTACAAACTATTAAATTTCCATGTCCTTCCGCAAGAATTTTCACATTATACTTAAAAGATCCAAAATTCTTGATTCTATCGAAAAGTTTCCTCCTCTCAATCGTCCCTGTTTTAGAACATGCTGAAGCAACCATAGTTTCCCCTGAGTGACAACTTTCAAGATGTTTCTGTATCCTATGGCGAAACAATTTACCACAAAAATAACATGCCAATATTTTGTTATATTGTCTCTTTCCGTTTATTTTGTGAATTCTCTTGACTTTGACTGAAAATAAAATTAACTAATTATCAATTTGAAACTCTAGATTTTTTTAATTAGTTCTAAGCCATCTGTTTTCCAATAATTTAGAGTTATCTTTTTATCAGAATAATATCATCTGCTCAAACATGATAAATCTGCCTATTTAAAAATCAAACTTTTCGAAACAAAATTTCCCACGTATTAAAGCTAGTCTCTAAATTTTATTGGGAATCTCACAGCCAATGTGTTTATTCTCATAGGCTGGTGCAAAAAAAATGATTATCTTTTCTTCCTTGATAAATCAGATAATCATCATACATGTATATTTTTTTCTGATAGGTTACTAAATTATGCCCTTAAGAATTTGGAAATTAATCCTCAACCTACTTAACCTCCTTCATTTGGGAGTCATACAATGAACAGTTTTCTCATGGGCTGGTGCAAAACAATTGTAAATCTTGCAACTTTGATAGTTTAATGCAATTGTTTAAAATCAAAACGGTATCCTGTAAATTATGAAAATTTTGAGTCAATGAACCACGACTGCAAATGTGAGGCCAAATAATCTCTATGGAAACGATATATGCAAATGCTTAGACAACTACATACCAAATATCATAGCCATAGGTGGTTCCCCTTAAACTGACCTAATCTGAAACTTTAACATGTAAGCTATGGAAAAACTTCAAAGTTAATAGATCACCACTGAAAGGGCGGGACTAAATCATCTCCATGGAAATGAGATATACCAATGCTTATACAACTGCACACCAAATATCATTGATCAACTATTAATGGTTCCCCTTATTAAAACTGACCTAATTACAAACTTTAAACATTGCAACTAATTTTTAGGTCAACAGACCATGACTGAGGGAACCGGGCTGAATAATCTCCATGGAAATGAGATATGGGAATACTAATACAACTGCATACCAAATATCATTGATTTACCATAAGCGGTTGCCTTTAAACTGACCTTATCACGAACTTTAACAAATTGTTGACACCGCTGACGCCTCTGTCAGGGCAAGACAATAGACCATGACTGAGGTGGAGCTGAATAATCTGCATGGAAATGAGATGTGCCATTACTAATAAAAGTGCATACCAAATATCATTGATTTATCATAAGTAGCTTCTAATCACAAACTTTAACAAATTGTTGCGATCACTGTCATCAGAAACAGCATACTTAAGTCTCGCTTTTTGACTCTGTCAAGGTGAAACACAAATTAAACTAACCTTGTGGTCTTGATAATCTGTAGGATGTCCGTCCTGAAAAAGATAAACATGTTATCAAAATCAACGTAAACTAAGAGGTCTCTGCTCACAAAATTATACCCGCGCCCCTTAGCTTGCAAATTCTGTGTTTCTGTATTGGAACCCCCCCAAAAAAGTTTAACCATAACATAAAATAGGAGATGCACAATGGCATTATATGATAAAGAATCAAAGAAAGTTCCATTAAATTATATTCAATGGTTTAGCAGGGCTTTCAATAACTTTCTAGTGAACAGGCTGATTGATTATTTGAAGCGGCTGATAAAAGTTGGGGGGGGGGTTCCGGGGTGGGTTTCCCCCCCAGAATTTTTTTTGGTCTTACATTGAAAATGGTGCACTCTGAGGCATTTTCAGGCTGTTTACAAGTGCATAAAAAATGAGGTTTCATAGGAATGTTATCTTTACTTTAGCTTGTAAGGTCAATCTTATGAGTAAATTGTGATATTGCTAATCAAATAAAAATATTTTGATATCAATAATGATCTTAATTATAATTATATTGCCAGATTTTACAAAAGGTAAGAAAGCAGCTGAGGGGTGGGTCATCATCAACCATTACCAAGAAATCAATGCAATCAAGTTGATTCAAGTTGATTAAGTAATAAATAACCTCAAAACACACAAAAATAATCGATCCAAACATATAAAACATTGGTTGTCACTGTGTGTTCATGTGCTCAGGAAGGCCAGGGTAAGCAAAACTTCCCACTTAAACACTAATGATCCCCACCCTATATGCTGCACATTTTCAATTATTTATAAACTTATGGTAAAAACTTGAGGGGAAAGGTCCAACTATATATAAAAATTGGGAAGCATTCCTCCTAGCTTAGGCTCATTTGTCAACCCCCTTCCCCCAATGGGCAGTGATAAAAACTGAGGCATAAGCAGGGTTCTCATTAAGAATTTTTCATGATGAGTCATCATTTTTCAGAATGGTGAGTCCCAGCTGATTTTGATGAGTCCCAGGACTCATCGCCACTTTTTTAACGTACACTCCTGCATGATTTTGACCATGGTAGGCCTATTGTACTATTGTTAAAGTTTAATTAAAATCATGTGCTGCCATAACATGCTGACAAATATAATTTGAAATTTCCAAAAAAAAAAAAAAAAAAAAAAAATTGGACTTATGCAGTGGTGCTCCGAACTTGGAAGAAAATTTCTGTTACAGATATGAGCAAAAATCTTTGCACCTTTTGACACAACTTATTTATTATTGCTATTTTATTTTTTAATATTTATTTATCTATAATCTTTACTATTATTTTTTCTCAAACATACTCTTAAAATCCTCCAATTGACATTGTTTGAACACCTTAATAATCAATATTGACAAAATTTCCATTTGTGTATAGATAGTCAAAATCCGCTAAATTTATTTTTAAATGAGGTCTACATATTGTTACCCGTTGTAATAAACACTGTGGCCAATGAAAAATCACGAGAATTCCGATTGCCGCCATTTTTTTAGCTTACTTTTTGTCGTTTCTTTCCCTTCCCCCCTTTGATCTCTAAGAAAACAAAAAAATGGCGGCTCGAGATTTTTAATGAAAATAACGGTCTTCAGACGCAGCTGATTAGATCTACATGCGTCCCAGGGACGCATGAGTTTGAAGGATGACGCGTCCAGTCCAATTTTAGCGCGTCCAGGACGCATATACGCGCCTTAGCGAAAACCCTGATAAGGTCCAAACATAGAAAAAAAATTGGGCAGCACCCCCTAGCCTAGGCACTTTTTTCAACCCCCCATCCCTCCCCAAGGGTTAAAGGGTGGTAGTGATCAATGAAATAATTATTACATTATAAAAAGGGCATAGAAGGCAAGCTTGGGCAGGCCTCATTTATATAAACATGAGACTGTACAAACCTTCTTTGAAATTAAATAACTTAAATAAAAAAAGTCTTACCTGGTAATGGTTCAACTGTTTTTGTCTTTTTACTTGTAAAAAAATTATTTATTTTCGTTCGTTTCATTTCAACTTGAACTTCAAAAAATTCAAAAAATTGCCTCCTAAAACTTTTTAATTTCGGTTTCTAGTGAGTTATCCATTGATAACGTAGTTTTTATTTCGATGTCTCTCTCGCTTTTACCATTGACAATCTTGATCATTCAAGAGATTGATCGAACATCGTATTTGAATGCAGTAAAACGTATAAATGACGGCGATCGAAGTTAAACTATCCGACACAGTCGGTTATAAAAAGGCAACGTATTTGTAAAATTATGGAATTAAGAACTCCTTGAGACAAAAGGTCAATATAAACTATGTTATTATTTTATTCTATTAAAAAAGATTTTTTGTTTAAGCATTTGAACCGGCGATTTCCGTCTTTTGAAACGGCGACATTTCGCCGGGTGCCGGCTCTTAATGAAAGCCCTGGTTTAGGATGAGTTTCCGATACAAAATGGGTACCACAATAAAAGGCAATGGTTAAGTCTATGTTTTTGAAAAAAAACCTAAACATCATTTTAATCAAAAATCAAAATAGGTACAAAAAAGCCTTTTTTTTAAAGGATTATATGAAAAAGTTTCATAAGATTATGATAAGGAGGAGTTAAAGATACAAAATAGTTATCTCTCTCCACCCACCCCCATTATAAGGCAATGGAAAAGTCCAAGTTTTGGAAAAAGAAACCCAAAAAAATGATTTTTTTGAGCTAAAACAAAATATGAGGTGCACAACGGCATCATTTTATGATAAACTAAGAATGTTTCATTAAATTATAATAAGTGGTTTAGGAGGAGTTGCGGATACAAAATGGGTAGCTCCCATTAAAAGTCCATGTTTTGGAAATAGACCAAAAACAAAATAGTTGCATAATTGCATTGCATGGTTAAGAATCTGATAAAGTTTCATTAAATCATAAAAAGTGGATAAAAAGGAAGTTCTGAATACAAATATATTGTACTGGACAGAAAAACGGTCAGACAGACTCCCCATCACTATATACCTCTGCTTTAAAAAGCAGGGGAATAACAAATACTTTTATATTTACCTTTATTCTATTGAAAAAAAGGATGTGGTATTACTGACTAATGTGTCTAGTACAAATTAATATGCATCTACAGGTTTAAAATGGTTTAAAACCGTTTGGCCTTCAACAATGGGTAAACAAATAAAATTTCTTTTTGCATGCACTATTTTTATCTCCCCAAACTCACGTTTTCAAAAGGGAACATAGAAAAGTTGTATTAAAAACCAAATATCAAATATGCAATTGAATTTCATAATGAGTCAGTGGTGTCAATATTCCTTTCTAAGCAAGAATATAAGTTTCTTTATCCTGATCTAAGGCAAAATGGCTATCAACATATTTTAACCTGGACAATCCTCAAAAAATGAATTTTGCAAATACAGAATTCAAATTTTCATACCCTTACATGTATTTCTGCCAAGTTTTATTCCCAATCCAAAGTAGAATGCATGAGTTTTGAGCGATGACAAAACGTCAAATTCTAAGTTGTATCTTTACACTGGTTGGTTCTTAATAATTGTATAAGACCTGGATACCAGGGTACTCGAATAGTTACCCTCAAGTTTGTTGAGGCAAAATTAACCATTAAATAAAGAATACCTGAGTCCAAAAGTTCTTCATCAGAAAATGGAGTATCTGAAGTCTCCTAAAATCAAGATTGAACACAAGGTTCATTAGTATGAATCGTTTGATACTCTTGCGCATGTTAAATAGTGAATTTTACAGAGTCGGATTGCACACAAAAAGTACATTATACAATATGAATTTCTTCAGTGGTGAAATATCCCTTCTGCATGCACAGTTCTCAAAAAGATCTCCAGTGTTTACATGTAATAATTATAGATGTAGAACCACTTAATAGGGCTGGTCAGAAAGAACATACCAGAGAGTAAAACTTATTTAAGACAAAATAAATCCTACACATAACTACAACTTTAAAAAGATTGTTTGTTTGTTTAGTTGGGGTTTAACGCCGTTTTCAGCACATTTGGCCATTTCGCGGCGGCCAGTTTTTATTGGTGGAGGAAGCCGGAGTACCCGGAGAGAACCACCGATCTTCGGTAGGAAAATTGGCAATCCTTTTCAATTAAGATCGGAGTCGAACACACCCCGCCACAGGTGAGATTCGAACTCACAACCCCAGCGTTGACAGGCTAGTGATCATTAGTAGCCATGACAAACTACCTAGACCACTCGGACACCGAGGCCCCACTTTAAAAAGAATAGAATCTATTGGTTAGTTTGGTACCAAATGAAAGCTAAAGGACTTGGGATCAATTTTGGATACTTTTTGACTGAACGTTTATTTTCAATAATCAAATATCTGTATGAAATTTTAATAGAGCAAATTTTACCTGTTTCTCAGCACTGAAGTACTGGTTTTGGTACCGAAACCAGGACGCTCTTTACATGCGTTAAGCCATTTAAAGTAGGTTGATTTATTAAGCACAAGCCAAAACTACAATTACTGTGAGCAGAGCTCACGAAATTATACTCCACCCCTTTTTTTGAAATAGAAACCCCAAAAATGAGTTTGAACAAAAACAAAATAGGAGGTGCACAATGGCATTATAAGATAAAGAATCTGAGAAAATTTCATTAAATTATAATAAGTGGTCTAGGAGGAGTTGCAAATACAAAATGGGTACCCCCCTATAAGGCAATGGCATGGTCCTTGTTTTTGAAATAGAAATCCCAAAAATGCTTTTGAACAAAAACAAAATAGGTAACCCCAAATATTCATCAGATCAAAATCTAAAATAGGAGGTGCACTATGGCATCATGTAATAAAGATCCTCTGAAAGTTTCATCAAATTCCATTCAGTGCTTTAGGAGGAGTTGCGGATGGCATCATGGTACCCCTATCACAATGAATGTCAAAGTCCATGTTTTGGTATGGGTAACCCCAAATATTCATCAGATCAAAATCTAAAATAGGAGGTGCACTATGGCATCATGTAATAAAGATCCTCTGAAAGTTTCATCAAATTCCATACAGTGGTTTAGGAGGAGTTGCGGATAGCATCATGGTACCCCCTATCACATTGAAAGTCAAAGTCCATGTTTTTCTATGGGAAACCCCAAAAATTGGTCCGATCAAATTCTAAAATAGGAGGTGCACAATGCCATCATGGGATGAAGATTCACTGAAAGTTTCATCAAATTCCATTCAGTAGTTTAGGAGGAGTTGCGGATACAAAGGTCGGACGAACAGATGGACGGACGGACAGACGGGGTATAATAAAAGAACAGAGTTCCAATGTCCTCTGTGTTGCACATATTTCATCTGTCAAAGGTAATATAGTCCTGTAATGGGTTAAGGCCAGGTTAAAATGATTGTTGGTTTCCCCTAACAAGGGAAAATTTTCAAGGCCCGGCAGGCAGGAGTTTTTGTTTTTTTTTTGTTTTGTATGTGTATCAATTGTGTTGCTATAGAATATTTGTTCTACACGCAGTCTATTTTTTTACTTGACAACTGGTATTAAACTTAGGTGACTTAAATAACAAAGAACTGGTGTCCATGACCATGTATTCAATCTTTAACCCATATATCTCTACATCGTCTGATGTGTACATTTGGGTATGTGGACCACTATAATATTGTCGCTCACTGCCGAGGTGGCCATTTTGGGGTATTTAAACAACAGGGGAGCGAAACGCTTCCAATCATTGTTAATACTATCTGTTAGGCGCTTCCGCGATCTAGATACCAAGGCGGGAAAAAATTACCTTGACATTGATGTGTTTCTAAACAACAAAACTGAAACGTATATGAAAAAATGTTTGATTAAACATTGCTGGATTGGAACAAGACAATGGTCGAAAAAAAAACTAGAGGCTCTCAAGAGCCTGTATCGCTCACCTAGATTTAACTTTTCACCTTGAGCAGGTGAAAAATTTAAGTGTTGCTGGTTTTTCTATAGGGTTCTATGTTAAACTAAGTTCAGCTGTGGCAGTCATCTTGGTTGACAGTCCAGGTCAATGGACACATTTTTAAAAGTGAAACATCTAAGGACCATTACAGCTAAGTCTTGTTCCAACTGGCTAAGTGGTTTCAGACAAGAAGATTTTTCAATGAATTTTCCCATAGGATCCTATATTTAACTAAGTTTGGCCGTGGCAGCCATTTTGGTTGACAATCCAGGCGAACTGACATCATTCTGAAAGAGGACCATCTAAGGACCAATGCTGCCAAGCTTAGTTCAAATGGGCTCAGAAGTTTCAGACGAAAAGATTTTTTAGTGAATTTCCCATTGGGTCCTGAGTAAAACTAAGTTTGACTGTGGCGGCCATCTTGGTTCACAGTCCACGAAATCGGACACAATTCTGAAAGAGGACTATCTAAGGACCATTGCTACCAAGTCTAGTTCTAATTGGCTTAGTAGTTTCAGACAAGAAGATTTTTGAGTGAAATTCCCATAGGGTCCTATGTTAAACTAAGTTCGATGTGGTGGCCATTTTGGTTAACAGTCCTGGTCAGCGGACATACTTCTGAAAGAGAACCTCCTAAGGACCATAACTGCCAAGTTTGGTTCCAATTGGTCAGGTGGTTTCAGACAAGAAGACTTTTCAATGAATTTCCCACAGGGCCCTATGTTAAACTAAGTTCAATGTGGCGGCCAAATTGGTTGTCAGTCCGGGTCATCGGACACAATTCTGAAAGAGGATCATCTAAGGACCATTGCTATCAAGTCTAGTTCTAACTGGCTTAGTTGTTTCAGACAAGAAGATTTTTGAGTGAATTTCCCATAAGGTCCTATGTTAAACTAAGTTCGGCTGTGGCGGCCATCTTGGTTCACAGTCCACAAAATCCGACAAATTTCTGAAAGAGGACCTCCTAAGGACCATTGCTGCCTAGTCTGGTTCCAATTGGTCAAGTTGTTTCAGACAAGAATACTTTTCAATGAATTTCCCATAGGGCCCTATGTTAAACTAAGTTCGGTTGTGGCAGCCATATTGGTTGTCTATCCGGGTCATCAGACACAATTCTGAAAGAGGATCATCTAAGGACCATTGATGCCAAGTCTGGTTCCAATTGGTCAAGTGGTTTCAGACAAGAAGATTTTTCAATGAATTTTCCTATAGGGCCCTATGTTAAACTAAGTTCGGCTGTGGCGACCATTTTGTTTAACAGTCCGCGTCAGCGGACATACTTCTGAAAGAGAACCTCATAAGGACCTTTACTGTCAAGTTTGGTTCCAATTGGCCTTGTAGTTTCATAGAAGATTTTTTAAATTCATCCCCCCTTTTTCTATTTTTAGTAACAGCAGCCATGTCTGTTGGAAGTCGAGAATATCGGACATATATTTGGATGGAGACCACCCAAGGACCATTCCATCAAAGTTTGGTCCGAATTGGCCAAGTGGTTTCAGAGGAAATGATCTTTAAAGGAAAGTTTAGGCCGGATGCCATCTTTAAAGGGCAAAAACTCCTGTAAGGGGTCAACCAATGATGTTGGTCATGTTTACTTATTTGTAGATCTTACTTTGTTGAACATTTTTGCTGTTTCCAATTTGCCTTTATCTATAATAATATTCAAGATAATAACCTAAAACTGCAAAATTTCCTTAAAATTAACAATTCAGGGGCAATAACCCAACTAAGGGTTGACCGATTCGTCTAAAAATTTCATGGCAAGTAGATCTTGACCTGATGAACATTTTTACCCCATGTCAGTTTTGCTCTAAATGCTTTAGTTTTTGAGATATAAGCCAAAAACTACAGTTTACCCCTATGTTCTATTTTTAGCCATGTCGGCCATGTTGGTTGGCAGGCGGGGTCATCGGACACATTTTTTAAACTAGATACCCTAATGATGCTTTTGGCCAAATTTGGTTCCATTTGGCCCAGTAGTTTCAGAGGAGAAGATTTTTGTAAAAGTTAACAGACGACGACGACGACGACGACGACGGACGACGACGGACGACGGACGCCAAGTGATGAGAAAAGCTCACTTGACCTTTCAGGTCAGGTGAGCTAATAAATGCCTCGGCCATTTAAAATAGACCCGGCCGGGTTAGGGGAAACCAACAATCATTTTTCCTTGGCCTAACTCTTTTAAAATAAGTAGATATCAAATTTGTCCAAGACATTGCTGATATAAAATCTGTGATATAACTTTCATAGAATTCTGACAAGAGCCCTAAGATGCCATTTTCCATTTAATATAACCACGGGGTATAACTTTTAAAAAAAAGTCAATCAGCACTGATTTTCAAATCTGTCTGAGACATTGCTGATATAAACCTTTTTTTTTTTTATAAAAATTTAACATTTGAGAGCGCTTACAAGGCCATTTTCCATATAATTTACATTTCCAAGGGGCATAAATCTTTTAAAAATAGTCGATCGGCACCAATTTTCAACTTGTTAAAACACTGTTAATATAAACCTATGTCATAAGTTTCATAAAATTCTGGCAATAATTGTACATGAGAGAACAATAACAAGACCAGACAGACGTACACACGCCCGGTATTTCTATGTCTTCCAAAAAGTATGGAGCGGGGGACAAAAATGTTCAAAAATAAGAAATTATTACACATGTTGTAGACAATGATTTAGTGAATGTGCAGCAAATGGATTTCAATAATAACAAAAATATATGCAAACTAAAATATTTTCAATAATTTTAAAGTAATATGAAACGAATTGTTGAAAAAAATAGTATTAAACTTTTATTCATATACATGTTTTAGTGAAAACTATAATGTTTTAATGTGAAACTCCATGAAATGTACGGCTTCTGAATTATTATCTTTCATTGTGTAATTGCCCCCAGGTATTTCTGTATGTAGTGACCTTAATATGAACCCTCTCGTTAGATAAATCGGCAATCGCATTGCGCACATGCGGAATAAAAGAAAAAGTAAATAAACAGTGCAAACTAAAAGTGACAGAAAAAGGGTCCGTCATCATCATCATACTTAATTTGAAATTTAAGTTTAATGCTTAGAAAAGGTTGAGCTAAAAATATCAATAGTGGAGGAAAATAAAAAAAAACAAACAAGCATATACAAATGTAGTTCCAACTTAAAAATAAAAATTTTCTTATCATAAACGTGCTTTCCTGCATGTCAATAGTTTATCCAGGTGACGATCAGTCAACTTTGGTAGATGTACCCGAGAGATAATAAGCAGCCATTTGTTTGATCAGGAATGACGAAATGAAAATTTTTGTTATGTTACGTGATAGGTGCGTAATAAAGGGTTATTATGTGGACAGACGACTATTAAAGTTTAAAGTATATGTATGCATTGATACAACAATCTCGTTTTCTTTCATCATGAACTCGTTTCATATTACTTAAACATGAAATACACAAAACATGGAACACACAAATTATAAATGTCTAGCAAAAAACTTTTAAAACCTCAGTACATGTATTTTGGACATTAAATACCTTTTTCCTGTAAATTTTCCTGAAATATTTAGCAAACAGTGAAATATTCAAGTAACTTGAATATTTTAGTAAAGTTCATACTAGAATATTCATGAATTATCTTGACAGAACAGCAGATAACTGATTTTTGCTGTTCATCATTTAGAACGAAGGACACTGCAAAGTTGGGCAGCTAGTTGAACCGTGTACATTGAAGGCCAAATGAAGGATACATTTATAGTGTTTGAAGTGGACAGCATGTTTGACACAAAAAATGTTAAGGACAATCCTCTTGACATAAAACATGAAAGTCCAATTGTGTCATTAAGTTTTGACTAATTACCTTGAAAATCAATAAGATATGGACTGACAAGTCCCACTGTGACCTTGACAATCAATTGTGTTCCAGATTTTGATAAAGACTTACAATGTACTAGATTTGATCAGATGCAAACTAATAAAGAAAGAATCTCTGAAACAGATTTTTGTTATTTAAACCTTGCCAAGGGATATAATGGCTGAAAAATAACAAATTGGCCACAATTCGAGCATAGCCTGGGGTTTAAGGTTGCTGAAAACATTTCCACATTTCAATTCAATTGATTGAGTCTTTAAAGTTATTGAATGGAAACCATTAATTCAAATTTTAAGGGGGGATTTTAACTATGGAACTATAAATGGTAAATCTGCCAAATTCAAACTTGTTCTTAACAACATTTCCAAGTTTGTCTTTTAAATGTAGTTGAACAGAAAAAAAATGTGTGAGTCTTCCAAGGAAGACATGTATCGCCTGCGGACGTCAATTTTTACAAAATATATTAAAATTTTCTAAAAATGTAATTTTGCATTAAAGTTAGTTTGCATCAAATTGCTGTGAGCTGTTATGGAGTAGTTGAGGATAGAAGTTTCGAACCTCTCCTTTTTTTTTCAAAAATGGCAATTTTTACAAAAAAAAATATATATGCACACCTGTGCATTAAGGTTAATGCACAGAGGAAGTTTCATCAAATTCCTTTGAGCGGTTATGGAGTAGTTGAGGATAGAAGTTTTTTTACCCCCCCCCCCCCTTTTTTTTTAAAAAAATGTCAATTTTTAGAGAAAAAAAATTAAAATTTTCTGAAAATGAAATATATGTGCACACCTGTGTATCAAGGTTAATGAACAGAGAAAGTTTAATCAAATTCCTTTGAGCGGTAATGGAGTAGTTGAGGATAGAAGTTTTGCCCCCCCCCCCCCCTTTTTTTGGAAAAATGTCAATTTTTACAAAAAAAATTGAAATTTTCTAAAAATGAAATATATATGCACACCTGTGCATTAAGGTTAATGTACAGAGAAAGTTTCATCAAATTCCTTAGAGCGGTTATGGAGTAGTTGAGGATAGAAGTTTTGACCCCCCCCCCCATTTTTTCAAAAATGTTAATTTTTAGAGAAAAAAAATTCAAATTTTCTAAAAATGAAATATATATGCACACCTGGGCATTAAGGTTAATGCACAGAGAAGGTTTCATCAAATTCCTTTGAGCGGTTATGGAGTAGTTGAGGATAGAAGTTCCCCCCCCCCCTTTTTTTTGCAAAAATGTCAATTTTTACAAAAAAAAAATTAAAATTTTCTAAAAATGAAATATATATGCACACCTTTGCATTAAGGTTAATGCACAGAAAAAGTTTTATCAAATTCCTTTGAGCGGTTTAGGACGAGTTGAGGATAGAAGAAAAGTGACGACGCAAGACGCAGGACGACGCAAGACGCAGGACGACAGATAGTGATCCCTATGTGTCGACCATGCGTTCCGCAGGCGACACAAAAATATCTGAAAGGGACATAACTATGGAATGACTAATGACAAGTCTGTCGAATTCTCACTTAGACTGTGGTCTATATGGTTACTTACAACATTTCAAAGTTTCAAATCGTTCAAAAGTTATTGAAGGAAAAACCATATGAACATACACAATGGGGTAAAACTTGATGCCTCGTTCGTCAACGATACTTATTTAATATTTATTTATTATTCAACAGTGGGGTAGGGGTAAATATATACATATGGTTTACTCATATGGTTAACCTTGTAATCCAAGACAATATGTGTGTGGTCTGGAAGATGTATTTGAGGTAATCTATTTATACTTTTTATTGGACAAAATGTTACTATTACCTTTTCAAACACAACATTTATCCCATAGTCATATAGGAGTTCTTCTCCCAACTGTATGTCTCTGAAAAGCAAAAAAAAATATAACAATATTTACTAGGGATGACAACACAAGGAAATTGACATTGTACAAAATATAGCTTTGTTACTATAATTAGGACATAAACACAACTA
Source organism: Mytilisepta virgata (assembly GCA_028015205.1). Taxonomy (NCBI): domain Eukaryota; kingdom Metazoa; phylum Mollusca; class Bivalvia; order Mytilida; family Mytilidae; genus Mytilisepta; species Mytilisepta virgata. The sequence continues at coordinate 7,425,181 of CM051517.1, forward strand.
GTATAAAATTTTTAATAACACTGTTGTTTTCTTGTTATTATTGAGATGTAATACTAAAGTTATTTAAATTAAATATTTGATGCATCATTTGTTAGCCATCTGTTCAAACGCCACTTAAATTAATTGGGATTTAATTGAAATCGACATCATCGTTATGCAAATTATGACCTTTATGTCATATCTGGCAATGCACATTGCTTGCTTAAAGTTTCTTTCAGGTTAAAGACTTAATTATTAGACAAAAATATGCATTTTATTTCAAAAAACTGTAAATATAAGAATTTAATGCTCTTTTTTGAAAATGTATACAGAAATAAATGCAAGTAACGATCACATTTTTAGCAAGAAGGGCTTCCAAGCTTCATACAAAATGTGATAGCTACTTGCATTTATTTCCGTATACATTTTCAAAAAACAGCATTCATTTCTATATAACAAGTTCTTTAGAGAACCGTATACAATTACTTTTATTGGGAATGGTTGTCAACATGGTTGTATTAGTCTCCTGTTAAATTTTCATAAAAAAAAAAAAAAAAAACTTGTTTAGTTGGGGTTTAATGCCGTTTTCAGCACACTTGGCCATTTCCCGGTGGCCAGTTTTTATTGGTGGAGGAAGCCGGAGTACCCGGAGCACTCACTCCCATTTTTCTCTATGTCGCTATGTTGTAGATTTAACAACACTGACTCCATTTATTTCCTGGACTGATTAACTTTCCAATCAGCCAATCAGATTTCAGTCTTTACAAGCATAAGATCAAGGATTAAATTCAAGAATTTTCAATAGTTCAAACAGATGCCTTTGCCATTACAAGAGCTCATCATGGGCAAGCCAGAGATCAATCAATCAAATCATTCTCCTCAGCATGAAAAAAAAATTTGTGACGAATGTATGGACAGACCAAGGATCCAGAATTTTTCTGACACAATTTCGGTCATTTTCAAGTGACATGAAAAAGAATGTCAAATTGTTTTCTAACAGTCATATTCAATCTTGAAACTGACGAAGACTGTGCAGAGTTTTACTAAACAATGTCAGCCGATTACAATCTAAAATTCATGAAATTTGGTACCTGTTAATGTAAAAACTTTAGAAGAATGATTTTTTTGTATGCATCAGTTTAAAATTAAATTCTTTTAATAGACTTAAATCAGTAAAATCCTCTGGAAACAATCATGCTACTTTCGATTTTGAGGGAAGAAATCTAGGCCGAAATTCAAGTCAATTATAAATACAAATCAATTCCGGATCCACAATACAAATTACTTCTGTTTAACAAAATGGCAGTAATAACGAATTTAAAAATTCCTTTACTTAAAAATGTGTTTTAAAAAAAAGGTTCAAAGATTAATTCGTGTAATTACTTGAAAAAGAGAGGGACACCTGAACGCAGGGGTATTGCGTAATGTATTAAATAAATCTTCATTCGACTTTGCAAAATTCAGTTATTAATATTTTACAAATCTTAATTTTTCGTATGCCTTTATTAAAAAAATGAATCAAAGAATCAAATGGCTGGTTTTTTTTTTAGTGATGTTTGAATTAGGATCTTAGTAGAGGAGATAATTACAAAAAAATACCCAGTTTATAAATTTTGCTGGAAAATACCTAAGTTTCCAAGTCTGGCCAACCAGAAATAAATTCTCAATTCCATAATAACATGTGCACATCTTCAACATGTGTGCAAGCTTCTGGTAAAGTTTCAGGTATCTGGGTTAAAAACTGTAGAAGTTGATTACGCAAAACTTGTACCCTCCTTTTTAAAAATTTGCTGAAAAATCACTAAGTTCCAAAGTCCAGAAAACTGGATAAAAATTCTTCAAATTATTCCAATATACCAGTTGCACAACTTCAATACATGTGCAAGTTTCCTGTAAATATTCAGGGATCTGGGTTGAAAACTGTAGGAGGAGTTATTTACACAAGACTTGTACCCTCCTTTTTAAAATACATTGTAAGCTACTTTGTCAAAACCGGCCAAAAATGATCAAGTTGAGAAGTATTCCATAAGTAATTTGATATTTGTCTAAATTCATTGATTAAATTGTTCACCTGTGGTTTGTGAACACACACCACACAGGGAACACCAATTAGTGATGATTAACATTATATCCCTGGAACTTTTTAACAGTAATTAGCTATGCCCTAGGGATTATCATTCAAAATAAGTGGCAGGTTTATGACCAGAAAACATTGCAATTAGAAATCAGTAATTGTAAAGGAAAAGTTTGAAATTTCAGACAATAACAAAAAAGTGACCGAAATTATTTCTGTATAAAAATAATTTTGTCTGAAATCCCATTCTAAAAGATATCATTCTCATTATCTTGATGGCTTATTTTTACTAATTTAAAAAATTCAGGAAAAAGGATCAGTAAGAAATGAATTCTATTTGTTTCTTTTTCATTCAATAAACTTGAAACATACCTTTACATCAGATATATATATGCCTGTAACAAAAAATTACACCACACATCAGCATGAAAACAGAATAAAATACTTTACCTTAGGCTAAAAAGAAAAAGTTGCCCCTCTATTTGTCTCATTTTTGCGTTCCTTTCCTTTTTTCCCCCATGATTTACCAGTCGACCCAGGCGCCCTGTTTCTTGTGTAGCATCAATGCTTTAAAAAGAGTGAATAGTTAATAAGTACAGTGTTTCTGTTGAATTATTCTTCAGACTTCAAAAGCCAATTTGCAAAAAGTAAGAAGTACATGTAATATAATAAACTTAACATACTCCATGTAAATATTGGGGATGGGGGTCCAAATAATTTTTAATAATTTTCAATTTAATTTTTCTCTAATTACAATCTAGTTCTTTTGGCAAAACTATGTAAAAATATCAAATTTCATTGAAATCAAAGCACTTATCATTTTGGTCCCTTATTCAAAAACAGAAAAAAAATGCTTCACAGAGGTCGAACTCTGAACAGTTGGGGAAAATATGGATACAATATTCAAGCTTGATACAGCTCTGAATTTGGATAGTGATTAAATATTTGACACATTATAGATTTCTGACACAGAGTAAATGTGGTCAGAGAACTTAAAAATTTTAAATTTCGACATTTTATTTAATTAATGGTCTAACATTCAAAATCCAATTCCATGGTTAGATTGAGCATATAAAAAAAACCCATGAAATCAGTTTATAATGAAATCAAACAAAGTTTAAATTTGGACCCTTTGGACCTTAATATTTTTTGAAACAGGGCCCAAAATTAAAATCTGAATGCACAGTTAGATTCAGCATATCATAGAACCACAAGAATTCAGTTTTTGATGAGATCAAACAAAGTTTAATGTTCGACTCTTTGGACCTCAATGTAGACCTATTTAAAAATGGGGTCCAATAACCAATATTGTAATACACAGTAAGAACCCCAAACAATGCAACACTTTAAATTAATCGTCATTGAAATTGGTTAAAAGATTTGTATTTATTTTCAATTGAAGATTTCTCGCTGTTGCGCAATACTTCGTAAATGTGTTTACAAACTTTAATAATTTACACATCCTGTTTGGTGTGAATATCCTGCCATATCAATATTTGTTGTTTCTTTATATAGATCATAAATTATTTATGTTAGAACCAGCTTAGCCAGTATTAGAAAAGTCTTGTTTTTGGCCCCTTTTGGCCTCTAGTTTCTAAATGGTTAAAGCCATAACCTTCAAAATGGACCCAAACTTTCCATGGGTGGTATGGAACCTTGTGGTACAATTTCATAGAGATCCATCAACTAATACACAAGTAATTGTCCAGAAACCAGAAAAAACTTGTTTCCCCCCCTTTTTTTGCCCCTTATTCCTGAACAGTTTGAGTTATAACCTTCACTTTGTGGTATGGAATTTGTGTTTCAATTTCATAGAGACCCATTCACTTAAACTAAAGTTATTGTCCGGAAACCAAATGTATTCTGACACCGACGACGTGATAGCAATATACGACCACATTTTTTTGCGATCGTATAAAAAACAGAATTTAGCCAGCTTTTCCTATGGTAATGATAGGGGAAAGAGATATTCTCATATAATTTCATAAGAATCTGTTCCCAACAAGTAATTGTGCAGACAAGAATGTTTACAGCATTGTTATGTAGTGACAACATTGCTATACAATACTATACAAACACAAAATTAAAAAATATATACAAGCACATGCATCACTTACCACAATCTCTTCTTTCCAAAATTGTAAAAAAACCGAAATCCAGTAGGACCGTCAGCTTCCCGCCTTTCCCCCTCCTCCTCTGAAATGGTTTCTCCTGCATAATGCAGGAGAAATTCCCCTGCCATTCTATTAATGGTAGTAACAACACCTCTTCCTGTACATGTAAAAATAAAACAGTAACCAAAATGTAGCTAGTATAAGACCACATAATCTTAAACCTCTAGTAGATTTTCATATTCAAATTTTTTGAAATGTACGAATATTGTTCTTGTTCTGCAATCTAACTGATAAGTGCTATGAAAAGCAGGTAAAAATGTGTATTTCAGGCCCTACTGCAACTAAAGCCTGTATTAATACACGTTATACTGGGAAACATGATACAATAGACAAATATCAAATCAGTGAACCACTGAACTAGTATGCAATTCAAATCATCCTAAAAATAACATTTTGGGAACCTGGAGAATGTATTTGTCTAGTAGAAAACTGAAGTGGGCAGAGCAAAAAGGTGATATATATGAATATCACTTTTGTTCTTTGAAGTGCTTTGTTGCACTTTTGTATAAAAAAGTGCCTAATTTCTTTGAACGCTTTTTTGTATCTTATTAGTGCTTTATTGTGTATCTTTTTTTCTTTCATAAAAAAGACACCCCTGTTTTGTTATTGCTGTATGTATTGCAACTCAGTTTATAACTATGAAGATGCATTAAAGCATTTTTCAGCTGCTGTTCCCCAAAACCAATTTGTTGACACTGTTACACTTCAACGTATCTTCATGAAATACAAGCTGGTTAAAGCGATCAGTACTAATTCTGAGACACATCAGAATTTGGTCGAGGATCAAACTGCAAAGCAGTTACTCCGTTCAAATTGGTTTGGCTCTATCCCTGTTGATGTCAATGGTGATGGCATTGCTACCTGCTTAATTCCATATTTGTGGCATTGTTAAGAAGTGAGAGGTTTAGCTAGCAATAAAACCAGGTTTAATCCTCCATTTTCTTCAAAGGAAATGCCTGTTCCAAGTCAGAAATATGACAGACATTTCCATTCGTTTGATGTGTTTAAGCCTTTTGTTTTGCCATTTGATTTAGGACTTTCCATTTTCAGTATTCTTGTTAATTTTACTTTTATACAAGACCCATGGACAGACGACGACAGACAGATGGGTAGAAGGAGAGGGTGATTCCTATATACAACATGTACCCCCCACAAACATACCCCCCACAAACAAACTACACAAGTACATTAATCTATATTTGTACTTACCCTTGCCTGGTACATTTCTTATTTGAAACCCATCTGGGTCAAAATGACTTCGTGCCCAGTAGTTAAGGTCCACTACCTCCTTTTTTCTACGTGTTCTTTTATAGCTCTGGCCTGAAATTACATTTGAGGAATACTAGAAAACTGGGAACCATAATTAAAAATCTAAATACACAGTTACAGTTGGCATATAAAAAAAATTTTTTTTTGTTGAATCACAGTTTAATTCTGCACCCTTTAGACCTCAATGTGGATCAATTTGAAAACAGGCCAAAATTAAAAAAATAAATATACAGTTAGATTATGCATATAAAAGAACCCTAAAAATAATTTTTTTTAAAAAATCAGTTTTATTTTGGATCCTATGAACATCAATGTGGACAAATTTAAAAACAGAGCCCAAAATCCAAATACACAGATTCAGCATACATGTATACCAATGTATTAAGAACCCACAGAACTCAAGACTTTAAACCCCATTAAAACTGGTCAATTTGTAACAAGAGTGGACACAGTAAAATGTCTCCCCTGTTGTAGTGTTGATAATTGAATTTATGTTGAAAGTAAAAAAAAATAAGTTTATACCACAAGCATTACATGTACATTAAATTAACATTTAAATGATCAATGTACATGAGGTAAGGGTGAGATAATCCTTTCAGCCAGACATGTAGGTCGTGCAACCATTCCATTCACCAAATTCAATTAAGCTATTGCTAAAAGTATCTCAGAAACAAACCCCATAAAAAAATTGAACTTTGACCAATGAACCATGAAAAGCAGGTCAAGGTCAAATGACACCTGCCAGACAGACATACACACCTTACAATTATTCCATACACCAAACATAGTTCTACTATCCCTATAGTATCTGAAAAAAGACCAAATCAGAGAAATTAACATTGACCAATGAACCATGAAAATAAGGTCAAGGTCAGATGAAACCTGCCAGACAAATATATACACCTTACAATCATTCCATAAACCAAAGATAGTTCACCTATACCTTATAGTATCTGAAGAAATACCAAACAAGATTTCAGAGTGGACACACTGAAAAAAATGTCTTGCCTGTTCTTATGAACTCTTGTGTTCATAATTGAATTTATGTTGAAAGTAAACTAGAGGCTCTCAAGAGCCTGTATCGCTCACAGACCAAATCAGAGAAATTCAACATTGACCAAACAGACCAATGAACCATGAAACTAAGGTCAAGGTCAAATGATACCAGCCAGACAAATATACATGTATATACATGTACCTATATACAAATACAGTTCACCTATTCCTTATAGTATCTGATTGATTGATTGATTGTTGCTTAACGTCCAGTGGCAAATATTTCATGCATCTTCAGAACGAGAACCAGTTCAATTTATCAAACAATTCAATTAGGGGTGGGATGGGACACAAAGGGGAACCAATTTTGACTGCCACTGTAAAAGGAGGATGGTTGGGTAGGGTCGGATAATTTAGCCTTCTGTAGCGGCCATCAGCTTGCTCTTTTTCGAAAACTACAGAAGGGATCTTTAGCGTGCAGGGAGTGTGGCATTCTCCAAACACGTTACCCACTATGGTCCGCGGTCAGGCTTTCCGTATTATGACCTGACAACCCCCCAACGAGAGGGTCTCCCCTATCCGCCACCTGGGGACGCGCTAGACAGCTCTATGGGTTGAGCCCCCGTGATCCATCACAGGTGCCTAGCTTTTATAGTATCTGAAAAAAAAGAGACCAAATAAGATAAAATTACCATTGACAAATGAACCATGAAAATAAGGTCAAGTTCAGATGATTACTGCCAGACAGACAAGTACACCTTACAAACGTTCCATACCAGGGATGTCACAAGTTGCAGGAGAATTTTGAAAAGTTACATGTATATGAGATTTTTTTTTCTGTGTCCACAATAGCCTTGCGAAGTGAGATGGCCTTCATGGCCAGGGGTATGGGGGGGCCACTCCAGGCCCCCAGAAAATTTTGGGGTATTTGGTGCAAAATCCTGCATTCTGGCACCAATTTCCACTGTTTCAAATTGTCAATTTTTAGTTTATAGATCTTAAAAAATTCAGATGACTCCATCTCAGACTTTTTGAGAACATGTCCTGTGTTGAAGGTATTGCTGCCAATTTTGGATGAAGAACACTAATAAAAGCGCTGTTCTTCGCTTCATGTTTTTCTTGATTTAGTATCCAATTTTATAAAAGTCAATTTTATATAGCAGAAATGGATGTGTTACTGTTATCCGTCTTGACTGTTTGCAGAATTGAAATAAAATGTCAAAAACCTCACTATCTGTAATTTAGAGATGAATTTATAAAAAAAATATTGTGTTTTTGTAAATCAAATAAGTAGAATCTGGGCTTGGGCAACTCAATATTTAAGGTTATACCCATCATGCCTTTTGTCCACTAATTGATAAATTTTTTTATAGAAATTAATTTAAAAAGCAAAATTTGTAAGGGTTCCACGGAACCCAAATTCTCGCCTACTTTTGATGTTGTCTATATTTTCAGTGTGATAGGTGAATACACATAATAGATTTGCAGTTAATGAAATAAAACATTTGAAATGTATGAAAAAAGATTTTGTTGTAAAAAATTAATATAGTATGCAATTATATATATATATCTATAGATTTATAAATGAGTAGAAACATAAATTTATTGAATGAACAAATGTTAAAGACAAATTTGAAAGTGCTTAATGATCTAGCCTTTAATTAAAAATTTTTTAAAAACTTTCACAACATAGTGAATGCAATGTTAAGTCCATTTATATGTAAAAAACTGAAAAAACAGAAATAAATATTTTACAAAATTTTCTCCTGGATACAATCTTTATAACATAAACAAGCTTCTGTCCAAATTTGGTAAAATTCCTGGATAGTTTAAGAAAGTTATTAAAATTTTAAAAACTTTAACCACAGAGTGAATGTAATGTTTCCTGGCAGAAAAACTAAGTCCATTTACAAGTAAAATACAGAAAAAAATAATTTTTTTTTACTAAATTTACTTCTGGATACTATCTTATGATCATAAACAAGCTTCTGTCCAAGTTTGGTACAAATCCAGGATAGTTTAAGAAAGTTATTAAAATTTCAAAGACTTTAACCACAGAGTGAATATTTGTGGACGCCGCCGCCGCCGATACCGACGGAATGTAGGATCGCTATGTCTCGCTTTTTCGACAAAAGTCAAAGGCTCGACAAAAAACAGTAAATAATATTTATATAATATACCACTGTCCACTGTATGGTCTGATACAGTATCTTTCTTCCTTTTCCTTGACCTACAATATATATATACAGTTAGGTCGTCACAATACTGTGATTTTCCTCGCAAAATGCGGGCGTGGACAAGCGTGGTCGGATTCATTAGTCCACTAATTAGCGTGGGTACCACAGAAAACAATTTTTCTCCACACAAACATCGTGGATACCATGCTAATCGGTTGATGGGACCACATGTAACATCTATTTTTAGATGTACATGTGTGATATGTTGTCTTTCTTTTGTAGGTATGCTGTACAGTTGGAAGTAAATTAACTTTCTGACATATTTGATGCAGTTATCTTAAATAAAAATATAGTTTAAGGATGATCACTGGTCTAATAGGAAATAAATAGGATATGAAATAGGTGTTTTAATTTGAGAGAACATATGAATAGTAAACAAATAAGCAAGAAAAAAATATAGGTTCATGTGCTCATTTTAGAGCTATGAGGCCTTGAAAATTTGCAGGAAATGGGTTTTCTCTGGATTTTTAACAGTCTTTGCATTGACAACTTCAGTCTCTCAAAAATTTATGAAAAAATAAAAAGGATTTCATAAAATTTTGTCAAATACCATTTTAAGGTATATATGATTGAATTATAAAAGAAAAAGTGGGGGTTCATGGGCAAAAAAATTTTGTGTTAATTCCGAAAATTTGACAAAAAGACCAAAACATGGCCAGCCAGCATCCTTAATATTAAGATTTTATTTTGTAATTTTCATTCTTGTTCTACCCCCAAGGTGATACTACGATCGCTATACATTATTAGCATTAAATGGCATTCTCTTTATACCCGTACGCATTAAATGACTTCTATTTTTATTTTAAAAGTCAAAATGGATCCAGTTCTGTGGTGCATATGATCTGCGTCTGCTGTTTGTACAACACATTATTCTTCAGACGAATTCTTTTGTGTATTGACCATGTATTCATGGTATTGAGTGCATATTCTGCGGGCATACTTATACGCCCATTTCAGTCAGACCACTTTCATTTTGAAGCATGAAACCATGACTGAAATAAGTTCACTTGTGTTTTATTAATTAATATAAATACGCGTATAAGTTTGGTGGATTTTGTACATGACGATTACGCCGGAAATTTACATTACGGCACAAATGATATTGATTTTAAAAACACGTGCATTTTCTAGTGATTCAACAACAAAAAAAATTTAATATTTATATATTATACAGTAATAAAACAAGAGTGGACACACAAAAATGTCTCGCCTGTCCTATATTTCTAATGAAAGAAAATGCTATCAGACATATTGCATACAGTATTAAATTGATTGATTGATTATTGCTTAACGTCCAGTGGCAAATATTTCATGCATCTTCAGGACGAGAACCAGTTCAATTTATCAAACAATTCAATTAGGGGTGGGATGGGACACAAAGGGGAACCAATTTTGACTGCCACTGTAAAAGGAGGATGGTTGTGTAGGGTCGGATAATTTAGCCTTCTGTAGCGGCCATCAGCCTACTCTTTTTCGAAAACTACAGAAGGGGTCTTTAGCGTGCAGGGAGTGTGGCATTCTCCAAACACGTTACCCACTATGGTCCGCGGTCAGGCTTTCCGTATTATGACCTGACAACCCCCCCAACGAGAGGGTCTCCCCTATCCGCCACCTGGGGACGCGCTAGACAGCTCTATGGGTTGAGCCCCAGTGATCCATCACAGGTGCCTAGTACAGTATTAAAAAAACAGACCAAAACACAAAAACTTAACTATAACCACTGAACCATGAAAATGAGGTCAAGGTCAGATGACACCTGTCAGTTGGACATGTACACCTTACAATCAATCCATACACTAAAATATAGCAGACCTATTGCATACAGTATTCAAAAAACAGAGCAAAACACAAAAACTTAACTATAACCACTGAACCATGACAATGAGGTCAAGGTCAGATGACACATGTCAGTTGGACATGCACACCTTAAAATCCTTCCATACACCAAATATAGTAGACCTATTGCATACAGTATCCCAAAAACAGGCCAAAACACAAAAACTTAACTATAACCACTGAACCATGAAAATGAGGTCAAGGTCAGATGACACCTGGCAGTTGGACATGTACACCTTACAATCCTTCCATACACCAAATATAGTAGACCTATTGCTTATAGTATCTGAGATATGGACTTGACCACCAAAACTTAACCTTGTTCACTGATCCTTGAAATGGGGTCGAGGTCAATTGAAAACTGTCTGACGGGGATGATGACCTTGTAAGGCACGCACATACCAAATATAGTTATCCTATTACTAATAATAAGAGAGAAATAAACATTACAAAAATTCTTAACTTTTTTTTCAAGTAGTCACTGAAGCATGAAAATGAGGTCAAGGACAATGTACATATGACAGACGGAAAGTTCGTAACATAAGGCATCTATATACAAAATATAAAGCATCCAGGTCTTCCACCTTCTAAAATATAAAGCTTTTAAGAAGTGAGTTAACGCCGCCGCCGCCGGATCACCATCCCTATGTCGAGCTTTCTGCGACTAAAGTCGCAGGCTCGACAAAAATCTAACTCTAGTAAAAGTTGGACGAAAAAGTCAAATACCTGTCCTTATTATTTACTGATGACAACGGACCCGAGAAGGACTAAAACAAAATTCTCAATGTAAATTTATTTCGAATCTCTGTTACTGCTCAAGTATATCTTAAAACCCTAATATACATTTATTTTAAAGGCGAGAGACTTTTCAATTTTGAACTTTTTTTCTAATTTTTTTAAACTATGTGTCCAAACAAGACATTTTTTAATATTTTATAAGAATGTTTGAAAAGATAAATTTTGCTTCGTCAGTGGAAGGCCAACGTGTATAATACATTGTACATACAAAAACGACGAAGTCCATTATTTTTATCCTTAATTTATGTCAATGGGAAATATTTTCTGTCCATAATAGAGCAAGAAATATGTAATTTTTTTTTACATTTAAGAAAGCCATAAAATCATTTCCCTTTTCAAGGAAAGCCATATATTTTTTATTCTTGAATCCGAGGAATTAAATGTGACCAAATCATGAATTATTGACTGAAACTGTTCTTGAAATTAATTTGTTACATCAATCATTGTACTTTTAGATAGAAAAACAAATAAAATAGGCCACTTAATTATAAAATGGTTGTTGTTCTTTTGCAAAATATTAGAAATTCAGTTTTTTGTTAAAACATAATGTACAATATCAAGCCTGGAATTAAAAATTTTACTTTAAAGATTAAAGGCGACATAAAATGGTTGTTATTCCTGCGCAAATATTGGGGAAAACAATCTTTACATTGAAATATATATTTAATATGTATATATTTATGCACATCTTCACCCATAAGTGTTATTTTTGTATCCTTTAATTATGAAAATTCTACGATCTCAGAAACAGTTTCACTTAGAAAGAAAACCGAATTTTTTATCCTTCACAAGCTTAGAAATTTTCCATATGCACTTAACGTCCATGTCTTATTGCATTGTTCCTTATAACCGTCTCCATAGGAAAACACTGAGATAACAAATGATGTTCTTGTATATATGTACTCTAACTGAATACATGGAATACTTTATGAGTGCACTCAAATATGCCTGTAACTAATTTGTCGTTTGTTAATTAGTCTATATATTCCATCTTGTAATTGTTGGGATAGAATTTATATAGGCTCTGTCTGTTATCTAATACCTTTTGATTTATATCAATAAAATGTTTGAAATAAAGAATACAATTTATCACAAAATACTGAATAAATTTTAAGCAATGAATCAAGCCAGGACAAAAATTCTGGCTACTGGGTTGATAATGCCCTCGGGGACTTGCATTCCACCAGCAGTGACATAGACCTAATGGTACTAATAAAATGTATTACAAAATATCGAATAAATTTGATGCACTGTATGGCCATTTAGTTAACTGACAACTCATCAGCAGCGCTCGAGATCAAAACTTTGGAAATCCAGTTAAAGATATAATGATGAATTAATAACAGACCTGTTTACCCCATTTAAGTTAGTAGTGTAGTTTATACATTTAGAAAGTGTAGTTTCAGATTTTACAAGTCCTAAAAATTACTATCACCCATGAGCGGCGCAACGCGCCGCGAACTTGCTAGAGGGGTCTGGAATGCCCCCCCCCCCCCAGAAATTTTTTGAAAAACTAGATGCAAAATCCTGCATTCTGAGAGCAAAAACTAGATGCAAAATCCTGCATTCTGAGAGCTTTTAGAGTCATGTTTTGAAGATACCAAATACATAAATTCAATAGGATTAGTTAACTTATATTGAACACAATAATGATATATGTTTTCTTCCTAAATTTTATCAAGTCATTCTCTTGTAAATCCAAAGATACAACCATGGTCTGTCCTTGGTCCAAACATCAAAAAAATTATGTTCCCTGACCTCTTGCTCGTATTTGCGTTTTGAAATATGTCTGGCATCACAATATGTTTCGGCATCGCGCCATGTGTCAAACTTGACAGTCAACGATCACCAGAGCGTTTGTAATACATACTTATATATTCATTATCAAGCACGTAAAAGACAAAGACTCTGTTTTGCGTTCGGATAACTTCCTTTAGACACAAAATTACATACTGCCGATTTTTTTTTACTGTAACATCTTTGAAAGCGTAGAAATGACCTATTTGGGCATAGAGCGTAATTTGAGTACAAAAAATCGTAGAAACTACGCCAAAATCGTAGTGGTAAACAGGTCTGTAATAAGCACAGCCATTAAACCCAAAACAATTAAAACAAACAGGAATCCAAACTCGGCTAAGGGTTACCTCTGCATCAAAAGGAAGAGCCTTAGAAATTTCTGGTAAATTTTTGTCAAATTTTGAACGGAAAATTTAAAGGTATTTAAGTAATGAATCACGCCCTGACAAAAATTCTGGCTTCTGGGCTGATAATGCCCTCAGGGACTTGCAGTCCACCAGCAGTGACAGACCCAGTGGTTATATAATAAAATGTATCACAAAATACTAAAAAACCGACTTTTTCATCATTGAACTTAATACACTGTAGTTCCGATTTTGGAAATTTTGTCGATTCTGGATGCGGTTTTCACTTATACAGTCATTAGCTTTTCCCGTATTACACAAGCGAAGCAAGTGGTCAGTGCAGTGCAGTTTAGAAGAGGAAAACATGAAAGATGATTTGTTTACTACACTATTAAATGTATACAAGTACACTGTATTGTCATTTTATTGTTTAGTTTTCTTTCGCAAAATGTACATGTACCGGTCATGAGAAAGTATTACTTCATACCAGATTTTTCCTTGCATGACATTAACAGTTACTTAGGGGCGAAACACTAAATGGAATACATGTATATTAAGGCATGTGTATGTAGTCGTATACGAACAGTTAAATCAAGGGGAGTTAATACACGTTATTGACATTGTACATAAGTGATAAGTTGAAGGGGTCTACTTGCTATAAATTTCTTATTTGTGAGAGTGTACATAATAAATTTTTTTACCGGATTCTATAACACTTTCTGGAATAAATTAGTAAATTTGTTACCACAAAATGCACAATGACTCACAATTGTTTTCGTTTATTATTCTATATTATTGTCTTCTATGGACATATTGTTTGGTGACTTTATTAAACACAAATACGGTATTTGCCAAATAATGTAATTAAATGATATCACAAAGTAATAAGTTATTTATTTAGATCACAAGAAAATTATAAAAAAAACAATGATTAATAAAAAAAAATATAAACTAATCGGAGTCTCTAATATTTAATTTATATCTGATCAGAAATGACTTCAAAAATATAATTTTCAAATGGTGAATATGGAGATTGTTCAAGGGTTATGGTTTTCTACGGACTGTAACTGATTCTAAATCATTTCAAAGTTCCAACTTTTCATTTTATGGAGGTCATGGAACCAACAAGAGGGAGCTAGATCCTGACAGAAGATATTTCATTCATAAGTATGTGGAATTCTTTAACCCATCAATCTGAAACAAGAATGATTTAAAAAGGGAATGTATCAACATGATAAATGGACTTCGTCGCCCAGAAAAAAAGAAGCAATGGCGACCAAGCTTAACGGACTTTACGACTTGGTCTTTTTAATAAACTGTTATCACAGAGATATGTCTCGCCTTTTTGTAATTTTGATAATGCAAATATTCAAAGTCGATGAACCATGACTGAAGGTACATGGCTAAACAATCTCCATGGAATGAGATGTGCCAATGCTAATACAACTGCATACCAAATACCATTGACTTATTATAAGTCGTTCCCTTTAAACAAACCTAAACACAAACATTAACTTGTAAACTGTAAAAGTTTCAAAGTCAATGAACCATGATCAGGGGTGGGGCTATATAATCTCCATGGAAACGATACTTACAAATGCCAATAAATTTGCATACCAAATATCATTGACTTAACATTAGCAGTTCATCTTAAACTGATCTAATCACAAACTAATACATGTAAACTAAGCAAAAGTTTCAAAGTAAATAGACCATGACTGAGGGGGCGGGGCCAAATTTTCTCCATGGAAATGAGATGTGCTAATGCTTATACAGCTGAACACCAATTAACATTGGCCTACCACTAATGGTTCCCCTTGAACTGACCTAATCACAAACTAATACATGTAAACTATGAAAATTTTCAAAGTCTATAGACTATGACTAAGGGGGCGGAGCCAAATAATTTCCATGGAAATGAGATATGCCAATGCTTATACAACTGAATACCAAATATCATTGACCTACCACTAGTGGTTCCCCATAAATTGACCTAATCACAAACTAATACATGTAAACTATGAAAAGTTTCAAAGTCAATAGACCTTGACTGAGGGGGTGGGGCCAAATAATCTCCATGGTAATGAGATGTGCCAATGCTAATACAACTGCATACCAAATATCATTGACCTACCACTAGTTGTTCACCATAAACTAGACCTAATCACAAACTAATACATGTAAACTATGAAAAGTTTCAAAGTCAATAGACCTTGACTGAGGGGGTGGGGCCAAATAATCTCCATGGTAATGAGATGTGCCAATGCTAATACAACTCCATACCAAATATCATTGACCTACCACTAGTTGTTCACCATAAACTAGACCTAATCACAAACTAATACATTGTTGACGCCGTCGCCGTCAACAGCATACCTATGTCTCGCTTTTTGACTCTGTCAAGGCGAGACAAAAATAAATGTGAAAAACTAAAATTAACTGTAATGTTATCATACATACGCATTTCTTATTTACGAATTATTTAATTTAGAAATGCTATCAAGAAAACAATAGGTGTTGTTGGCTTTGTCCATGTCGTTAATTTTTGTTTCTTTGGTATCTTGGCGATAGTCCTAATGTTAACTTTTAGAATTTTTTTTATTCTTAATTTTTGTTATGCCAATATCATTGTGGCATTTGTTTGTTGTTGTTCCATTCTCGTGAGTTTGTCTTTTCCTTGGATTTCGAATTTATGGACTTTCCCTTTTTGGTGCTTTGGTATTTCTTTGTCGATAGTTTGAATTTGCTTCTAACATTGTTTGGATTATAATTTCTTATTTCAATATTTTATGTCTTGAGCACAGCTGAATAGTCGTAAATCGATGAAATAGGCAAATTGTGTGCATTCAAATTGAAATCAATGAATGTGAGCAAATACTTACAAATGTATATAAAATAGTGTACTATTGTCTTTACACACGTATTATGGAGTTTTATATAATCATGTTCTTCACATCCTTTTCAAACCACATGTACGCATGTTTGGAAAATAATTGGAAATGGTGAGCTGTTAAAACATGTGAAAGGGGCATTAAACGATTTAAATGTACAATATTAAGTCTGACAAAACCAAATAAAAAAGTCATTAAAAAAAGCTTAAAGCCCAGCGTTTCCGTGAATATAGCCTTGATTACGAACATGAGAAAAATGAAAATATGTTAACTCTTAGAAACAATGAACAACATATTCGTAGATCGCCGATTTTGGTATACAAACTTTAATTGGCATTCAACAAATTTTCTGTTGCCATTTACCAGTATTATAATAACAGTTTTTACGGGGCAGCAAGAAATTTATAACTAATTTCATAAATGTTGAATTTGAAGCTTACATACCAAAATCAAGGAAAAAAATGTACGTTAAATACAAATTTTGATATGCTGGCACAATTTGTCACATGATAAAGCCCCTATGTATCAAATCCAGTGAAAAGTCGAATTAATGAATTCTAATATGAATTTGACGGGCAAGGTTTATGACATCATGGACATAGCGAAAATTTCGAATATTCACAAAACCTTTTAGAAGTACATGTAATATATTTGCTAAGGGTTACAAACGAATTTATCTCAACCAACATCAATCTCCCCATTAGAACCTACACATGTACCAGGGCTCACCAAACTGGGCAATTAGGGCGATTAAGTCGCCTAATGCTCGCCAATGTTGCCCTGTCATCGGCTCCAGAGCGACAAATGAGTCGCCCTGTGTTTTTAAGTAAGGCGCCTCCGAACAACGTACGTAATCAGCTGCGTCTGAAGACCGTTATTTTCATTAAAAATCTCGAGCCGCCATTTTTTGTTTTCTTGGAGGAAGGGGAAAGAAACGACAACAACGTCATACCAATATACGACCGCAAAAATTTTGCGGTCGTATAAAAAGTAAGCTAGAAAATGAAATGGCGGCAATCGGAATTCTCGTGATTTTTCATTGGTCACGATGTTTTTTACCGACCGGTAACAATATGTAGACCTTATTGAAAAATAAATTTAGCGGATTTTGACATATCTATGCACAAATGGAAATTTTGTCAATACATGTATTGAAAGGTGTTCAAGCAAGGTGAATGGGAAGATTTTAAGAGTATGTTCGAGAAAAAATAATAGTAAAGAGTATAGATAAATAAATATTAAAAAATAAAATGGCAATAATAAATAAGTTGTGTCAAAAGGTACAAATATTTTTGCTCATATCTGTAACAGAAATTTTCTTCCAAGTTCGGAGCACCACTGTATAATTTCATTTTTTTTAATTTTTTTTATTTCAAATTATATTCGTCAGTATTTTAAGGCAGCACATGATTTAAATTAAACTTTAACAATAGTACAATAGGCCTATAGCTACCATGGTCAAAATCATGCAGCAATGTACGTTAAAAAAGTGGGGATGAGTCCTGGGACTGGGACTCACCATTCTGAAAAATGACGAGTCCCAGGACTCATCATGAAAAATTCTCAAAGGATATTGATTAAATGCACATGAGACAAAATCTCAGATTATGACTAAAATGGAAGGATATGGAGTAAATGTAGATAAAATCTCAAACAAAACAGGATAAAACACAATAAAGGAATGTATAGTATACACTATAAGACACAAAATAACAGGTATTTACTCGACAGGCAACAAATTGGGGGAAAAAACACAGTCTCCCTGTCATGCCCTGAAGTCTCCCTGTTGCTACCCTGAGGGAGACTCTGAGTCTCCCTGTTATTTTCAAGCGTGGTGAGCCCTGTGTACATAGTGACAATTGTAGTCTCTTTCACATATCCTTGTTAGAAATGCTTAATAATGAGAGGTTAGATCAATATTGAACCGTACAAGAACGAATTAATCGTTGTTAACACGTTTCTAGCACAAAATGTAGACAACACAGCAAAATTTTGAATAGTTGGAATATGACTTGTACATATACGCTTTTACAGTATACATGTAGCACAAAAACTTCTTTATTCTGAAAAAAAAATCCACATCAATGTACCTAAAATTATGACACACATTGATTCTCCTGAAAGATGATAATAAAATCTAATGTAAGTAATCCCATTAAAACATTGATTTTACTCTTTGATTTTTTTAAAAATTAACGGCAAAAGTATATCTACACAATCATTTCATATTTATACATGCATGTACACAGTAATGCATGTATGCCTCATACACAAATATAATCATTTCCAAATTTTCCACGAATGTCCACGCGTGGACACAACTAAACCTGTGGAAAAGTTGATGGTCCTTTCTATGGCTACCACACAATTTGCGTGGACAACACGAAGCTCCCGTGGACAAAATTAGTGTGGCAAATGTGTGGTGTCCACGCATGGACTGTGGAAAATAAAAGTATTTCGTTGCCTGTTCTGTTAGTATCATGCTAAAATGCAAATTCTATTACATGTACATGTATGACATTCTTCAAAGTAAACACTTCATATCTTGTGAACAAAACAGCATTTAAAATGTAATAAAATTAAAACTAGAAATACTGTATGCAAGGCTTATTTAATGATACCCCGGCTACCCATACAATGTATGTGATTCTATAGCAAACTCCATGTCTTGCTATTGATGGGAAACCCCAAAATTCAGTTGACATGAACTAAAATTTAAACTAAAAGGTGCACTTTGACGGTCAATAGCCTGTGTCTTGTTTTATTGTGTATATTGTTGGCAAATCTGATGAGATCTGTTCATAATAATTAATATGGCATAAAAAGTAGCACCAAGGTGAAGGTCTTGTCATTTATCATGTTTATATCAGGGTTTTTAGCTTCAGTAGAACATAAGGAGTCCCAGACGGTTTCACAAAAAAAAAACTTATGACTGATTTGTTCACGACTTACAATCAACTTTAGTGGTAAGATTTTTTGTAAAACTGACTTCAGACATTGTGTCGAAAAGTGGACTTTGTTTACCTTTTTTGCATATCCTTATCTGTCAATATGGAAATTGACATCCATTTTGGCATCACACAGTAACAACATATTAAAATTTTTAAAGCTTTGGTTGAACGGTTCATAAGTAAATGCACGGACACTGCACACCCGCCCGATGTACATTACAAAATTAATAACTGATTTTTCTTATCGCAATATATCTGGTTAAAAATTCAATGAAAAACAAATAATTAGAATTAAAGTTTACCTCACAGCTGATTTTTTTTCATCGGGCAGGTCCCCATTAAAGGTAAGTCAAATGATAAGAATAAGATCATGCAAATGCCAACTGAGTGTATGGGGTCGACAATTCGCGAGTTTCAAACATGTAATCTGTTACACAACAAGTGTGGACAGTCATGCATGGATACATGTAGTATACAGCATTCAAGACCCATACTGGTCTGGACCTGCATCACTGCATATAATTATTTGCTCTAAAGCACATCTACTACTATACTGAAGATCTGAAAATGGCTAAAATGTTACAACTCAACATGATTAAGCTTGGGACCAAATATAAAATTCCCTTTAATAGAACCCAAGAAAACTTTTGACGAAAAAATTCCTTTGACAATGAGTAGTTAAAATTTCAAACTATCAGCCAAGAATTCATACGAAAATTTATAGGCACGGTCTTTCGGACAGACAGAATGATGGACGGGGTCAAGTGGTTACTAGACGTGCTTTCATTGTTGGTGACGCAGGTAAAAACTGAGGACAAATATTTAAAAATAATTTTTGTATGAAAAAATCACATCTGATAGAATAGGACCAAAAAAATCTTTCTACAGCTTATTGTCAATTGAGGATGTCTTTGTTTGATATGTGTCCCCAATTAAAAGGTTCCCAACAAGTGTGTGTCCCCAGTGCCATGAATAACACACGTACAAGATTTGAGAATAGACAAAGTACGCACTCTGAACCCATGCGGACGATGCTAACTAATGTTGCAAATTATATACATGAAGTATTGATAATGAATTCATGGTATTCATCGGTCAAAATCATCCGCTGTTTCATCTAAAACATAAACCAAGGTCAACACTTATCACATTTAAGGGAAAGAGTAAACTTCAACTGCTGAAAATTAGATATTTTGAAGTAGAAAGACATTTTTTTATCATTCGTTGATGAAAAACATTTATTTATTGTTCTAAAATCGCCCAACAAACAATATCAGACGTTTTTTAAAGATAAAATTGAATAGAAACATCGTCAAAAACACTCCGAGATGTTCCTAGGGCAAAATCGGCATCGACGTACGACGTCCATTTTTTTTTAAATAATGCCTTCCAAGACCAAGGCGTCATAATTATTTGGACTAACTCCTGCCACGCTCGCATGAGCGCCTGAATAATTTCAAGACAAGAAGAGATAGAAAATAGCACACCCAGAAAAAAACCTTTTTTGCTACATTCTCTTATATCAGTCATATCATAATATCGATATAATTATTCTGGCGATACATGTAAGACTGGTTTCAACTTTGATTTTGACTTTCTCCGTCCTATCTTCTCCAGGACCTATTTATTGTTTCCTTCCGGTGAAAATTTTAACCTTTTGTATTAAACTGCATCCCATGCACTAGTAGGCCGATTATACATATCATTGTTTAAAATTAACTTACCGCTCTTCTTTTCGGGCCACCATCTCACACACCCCGCCTTTACATACTGGATTTATGATTGGATGTTACATACCACGTGATAATAATGAAACGCGTGACCGGTTTCCGGGATATTTATATAAACTTTGTGGGATTTTCTAAAATAATTCAATTACCTGGTCATGATGGTGGTATTCGAAATAATTTAAAAATAGATTTTCATTGTGGGATCCTTTTCCAAAAAAAATTGTGGGTCATTAATTCACACTTTTGTGCAGTAAATAACATTTTAAAGAAAATCCAGCACTGCTGTGTACTTTTTACGTACATGGTTTATGGGTCATACTATGCATGACCCACAAACCACCC
Source organism: Mytilisepta virgata (assembly GCA_028015205.1). NCBI lineage: Eukaryota > Metazoa > Mollusca > Bivalvia > Mytilida > Mytilidae > Mytilisepta > Mytilisepta virgata. Next base: position 7,446,599 of record CM051517.1, read on the forward strand.
AAGTATCCCACAACGTGGGTAACAAATACTCGATATGACCCACAATCCGGTTGAAAGATAACTATATATATATATATATATATATATATATATATATATATATATATTCTGAAAGGCCATTATGTTAGCATTGCTTCAATCATGATAAAATAAATAAAAAATATCCATGGAAACCTAGTCGGCCTAGCAACATTTCAAACATGTTCATAAAAAAGCTTTAAAAATGTTAAATTTCACTCCACTTCGGCGTAAAATTGAGGTCTGATGCAGTGTTTCAATCCAACTGAGACTTAATTTTTCAGATTCTACATAAAATTCCATTACATATGTGGGAAAAAAAGGTTTACTTTTCCGGCTCTTTTTTCCGCAATTTAACTTACCAGTGCAGGTGCCGATTATCACTGTCAAAGTTTTACACACCACATGTCAATTCACAAGTCCCAATTTATGACCTCCCATTACTTGTCAGAAGCAAAATCAGTTAATGTTTTCGTATTTTTTTAAACTAAAATCTATCCTCTTTCAGTCAATATTACAATTTTGAGGTTAAGACGTTTATTATTTATCTATCATGTAGTCAAACTTTACCAACTCTAATAATTAATAAAATTCTGGGGGTGCATTACTCTGAAACTAAGATAATTAGTGGAGTGTAACCTAATGTCACTCCCGGTTTTTTAGTTTTGGAGTTCGCATTGGTAGTGCTTTAGTTTCTGTGCTGTCTTGTTCTACTTTTGTTTGTTTAATATACGTTTTGTATTCTTTTAGTTAAACACTAGAACGGTGAGTGACCTCACTGAGTGATACACCCGTTTGCAATACTAGGAGTTGCGCTTACAAGTTTTAAACATGTAAAACCCTTAATTTCGATTACTAGTATCTCCCTTTGTAAGCATCCGGCGATAATTATCTTGCTTCAAGCACATTTACATATCATGACCAACCTTTATATACAGTTTCGTAAAAATCCATTGAACGGTTTGGAGGAGTTGCACTTACAAGCTTTAAACATGTAAAACCCTTAAGCTGGATTATCTCCCTTTGCAAGAATCCGGCGATAATTATCTTGCTTCATGTACATCTATATATGTTGCTCAACCTTCATATAAAGTGTCATTAAAACCCATAGAACGGTTAAGGAGGAGTTGCGCTTACAATCTTTAAACATGTAATATCCTTCATTTGGATTATCTCCCTTTGTAAGTATCCGGCGATAATCATCTTGCTTTATGCACATCTACATATAATGCCCAACGTTCATATAAAATTTCATCAACATCCATTGAACTGTTTGGGAGGAGTTGCACTTATAAGTCATATGGACAGACAGACAGAGAGACGTACAGACAGACGGACGGACGGACAGGCTGATTCCTATATACCCCCCAAAAAACTGTTTGCAGAGGGGGGGGGGGGTATAAAAATGTATGCATGTATCATTGTGGCGTATGTTTGTTGTGATCCATTCTCCTGACTTTGTCTTTTCCTTGGACTTCAAATGTATGGACTTCCCACTGTTTTGTCGCATCGGTATTCTTTTGCCGATATTCCAAATGCAACTTGAGAAAATTTGCTTTATCGTTAACTATGTTGATTTTTTTCGATTATATTTATAGATTTGAGTCAACAACCTACATGTTTTTCATTCAAGAAGTGAAGAAATAAAAACAAAAATGCAAAAATTCCATCTCCTTGCTGTATGACAACATCGGCGTTTGATCGTATTCGTCTTGTGTCAGTGAAAATGATTAGGGTCGGTTGTATGATGTGAAATATATTGATGGACATTGTTTTCTATTTCATGTATGACGTCTAGAGAATGCCGGTCGGATAGTGGCTTAGTATTGTGAACTTTTCAATTTTTTTTTCACTGTTTTATTTTCCTTTAAATGTAAAGTTAATAATTTTTGTGTACTTCAATTGTTTAAATCTTTAATTTAAATAATTTGAATTAGACGTCATCATAGGTCGTCCGTCACACTACACCTTTTTGTAATGTTTACTTACATGTTCTTATTTAGCATGCTGTTATGACAAACATAAGTACTCTTAACTGACTTACCTCTGGTTTCGACAATACACAATAATCCTTGTCATTTTTCTTTGGATCAAAAGGTATGGTAGTCTAAAAATAAAATAACAATCCAAAGATACTAATATTATAGTAAATTTATATTATGCTGTATGCGACGCATTTCAAGGAGTTACCTCTCATCAGCAGCATTAAAACCGAAACTTTTGGAAGACCAAAATCCAAACTTATTTTAAACAAGAAGTACTCATAACCAAAATAATTCTAAAAGTAGAAAATAAAAATAAAAAGTTTCAACTCCCTAGTCAAAGTTGATGATACCTGTTTCTAAAAAAATAGCTTAAATTCAAATCTTTTGAAAATCAATCCCCTATAGGCCCCAAATATAGAAAATCAAAGGTTTTTTTCAGTTATGTTTTAAGTTTCCAAAATTTTTGTTCGAATGCAAACCTGATGAACTCAAGGAAATTAGTGTCTCAGTTTTATTTCATTTAAAAAAGTAAATCAACATTGTAAGACCCACAAAAGACAGAGCTAGAATAAAAAAAACTACTTACTGAGGAAAAATTGCTTCCTTCTGAAATATCTACTATATCAACAAAATTCCTGAAAGATAGGAAAAGTAATGCTAATACTTTTTTTTAAGTATGTTATCAATTTTTCAGTAATTATTTTATCAAAATATCTGACATTTCTCACATTGTACTGCATTAATCTCTGAACACCATTGAGCACACTACCTCCCACCCCTCTAGACCAAATTCCAATCTAAACAAGCGTGTCACCGTATCAGAATTTGGAATTTGGAATCCCAACCAGGGCCTGAACAGAATACTCATATTCAGAATCCAGGAGACCAGCTAATATATATATTAATTTTATGTATTCCTTGGCTTGTAACTATGTGTGAATATCAAGTAATTAACACAACACAGGTTTGGGCAAAATAATCCACAGTTGTAATTATTTGTCATTTCAAGATTAAGTACACAATTTACAAAATAATAGCAAATGACAAATATCAGTTTTATATGCAATACGATGGTTCTCCCAAACCTGGTAGGTACGGGAGCTTAGGACTGATGTGGATCCGAGGATAAAGACTGAGCAAAGGCCTGCACATTTTATTTCCTGTATGCGAAGGAGGGGTCTAAATAAGCATTATGGGCCTCACTTCTCTAATCGCCTTGGGCCTAGATGAGTTCCTCTGGAACACCACATTCTAATACAAATGATGTCCCGCCTCTCCTAAAACGAGTAATTGTGACTATCTACACCTAAAGCCCCCAGGGATGGGTGTAGCCGACGTAAAAAGGTCGGATAAGTAAGGGGTTCAGCAGACTTTTCCCCCATATATAGAAAAGCTGGGGCAGGGAGAGACTGATGTGGAACTAACTTTGTGAGCAGGAGCGGGGAGCTAGATGGAATTCGGAATGCGAGGTAAAGGTGTGTCTAGTATACGCTGATTGAATTGAATGATTTTAGTTTTCTTCATACAAATGGTATGGCCTTCCTTATGGAAATGAATATATTGTCGATATAAGTGTCGATTAGCGTCAAAATCAGTTTTAGAGGAACTCAGCAAATTTGATTTCCTAAGGAAAAAGAATATCAACAAGCAAGTGCATCAAATGCATAAATCAAATGTGCTTCCAGGTTGAGGGTGGAGAAAATGGGTTGCTTCCTTCTCTCTCTATTACCTAACACACGTTTAGCACCCTTTAATATAGAATGGATATATTGACAGGGTATTTGGTCTGAAAAACCTCCCTTCAAATGCAACAATCTTACTATGCTAAGATAATTTTTAATGTATTAATGCAGGTTACAGTTGTAACATTATCGCAAAATAAAATAAACCGATGGTACGCCAAGTATTCGCTAGCACAAATGCAAGCATCAGTCTCTAAAATTATGGATATTCCATTTAAATTTTTCATAAAATCCTGCCACCAAAAGAGATCACCTAAAATATCTCTATTCTCTCGGTATCATCCATAATGTTAATCTCAATAATACAGCATATAAAAAATTTGCTAGAAATTACGCACCGGCAGCAAATTTGTACGACAGTCTTAAAAATAACAATCCAAAGATACTGATATTAGATATAGTAAATTTATACTATGCTGATACGACGCATTTCAAGGAGTTACCTCTCATCAGCAGCATTAAAACCGAAACATTTGGAAGACCAAAAACCAAATTTATATTAAACAAGAAGTACTCAACCAAAATTACCTAAATAGGAAGCCAAATTTCAGCTAAGGAGATCTACCATGTGCAATACAAGGAATGAACCCTTAGTATTTCTATTATTTTTTGAATTTTGCTTAATACCGGTAATTTCTGTAACAAATCAATGAATAATCATGTCAGACAAGTCTGACGACTGGGTTGGCGAATACCCTCGGGGACCTAGGGTTCACCAGCAGAGGCATTATCCCAGGAGTTTCAAAATAACAATCCAAAGATACTGATATTAGATATAGTAAATTTATACTATGCTGTATACGAAATTACGAAGAAATCAAATAAAGTCCGACATTACGTATATCAAAGTGTGAAAATTAATAATTTAATTTCCAAGAGCAATTTGGTATGACGTAGATTTGCACATTGATTTACAAATTAGGAATTCTAAATCGCAGAATGTACAGCCACAGCAACACGCTGAACAGTCTAATCTGATGGCACAAAACGCTTGCGTCACATTATCATCGGCTTCACGTAAATGTGTTTCTAATGTCTCAATTTCATTTGTTGTCAGAATAAACCACTCTGGTATTCCCGGCGCTGATTTAAGGTCAATGATAGCACTCATTCTGATAATGTTAATTTCGCGTTTCAACAGTTTAACTTGATCACGGTTTTCAAGAAAACAATTATACATACGTATCTGCCACGAGAAAAATTTCACAAGCGCACTAGCCGGTGGCAAGATTCAAACTGATCAATTGTATATTGAGGACCCATGATGCATGTCAAACACGTGATTGGCCAGTGCTAATTTATTAGGATACTTCATTGGTCAGTGCATTCTCATTGTATGTCAGTTTTAATTAATTATGTTATCTGATTGGTCAGTGCATTCTCCTGACCAAATAAGGAGCTATCCTAGGTGCAACAGCTAGACCCCAGCCGCAGTTCTCAGAATTTGCTTGAGAAGTAGTGGTATGACCAATTAAGGAGTGCAGGCCAATTACTAAGGGGGCCTCCCGTGATGTGATGTAACCACTGGCTGAGCTCTATGTTATTTGCTATTACGGTCCAGTTTAATACTATATTTAAATTAAATATACCCTATAAATACCACTGACCTAAAAGTTTAGCTTGTACCATTACCGAATATTATGGCATCTGTTCTAAGGGTGATTTTTCTGATGTTTATTTTGTCGGTCTTGAGCCCTGACAAGACACAATTTGTTCACGTATGCATATATTGTTTGCATTGATTAATTGGTATGATATTGTAGACCTTTTCTGTCATCCATTTTGTTGTTTCTAACATACATCCGACCAGCAGCTATGAGAGCCTTAGCTAGATTTATACAGTTATAACGACCACATCCTGACCCTGCTACAGTATCTAAAGTATGTACCGCCCAGTCAAATTTTGCAGTTCTAGCAAGTAGTCACCTTGTTTGTCATCAAACTGTATTGGTGTTTATAGTGTGTTTTATACATTATAGTGTCAGGATAGGTAAGCGGGGGGTTTGGGTATCCATAAAACAAGACTATCCCGACTCGCTGTTGTGTTTATGTTTGTGTTTTGTGGTCGTTCATGTTATCTTTTGTCCGTAGGTGTCAGCAGGATTGTTTTGATTGATTGGTACAATGTATTCCATGTTGGCCTTCCTTTTAGCCATTTTGTTTCTATTGTATCAGTATTGTTTATTTTAATTTTAAATCGCATCTTTTCAATGCATCTCAACTAATGACTATACCATGTAGTACTACATATATACTTGCAAACTTATGAATACTTACATAGAACCAACAATCAGTTTCTGGGTGTCCGAGTCGATTAGTAACGATCGATAATACGATGAATCAGATGATGTTTTTAATACTGAAATTAAAAAGAATTTATTAGATTTTATAAGTTCACCATTCGTATATGACTACTTGAATGTACATGTATAAGATCTTGCCTTGTGTTATGAAATACAAAATACTAAGGTATTTTACTCTTTACGAATATTAAGTTCTTGGGTTGGTTTTATTATACATGTATTTTCAGATATACCTGGATGTTGTACGAGGACTCTAAAAAATATTTCTATTAAAATCAGTTTGTTAATCATTAAAACCGAGTCAAAGATAAAGCTGAATTAACATGATCAGGAAAAGGGAGAAAAACAAAGTTCTCATTTTTTACTCCTGTAGAGAAAATTGGCATACAAATTATAAAGATTTCAAATAAGTGACGGTATTTACAAGCATATAGATAGCATGCTGGAAAGAAAGGAAATCAAACCTTCTGGTGGCCCATCGTCATCGGGAGTTGTCCTTGTTAAAAAAAAAGACGGCACTATCCGATTTTGCGTGGATTACAGTAGGTCAATTCTTGTACTTTAAAAGAAGCCTATCCATGCCCAGAATAGACAATTCCCTTGAACAATTGTCCGGAAATAAGTGGTTTCGACCGTTGATCTAACATACATTATGTTTGGAAAACATACATTATGAGGCATTTGCAACCCGTCGGGGTTATTTCAATAAACACAAGAAATGTTGCTTCTTTTCCAAAGAGGTAAGCTTCCTGGGACATGTGGTTTCACGGGATGGGTCGGAAACAGATCCCGAAAAAGTTCAATGTGTTTATGAATGCCCAGTCCCCCAAAATATAAGCGATTTAAGGTCGTTTTTAGGTCTTTGTGGGTACTATCGGAGGTACATACAACATTTTTCGGAAACTGCCAAATGTCTACATCAACTCACAGAAAAGGGTAGGGAATTTCTTTGGACAAATGATAGACAAGAAGCGTTCGAAAAATTAGAGAAACGTGTTGAGTCTCCAATCTTGGTTCACCCGGAATTTACAAAAGAATTCATCCTTGATACGGATGTCAGTAATCAGGCTATAGGTGAAGTCTTGTCCCAAGTCATTGATGGGAAAGAGCGAGTCATTGCATATGCTAGTCGCACTCTGTCAAAAACAGAACGCAGATACTGCGTCACCAGAAAAGAGCTCCTGGCAGTTGTCCACTTTATTAAGCACTTCAGATACTTTTTTGATGGGAGGACATTCCTCATAAGGACTGACCACAGTTCCCTCCAGTGGTTGCTCAGGTTCAAAAACCCTGAGGGCCAACTTGCACGTTGGTTGGAGGTCATCAATTCTTGTAAAATAACTATTAAACGCAGGCATGGGGTCCAACATGGTAACTCTGATGCCCTGAGTAGGATTCCATGTAAACAATGCGGGTTCATTATCGATTGGGATAAAACTTCCGCCCCGGTCCATATGATATCCCTTGTGGCTGACCCTGTCAATAACGAACTTGATATGAAACAATGTCAAGATTTACAGGTTGTTAAAGGGTGGTTAATTGCCGACAAGAGACACAGTATAGGAAAACACATTTACCTTATCAAATCTCTTTGGGCCCAGTGGAACTGCTGGAGGCTCGAAGATGGTATAGTATATAGGGTATCATCTGACTCCGGGGTCATGCAAGCTATCGTAGCCATGACAGAGAGACGACGAGTGCTTCGTTATGCACATGACAACAAGACAGCTGCCCATTTAGGTATAAAGAAAACGTTAGGGCGCATTAGGGAAAAGTTTTACTGGCCTGGTATAACGGGGGGATACGTGGAGTTATATCTCAGGTTGTGGGGGCTGTAATAAGAGGAAAAAGCCAATTCCCAAGAGCAAGGCCCCATGCAGACTCAGGAGTCTGGTTATCCCATGGAGAGGATAGCAACTGACATTTTAGCCGAGCGAAAAAGGGAAGTATATTTTGGTCATCAGCGATTATTACATAAAATGGCCCGAAAGGCATGCCATGCTTTATATGGAAGCAAGTACAGTCGCTAATATCCTTGTCAATCAGGTGGTTACCAGGTTTGGGGTACCATGAACATCCATGGTGATCAAGGTAGCCAGTTCGAAAGCCAGCTCTTTAGAGAAATGTGCGACCTGCTTCAAATAAAAAATACTCCCACAACACCCTACCACTCTCAATCAGATGGGATGGTAGAGCGTTTCAATAAGACGCTTGCCACTTTGCTGCAAAATTACGTTAATCCCTCTCACTCTGACTGGGACACCCTGCTCTCTTTTGTCATGATGGCTTATATGTCAGACGAGCACGAAACTACCAGGTATACTCCAAACCGCTTGATGCTTGGTCGAGAGGTTGCTACCCCCTTAGATCTGATATATACATTGCCTTCCCATTCCAAGTCAATTCCCCAAAATCGGTGGGTTTTGGAATTAGAAGATAGGATGGAATTGGCACACCAACTAGTACAAAAACATGTCACGGGGCAAATCATGAGGGAAAAGAAAAACCATGACAAAAATGTCAAGTGGTGTAAATTCGAGGCAGGGGAAAAAGTCTATGTTCATTTTCACCTTCGGGCACCTGGCCGTTCGCCAAAATTCACCAGCCAGTGGCGGGGTCCTTTTAATGTAGTTAGGAGAATTCCGATGTTACTTATACCGTCGATTGTACCGTCGACTGTGGACGGAACGAAACAGAGCAAGTGGTGCATGTCGACAGAATACGTCCTTGTTCCGACCAAAGGGCGGAAAGTAGTCGTAAAGAAACGGTTTCTGAAAAGGTACAGAACAAACCATCGGCACCCCTCTAGACGACGTTTAATACGCGGAGGAGGTTATCACAGGCACGTCTGTGTTAGAGGTCGGACGGTCTGACAGACCAAGGCGGCAAAGAAAGCCACCCGCCTGGTTAACAGATCGCATACAAGATTAAGCTTTAATATGTTATCATCGTTTTGTAAATATTTTGATATCTGTAAGATGACTGTAAATACATGTAGATTTATTTTTATATTAGTAGACATTAGAGCAATGGTGCATACAAAAACTACACCAAGGAAACTGGAGAAGAATTACAGCTGCCCTGTGTGCGGGGAACAGTTCCCGAATGCAGCCAACTAGGAAGCTCATATAGCAACAATGCTGCGAAGAGAAGAGGTCGGCCACCTCGTACATCTGTCCAGAGCCAGCTTGTACATACGCAGCAGCCTTGGCTAAGGATCTGAGACGTCACCAGAAGAAGAGCAAACGGTGATGAGTCAGGAAACCCTGTCAGACACAGACTCTGGGGACAGAAAATTCCTTTGAAGATGCCACGCACCACAGCAACGGCCGTGCGATCTTCGCCCTCCTCATGCTGCACCAAGTCACCTGCCGTCATCATGTCACCAGTCCTGTTTTCAAGCCCGGTGGCAGGTACCTCAGTAACCGGTGCAACTCGGACGGTACCCTCAATGCACCTTGACCTTTCACCTGTTGTACCAATAGAACAGAGGACTATGGGTGTACAGACCCTATGGTCCATGGATGCCAACACTAACGTAGTGGTCCATAAGCACCTCTGCAGGAGGGTAAAGAGGTACTTCGAGGAAGGTGCCGAAATTAAAGAGATTACGGAAGAGTCGTGGGAAGACTGAGAAACGAACATTTATATGTGTCTAATTCCTACCAGGGAGGTCAAGCGACAGCCTGGGGTTGGAGGCTTATATATTTGTGTTTGATAGAATTCGGCACTTCTGGGAGTTGTGGCAACTAGTCCTGGTAAACTGCTCTTGTGCACGTTGTAAGAGTTTGAGGCATAAAAAAGGCCTATTGGTAATATGTCAGCCGAGTCCTTTGGTTAAGTTAAATGCGGGGACGCATTTCTTAGAGGCGTGGGTAATGTGACGAAATTTATTAGACTTACTTTTTGTAAGCTAGTTTGGGAACTTTTTAATTCATTCATTTTGTCAAAAGATCGATTTGGGGACACAATTGTTTGATAGAAATTCTACTTTCGTTTTCAAGTAATTTTGGTACCATGGTAATTTACGGAAAAGGTTCGGATTATAATCCGGAATTTAGATACATGCACGTTGTCCGATCCTGGTCGGTTAATTCGAAGTTATAAAAGTACACTTAAAAAAAAAGGTTTTATTTGGGTTGGGTAAAATGGCGAAGTGATGCGGAATTATTTTATTTTGAATTAGAGATTATTTGGTTTAGAGGCTACAGACTAAGCTATAAAAGCGGGAGTTTTTCAGTTTGTCGGCAGTCTAGAGTAAGAATACAACCCATACAGATCTGAGCGACTGTATAGCAAGGAAGGCAATTATTTTTTACAAAGTTTTCAAGTACAATTGGCTATTTCTGAATAAGAAGTAGACAATTTTAACTGTCTGAATAAGGCGGTGACTAATTGTCTTGTGTAACAAGTGGTCCTAACAAACGGTTACGTTGTACCAGTGGGCACCTGGTCCTGAATAAGGACAAGTGGTTCTTTGGTCATACGAAATTACCTTTTAACACGTCCTTGTGGGTTGGCGCCACTTTGTCTCTGAATAAGAGCCAAAGGGTCGCTGGTTATATATCTGAGAGAACAATCGTCAGTGGTATACCCGTGGTCGTTAATATTACAATCGGGTAGGGACACTTTCGACAAGCAGTATAGGCACCCAGCAAATCCGGGGATGTAATCCCGGCACGAATTCACGTGGTACAACTTTTAGTGTACCAATTCCCCCATCTGGTTTGACACCCTGCACGTTACAGTAATATAGTTCGCTACATCATTTTGTATAGTTTATCTTTCCAAATAGAGTTATCTCTCTTTCAATGCCTTCCAGTGCAAACTATAACTATATATTGACTTATGATGTTATTGTTATATTATTAAATCATTCTTCCATGTACTATCTCATAATCTTTGTCAATTTCTATGTTCAATCAATGGGCGTTTTTATTAAAGTATTTCATATTAGAGAACATCGTGTGGACACGATGCAAGCGTGTGTAACACGAAACAATCGACCAGGCTATTATAGCGTGCACGAACGAATGGACTTGTAATCGTATACACACGATTGTAGCGTGTTGATCTTAGTATAATAATCGCTCGTGTTCCGTTTGTGTGTTAGTTTCGTGTTCACTTCGTTTGAGTGGGAAGGTTGAATAGGTCGGTAGCTGTATGTTCAAAAGTAAGTACTTACCCTCAAATGATAAACGTAAGACCTCTGTATTCCCTTCATTATCCGAACAATTATAGGATCCAATATCTATCTTTTGCACATTTACAATTCGAAAGTGACTGTATCCATTATTATCATTACTGAAAAAAAATCTGTCGAGCAAATCCCTTGGTAAATTCTCATTCAGTTTTCCTGTCTGAATGACATAATCGCTGCCTCCACTATATGGTCCCCTCCACTTAAAACCGTTATTTTCTGGTGAGATATTGCAAGTCAAAGTTATAGTAGATCCCTGAACAACTTGAACGGATGTTGTAGATACACGCACACCTATAAGGAGATAATTTTCATACATATGTAAGCACATTTAGAGGAATAAATACTTATAAAATATTCTAGAAAACTGATATGGTCAATAAGAAATCTATCGCTACAGGGAAATAATTGATCGAGAATCAGAAAACTTGGAAATTTTATCCATAAATGTACCTCAAGGACGACTAATCTGAAAACTACCAAAAATAAATCAAAAATTTTTAGCATTGGTCAAAGCAAACGTGAATTTATATATTCTTTGAAACCAGCTCCTTTAACACATCTTGCAAAAATTATTTCTGTTGCAATTAGTTTGAGGTCAAACCGTAGACTGATTGGACTAAAAAGAGTTCCCACAAATTAATCTGACGTCACCATCATGTAGGAACGTGTAGATTAAATATAATTTAAATGGCAATATCTACCATTTTGTCTATCTTTAAATTACTTGGGTTTGGTTTTCTATGAAAAGCTAAAATATTTTTTATGTCCCGCCAACGAGAGTTGCGGGACATATAGATTTTCGATCTGTTCGCCCGTTCGTTTGTCCGTCCAGCATCAAAGGTTTGCGTTTAAGCTTATTTTCTACGATGGTGGGTTTACATCACTATGAAACTTGGTACACACATACGTCATGATATGTACTTTCCAAAATATGTTCCATTTTAAGTTTTTGATCTATATATCACGGTACATTTATTGAAAGTTACAACCATTACAACATAAAAATATTTGACTTAATTTTATGTATTTATTTGATAAATTACACTTATTTCACTCAAATTGTAATCTTCTCCTCTGAAACCTCTGAGACAACAAACATGGCAACCATAGGCAATTAATGTTTCTGATTGGCTGAGTTGTCAAAAATCTTCTCCTCTGAAACTGCTTGGCCAAATGAAACAAAACTTGACAGGAAGCATCTATGGGAAAAGGGGGGGGGGGTTCTTTACAAACGTTCTTCATTTCGTCCCGATCGGGCAAGAAACATGACCGACATAAGCAATTCTTGTTTCTTATTGGTTGATTTAAAAAAAATATTTTTCTGAAACGACTGGACCAAATAGAACCAAACTTGACATAATGTGTCTATGGAAGGTCGTTTATCCCTCATTTTGTTCCAATTGAATAACAAACATGGCTGTTACAGACAATTCTTTTTTTCTGATTGGCTGACTTACAAAAAATCTCTTTGAGGTACATCAACAAGAGGCTCCCAAGAGCCTGAATCGCTCACCTGTTATCTTTTGTGTACCAGTAAACCTTGCAACAATGATTATGTTTGCCATCTAATGTATATCGTCACAATTTTCTCCTTAATATTGAGCTGTACAGCTAAAATATAGAATCCTTAACCCAACAGATATGGTTGCTAGAGACTTTTTCATCGGTTGCTATGGACTTTTTCAATGGCATTGACTCTTGACCTTTCTTTTTGACTTGTACAGGTAAATTATAAGGTCCTTAATCCAAATATATATGATTGCTAGGGACTTTTTCATCGGTTGCTATGGAGTTTTTCAATGACCTTGACCCTTGACGCTCCATTTTACTTGTACTGCTACCATTTAATTTATTTCAAGTAACATCTGTGACAATGTCAGGCCGTTATTTTCTGTTTACATGTAAATAATCTTTCAAGGGCAAAAACTCCTATAAGGGGTCAATTGACGATTTTGGTCATGCTGACTTATTTGTAGATCTTACTTTTGCTGAACATTTTTGTTGTTTACACCTTATCTTTATGTATTATTATATTCAAGACAACAACCTAAAACTGCAAAATTTCCTTTAAATTAACAATTCAGGGGCAATAAAGGGTTGTCCGATTCATCTGAAAATTTCATGGCTGGTAGATCTTGACCTGTTGAACATTTTTACCCCATCAGTTTTGCTCTCAATGCTTTGGTTTGAGATATAAGCCAAAAACTGCATTTGTTCTAATTTTAGCAACAGCGGCCATGTTTGTTGATAGATCAAAACTTCAAACATAATTTATAAAGGAGATACCCTAAGAAACATTCAGTTACAATTTGAAGGTATTTTGTCCAGTAGTTTCAGAGGAAAAGATTCTTGAAATAGTTTACGACGACGACAGACGACAGACGACGGACGCTAAGTGTTGGCATAAACTCACAATGCCCTTTGGGTCAGATGAGCCAAAATAAAAACGGCTTTCATGCCAGGTGAGCGATACAGGCTCAGTCGTCTGAGCATCTAGCTTGCAATATTTCAACACAAAATAATGACAAAAATTTAAAAAAAAAACAAATTAACTGTAACAATATAGTTGTGTTTTATCATTAGTAAGTGGAAATACCTGTATTTTTGTCTAAACAGTGGGAAAAGAAAGAAGACACCGATATAAACCAAAATTTCAATGCTATGACCCCGAATAGAAAATGTGGGCGCAGACGGTAACCATTCTGTAGTCTCTTGGAAGTATTGACCATACAATTGAAATGATTAATAAATTTACAGTCTTTTATAAAAGTAGGATCATCGATCACGTCAATCTTAAGAACAATGGGTTAAAAAGTACCGTAACTTCAGAACAACAAATGTAAAATTCGTTTAAAAAGGGGGTAGCTTTGTCTGATCAATGCATATTTGCTAAATATTTTTTGTTGTTGCGAAAACGGTCCTAGCAACACGAGTAAGTGTACCACATTTACGGTATTATGCTGACGGACAAAAGGACGTACATACAGACAGTGTTATAAGGGACCTGCGTATTATAAATACATGTGCATTTTCTACCTTCCTCATTTCAATGAATAACATCTTATCATTTTTAATCAAATATGATTGAACTATGGAATTAATTGCTAAGAAGAAGCCCGTCATTTTCACCTATACGAAATACCAGCTGTGGTTTATATTGTATATTTAATCTAATCAAAATTCCAGATTTCATACATTTTAAGGTTCCACATAATATAAAATGAGCACTAAACAAAGTTATTTTTAAAACTTTGGGCTTTTAATCAGTGAATCTACCTGAGAGGCCTTTTATGTCCATTTTCGGTAAATTTTGGCAGAATATGAGGAATACAATAGTTAATATAAGAAGAATACCATTGTGGAAAGCAGTAAATTTATGGACGAAACATGTGGAAGTTAATTTATGGACGAAACATGTGTAGCCCAGAGAACTGTAAATTGGGACTTTTCCTAAAGTTTGACTTTAACTAAGTCAAAAAGTAAGGACTCTACTGCCGAAATGGGGAGCTGAAGTTGAATATTTAGCTACAATGCAAATTTAGCTGTTTTTCTGCTTACCATTTCATTCAAAGGTTGTTTGAGTATAGAACAAACACAGGTTTACTAGAAACCGATCTGCTGACACTCTCATGTGTGGAGACAACACTTGTATCAAACCGAGAATTGCATGAAGACAAAACACAAATAAATTACATGCACAATATATAATCTACTTGTGCATGCTAAATGACCGAAAAAAATTCACAGAAGGTGATTGGATAACCAATATTGTTCGTATGAAATATTATCATTTGCGCTACGTATAAAGTAACATAGGGCAAATATTAAAACAATCCCGGGACACAATCAAAATTAACCCAGGAACGCTTTACACAATCCATACGTAACAAAACCAGTAAATAGTATACATGTATATAATTTCAATTTTAATTCATTATATTTATAGTTATCGTATCAGTACCAATGTACATTGAGGTAGCACATTTACTGATTGGCAATGAAATCAATTATTCAACAAAATGAATTAAATATTTGTGGAGTTTGATGCATAATACCATTTAAAACATTTTTGACGAACATTACCATTATTTATGTTGTATTAATTTGGTTTCGAATAACTATTCAGTTTCAGAAAAAAAGATTATTTTGTTAAAAAAAACCCTTCCGCTGATGTAAATATATCTTTGCCATATGACCTAAGTCTGGCAATGATATTGGCTTTCCTGTTAACCGGCTTATGTAGGTCATTGGATATGCTTCTTAAAGAATACTGTCTGAGAAAATAAATAATTCAAATTTGGCCAGTAGATTGAGATAAGAACATCTTTGGGGAATTCCCCTTTCGGACTTCATTAAAATGAACTTGGGTAATCTCATTTATAGACTGGGACATTGGATATAGTTTGGAATTGGTTGGTCCTTTTACCGTTCCATCAGACTTCCCAGTAACCAACTGATTTCGAACAAGATATTATTTAACCTTTTTGAATTTAAATGAACAACACGAACTCCTATAAAAACCAGGAGTGAACTCAGGTGCTCTGGAAGGGTAAGCAGTTCTGCTCCGTATACGGCACCCGTCGTGAAGTTCCAACAAAATCCGATGGTAGACAGAAATCGGTGGAGGTTCATGAAATGTTACGACAGTGGGAACAGGTCCAACATAATTTTAAATATTGGAACACTGTAACGGCAAATCTAATCCTGATGACGACCGTACAATTTCCGTATAGTGATGACATCAACTTCTCCTTAATAAAACCCTGGTTAAAGAAACGTTTTTGACAGCAGTAATCTTCTTTGTCGAAAGTCATAAATAATCCCAAGAAGAAAGAGGGACAGCAGTTTGATTCACATCAATTTTTATAACCACTCCCGAGATAAATCGATCTATACTTCCCAGAGAAAAACACAATTAGTATGATATATATGTGTATATACATGTACGTACAATAAAAATTACATTTGACTTACCTTTAATAGTCAAAAGTATACCGACAAAATAGGTCAGCCAAGCCATTTCATTTTGACTAACTTCACCACTTTATTCTAAAACCTGGGGAAAAATCGATAATTACATGTAATAAAAATACTAAACAGGTAAATTAACATCTTGTTACCATGATAACTAAACATTTTAAAAATAGAAAATTGATTGAATGTAAGGCTGGTCCATCTTTGAATTGGCAAATTTAATTTTCTCGTTTTAACCTTTTTTGTAGGTCGCTTATTGAAAATTGAAAATAAGTCAAATCTATTTAAATGCTTATAAAGTTTTCTGTGATAACTAAGAAAAGGGGAAAAAATTCTTCATATTTTCAACAATGAATATTCAAAAAAGAAAAAATGTTGCGTTTTTTTGTGGATTTTAATAGACGTTTTATTACCTTTATAAAAAATAGCGAAGAAACTAAAACTTTTGATCCCCAGAAGAGACAACCGTACAATGATGTTAAGATAACAAAAATAAAACCAGAGCATTGTGACCTAGACAATGGTAGATTAGGGTAGCATACTGTACGAAGAGCTACCGTCATTGGTTTGCATTTCACAGTTGATTCGTTACTGCCGTACATGGATTTATAAGGCGATTTTTTCTGCAGGGCTGTCACACAAACTTTTCAGATCATGTTCAGTCTCTGTTTATTTCATCACACCAATTATTTAATGGCCTTAATCACCAATTGATTGACCGATACGAAGTTTCTATCTCACGTATGAGACTGGATATCTAGATTTCATGTCCTTCTGGAACTGACACCTAACCGGACTTTCTATGCTGTCTTGTTCTATTTATGTTTATTATATGTTTTTGTTATCCATTTAGTAATAATTGTATCCTTGTGGCGTTTGATTGTTGTGTTCCATTCTCGTGACCTTTTCCTTTCCTTGAATTTCGGTCCTATGTACACTGCCTTGTCGCTGCGGTATCCTTTTGTCGCTATTTATATACGTGTATGTGTACATGTTTATACGTTAAAAACTCGTAAGGATGGAACACAACAAACAAATGTCACAAAGATACATGTATAATTAAAAGAATGAAATTAAAAAAAAAAAAAAACAAATGACAGACTAAACAAAACTGTAACACGACGGCACAGAAAAAAATGCACTACCACATAAAATCGGTAAGGTTATAAATCAGGTGCTCAAGTCCAGCAGGATGTCATTTCAAAGAAGACTTTGAATCTAACAGAACAAAACAGATAGCTAATCAATTCGTGAAGACGACCTTAAAACTGTCGGAGTGGTCTATGCGACAGTAATGTGGCTCTAATTGGAAAGTATATACATCACATGCACGACAGTATAGGATAAACCGTAAAATATTCCCTTCCTAATTTAAAATAATCACGTTTGTCATGTACAGGGCGGACATGACGTACCAGGATAGACGCGTAGGTGATCCTTAAAGTTAGAATTATTTTGTGTCAGTACATCATGAATATACCGGAAACTAAGTAAAACGAAAAAAAGAACAGATCGAGCAAAATGCCAGCACATTAACAAAGTCAATCTCAGATTTAATTTTTATTAGAATCTTGAGTGGTTTTTTCTACGAACAAAGCCTTTTCCTTACCTAATACCAAATTGGCCTATCTTTTTATTCCACACGTACCTCAATCATGATAATTGAACAATGACACACGATCAATACAAAAATATGACATATGTTACGTATCGTTATCAACAGCTGAGTAATTGCGGAAAATCTAATGCTTAGCGATAGATATTTAAAATTCCAAAATGCTAAATTTTCCTCTGTTGATCACTATCTTGCTTCTTATATATTGTTAATCTACTAAATAGTTTATGTGTACTTTGTACACATATACTTAAATACATGTACTGTCAATGTATATATATATATACATGTTCATGATGTAACAATAAATTACATATCTATATATGTACAAAATGATAACTATTTATTATTTATATGATGATTAAGCAGTTCAAATGACATTTCCTTATACGACAGTCAAGTATTTTTCTGCACAAGTGTGTGCTTGTTAGTTTCAATGATTCAATTCTTTGAATGTTCTTTTTTTACACTGTATTGAAGTGAAATCCACCGTTGGACGCAAACATTGATAAATTTGAATATTTTATATTAGAAAACTTGATTTTCGTTCCTTTATTTAGCAACTTGAGCAGCCATTGGTTGGTATTTTTTCACTGTTCAAGCGCTATGCCAATTTGGTTTTTATCCTTTACTGAATTTTACTGCACGTCTTATTTGTTTCTTATATGTCCCACCACTGCCACATGTACAAAGGGGTGGGGGGGGGGGAGGTTAAGTAATCATTGTACTAGATTAATTCATCTTGATTACTCGTCATGCTGTTTCTGCATTGCCAAGGTATAGTCTCGATCTTGTCCCGGAGTAACTTTACAGATGACCAAAAATCTATGCCCATTCTAATGTAGAAATAGCCAGTAAGAAACACTTTGTTAAGCTAATCAGTTCAATAAGGTTTTGTGGGTATATTTAGTATTCTTTTTAATAAACAGTTGTTGATTTAGTTGGACCTGGCATGTTTTCATTTCCCAAACCACTCTGATTGCATTACAACTATCATTAGTTTTGTGACAATACAAAATACTTTTATTTGGTTCGACATTTGTAGGGAAAAATGGGTAGATCATGTTTTATCTATCAGTACACCATTACAACATATTATAAAAACAAAAATCATGTTTGAATGATGATTATAAATAAAGTTATATCAAATGACTAAGTTACACAAGATAAAATTGTTTCTATTATTAAACATTTCATATAAAACTGAAATAAAAATTCTTGTCACAAATTATAGTCAATTATGATATTGAATGTGACAATAACCCGTGATGATAGTAAATTTCATCAATAATAAACCATTAAATCAACCAAATTTTTACCCTCATGTAAAGCAAACGAGTCATTTATAAATGTCTAAAAGGATTATATAAAGGCAAACAGAATAAAGTAAATATCATATATGAAAGATTCAACAACATAAACATAAAATACAATTGAAAATATATTTTCTAACCATTCTAGTACAAACCAATCACAACAAATATTAACGGGGATGTGTATTATATTTAGTCCCCTACTATTAACGCCGAAGGGGACTATAGGTTTGCACTTTGTCCGTCCGTCCGACAGTCACACTAAAGTTTTCCGGATTTTTTTCAGAAACTATTTAACCAACTGCTCTGACTTTTGCTATGTGAGTTTATAATGATGAGCTACAAATGAAGTTTGAGCTTCACGCTGATTGGATAATTATTGTGAGAGTTGTTGCCCTGGGAAATAAGACATATCGTCAAACTATTAGTTTTCCGGACGTTTTTTTGCAAACCCTTTTCCCAACTGATCTTATTTTTGGAATGTGAGCTTATAATGATAAGCTACAGATACGAAGAAGATACATGGAAATGGTGAGCTGTTATAAGGGCATTAAAACGACTTAAATGTACAAACTACACAACTCGAAACTAAATACAAAATCATTAAAAAACAACCAGAGATAAAAGTAAAAATTAATCAACGTTTCGACCAATATGTCCTTGATCACGAGCATGTCAAAATAAAAAGGTAAACAATAAGAAATTTTATCTGACCTTCACACTAACAGTACTATTTACGTGTATAAGGTAGACATGGTAGACGGACTGAAAAATAGTAATAAAAAGTAAAAAATAAGAAAAATATGTACTTTTCTTATTTTTTACTTTTTATTACTATCTATTTTGCAGCCCATCTGCATTATACATTTTCTTATTTTTTACTTTTTATTGCTAAATATACTTTTTTGTCCCTTTTAACAGCTCACCATTTCATTTATTGAAATCAAATCAAATGAAATAAAATTATTCGAGTGTAACTTTATAAAAGTCTATATTCATGACATTTTGGAAATTATTTAACTGTTTAATAATATCTTTTCGAATAAAATTGAAAAATAAGTAATTGATACATGAACGAGCAATGTTCCTGTATGAAGTATTCAACCACTGTGACCATGCAAGTTCTTTTCAAATTTTATTAAAAGAAGGGATAATTTTATTTTATTTTTCATTCACGAAACCAGGAAGTTTACGCGCACCTGATAAGATGAATACAAATTTAATTGCTATAAATTTTATATTCCCTTTCTAAGTAAGTATCAAATGAAAATAGTAATATTTATAGTACATATTTATGTCTTTACTATAGATAAGACCGATACTACATTCATAGTATATTAACTGTAGAGGCTTCAGAGAGCCTGCATTGCTATTCTGGAAATAATTCAAGAACTCTAGAAAAAATAAAAGAAAAGTTTTAACCCATAATTTGCTTTATCTAATTCCCTTTTCGGTGAAGCTGAGAAATTATTCCAAGGATTCTTCGCGGACTATTACATCAAACAGAGTCACCACTGACTATCTGTTGATTTTTAAAACTTTAGTTGTGGTAGCCAGTATCGTTCTAGGTTCGAATTTGATGGGAGATCCCATAGGAATCATTTTACCAAAGAAGGTGTCAGTTAAGGAAACATTGATGGGAGATCCCATAGGAATCATTTTACCTAAGAAGGTGTCAGTTAAGGAAATATTTTTAAAAAATACTGAATTTTCTATTTCTACTAACTACGAATTGTTTGGTTAAAGTTCTGAACCCATGCACACAAATTACGCATTAGTTTCCAGGTTGAAAAGTTTTTACACGTTTTTGCTTATTTTTCTCGGGGACCTCGGTGGCCGAGTGGTATAGACAAAGTATATAATGATATTTATATAAAATAATGCCATAAAATGTTTTTAAAAACGCTTTAAAAACTGGTCAACGTCAACATATTCTCCCAACGTCTTCCCATCACTATGTTCGCCAGTGTGTATTCATGCGAATCTTGTATTTAAAAATATCCCACACTTTACAAGTATTTAGCAATCATAACAATATTCAATACGATTTAACAACGCCACTGTTAAACACGGTAAATTTTTTTTATTACACAACAGCTGTCATAATGGCGGACGGAAAGGAACAAGAGGAAATATGGTCCTCAATAATGAATCCTATAGCTATCTGTCGGTTTTTTTGTCTAGTTTCAAAACCCCGTTTAAGGACATCTTTTATTACAAATTAGACGACTAGATCGCGTTTGTTCATATGTAAGTAAAGTCAAGAAATACCAAAGCGATATTCGAAGTAGGCAAAAATCAAAACAACCGACAAACTGAAGAAATTTGTTAAAGACCAATCATATTCCGAGAACCAAAAACTCACTAGTGAGATTATTAATTTTTCCAACATGGGTCGATAGAGTGTTAAATTAGCCGAAAATTGAGAAATAATACATACCATATTTAAAATGTACTATTTTGGTTTTTTAAACGTATAACTGAATAATGAAGATCATAATCAAAAGATGTAGTTTCCTTTACTGCTGGCTACATGTACTTTATTTATCACAATTTTAAGTAATTTCCAATCATGTTTATTAATTAGGTTGTCGTAGATAAACAAATAAAATAAAACAATTCTTTAAAATTTATTTTTTTAATAAATATATTAAGTTTTAGTACGTAACCATTTGTATTTTACGTGATCCTCCAATCACATACTCCAAACAGTTCTTATAAAGAACGATATGACAATTTGTATAAAAAATAACAATCCAAAGTTACTTATATTGGATAAAGTAAATTTATACTATGCTGTATACGACGCATTTCAAAGAGTTACCTCTCATGAGCAGCATTAAAACCGAAACATTCGGAAGACCAAAACCAAACTTATTTTAAAACAAGAAGTACTTTTAACCAAAAATACCGAAATAGGAAGCCAAATTTCGGCTGAGGAGATCTACCATGTGCAATACAAGGAATGAACCCTTAGTTATTCTATGATTTTTGAATTTTGCTATATACTGGTAATTTCTGTAACAAATCAATGAATAATCATGTGAGACAAGTCTGACGACTGGGTTAGCGAATACCCTCGGGGACCTAGGTTCACCATGCAGAGGCATCGCCCCAGGAGTTTAAAAACAACAATCCAAAGATACTAATATTAGATATAGTAAATTTATACTATGCTGTATACGACGCATTTCAACGAGTTACCTCTCATCAGCAGCATTTAAAACCGAAACATTCGGAAGACCAAAACCAAACTTATTTTAAAACAAGAAGTACTTTTAACCAAAAATACCGAAATAGGAAGCCAAATTTCAGCTAAGGAGATCTACCATTTGCAATACAAGGAATGAACCCTTAGTAATTCTATGATTTTTAAATTTTGCTATATACTGGTAATTTCTGTAACAAATCAATGAATAATCACGTCTGACGACTGGGTTGGTGAATATTCTCGGGGACCACCATGCAGAGGCATCGTCCCAGGAGTTTAAAAATAACAATCTAAAGATACTAATATTAGATATAGTAAATTTATACTATGCTGTATACGACGCATTTCAACGAGTTACCTCTCATCAGCAGCATAAAAACCGAAACATTCGAAAGACCAAAACCAAACTTATTTTAAAACAAGAAGTACTTTTAACCAAAAATACCGAAATAGGAAGCCAAATTTCAGCTAAGAAGATCTACCATGTGCAATACAAGGAATGAACCCTTAGTAATTCTATTATTTTTGAATTTTGCTAAATACTGGTAATTTCTGTAACAAATTAATGAATAATCATGTCAGACAAGTTTAACTGCGAGCATTTATACTTCCGTAAACTTAAAGATGGCGATTCAGAAATCAACACCACATGCATTTAAAATGTCTTATTGTGTTTCAATTTTTATCATTAATCATTAAATTGATTGAAACAATTAATAACTCTTCACTAAGATTTAATACAAATTTACATTTTAACTGTTAGAAATGACGTGTGAGAGCTTACAGAATCTTACCTTTTAATAGTCCTAAATGTATATCTATTTATAAATCGTCATGCACCTGACTATAAACGGAAATTTAAATGTCTTCCCGGTGTAAACATATTGCATATGCAACAAGTATCTACAATGTACTTGTATAGATGTGTTTAAATTATTGAGACTTCATATACAATATATGTACAGCCTTTGTTCAGTTCTAACCTCTATTCAGAATTGTCCTAAACTGTAGGATAACTGTTCTAGAACGGTAGTAGACACTTTTAAAACCGTTTATGACAGGGTGTGTCCGGACCCCAGAACCATTAATGACCCTATGCACCTGTTGTGGCTCATGGGAGCTCAACCCACAGAGCTGCCTGGGGCGTCCCAGGGTGGCGGATAGGGCATAGCCTCTCGCTGTGGGGTTGTTAGGTCATAGTACGGAAAGCCTGACCGCGGACCATATTGGGTAACGTGTTTGGAAGAATGCCACACTCCATGCACGCTAAAGACCCCTTCTGTAGTTTTCGAAAAAGATTAGGCTAATGGTCGTTACAGAAGGCAAATTTGTCCGACTATGCCTCACCATCCACCCTTTTGCAATGCCAGTCAAAATCGTTTCCCCTTAGTGTCCCGTCCCATCTCTATTTGAATTGTGTTTGATAAATTGTTGAACTGGTACTCGTTCTGAAAAAGCATGAAATATTTGGCACTGAACCTTAAGCAAACAACAATCAATTAAACCAATCAACCACTAATGACAGAGTGTATATTGACCTAGACCGTGCTGGACAGTTCTACCCTAGAACCATTTAAGGACCCTAGAACTATTTATGAACGAGTATGCTCTGACCTAGAACCATTTATTTGGTTATATCCTAGAAGCATTCTAGGAATTTTTCGTTGAAAGAGTAGTAGAGTGGTAAGAACTGAACCCGACTGTCGAAAAATATGACAGGTTTACCGAGAATTTCTTACTTATTTCGCGGATAGTACAAATAAAATGTGTATTTTCCGGCATTGTACGAATTGAGTCAGTTCTAACCTCTCTACTTTGCTGCCTTCTATAGCCCCCATTAGCCTCCTCTATTGTTTCTCACTTGTTTCGAGGCTAAAACAAATAAAATGTATATTTTCTGCCAACGTACATGTATTGGTTTTATCCTGCAACGATAAATTGTTATCTTTTACTGGGAAAAGTCGTAAAATTTCTAGCCTATTTTAAGAAGGATATTTTTTGATGTAATTTAGAGAGAAGACTGCGTCAGAAACACAGTGAACCATAACACAGCACTTTCATTACAAGTGAAGACAGGAGATGATATTATCCTGATAGACGAATTCATTTGGCAAGTTATTAGGCCAGCTGCAAGCTACATATCGACAAACGAATACCGAAGCGACAAAAAAGTGGGACGGTCCACAAATTCAAAGTCCAACGAAAAGACAAAATAAGGAGAACGGAACACAACAAACAAACGCCACAAGGATACGTTTTCATGTATAACTGAATAAAAAAAAACGTATAATAATCTAAACAAAACTAGAACAAGATAGCACGGAAACTAAAACACTAGCAATATGAATTCCAGTTAAAAACCGGGATTAACATCAGATCTTCCGGAAGGGTAAGCATGTCCTGCTTCGTTAACGGCAACCGTCACATTGTCAGTGAGTAAAAGCCAGTGAAGTGTCAATTCCAGAGGGACGTGAAATCTAACTGAAGATATCTGGTCTCATACACGAGACAGAAACTTCGTATCGGCCAATCAATTTGGGATGACGACCGTCAAATGTTTGGAGTGCTGAAATTTAGAGACTGAACATAACCATGTCTTGTAAGTTTGTGGGACAGCAATCTCGCCCTGCCGAGAAAGTCGCCGTATAAATCGCATGTGGAGCAGTAACGAATCAACTGTGAAATAAACACCCCATATGCTGGAGACATTAGTATATTACTGCTAAGAAAGGGGAAGTTCACAATCGGAAAATTAAAATTATCACGTTTACCATGAAGTATTGATATCAACCGCCCTTTATTATTCATGTTTAAGAAAAAATCTAGATATGAAGTTGGTGTGTATGTGGACTCTTTCATTTCAAGTTCATTGGGATAGATGAGATGTAGGTAATCCTTAAAGTAAGGATTATTAAGTGACAAAACATAACATATACAGCAAAAACTGAAATTAAAGGACTGTGCTAATTTGAATTATTTCCGATTCATTAGCCTCTGTAAACAGTTTAGCCTCATATGAAAACAATAACATGTCGGCCAAAAGTGGCGCACAGTTTGTCCTCATTGGACTGTTGAAAAACATGTCCTCCAACCTTAACAGAGTTGTCGATAAGACATTCAAAGTATATTAACAGCACTCTCAGGGTGTTTTTTGTTAGAATCGGTGTTTTGTTTTGACAAAGTTAGCTTTTTCCTTACCTAATACCAGACATTCATATCTTTGTAAACATTTTTTATTGCAGAAATGATATATTGAAAATTTAGTCACTTAGATTAAGACAATTGAATTTCACTGTGTAATTCGTTGCATTTGCATTTAACAACTATTCAAAGTCAATTGGGCGTTACCGTTTGTTCTTTTAAAAGTTATTCACATTGAACTACTTAAGCTGAAGTGTGAGGGGCGAATAATGTACAATTCAAGAACTATTTTGAGGCCTCACGTAACGTTCTATCATTTGATGGATTTGAAATAAATATTTGAGGGATTTTGAAATAAAACATTTGACAATAAACCAGCTTATTTGATACAAATTAACATATACATGTATAGCATTATTAGCTTCATAATGTCTTAAAAGTGTCTGTAAGACGTGTTGAATGGCAAACTGGAGACAAAATACAGGTTTCGTTTTTAGAATTAAAACAATGGGTGTTAGGATAAAATGTAATGTTTTATCGAAAAATGATATCAAAAAGTTAAACTCGTAAGACCAAATGAAATTCTAGAATCCAAAAACAAGCTAAACACAATATACTTAACTAATTTCATAGATGCCGCATACAAACAACAAAGTGGTTCAACTTTGCAAATATCTAAACAATTTTAATTTAAACTGTTGGTTCAAACTTTCTTCGGTAAAATGGAAATATAATTTACGGTCATGACCTATTATGGTCCGGATACTTTTTAAGTTAATGCGACAGTTATTTTGTTCTCTCGAGACATTAAATATCCAATATACGACAGTAACGAATCACCAGTGTGTTAGAAGAACCAAGAAAATGCAGTGAAAACCTGAGGTAAAAAAGCTTTAATAAGCAACTTGAGTTAGTTTACGACACATGAGTTATGCTGACGGATACACAGGCGTACAGATGGACAGGAGGATTAGTATAAGAGACCTACATTGAATAGAAAAAGCCCTTATTCATAAATGTTTCTCTTTCATTTCCATAATAAACAACAAAACGGATAACCTGAAAAGTCAACGATGACCTACCAATCAATTAATGCCATCCAATCGACAGAACTTCAGATGGCAAATAACATGAAAGAGCACAAAACACAAACATCGAAACAACAGAGAGTCGGGATACCCTGACTTGGTACATACATCGAACAGTGGTGGTGTTAAACCGATTGTATGGATACTCAATCCCCTCCCCTATATGTCCTGACACTTTAGAAAACATATTATAAAAGCCATAACACTATGCTAAACGAATACAGTGACCACTAACAAAACCACGTTAAATGTTAGGAACTATAGCTAAATTTGATAATAGCAATTTCACACTAAAGGCACTTGGGCAGTTATATTGAGTACAGTATGTTAATAAAAATTTTAAAAAATATGATATACAACATGTATACGTGTACTACATGTAAAAATTACACTTGACTTACCGACAATAGACAAAACTTTATTGATAAAATAGATCAGTCAAGCAATTTCATTGTCACTGACTTCAGGTTCATTATTTTAATCCTTGAAAAAAGATCGAAATTTACTAAATATAATAAACATGTTGTAAATCAACATCTAGCTGTCTACTGAACAAATTGGTATTAAAAAATGTATTTTTACCACTGAGTCGATACCTCTGGTGGTATACTCCCCGAGGGTATAACTAGCCCGAATTTGACACTTTAGATTTACAATTTGTGAAAATACAGATCATTGTAGTAGTGATAAATAATTTCACATAGCTATAGCGCTGTTGATTGGCAAGTAAGGTAGGCGTGTCATTGTGTTGATAAATTAATATATTTTTTATTGACCCAAACGTTTTGAGCGAGACCGAAAGGTGGAAGCGATAATTCTTTGGAAATCGAAGTAGGCGAGTAAAATTGTGTTGCCAGAGTTGGGGACCTTTTCTTTTTTCTTGGCATATATAATAATTTTTTTTTGAGACAAGAGCCTGTGAGACACTCTTATTTATAATAATCATGCATGCAAGGAAAGAGAATTGGTCGAAGTGGCTCCCAAGAGTATGTATCGCTCACCTGGATTTAACTTTTCACCTTGAGCAGACCTGAAAATTTAAGTGTTGCAGTCAATTTGGCTGGTTTTCTTATAGGATTCTATGTTACACTAATTTCAGCTGTGGCAGTCATCTTGGTTGACAGTTCAGGTCAATAGAAACATTTCTAAAGAGAACCATCTAAGGACCATTTCTGCTAAGTCTTGTTCAAACTGGCTAAGTGGTTTCAGACAAGAAGATTTTTAAATGAATTTTCCTATAGGGTCCAATTTAATATTTAACTAAGTTCGGTGTGGCAACCATCTTGGTTCACAATCCGGGTGATCGGACATATTTCTGAAAGAGAACCTCCTAAGGACCAATGCTGCCAAGTTCGGCTCCAATATGTCAAGTGGTTTCAGACAAGAAGATTTTTCAATGAATTTTTCCATAGGACCCTATGTTAAACTAAGTTCGGGTGTGGTGGCCATCTTGGTTCACAGTTAGGGTCATCGAAACTAAATTCTGAAAGAGGACCATCTAAGGACCATTTCTACCAAGTCTAATTCTAATTGACTTAGTGGTTTCAGACAAGAAAATATTTTGAGTGAATTTCCCATAGGATCCTATTTTAAACTAAGTTTTGCTGTGGCGGCCATCTTGGTTCACAGTCCATGAAATCAGACACATTTCTGAAAGAGGACTTCCTAAGGACCAATGCTGCCGAGTCTGGCTCCAATATGTCAAGTGGTTTCAGACAAGAAGATTTTTCAATCACTATGTTAAACTAAGTTCAGTTGTGGCCGCCATCTTGGTTGACAGTCTGGGCCATCGGAAACACCTCTGTAAGAGGACCATCTAAGGACCATTGCTGTTACGTCTGGTTCCAATCGGTCAAGTAGTTTAAGACAAGAAGATTTTTCAATGAATTTTCCTATAGGGCCCTATGTTAAACTAAGTTTGGCTGTGGCAGCCATCTTGGTCAACAGTCCGAGTCATATGACATGTTTCACAAAAGAGAACCTCCTAAGAACCATTACTGCCAACTTTGGTTCCTACTGGCCTTGTAGTTTCATATAAGATTTTTGAAATTCAACCCCCCCTTTTTTTCTATTTTTAGTAACAGCAGCCATGTCGCTTGGAATTCGGAGAGGCCGGACATAGTTTTGGAAGGGGCCACCCAAGGACCATTCCACCAAAGTTTGGTCTCAATTGGACCAGTGGTTTGATAGGAAAAGGTCTTTAAAGGAAAGTTTACGCTGGATGCAGTCTTCAAAGCGCAAAAACTCCTGTAAGGGGTCAATCAATGATTTTGGTCATGTTGACTTTTTTGTAGATCTTACTTTGTTAAACATTGTGGTTTACCCCTATGTTCTATTTTTAGCCATGTCGGCCATGTTGGTTGGCAGGCGGGGTCATCGGACACATTTTGTAAACTAGATACCCTAATGATGCTTGTGGCCAAGTTTGGTTCCATTTGGCCCAGTAGTTTCAGAGGAGAAGATTTTTGTAAAAGTTAACGGACGACGACGGACGACGGACGCCAAGTGATGAGAATAGCTCACTTGAACCTTTGGGTCAGTGGAGCTAATAAAACGGGTCAGAGAAGATCGGTATCCTACGGACAGCGTAAACGTAGAACGAATAAGTTAACCTATTTTTATAACCTTTAAAAGTTCTGCTTTGGAGATCGAAAATTATATAACACATGAGAACACAATAAACAAGGCTAACCTAAACAGGAAGTCCAAATTCAACTTTACGTTAAATCTTTCTAATACAATTTCAAATAGTGTATCTAAAATACATGCCAGTGTCGAAGAAAAGACTGTCGAGTGACGATAATTAATAGCTTGAAATGAATGAATGGGGAAGAATTAAATTTAGTTTAACAAGTTAGACTAAACTACTGCAAATACAACCTTTTTATTCTATTGTAAATAAGGAAAGCCATATTTAAAACTGAGTGAAATGAATCGTTATCAAAATATAGCGCATTTAGAATTCTATATTAGGTTCCAATACATATATATAACCAGGCAACTAACATATAGTTAACGCCGAAGCCGTAAAAAAAAACCTCGAAAGAAATTAACCAATGTTTTACCTTTCAAATAGTCAGACTGTAATCAATCCCAAAAACTACATTTCCTCTGTTGATTCAGTTAAAACATGTGCACTTATGTATACCTTCCTGTTATCCATTTTGTCGCTTGTTTATACACACGAACACATTATTTTGTCTTTTCCTATTTGGGGAGGGGGGGGGGGGGTAGTTTTTTTTTCTTTTTTTTTTGAAAATCTATTAATACCTGTGTGATATGCATTGTATCTAATTTATGATGGAAAACTTAAAACAGACTGAAATTAAAGAGTTGTAATTACGAAAAGTGCAGTGAAACAGTTCTCGCAGAACATTCAATTCTTTGATTCTTTGTTATTAAACGTTTTTTGTGCTTTTTTGTGTCAATAAATTATAAAAACTTCCAAGATTCTGTATCGCTAAACCGAGTTAATTTGCCCAGACAATCCTTCAAAATTGCAATTAAATCTTTTTATAGATCGTATGCCATAAGAAACTGCATTTAAGTGTTAAAAATGGATTATTTTTAATTACAAAATAGTTTTTAATATGAATGCAGTTCAAGCAGTATTCATGATCAAAAATCCCTTTTTTTCAAGTACCTTTTTGGTGATCTTAACTAAATAAATTTCTATTTTAACCGAATCTTAACAAATTTAATTTGAATTAAATTTTCACTTCAATTTCCCTTTTTTAAAATGTAGATTGGTTGGCAGGATATCAACATAATGCACATTATTAAATTCCAAATTCATACTTCTTTATCTTATGCAACTGAATACATTTTTATTATAGGATTAAATACGATTTTGTATGAGTTTATCGATGTGTAAACTCGGCCGACTCACTCACAAACTAAATAAAGTCCGTAAATTTTAGTTCTTTGCCTTTTTAGACATAAATTGTGATTCGTAACAATACAGAAACATGTCCGCAATAAGTGGTGCACAGTTAGTCCCAATTGTAATTCCGATAACTTGGCGATATACGGAATCTCTATAGCGAGGAAAAATGTTATCTAGTAAAAATTCAAGTGCAGTTATCATATCAATAGTAATGATATACTACTTGAAAACAACTATTGTGATCTGTTGAACTGCAAAGGCGTGTTAATGAATGTGCTATTAGGGGTGTTACCAAACAAATACTTAGAATTACAACACTTCCGTAAAACTGAAACAAATCTAACGCCCTGATTCTTTATTTAAATGATTATGATTTAAACACAAATAATTGCATTATATTTCGGAGGCACAACCTCCTTCATCGTAATTATGGTATTAAAGAACTAACAGAAGTAAATTTAGATTCCGAAAGTTTGCAAGAATAGTTTCCCCTGCTGATCAGTTACATATACGCTTAGATTGGTCATTCACTGTACCTTTATTCCGAAATGAAAAAATAAAGGAACGTAGACTTATATCAATTCCTACGTTTATGAAATTATTAAAAAGTGTTAGACAAGCAGAAAAAACCTTATAACTTTTTAAAGGACGATAAAGCGACAAAACACTAAATACCGCATTTTATATTTGCTTATATTATTATATTTGCCTGCCATGCACGTGTACATGAATTATCAATGGAGCAATATAAGTTTGATATTAATTAGCTAGATGGGCCGATCAATAGATCGTAAGTAGAGAGATAATGAAAATAGCCGGACTGACAAAGTGAATCAATAATTTACAAAAATTAAGTCATAATATTTGTCATAATTTTTTAATCTCACTGTGACAGAATGAGCGACCGGATAAGGATATAAAATCGGAAATTATTATTGAAGTTTTGTTTGTTGCTATTAAATACATTATATACAATCGTTTACCGTATGAAAAATATTCAAAAAGTAAAACAAAATGGCTCTATCCTTTCCTCTTTTCTCATTTTTGAATCTCATTTTAAATGTTTATTGAGAGACCCAAACGTAGTGATGAGAAAATGTCCCTGAACTGGTCTATTCTTTTCGCCACCTTCACTAAAAATATAATCGAAATATTAAAATCAGAATCCGAGATATACATGTACAAGTCTATTTCAAATGACCATGCGGGCGTCGGACGTCAAAGTGCACTCCATATGTAAAACTGGGGAAACTAACAATAGACACTTCCCATCTAACGTTAATTTTCTGCCACGACAATCTTATATTATTCTCGTTCCTCATTTTTTCAGTAAACATCGACAAAGATTTCATTCGTCATCTCGATGACGAAGAAATACGCAAGATAATATAAAAGTAAATGACATTTCTAAGAACCGATTGAATTACCATTCTCAAAACTACATAGAAAAAAAATTTACAGTCGCCTACGTTTATTAAAAGTAGCATTGTTTTAAGATAAATCTAAATCTTCCTGGAAAGGTAGAAGATTCGTCTGAATTGTTTGTACTATTAACCAATTAAAGGTTATATATAATAAGAATATTCAAACGTACCTAAAGGTTTTTAAACATTTTGAATCATTCATAACATTGAGAAAAATACAAGTATCGCGTGATAAAACAGAAAGTCAACAAAATAAAGAGAGTCAGTCGTTTAAAACATGTCAGAAAAGTTGTGCCATGTCCATTTAAGGGGAATAAAATAAATATTAAAGTCGACGAAAGTATAAACTAGAAATTGTGTCTGCAAAACACGGACGCCTCGCCATAAATCCGATATAAACGCAAAACTTAACCAGAGTCGCTCAAGCGTAAAAACGAGGTCATAATGACCCAATTTTTGTATGACTCGTCAGTACTACCCAAGGCACATCCATTGGTGAAGTTTCATTGATATGCTACGCTTAGCTCCAAAGAAATGAACCTGAACGCAAAACTTGACCGAGTCGCTCAAGCATACCAGAAGTCTATGATTACAAAGTTCCCATCGTTCCCTAAATATGACTTCAGATTGCTTTGTATCGGAGAACTTGAATCAGACGTAAAACTTAACCTAAGTCAATGCAGCGCGATAAGTAGGTCAGAGTGACCTAATTTTTGTGGGGACTGTGGTATTCACCGAGATGGACCCTCATCCCATGTAATATAATTGTATGTCCCTTGGTATCGGAGAACTGAACTCGGACGTAAAACTTAACCCAAGTCAATGAAGCGCGATAAGTAGGTCAGAGTGACCGAATTTTGGTGGGAGGCTGTGTGACCCCCGAGATGCATCCTCACACCAAGTAATATGATTGTAGGTCCCTTGTTATCGGAGAACTGAACTCGGACGTAAAACTTAACCTAAGTCAATGAAGCGCGATAAGTACAATGTAGGTCAGATTAACCTAATTTTGGTGGGAGGCTGTGTTACTTCACAAGATGCGTACAAGTTAAGGTTAACCTCATTAAAATATATAATGGGATGTTTGCTACGCTATTTGGTTTGTTAAAATTAAGTATCTCCCTTACTCCCTAGCTCTCTACTGATTGGTGATTCGAATCTGCTCTTCAGTGTTTTTGGTTTAACCATTTAGCAGTGGTTCAATTTATGAAAAATTATCTTGATAAGATACGTTAGACTGAGTAAAATTTAGATTTTTTAATATGTTCAGAGCCATTTCATAATAATCTTTTTTGATATGCTAATATTGATAGCCTGTCCTGTTGACTATTGCTCAGTATCCTTTTATAGGTTTGGTTATTATTACGATAAGTGATATATTATTATGATATAAATGATTCACAACAACTAAATATGGACTCCTACATAAAATATATTTTCAATACATCTATCGATTTCTCATTTTTTCTATTAGCCATCAGCCATAAATACATGTATGTTATCATAATAACAATCCAAAGATACTAATATTAGATATAGTAAATTTATACTATGCTGTATACGACGCATTTCAAGGAGTTAACTCTCATCAGCAGCATTAAAACCGAAACATTAGGAAGATCTACCATGTGCAATACAAGGAATGAGCCCTTAGTATTTCTATTATTTTAGAATTTTGCCATCTGTCATCAAAGTTATTCTTGTTCAAGACTTTAACCTTAATAAATATAATCTGAAAAGGTATCATCTAGATGATATAATAATGACATAAACAAGCTATTTATAAAAATTTAAATCTCATCGGATTTAGAACAGCTATTCAATAATATTCAAGAGCCAAATTCAATAACCATAGAACAATGCCCAACACATTATCTATCAAAAGAAACAAATAATAAAGGTTCGTTGAGCTGTCGAATGGACTAAACGTAAACCAATTACAAATAAAATTTAAAAAAATAAAACAAAAACAACTATTAAAAGAAAACGATCAATAGATTCGTTCATACGTTGCATGATCTTTCACGAGTGATAGAAATTGACGTCTTTTCACGAATGGGGCGTATACGTAGCAGAACGAGTGAACAGACATAAAAATCAATATGGAGTGGAATATCCACAGGGGATCCATAAGAACAAATGAAATTGTTCTATATTTCCCCGAGAATAAACAAGAAATAGACGAGACTAGATGGACATGCAGGCGACCCATACTATGGATTGACATCATGCATGTCTTAAATATTATTTCAAATGTGACATCTGCCTAATAGAATTTAATGAAATGACATAGACGAACCGACCAAGATCTTTACAAAACACACAATTCGGTAAGATAAAAAAGGCAGTGAGAGATGTGGCCGTGTGTTAGAATAAAATAATTTCATTAACATTGCCATTTTTAATCTTAAAATATTATTTTTGAAGATAAACAAGTACGTTTCTCAGTGAATAGACCCACAATGTACACAAACACAAAATTAAATCAACTTATTTGGTTATAACTTTATATGTGAACATAATAATTGTATTCATAAAATGATATTCAGGAAACTATTGAATAATATCCACTAAAATGAAATTATAAAATAAATAGTTAATACATGTAGGTGCATTTTCCCTGTAATAAACACTGTGATCATACAAACAAATCCTTTTCAGTGGGGTTCACATTGCTAGTGCTTTAGTTCCTATACTGTCTTGCTCTTAGTGTATTGTATGATTTTAAAACTGAGGTATAACAATTTTGAAAGATATCACTTAAGGACAGTTGCACCAAACTTTAGTCTCAACTGACCGAGTTCATGTGTTTTTACAGGAGAATATTTTAATTTTTATGATTTTCTATTTTGGTTAACAGTTGCCATAATGGTGGTAGTAATTTTAAAGGTACCACCATAATGGCCGCTGCAAGCGAAGTTTGGTTCGAATAGACCCATGGCCTTCAAATTAATTTAGAAGATTATTAAAGTAAAGTATACGACTACAGACGCCAAGTGATGAACTTCGATTGAAATCAAAACTTTATGACAAAAATTATAATGATTTTAATATTTTCTAATTGGCCGTTTCTTGGTAGTAACATATCATCTCCTTAGGTATCTACATTATTTATACAATGTATATATATATATATATATATATATATATATATATTGTTCCTCCACAAGCACAGAGGCTGAAACTGTATTGGTATTATAGATTTAAATAGTTTATAGTTGTCATCATAATTTAATAGATCGGTAAGAAGATTTCTATCTCACAAATGACAAGTGATGTTTTTAATTAGATTTCCAATAACTCCGAAAAAGATGTCTAAAATTAAAAGATATAGAAATAACTTTTAAGACAATAAAATGTAAAACAATAACAAACCAAGAGACAGCCACTGAAAATATATGGTCCTGGCTTAGGACAGGATACTGGTATATAAAATGTAGCAGGGTTTAACATGCATTCAAAATTCAACCTAAATTCTTCGTCAGTGGCAAGACAAGGGCAGATAAACTCAAACAAGTTCCTTATGCAATAATTCGGGCATTTGAATGAAGACGACATAAAAGGGACATGCTACTGTAATCAAATCATTTGTGAAAAATGGAAGTACTAGAGCCTACACTCCAAATACAACGAGCTTATGAATAAAAATCTAATTAGCAATTATAACTATAACATTTCTCAAAACCCACTTCTCAAAATTCTTTTCTTATACAAGTATATTAGTATAATGAGGACGAAGTACAAGTGTCTTGCAGTGAAACAGAACTCTTATTTTTCGATAAAAAGTGGAACATATTTGATCTCTAAATGGGCATAAAGTGGTTATAGCGGGTCCTTTTTTGTTTTTGTTTAATTTCTTGGTGTTGCAGATTTCCAAATTCACACACATTCTATGCTGATGGCTACTTGTAATTTATCCACCACAAGTTAAAACCTAGCCGATTTTTTCAAAAGATTCAAAATGTGTTTCTTTTTTTTAACAAATATGTTAAGTGCTTAACCTTTTATATGTTATCTGATCCTATTCTTTTAAAGAAATGATTGACAATGGGTTTATACGTGTACATACAAGACTTCCGAGAACTGTATTAAATCGAAATCATTATATTATCCCCGCTTTATTATATAATTTAAAAGTTTGAATTTTAATTATTAATAGAAAATAACTAAAAATAATAAAATAACTTTTGGCCATGAATTAAAAAAATATCAATATAAACTTTAATTGTTAGAAATAACGTATAGAACATAAAACCATACCTTTAAATGGCCAATATTTCCGATAATAATAGTACACTAAGCCTGACATAACATGTAAACAGAAATGTACATGTAATACCGAGAAACTAAAGTATATAAATAGACTATAAGTAGTATATGGGAACAGTTCAAGTCGTATTTGTGGTAGTGCCGGATATGGTGTCACCGGAACCGCAAATGACGTCACATGATAAACATATATAGGCTGCATTACCCCAACTTCCCTTTTTTCTTTTTTTTTATATGTTTTCCTGTTTTTCTTTGTAACATGCTAATGTTAGTTCCAATTCCTCCGTCACATAGAGTCATTGCTGTCTTCAGCTGGTGGTGGGTCGTAGTCGTTCAATACACAGTTAAGCAGATATTTTCGTTTTTCTATGGCATATTCCCATGATTCTTTTAAGTCGTAGTCTTCCTCTTCTCTCAGGCGTTTAGCCGTTTTCTTGATCTTTCTATGTACGGGGTCTTTATTCATGTCTTGATGCCAGATCAGTCCGAGGTAATGCTTCCGCATTTCGTCTCTGTTAAACATGTCTCGGCATGCTGCCAAGCGTGCCTTGACTTCTTCCATCCCGGCTTCGACTAGTTCGTTTACTTTCTGTGAGTATCCCAGTTGATGTACTTGAAATGTTCTATTCAAAATGACTTTCCTTTCCTTTTCGGAGTCTTCGTTGGATCCATGGTCACTGCGTTGTTACGATTCCTAGTTATTGGCTGTCTGGTGGTGGTGTCTGAGACTGAATAATATTCACTATACTCTGTTGAATCCTCTTTTATACCGTGTGTATTCTTTTTATGACGCACTAGGTTGAAGTTTCGCTTGAAATGGTATCCACGTATGTCACAGGTATACATTTAAGACGTCTTTCTTTCCTAGGATTCGATAGTCGAGCAGCGATGAGCTAGTCAAGAGCAGGAATGAGCAGTGAAGAGCAAGAGAAAAGCAGCGATGAGCAGTGAGGAGCAAAGATAAGCAGTGATGAGCTGCACGGAACAAGAGATGAGCAGCAATGAGCAAGAGAAGAGCAGCGATGAGCAGGGGAAGAGCAGCGATGAGCAGCGAAGAGCAAGAGAAGAGCAGCGATGAGCAAGTGAAGAGCAGTGATGAGCAAGAGAAGAGCAGCCGCGAGCAGCGACGAGCAGCGGTGAGCAGCGAAGAGCAGCATTCAGCAAGAGAAGAGAAGCGAAGAGCAGCATTGAGCAATGAAATGGACCGCTGTTGCTCATGCGGTTGCTAAGGACACCCCTCCATTGACATAACAGCTGGAGGTAAGGGGACATAATCCAATTCTACCTTTGGTCCTCCCTTGAACGAACGGAAAACATAACCGTGGTGAAAAGCTCGGGAAAAGGGGAGATGATCCAAAAGTACCTCGTACTTCGTATATTCTCGGACTTCGACATAACAGTGAGAGTATCAGTCCTTAGAAACTCGAAGCGAGACCCTTACCCTATAAAGACCAATGAAAGACCCACAGAGAAGCGCGGGGAAAGGGGAGATAATCCAATCCGAATTCCGGCCAAACATCCGGGTCCCAGCAAGTGACAAACGTCACTTTCGTAAACAAATAATAAAAAATGGCTGGGAAAACCCACTACTTTCGGTTGTGGATGCGCGCAAACCACTTCCGGTCACGGTCTCGTGACCTCCGATTGCGGTGGCGTCATATCCGACACCACCACCACACTTGAACTGTGCCCATATACTACTACTATTCATGCTAGTGAACATAATATTCCCGACTTGGGAGAGGCGTAAATAATACACAGTGTAAGTTGTTTTTAATAATTGAATTTTTTAAGATTAGCACAAACATTGCAATTCTTGTCGTTGTAATGTATTTGCATGTAGAGAGACGATGATAAAATATTGAATCTGAAAATGTGTGAAAGAAAACTGATAAAAAAAACTGAGGATCACAGTGTACTTTCTTGTCTGGAAACTTCAGTTCATAAATTGAAGTCTGGAATTTTAATGACCACTTATCTCTCTTATTCATAATAATTGATAATGGTAACATTTTGTCAAAATGCTGAGCAATTTAAAAATTTGGGGAATGTGATTCGATGAAATAGTTCCCGTTTGATGCTGGTTTATTGTCGAAGTTAGATACGTACAATTATTGTTGAAAAATTTGTTCCAAACTAATTTCGGTTATGGATTGGATTGAAAATTAGTTCAGAGAAGATTTTGCAACTATACTCGTATGTAAATAACTAAAGGTAAATAAACAAATTATGGAAATGATATAACAGCGAATCACATTCTTGGATTCTTGAAATAAAACAGAATAAGAGAATATTTAACATTAACAATTGCTATACATAAGAGATATAAGCAAGCGTGATTTTTGGCAATTTTGTTTTTTGTTGAGTTTTGCAAGGATACATGAAAAGTACCGTTATTTGTAAAAGTTATATGTGTATTTTTATCCCGTAAATTAAATATCATTTTGCTTGGGAATTTACAATAAAAAAATTAACGCGCACTGAAATTTGAAAATTTTACACATTTTACATGACTAAATAAGACCCGTCTTAAAATCTCTAACACCACTATTTTAAATATTTTTCATGCACTTAGTGCATGTTTGGTGAAACATTTAATCTAATAAATCTCACAGGAAGAGTAATCTCCCTTTTAAACTAAAATGCCGTGAGTGAATTATTTTTGTTACTCTGGGAGACAAGATTGAGCCAAATCAGGTAAATTAAATTGTTACACTTTTAGTTACGTCTTTATGATGCATTATGTAAATAAAAATATTTAAAAACGCTTTCCAAGGACCGATGTTTACAGACAGTACATGTAGTTGACAACTTGTCAAATCGACTTGGGCATTACCATTTGTTCCTTTAGAACTGAACTACCATTAACCTTAACTTAGCCTATCAACTGGAAGCACAACATCAAAATACTGGCGGATGCAGTTGAGAACTATAGTAGAAAATGGACGAAAAGAGAGAACGAATACTTTCAAATTAGATCAGTTATTAATTCTTTCTCCCATTTGGCATCTTAGAACGTCTATGAATTCTAAATACTATAACGTTTAAAACGATCCCCAAGCTAGAAAAACACTGACACATAACGTCCTAAAGACATGGTTCTGTTAATTTTATCACTCCAAAAATTTTAGGTCGTCATCACGAATTGATTGGCTGATACGAAGTTTCTATCTCACGTATGACAAAACATGTAGATATAGTCAGTTAGATTTCACGTCCTTTTGGAATTGACGCACTCACCAGTAATGTGACTGGTGCCATTAACGGAGCAGGAAATGCTTACCCTTCCGTATCACCTGACGTCACTCCTGATTTTTAGTGGGGGTTCATATTGCTAGTGCTTTAGTTTTGAGGTAATGTACATATATGGGTATATTGTCTCATAAGTAGTCGTCACAAACATTAAGGTGGAAAGCCTAATAATACCCAAAGATACATGTAACTACAATTATCGTATTTCCCCATGCCTATATCGACCTGCAGAGGCCTTCACAATTTCCCGTATTTCGGCACTGTGACGTCGTAAAGAGATGACCCGACCCTAATATGAGCTGACCCGAATATATCAGCGACGTCATAATGTTTGACCCAACGTTGACCCGAATATATCTGGAAAACGTCCGGTTATAAGCAGATGGCCATTGAAAAGTAAGAAATTCCATTAAGATTGCTAGTTAACAATACGATAAATTTATGATCAAGTTTTCTTCAAACAAATATTGTAAAATATAAGCCGCTCGACACCATACGAAGCTTTTTAGCTCGTTCGCTACGCTCACTCGCCGAAAAAGCTTCACAATTGTGTCTTGCGGCTGATATTTTACGATATACGTTTGCAGAAAACCTGATAATATGTACATATTAAGCCAAAAAAAAAACCATATTACACTGCTCGAGGAATATCCCATCAATATACTGAGTGCCTTGCAATATATAATGTACCCCAAAAAACCTCATTAATGCTCTGGTTTCTTGCCTTTGGATATATTTGAATCTACAAAACCGTCTGACTGATTTGTCATTTTTGGCCCATAACTAATGACTGTAGGATTGCCTTGCATACTTTAAAAAAACGAACTATGTAATAAGCGAAAAAAGTTTTTTCCCCAAATTTGCAGGTAGTAAATCTATGAAAATTAGTAAAATATTGTTTATTGAAAATACGTTTCGGTTTTAAATAGTTGAAAAAGAGAATTCAAAACCGGTTATTTTGTAACGAGTATTATGAAAGCGCTATTTCACCTTGGGCAAGAGAGCACGTCATCCTGGTGACTAGCTGATAAAGTCGATGTTTTCTCTTACGTGTATATGACCATTGACATTGTTACTGTTTGATCCTTTAAAATTTATTTTAATCTACTTACATTACCGACTTATATAAATTTCAAAGGCATTTCCGACAATAATTATCATATTTTTTCTACTTTTTTGCCTGAATATCATCCGGATGCTATGGGGAAAAGAAAGAAAGACGCATGTCCGTTAAAAAAACATTTCGTGTGCATGCAATATATTGCAGTATGTTGTGGCTTTTATCTGGATGTTCAAATTTAATTTTGAATTCTATTATGACCTGCTTCAAACGCTTTCAGTGTTAATCCGTGGTAAAATATATGGATATGTTGGTTCCAACGTCACAGATGCCAGAATGCATGTTTGGGAACGTCATAGTTAAGTTTCCCACAAGTTTTAAGACGTCAAAGTATAACTTGCATTGTGTAATGGGGTCTTCGTGTTTGAATACCAATGTTGCGGCCTTTCATAGTTTCGTAGAAACTGTCCTGTTAGAATGGAAATAATTCACGATGGCTTGAAAATATCCATATTTTACCACGGGTAGGCCCTTTATGCCGATATGGCAAAATATTTGGCATAAATGGCCTACCCGTATCGCTCGTGGAAAAATATTTGGCATAAATGGCCTACCCGTATCGCTCTTGGCAAAATATTTGGCATAAATGGCCTACCCTTGGTAAAATCAGGATATTTTGAACCCACCGCGAATTATTTCTCAAACATAATTCTCTGACACATTATCTATTTTTGCCGTTGTAAGAAACAGATGGATTTTGTTTGACAACACATTGTTGAGCAAAAATATTTAGATATATTTAGTAGTATCGTACACACAAGGATTTAAATAGTACTATGATCATCTGTGTTAATCAGAAACTTTTGGGGTTTAATTAAAAATGAAAAATTAGGACCAACATTTCGACGGAAAAAAATGGGAAGGATCAAAGCCCCCCACCCCCTAAAAATCAAATGGCTGAGTTAATTGAAAATAAACAAAATTTGAAGATATAGCTTGCAGATTATTAAGACTAAGTGGGTCAATCAAAATTAAAGCTCTGTGGTTGTAAGTTGACTATTGTGTTAATTTTTTTAGTAATTAAATAAATGATGTGAAATATTTTATTGAGAAAACGCTGTTGAGTATTGGGATAACAATTTTTTCTCGGTAATTTAAGTATGTTTTATATTAAGTATTTAGAATATCAATATTTATTGGTCAGGTTGTATGTAAGTCTGTCAACAATTTTTTGTGAATGCGAAACTCTTAAACTAGTTTGGTAATTCATTGAAAATTTACACATCACAAAACCAGCAACACATACATTATATAATTGGCACGTACTTTGGCATAACTATGGCCATTGAACTTTGAATAATAAGTAATATAGTTATTGTCTTGCCTGT
This sequence comes from Mytilisepta virgata, assembly GCA_028015205.1. Classification (NCBI taxonomy): domain Eukaryota; kingdom Metazoa; phylum Mollusca; class Bivalvia; order Mytilida; family Mytilidae; genus Mytilisepta; species Mytilisepta virgata. The sequence continues at coordinate 7,488,471 of CM051517.1, forward strand.
CTATCAATCACAAATTTTGTGATTCCTGTTGCACAGATGTCTTTTAACAGATTGAAATGAAACTATGCACATAAATCAATCAGCAAAAGGTCTATGTTATAGAATATTCAAAAATGAGTTAAAATTTGAAAAATATTTATCAGTTCTACCATTCAATTTTGTATTAACTTTTTGTAAATTTAGATGTGGCAACCACCGTTTTCCAGTGGAAACGGGAAGGTGGCATAATATACCAAGATCGGATAGATTGTGCCACCTTTGCGGCTCCGCTGACATCGACGATGAATTTCACTATTATGTCATGTAACTTTTTCAAAAAGGAACGTGAAAAATATTTGCTAAATTATTGTTCTAAAAATGTTAATATTGTTAAATTTAATCATGTATTTTCAACTGAAAACATTATTGAACTAGAAAGGTTATGTAGATTTATTAGATACATACCTGTGAAAGTATGTCCTACTGGTTAGAGATAAACACATACATACATATATCAGTTGTATATAATGTGTATCTTTGATATTCACATATGCTAAAACAAACTATGTCATGCATGTTATACTGTTAAAAATATTATCTTCTCTGTAAACTATGTAATAGTTTGAGAATAAGGTCATTCATTCATTTACATCTTGTACAAAAATAAATAAGATAAATGCAGGATATCTGGTTACATTTTATGGCACAATGATACATGCAAAAGGCCATTTATTTTTAATTAGTTGGTTTACGGATCATTTGCAACCTTTGTACATTTGGCAAAATTGTTCAAAAGTACATGATTTTCCCTCTTTTTTTTCCCGACCGACTGACCCTATTTAAAAAAAAATCCGTAAACCAAAAATGAAATGCCTGAATAGAATTATATACTCACTGTACATTTTCACATTCATCTGTTAAAAGAGTTTCCGCCATAACAAAAGGTGATTATGTCCTCAATCGATATTACCTGTTTACGTTAGACTAGACAGGGAATCAATTACCCTTTAATGATTTTTATGAAATGCATCATATTTGGCTATTTCAAATATAAGAAATCCTATGATAGCAGTGTGGGAGTATTGTATATAAAATGTAAGCTCTTTTGTGTCCATAAGGCTACTAAAGAAACGCAAAATGTCAAAGTCACCTTGATAGTTGACCGTTGACCTAAATAAGATGGATCATTTGCATTGATATGTCCTTCCATATGATATTCCTGCTAACTTTGGTTAATGACAAAAAAGTCCTTTTCCATATGGTTTCAATAGAAACTTTGAACAGCCAACGCCGTCGGTTGATCGGATGAATCTCAACCAAAAGTGAATCGTTTGTAGAGGGTATATTGTTGTCATCAATCCTGCAAAGTTTCAAAACATTTCACAATTTAGTTTCAGAGGAGAAGATTTTTTGAAAATTGGCCAATAAAAATCAAGATGGCCTCTGTTCCGAAAAGAAAGATGGAGCTTTAATATAGGTCCTCCATACATTTCTGCCAACTATGGTTACAATCTGCCCATTAGTTCCTGAGCAATTGAAAAAAAGTCTTTGGATATTTCGAACAGTCGCAGCCGTCGGTTGAGTGGATGAATCTGAACCAAAAGCGAACCGTTTGTAGAGGGTATTGTTGTCATCAATCCTGCAAAGTTTCAAAACATTTCATTATGTAGTTTCAGAGGAGAAGATTTTTGAAAATTTGCCAATAAAAATCAAAGATGGCCTCAGGCGATCACGTTGTTCATCCAGCCGGAACGAATGGTTACAATCTACCAAGTAGTTTAATCAGAGAAGATCAAACTGATGTGAAACATTTACGGGCGACTGACGACGGACGATGGACGACGGACTTAAAGTGATGATATAAGCTCATATGGCATATAAGCTAGGTAAGCTAAAAATGCCAAAATTAGCCAAAAAACAGTCTGACAGTCGTTAACCTTTCAAAATATAAAGTTTAATTTTGTAACAATAGATTTTAAGTATCAAAGTTATAATTATTTCAATATAATGGTTTTCAGCAAGTCTCATAAACGGTCCATTTGTCTAATGTCTCATGACTTATTGAAAATAATTTGATAATGCAAGCATAATATTGGTAAAAATAAGTTCGAGTTCTGGTACCGTTGGAAAACTAAACAAACAAATTAGGTAATTTCGTAACGAGTACTATGAAAGCAGCGGACTTTTATAATAAATTGAGCTTTTAAGCACTATTTCATTTCTGGCAACAAATCACGTAATTATGGTTCCTCATGTCAATAATCCAAAACAATCTAATTGGAACTTGGAAAAAAAATCTAGAATTTTCAACAAAATTACAGATTATGAAAATAACGTCTTGTGAATTTGTTACATTGATCAATACTGTATTAAAATCGTGTATGGAATAGGATTTTTTATTGTTGCATTTCAATTGTATGTACCCCTTTAACGAAATTTATTTGTTAGAATAGAGAATGGAAACGGGGAATGTGTCTAAGAGACAACAACCCGACAAAAGAGCAGAAAACAGCGGAATGGACGGCACACTAAACTCCAAAACATACAAATGAACCAAAATTTAAAAAAAAAACCACAAGACTAACAAAGGCTAGAGGTTCCTGACTTGGGACAGGCGCAAAATGCGGAGGGGTTAACCATGTTTTGTGAGATCTCAACCCCCCACCCCCCACTATACCTCTACCCAATGTGGAATAAACAAAAACACAGCGATACACACAATAAAACTCAGTTCAAAAGATGTCCGATGTTAGAAAAAGTTACAGAAGAAGCTAACCAAATTGACAATGATCAACATATATTAACAAAGGACTACAAGCAGTTACTGACATGCCAGGTTTCCATTAAATATTTGGTTTTTCCTGGACGGCCTCGAATGTCCGTGAGGGAAATATTTTTTAACTTGCGAACTTGATGTTATCTTAAAGTTTCTGCAATAAACCACCTAAAAATTGGGAAATAAATCCAGGAATTGTATGTAACAAATTTTAAGCTCGGTCCATAGCTGTAAAGTTTCAGAAATTAAATCTTTTGACATGTTTTAATATGCACTTGAACTACCAGAATTAGAACAATCAAGATTGTGTATAGAAAACTCGCTAAGTTTTCAGCTTTGAAAGTGCGTTTTTAAGATATTAAAATAGAGTAATGATCGACCATTCAGCTGATATATCAGTAACGGCTGTGGTCATTTATAGAGACGATATAATTTGTTTTTGTACATAATTTATATCTGTAAAATAACTTAATATGAACTCTTCATGTCTTTCATTTTCTCTGGTCTAGCCCTTCTAAACAGAAACTAGAAGTATTGTGAGCTGAGCTCATAAATTTATACTCCCGCTACGTATACAATACTGTAAAGAAATATATAAGTCCATATTTGCCTATGTGAAAACCAAAAATCTTTTTAATCAAAATAGGTGGTGCACAATGTACACTAAAGATTCCCTGAAAGTTTCACAGAAATCCATTCATTGGTTAGGAGGAGTTGAGTACCGGGCATGCCTACACCTCTTTCATTACCATATTATGAAGAAATGGTAAAGTCCATGTTTGCCTTTGGAAAACCCGAAAAATTTCTGATCAAAAATAAAATGACTGGTGACAATGGAAAAGTACACTGATTCCCTGAAAGTTTCACCGACATCCATTCACTGGTTTAGGAGGGGTTGAGGACGAGGCATGCCTACCCCCCCCTCCCCCCCCCCCCTCCCCACCCAAATCAGTCTGATCAAAAATAAAATGGGTGGTGCGCAATGGAAATGTACACTAAAGATTCCCTGTTTACTGAAATCCATTCACTGGTTTATGAGGAGTTGAAGACGGGCATGCCTACACCCCTTAGAATACATGAAAAATGTCAAAGACTGTGTTTGTCTGCATGTGAAAAACCCCAGAAATCATTCTGATAAAAATATAGGCAGTGCACAATGTATACTGAATATTCCCTGAAAGTTTCGCAGAAATCAACTCATTCGTTTTAGGAGGAGTTGAGGACGGAGCATGCCTTCCCCCCTTAAATTCACGAAGAAATTGCAAATAATCTTTTTTTGAAGGGGTGGCATGATTTATACGTATTTTCTCTATATTTATACATGTTTTAAATACTCTACACCAATATTAATATTTGGTATTTTTCCGGTACATGTAGATTTGTACAAGAAGTATTTAAGAATATATATCACATGATTAATTGTCTTGTATTGACCAAATATGTCATTTTTACCCAAAATAATCTAACCCTTGATTTTTTATAATATTTATAAATGATAACCAAACGTTTTTACCGTAAATACATTCATAAACAGATGCAATGAGCTTTCTTTTGTTACACTATAATAATTACACAATTCTAATTCTTTCATGCCAAATTTATAAAGAAAAGAATTGGTGGCTAAGATTCTATGCACTAATTAGTAATGAAAATTCGGAAGTTTTGTATTTTTTGTAACTGAAAAGATATTTGAATAAATAAAATTTCTTTCCCTATATCTATGATCCACTTATTTTGTGACTTCACTGAACATTCCTATATAAATGCTATGAATTTTTTGTAAAAAGAATTATCGGGTTTTATATCAGTTTTTAATTTTTCTATGACACTATTCTCAATTTGATCAAGTTTTCTGTGTTGATATAATATTTTTCAACTCATTTGGAATTGCACAATATTGAAGAAAGATAGAGTTTACATTTTTATATACTTCTTGAAACAGTTCATATGTAAGTAACCTATTGTTTAACACAAGACCATTAATAAAACATATTGTAACCGGTGGTATTTTTGGCTAATAACAAACACCAGTTGTCTAGGGTTCTATATACTTTATTGTGGTTAACGGTAGACAATGGTAAAAATACCCTGAAATACAATTACAAAATATTCAGTCTAAAGAGAGATAACTCAGACTAGTTTTCAAGGTAAATTATAAATCCAATATAAAAATACCAAAAATTACTACACAAAATTATAGAAATATTACTTAAACATGTTAAACTCATAGAAATGCTACGGCTTTAAATATGGTTCTCAAAATATGCAAATTATGCAGATTCCACTAAAGAACAACTATCAATAAATATTATTCTAGCTACTGAGTCAATTTTCAGCATACTTAGCATACAAAAATTAATTAGTTAAAAATAATACAAACATAGCAAAAATTATAGCAAAAACATATTTGTATTCTGACATAAATTAGCACACAACAAGCAATATTAGTAAAGCAGCAAAACAAAGCAAAAACATATTATTAAAAGCACAGTAACACAAAACCTACCTCGCATGAGGTGCAAAGGTTATTGCCTGGTACAATCTTCAGATCATCATCAAAAATATCAAGTACAGTAGTGTAATCAGTACATCAGGTATAAATCTGAAGGAACAAATATCAAAATCATAAATAACCATATCCTATACACAAATTGCAGCTATTCTCAAAATACTGTCATATTTCACATATAGCTCATATTTACTCAAAATTTCACTCCTAAAATATCAGAATTATATTTCTGTCCATATACTCTATTTACATATTAAAAATACTCTGTGTATAAATCATGTAAACTCATTTTTAACTTGACTGTTACTCTATTTATTATTTATATTATTTTTATATAGATATCTTTATTTTATCCTTATTTTATTATTTTAAACCATTTTAATTGTATTAAGGTTTTAATTATGGTTTATTTTAATTTTACAACTATCATTCAGGGATCATTCTCATTTTCATTCAGGAATCATACATTCACAGATTCATACCAAATTCACACTAAATATTATAAAACTTGGATTATTAGTTCATAATTAGTAGAAAACTAACCTTAGATATGAAGTTTTATAGTTCTGGGGTTGAAGACTAGATTTCAACAAAATCAGTTAGGCAAAGTAAACAAAGTCTCCATTTTCTTAGACAAATTTTCCAGTTCTGCCTTAGAACAAAGGAATAGAGAGATTTCCCTCCAAAATCAAAGTGACCAATAAGAAGTATGAAAATTAGATGGCAAAGGTGAAGATGGCTATAATTAGCAAACATAGGTATATTTAGAAACAAGTTTCACTGAGCCATGACTATAGGTATATTAAAACCTGAAGTCACTGAACCATGACTTTATTGATAAACTACAGTGTAATCAAAATTATCTTTATTAAAAACTCAATATCAAATCTAGTTTGATATTTAAATGAATGCAATCAGCTTATCAATAAATAAACATTACAATCAATATTAATCATAGACAAATTAATTGCTGCACTCTGAAAATCTAAATAAAATATCTAATTAATTATATACAACTAAAAATACACTCTACCACATACTCCCCCCACCCGGAAAATGACGTCTCGTCATTTGCTATCAGGTAGGTGAGTTGGAGTTCGGTGTCTTGAGAATCTCTAATATGGCTTTTCCTGCTTCCTGCTGCAACCCTGAAAATAAATCAGATTTAACTAAATTGGTGATACAATCCACCTTCTTCATCCAATCCGTTCTGGTGTCACAGTGCACTGCAGCCTTGCTGGTATCATACTCTCCAGATGTAAACCAAGCTGGTGGTCTTCGCTGTCTACTGGATCGACGAACAGGAACAGGTGTTTCTTCATCAGACTCGTCATCAGATGGCTCTTCCTGGTGACTCTGATCTTCTGGTTCCAGCGCGCTTTCCTGTGAACCATCTTCATCAGCAATTGATAAAGAATGGGCGTCCCCATCTGGTTCTTGTTCTTCCATCACAGCTTCCTGGGTATCCTGCTGTGGTTCCTCATCAATGTCCTCGACAGGAGTGTCTTCAGCAATGGATGGATCGCTGTCTCCTTGTCTGTCCTCATTGATGTAGACAAATTCTGCCTCCTCGTCAGATGATGTATCTCGCTCTGGGGGTACTGAATCTGTCTTGTCCTGTTCTGTCTCTTTTAGTTGCTGATTCTTCTTTCTTTTGGCAGGAATAGGTCTCTTCTGTCTCGGTGCTGGTACAGGTGATGTCTTTCTGTCTGTTGTGTATCCGATGGGAAGCAGAAGGTTTCGGTGAAGCGTTCTTACTCTTCCTTCGCCATCTTCTCTCTGGACACTGTAGACTGGAATCTCAGAGTTTGGTTGGCTGATGACTATATAAGGTTCCTGCTCCCATTTATCAGCTAACTTGTGCTTCCCATCGAATGTGACAATCTTCACCAGTACTCTATCCCCCGGCATGATGGTTCCACCTCTGATCTTTGTGTCGTATCCTTCCTTCTGTTTGGTTCTTGCTTTCTCTGCGGCTTCAGCTGCTAACTGGTATGCTTGGGCCAATCTGTCCTGTAGATCTTTCATACACTTGGTACTCAGCTGTTTCTCGTGTCTGTGAAGTCCAAAGGTAACATCTATTGAAAGTCTTGGGTTGCGTCCAAACATCAATAGGTAAGGTGTTTGTCCTGTGGACTCGTGGCGAGTTGAGTTGTAGGCATGTACCAAGGGTCCTACATAAGCTTTCCAGTTGGCCTTTTGGTTTGGTTCCAGTGAGCCTAGCATGTTCAACAAGGTCCTATTGAAGCGCTCACACATCCCGTTGCCCATTGGGTGATAGCTGGTTGTCCTGGACTTCCTCATACCTGTGAGCTGACAAAGTTCCTTAATAACCTTGCTTTCAAAATTAGCACCCTGGTCGGAATGAATCCGCAAAGGAATGCCATAATGAATCACAAAGTTATTAAACAGGGCTTCTGCTGTTGTCTTGGCCAGTTGGTTTCTAGTTGGAATAGCTTGTGCATATCTGGTAAAGTGGTCTGTGATGATCAGGATATGCTGGTAACCTCCTTTGGATTTCTCGAGGGTGAGGTAGTCCATACAAACTAATTCCAGTGGAGAGGAAGTGGCTATTGGTATCAATGGTGCTCGCTGATTTGTTGGCGTCTTGCGTCTCAAGCATCTTCCGCATTGCTCAATCCAATCTTCTGTGTCTTTGTACATCCCTGGCCAGTAGAACCTGTCTCGAAGTAAAGAAAGTGTTCTGTCCTTTCCAGGATGGCCCATATCGTTGTGGAGAGCTTGGAGTACTGTAGAGGTATGAGCAGCTGGTAACACAAGTTGTCTTTTAAGTTCCTCGTTGACTGTAACTTCCCTGTAGAGTATATCATCAATCAGTCTCAGTTTGTTGTAATGCCTGATGAGGGGATTACTGCTACTTTCTTCTTTAGATGGCTTCTTGTGCATGTTGATGGAATCAATGCATTTCTTCAGTACTGGGTCTTGTGCTTGTACCTCCTTCCAATCAATCAGATCACAAATGTCTGTTCCCTCTGGTTCACTGTCTAAATCTGTCTGAACAACTTCTGGTGACACAGCTAAACTCTCAACATAAGTCTTCGGAAGTGTTGAATTGCAGATGGCTTGGACTGATTCGCTGTGAATACAACATCTGTCGTCAGAATCTGTGTCTGGTGGTATGCGACTCAAAGCATCCGCATCAGCATTGGTTCTTCCGGGGCGGTACTTGATGTCAAAAGTGAAGGCGGCTAAGGAGGCCAACCATCTGTGCCCAGTGGCGTCCAACTTTGCTGTCGTCAAAACATAGGTGACAGGGTTGTTGTCGGTTAGTACAGTGAACTTCCGGCCATAAAGGTAGTCCTTGAATTTGTCCGCTACTGCCCATTTTAACGCAAGAAATTCTCTTTTGTGTGGTGGATAGTTCTTCTCTGCTCTATTCAATCCACGGCTGGCATAACTTATGACCCTCTTCTGACCATTCTGTTCCTGGTACAGCACTGCTCCTAAAGCATCACCTGAGGCGTCTGTGTGCAGCTCAAAGGGTAAGGAGTAGTCTGCATAGCCAAGTATTGGTGCTGTGACTAGTTTCTCTTTCAAGGTCTCAAATGCTTGGTCTTGTTCTTTTCCACATCTCCATTCTTTCTTCTCTTTTGGTTTCTTCTTCTGTTTCTTACCAGATGGTATTGGCATGAGGTCAGTCAATGGCCGGCTTACTCTGCTGAAGTTCTGGATAAAACGTCGGTAATACCCAACAAAGCCTAGGAATCTACGGACGTCCTCTGGTGTTTTCGGCTTCGGCCAATTCATAATGCGCTCTGTCTTGTCTCCATCAATCTCTATCCCTTCTTCTGATACCACATGGCCAACATACTTTACCTTTCTCTTAAAGAATTCACATTTCTTTGGTGACAGCTTCAAGTTGGCTTCCCTTATTCTGTTAAAGACCAAATTGATGTTTTCCAGGTGTTCTTCATACGTCTTTCCATAAATAATCACATCATCAATAAAAATGCAGCAAACTTTGAGGTTCAGGTCTGAAAGGCAGTCTTCCATCAATCTTTGATATGTAGCTGGGGAGTTGGTGAGTCCGAAAGGCATACGGTTGTATTCATAGAAGCCAAGGGGTCCTACGGAGAAAGCTGTGCGCTCTTTGTGGTCTTCCTTGATCTCTACCTGGTGATAGCCTGATTTCATGTCGATGACGGAAAAGTATCGACTGCCATTGAGACAATCCAGGAGCTCCTCCACACGTGGTAATGCGTAACTGTCTTTTTTAGTGTTTAGATTCAGCTGACGATAATCGACACATAGCCTCAGGGTATTGTCCTTCTTCTTTACAAGAACTACATTGGATGCCCATGGAGAATGAGATGGTCGAATAATTCCTGTATCCAAAAGTTGACGTATGTGTGATCTAACTTCCTCATACATTGATGGCGGTATTCTCCGGTAGCGTTGTTTAAATGGTTTGTCCTCCAGTAAATCAATTCTGTGCTGTACTTTGTCTGTATGGCCTACATCATGGTCACCTTTGGAGAATATGTCTGTGTAGGTAAGTATTAGTTCTTTCCCTCTCCGAAGTTCATCTTCGGTTAAGTCGCTTTTGGTGATGTCAACTTTGTCTAAAATGGATGTGTCCGGTTCGATGTTTGGTTCCTGTGGTGTGGGTTGGATGGTAACTGGTTGGAGTTCACAGATGATTCCTTTGTGTGGTATGCAAATGGTTCGTGTTGTTACATTGGATACATTGACTTCTATCGTTCCGTTGTTTTTGTATCTGTACTGATGAAGCTGAGGTTCGATGTCAAGGTCCTGATTATCTGATGCTAAGGTTGAAGACTGTAAAAGTGATGATGTGTCCTTGTATATAAGTTCCTTGTCAAGATATCCCTGAATCCTCATAGTAGTGTTGGGTGGTATGGTAATCTTGTGTGGTTCCAAACTTTTAACCAATGCAAGTCTATTTTGGTTTCTGGTAAGTTCCTTTTCCCTCAAGGTGATACATCGGAAAGTGAGATACCACGGTGTCTTTAAGTTGGCGTTCTGTAAAAATCTCTCTCCGTGTTGATTCTGTAGGTCGAAAAGCATAGAGTCCAGTATGTTGGTTCCTATTAACAATGGTACATGTTGGCTGTAGTTACTGTCTGGTGTTATCAGTAAAACATGTGTCCGGTAGTTGTTGACTCCAGGTGTTGAAATGTTGGCTTCGATGTAACCGGAGTACGGTAACTGAGTTCCTCCTGCACACTCTATGTCTAATATTGATTCAATCTTTCTGAGTGGTGTTGACTCTGAGAGATGTTTCTTGTAGTATGACTCGCATAAAGTTGAAACTGTGGAACCAGTATCAAGCAGTGATGGAACTTCTTTACCTTCTAGTAGTACTGTTGTCTCTGTAGGTTGTCCAAATAATCCAGTTGGTGTGGTACGTACTAAGTTGTTCTTGATACTGGGACCATGTCCTGTCCTTCTGCTTAAGCCTAAAACCGGCCCCTCGTAGTAGGCTTCCTCAAGTTTAAATTCTTTCTAAGGTGGTCACTTCTTACTCTGCATCCTATTTGTAGATGGCCATATTGTCCACATCTGTAACACTGAGGTTCATATGTTTCCTGTTGTTGGTCAGATGTTGGTTGTTGTTGTTGTTGGTTATCATTGGATGCTGATGGTTGCTGTTGTGTTTGGGTATTCGGTTGTTGTCGTTGTTGCCAGTTCTGTCTTGGCGGGCGATATCCCCATCTTGAACCTCCTCGTCTATTTCCTCTATAGTTGCCTCTGTAGTTTCTCATGTCTGGACTTTGATGGTAGTTGTCTACTTTCTGTACCAGTTGTTGGACTATTCCTTTAAGTTCCTCTATCTCTGATTTCTCTGATGGTGTTGCAGCTGCCTTGGCGGTGTTCGGCTTCGACTTACCTGTATCTTTTGGTGGCATATGGTCCTTCTCTATTTGTCGTAAGGCAACTCTAAGTCTGTCGAATTCTTTGATAGTGTCGTACTTATGGCCACTTATGTCTTTTAAATCTTGACGTAGTCCTGTCCATAGCATCGAGTGGAGCATTCGTTCAACCTCATGTGGCTCAACCAGTCCAAGTTCTTGTGCTTTTCCTATTATATCTTCTAAGCGGCAACTCCAACTCGTAATATCTTCATCATCTTTTTGGCGGGCACTGTAAAATTCAGCCATTAGTTGCTCTTTCTTGTCGACATCTCCGTAAATGCTGTCAAGTTTGGCCAGTATCTGTGGAATGGTTGCATTTACCCCAAGTCTCATTACAACTCTTCCTGCTTCTCCTCTTAATGACTGTCTGATGTTGTTGTGGACCATGTCTTGGTTGTAAATCTTGTCCTTCAACAGGCATCGTACGTGGTGTCTCCAAAGGTCATACGATACTTCGCCTTTCTTCTCAGATCCATAAAATACGGACAACTTTGGTGGCTGAGGATAACTCGTTGAAGGCGGTGTGGATGGCTTGATGTCAAAACCAGCAGGTAAGGTCATCGGTTTCACCTTGGGTTTTACAATTGGTTCTGGTAGTGGAGGCTCAGCTTTAACTTCAAGTTCTCCTTCTGATGCCAAAAAGTCTTTCATCCACTTCTTTAGTTCTTGTGGGTTGTCTGCCTTTGGGTTAATCTTCATAGCCTTTAATGTCTTTAATAAATTGTCAAATCCTTCAGTTGTTTCTTCTGGACCTGTTGGTAGGTCAGTAGTAGTATCTTCTTTGGGTCCTGTTGCCATGGTGATGTCTAGTATGGATTGTCAAATCCAGTAATAAGTAAAGGTCAAATACCTATATACAAATTATCACAACAAATTACAGAGTTGTCTCAAAGTGAAACAAAATCTGTAAAAAGGGACAAATAATGTTCTATCTTACCAAATAGAACAGAACTGTGATTAATTACACAAGGATTATCTTACCTTATAAGTATAAGGGCTAGTATCGTTAAACTAAGTCTATCTTTATTAAGTCTAAGCTTAAGACAAGTATGGTTAAACTAAGTTTATCTGTATCTAGTCTAAGCTTGCTTCATCACAAATGCAAAGACTGTCAATGCATATGTGTATAATATCAAAGTACAAAAATGTGAATCAAAATATATATAAAATTCAATCAATTCAATGGACAATTGAGTCACAAGGTGCACATACCTTTGCATTTATCTATGACTGCTATTCTGGATTCTTAACTGGAAAGAGATATGCTAAGCTTTTATGTAAGCAATCTCTTGTCTGCAAGTCTGTATACAAAAACTCGATAAGATATACTAGACTCTTACGTAAGTAATCTCCGAACGGTGTACAAAAATTTCGAGTATATACAGTACAGCCAGTGTTTCTTCCTCTAAATCCTGTTTCCCTTCAAGGGCACTTCTCACTGAACAAGGAAAACCACGGTGGGCAGATTGGTACAATCGCGGACGCAAAAATATATGGGTTAACTGGACGAATTTGATCAATTTGAACGTATTTTTAAAGAGATTATTGTGTTAACAATCCCAAGTTTTTTATGTTTAAAATCGGATATTTTATGAGGGTAAACACAACAGGTGTTCAGGTGTGTCATAAAAATGTGTCATTGTTTATTCTGGCGTCTGCGGTATTAGTAATTTATCTATTGTTACCTTTAACGCCAATAACAACAGAGTCCATTGCTTCAATTGTTTTCAATGTAATTATGATCAATTATTTATTTATAATAAAGTGCTGCACTGATTAGCTACATACTAATTATTTTTCTTGTTCAGGTGAGTTACGTTTCTGAGAATGTCAGTGTCAATCGTAAATACATCTTCTTATGTGTTGTGAATACATGTATGTAATTCATGTACGTATACTTTCTCATTTGGAATGTCCAAATACTGGGTAGTTCCTGAAGGGAGTGTTTATATAATTTTGTTTGTTAAAAGTATTTCTTCCTGACCACACACCTGTTATTCCAAATTGAAGGTGTTAATTATCAGCTTACTATTAAAGCGTGGTTTCAGAGTATGATTGTGTTACCAGTAATTATATATATCTAGTATGGAATAAATAGTCATTGTAAGGTAATTGACAGATTAATTTTTTACTCCTGTGTTTATTATCTGACAGGTTTTTGTTATAGATGTAGGTGCATACCTACCTTTATCTTCCATACGACGGAAACATAAAGTTTAGATACGATCACGGACGCAAAAACATATGGGTTAACTGGACGAATATTATCAATTTGAACGTATTTTTAAAGCGATTATTGTTTTAACAATCTCGTGTTTTTTACGTTTAAAATCGGATATTTTCTGGGGGTAAACACCACAGGTGTTCAGGTGTGTCATAAAAATGTGTCATTGTTTATTCTGGCGTCTGCGGTATTAGTAATTTATCCATTGTTACCTTAAACGCCGGTAACAACAGAGTTCATTGCTTCAATTGTTTTCAATGTAATTATGATCAATTATTTATTTTTAATAAAGTGCACTGATTACACATGTAGCTACATACTAATTATTTTTCTTGTTCAGGTGAGTTACGTTTCTAAGAAGAAAAAAAAAAAAGTTTCTGAGAAAAAAAAAAAAAAAACGTTTCCGAGAATGTCAGTGTCAATCGTAAATACAACTAGGTGTACTTTCTCATTTGGAATGTCCAAATACTGCGTAGTTGCAGTGAGTTTTCATATAATTTTGTTTATTAAAAGTATTTCTTCCTGACAACACACCTGTTATTCCAAATTGAAGGTGTTAATTATCAGCTTACGATTAAAGCGTGGTTTCAGAGTAACATTGTGTTACCAGTAATTTTATACATATAGTATGGAATAAATAGTCATAGAAGATCTATAGTGAATTTTAAATATTAAAACATTGCCTACCCTTCAGAACTATAATTTTGAAATTATAAAAACACACGAAAAATACTTTGTCAACGCTAGTTTTTCCTTAATTGCGCAATTCTTCAACGAATGCATTTTTGTATTAATATATAAAAACACTGCGATTTTTAAATACAGATAATTATTAGAAAAGGCTCATTATCCTTTTGATAAAAATGTTTTATACATGTGTACATTTAATTATTCACATGTTAATCAACTAGTTGTTGTTTCAAATGTAATATATAGTAGATTCACTGCATTGTTATAAGGTAATGGCAGATTAATTTTTGACACCTGTGTTCAAGGTTTTGTTATACATGTAGGTGTGTATACCTTCCTTCATTTGCCAGACGTCAAGCTGTTTGGTATTGTGGAAGATTGAAACATAAAGTTTAGAGAAAAATATACCTAGAAATAAAAATCTACAAAGAGGGAAAGGAGAATCCCTAAATATTAATTCTCATTAAAAAAAATATGCAAAGTGTGCAGTTCATTCTAATTTTTGAAAGGTACACTATTTTATACGGTATGAAATAAAAGAAAAAATAATTTTGTTTATTAACATGTATTTCTTCCTTACAACACACCTGTTACTCAAACTGAAGGGGTTAATTGTTAGCTTATGATTAAAGCGTGATTTCAGAGTATGATTGTGTTACCGGTAATTATATAAATCTACATGTAATATGGAATAGATGCTGAAGGTCTTAAGTGGATTTTCAGAACTTTAAATATTAAAACATTGCCTACCCTTCAAAACTATAATTTCGAAATTATAAATTAATACACAATACTTTGTCAACACTAGTTTTTTCCTTAATTGCGTAATTCTTCAATGCATTGTATTAATATAAAAAAAAAACATTGTGATTTTTAAATACAGATATTTATTACAAAAAACTCAATATCCTTTGGATTAAAATGTTTTATACACGTGTACATTTAATTATTCACATGTTAATCAACAAGTTGTTGTTTCAAACGTAATATATAGGAGATTCGCTTGAATTGTTGTAAGGTAATGGACAGATTAATTTTTGACACCTGTGTTTATTATACATTTACCAGACCAAGGGTTTTGTTATAGATGTGTATACCTACCCTTATCTGCCAGACGATGGAAACATAAAGTTTAGAGAAAAATATAACATAAAAAGGAGGGAAAGGAGAATCTCTAAACATTAATTCTCATTAAAAAAAAACATGCAAAGATTGCAGTTCATTCTAATATTTTAAAGGAACAATATTTTATACGGTATGAAATAAAAGAAAAAATAAGGTTAAGAACATCGTTGGAAACCCACGGCCGGTCCCGCTTACGCTTTCCTTCCACTTTCGGGAAGTGGAAGCAAAGCGTAAGCGCGACTGGCCGTGAGTTTCCGACAATGGGTTAAGGAGAGAGCACAAGGATTAGTAATAGAACAAATGTATTATTTTTTATTTTAATACTTCAATAACATCATAGAAATACAGCCAAGTATAAATAATTATTCAACTTTTGAAAAACTAAAACTTATTTTATCTTCTAACGATCTTATGCGGTTTGTTGCTCCATTTATAAAATAGTCCTAAGCAAAAACAAAAAATTTCGTCTGCCGCAATATTTGATAAAACTACATGTATCTTAATTTGTTTTTTATTTAAGAAGTACACAGTAAAAAATCAATATAACATGTACCATACAAGTTATTTTTCCAAATTGTATTGATTGAAGATTTTATCGTACTGTCATATACTTTCCCGCCAGTTTTTGCACGAGAATTGTGTGGTCTTGTCACAGGTACATAATTTGACACTTGTCAATACATGTTACAAATCATCGATATACCACGCCTTCCTTGTAATCCATAATACCTTGACCTGTTACTTCAAACAATATACCGCGGTCAAGATTATTGTCAATCATTGTCTAGTCTACAGGATGACCCATTTATTTATGCTGACACCGATATTGGACAAATCTGTTATTATGAACATAAAACAACTCCCGACTGCATATAAAATTATATAATTATGAAAAGGATTGGAACTAAATTAATAATTCTGGTATTAAAGAACACATAACGTAAATTTTTAACCCGTTTTATTATATCGATCTGCTGACCGTCCACCGTGTTTTTCCACAGTCAAAAACGAACTTTCACCTGATAACGGATGCCCACGTTCAACGTGGACAATAACTAGCCAACGTGGATCGGATAGTTGGTGGGCTTCCGTCAAAGAACGTGGGCATTGCGCAATCCGTTATACTTGTTCTGTACTACTACTATAATTGTACAAGAGTAAACTTTCACCAAATATCTAGTATCAACAAATCTCTATCACCTAATCATAAGGTTCAGTATCAGCAAGTGTATGGGTCAATATGCTGTAAGCTCTCTATTAAAGTAAGTCTCAAGCAAGTGTCCTAGTAACCAAAAGAATGGAAAAAGGTAACTAGAAAAATAGAGTGTCAACTACCTAGAAAGTCACTAAGTCAGGTAAGTGGACAATGAAAACACTCAAAGTACACTGAAAGTACACGAAGTATTCAAACTAGCAAGATTTCAATCAACTAAGTCCAAAAACGGATACGAGTTAATATAAGGTTTGGTAAATGGGAGTTACATGCACGAATGCTATCTCAAACTCGCTACGTGTTCACGTCTCGGATATTTTAAAGTATACGCTAGTTAATATGTCACGTATTAAAATCAAAAACTTTTATCAAAGTTTATTTGAGATTTAGTTTTTGAAAATTTAAATCTAAGTTTAAATTATTTCTAAATTAATGAATATTTAAATTCAAATTATTTAAATTCAAAAATATTCAAACTGTTTTATAGCTGCTATGTATATTCGGTACTCAATACATGTACATTTCAAACACAAAATTGACAAAGTACAATACAAGACACAGATTTGACAA
Organism: Mytilisepta virgata; assembly: GCA_028015205.1. Lineage (NCBI taxonomy): Eukaryota > Metazoa > Mollusca > Bivalvia > Mytilida > Mytilidae > Mytilisepta > Mytilisepta virgata. The sequence goes on from CM051517.1 coordinate 7,505,454, forward strand.
AGTACAATACAACACTGACATATAACATACACATATGACAAGACAAGACATATAAACTACAAGTATGACAATACAAGACATATGGATAGTAAAGTCACATATGAATAATGATCTAAGTCTATGAGTATAATATTTAAATACCAGTATGGGGTATCTATGGTCAAGTACTATAATAATGTATGTATGGGTATACGGTATATATGACCGGAGACTAATATACTATACGTATGGGTACTAAGTCTCAAAAAGTCTGAAAAATGTCAAATAATTGTGTATGCGTGTAGTTTGCAAGTGTATGTGCTGTCAAGTTTCAATACTGTATGACTATGTGCTTCAAACAGCTACTGATGAGACCTAAATAGTCTATCTGTAATGTGACAGCTGTATGTTTACATGTGTGGGTGTGTCTTGTTTACTTCCGGTTGACCTTGACCTTAACAAGTAGGGGGGTCGGGTCAAGTATCTCAAAAATTTACAAAGTCTGACTGGTATGACTTCTAAGTAAGTGTAAAGTATTTTCCTACATAAAGCTACCTTTAGTGTAACACTATACTATGTAAACAACCTTTGGTTAAAGTATAAGTCTACTCTATCAATGTACACTAGTGTAAACGAAGCAAAATACAAACTTGAAAACTGGATTTCATTTTCGTACAATGTTTTCAAAGTTTTCAGTCACTAAATAAATGAATTTTCAGTTGTTGTACAACGTGCGTATAATATATTCAATAATAAACAGAATAAAGCATGAATTGTGTACACAAATGTCTCACAAACCTACAAATTCACTGCTAAAGTTCAGTCTGTATCTGTAAATTCACGTTGTTTTGACTGGTACCGGTGCACCGGAAAATAACATTGGGTCGGAACTGGATAAAAGAAAGTCCTCGGTCCTGATCCCGGAACTGAATCCGCAATCCACAAGTACAAGCTACGTGGGCGCCATTATGTAACCGGTGGTATTTTTGGCTAATAACAAACACCAGTTGTCTAGGGTTCTATATACTTTATTGTGGTTAACGGTAGACAATGGTAAAAATACCCTGAAATACAATTACAAAATATTCAGTCTAAAGAGAGATAACTCAGACTAGTTTTCAAGGTAAATTATAAATCCAATATAAAAATACCAAAAATTACTACACAAAATTATAGAAATATTACTTAAACATGTTAAACTCATAGAAATGCTACGGCTTTAAATATGGTTCTCAAAATATGCAAATTATGCAGATTCCACTAAAGAACAACTATCAATAAATATTATTCTAGCTACTGAGTCAATTTTCAGCATACTTAGCATACAAAAATTAATTAGTTAAAAATAATACAAACATAGCAAAAATTATAGCAAAAACATATTTGTATTCTGACATAAATTAGCACACAACAAGCAATATTAGTAAAGCAGCAAAACAAAGCAAAAACATATTATTAAAAGCACAGTAACACAAAACCTACCTCGCATGAGGTGCAAAGGTTATTGCCTGGTACAATCTTCAGATCATCATCAAAAATATCAAGTACAGTAGTGTAATCAGTACATCAGGTATAAATCTGAAGGAACAAATATCAAAATCATAAATAACCATATCCTATACACAAATTGCAGCTATTCTCAAAATACTGTCATATTTCACATATAGCTCATATTTACTCAAAATTTCACTCCTAAAATATCAGAATTATATTTCTGTCCATATACTCTATTTACATATTAAAAATACTCTGTGTATAAATCATGTAAACTCATTTTTAACTTGACTGTTACTCTATTTATTATTTATATTATTTTTATATAGATATCTTTATTTTATCCTTATTTTATTATTTTAAACCATTTTAATTGTATTAAGGTTTTAATTATGGTTTATTTTAATTTTACAACTATCATTCAGGGATCATTCTCATTTTCATTCAGGAATCATACATTCACAGATTCATACCAAATTCACACTAAATATTATAAAACTTGGATTATTAGTTCATAATTAGTAGAAAACTAACCTTAGATATGAAGTTTTATAGTTCTGGGGTTGAAGACTAGATTTCAACAAAATCAGTTAGGCAAAGTAAACAAAGTCTCCATTTTCTTAGACAAATTTTCCAGTTCTGCCTTAGAACAAAGGAATAGAGAGATTTCCCTCCAAAATCAAAGTGACCAATAAGAAGTATGAAAATTAGATGGCAAAGGTGAAGATGGCTATAATTAGCAAACATAGGTATATTTAGAAACAAGTTTCACTGAGCCATGACTATAGGTATATTAAAACCTGAAGTCACTGAACCATGACTTTATTGATAAACTACAGTGTAATCAAAATTATCTTTATTAAAAACTCAATATCAAATCTAGTTTGATATTTAAATGAATGCAATCAGCTTATCAATAAATAAACATTACAATCAATATTAATCATAGACAAATTAATTGCTGCACTCTGAAAATCTAAATAAAATATCTAATTAATTATATACAACTAAAAATACACTCTACCACAATATATTGTTTTTTCTTTAATTAAAATTCAACCATCCACCGTGATATATGAATTTAGCCATATGGGCTGGTTCAAAATATCATCTGCTTTCCATTCTAAATTTTCTTGTTTTTGTGAGTATAGATCTTCATAATTTAGACGTATGTCTCGCCAAAATGGGTTAAGTTTATCTACGAGATATTCTAATCTTACTCTGAACCCTCTTTGTTCATATATTGAATCTTATCACCCCCTCATTTTTCAGTAGTATTTAACAGTAAAATCTTCCACGGTGAAATGTTTAATGGATCTAATAATTTCTGTAGCCGATATTTTCAGTCCTTGCAAAACGATACGACAGGTGGAAAGTAAAGACCCCCATCCACATAGTCAGTAATGATTACATTTCGCTTGATTTTATCAGGCTTCCATCCCAAAGAAATTAGTAAAACAAATTTTCTATTTCTTTTATGATACAAGGCGAATGATTTGGTAATGTAGTAAGAGACTGTACTAAGACTGGCAACCTTATAATGACAGTTACTCTTCCAATGTAAGTTAAATCTCTGTTGAGAAAGTTATTGCTCTAAGTAAAGTCAAGAAATGTCAAAGGGATATTCGAAAGAGGAGTAAATCGAAAACAACAGAAAAACTCCGGAGAACAACGAAGACATGACCACAACAATACACACACTACACATATGAATAGCACGTACCCAACCAAACAACCGAGAGGAGACCCTTGCGCTCCCGAAGAGTAAGCAGTCTCTGCTTCATGCAGGAAACCAGTCATGCTGCCCATGTAAAATCTGGTATGAGGAAGGGACACCATAAATGGAACAGGTCCATTTTCATTCGGGAAACGGTTTTTTCATACCTGTCAACCAAGTCATGATGACGTCAATAAAACCTTTATAAGGATGATTTCAGCTTAAGAGCAACATGCCCCTGTTTGAGCAAATTTTCTGTCAGGGGCCGGGCTTTGTCCAGGAAGTCAATGTACATGTCAAAAGCTCTGGCATAACGTGCGAGTTGTGAAAAATAAATCCATACGCCGGCGCTTTTGGAAAGTTGACGCTCAAAAATGGGAAGTTGACGATTGGAAAGTCAAAATCAAAAAACTTTTTGTATTCAGCCCTCCTCTGGTGTCAATTTTGAGCTATAGGTCAAGATAAGATGCGGACTTGGCAGTGTCTGTGGTATGCTGAAATTTGAGCTCATTTGGATAGATGAGATGTAAGAAATTCCCAAAACATGAATTGTTGAGTGATAATACATCATCTATATAGCTGAAGCTGAAATTAAAGGTACGTGCTGACTTCTTCTGTTTTTCCTAAGAAGCCCGTCAAGGAAGTCTGCCTAATATGAGTAAAAGAACAAGTCGGCCAGGAATGGCGCACAATAATTTCGAACTCTATATTTTTTTTTAGATTAAGAGTGGTTTTTAACAAAGTATGATGTTGGACCTGTTCCTACTGTCGTAAAATTTCATGTGCCTCCACCGATTTGTGACTTCCACCGGATTGACTTTGTTGAACTTCACGACGGGTACCGTATACGAAGCAGGAACTGCTTACCCTTCGGAAGTACCTGGGTTCACTCCTGGTTTTTATAGGAGTTCGTGTTGTTCATTGTTTTTTTTTAGTTTTCTGTGTTTGTTTTGCTGATGGTTGTTCATTTGTCTTCCGGGATTTGTCTGTCCCATGGATTACGTGTTTTTTATTGCTCCTTAGGTATATTTGTCCTATTTATCTCTACCAAAGACAATTTATGTGTTTCTGCTGTTGATATTTTTATTTTGAAAGCATAAATGGATTACATCTTTCTTCTACTCCAGTTGTGAATGAGGAATGGTTGTATAGAAGGTAGAGAAATCAAATGTTTTTATGATGTCACAGACCGAAAAGGACCGAGATCGTAAAATATCCTTTAAGTCTTTGGAGTTCTTTGATATCCAAATTTGATTGGTACCACTTCTTGAATAGCTTGAAAATTCATTATTGGCCTTATTGGGTAAATTTTAAATGTAAATATTTATATTAATGCATATGATAAAAAGTTGAACATTAGCCAGTGCCTAAATACAATATTCAGTTTGATGTTTTATTAATTAATCTCTTATTAAATAAAAAAAAAGCATTGTCGATTGGACAGTTTATCAAAGGATTGTTAAAAAGAAAAAAAATATTTAAACATTAGATAATAAATTTATCACTGATATGAAGTATCATATATAAGAATAATACGCTTAAAATAATGAAAGAAAGAATAACTTTTGAAAACGCGGACTGATATCCGCTATGATTGCCGGCTTTTATAAGTCTTGTTATGTCACGTGATTACGATAATTTGGAAATTTCGAAATGAGGGACAGAAGGATGTTGCGCGCAAAAGTTCCAGTTGCATAAGCACAGTGTGGGAGCGGAAATGAACATGTTTTCTGTCAGTTGATACGTTGCGATTTTGTATAGCAGCAAATCGGTGACTTGCAAGGAAGATCGCTCATACTTAATAATAGATTTTTGAATTTTACACAGATTTTATGGAAATTTTAGGTATGTTTGCCTCCTTTGACACTTGACTGTTTACATGCCTATAAAATTACATGAACATTTTTTTCACAAATATGATTAATAACACTTTTATCAAGCTTTGATCACGTTCTTCTCACATTTAGTGTTTGAAATATTGACTTTAAAACTGAATAAGTAAAAAATGGTAAGAAATAAGAAGGTATTCTTTAGGTTATCCAGAAGTCAATTCATTGTTATACCCTAAAACAAAATTTTATCGAATTATTTTGCCTGTAAAATGAAGTAAATTACTTTCAAACAAACAACGCATCATTTCTCTGAGTGTATAGGTGCTTGTATGTGTACTGTATGGGCGCTTGCATTTTTTTGTATAGTCACTTGTTGCAATATAATGTACTTGGACTATAATATGGGGTTATTTCTCATATTAGGAAACACTGTCCGTAGAACTCTATATTTTTTGTTAGAGTAAGAGTGGTTTTTAACAAAGTATGATGTTGGACCTGTTCCCACTGTCGTAACATTTCATGTACCTCCACCGATTTGTGACTACCACCGGATTGACTTTGTTGGACTTCACGACGGATGTCGTATACGGAGAAGGAACTGCTTACCCTTCCGCAGCACCTGAGTTCACTCTTGATTTTTATAGGAGTTCATTGTTTTTTAGTTTTCAGTGTTTATTTGTTGTGCTTGTGGTTGTTCATTTGTCTTCCCAGGTTTTGTCTGTCTAATGGTTACGTTTTTGGATTGCTCCTTGGGCATAGTTCTCCTCTTTTAATAGATCATAGCATTACACTCCCAATTATACGATGTGTGTTGCGAGCAACCTGAAACCTTGAGTGTGTGTCATCTTATGACGAAATATGCATTAAACTTTTCACACAAGATATCAAGCAACTATACAGTGCTATCGCAAGCAACTATACAGCAAAACATTTTGTCTCAGCAAGCACCTATACAAACCAAGTTTGTATTGTTTAACATTCATTCAATATAGGGAATTAACGAGGCAACATAGGAAATTCGTATTTAACCTGAAGATTAACTGATCATTTTAGTATTCAAAATAAATATTATTGATAGGAAGTGATTAAGAAATCACGTTTAAAAAGCATTTGAAGAAGCCGTGTTGCACCAACAATAGATGATTTCGAAGCATTATTTACTTGATATGTCTGTTATAGTGAATAAATATAGGTTTAACAAGCATGAATGAATAACATCTTATTGTTTTAAATTCTTATCGATTTATTTCATTGAAAAATATTTTTGTAAACATGGAAAATAGTCAAAAGCTTACCTTCTCCAAAGCGTTTATCCTTATCTAGCGCTTGACAGAATCGCAACTCAAATGTTGAAAAAAATACTGTACACTTCCTCTCCCACACTGTGATAAGTACATTATATAATTAGATGGTTCTGTGGAAGTCCAATTCAAGGTTTGATAAGTAATTCGAAACATTTATGTAATGACTGTTTAAAAATAACAACCCAAAGATACTAATATTAGATATAGTAAATTTATACTATGCTGTATACGACGCATTTCAAGGAGTTACCTCTCATCAGCAGCATTAAAACCGAAACATTAAGTGAATAATTAACCTACAAAAGCAGGTTTTCTGAAGCAAAATCATTGACCATGCATGTAAACAAACAATTTATGTCAGTTTTTGATTACTGCTCGTTATAGACACTAAATACTGACATCAAGATAAGATAAATATTGACGTTAAAATTGATTGATTTCATTTTTCTAATACATTGTAATAATTAATACACATTGATCATTGACTTTGTCTTCCATTTTCTCAACTTTACTTTGTAAGATATTGAGCCCCCTTTTTTATTATGTGGTAGAATTGGATTTTACTAGCTAGGGTTATCCTTCGTGAACCTCTAAATTTCTGTATTTTGGAAATTTCTTTAATATTTCCTTTTCAATTGTTATAAAATAGGTTTAATTTGATCAAATATCATAAAATATTAGTTTCGGTATTGGAGTTTATTTAAATTTCATATCTTAACTATTTTTGGGGATTTTATTCTAAACCGGCAATACCTGAATTTTGAAACAACTTAAATTTAACTATAGTTTAGTGAAAGTTTTATTGTTTGTCTGAAGGTGACCGTGTCACCAAGAAGAAGGAACGTGCGTTAAGTTCCACGGTTAGTGCTTTACTACTTTTCCTTCCTTATTAATTTATTGAATTTATAGGAAGTTTGCTCCATTTATTATCGCGGCAATATAATTTGTACTTCAAATAATAAAGCATTTAACATATACTGAATTTCTTTCATTTCAAATTTCTACAGCTTTGGGCACATTTTGAGCACTTTGTCTTCCCCACAAGTCTAGTACACTGACTTCCACATCCCCGAACTACGGCAAGATCCCCGATCCTGCTACATTTCGTCCCGCGAGGCGGATGTGGAAATATTTATCAGTAAACTAGCTTGTTTTCATTCATTCATTTTCAAAATTGTTAAATTAAATATTTTATTAATAAGAAATGGAGCATTCTATTGAGTCATTGTTGGGTGCCACAGGTTTCACGAGGCCTACCCCTCAGGTGAATGAAGGTGATGAACTGTATGACATAGGTAAAAGTGCAAGTCAACGACTTAGTCAAAGTAAGTGTATTGATACATATGATTATGTAGAAAGTCCACTGAATAGTCTTTTTAGTGAAAATGGTAGGGTCACGAACTATCACATTGAAAAACCATACAAGCGTACGTCTACACCGTACACAGTTATTAATGAGACAAGTAACATTAAAGTTGTCCATGTGGATGATACGGGTTACAATACTCGAAGGTCAATTCCTAAACTGACTGGTACACAAGTCACAAGTACGTTTTCGGGCTGCTTCTGTAGACTCCGATTCAGATAGTAATACTGAGATTAAACAAAAGTTTAAACATGTTATTAAAAGTGAAAGTTCACATAATTTGGACCAGTTACGCTAGAAACAAATAGATATGATCACAAGATCAGAACAGGCAATGTAAACACATGTCGCAATAAGACATTTGGCCGTGTAAATGAACCTGAGTTTGAAATGCCACAGTTAGGCAAGAGTAACAGCAAAAGCTTTCAGCTATCACATGGTACTTTAAGTAACAGGCTAGATAATGAACAGCAAATAAGACAAGATACATGTGTTGAAGACATGCAAAATTTTCAGAACATTAATTATAGGGAACCAGATTTACAAACACCACTACAAGGTTATGGTACACATATGGCACCTCCTTGGAGAATGACAAAACAATATCAGCACAATGTACATGTACCATTGGTTCGTGACCCTCAGCAGTTTTGATCAAAATCATCTGTATGCAAATACCCCTCACTACAGACAAGGTTATGAATTTTATCCAGAGCCTGAACCATTTTATGAGATGCCCAGATCTAGGCACAATATACCCAACCCATATACAGGGTTACCTTACCAGTCCCAAATGATACCCCCGTTATTTAATGACTCCTCAGGTACAAATGAATCGTGTCGTACCGATGCGTAAAGAGAAAGAGCCGGATACGTTTGACGGTAACAAAACCGAGTGGATCGATTACATAGTTCACTTTGAACAGGTCGCAGCGTGGAACAGATGGACAGACGTTGAAAAAGCACAACAGTTCGCAATGTGTTTGCGCGGAGCCGCACAGAAAATACTTAGCGATTTGACGTTAGGACAGGTTTCAAGGTCGTGAATTCGGCTCAAAATTCACCTGAAAACCGACCTAAAAATTTTGAAGAATTAGTTAATGTAACTGTAGGTCAGTTAACTGAATTAAAAAAAGGAAATAACCTTTGTGATGCAGCTGTCCAGGGTAGTGCAAAATGTGAAAAGTCTGCAAATAAAATTGAACAAAAAGATCAGAACTTAGAAAATTTTGGAAATGAGTCTCTTAATGATCAGAGGAGGGACATGTCATCTCAAATAATTTATTTGAATAAAATTACAAGTTCTTGTTTGAATCAAGGACGTATAACTAACAAGGATTCGTGTCTCGCGGTATCTCGTTAAAATATCGCGTATCGTGAGACTTGTATTTACTCACTACTACAATTATGCGCGCTTCAAGTAAATATTTCCGGTTAGTTACGATAACGTAAACAACTAGAACTCCTATAGTCTCGATCATCATGACAGAAATTCTCTCATTTGTTTTTAACTTAAAAAACTTTGTTTATTATTTTCGATGTTCAAAAACCAAAGAAACAAATATAAAAAAAAATTCTATCAAATATGTCTTACAGGGCCGTTAAAATCGTAAAAATTACAAAGTTATAACATTTTTATTATTGAATTGTAAATGTCTTCTAGAAACAATGATTAATTTGATTAAAACCTTATTTAGTTTGAGCATTTACCTATGCATTCCTAATTCCTGTGATGATTTATAATTAATTATAATAAAAAATAAATTAGTCCTGATTGTATGTTGTTCATTTGATGAGCTTGTGCGGTTTCCTTTCTACTTTTTGGCAGATTGTAAGTTGTAAGTTGTTTATTTAATGAGCTTTTGTAGTTTCCTTTCTACTATTCAATTTAGAAAGGCTATGACCGAAGCTACACTAAAAGAGTCATTGTCTACTTTCATTTTTTATGCAATGTGCATGTACCTTATACCTGCAAACTAGCAGCTCTGCTCTGATAGGTAGATATTATGAAACAAAGTAGAGCTGTTAAAAATTTGTTCATTTTGTAGCTCAATATGTAATCAAATTCTCAGCATAAGAAGTTTAAGTTTGCTATGCAAGTGTAAAAATGTCATAGAAATGGAAAAAAAATCATGCAATATGTGATTGTGTAGCATATATTCAACAAGATAGCTGCAAAATAGCATCTCTGCTCTGATTGATAAATATTGGACAAAAAAGATGGAGGGGGCTTCAATAACTTCAATATTTGACTAACCTCTTAACAAATAAAGTTGAAACTTGCTATGCAAACGTTAAAATATAAAAGGAAAGGAACTCATTCAGTTTAGAAGCGTCTTTTCACACCACAAATGCACATTTAGCTGCAAAATACAAGGCCATTCTCCATGGAAGTCGCCATTTTGTTTACCAAAAAGGGCTGGTTTATATGTTATATTTCAAGCGAAATACACAACAAAAGATGCTCTATTTTCATATGCAAACGTAAATATTATCTAAAACTTGTAATCAAATACTTTTATACAAGTAAATGCAATAAAATTAAAAAAAAATCAATGCAACATGACGGGTCATCCCATCTCGGTCCCAGCATCATGGGCAGCATCTGGCATCCTTACTTATGATCACTTATTGTGATGTTTATAAGTGTTTGATGTTGTTTTTATAGTGAAAAATCATTTAATACCATAAAATAACTTCTACTAAATATGTTTTTAATTATTCATATAATGTTTTTATACTTAAAAATTGATGTAGAAATCTCGAAGCGGCGATTCCCGCAGAAGCTTTCTGCAGATCTCGTGTTTTCTCGCGATTCGCGGTATTTCTCGGATATTATCAAGGCGATATCGGGAGTTTCCTATCCTTCTAATATACGTCCTTGTTTGAATGTAGATTCTGAGATAAATAAGTTCAAGTGCAAAATACACAGGTTCCCCAGTTTGTATCCTGTCAGATAAAATCTTTTCAAAGTTCAAAAATAAAAAGAACATGTTACAAGACGTAAACATGCATGTACAGACCTCAGATGGGAATGAACTGAATCTAAAAGGGAAAATTAATGCTAAAATGATTATTGGCTCTCTAAGTTTAGATAAAGACATGATAGTAGCAAAACTTGATGAAGTGTCTGGCATATTAGGCATGAACTTTCTTGAACAAAATGAAGCAGAAATACACATTGGCAAAAGTGTCATGAAAATTAAAGGGCATGAATTAAGCTTAAATAAAGAAGCAAGTAATATTTGTGCTAAGGTTAGATTAACAGATAAAACCACCATCTCAGCAAATAGTGAAATTTTGGTAGACAGCTATGTTGAAGGAAAGCTTGCTTGTGAAACAGGTCTAGTTGAATGTTCAAAATATCTTGAAAATAAAGGTCTTCTCTTAGCGAAAGCTCTTGTTCAGACTGGTTCAGACAAAAAGTGTTCTTTATTTCTGTTAAATGTCAATCAAAAGTCAGTCAAATTACATCAGAATAGTGTCATAGGGTTGTTTAGTGATGCAGATAAGGTAGAAAATACAAGTGATGATACTGAGAATGAAACTGAATATAAAACAGATATTTCTGAACATTTAAAGACTACAATAGATACTGCGTCCGATCAGCTGACGGAAATTGAAAAGCAAAAGCTGTGTGAGCTCTTAAAAGAATTTTCATGTGTATTTGCAGAGCCCAATACACCGCTTGGTCAAACAGATATAGCAACACATAAGATAGATACAGGGGATCACAAACCCATCAAACTTCCAGCTTGTAGGGTTCCCCTAGCTAAAAAGGAAATATTAGATAGGTAGTTAGATAAAATGTTAAAAGTCAAACTCATTGAACCTAGCACAAGCCCATGGTCAGCACCAATTTGTTTAGTCACTAAAAAGGATGGTACCCCTAGGTTCTGTGTAGATTTTAGAAAGATTAATTCTATAACAACCAAAGATGCTTACCCTTTACCCAAACCTGATGACACATTTGAAGCTTTGGCGGGTGCGACTTGGTTCCACGTGGTCGACATGTTGACCGGGTACTGGCAAATAAAGATGGACCCTAGGGACCAACATAAGACCGCTTTTTCAACCCATCGAGGTCTTTTTGAATTTCGAGTTATGCCCATTGGATTGTCAAATTCTGCAGCTTCTTTCGAAAGATTGATTGAAACGGTATTAGGGTGTTTGAACTGGAAAAAGTGTCTCTGTTATTTGGACGATATTATCATTTTCGGCAAAAATTTTTACGAAGCTCTCCAAAATCTCAGAGAAGTTTTTCAGAGACCAAAGATAGCAAATTTAAAATTAAAATAAAAAAAAATGCTTTTTATTCCAGGCTGAGAAAAAGGTGACTTATTTAGGTCATGTTATCTCAGAAAAGGGTGTTGAGTGAAGTTATCAAAAATTGGCCTGAACCACTAATAAAACGGAAATTAAACAATTTGTTGATTATTCAGGGTATTATAAAAAGTTTATTGGCAATTTTTCAGAATTAGCATATCCACGTAATAATTTAACCAGAAAAAGAGTGAAGTTTGTCTGGGACGAAAAATGTCAGAATTCGTTCGATCAGTTAAAAAGGGCTTTGATTTCGCCTCCAATTCTTAGCTTGCCTAGAGGTAATGGTCAATTTGTTCTAGATACCGACGCCAGTAGCGTAGGAGTAGGCGCCATTTGTCACAAGTTCAGGACAACGAAGAACATGTTTTTGCTTACTCTAGTCGAACTCTGAACAAATCCCAACAGAACAACTGTACCACGAAGCGAGAACAGTAATTAGCGGTAGTGATATTTATCGAACATTTTCGACACTATCTTTAATGCCGCATATTTCTATTGCGCACAGACCACGCTCCGTTATACTGGCTTTAGAATTTTTAACACCCACAAGGAATGTTAGCGCGATGGCTAAGTGTTTTAGATACCTATGATTTCGAAATTCAGCACAGGCCTGGCGTCCGATACCAAAATGCTGACGCACTTTCCAGGCATCCAAGATTAAAATGCCCAAATTCGGACTGCGTTGATTGCGGCACAGACGTTTTGAAGGCCGAATCTGCCTGACAATTCCGAAACAGTAAAAGTATGTCCTGTTAACATGAACGATGCCGAGCAAGGTACGAGCGGAAATACAAGAAACATAGAACCGAATTGGTTACATGTATGGTCTAATGAAGAATTAATCAAGTTTCAACAACACGACCCGGCAGTTGGTGCAGTTCGTCAGTTAAAGCTTGATTTCCAAGATAAACCAAATCGAGACGAAGTCCGACATTTAAACCATGAAGGGCACACATTATGGACTCAGTGGAATTTGCTAGAAATTCATAACGGTTTACTTTACCGGAAAATTGAAAATAAAGTGGGTCAAAATGTTTTGCAGCTAGTTGCTCCCTACGAAATTCGAGATCAGATTTTAAAAGAATTACATGACAGTAGGATCGCTGGTCCCTTTGGTCGCGACAAGACTCTCGAAAACGTAAAACGGCGTTTCTATTGGCCAGGAATGACCGAATCTGTAAAAAGATGGTGCAAAACTTGTGATGTATGCGCTCGCGGAAAGCCAGGTCCAGGTATTGGAAAATCTCCATTACAACAATTTCGAGTAACCGCTCCTCGTGTCGCCGTCGATATTGTGGGTCCATTACCTTTCCTGTAAAAAACCATACAGCTTTAACTGTAGCCAACAAACTGGTTACCGAATTCTTTTGTCGCTTTGGTTTAGCAGTACAATTGCACAGCGACCAAGGCCGTGAGTTTGAGTCTGACCTATTTCGGACTGTCTGTGAGAAACTTGGTGTTGAAAAAACTCGGACAACGTCCTATAGACCCCAATCTGACGGCCTAGTAGAGCGATTTAATCGCACTTTAAAACAGATGTTGTCTCTTTTTGCACATGAAAATCCTCAAGACTGGGATGACCATATCTCGGGGGGGGGGGGGGGGGCACTTCCTATATACAAGGTGATAGGACGTGCCGCTGGAATAGGTCACCTTTTCAAGCTTGAAAATATGTGAATAGGTCGGGAAAACTATCATAAATATATCATAAGGTCAATAAAGTACACATTACTTGTTATACCAAACGCCCTGTATTTTTGGCTCAGATTTGTTCCCTCACAGCTCTCGAGGGGGTTCCTTTGATAACGGCGGAATTTGCCAGAATATCTACGGTTTGTCTTCTAACCACTCCTTAGGTAGGTTTGTACACTTTATTTTTTTGTGAGACAAGTGCCTGTGAGTTTGTCCCTTAAAAAATTCTAATGTCGTCACCACGATCGGATTGACCGCCATTGATTGTCAGTTCCCATATGACAAAAATCTTCCCGAAAACCTCCTATTCTTTACGAAGTGCTCCTTTGAAGGAGGGATTTCCTAATACAGATACAGATACAGATCACAGGGGCCCGACTTCTGGAAATTTATTTCTTTTTTATTTTATTTTTTTGTTGTCTTATTTCATGAGTACTTTTAATAAATATTCACTGTAACAACGAATATTCTGCGTTTATTATCAATGTGCATTACACTATCCACGTCCTTATACTAAAAAATCCTAAAGGGATATAAGCCGCCATTTTGGATTTCCTACCTCTGCCACGATTAAAATCAATTAAAAATACTTCCATGTCACAATTTATTTTATATCTGCCCTCAATCTCCTCCAAAATGAATCATCTTCAAAATCCAGTCACCATTTTACCAAGATGTGGCATCAAACTCTTTAATTTGACAAGCAAAGTCAAAAGTTCGCGTATTTCCGGTCGAAAGCAACGTTACTGTATATAACAGTATGTTAAGTCAATGAGAATCAGAGTTGCGTCCCTTTGACTTCAATAGTAAAGCTACGAGGAACGTTGCTTTCGACGCGAAATATGATAAGTTTTGACTTCGCTCGTCAAATTATCGAGTTTAATGTCGTAGCTTGGTAAAATGATGATTGGATTTTGAAGATGATTCATTTTGGAGGAGATTGAGGGCAGATATGAAATAAATTGTGACATGGAAGTATTTTTAATTGATTTTAATCGTGGCAGAGGTAGGAAATCCAAAATGGCGGCTTATATCCCTTTAGGATTTTTTAGTATAAGGACGTGGATAGTGTAATGCACATTGATAATAAACGCAGAATATTCGTTGTTACAGTGAATATTTATTAAAAGTACTCATGAAATAAGACAACAAAAAAATAAAATAAAAAAGAAATAAATTTCCAGAAGTCGGGCCCCTGTGATACAGATCCCCTGAATTCACCCTTGGTTTTTTAATTGGGTTGCTGCATGTACTCTTTATTTTTTATTTTTTGGTATTATCTGTTAATTCTTCGTCTATTATGTCTCTGGTTGTTCCTGTTTGTTTTTATCCACACATTTTTCCTCTTCGACACTTTGGTATACACCGCACAGTCAACCAATATTAATATGGGAAAAGGTTACATTTTTACCTATGCAATATATGAAAAGGTATACATTTTAAAAATTTTAATTATATGAAAAGGGTGGAGTTACAGAGCCCCAGCGGCACCCCCTATCAATTAAGTATAGAAGTGGCCCCCCGAGGACAATATACCTAACTTACTTATGGCATATAGGGCCACTGAGCACGCTAGCACGATCGGTGGTCCCAATTTGCTAATGTTGGGTCGTGAAATCACCTGTCCGATTGATTTGATAGCGGCTTTACCCCCAGATGAACGAGACGAAACATGCCTTATTCAATATGTAGAATGGCTTAAGGCTGCTATATGACAACAACCTTTCAATTTGCAAATGAACAACTTAAAACTTCAGCTAAACTTCAAAAACGAAACTATGATATAGGGTTAAAAGAACGTGGGTATGAGGTTGGCGAATGGGTGTGGCGGTAATATCCCCTGCGGCAGCGCAAAAATTAAATTTAGGTTGGACCGGGCCTTTCCTTATCATTAATAAAGTGTCTCCTTTGACATATACTATACAAAAAGACCCCAATGCCAGAATATTCAATGTCCATGCATATGTGGACCATTTAAAACCTTATGAGGGTAGAAATCCACCTGCTAACTGGTTGAATTTGCAAAATGAGCAGTTTGATGTTAGTGAAATTAGTGAATTTAGCATGGTTAGTGAACCAGAGGTATCGATGAACAAGTTGAAACAGTAATGACACCTCCTAGAATGACGAGGGCGGGTAGAAGTATTAAACCGAGGGAGATCTATAAAACACGCGTAAAAATTAAGGTTAGGGTCAAGGGTCTGACGGTTTGCTCGAGACTAAATTTGGACTGTCTTGATTTAAAATTTATAAAAAAAAACTAGAGGCTCTAAAGAGCCTGTATCACTCACCTGCATTGAACTTTTCATCTTGAGCAGGACTAAAGATTTGGCTGGTTTTTCTATAGGGTTCTATGTTCAATTAAGTTCGGCTGTGGCAGCCTCATGGTTGACAGTCTAGGTCAATGGACACATTTCTAAAAAAGAACCATCTAAGGACCATTGCTACCAAGTCTAGTTCTAATTGGTTGAGTGGTTTGTGACCAGAAGATTTTTGAGTGAATTTCCCATAGGGTTCTTTTGTTAAACTAAGTTTGGTTCTGTCGGCCATCTTGGTTCACAGTCCACGAAATCAGACAATTCTGAAATAGGACGTCCTAAGGACCATTGCTGCAAAGTCTGGTTCCAATTGGTCAAGTGGTTTCAGATAAGAAGATTTTTCAATGAATTTTCCCATGGGGCCTTATGTTAAACTAAGTTCGGTTGTGGCAGCCATCTTGGTTGACAGTCCATGTCATGGGACACAATTCTGAAAGAGGCCCATATAAGGACCATTGCTGCAAAGTCTGGTTTCAATTTGGTAAATTGTTTTCAGATAAAAAGATTTTTCAATGAATTTTCCCATAGGGCCCTATGTTTAACTAAGTCTAACTAAGTTCGGCTGTGGCTGCCATCTTGGATAACAGTCCGGGTCATCAGACATCCATCTAAAAGAGAACCTCCTAAGGACTACTACTGCCAAGTTTGGTTGCAACTGGCCTTGCAGTTTCATAGAAGATTTTGGAAATTCATCCCCCCCTTTTTCTATTTTCAGTAACAGCAGCCATGTCGGTTGGAAGTCGAGGATGCCAGACATAAGTATGGAAAGGGGCCACCCATTCCACCAAAGTTTGGTTCAAATTGGCTCAGGGGAGTTGACGAAAAAGTAAAATCCCCATAGGCTCAATGTTAAACTAGGTCCAGCCATGGCGGCCATGTTGGATGGCGTTCGGGGAAACCGAACACATATTTTAAAAGGGGCCACCCAAGGACCATTGCACCAAAGTTTGGTTCAAATTGGCCTAATGGTCTCAGAGTAGATAACGAAAATGTTAAAATTCCCATAGGGTCCAAGGTTAAACTATGTCCAACCATGGCAGCCATATTGGACAGCGTCCCGGAAAACCGAACACTATTTTTAAAGGGGACCATCCAAGGACAATTCCACTTAAGTTTGGTTTAAATTGGTTCAGTGGTTTCAGAGGAGTTGACGAAAAAGTAAAATTCCCATAGGCTCAATGTTAAACTAGGTCCAGCCATGGCGGCCATGTTGGATGGTGTTCGGGGAAACCGAACACAAATTTTAAAAGGGGCCACCCAAGGACCATTCCACAAAAGTTTGGTTCAAATTGGCCTAATGCTCTCAGAGTAGATAACGAAAATGTTAAAATTCCCATAGGGTCCAAGGTTAAACTATGTCCAACCATGGCAGCCATATTGGACAGCGTCCCGGAAAACCGAACACTATTTTTAAAGGGGACCATCCAAGGACAATTCCACTTAAGTTTGGTTTAAATTGGTTCAGTGGTTTCAGAGGAGTTGACGAAAAAGTAAAATTCCCATAGGCTCAATGTTAAACTAAGTCCAGCCATGGCGGCCATGTTGGATGGCGTTCGGGGAAACCGAACAAAAATTTTAAAAGGCGCCACCCAAGGACCATTCCACAAAAGTTTGGTTCAAATTGGCCTAATGGTCTCAGAGAAGATAATGAAAATGTTAAAATTCCCATAGGGTTCAAGGTTAAACTATGTCCGACCATGGCAGCCATATTGGATGGCGCCCGGGAAAACCGAACACAATTTTTAAAGGGGACCATCCAAGGGCCATTCCACTTAATTTTGGTTTAAATTGGTTCAGTGGTTTCAGAGGAGTTGATAATCAAAGTGCATAGCACTGGTAGGGTTAGGTTGCTAGCATTTGACTTTTATTTGTACAAACATTGCTGATGATTATTTCAATGCTTTTTGTTTGTACAATGTATTGCAAAATAGGTTTTGGTATTGAATTCTTTTTATTAACAGTATTATTTACAAGGAAATATATCAATTATGAAAGTTAACGAGCTCTGCGGAAAAAGCGTCTATTATATAATAATGTTCCTGTGGGTAGGTGACTGATTTTTTTTTAAATTGACAGCATATGTATTGCTTTGGTTTCAAAATATACAGTGATTTTTTAAAACGTATATTTTCGCAACACAGTGTATCTGAGCTGAAGGTTCTACTACTCAACTTAACTGCGCATGTCTGTACATAAATATGCACTAATCAATCAAAGAAAGCACGAGTCGGCTAACGCTTCTTGAATTATCACTCTAAATTGAATTTTTTTAAAAAGTCAAACGCATAATAATGATTTGATGAATTAAAATAAACAGAAATCAAAGGTCTTCAAGTTATTAAGGTTATATAACTAGAGGCTCTCAAGAGCCTGTGTCGCTCACCTGTATCTAATGTGATTTTGGAAATTATGTAAAATTATATAATGATTGAGACCAAGATTAGTTTAATTTGACACAGTATTTAATATTAAAAACAGGTCATCTTAGTGTAGTCTTACAATAGCTACTGAAGACATCTTATCATTATTATTTTTGAATATGTGGTCAAGTTGTGACCATTCAGAATTTTTTTTACAATTTTCTGATAGACTTCTAAACATCTTGGATGATGGATCGGCAACAAAGTAACAACACTTGGTCAGCACCTCATAAGGAACATTCATGCTATGTTTTGTTACATTCCATTCAGTGGTTCTCTAAAAGAAGTCATTTGTATGCATTTCCCATAGGGTCCAATGTTAAACTTAGTCCCCTGCTGGCGGCCATCTTGGATGATGGATCGGCTACAAAGTAACAACACTTGGTCAGCACCTCATAAGGAACATTCATGCCAGATTTAGTTTCATTCCATTCAGTGGTTCTCTAAAAGAAGTCATTTGTATGCATTTCCCATAGGGTCCTATGTTAAACTAAGTTCCCCGCTGGCGGCCATCTTGGATGATGGATCAGCTACAAAGTAACAACACTTGGTCAGCACTTCATAAGGAATATTCATGCCATGTTTGGTTTCATTCCATTAAGTGGGTCACTAAAAGAAGTCATTTGTATGCATTTCCCATAGGGTTCTATGTTAAACTAGGTCCCCCGCTGGCAGCCATCTTGGATTATGGATCGGCTACAAAGTAACAACACTTGGTCAGCACCTCATAAGGAACATTCATGCCATGTTTGGTTTCATTCCATTCAACGGTTCTCTAAAAGAAGTCATTTGTATGCATTTCCCATAGGGTCCTATGTTAAACTAAGTCCCCCTCTGGCGGCCATCTTGGATGATGGATCGGCTACAAAGTAACAACACTTGGTCAGCACCTTATAAGGGTTCATTCATGCCAGATTTAGTTTCATTCCATTCAGTGGTTCTCTAAAAGAAGTCATTTGTATGCATTTCCCATAGGGTCCTATGTTAAACTAAGTTCCCGCTGGCGGCCATCTTGGATGATGGATCAGCTACAAAGTAACAACACTTGGTCAGCACTTCATAAGGAATATTCATGCCATGTTTGGTTTCATTCCATTAAGTGGGTCACTAAAAGAAGTCATTTGTATGCATTTCCCATAGGGTTCTATGTTAAACTAAGTCCCCCGCTGGCGGCCATCTTGGATTATGGATCGGCTACAAAGTAACAACACTTGGTCAGCACCTCATAAGGAACATTCATGCCATGTTTGGTTTCATTCCATTCAACGGTTCTCTAAAAGAAGTCATTTGTATGCATTTCCCATAGGGTCCTATGTTAAACTAAGTTCCCCGCTGGCAGCCATCTTGGATGATGGATCGGCTACAAAGTAACAACACTTGGTCAGCAACTCATAAGGAACATTCATGCCAGATTTAGTTTCATTCCATTCAGTGGTTCTCTAAAAGAAGTCATTTGTATGCATTTCCCATAGGGTCCTATGTTAAACTAAGTTCCCCGCTGGCGGCCATCTTGGATGATGGATCGGCTACAAAGTAACAATACTTGGTCAGCACCTCATAAGGAACATTCATGCCAGATTTAGTTTCATTCCATTCAGTGGTTCTCTAAACAAGAAGATTTTTGAAATTTCAGCCAATCAGAACACATTATTGGGCCTGGCAGCCATGTTGAATATTCGATCAGCACCAAAATTACAAATTCTGTAAAGGACCTTCACAGGAACATTGCTGCCAAGTTTGGTTCCATTTGGTTCAGTGGTTTTTTAGAAGAAGATTGAAATGTGAAAAGTTAACGGACGGACGACGGACGCAAAGTGATGGCAAAAGCTCACCCTGGCTTTTAGCCAGGTGAGCTAAAAAGACAAAGTTTGGACAATTGTAGAAGGGGGTCATTTCTATTTACACTACATTGCGCATGTGCAGGTAGATCAGAACGTAAACATTCAAGCTTTCAATTAAAATAAACCCATTATACCTTCGATAATACAGTTTTCTCAATTAATGATAAACACAGTGTTTTTCAATCTTAATGTGCAAGTTGTCGGAATTTCAAATAACCTGTATGCAATTCTATCACTGACCAACAGGTTTGACAAAATGAAGTCACGATGATCAGGTCAAAAGGTTAATCAAATACACAAAAAGAACGTAAACATTCAAGCTTTCAATTAAAATAAACCCATTATACCTTCGATAATACCGTTTTCTAAATTAATGATAAACAGTGTTTTTCAACCTTAATGTGCAAGTTGTCGGCATTTCAAATAACCTGTATGCAATTCTATCACTGACCAACAGGTTTGACAAAATGAAGTCACGATGATCAGGTCAAAAGGTTAATCAAATACACAAAATACCATCTGAATTACAAGAAGAATAAGCAAATAATGTGCAAAATATGTTCTGTATAAGTTAACAATCACGTTCACAACAAAAATGGAACTTACCTTTGAAATCTTTTGAAAATAAGATCGGAGTCGAAAATATCCGTGCAAATGTTACAGTAAACATTCAAAATCCTTACGCCGATATCTGGTACATTTTAAAAGGCGCGAATACTTTACACGGCTTTCAAAACAAAAAGGAAATCGTCAATAAAACACACATCTTTTATTAAATAACTGGACAATTACACTTCTCGGTGTGTTTCAGTTACATTTCTATTAAAAAACAACTACAACAGCAACAACAAATATTAGGACTATTTTACCGCGGAGTGTTTATTTTCTTATATGATATTCCAATATAAACATAGTCGTAATTCGGAAAGAAATTCGTTTCTTTGCGCATGTGTCATATCCCAAAATCGAGATAAAAAGCTGCTTAACTAGCCTTGCTTCAGCTTCAATCCTAGATAAGCTTGCATATTTACTCATAAAAACATAGTTTCAAAAACTTCTGGTCCAACTTTTTCCACAAAACACCAGATTTCCAAAGTTTCCTTCATTGTCTAACCAAACGACCGACGGCATAAGGGTTTTGGTTGCTTAGCAACCTAACCCTAAAAATGTGAAAAGTTTACGACGACATACGACGACGACGACGACGACGGACGCAAAGTGATGAGAATAGCTCACATGGCCTTTTAGGCCAGGTGAGCTAAAAAAATAAATAAAATAAGCAAAGGAAGGGACTAAGGGGTAGCTCCTAAAATTTTGTACATTTGTATATAAAAAAAAGGTGATTTTGATCAAACATTGTTGCATTTTGTTCCTTAAACTTTATATCGTATGTGGTTTATAATAGAATAAGTATTGAAATATAGGTGGTATTTTGATATTGTTTTTGCATTTTGCTTATGATTTTGATCTTTTCAAGAAGATGGCAGGAGAAGATAAGTTTGAAATTGATGTTAACAGTACCGAATCAGAGATTAATATGTATGTAAATCACCACTTACGACCAGTTTGGAATCCATGTGGAGGATGGTGCAACGTAGAACACTGTAATACAAGAGGCTCTCAAGAGCCTGAATCGCTCACCTGGCAAACAAGCACTATAAACTAAATTAATATATTAATGTTTGTTGTAAATTAAACTGAGTATGCTGAAAATACCTTTAAAAGCCTTTCAAGAACCTCAAGAAATGGGCATGAGTTCTCCCTACGCTTGATTAAGATACAGTCAATCTGATGATTCACAATACAAAATACAAATGTACAAGCTTTAATTCATCTTCAAATACAAGTATAAATCTTTTGGTCTATATGTTGTCTTTCTTTTTTAAAATGTTTGAAAGAAGTTATGTAAAAATTGTGGGTTAAGGCTTTTTATTGTACTTGAAAAGGAAATATTGCAGGAACAATAATGCTAAGTTTCATCCAAATCCCCCTATTAGTTTTAGAGGAGAAGATGTTTGAAAATGTGTTAACAACGATGATGACGGACACCAAGTGATGGCAATTAAAAGCTCACATATTATGAAGTTTAATCATTGTTATACAACATTCTCATCATCACCATTCACTAAGGATGTTTACTTTAAAAACCAAATATTGTTGAAATCCGAGCAAGTATAAAAAATGGTGGGAAAATGACAGCCATTTTAAAATTGGCCGTCCAAACTTTCATCATCGCCATTCAACTCGGGATACCATGTTTACCTTGAAAGTAGCTTTCATCTTCATTTTATTTCTATAATTCAGGAAAAAATAGCAATAAACAGCATTTTGACCCCTATGTTCTATTTTTAGTAAGGGCGGACATGTTTTTCGACCAATCAAAAATCCAAGCATTAACTTTTTGCAGGATACCCTAAGGAACAATCTTACCAAGTTTCATTTGATTTTGAATAGTAGTTTCAGAGAAGAAGATTTTTGAAATAATAACAAAAAAAAAGCCAAAAATGTCAATTTTTTTAGATATTTGCGAAAAACTGTTGTTTGACCCCTATGTTCTATTTTTAGTAACAGTGGCCATGTTTTTCGACGGATCAAAAATCGAAGCATAGACTTTGTGCAGGATACCCTAAGGAACAATCATGCTAAGTTTTATCCAAATCCATTCAGTAGTTTCAGAGGAGAAGATTTTTGAAATAATAACATAAAAAAAAACAAAAATGTCAAATAAATATATACATCTAATGAAAGTTATTTTTAAGTACTATTGTACATTGAGGTAACATTGAATTTATATTTTAATAAAAAGCCATTTAAAAACAAATTTACACGCAATCAAAAGCTTTTTTTCATTTTCTACAGTTTGCCATCTATAAGGCATCAACAGTTATTTTGACATTTAAGGGACAAAACTTTAACTCCTAAAGGGCTCATTTAAACATTTTGCAAACTAAGGGAAATGCTGTGAAAATGGTCAATTTTGATGTTCTAAGGGGAATAACTCCTAAAAGGAATGATCATACAACTTAATAAGTACAAATTTAAAAAAAAAATCAAGAAAAAGGGCAATAACTCCTACATGGGTGGTTACATCTTCTTCAAAATTTCAAAGCAGGTAGATCTTGAGGTGTTGAACACTTTAGCTTCCCATCAGAATTTTGATATCTGTCACCATTTTTGAGTTATGTGCAAAAAACTGCAATTTACCCCTATGTTCTATTTTTAGCCATGGCAGCCATGTTTTTTTACAAATCAAAAATCCAAACGATAGTTTAGTAGCACTCATGCCAAGGAACAACTACACTAAGTTTGGTTGCAATTAAACTTATGGTGTAAGAGGAGTTAACGATTTTATTACAATGAATAAAGACTGCAAAAATGGTCAATTTTGACGATCTAAGTGGAATAACTCCTAAAAGGAACGAACCTACAACTTCGATCCTGTTACAAATTTTGTAGATCTTTGTGTGCCTAACAATATGAAATTTAAATTTTTCAAATTTCCTTTATAGTATCCAAGATATTGAGCTTAATAAGTGCAAAATTTGGAAAAAATGCAGAAAAAGGGCAATAACTCCTACATGGGTCGTTGGATCTTCTTCAAAATTTCAGGGCAGGTAGATCTTGAGGTGCTGAACACTTTTACCCTTTTGCCAGAATTTTGATATCTGTTATGGTTTTTGAGTTATTTGCAAAAAACTGCAATTTACCCCTATGTTCTATTTTTAGCCATGGCGGCCATGTTTTTTTACGAATCAAAAATCCAAACGATAGTTTTGTAGCACATATACCAATAAACAACTGTACGAAGTTTGGTTGCAATTGGTCTTATGGTGTCAGAGGAGTTAATGTTTGAAAAAGTTTACGGACGGACGACGGACGGACGGACGACGGATGGACGACGGACGCCAAGTGATGGCAATAGCTCACATGACCCTTCGGGTCTGGTGAGCTAACAAGGTGCAAGTCCTTTGATGATTATATGAAGCACTGGAAAATGGTACACGTTGAACACATTCAGGTTTATGCTTGTGGAATCTGCTCGAAGCGCTTTAGGAAGAAAGAACGCGCCGTTGCTCATATTGGTTTATTAATAGGAGAAGTGACAGAAATGAGAACGCTGTTAAAATAGAAGTTCGTAATTATTCTTACAAAGACACGTATGGAGCACTACCATTCAGGAGAGGTACACCAGAGGAGAGGCGAGAGATAAGGCAGCAAGAGAAGGAGAAGGAGAAGGAGAGGAGGAGACGTTTGGCAGAGCAGATAAAGATTGCTCGTTGATTCCAGGATTAATTGACTGTTTAAATTTATTTGATTTTTGAATTTTTTCTATTTGATATTTTCTATTGTTGACCGTCGAGAACATTTTGATAGACTTTTGCGTGTTTATTGTTGGCAAAGTTAATCTACATATCCTTTTGATAGACATTTTGCAAGTTAATTATGTTCACATATTTATTAAATTTTTCATTTGATAGCTACTAGACTCTTTTGCATGTTAATTGTTGCAAAATTTATTTTTTGATAAATATTTTTCAGAAATTTATCGTTTTTAAAGGAGGGAGGAATGTGGTAGAATTGGATTTTAATAGCTAGAGTTATCCTTCTTGAAACTCTAAATTTCTGTATTTTGGAAATTTCTTTAGTATTTCCTTTTCAGTTGTTATAAAATAGGTTTAATTTGATCAAATATCATAAAGTATTAGTTTCGGTATTGGAGTTTATTTAAATTTCATAGCTTAACTATTTTTGGGGATTTTATTCCAAACCGGCAATTCCATGAATTTTGATACAACTTAAATTTAACTATAGCTTTAGTGAAAGTTTTAATGTTTGTCTGAAGGTGACCGTGTCACCAAGAAGAAGGAACGTGCGTTAAGTTCCACAGTTAGTGCTTTACCACTTTTCCTTCCTTATTAATTTATTGAATTTATAGGAAGTTTGCTCCATTTATTGTCGTGGCAATATAATTTGTACTTCAAATAATAAAGCATTTAACATATACTGAATTTCTTTCATTTCAAATTTCTACAGCTTTTGGCACATTTTGAGCACTTTGTCTTCCCCACAAGTCTAGTACACTGACTTCCACATCCCCGAACTACGGCAAGATCCCCGATCCTGCTACAGTTACATTATTATTACATTTATAAGCTTTTCTGTCAGTATTGTATTTCATAGTGATATGGTAAAAATACAACATTTACTATTTCTTACAGTAGATATATTTAAAAAATTGGCTTAGCATACAAAATATAGAATAGAATACAATAGAACAGAATAACTTTATTGTACCAAATCAGGGCCCCAGGAGGGCATGCATGGTTTCACATTTATTTTTGTTCATAAACATATAACCTCAAAATAGCATACATAAAGACAATATAATCATGATAATAGAATTCAATCAGACTATTTTTCTTTACAGAAATCAGTGTTGGAAACAAGTACAACAACCAAAATTTAAATATTTTGATTAATGTGCAGCGATGCCGTGAATCATAATACAATTTGTGATGTGGACCTGCAAAATGCACCAGATAAACATTTTTACAGACGGTTATGTGTGTGAAGTTTTAAATTGAGCATCACCAGCATGATACCATGTGATGAGACCTGGTGTGAAAAAAACTTGATATTAACTTAATAATTACAAAATTATGTTGATTAAAATGTGAATTCAAGTGATTCTACAGCAGGATAATATATATACAATACTGAAAATTATTTCATAAATAATACCAAGTTTACTGTAAATTAATTTTAATGGAGATTGTAAAACAGAAATGTTTTCATTCCCAGAAGGGGGATTACAGGTATTCAGGGTGCATCATGGTCCGAAGAATTCTTAGAAAATGAATCAGAAATCTAAATATATATTTGAAAGTGGACATGTGACAATCAGTATTCCTATCATTGTGAGTCAACTCCCATGTATCAAAACATCTTATGGACGATGTGATAGCCTGTTATACAATGATTTTATTTATATGAATGGTGATTTCGATTATCTAACCTGTACCATTTAGAAAATAAATAAAACAAAATTGAGAGCAAACATGTTTTATGTACCTGTAACAGTTTATTATTATGTTTTTTGTTGTATGTTTTGGAGTTTTTTTTAATTTTGGACAGGTTTATTTTGGATATTTTGTTTCAATAGGAATTTTCACAAAGTGTTATACGGGGCTGTCAGGAGTTCATCAGTGGATATGTAGTTTGAAAATATAAGGGTACAAGTTTGCCTGCTTTTCCCAAGTATCTTTTTCATATGTAACCACAGGTTTTTGGCCTTCCTGCGTTACTTGTAAGTGTGTCAACACAGTCCTTGGTCGCTTTAAAACTTAAATAAGTCTTCGAACCTCAAATAAGCCTGACAAAATACTTGACACTAGTTCTGGCACCGAACTTATACAAAACTCAAACTTGTCTACATTTTATTCCTAACCAAAGTTAAACAGTTTTTTAACAATTACAAAAGGTACTGTCAGTATAAAGCTACGACTCCAATTGCCCTCATTATAATTTACAGCAAATATTTATATCAAAATTATAAAACAGCAACTATTTTTGAATAAACATGTTTTCCATATAAACCAGCATGTTTTAACGGATTAAGCCTTAATAATTCAATTCAAACAGTTGCATAAAAGTTTTTCACAATTCACCTAATCAACGAAATATGCCTTAACAAATCCTATTTCAATAAACGTGTACAATCAAACAATTATCATGGTTCTAGTTAACAATTATTATCTTAATCATAAAAATTAAAACACAATTGAAAGTAAATATTTAGAATGAAATAAACACATTTTATAAATAATACAAATTGTTCGTGAACTAAAAATTGTTCAAAATTGCAAAATAACACATATATACATGCACTTAGGAATATCCGTATCACAAATTTGATTTTTATATTATATATTAATCCAACTTATTGTATATTACATGTATATGTACGGGCAAACAAGAAATGTTTGTCATTTATAGTAAACTGTCCACATAAGGTATCATCAGAAATAATTAATTTTGGCTCAGCATTAAATAAATTTAATACCTAACATTTAATACATTGGTCCAACGTTGGCTCATTGTTATAACAAGAATATATGTGTTGGGGCAATGATGGGCCATTGTCACTGAAATGTTTAACTTCTCATCTCCTGCTACACATACGTCTTCACTTTCAGTGATTTCTTATACTTAGTTTTATGGGTAATTGGTTTAAATGTAGCTTTTCATGTATGCAGGCGACACATATCTTCCTTGGAAGACTCACACATTTTTTTTTAAACTAGTGGCATTATAGTTGTACAAACCGGGTAGTTTGGGAAACAGCGGCAGACAGGATCTGTCACAAAGTGAACCCAAATATTTACATAAAACAAGAAAGATTTGATAGATCTGTTCATACTACAAATGACTGGTATAAGCATTGCTTCGACCTTCTATGGCTACTTCTGTGTTGCCATGTATGCCATTACTCATTTTACTTCTATGTTTCTTAGTTTTTCTATGATTTTTCTCGCCTGAAATGTTAACAAAGAAATGATAAATTAGTAACAGAAATATATGAATAACACATTTGAAATAGAGTTTACAGAAAAGTTGCTCAGACAGGGGTATGTTGCTCGTAAGTTGGAGTCATCTTTATTAAAGTTTTATGGACGTTATCATGACTTGGTTGACAGGTATGAAAAAACTGTTTCCCAAATGAAAATGGACCTGTTCCCTCGATGTTATCCCTTCCTCATACCGGATTTGACATGGGCAGCATGGCTGGTGTCCTGCAGGAAGCAGACTGCTTACTCTTCCGGAGCACCTGAGTCTACCCCCGTTTTTTAAATGGGGTCCTTGTTGTTCATGTTTTTAGTTTTTTGTCGAGCCTTCGACTTTTGTCGAAAAAGCGAGACATAGCGATCCTACATTCCGTCGTCGTCGTCGGCGGCGGCGTCCACAAATATTCACCTTGTGGTTAAAGTTTTTGAAATTTTAATAACTTTCTTAAACTATCCTGGATTTCTACCAAACTTGGACAGAGGCTTGTTTATGATCATAAGATAGTATCCAGAAGGAAATTTTGTAAAAAAAAAATTCCAGTTTTTCCGTATTTTACTTATAAATGGACTTAGTTTTTCTGCCAGGAAACATTACATTCACTCTGTGGTTAAAGTTTTTAAAATTTTAATAACTTTCTTAAAATATCCTGGATTTGTACCAAACTTGGACAGAAGCTTGTTTATGATCATAAGATAGTATCCAGAAGTAAATTTTGTAAAATAAAAATTCCAGTTTTTCTGTATATTACTTATAAATGGACTTAGTTTTTCTGCCAGGAAACATTACATTCATTCTGTGGTTAAAGTTTTCAAAATTTTAATAACTTTCTTAAACTATCCTGGATTTGTACCAAACTTGGACAGAAGCTTGTTTATGATCATAATATAGTATCCAGAAGTAAATTTAGTAAAAAAAAAAAAAATTTTTCCGTATTTTACTTATAAATGGACTTAGTTTTTCTGCCAGGAAACATTACATTCACTCTGTGGTTAAAGTTTTTAAAATTTTAATAACTTTCTTAAACTATCCATTAACTGCAAATCTATTATGTGCATTCACCTATCAGACTGAAAATATAGACAACATCAAAAGTAGGCGAGACACTGGGTTCCGCGGAACCCTTACGAATTTTAATTGTAATGCATGTATTGTTTTGGTCTTGTCTTCGTTGTTCTCTGGAGTTTGTCAGTTGTTTCGATTTTTTCCTCCTTCTAATATCCCTTTGGTATTTCTTGACTTTACTTATTCGGTTTTCTTACGTCAATATTCTAGCATCAAAAGTTCTCATCATCTGTAACGGCTTTTTGTATGTAGTTGTTTTGGAATGTTTTAATTTTTTGTGAAAGTATCAAGTACAGAATGTACATGTGAATGTAATAAAAATTGAGAAATTTAGAGGAAAACTAAAAACTGTTCAGAAATACTGCAGACAAACATAAATGTTCAAATAAATTGTATTACTAATTGTATCCAAAGATCAGCTGAATGATTTCCATGATTGGCAATTAAAATTTTAATATATGACAGCTGATTTCAGTCCCAAAGTTTAAATAAATAATTTTGACGTTAATAAGTAATTTTCTTCAGTTTTTACATCAGCAAACAAATACGAAACCTGTAAGACGGTGTTTGAAGTAAAAAATACCCAAAGCCAAAGACTTATTAGTTAGAATAGTACCACAGCAAACAAACACTGCAAAGATGTAACCAAAATAAAAAAAAATAATGATTGTACCAAAATAATAATAATAATAATAAATTCTGAACAGAATTAGAACAAAGCAGCACAAATACAAAAGAACCAACAATTTTAAGTCTCACATAAAATCGGAAACAGTAATAGGTGCTTCCGAAGGGTAACAGTGCATAATAGGCGAATAACATGTATACTGATAAAAAAAATGTAAGATCACAACAGAGGGAGCAAACGGTACACATGTCATTAAGAACTGAAACATCTAGAATAAGGAAACAATTATTTACAAGAATTTAAACATTATATTGTTCAGTCAGGGTAAGCATGTCCTGCTCGTTAAATGTCTTCTGGTTACTCTGTGATGTTTTCATGCTCAATCGTTATGTACATATACTGGCTCGATGTCAAAATCCAGATAATATATACTAAAAAAAAAGTCTCGCTCTGGGTTTCAATTAGAGTCAACACCTTTTTATTTTTATTTTTTACATGCTCGTGATCAAGACCATATTGGTCGAAACGTTGGTTTTTTTTAACTTTTTAGTTTGTTGTTGTTTTTTCCGATTTTATATTTGGTTTTGCTCGACTTGTGTATTTCATACATTTTAGTCGTTTTACGCCCCTTTTGACAGCTCACCATTTCCATTTATTTTTCTTAGTGTTATCTAATATATACTAACCCGATTTATCTTCCTCATCATTTTCCTTCTTTTTCTTTTTCTTCTTTTTCTTTACTGCAAGTATATATCATTTGCTCATATAAATTTAATAGTTTCCATATTTCAGATCTATGTTCAAGGAATATTCGAATTATGGGTAATCAAAGCAGAAATAATCCAAATATTGAACGGAAGATGGATTAATCCAAATGAACAAATTAAACGTATATATTTATGACAGTATCAAAATACTAGAAACTGGTCTGTTGATATTCGCGAGGCATCGAGTCAACAATCACAGGCATCCAATGTTAAATGTATACGAGGGGCCATTGATTAATCAACAAAATTTGTTCTCAATTGGCTTAGAAGAAGACGTTAAATAACTTTATCAGATTTGTTTTTTCATTTTTATTAGCCATCTTGGCAGAAAAAATATATATAGGAAATTCAGCCTTTTAAATTAGGATCCTCTGATTAGCAGCTACCAGTATTTTACAGTTAGATAATTAAAGATACTTGAGCACCAACCCAACCTATGAAGGGGATAACTCCATGATTACTCTGCCAAAGTGTGGACCGATGGTTTCAGACAAATTTTTAAAAACATTTTTCATTACGTTTCACACTTTAAGTAACGGCGACATTTTTGGTGCAGGATTCAGAACTTTGAAAGGAGACAACATAAAGGTCAATATTGACCAACTAATTTTAGACCATATGGAGGTTGTGAAGACTACGATAGACGACTGACGAAAAGTGATTACAGATGAATATAAATGTACGAAAGCAAAATTTATAAAAAAATTGAAAACGCAGCACCAAATAGGCCACACCATGGAAGCTAAAATACAAGTAAGACCATGAGAGATAACCGCTTACTTTTAACGAAAAATGAAAAAAAACTACTTAGGGAACTTATAAAACCTTTGGAATAATATAGTCAACCAGTGGCGATTTAACTTCGGTGGTAGTAATACGAACTCATACACGCAAGCTAAATTTTTAATAATGAAGTGTACATGTACTTCTGGATTGCAAGTATAGTTACATTAAATGATCTCTAAAATTACTGCATCTTGATCACCGGACTTTGTGAAAAAAAGAGGGCTGAGCCTGCATTGCTCACCTGACATGAAAGCCATTTTTATAGATGTACCTCAAAGAGAGAAGTCACTTCTCCCTATCATTATGAAGTGTGGTAAGCCTTGTGGGGACCAAATTTGTTTGCATCAAGGTCCTTCCACTTACAGGTCAGCAAATATTCTAAAATTAAGCAGTTGTCCAGATGTATTTCACAAAGGGTCTTTTGTTAACCTAAGTTCTCTGCTGGTGGCCATCTTGAATGAGGTACTGGCACCAAAGTAACAACAGTTGGTCAGCACCTTATGAGAAACATTCAGTCCATCTTGGTTTCAAGCAATTCTGTGGTTCTGTAGATTTTTATTTTTATAAGCCATAGACACTTTCTGTTAACTTTGGATCATTTTTTCGCAGATGTTTCAGAGAAATTTTTTTTTAAATCAACCAATCAGAATGAAGAATTGCCCCATTGGACATGTTGTTCGCTTGCTCTGGACAAAATGAGGAACATTTGTAAAAATTTGTAAAAAAAACTCCCAAAGATGCTTCCTGTCAAGTTTCGTTCAATTTGGCCCAGTGGTTTTATAGAAAAATATTTCCTTATATCAGCCAATCAGAAACAATAATTGCCCAAATCAGGATGAATAAAATTAATTTCATAAAAGACTTTCATAAATGTTTCCTGTCAAGTTTGGCTGACCATTTTGGGCAAGAAGTTCCAGAGAAAAAAATGTTTTTTTAATCAACCAATGAGAAACAAGAATTGCCCATGACGGCCATGTTTGTTGCCCGATCAGGATGAAATGAGGAAAGTTTGTATAGAACCTCCCATAGATGTTTCCTGTCAAGTTTCGTTCCATTTCGCCAAGTGACTTCAGAGAAGAGGATTGTTTTATATCAGCCAATCAGAAAAAAGAACTGCCCATGGTGGTCATAATTGTAGTCCGATTGGGACGAAACTAGATTATTAACAATGTCAGAAAGGGCCCTGCCGGCTTGTGTGATTGAACTCATGGGAATCAAAAACACTTCAAAATCTAGTTGTGATTTTATTCATTTTATCTATCAAAAAGCATGAAGCTAAATTCTCAAAATTTGCCTTTTTCCATATAAAAACAAAGTTTTTGCCCAAAAAAGTGTTTTCCGATTTTCCTCAAAATCAAAAGGGACCTTCCTTTGATCATGTCCAACTCTGTGTATAAAATTTATGAAAATCTGTGAAGGCAATCTTATGTTATTATACAACATAGTGTCAATTCTCAAAGTATGCATTTTTTCATATAAAAATGTGTGAGTCTTCCAAGCAAGACATGTGTCGCCAGCGGACGTCAATTATTAAAAGATAAGATATTAAAATTTTCTAAAAATGAAATATATATGCGCACCTTTGCATTAAGGTTAACGCACAGAGAAAGTTTCATCACATTGTTTTGAGTGGTTATGGAGTAGTTGAGGATAGAAGTTTTGAACCCCCCTCCCCCTTTTTTTTCAAAAATGTCAATTTTCACAAAAAAATAAAAATTTTCTAAAAATGAAATATATATGCACACCTGTGCATTAAGGTTGATGCACTGAGAAAGTTTAATCAAATTCCTTTGAGCGGTTATAGAGTGGTTGATGATAGAAGTTTTGCCCCCCCTTTTTTTGCAAAAATGTCAATTTTTACAAAAAAAAATTGAAATTTTCTAAAAATGAAATATATATGCACACCTGTGCATTAAGGTTAATGCACAGAGAAAGTTTCATCAAATTCCTTCGAGCGGTTTACGAGTAGTTGAGGATTGAAGAAAAGTGTGACGACACAAGACGCAAGACGACACAAGACGACAGATAGTCGGGGCCATAATGAGGAAACTTCATAAAGGACATGTCAAATTTCGTTCGATTTGGCCAAGCGATTTCAGAGAAGATTGTTTTTATATCAACCCATTAGAAACAAGAACTGCCCATGGCTGCCTTATTTGTAGTACGATCGGGACGATTAATGAGGATATCCCTTTGTTATTCTTGACTTTACGTTGTCAAGAACCTGTCATAGATGCTTCCCGTCAAGTTCGACAATCCCTTTGGCATTTCTTGACTTTATTTTGGCAAGAAACTCCCATAGATGCTTCCTGCCAAATTTCGTTCAATTTGGCCAAGCAGTTCCAGAGAATTTAAATCAACCAACGAGAAACAATAATTGCCCATGACGGTCATTTTGTTACCCGATCAGGACGAAATGAGGAAACTTTGTAAAGAACGTTCCACAGATGCTTCCTTTCAAGTTTCGTTCCATTTGGCCAAGCAATTTCAGAGGAGATTTTTTTCATATCAGCCAATCAGAAACAAGAACTGCCCATGGTGGTCATATTTGTAGTACAATGGGGACAAAATGAGGAAAATTTATATGTATGCTTTCTGTCAAGTTTTGTTCTATCTGGCCAGGTAGTTTCGGAGAAGATTTTTGAAAACTCATCCAATCAGAAACAACATTTCCCCATGGTTGCCATGTTTGTTGTCCAATCGGGACGAAATGAGCAAATTCCTGCATAAATGCTTCCTGCCAAATTTAATTTTATTTGGCCTGTTGGTTTCAGAGGAGAAGATTAAAATGTGAAAAGTTAACGGACGGACGGCAAGTGTTGACAAAAGCTTACATGGCCTTTGGCCAGTTGAGCTAAACAATCAACAAATATTCAGTAATATTCCGACCAGAGGACATTACATGTACATACCAAGCCAAAACTATACATTGGTACTCCACGTTTCACTTTTCTTTAAAGAATTGAATATATTCTTCATCTTTTCAAACAGATAATTTTGTTGAAGGACGCTAGCATCATTTGCAATTGCCTTTATAAGTTCAACTTTATGAGCCAATAGATATAAACTGATCCAATGATCCTTATTTTCTCGAAATGGAGCGTTAACAACACTTGGACATTCAACAGAATAAAATGTAATGGAACAAAATGTAATCTTATATGTTTTATTGAAAATACATGTAAAATTTGAATAACAAGTTAAATACATGTATGTTCTCCCTTGGTGAAATTTGTATTTTTATCTGATTTTAGCAATATCCCCTAGCCCTCATTATTTGGATCAAACCACCAGTTTGCCTTTTGCATTAAACGCAAAAATGAAGAAAAAATTGTTTTATACTACTATATTCAACAATGGGTACATTGTAACTAAGCATATTTGAGTGTACTACGTAAATATATATAATGTAGTAGCCGATTCAGTACCCTAAATAATTGAAGAGAGAGACCCCAAAAAATCATCTTTTCTATGATTTTTGGGCTTGTATAGAAACAACAATAAACCACAGGGCATAATGCAGTGCGATGAAAAACAACATACGCAAATCATTGAACAATCTATATTTCGTAATATATTTAGCATTGGGCAGTTAAAAACTTTGGAAATGGTTCATAAACGGATATATTTGTGTAACAAGTCTTCACCCATCTGGCTGCAGACCTAGTCGTAATAAAGCACCTGTTTAATTGATGATTACCGATAACCACGAATTTGAGGATAACGAATAAACCTGGTAGTATCTTTTATTGAATACACAAAGGAAGGTCGTATTTTGTATTGAATCATCAAGGAAGCGCGACAGACATATGCAGAATAAATAACCTTCATATGGCATGTGTAGTGTGTATTATTAATGCATAGTACTTGGTGCAAGTCAAATGAAATATTTAATGAACTTGGATGACAAAATATCAAAATTTAACTAAGAATTAAATTCAAGGTATAATTTCAATGTGACAGTTTTGTACCAACTATAATAATTAATTTTATATGTCATTGTTCGGGAAATCTGGTTTAAGTCTTACAACTAACTTGTCCGACCTCCGTTAAAATCCAATATCATTAACATTTATATATTCTAAAACTTTCTTACCAGCACGATAAGTATACTAGGTTGTATGGACAGTGATACTTACATTTTTTGATTTTTGTCTCAGATTCAATGCAATCGTTGTTGTTTGATTTTTCGGAAGGTTGTAATTCCTGCGTTAACAAATATAAACCAAATGATAAATTTTTTGGGAAGTAAGAGAAAATATATACAGGGTGATAATTAATACAAACTACAGGCTCAGCCTGTATTTCTCAACTACCATGAAAGCCGTTTTTATTTATTTATGTACCTCAAAGAGAGAAGTCACTTCTCCCTATCAATATGAAGTGTGGTAAGCCTTGTACGGACCAAATTTTTATGCATCAGGACCCTACTTGTTACAGGTCAGAAAATACAGGCCATGTTTGGTTTCAAGCAATTCTGCGGCTTTGTAGAT
Source organism: Mytilisepta virgata (assembly GCA_028015205.1). Taxonomy (NCBI): domain Eukaryota; kingdom Metazoa; phylum Mollusca; class Bivalvia; order Mytilida; family Mytilidae; genus Mytilisepta; species Mytilisepta virgata. The sequence continues at coordinate 7,541,045 of CM051517.1, forward strand.
CATGTTATAAGCCATAAACACTTTCTGTCAAGTTTGCCTCTATTTGGCCCATCATTTTGAGAATTTTTTTTATCAACCAATCAGAAACAAGAATTGCCCATTGTGGTAATGTTTGTCACCTGATTTAGACAAAATGGAGGAAACTTTTTAATTAACCTCCAACAGATTGCTTCCTGTCATGTTTCGTTCAATTTAGTCAAGCGATTACAGAGAAAAAGATTTATTTATATCAGCCAATTAGAAACAAGAATTGCCCATGATGGCCATGTCTGTTGCCCATCAGGACGAAATGAGGAACCTCCAATCGATGCATCCTGTCAAGTTTAGTTCCATTTAACCAAGCAACCATATTTGTAGTCCGATCAGGACAAAATGAGGAAAATTTATATAGAACCTTCCATGTATGCCTCTTGTCAAGTTTCGTTTCACTTTGCCAGGCAGTTCCAGAAAAAAAAAATTAATCAACCAATGAGAAACAAGAATTGCCCATGACGCCATGTTTGTTGCCCAATATGGATGAAATGAGGAAAATTTATAAAGGATCTCCAAATATATGTTTTATGTTAAGTTTTGCTCCATTTGGCCAAGCAGTTTCAGACAAGATTTTTGAAAACTCGGCCAATAATAAACAACAATTGTCCATGGTGGCAAATTTTTTTTGCCCGATCAAGATTAAATGAATAATATTTGTAGAGAACCTCACAAACATCATTCCTGCAAAGTTTAGTTCCAATTCACACAGTGGTGTCAGCTGAGATCTTTAAAGAAAAAGTTTACGCCGGATGACGGACGCCAAGCGATGGCAAAAACTCACATGTCCTTTATAAAATTTAGGCAATACTGTAATTAAATACACTGAAAAAAAAATAAACCAACACATATTGTCGCGTACTAGATATCAACATAGGTAACTATGTTGCATGTAAACCAAAGCCGGCAAAGGTGAGCACCTGAGTTCATCACAGTTTTTTGGTGGAGTTCGTGTTGCTCGTTTCTGTGTGTACTTTTTGGTTTTTTGTGTTGTTACTGTATCCTTTGTGGTCTTTTTGGGGTTCCATGTTTTGCTTTTTGTCCACGAACTTCCCCTATTTTGACACGTCGGTATTCATACTTTTTCTTTTACTCATTGCAATTTGTATTTATTGACATTTATTAATATCAAAATTGGGTTCTGTGGTTTCATAAAAATCATTGAATTCTCCTTTAAATTCATAAATCAAACAAAGATTAGCTGATCAACGATTTATAACCTTATGGATAGTTATTTTGGTTTTCAACATTTTAGGCCTTGAGCACAAATGATGAGTCGTAAATACAATTCTTTGATACCAATTTTGATGCACAAGATGTGCACATTTCGTCATTTCACGACTCATCAGTTGTGCTTAAGGCCTAAAGTGTTGAAAACCAAACCCACAATCTTAAATGTTGAAGAGCAAATTCAAAAATGCCAAAATGACCAAAAAATAATCGACGAAATGTGCACTAATTCCCTTTCTACTATATTATTTCCAAGAGGAGCTATGATAACAAAACAGCATAGACCCTTTTTGATAAATATTACAGATAAACAGAGCACCTCCCAACTGGTTTTCTGGCAAAATCCTTTATGGCAATTTAGGAGTAACGGTAAGCAGAAATATGAATGGTGATATATCTCTTATGAGATAATTGAAACCGAAAAGTGCTCACAATAGTTTAATACATCTATTAACAGTTACTTGTAACAAAATATCTCCTGGATTACAACTGTGAAACAACGACCTTACACATTATTTTTACATTGTTTTATATCAGCCAATCAAATAAAAGGACTGCCCATGGCGTCCATATTTGTAATCCAATCGGGACGAAATGAGGAAATTTTATAAAGGACCTCCCATTTATACAAGTTTCGTTCCATTTGGTCTCCTGATTTCAGAGAGGATTTTTTTTATATCAGCCAATTAGAAACAAGAAATAACTATGGTGGCCATATTTGGAGTCCGATGGGGACAAAATGAGGAAACTTTGTACAGAACCACCCATGCTTCCTGTCAGGTTTCATTCCATTTGGCCATGCAGTTCCATGTTTTTTAATCAACCAATGAGAAACAAGAATATTGCCCCTGATGGCCATGTGTGTTGACCGATCTGGACGAAATCAGGAAACTTTGTTAAAAAAACCTCCAATATATGCTTCCTGTCAAGTTTAGTTCCATTTGGCCAAGCGATTTCAGAGGAGATTTTTTAATATCAGCCAATCAGAAACAAGAACTTGCCACTGCGGCCATATTTGGGGTCCGATCGGAACAAAATGATTAAATTTTATAAAGGACCTCAGATAGATGCTTCCTGCCAAGTTTAATTCCATTTGGCCCACTGGTTTCAGAGGAGACGATTAACATGTGAAAAGTTAACGGACGGACGGACGACTGTCGCCAAGTGATGACAAAGCTCACATGGCCTTTGGCCAGGTGAGCTAACCAAAAGGATGATTTTGTTCACTTACCTGAACATGCTCTGGAATAAAATAAAAAAATAAATACATACAGGTAAATAAATAAACTAGAGGCTCTAAAGAGCCTGTATCGCTCACCTGCATTGAAGTTTTCATCTTGAGCAGGACTAAAGATTTGGCTGGTTTTTCTATAGGGTTCTATGTTCAATTAAGTTCAGCTGTGGCAGCCTCATGGTTGACAGTCTAGGTCAATGGACACATTTCTAAAAGAGAACCATTTAAGGACCATTGCTACCAAGTCTAGTTCTAATTGGTTGAGTGGTTTCAGACCAGAAGATCTTTGAGTGAATTTCCCATAGGGTTCTATGTTAAACTAAGTTTGGCTCTGTCGGCCATCTTGGTTCACAGTCCACGAAATCAGACAATTCTGAAATAGGACGTCCTAAGGACCATTGCTGCAAAGTCTGGTACCAATTGGTCAAGTGATTTCAGATAAGAAGATTTTTCAATGAATTTTCCCATGGGGCCTTATGTTAAACTAATTTCGATTGTGGCAGCCATCTCGGTTGACAGTCCAGGTCATGGGACACAATTCTGAAAGAGGACCATATAAGGACCATTGCTGCAAAGTCTGGTTTCAATTGGTATAGTGGTTTCAGATAAAAAGATTTTTCAATGAATTTTCCCATATGGCCCTATGTTTAACTAAGTTTAACTAAGTTCGGCTGTGGCAGCCATCTTGGTTAACAGTCCGGGTCAGCAGACATCCTTCTAAAAGAGAATCTCCTAAGGACTACTACTGCCAAGATTGGTTGCAACTGGCCTTGTAGTTTCATAAAAGAAGATTTTGGAAATTCATCCCCCCCCTTTTTCTATTTTCAGTAACAGCAGCCATGTCGGTTGGAAGTCGGGGATGCCAGACATAAGTTTGGAAAGGGGCCACCCAAGGACCATTCCACCAAAGTTTGGTTCAAATTGGCTCAGGGGAGTTGACGAAAAAGTAAAATTCCCATAGTCTCAATGTTAAACTAAGTCCAGCCATGGCAGCCATGTTGGACGGCGTTCGGGGAAACCGAACATAAATTTTAAAAGGGGCCACCAAAGGACCATTCCACCAAAGTTTGGTTCAAATTGGCCTGATGGTCTCAGAGAAGATAACGAAAATGTTAAAATTCCCATAGGGTCCAAGGTTGAACTATGTCCAACCATGGCAGCCATATTGGACGGGGCCCCAGAAAACCGAACAAACTGTTTAAAGGGGACCATCCAAGGACCATTCCACTTAAGTTTGGTTTAAATAGGTTGAGTGGTTTCAGAGGAGTAGACGAAAAAGTAAAATCCCCATAGGCTCAATGTTAAACTAGGTCCAGCCATGGCGGCCATGTTGGATGGCGTTCAAGGAAACCGAACACAAATTTTAAAAGGGGCCACCCAAGGACCATTCCACCAAAGTTTGGTTCAAATTGGCCTAATGGTCTCAGAGAAGATAACGAAAATGTTAAAATTCCCATAGGGTCCAAGGTTAAACTTTGTCCAACCATGGCAGCCATATTGGACAGCACCCCGGAAAACCGAACATAGTTTTTAAAGGGGACCATCCAAGGACCATTCCACTTAAGTTTGGTTTAAATTGGTTCAGTGGTTTCAGAGGAGTTGACGAAAAAGTAAAATTCCCATAGGCTCAATGTTAAACTAAGTCCAGCCATGGCGGCCATGTTGGATGGCGTTCTTGGAAACCAAACACAAATTTTAAAAGGGGCCACCCAAGGACCATTCCACCAAAGTTTGGTTCAAATTAGCCTAATGGTCTCAGAGAAGATAACGAAAATGTTAAAATTCCCATAGGGTCCAAGGTTAAACTATGTCAGACCATGGCAGCCATATTGGACAGCGCCCCGGAAAACCGAACACAATTTTTAAAGGGGACCATCCAAGGACCATTCCACTTAAGTTTGGTTTAAATTGGTTCAGTGGTTTCAGAGGAGTTGACGAAAAAGTAAAATTCCCATAGGCTCAATGTTAAACTAAGTCCAGCCATGGCGGCCATGTTGGATGGCGTTCTGGGAAACCGAACACAAATTTTAAAAGGGGCCACCCAAGGACCATTCCACCAAAGTTTGGTTCAAATTGGCCTTATCGTCTCAGAGAAGATAATGAAAATGTTAAAATTCCCATAGGGTCCAAGGTTAAACTATGTCCGACCATGGCAGCCATATTGGATGGCGCCCGGGAAAACCGAACACAATTTTTAAAGGGGACCATCCAAGGACCATTCCACTTAAGTTGGGTTTAAATTGGTTCATTGGTTTCAGAGGAGTTGATAAAAATGTGAAAAGTTTACGACGACATACGACGACGACGACGACGACGGACGCAAAGTGATGAGAATAGCTCACATGGCCTTTTAGGCCAGGTGAGCTAATAATAGAATATATTTTCATAATAGTATGTAGAATAAAGAATTTTCGTTTGAAAAAAATTTTGCACAGTTTCTTAATTTTTCATAGAGACAGGTACAGATCTAAAAAAATAATAATTACGTAATGTGTATAATATTTCAATAAAACAAATCTTATATAATTTTTACATGTTAATATGCCATGAGTCTATATTTTATATAATCATGGTTTATTTATTTATATTGAATGTTTTCTGTCATGTAACTGCAGTTGTCTAATTTTCTGTCAATCAAGTAACTTCTTCCCTTTCAATGTTTTTATTTGTTACTCTGTTACTTATTGCCCCATTGAGGGCCCTTAATTGGTTAATAAACATTATCTTATCTTATATACATGTATGCCAATATTCATCTACATCAGATAACAGTTATAATATTCATGATATATTTCATTCTGATATAATGTAAAGCTGTTTATAACTATAAATGTAAAAGATATATGGGTTTAGTGATACTGACCATTGTTATATTCCAACTTCCTCTTCTCACTCTGCAACTTTCGGTGTTTTTTGTCTTCAGGCGCCTGTGGTTTCTACGTTAAAAACAAGTTGAATTCTAATAGGCAATACGAGAAAGTGGATTTGGTATTCTTGTGTATAAAAAAGGCAAACATAAATCATGAAAAGGGCCGCTGAAAAGCAAGGCATCTGTGTTAATATAATCAGATTCTGAGGCTGACGGTAATTATTCTCCATTAGTGATACATTCACAGCAATAGTTTCTGAACGACCTCTATCCAAAGATCAAAATCTTTTTTTTTCAACTTCACCATGTACACCTTAGTTATTGTTTCAAAAATATTTTAAAAGCAAATTCTCATCTGAACTGGTTTTATCGCTCACATATGTATTGATGATTTTTGTTTGCTTTCCCAAGTTTTGATATAAGCACCCTGACTACGATTAATCAACAGAATGATACATGTATGAATTATGCCCAGAATAAGTTTCAAGTTGAACAAAAATAACGTGTGCAATTGACGTAAACATTGTGGTGTGCAGTTATACATTACAGAAAAAACTAAATGATAATTTCGTGAGTTTAGAGTATATGGTGTTATTAGGAAAGTTGATTACTGGGTGAATTTGGCAAAAAAATTTGTCAACTGGGAACTACAATTTCGTAGGAATACAAAATGTACTAAATGATAATTTTGTGAGTTTAGAATATACACAAATGTATGGTGTTATTAGGAAAGTTGACTACTGGGTGAATTTGGGATAAATGTTGTCAACTGGGAACTACAATTTCGTAGGAATACAACATGTAAGTAATGAGTTTTTGGGAATTCTGCATAAATTTAAATAATTTCCAGTCTAAAAAGTATTACAAGATCCTGCTTAATGGCATAAAAATCAATGATGACACCCAAAATTCTCCTAAAGCACAACTTGTAAGTTTTGTTTTTTATAATTTTAAGAACAAGCATCTTCAGTCATTGTTAAAATGTCATTGAAAATTGAATATTTTAAAAGGTATTGAAATAAGGATCAAAATACAGGAATTAAAAACAATCACACTGATGAGTAACCGCTAAGTCGAGCCGTCTTAAGATTACAGATTCAGTGGAGCCTCTAGTTCAATATCATGACTATATTTTGCTGTTCCGCCTTGGTCATATGTACATTTTAAACGTATTCCATGCATGCAATTGTAGCATAACTTATTGAACTTTCATCATGAGTATTCTACGCCTGATTATATGTTAATCTGCTGTGTAAACAATTTCAGTGTAAACTGAGTACTGTTTCAAATAACATTTTCTTCAACACTATATCTTATTATTATTATTATTATGTGTTTTGAATTTTGTAAGGTATGAATACTATTAAGAAAAACTAGAGGTGGTCAGGAGTCTGTGCCGTTCACCTGGATATACATGTAGTATACCAATCGAGAATTATAAATGGGAATTAAACAACATCATTAAAACAAAGCCAGTCATCCAAGTATTGCTCAATGATCCTGACCCCAGACTACATTTTGAAAGGGGACTACCTAAGTATGGGCAGCCATTCGGGCAAAAATTAACAAAAAATTAAAAACAGATGATAAACTAAAAACAGACATACATTTTACTAACAGACAGACGATCGGGCAAAAATTAACAAAAAATTAAAAACAGACGATAAACTAAAAACAGACATACATTTTACTAACAGACAGACGATCGGGCAAAAATTAACAAAAAATTAAAAACAGACGATAAACTAAAAACAGACATACATTTTACTAACAGACAGACGATCGGGCAAAAATTAACAAAAAATTAAAAACAGACGATAAACTAAAAACAGACATAAATTTTACTAACAGACAGACGATTCAGTAAAACAGACAAAATATGAAAACAGACACAAATTTTACAAACAGACGTTAACTTAAAAAACAGACACCAAATTGAAAAACAGACGTTTTTAAGTATTATATATATTTAATACTTCTATATATAAAAGTTAATTATTAAATATTTTTTTTCACCTTTTTGCTAATATAATATGAACCAATTAAGCTGTTAGAATTTTAACAAACATCTATACAAATAAATACAATCTGGTTTAATAAATCAAACATTTTCATAGTAATTAACTTGGACACACAATAATTTTGATTCTGGTTCATTTGACAGGGGAGATAATAAAAAAAACTTTTTAATTTAATACTCAAGACAGGTTTTTATCCTAAAACTTGGAACACAGCGAGTCCTTGTGAACAAACCACAGGGGCCCGACTTCTGGAAATTTATTTATTTATTTATTATTTTTTTTTTTTTTGTCTTATTTCATGAGTACTTTTAATAAATATTCACTGTAACAACGAATATTCTGCGTTGATTATCAATGTGCTATACACTATCCACGTCCTTATACTAAAAAATCCTAGGTTTTTTTAGTATAAGGACGTGGATAGTGTATAGCCCCATACCATGATGCTAGGTCCTCCCCACGCGTCTGTTTCCAGAATGCAGCTGTCTTCGTAACGTTCCCCGCGTCTTCTCCACACTCTGGTTCTGCCATCGGCTGTTGAAATGCAGTAACGGCTTTCGTCAGAGAAGATGATGTTACGCCATTGTCGATTTCGCCAATTCTGTCGCTGAGTGGCCCACTGAAGACGAGCTTGACGGTGTCGAGGAGTAAGAATAGGTCCTCTTGCTGGACGGCGACATCTCATGTTTCTAGCAGCTAGTCGCCGACGAACCGTATCATCACTTATGGGTCGTCCATGTGTTCCAACAGTGTTTCTGGCAGTTTCGGCAGCTGGGGTGAACCGATTCATCAAATGGTGACGAACAATGCCTCTATTCTGTCTAGGGGTAGTGACTTGGGGACTACCACTCCGTGGACGGTCATTTGTGCTGTTTGTTGCATTGTACCGTGTCCGTAGACGTTCAATTGTTCGAACAGCACAGTTGAAGTCGTTGGCAATAACTCTGGCAGATTGCCCAGCATCCAATCGACCAATGGCCTGTTCTCTATGTTGTGGAGTCAGACGTGGCATAGCTTCTGTGTCAACACTGATACTAACACTCTTTAATTTTCTCCGGCCTTTTATACCCATAAAGGAGCATGAATTTCACGAACATTTCAGATTTAAGAAAAATTACCGCCAAGTGTGTCCCACGAGCGGTTTTAGGTACGGTCGCTCTACGATATCAACTGAAAATTATTCAACCGAAAATTTAATTCACAGGTAATTTAATCTTACCTGGTGATGTAATCGTAATACTGATTATATAAAAATCATTAATTAATATTTATTTTGAATTTTGCTAACATTTTGAAAAAGCGACGTTTCTTTTGCGGTTCAGTATATATATAACACTTAAAAACGTCTGTTTTTCAATTTGGTGTCTGTTTTTTAAGTTTACGTCTGTTTGTAAAATTTGTGTCTGTTTTCATATTTTGTGTTTTACTGAATCGTCTGTCTGTTAGTAAAATTTATGTCTGTTTTTAGTTTATCGTCTGTTTTTAATTTTTTGTTAATTTTTGCCCGATCGTCTGTCTGTTAGTAAAATGTATGTCTGTTTTTAGTTTATTGTCTGTTTTTAATTTTTTGTTAATTTTTGCCCGATCGTCTGTCTGTTAGTAAAATGTATGTCTGTTTTTAGTTTATCGTCTGTTTTTAATTTTTTGTTAATTTTTGCCCGATCGTCTGTCTGTTAGTAAAATGTATGTCTGTTTTTAGTTTATCGTCTGTTTTTAATTTTTTGTTAATTTTTGCCCGAATGGCTGCCCATACCTAAGGACCATTCAGCCAAATTTGGTGTAAATTTCCCACATTGTACTTTTCAAAGATGAATTCAGATTGTTTACCTTAAATTTGCTAAATTGATTATTTTTTTATAATAATGGTAATAATGGGCATTTTGGTCAGATGTCAAGACCCCAAGATAAAAGTGTGAAAGGTGATTCCCCAAGGACCATCCCATCAAAGTTTGGTCTCAATTGCCCTAGTATTTTTTGTAATATTGTTTGTTGATATCTCTATTTGTAATAATGGGGGCCGTATTGGTCCAATGTCTTGACCCTCAAACACAAATCTGAAAGTGGAACTTTCTGAGGACCACTCGTCTCAAAGACCTGGAGTGCCACCCAAGATTTGTTTTATTGTTTTTTGGTTAATTTTTTTCATTTATAGTAATTATGGTCAAATTGGTAAGCAACCTGGACCCCCAGCCACAATTTTTTTCTCAACTGTTTCAGAGATGTTTAAATATTCTTTTTTATAAATTGTGTCCAGGGGTCCAGACAGCCAGCCTATATGGCCGCCCGTCTAGACCCCTGGACACAATTTTGAAGGGAGACAACCCAAGAACTATTCCTCCATAGTTTGGTCCCAACAAAGAGAAGACTTTAAAATCTTTTTTTTTATTTCTTGTAATGGCAGTCATAGTCAGAGGTTTCGATCTCCGAAAACATTTTGCAAGGGGACCACCATTCAATCAAAGTTTAGTATCAATTGCCCTACTAGTTACAGGGGAGTAATTTTAAAATATTTTTGATGATTTTTCCGTTTTTAATAACGGTGGCCATGTTGGTTAAGATCTGAACCCCCCGACCTAATTTTGAAGGGGAACTATTCCATCAATTTTTTATCCCAATTACCGCATTTCCTTTAAAGGAGAACATTTTGAAATATTTATTTGTTGATTTTTTTTTTAATTTCTGGTAACGGCGGCCATATTTGTTGTGAGGTTCAGAACCCTGTACTCAAAACTTCAATGAAAGGGACCACCAAAGGACCATTCCATCGAAGTTTTGTCAAAATTGAGTTTTTTTTTCAACATTTTCAATTATTTTTTGTCGATTTCTCTATTTAGTAATGGCGGTCACATTGTTGAGAAGTTTGGACCCCCGAACACAAATTTAAAACTAGAGGCTTTAAAGAGCCTGTATCGCTCACCTGCATTGAACTTTTCAACTTGAGCAGGACTAACTATTTGGCTGGTTTTTATATAGGGTTCTATGTTAAACTAAGTCCGGCTGTGGCAGCCATTATGGTTGACAGTCTAGGTAAATGGACACATTTTAAGGGCCATTGCTACCAAGTCTAGTTCTTATTGGCTTAGTGGTTTCAGACCAGAAGATTTTTGAGTGAATTTCCCATAGGGTCCTATATATGTTAAACTAAATTTGGCTGTGTCAGCCATCTTGGTTCACAGTCCACGAAATCAGACAATTCTGAAAAAGGACCATATAAGGACCATTGCTGCAAAGTCTGGTTCCAATTGGTGCAAAGTCTGGTTCCAATTGGTAAAGTTGTTTCAGACAAGAAGATTTTTCAATGAATTTTCCCATAAGGCCCTATTTTTAACTAAGTTCAGCTGTGGCTGCCATCTTTGTTAACAGTCCAGGTCATCAGACATCCTTCTAATAGAGACCCTCTTAAGGACCATTACTGCCAAGTTTGGTTGCAACTGGCCTTTGGTTTCATAGAAGAAGATTTTTGAAATTCATCCCCCCTTTTTATATTTTTAGTAACAGCAGCTATGTCGGTTGGAAGTCAGGGATGCCGGACATAATTTGGAAAGGGGCCAACCGAAGATTGGTTCAAATTGGCCTAATGGTCTCAGAGAAGATAACGAAAATGTTGAAATTCCCATAGGGTCCAAGGTTAAACTACGTCCGACCATGGCAACCATATGGATGGCGCCCCGGAAAACCGAACATAAATTTTAAAGGGTACCATCTAAGGACCATTCCACTTAAATTTGGTTTAGTTCAGTGGTTTCTGAGGAGTTGATAAAAATGTGAAACGTTTACGACGACAACGGACGCAAAGTGATGAGAATAGCTCACATGGTCTTTTAGGCCCGCTGAGCTTAAAAGAACAACCTAAGGACCATTCCACCAAAAGATCAATTTCCCATATAGTTTCAGGGGAGATTTAAATATTTTTTCTTATTTTTTTACTTTTAGTTGTTGAAGGTCTGGACTCTCTCCACAATTTTAAAAGGGGACAAGCCAAGGACCACCCCATCAAAGTTTGATCCAAATGTTCCAGTAATGTCAGAGAAGAATCTGGCAACAACAAACTGACGACGGAAGTCAGGAATGGGTATGGCTCAAATGGCCCTTTGGGTCAGGGGAGCTAACAATTAGACAGTATAACTCACTGAGAGTCCTATCTGATTCTCTGATTTTTTATTGGAAGTTGACTCAAATTTGACTTTTATCTGACCTTGAATCAGAATTGACCATAAATATTTTAAATTAACTTACCTGATCTTGTTCTTGTGAAAATTGTATACGAGTTGCTTGATATTAAAAGAAAAAAACTTTATCATAATAATAACAATTACAATAATTTCCTAGTGACTTGTTTTTTTTACATTTGAAAATTAAAACATGAAATTTACAACTCTGCTTTCGTTATTTTTTTTTCTATTTTGAATTTTCTTGGCCTTATCAGATTAGTTGGTAGTTAGTCAACTTCTTAAAATTCTACTCAGCACTCAATTTATACACTGTAAATTCAGAAATTATTGCGTGCATTTATTATTGCGATTTTATCATTTTAGACCAAAATGCGATTTTAATTTTTGCGATATTGCAAAAAATCCCACTTCATTCACATAAAAAAATCCAAACTGGGAGTTTATATTATTGCGATTACAGCCTATCGCATTTTTCACAATAATAAAAAAATCGCAATAAATTCCGAATTTACAGTACTCCACTACAAACATGTCGATATATATATAAAATAATAAGTGGTTTATGAGGAATGGGCATTTATCATTTAAACATTTCTTGTAATTAATGAAAAATTCGTAAGGGTTCCGCGGAACCCAGTGTCTCGCCTACTTTTGATGTTGTCTATATTTTCAGTGTGATAGGTGAATGCACATAATAGAATGCAATGTTAAGTCCATTTATACGTAACAAACTGAAAAACAGAAATAAATATTTTACAAAATTTTCTCCTGGATACAATCTTTATATCATAAACAAGCTTCTGTCCAAATTTGGTAAAATTCCTGGATAGTTTAAGAAAGTTATTAAAATTTTAAAAACTTTAACCACAGAGTGAATGTAATGTTTCCTGGCAGAAAAACTAAGTCCATTTATAAGTAAAATACGGAAAAATTTTTTTTTTTTTACTAAATTTACTTCTGGATACTATATTATGATCATAAACAAGCTTCTGTCCAAGTTTGGTACAAATCCAGGATATTTTAAGAAAGTTATTAAAATTTTGAAAACTTTAACCACAGAATGAATGTAATGTTTCCTGGCAGAAAAACTAAGTCCATTTATAAGTAATATACAGAAAAACTGGAATTTTTATTTTACAAAATTTACTTCTGGATACTATCTTATGATCATAAACAAGCTTCTGTCCAAGTTTGGTACAAATCCAGGATATTTTAAGAAAGTTATTAAAATTTTAAAAACTTTAACCACAGAGTGAATGTAATGTTTCCTGGCAGAAAAACTAAGTCCATTTATAAGTAAAATACGGAAAAACTGGAATTTTTTTTTTACAAAATTTCCTTCTGGATACTATCTTATGATCATAAACAAGCCTCTGTCCAAGTTTGGTAGAAATCCAGGATAGTTTAAGAAAGTTATTAAAATTTCAAAAACTTTAACCACAGGGTGAATATTTGTGGACGCCGCCGCCGCCGCCGCCGCCGACGACGGAATGTAGGATCGCTATGTCTCGCTTTTTCGACAAAAGTCGAAGGCTCGACAAAAATGAATCCGCACAAAATTTATACACTCCACTACACACATTTCAGTATAGATATAAAATAATGACGGAAATGGCATTTACTATTTATATATTTCTTGTCATTAAAAAAAATTGAATTCTGAACGTCTTAATTTCAATTTTAGTTTTTTTTTAATTCACTTTCAACATTGAAAACTATGTACAAATTTCATTTTCCCATTAAGTTTTGAGATGTTTGGGATTAGCATCTCTGAGAAACTGGTTTGACAAGTTCAACTTAAGAAGCAGAAGAAAAATAACAAACGGTACAAAAACAAAAAGCCTCCAAACTTTCGGTTTGGGATACTTAATAATAATAAGAAACGAAATAAATACAATAAATCGCCTAGAAATTTGTTCGGGAGACTAAACCTTAGTAAAACAGTTAGTTACATGTAGGGAGTCTCTGTAAGACTACTTACAACCGTTCTTGAATTTCAAAATTTTAGTATTATGATGTTTCGGGTCTTCGCTCATGACAAGGCTATGAGTTATTTCCTAAATCATTTTAAAACTCTTGCTGTTTGAACTTTCTGAAACATTTTTCATATTAACTACTGTAATAAATTTTGGATTCAATTTTCTCCGTTACTAGTCCATTATGTATTTCATTAAAATTTTTTAAAGTGTACCCGCGGCCAAAACAATGTATAGCCACATGGCAAGGCAGTGTCCTAGATTTGTCAACTTTTTGAATCAGGCAATACTTACATGTATGCAACCTGATACAGAATAAGTTTGATGATAAGAATTCCAGGAAAAAGTCGTGTCCAAAAAAGCTTTATGTTTTTACATTTTACTATTTCATAATTTCCAGTGGAAAAATTAAAACCTTTTTTAAATTATAGTATTTTAGTGTTTTTATTTAAAAAGAAAATTTTATACCAGAAAAACCACTTTAAATTTAAATCATATACCTGTACTTTCCATTGGTGAAATAGAAGTGTGACTGAGGCATTTTCCTTTGCTAACAGGTTTTTCATATTTATCTGTAAAAAAAATATTACAGATACGATATCATTTACTTCAGCTCAACTAATAGTTCCATGTTGCCGTTTTAAATGATACATAATGATTTACTAATTTTTCAAACAAAGGAATTTTTTATTCCTTTTTAGCTATCTTTTTGGTTTCTAGCTCATTAATGAGAGTAGATAATTTCATTCACTCTCCACACATGGACAATAGCTTCACAAAAATTTTAAAAAGTACCTCTGTCAGCTTTTCCCCCGGCTGGACTTATTGTGAAATATTAAAACATTCAACGTCAAAGTAAACAAAATCAAAACTACATGTATTTGCTTTACATCATAGTCATTTTACAATTTTCAATAGCAAAAAAAGTAGCTCTATGTTGGAAGGAATTGCAATTTAAAATGTAAGATTTAAAACTTTCAATTTAACACAGAAAGTTATTTTTAAAAATTATTAAATATTTAAAATATTTTTAGAAGAAAATATGTATGTTATAGATTATAATTTCTCCCATGGGTGTACGTATTTTCAGCCCATTGAATAAAAATAATTTAATGCTCTAGAGCAATTAAAAAGTCTCGTGCGGAAACGGAATTTTATTGGTCGTCCTAAAGGTCGCGACCTCGCACTAAACAAATCGTCAAGTGATATCCGGTCGAGCGTAAACGATAACAAAAACAAATGTCGGGGTACAATTAGGGATGACCTAGATTCTTTGGTACAAGCGTATTGGGAGAAACAAATTCTACTTCAATTTCTCGTGAATTACAAGATTTCTACACTCTCGAGAGTTAAAATTAAGATTTAACATGCCTGCCAAGGCTCGCATGTTAAAATCTTAATTTTAACTCTCTCGAGTGTAGAAATCTTGTAATTCACTCGAAACTGAAATAGAATCTATATATATCTTCACCTGTGTGAATACGCTGAAGGCAGGGCAATAGTCGTTTCTGAGTCTCTAGCTTACAGACGAAGATTAACAACAACAACAAAATAGCTTTTTTACATTCCGAATGTTCGATATTTTAAAGAAGTAGGACCATTTCCCCCTGCATTTACTTGACACTTCTATGGCCATTTTCAAAAAGTCGCCTAAAACCTTTCAGAATCTCAGGAGGCATAGCCTGGTATGTGATCTCTAAAGATTATTTAATAATAACTAACATGTAATGGAATGCTTTTGGTTCTTGGCAATATTCCAAAAAGTGGTGCAAATTGACCAAAATCACCTATATAAATACATGACCTTTTTCTGTTGAAAACTAGAACTTATTAATTATTGAGCATAATTTTTTTTCTTTGCTAGCATACAAATTCATTGCATACAATCATTAACAGTACAAGTAAGTAAATATTTAAGATTATAAAATCAATGCTAATGAGTAAAACAAATACACGGGAAAGTGGCACTACTCCTTTAAAATCATGTTACCTTTCGATGAAATAGTATTGCAATAAAGCTCTGAGCACACACTTCCATTAACTGAAAAAAATGTAAAAAGGAACTCATGTTAATTTTGGCTGAATGTATTTTGATACCAATTTTATTTTAGTTAAACGTAAAATTTCAGTATTATTTAATGTTGAATTTTTGGAAATCAGGATCAATTTAGTTGTATGATTTCCAAAAATTCAACCTTAAATCTTAGAAAGTTGAAATTTGAACCACAACTAACATTAAATGTGCCAAGGAGTTAGAATTGTCATGCTATCCCTAGGGGGAGGGGGATCCAGAAAGCCAAAAATCTATTTTCCTCTTACATTATTTGAGAATTGGTATTTAATTAGCACTATCTGAGTTGTTTCGAGTTTTTGATATCTTCCCTTAGGTCAGAATTAAGAGCCTAAATGTATTTTGAGTTATCTAATAATTAGTGAAATCTTATGAACAGCCAGGGATATGAAGTGGGCATATTGATTAGAGGTCCAGTAAGCGAAAAAATTGAGTTTATTCCCCCTACACCGTTTTAGATAAAGATTAGGAATATGGATATTTACCCTGAGGCCAGAAATACTTGTGAAATGTAGTTAGAGTTATCCAGTAACTAGTGAAAATGTCTAAATTGCTAGGTGTAGAAAGTTGAAACTTGAATCAACTCACAGTGTATATGCCAACTTGACCAATGGCTTCAGAATTATCATGCAACACTGGGTGAATATTCCTTATTTCACAATTTAACATGCAGTGCGTTCTGACGTCTCACAGCTCCAGCCGATTCTAAAACACGTGGTTTCAGTCGCTTAGACTAAGGTATCACCTCTTTTAGATTTGGAGGTGTTATTTTGAGGATTGTATTGGTATATGTAGATCAGTGATGGCTTCAAATTACGTTCGAAGCTAATGCTCTAGTTTTTTACTGTCAAGCAGTAATATGTTAAATCCACCACTTGCCAATCTGAGGAGTGAGTGTCTAAGTGGCACATTATCAAATATTTTTCATACACAAATCAACATTACTTTCATTTAACTGTTGATTTATCCACATTTAATAAATAATTAGTTTATTATTATTATTCGCCACATTTGGACCATTCTTGTCGGGATATTAACATATTTCGAAACTTAAATGTTTGAAACCCCAAGTTGATACAAGTGCTGGAGGTTCCCGATTTAACTACAGAAAAAAATTATCTTCCTTTTGTGCACCTGTTGAATTCAAATTGTGTTAAAAATTTTTATCTTATATGTATCAATCTTTAGCTCAACAGTGGAGTTTAAGACCATGTTTATTCAAATCTTTCTTTTTAACCTTAGCATCTTAACAAAGCTCAACAGTGGAGTTTAAGACCATGTTTATTCAAATCTTTCTTTTAAATCTTAGCATCTTAACAAAACTATTATCGATTCAGTATTTTCTTTTGACTGTTGATAAAATACATTTTACCTTATTTCCATTTAAAATGTTATGGTGTTTTATGTTTGCTTTCGTTCAATTGGAGTACCTCTCGTGTTAATCATAGCCTTTACAGAACTTGTCAATTCATGTCGCCGATAAATAGTTGTATTAAGGATGCTCGCTGGTCATGTTTTGGTCTTTTTGTCAGATTTTCGGAATCCTCGGGTTTTATCCATTTCTTAAACATGAAATTTTTTGCCCATGAACCCCTACTTTTTCTTTTATAATTCAATCATATATACCTTAAAATGGTATTTGAAAAAATTTTATGAAATCTTTTTTATTTTTTCATACATTTTTGAGAGACTGAAGTTGTCAATGCAAAGACAATGAAAAATCCAGAGAAAACCCATTTCCTGCTAATTTTCAAGGCCTTATAGCTCTAAAATAAGCACATGAACCTATATTTTTTTCTTGCTTATTTGTTTACTATTCATATGTTCTCTCAAACTAAAACACCTTTTTCAAATCCTATTTATTTCCTATTGGACCAGCGATCATCCTTAAAGCTTCAGTCAACACAACTCTAACAAATCATTCAACTAAAGGTAGAAAATTTTAAAATTTTACGAAGGTTGGAAAGCAAGTTTGTGTTTTGTAAGTCATATCCGGGTACAATTATAAGGTGAAGTATGGTATTTCCTTTTAATAAAACACAAACATTTTTGACAATAATATATGCCCTAAATTGATTAATTGTATATTGGTAGTTAATCTTACCTTTAGCTGTTTTTTTTCTCTTAAGAATTTTAATAATCAAGCGAATGATGACTATTAGTAGAATAACCACAATAAATGCAAACATTCCAATTAATACATACAACCATTTTTCTCTGTCTGAGTCACCTGTATAAAATATACTGTATAAATCAAATCTGGAGGGGTTTACGTTTTATGTTTTATTCAAAACCTACGTTACATGTATTTCAAGTACAAATTACTTGTGCAAAGAGGCTGTTATTCTATTTAAACATTACGATTCCAAACATCTGTAGTCTGCTGTTTTAATTATCAGGGCCCAGTTGTTCAAACGTTAACCACAATTTTCAGTTTCAAATTTTCGCTTCTTTGATTATGTCTGAGGACTGAAAGTTTTCTGAAGGGTTAATCCTATGACTTTGTGTGTGCACGCAAAATTCTGTAAAGGTAAAGGAATATTACTTTACAATCGAAATAATTGAAAGTGAAAAAAGTGATTAACTTCTGAACAACTGGGCCCAGCAGTTAGTTGTTTATGTTTTCATATTTACAATTTACAGTTTTCATTTACTTTTTTTCACAACAAAATTTACCCAGACTTTACTCTCAAAGTTTTCAGAATCTAAAAAATACATAAATCAGTAGCCACAATTATTTTTTTCTTAAAGAGAATCATGTCAAGTAAGAAATTATAACTTATGCTTTTGTTATATTCATATAGAATTCTTGGCATCTTTGACACAATGTAATAAATCTGACTTTGACTTCAAACTCAAAAGCATATCTACCATATAATAAAGGTGATTTATCTAAAAGTTCGACTTGTATGAATGTATAGGGAGTGTATATAATCTTCCAATTATAAATAACTCTTGCATAGTCCTCAGTGTTTTTTCATCTAAGGTCCTGCATAAATCTTTTTTAAAAAATAATCAAGAATGAAGTGTAGTCCTAAAAATATTGGGTGGTCCCAACACCTAAAGAGGATATGACAACCACTGATTCCAAAATAATTCGTGTTTGGGACTCGGAGATCATTTGGATACTCAGGTAAAACACAATATTGTCTGCATAACAATGAATGGTTAGATTCCTACAGACTGATAAAATGATTAATCCAATAAAAGTTTAGTCCGTAAAATGATCTTCGAATTCATTTAAAATAAAGGCACTATTCAGTTTCCGAGATCATTTTTAATATTATGACCAATTAAAAATAAGGAATGTCCCCTAGTCTTCCAACCAAGTTATTTCCATAAATACCAAGTTTCAGTTTATTTGTCTACAGTTTCAGAGCACAAGATTTTTTAAAGTTGAAAAAAGAGAAATAGGATTTGTTTATGTTACAAAATATGAAAACTTTAGAAGGTACTCTTCAACCTTTTGGATAGTTGTTTTGGTTTTTACTATTTTAGGCCTTGAGCAATGATGAGCCATAAATCGACGAAATGTGCACATCTTTTGCATCAAAATTTGTATCAAAGAATTATATTGTTACCATGTATCAGTTCTTTTGGCTACCTAATTTCAGAGAAGAAGAATTTGTGAATATGACCAATGAGAAATGGATGGATGGATGGATGAATTATTGTTTAACGTCCAGTGGCAACCAGGTGCATATCAGGACGAGAAAACGTTGATATGATTATGAATATGATCCCTGCTTTGTACTAGACCGACACGCTAAGTCGGATTTTTAATGTGCTAGCTCACGAGGTAACTGTCCCCAGGAAGACATATCATCTCACTCGGACACATTATACTGACTCCAAGCCGACCAGTCTTTGCTCTTACTCCTATATGCTGCGTGCTTGGTGGAGAAGCAGCAAATACTAATTTTAATGTCTTTGGTTTGACCCGGCCGGGGATCGAACCCGCGACCTTCCGCACTCGGGGCAAGCACGCTACCACGAGACCACCGAGGCGGTAATGAGAAATGGGATTTGTTCACAATTTGTTTGCTGTCAGATGGAGAAAAAATATTAAAGGTGTATCAAGCTCCTTCCATACATGCTTCATACCAAGTATCAGTTCATTTGGACGTATGGTTTAAGAATGTTTTTAAATACATGTATGAATAATGAGAAATACGATTTGTTCATGGCAGCCATCCAATTTTTCCGATCGAAAAATAATGCAACATTTATGAAGTTGCTTCAAAAGATGCTTCAGATCTAGTTTCAGTTCATTGACCTATACAGTTTCAGAACACAAGATTTCTTTACATTTGACCAAGGAGAAATACGATTTGGTCATGGCAGCCATGTCAGTAGTCCCATAGGGAAAACATATGCAAAATCTATGAAGGTCCTTCCAAAGATGCCTTATACGAAATTTCCGTTCATTTCACTATATGGTTTCAGATGAGATTTTTAAAATTTGACCAGTTCAGTTGGCTAAACCATTTCAGAGGAGAAGAATGTTTTAATTTTACATTGAGAAATACTACTTGTTCATGGCGGCCATGCTGTTGTCCAATCGGAAAAAATAGCTTGATAAAGGTCCTTCCACAGATGCATTATACCAAGTTTCATTTCATTTGGGTATACAGGAGAAGAATTTATAAATTTGACCAATGAGAAAATAGGATTTGTTCCTAGGGGCCATCTTAGTTGTCCATTCGGGACAACATATGCAGAATGAAGATGCTTTAATCGATACTTCATACAAAGATTCAGTTCATTTGAGTTTCAGAGGAGAAGACTAAAATATGAAGGGTTTACGGAAGGACGACGGACGGACAGATGCTTACAAAATCCTTTGTACTGGGTGAGATAAAAAGCTTTACAAATCGATCGTTGTCAGCTATTAAAGGTCTCGGTAATACTAATAAATCGTTCAAACTAAAAAACATCCAGAAACCATCATACGTGTGTATCTATACATAGACTGACAATTTTTTCCCTTAAGACCACATACCTTTCGTGCTGACAGTTATACTTTGTGTGGCTGAACTATCACCAATATTATTTGTAGCACAGACTCGAATTTCATACAAACATCCCTGTTCTAAATTAGCCAAAAGATGATACTGGGGATCCTTTTCTGATCCTTGAAGAATAGCTTCGACCCTATTCCAGTTTCCACTAACTCTGAACTCAATATAGAACTTGAGGCCAGTGCCCACAAACATATATGCAAACCATTTCAAGTGAACGTTTGTAGTTGTGGTATCAATCACATGTAAATATCTTGGCCTTCCAGGTGGACCTGAAAACAAGAAGTTTGTGTTCATATATACATATAAAGGCAATTTTGATCATTTCAATATTCAAGAAATCTTGAATGAGATTTAATGACAAATTAAAAAATAAATTCTTTGAAAACAATTTTGATGCACAAGATGTGCATATTTCATCGAACCAAAACAATAATCCAAAAGGTACAAGAGGAAAATAAAAAATTCCAAAATAACCAAAAGGGTTGTACCAAAACAATTGAAGGACAGTGCTATAAAAGTGCTATAAAAGGAGTATAAAGTCATTTGTCCTCTAACTAAATGAAAAAAAAACATGTGTTGCAGTCTGTCTCTAAGTTACGAGACATTGAATAGTAACAATCGGTAAACGAAGCGATCTACTTTTATAGTGGATTTTGCCGAGTTTTCTGGGATGCTGAATTGTGTTGCAATAATGTAGCTTCCGTGGCTGATTCTGATCTCAGTAGATAACATAATTTATCTCAAACGCTACATTGTTGTAGCTAGGGGTCCATAAGACTTTAATATTTAACATAACGCACAAATGGATACCCGCTGGTAGGCAAAATTTAAAAATCACTACCCTGGATAGATCCTATGGAAGAGAATTTGAGTTCCAGCTACAAAAAAATACATTGATTCTGATGTCGTTGGAGATATAGCTTAAACAATGTAGCTCCTGTGATATATATAAACCTTCGCAAATAACAGAATCTACCACAAGATCTAAATTATGGTAGCTGGGGGTCTCAAAGACTTTAATACGTGACATCATGCACAAGCAGATAAATCAAAGTGATGGAAATCACCATTGGAAAGATTGCAACTGTGGTTGTGTATAATTTCAAATAGAACTAGGTGGAACTGTTTTGCAAACCAAAACATATGTTTCCCCTTCACTTTATTCTAGATCAATCTTTATCTGTAGGACAAAAATAATAATTTTGTGACCTTGGGGTCAAACGACATCCCCTGGTAATACACCTACATACCAAAGGGTATAAGCCTAGGTCAAAAGACAAAAAAAGTAATTGCCCGGACAAGTTTCGCTGAGAAGAATAAGAAGAACTAGAATTGCAATTGCACCCACGCAACCATTTTGAAAAATTGTATTTTGATGATTTAGATTACCCCGGTAGATATCAATTTTCATTTAAATAGGACAATGTTCATTTTTCCGTAAACGTATACAATCGATCGCATTTTTTTCCATGAACATGTTCTACTACTCATACTTTAGAGAAGTACAAAGTTTCATGAAATTCTATGGTGCAGTTTTGAGATAGGAAAGACTTCAAAAATATTCATACATTTTCCGTTTCTATAGCAATGGCGGCCATTTTGAAAATTTTTAATGTTACATGCACAAGATTTTGTGATCATCATTATTGTGAAGTTTCATAAAGATTGTTCCAGTCTTCTCTGAGAACTCGTGTGGACAAAATTAGGTAGAAGAACAAAAAACCCATAGATACCAAGGGGAGACATAATTTTATCATAGATATTATTTCTGCTATGTGGGATCAATTACAGTGAGTATTCGTTTTCTGAAGATAATTTTCAATAAGAGTTCAATGTGTTTAAGTTATACATTTTACTAAATTATGTTATTGGACTGTAAGTTTACTTGAAATGACTTTAAAAAATTAGATTCACGTGCATGTCTGAGATAATCGTAAGGTTTTTCTCCAATATCTGTCCATTAAAGAAATAATCGTGACATTAGTAAATGCACAATTAATTCTGACATGTTCTCAAGAACGGATGATTACCCGCTAACCCTATTATACGTGAATGGAACAGAGGGTAAACAATCAAAATGGCTGTATTTTCAAAACATGGATGGAAATGTGTCAAAAATGTTAGTTTTAATGTATTTGGGACCAGGGCTCAGCGGCCTACGTAAGGATGACAGGGAGAAATGACTTTTTTCCCTGAAGCTAACAAAAAGTGGAGGGACACAGGGAGAAGTCATTATGTGACGTTCCAAAGCACAAATCGGCACTGATTATGTTTTTATTTGAAGAGCTAGTCTTATTCTAATGTTTTTTAAAGAAATTAAGAGTCATCCCCTGATTTACAGTTCAACTAGATTGAGGCAAATTTAACTTGCATGCCTTCTAAGCCAGTCTACAAAATGTGTACAACAGAGTCAACATAAAGAAGTTCATAAAATCGAATCATTACTTCATTCACAGTATCTCTCTCATTGTTTTTAAATAATTGTTATTCCGGTCCGACTTACCTTGGTCTGAGTTGTCAGCAGGCCGAGTAAATTTACCGATATTTTTTTTATTGAATTATTTCCCTTTTATTACCGATTGAAAAAAAATGGCGGCATGGATTTTATTTTCACTACACGAGTCGGACTTTCCTTAAAATATCGGCTGTCATATTCGCGATTTGGACCATTGAAATAGATCAGGCGAGTAATTAAAGGTATGGTCAACTCAAACTTCGCTTTTGTAGTTTTGACAAAAGTTTTATTTGAGTTTTATTTCATCGCCGGGGCTCCAGGTTGACAATACAAGTCTGTAATACATAGAGAAAAGATTAAACATTCATTCTTGCTTTTCAAATTTCAACTCCAAATGAAACGCAGCAATCGGAGATTGCACATCCCCCCGCTCCCAGCAAAGTCGGAATGCACAAAGTCTGAACCCCTCATAATTTCAAATTGCATAAATAGAGAAAAAGTTTGACACTGATCTTTGGATATCAAGAAACAACACAGAAATATGAAATTGGACTTCTACTGCTCGGACAAAGTCGAATGCAAAAGTTTTAAGATGGATAAAATTGAAATGGCCTACATCAAATGAATGTAAGTCTTAACTTGTCATGTCCATTAAATATATATATTGTTTAGGGGTGGGGATCTAAAATGTTTGTGAGAAAACTTGCTTCCAGCTAAGCCTAAATACATAAATTGTGAAAGCTATAAAACTTTAAAACTTCAAATTGCATAAATAGTGAAAAAAAGTCTGAAACTGATTGGTATCATTTTGGTTCCAGAAGAAAAGAGCTGGAAAAAATATAAATGTTTACTATAGATTTCACAAAATACACAACACCAATATTAAACATTTTAAAATATCTGAACTGATCTTTTAATAACGAATACAAGTAGCTATGGTTAAGGGTTGGGCATCTCATTTAGAGATAACTTGTAATTTTCTAAATAAGTGGGGTGGGGCCGACCCCCGGGATGACCATTAAACTGGTCTTGTCATGCCCACTAAGAATATATATGGTTTAGGGGTGGGGATCTCAACTGTTTTTGAGATAACTTGTAATTTTGTAAATGAGGGGGGTGGGGCCGACCCCCGGGGATGACCATTCAACTGGTCTTGTCATGCCCACTAAGAATATATATGGTTTAGGGGTGGGGATCTCAACTGTTTTTGAGATAACTTGTAATTTTGTAAATGAGGGGGGTGGGGCCGACCCCCCGGGGATGACCATTCAACTGGTCTTGTCATGCCCACTAAGAATATATATGGTTTAGGGGTGGGGATCTCAACTGTTTTAGAGATAACTTGTAATTTTCTAAATTAGGGGGGTGGGGCCGACCCCCGGGGATGACCATTAAACTTGTCTTGTCATGCCCACTAAGAATATATATGGTTTAGGGGTGGGGATCTTAACTGTTTTTGAGATATCTTGTAATTTTCCAAATGAGGGGGGTGGGGCTGACCCCCGGGGGTGACCATGTAACTCGTCTTTAAATGTGGAATAAAAATATATATGGTTAAGGGGTGGGGATATGAACTGATCTTACCATATTTTGAGATTTTACATATTAGGGTGTAGCCCCACCCCCCGGGCAAAAATCAAAATTCCGAAACCTTTGGCACAGACAACTCTTCAAGTGTTACTAGTGTACCTAATTTCATGTTTCTATCTTCTACGGTGTAGGAGGAGTTCTTGGACAATCGTTTTTAGACATTTTTTAACTCCTTAGGGCATTGCCCCTAGGGGCGGGACCAAAATTTTGATACCCTCTTTCAACTTGGGAAAGGCAATATAAGTAGTGACATAAGTTCCAATATCCTAGCTTTAACACTTTTGGAGATATCTCCATTTATTGGATATCGCGAAATTCGTTTTTCGCTCATAATTTGGCCCCAAGGGGTCGAATTCCAATTTTAAGGGGTCTATTCCCTAGTGGGTCATATACTCTTCCATGATGCCAAATTTCAAGTTTCTATCTTTTACCGTTTCAGAGATATGCCTTGCCACTACAGACGTACGTACGGACGGACTGTATTACATGATCCCCCCGCTTTCGCTAAGCGGGGGGATAATAATCCAACTTCCCAGTTTATCTAGATAAACGATTATGTAAATCACGCACACAGATGTTTTTCTACACCTTGTCAAGGCGCATGCACAGGGATTCCCGGGGTTGTTTTTGGGTTCCCGAAATAACTATATATCCATTCTACTATTAAATTCTTGGTCCGTTTCACTGTTAATATTTTGAAATTGTGGTATACATAATTATCAATGGAAATTTAAGCAGAGGTTTGGCGGATTGATTTTTTATAATAAACAATTCAAATGAGTAACTTAAATGCATACAGCACGTTTCTCAGACCGAAATACAAAATGGCTGAAAGTTCAAAACATGCATAATTTAAAAGGGTCAATCCTAAAAGAATATTAGTTAACATTTATAAAAGCAACATAATACTTTTTATTAATCGATAATCTTTAAAATAAAACTATGAATGTAAAAGCCTTCTATATCTGTATATACATCTATGCACTCAGTGGAAATGTAACTGGAAGCTGTATCTGCGTAGATTTGTTTTGATATAATCATCCGCCGCACGTCATGTCTTCGAAATAATGTTTGGAAATTCATTTTATTTTCTTGGAAATTTCGGTTAATAACAAAGATTATGTTAATTAAAAATATTAGTTCAGATATTATCAACAAGAATAAAGCAAGAATAAAGTACTAGTAATTTAAAAAAATGCTGTCATCATTGGAACTACATTTTATGTACTGTCTGATGGTATCGAAAAGGCCACTTCCAGTTTTGGTTGCCGATGGCATAGGAACGATTTGCAATCTTTCCAAAAATTACAGTAAGTTTTACGCATGATATTTATGAATACGTCTAAGGAACAAAGAGTACAAATATACCTAAGAAGCAAGCAAAAAAAAAAGCAATCCATTAGATGGACAAACCCGGGAAGACAAATGAACACCCACAAGCACAACAAACAAAATCCGGTGGTAGTCACAAATCGTTTGAGGTATATACAGAAATATTTAGCCATATTCAATGGGTCAGTCAAGTAACCGGAAGCAAAATGGAGCGTTTCTTTTGGCATGTTATTAGTTAAAGCTAGGAATTGTATATACTAAATGTTGTCATACATTAAATGCAAAAATTAGCGTAGGTCGAAAATGGCCCTTATAACAATCCGTCATTTTTTATTCAAACAAATTGCACTAATCACTGCTGAGATTTAAAGAATTTCAGTTACAAGCGTGATGACGAAAGACTGATTTAAAAAAGCTAGAAAATCACTCCAAAAACATGGCATATGAGACCTATGCTAACTGATAAAAATCCAGTGTACTTACATGTATATGGAAAAGTCTGTGATAAATCAACATTTTTATGAGTATAAATCTCACCAGTTCTAAATGAATACAATTACATGAGGTCAAATAATTTAAAACACAAAGAATGCATAACACAAGGAATTTTCTGCAACCTATAACAAAAAAGATCTTTTCTGAATTAGCTAGACAGTTGAGTGGTCCAGATTTTTTGCCATAACGACTAAATGCATGATGACAAGCATGATAATACTGAGTTTGTGAGTTCGAATCCAACTGGTGGCGAGATTTATAAAGACTCAGACAAAGAATTTAATTTTTCTCGCCAGAGGTCGGTGGTACTCTCTGGGCATGTTTCTTTGTTTCCTCGAACTGATTCATGGTTTAAAAGGTGCAAAATATTGAATTTCTTAATGTATATAGAAGAAAATTATTTACATTTATTATGCCATAGTAAATAAATAATAGAAAATCAAGGGCTAAAACATGATATAGACGGATACATATGACTGTGATAAGTAAATACATAGGTCTTGCAGCACTACGTGTATCAACAATCTTTTTACAGCATTTTATTTCTTCGAAAAGCTGATTTCATTTTACTACATGCAGTAAACAACTAAAATAATTTTGGCCATTGTTATTACGAGAGGTACTATTGTAATACATGTATTGTTTTGGTCTTGTCATCGTTGTTCTCAGGAGTTTGTCAGTTGTTTGGGTTATTCTCTCATTCGAATATCCTTTTGGTATTTCTTGACTTTACTTATTATATTCAAATGAATACTTATCTTAAAGTCGCTTGTATAATTAATATATTCATTTAAAATAAACTCACAAAGGAGTTGTACTGAGAGCAGATATAGATATGCATCTGTTGTAGCACTGAACTTCATTTTCCTCATTTGTATCTGTTAAATAATGATTGTTGTTGTCCCAGGCACAATGTGGATCTTTCACACATGTATCAATCCACTTGTACTTTTCACAGTTGACCACCTTGATTTGTCTTACGGAATTATCTGTAGCAACGTACACATAATCACCCTACGATACAAAGCACAGTAAGATTAACATCTTTAAATCAATCATATCAGTGTTCAATTATCTTCGAATCAGAGGCAGCAACTGCCCTAAAAAAGAGCACCGAGACATTTTTTTATTATGAGTGCAAGGTTAATAATTTGTAGTGTAACAGTGGTTTGATTCCGCCAGTGTACTTTATCCGGCGGATGAAAACCCCTAGTGTTTTTTATCCACCAACAAAATATCCCTAGGTTTTTTCTCGGGATCCAGTGTAAAATATCCATCACACATCCTAATATTCTAAAGAGGATTTTTTTGAAGGGGAACTAGATAAAAAATGGGGCTTGGTATTTTTTGGGGGTATTTGAATATACTGAAACTTGCATAAATGATTTATGTGATAAATGGACAAAATAAAGTAGTGTTTTTTATCCAGGAATGATTACACTAGTGATTTGGAACCAGGAATGATTACACTAGTGATTTGGAACCAGGAATGATTACAATAGTGATTTGTAACCAGGAATGATTACACTAGTGCTTTAGATCCAGACAATGATGAAGTGTTTAAGTACTCATTTTAAATAAGTGAGGGGGTGAGTTATTTTAGAAAAAATATCCTGACCCTGATTTTGGTAAAAAAAAATATTTCTGGTCTGCACTTGTATTGAAAAAAATCATCTGTCTCGCATTCGACAATTAAAAAAAAGAAATTTTCTACATTGAACGTATAGGGAACATAAGAAAGACTTGTATTCTCTCCACCGCAACATCTCCTGATTTAATTGTTATAACTTTATCAGGTGAAATCAAAAATAAGGTATTTCAAATATATTGAACAATGGAATATTCATAAATAGTGAATGCATATCAAAATATAAATATTTAAACACTTAGATAATCAAAGCTTCTTAATATCTTAGTTTGTTTTAAACCCAATCAAACTTATAAATAACATCTTATTAAGAAAAATGAATCCGAACCTATTAAAGGGAGATAATGCTAATCCACACAAATCACATTTATAAAATACACAGCGACATGTAAATAACCACCCATAGTTCAAAATGTGACAGGAATATACTAGGTAATTTCATCCTATTTACAATAAAGTATCTACGTATTAAAACAATAAATTTACTATTAATTGTGAGTTCAATTTAAATTTTAATATGTTTCCCATGTAAATTTAAAGAAAAGATATTGAAAAATAATATAAATTACAAATTTTAATAACATACTGAACGCATTTTAAAATAAAAAAGGTTTACAGTTAGATAACTAATGCCCATTTATATTTTTATTTGTATTAAAGGTTTCAACTTATTTTAAACATCTTATTCAGAAAAAAATATTAAACTCATTAAAATATATATTGCGAGGTCAATGAAGTATGAAAAGAAAGTAAACAACAAACCGGTGTAATGTAAACAAAACAACGAAATCAATATCGACGTTTTCACACTATTTACATCCAATATTCCCTAGTGAAAAACAGTTACACGGAATAAATACACGGCGGAATGAAATTACGCTTACAGTAGCGTTCTGGTTTGGTCATGACTTTACTTGATAAATATTAGTCCAGAAAAAAGACCTCAAACGAATCTGAATTCTTACAATTACCTGTTTAAATTTAATACTACAGGTCAAGACAAATTTTCCTAAAATTCAAATTTCTTCATGGTTGCAAAACAAAAACAGAAGACCCTATTGTTAAAACAGTGGCTTCTATCACAATATCAACACTCAAAATTAGAATAGATATTCGCAATAAGTTACTGTTAGTAGTTAAATTTAAATAGACTATGTAATTCATGTTGGTAGGAACATCACAAAAACACACTGTAATATCATTCGTAGACTAATAAATGTACACACGGACAACGGAAAATATTCTCTTAAAATCTTATTTTCAAAAATAAATTTCTCATGCATTTACTAGTTTATCAAATAAATATGAATGACGAAAAGATAAAACATAAATATGAATGGTGAAAGATAAAAAATAAACATGAATGGTGAAAGATAAAAAATAAACATGAATGGTGAAAAGAAAATCATCAGTTTTAATTGGTTATACATTGTACATACATGGTGTTTGATTGACCAGATAGGCTGCTGCACATCCTCAAGGGTGAAGTTCGTTGAGATGTAGCTAGATTCATTCTTTGAAAATATTTTATAAATAGTTCCTCTGTCTGTAATGTAAATTATTTATTATTGCACATTAGGCAATGCTATAGCAACGCATAGTTACGGGTTCATGTGCTTCGGTTTTTTAACGAAAAAGAGAATAGATAGTAAAAATACATGTGTACTTAGTAGTGTATAGAAAATCGCATGAATCCGAGTTGAATGAGATAAGGTATTTGAACAGTTAAGAATCCCATGTAATTCAATGCTCTTTCAAAGACTGGGAACATTACAAACCCGTGACAGTCAAATAATATCGATAAGTCGACCATAGAACAAGAGTTTTGATTTGGTTGGTTTTCCTTACCATCCCGTTATCAAAATTTAATGTTAAATTTGTGACAAGCAGTTTCTATCTCGTGCATAGATGGTTTTGGCAATATCTGTTTGGTCATTTTGAAATTTTGAAAGTTTAAGAAGTTTTCACTCACTAGATGCTGCATAAAACACAAGTTCTGTTATGTTGTTATGTAACTCAAGACGTTGGAGATCCTCATTTTCCAAGATAAATATTGGCTTTCCATATAAAGGTTGAACTGTCTGATGCATCAATGGATGATCAACAATAAACTGCAGGACATCGTTGGGTACAGACAAGGAATTATTTGTGCACTGAAATAATATAATTTATATCAAGATCATTGACAATTATTGACTGAGCTACATATACATTTGATTAGTCTTTAGCATGAAAAGATTGTTTTAACTTCATGTTACTGAGGATACCTTAGAAACGGCTCGGTTGCCGTTATTTCGGTGAAGGAGTAAATCTTATAATCAATATAATAAAAAGTTCTAAACTATTTACATAATAAACGTTTTTAATAAGATTTCCCAAGAGAAGGGAACTTATTGGTTTATAAAATTCGCTACATTTTTTATACTAATGGATTTAAATATGGATAATCTTGAAAACTAATTAAATAATCATGAACCATAGACAAAATACTTTGATTTTAGCTGAACTAATACTTAAAATAATCTACCTGTCCTGGTCTCGGTGAAGGGACGGTTGTTGCTTCTTTCCAAAAACTATCTGAATTTGCTTGTTCTTTGAAAGAGCCTTCTAAAACGCTTTTGACATCCGATACATGAAATGCACATATTGCTGAAACTGAAAATCGAGATGTTCTGAAATAGAGCAAAGGAAAAAAACGTAGTTTAAATACCATAGATAGTTGTAAGATTCGTACTCGGAACTGATTCCTGTAAGTAAACAAATTTTTTTCAGGACTGAGCAGTCCAATACAAATTAAATGACCTATGTAACTCCTGGTCAGTGATTTCAATTAGTTAACGGCAGTCAAACTATATCATTTTGTTCTTTATTTATGTATTTTAAGTATCTTAACTTGTCCTAAGAATCAAGCTCAATATATGATATAGTAAATTTTATTTCGGCATTTTGTGATACATTTTAATAGTATCTTTAGTGTTCCGTTTCTGTGTTACATGTACCAATCGATTTGGATATACCAGTTTAGAAATCTCTAAACTAAGCATAAAAAATTCTACATCACCAATAATGTACTTTCAGTAGTAGTAGTCTTTACTCTTCCTTGTTTCGAACCTGAATGGCATATATTTATACAGACTGTAAATGGTTCATATTGACGACAAAACTTAAATATACTCCAGTGTAACTCATAATTTAAACATTATAACGTTGAAATAACGGTAATAAATATACATTTATGAATTTCTAAATTCTGATCCTGGGTTGTAGTCCTAATGATATAAATATTACCCCTTATTTCCTTTCATTTCAAATGCATTTTTAAGTTAAAGCTACCTATAACTGAAAAAACTTACCCAGCGGTAAACAGCCCATAGAAGACACTGTCTCTTATGACTACATCCTCTATAAGAATATATAATTTGTATATCTGTTAATACAAAACTCAATTCGCGTTTACTTTTGAGAAACAGAAATTCATTAAATTCAAAAGAAAATTATTTTTTTTTTTTATGAATTGTTTACTGTTTTAATTTAGAACGTTGTACGGAGGTTTTTCCAACAAACCACTTTTCCAAACTATATAACATGAAGGAATGTAAAGAAAATATTTAAGTTTCAAACTTCCCCCTTATCTATCCTGACACTCTAGTGTAAGGCCAAGTGATGTAAGTGGCTCCAGAAGGGTACGCATATCCCGCGTCATTAGTGGCATCCGTAGAGCCCAGTTATAAAATCAAATGGTAACTTAACAATATAGTATTGAAGTCCGTAGATGACTATGTCATATACCATATACCATATTAATAAACAAAATTTTGAACTTTACAAGCAAATTTCAAAAAAAAATCTTTAAAACCAGACTACTGCAAGAAATCACTCATACAGAATCTGACAAAAGTTTTTTACAATTTACAATACTCGGAATATCAATTCCAACAAGAATTGTTTTAGCGACAATAGAACAAAAAGTATATACGGCATTTTAGAGATGAACGACTTTAGATTCCACGCAAATATGTTATCTTCATAAAACTTCTTTAAAACACAACAGCAATATATCCCAAAAATTTATGAAATGGTCAGGATTAACAGGCCATAATAGTGTTGTTTATCATTCAGATAATACAAAAAGATCAAAGACAGTGAAATAAAATTCTTCCAAGGAACGGAAAACTACAGGAGATATGTACATACGCATAACGTCAAAATATGTAGGAAATTCTCCGGGAATAGAACACTTAAGTCTTGCTTTCTGGTAAGTTGTCCATTTGTCTCTCAGTAAGGAACTTCCTCCTTGGTCTTTCTTAAAATATATGATTGCAAAACATAATGCTATCGATCTATATCTGATTCTATTAACATAAAATATATACATTTAAATCAAAACATCTTATTCATGAGAAAACAATACTTTAGTCATTTTTTATAGATTTTTGTTTAAATTAACAGAAACAAATAAAAACATATAATATGTGTCTATGATATTGAAACTGTGAATATCTTTTAGAAATGTAAATGACAATAGGCTGTCAAGAAACTGCATAAAAGGTAACTAAATGTGAGGAGGCAGGTAACACTTTGTAGCTGTGTTTGTTTGAACCACTCAATAAAGTCTTAACCTAAAAATGATCATATTTACAGTTAATGTTTCTTATGTGAAGTGATATTAAAAAGAAGTTTATATTCTTTACATGTAGCACCAAATAATAACTTTATACAAATTTTATGAATGAAATGGTCCATGATACATGTACACTTCCATAGGCCTTTATAAAAAATCTGGGGAGAGATGTACATGTACGTTTAGCTCTACTCGCCAGTGTATTTGATAGAGGCCATTTAAGATTTAGTTTAAAACTAATAGCCTTTTTTTTCAATCTTAGTAGAGAAAAGCAATACATGCATTTTCAAGCATCAAAATAATGGAAAGGTTCTGGCATTCAACAGGATCTTTGCAGTGAGACCAGTAATATTTGACCAAAACAGTATGAAAAATAAAGAACCAAAAAAATAAATAAAACACATTCTTGAAAAATGTTAGGACTTATACATATTTATGAGATTATTATTTATATTTATAAACTCAGAAGACATTAAACTTTTTTTTAATACAATGAATTAGTCTTATTCTGAAAACTGTCTTTGTTCGCTGTAAATGACTTCTTTCTTTACCTTACAGACTTTTGCCACCCTTGGATACCGTCTGTACTCAGCAGGATCAACCTCTATAGCAATTTCTCGAAAGAAGAAAAACACTTCATCGTCGATCTCGAACGATCCAGCAAACTGTGGGTCTAAAAATGTTCAACAAATTGCGATGTTAGACAAAAAATAGAATATTTTGTACGTGTTCTCACTAAGTCTAAATTATCTCCTTCGTATGCTAAATTTCAATATAACTGAATCTCAAATTTAAGATATTACAATTTTCGTATTTTGAATCTCGTATGATACTTCTGGGATTTCGTACTCACATGTCCGACTTAATATCAAATCATTTAGATATACATAAATGTAAAATTTGTAGTTTCATTGATAAATAGCATGTAAGCTTTGAATAAATTGGAATAAAAACTTTTATCTTTTATAATGGAAATCAATGTTGAAATCTGAGGATTCTGCATTGCTTACACCTCAATGCTTTTTACCCTATGAGGTGACAAAATTTCCTGTATATTACTTCCTATTTATTCTAGAACAATTCACCTGTGATGATATTGTTTTGCATTTTTATGTATATTTAAATATAAACTCATAAATGTTAGGACTTTATAAAAATTCAACTTTAAAAATCCCACATTGACTCTAACATGTTATTGAAATCAATGTTTTGTTCAGTTTAAATTTGATACTAACAATGATTTGATTATTCATATGTTTTTGATTGTGTTTAACTGTTTAAAGTGAAACAGTTCATTTGAGTTTTGTGTTTAAATTGTTAAAACAACAAAACAGATAATGGGAAATGTCAACAATGATACACCAATCCATAAACAGACAAAACCTACAAATAACATAAAAGATCAGTTTATTCTGGCTATTCCAAAATTTTAAATTCTAGACCTTAATTAGTAAGAATTTCATGTAGGGATAGCCAGAATGTTTGTATAAACAATGGATTATAACTGTTTGTACTGTAAAAACAAGATGTGATAATTTCATAGGTAAATGTGTGTTGGCATGCATGGTGTTTGGGAATAATTCATTTTTCTTACACTGGTTTCTGAGTCTCATTATACACATGTAGATAAATAATCATATGATAAATGATGTAATTAAATTTTGTGTTTGCTTCCAAGCTAAGCAATCTCTGAGATCTCTATGATCACGCAAGCTAATTACAAGACTACTGACTATTCTACAGGAAGTATGCCAGCGCTACGACATCAGACTTCAACCCACTACCATGTTCCTAGACTATGAACAACAGAGAGTCGGGATGGTCTTGGTATAGTGATTGGGTTACCCCTGTTTTTAACGGTACCAACCCTCATCTTATCTACCCTAACAATGTATAAAACATACTATAAAAAATATATGCGAATAATACATGTACAGTATGATCAACAACAAGGTCATCGCTTCCTAGAATTCCAAAAATTGGTTGGACGGTACATAATTTAGATAGCAGTGTCTTTTAACTGTTAACTAGCTACAACTCGCATAGTTGCTGGTCTGATACTGATGTTAAGGCGTAGTTTGCATGGTCAGAGAGTTGCCGGTAAGTTATCTCGAGTTATTCCCCTTTTGCCGTAATTGCTCTTGAGAGATGTAACAATACGGATTCTGCGTATTCCTGATTCTGATCTGTAGATATAGATATTCATGTAAATAGGTTAAAATAGATGTTATGAAATTGGAGAAGTAAATTGTTGTTTTGTATATTCCCCGATAATCAGGAGGCAGAGCTGATTCCTCAGATGGTGGAGAACCTAAAGAAGCAAGCAGCTATTGTAAAGCTGTATATTATTTGTTTATTTTATGTATTTTGACAATTTTTCGAAAAATATTGCTTTCTTTTGTATTGGACCTCGTTTTGAAATTTTCACCATGTGCTCCAGGTTTGTAAACTATGAGTGACCGCAGATTAAAAAATCAATTTACAAAGTTCGCCCCGATCCTTTAATTACACCAAATAGAATATCAGTATTGTTATCTGACAGTAAAGGGTTAAGTTTACAACAACAGGTATCAATTAATCCAGAAACATACATCAAATTTTGGTGTTATCCCGGTGCAAGTGCTGAAAACAGACTTGATTATTTAAAAGAAAATCTCAAATCCCAACTTTCACACCTCGCCAAAATAACATTGTTCGTATGGGTTGGTACTTGTAACTTGACTTCAAAAAGATCTGATGGTTTCATTGAGCTGACATCTATTGACAACAGTGCTGCATATAAATTGATTGATACATTGAAAGAAATTTTTCATTTTGTACGAACATTTGGATCTTCTGTGAAACTAGTGTTTCTTCATATTCCTTTATACTCCATATATCATTACAATTTGAGCAAGGATCACCATAATCCAGAGGAGTTTTTGGAGCAGGATTGTATTTTGAGACAACAAATTAAAATTTTAAACAGATACATTAATGATACAAACAGAATCTTACATTCATTCAGTCCAAATCTATCCGAAGATTTACAGAAACAAAAACGAAATTCAAGATTTTCATACAGAACAAAATATTCATATAATTTAAAACTGTACAGAGATGGTATTCACCCTAAGCCGTCATTAGCCAAACTCTGGTTAGCTAGAATTTGTCGCCTGATTCATGATTTTTGTTATTGAATTTGCAGTCCGGCAGAATTTTAGTGGGAAATGATAGCATTTCCTCACCTTCGGTTCAACATCAACATATAATTTGTGTGTATATATGTAAATAAAAATAGGAAAGGATAGCCTTTCCTTACATTTTCATTAACTCTTGATATTTTATACTTGGTGATTGGTTATTTTAATGCTTCATGTATTCTTGTATAGATTTACAACATGATGATGAAGAAGAATGGTATGTAAATCCCCAATTTCTCTCTTTTGACACAACGTATGACAACACCCAGTCTTCGTCATTAGGACATATTTCACACAAAAAAATAACATCTTCACCAGAAGGTGAAAATTCTCGTAAAAAAGGCAAGATGATGGAAAAATTGGGTAATTGTAGAAAATTTTCAGGTTATCCAAAAGAAAATGCAGGCAAATTCATGAAAGAATTTGAGTCTTTTTCTAAACTACATGAATTAGATGAAGACGATGATGACAGTCGAAAATTGGCTGCGTTTCATCTACATTTGCAGGGTCCGGCCCTTACTTGGTATAATGGGCTTAGTGCGGATTTGGATTGGGCCACAGTGAAGGGTTTATTTAATGACAAATATGTTGTTATTGGCTGGCTACACCCCTCGGTTGTAATCGAAAATGAAACCTTTCAAAACATGTCGCTTTTGCCTACCCAAGAAATTGAAGATTTTTACTGTCAAATAGTGGAGAAAGGTTATCTTCTCGGAAAACCAGAACCTGAAATTATGTTTAAATTTATAAATGGTTTGCCTGAAAAGTTAGCTTTCTATGTGAGAACTAGTAAGCCAGATAACATTTCGGAAGCTCTCACTTTAGCCAAAACAGGTGAGGCATACAAGTATAGGGTACATGAACAACCGAATGTGGCTGCTGTCAAACCTGCACATCGTACTGATGATATAACAAATATTCAGCAACAGCTTGGTGAGTTAACAAGCATGGTTCAAAAACTTTCTAATGAAAACCAGGGTAAGTTTAATAAAGACATGGTACCACAACAGACCAGATCATTGGTATGTTTTAACTGTAATGCTCCAGGTCACGGTAAGAAATACTGCAACTGGAATGGGTCCGGGAACGTTTCACCAGACAATTCATGTCAACTTTGTAAACAGTCCGGACATACGGCACTGCAGTGTAACAAGTTTCGCTCAGGTAACTATAATGTAAATAGGAATCGAACCGAAGTTTGTCAAGTTTGTTTTAAGTTTGGACACATAGCACCGAATTGTTTTCGTATACAACAGTCTGGCAATCAGCAGAAACCGGAAAACTGGACACCCCTGGGGGACATCAGGCACGGTCACCCAGGAAAGCGGTAGAAGGTGCCAGACATAGAAGCCCTCCCCCTACTAGGAAATTTTCACTGTCGCACCGTTTAAATGAAAATTCCATTTTTTCTGGAAATTCTTCTGAACAAACGGAATTTGAGCTGGAGGATCATGACCTACATGTATGTAAAAATTCGAACTCAAAATTTATTTATCTACCAGATAAGTTTAACACTATACATGTGGCTGCTTTGTTAGATTCAGGTAGCTCAATCAATATCATTTCCGAAACACTGTACGATTCTTTACCGTATTCATGTAAAGCGTCAATTGACACTTCTTGTAAAGATTCAGTAAAATTAGCTAACAACCAAAATGTAGAGGTTCGAGGGACAACTTTTGTTACCATGTACGCTCAGGGTGATAAACATAAAATTATGGTGTATGTCATGAAGCAAACTTCAAGTCCTTTAATTCTGGGCACTGGATACTTAATTGACAACAAAATTTCTATTGACTTTGGCAACTTGCTAGTTTCACAAAAGGCAGCTTATGTAAGGTGTGCCAAACGAATCACATTTCCGCCTCACAGTGAGATAGTCCTTATTGGAAAATTGCCCAGCAGTATTATGTACGGATATCAGGGTATATGTGAAAGTAATAAACAAATAGTATCAAAGAGTTTAATTGTGTGTAAATCCGTAGTAACAGTGTCTAAACATAGAACAGTCCCTGTTAAACTTTTGAATGCCTCAAATAACCCTGTAACAATTCCTAAGGGAGCAAATAAGGATGAAACTGTTGAATTTATGAACCATTTTCAGTCAAATGAGCAGCTTAGTGTTGATGAAAACCAAACATTGAGCAAACTTTTATATCAAAATAAGGATGTGTTTGTTACAAAGGATAATCCATCGTTAGGTTCGACTGATATTGTACAACATAATATTATTCTGAAACCTACTTTTAAGCCATTACATCAAAGACCCTATAGACTTCCCCCTAATAAAAGGGAAGTACTTCGTCATCATTTAGACGAATTGCTACAACAAGGCGTTATTTGTGAATTAAATCCGAATGAGGAAGCACCTGTTACCAGCCCGATCGTTTTAATTGCAAAACGAACAAAACCGTCGGCAAATATCAACTCGAATGACAAAAACGCAAGTTTACAACAATTCCGCTTTTGCGTCGATTATCGTTACTTAAATAGCCAAACTGAAACCTTCAAATACAACATTCCGAATCTTTTAGAATTAACCGAATCATTCACAGAACGCGTTCCGAATTTCATAACTTCCACTGACATGAGTAGTGGTTTCTTCCAAATGAATCTCTCAGCGGAAAGTTCGAAGTATACGGCTTTCAACACTTGCTTTGGCACGTTCAAATTTTTGCGTGTTCCGATGGGACTTCATACGTCGCCAAACTCATTTCAATTACTCATGGACAAAATTTTGCGTGGTCTGACATTTAAATCTTGTTTATGTTACTTGGACGATGTATTGATTTGCCCCGAAACATTCGACGAACACATGCTAGATTTACTTGAAGTTTTTGATCGTTTTCGACAAGCGGGTCTCAAACTGAATCCCAAAAAGTGTTCATTTGCGAAATCATCATGTATATTTTTGGGTCATCACATTTCAAAGGACGGGATTCGGCCACCGCCCGACCGCGTTGATGCATTGGTAAATTATCCATCACCGCGAAATGTTAAACAGTTACGACGCACCTTAGGCATGTTCAACTGGTTCAGAAAGTTTATTCCGAACTATAGTATAGTATGTGAACCACTCACTAAACTCTTACGGAAAAACGCAAAATTTAGTTGGTCAAAAGAACAGGATTTGGCTTTAGAAAAACTTAAACAGTTATTACTTCATTCCGAAGTTTTGGCCTTTCCTAGATTTGATCTGCCTTTTTACCTAGCAGTAGATAGTTCATCCCATGGTATTGGTTATATATTGTACCAAAAAGTTAAACATGAATCGGAAGAGAAAAATCGAGTTATTCGTTTCGGCTCGAAATCGCTCATGCACCCACTGGCAGAAGTTGTACGGTCCAACCAAATTAGAACTTTTGGGTGTAGTTACAAGTATAGTGGAAAATTCTACCTATTTACGCGGCAGTTACTTTGTAGTCGAGTTTGATCATCAAGCACTACGTCCGCTTTTTCAGAACAAATTTAAAAGTGCAATCTATGATAGATGGCTCGCCGTGCTTCAGCAATATAATTTTGATATTTGCTATAAACCGGCATCTCAAATGCAAGTAGCCGATGCACTTTCGAGGTGCAACACATCTACAAACTACAGGTTCTCGGGTACAGATGATAAGGAGTCACCTGATGAGAGCGATCCGTACTTTCCGTATCTCGCAGAAAAAACGGGAAATATTAGATTTCTAAATACACCGGTTGAATCCACGAAGCTTCAGTCAAATACAATTCAATTACTGGAAGAAATTGATTCCGGTTATGTTGCGGACGATGACGACGGAACGTACAAAATTAGTATTGGAAATGATAGCATTTCCAATGGATGCACACGTAGTATACACGAATGTCGGGATGCGGAACCGATGTTAATACACTTTATGCAAGAGGGTGACAATAATTTAGTTTCGGATCGAGTAGCGCAAAATGTTTTTGTTCAATCCGCAGAATTACATATGTACGCCGATGAGCAAAATTGCAGAATTGATAGCAGTTCTAGCTTTAATACAATGGATATTTGCTCCAATTATTCACAGGATGATTTATCAAATTTTGATCCAGTGGGAATTGATAGCAATTCCCCACAATTATTTTCGAATTTAGATTTACTTTGTACCAAAAATGGTAGTATTCCGACGGAAAATTCTATTTCACAATTGATAATAGACGCACCTATAAATTGCGATTCGCCTGTTCTCTCGTGCAATAAAATAACTTCTGATTCATGTAAGGAATATTCTGATTTGTGCTTAACAACCGGAAATGAAACTGATCATAAAATAGCGTGTGCACTTGACACTCTTACATTAATATCTGATCATGATTCAGATGAACGTGTAGATTTTAGTCCAGAAACTATCAAACGTCTTCAAAGAGAAGACAATACTTTGATTTCGCTGATATTATATTTAGAAGACGGTACGCTACCGCGATTACAACATGATGTCCGAAAATTACTTCTTGTATCCCCCGATTTTTGTTTAAGTGACGGAATTTTGTTTCATTCCCGCAATTCTAAGTCAAAACGAACACAGAGAATGGACGCTTTCCAATTAGTTGTACCCCAAATTCTAATTGGTAAAATAATAAAACTTTATCATGAATCCCCATTAGCCGGACACATGGGTATCACTCAGACAATCGACAATTTGAGTGAACAATTTTACTTCAATAAACTGCCCTCTATCGTTTCTGATTTCGTGAGATCCTGTCATGAATGTCAGGAAAGGAAAATGACGAAAGCTCATACTAAATCGGGCATAGTAGCATATAAAAAAAAAGGACAAATATACCTAAGGAGCAATCAATAAAACGTAATCCATTGGACAGACAAACCCGGGAAGACAAACGAACAACCACAAGCACAACAAATAAACACAGAAAACTAAAAACAATGAACAACACGAACTCCCATAAAAACCAGGAGTGAATCCAGGTGCTCCGGAAGGGTAAGCAGTTCCTGCTCCGTATACGGCACCCGTCGTGACGTTCAACAAAGTCAATCCGGTGGAAGTCACAAATCGTAGGAGGCACATGAAAGGTTACGACAGTGGGAACAGGTCCAACATCATCTTAGATATTGGAACACTGTAATGGTCAAGTGATGACATCAACTTATCCCTGATAAAACCCTGGTTAAGAAGCTTTCACAACCCTTTGAAACTTGGCAGATGGATCTTTTCGGTCCTTTACCGGTAACACAAAATGGTAATAGTTACGTGTTTACCGCAATTGACATGTTTTCTAAATATTTATTTACTGTTCCTCTACCGAATTGCAGTTGCACATGCTATTTTTAAACTTGTTTGTAATTTTGGTGTGTGTGATACCATCATTAGTGATAAAGGGAGTGAGTTTATTTCTCAGTGTACTAAGGAAGTGTGTAAAATGTTAAGCGTGGTGCAAAAGTTTACACCAAGTTTTATACACCATTGTCTGGGTTTGTGCGAACGCACCCACAGAACAATAGCGGAAAGATTAACACCATACTTTGGTAAGGGAATTCAATGGGATGATATGTTACAAGCGATAACATTTTCTTTTAATGTATCGGCAAATGCATCGAGTAAATACTCTCCATATGAATTTTTATATGGATTTAGACCCAAATTTCCCTCTGCTGTTTCTCGTCTTGGAGCAACCGACTTTAAAACACTCTCACCCGATTTTCATCAATATGTTAATCAATTAGGGGCCAAACTTAAACTTATTCGGGAGGAAGTAAAGGAAAATATCACGAAAGCGGGTGATTTAATGAAAGAGAGGGCAAACAAAAATACGAACTCATTACAATTGAATATAGGTGATTATGTCTACATGTTAAAAGACCCCGTTGGACAAGGGAAGAAACTGCAGCCCAAATATTCAGGTCCGTTCGTAGCTGACAAAATTATTTCCCCTCACTTGGTTAGTTTACGTGCCAAAGATACAAGAAAATTATTCAAAAATCCTGTTCATCTTGATAGACTTAAAATAGCATATGTTAGGGCACCTAATCCTAGGAATTTCTTTATTCCAAAAGTGATGACTAACGAGATAAAAGTCACCGCAGATCCTCAACGAAATGTTTTGTCTCAACCTGATGGCAATAACGGAATTGATAGCAGTTCCGGACAAGACAACAAAATTCACCTCGGAACTGATAGCAGTTCCGGACAGGACAATAACAACTTACCGGAAAAAGATAGCTGTTCCGGACAGGACAACAAAACTGAAGCAGGAACTGATAGCAGAAATCGGCTAGGAACTGATAGCAATTCTAAACAAAACAACGAAAATAAGCCTGGAATTGATAGCAGTTCCATGTCTGAGAAAGAAGATAAGTTGATAGAACATTCAAGACCTGTTCGTCAAAGAAAGAAGCCAGTGCGCTATAGAAGTACAGATTCAAATTATGGTGGTACATGTAGTTCTTCAGATACTGATAAATACTATAAAATTAAACGCATTCTAGCACAGCGGAACAAACAAAAGCCTGAATATCTTGTGCACTTTCGTGGCGAACCAGCACAGAATGCAGCGTGGCTACAATTCGACCAGTTGAACCATCTAGCGCAAAAATCCGTGGTAGCCAGACCACCGCCTTGTGTTGATTAAATTTTACATTATTTTACTTTGAATATGGCATGATTTATTAGACATATATAAATATATATCATAGTTATTAAATTCCGACTATAAAAGTAGTGTAGAAAGGTAGAAACAGTTTACATCTTACTCTTTAAACATTTAGTAAATTTTGTGTAAATATATAGTAGTCTAGAGCTATATCTTAGTTTAAGATTTTCTAGTTTATCTTAGTAGTTTTTGGAAAACTTTTGAATTTGAATTTTGTTAATTTGTAGTTAAATGTGTGTTTTTGAACCTAATTTTCAAATTAAGGTTATATGGATATTTACCAAATTTTCGGGGTATTTTGCGATTTTTTTTTACAACTGTTAAATGATTTGTCAGACAATTTTGAAGTGGTTAAAATATATTTAAAGCATTTATGTGGAATCGGTTGATGTAGTCATAAATCCTCTAGTTATTGGCAGTCTTGAGATCATTTGTATCGAAAATAAGATGCCTATTATTTGTTCAGAGATTTAGAGCTCTACTGATGTCACCAAAATTTTTATTTTAAACCATAATTGCTTAGTGTATTTGCACAAGTGTAGTCTGGCTTTATCATATTAGTTGTTAGAAATTTAAATGATAGGTCCGGAAACTCGCTGACCATCGGAAACAAATAGGATTTGTTTTTTTCGGGCCGGGGATGTTAACGCGTAGTTTGCATGGTCAGAGAGTTGCCGGTAAGTTATCTCGAGTTATTCCCCTTTTGCCGTAA
This sequence comes from Mytilisepta virgata, assembly GCA_028015205.1. Lineage (NCBI taxonomy): Eukaryota > Metazoa > Mollusca > Bivalvia > Mytilida > Mytilidae > Mytilisepta > Mytilisepta virgata. The sequence continues at coordinate 7,584,322 of CM051517.1, forward strand.
TTGCTCTTGAGAGATGTAACAATACGGAATCTGCGTATTCCTGATTCTGATCTGTAGATATAGATATTCATGTAAATAGGTTAAAATAGATGTTATGAAATTGGAGAAGTAAATTGTTGTTTTGTATATTCCCCGATAATCAGGAGGCAGAGCTGATTCCTCAGACTGACGTTCTATTAAAGGAAAAGTCAGACATAACACTCCCATAAAGTGCGTCATGCACGCTTTTGAACATTCATACATGTAAGACGGATTATTCAATGAAGTAAAGGCACATACCTGATAAATTTTATGTAAGTGAAAATTAGGAATTAAAAAAAAAGTTGATAAATAAACCATGTCGCCCATTGTTTTTAAATATTATGTGTAGATCTTTAAGTTTGTCGAGATAACCACAGCATCGCTTATTAAATCAAATCATCAATAAATTCTAAAATTGAATTAACATCTTACTGTTCATCCATTTGTTGCTGTTAACGCCTTCGATATCATCATCAACACTTCCATCTGCTTTTAGAATCTGTCTTGATATTAATGATATACCATTTGTTGTGGCACCATAATACAAATTACCCTGAGTGTTCGTATTTGATGATACTGAATATACAAAAAAATAATAAATTAAAACTTTCTATCTAATCCACAATATATCTGTAAATATGAACTGGATAACATATATAATACACGTATCTACATAATATACGTGCTAAATAATCATGCAAATAATCTACAGTGACATTATGAACCATCTACATCTCATGTTGCTTTCATGTAAATGATATATTTTAGATATTCACTTAACATGACTTTCAATTCTAAAAAAAGACACATAGTAATTCGTCAAGATATGACCTTGAGGAATGATATACATGTACCAAAGTATTAGCCTCGTAAAACTCTGTAATGTGTGAATCATGAAATATACATACATGCATAATGTAGGATTTAATAATGTCCCCCATGAAATAATGTCCGCTGGACATTATTTCATAGTAAATACTGTACATGGACAATATTACTTATTTTAATGTGTCCTGGACTCATTATTTACCTTTGAAAAAAATGTCCTAGGCTATGAAACATTGTCCATGCTATCACTGGACACTTTTTACCATTAAATTTGTCCTTGAACAGTATATGTGATACTTCTGACATTCTTTTGTGCCTGTATCTAATCAAGTAATTTTAACTCTGTTATTTTAACTCTGTTTCATAAAAATTAATGTAGATTTTGAAGGTTATCTCATTTTAGATCAGCAGTTTAGGAAATATAATGGGTTAGAATGAAATTAAGTGAAGTGAAACCTGAGAAGCGTGGTATAAACATGATTTACTTCCAAATATATACATGTACATAGTAATTTCAATCAAAGCACAGTAAGTGGAAATCAGTATTTCATTGTCCAAAGTACACTATACATATCAGAACATTCAATAACTTTGAAATTGTAAACATCATGATTAAAACAATAGAAAGAATTCATAGATACTGTTTTGCCTCCATTCAGTTTTTTCATTATTTATAATTGTAGATTTGTCGATATTCACTGCCATCCATTGTTTTTTGTTTTACTTCATCTATTTCAAATACACCTATATTAATTAGTTAAAATTCAAGTATAATAAGAAATTTTGATAACCTTTGTATTACCTCCCTTAGGATAGAATTTAATAACAATTGTTATGAAATATTGTCTGTGGGGGGACAGTATTTCCTAACTATTGCCCTAAATTCTGTCCATATCATGGCAATGGACATTATTTAATATTATAATTCTGTCAAAATCTGTCCAGGTGGACACTATTTCACAGGACACTATTTTGTCTTACACATACATGTATGCTTTACCTGAGTAAATAGCTGTAAAATTGTCGAGTGGGTCATCCGAACAAGGAACACTGCCTGATTCGAATTTAGATCCATCAGTTAGGTTGAGAATATATCCCTGTGGTGCGTATGCATTTGTGCCACAAAGGATTAATGAATCTTCAACATTTTTGGCAATTATTCTCATGTGATTCTGACAATCTGGCGTCTACAAAGTACATGTATGTATTTCATTAGTTATGTGTTTAATACTTCATTGCGCAATATTAAAATGCTAAATATACTTTCATATATATCCATGTAAATCATGTAAATGAAGTACTTTTTACTGAGGACACCCACGTCAAAAAATTTTTTGTTTTAGTTTACATTTTATGTACGGACTCAGTCTTGCTCTGGGTTTCTTGCACCTTTTTATTTTTATTTTTTACATACTCGTGATCAAGACCATATTGGTCGAAACGTTGAGTATTTTTAACTTTTTAGTTTGTTGTTGTTTTTTTTTACGATTTTATATTTGGTTTTGTTCGACTTGTGTATTTCATACATTTTAGTCGTTTTACGCCCCTTTTGACAGCTCACCATTTCCATTTATTTTTCTTGTTATCTATTGTCGCATGAGCTGTTTCACAACATACTTAGATTTTTTAAATCATGTTTAGTTGGTTAGTTGTTTTGGTCTTGTCTTCGTTGTTCTCCGGTGTTTGTCAGTTGTTACAATTTTTCTCTCCTTCGAATATCCCTTTGTTATTTCTTGACTTTACAAATGTAGATGCATATATATAAAAGAAACATATTTTCCTTGACTAAATTGTGTGTACACTGTTTATTTTCCTCTTATTATGAAAATACAGTCTTAAAGCTACATAGAAAAACAAGAGTGGACACATAAAAATGTCTCGCCTGTTGTGTATTTCTAATGAAAGTAAATGCTATCAGACAAAAACTTAACATTAGCAATGAACTGTGAAAATCAGGTCAAGGTCAAATAAAACCTCCCAGACTGACATGTTCATCGTAAAATATTTCCATACACCAAATATAGTTTACCTATTACATATATTTTTATAAAAAAATACCAAAACACAAAAACTTAACTTTAACCACAGAAATGATGTCAAGGTCAGATGACACCTGTCAATTGGACATGTACACCTTACAATCAATCCATACACTAAAATATAGAAGACCTATTGCATACAGTATTTGAAAAATAGAACAAAACACAAAAACTTAACTATAATCACTGAACCATGAAAATGAGATCAAGGTCAGATGACACATGTCAGTTGAACATGCACACCTTACAATCCTTCCATACACCAAATATAGTAGACCTATTGCATACAGTATTCGTAAAACAGGCGAAACACAAAAACTTAACTATAACCACTGAACCATGAAAATGAGGTCAAGGTCAGATGACACCTGCCAATTGGACATGTACACCTTACAATCCTTCCATACACAAAACATAGTATACATATTGCATACAGTATTCGAAAAACAGGCCAAAACACAAAAACTTAACTATAACCACTGAACCATGAAAATGAGGTCAAGGTCAGATGACACCTGCCAGTTGGACATTTACACCTTACAATCCTTCCATACACCAAATATACTAGACCTATTGCTTATAGTATCTGAAATATGGACTTGACCACCAAAACTTAACCTTGTTCACTGACCCTTGAAATGGGGTCTATGTCAATTGAAAACTGTCTGACGGGGATGAGAACCTATACCAAATATAGTTATCCTATTACTCATAATAAGAGAAAAATTAACATTACAAAAAATCTAACTTTTTTTTCAACTGAGTAGTCACTGAACCATGAAAATGAGGTCAAGGACAATGTACATAAGACAGACGGAAACTTCGTAACATAAGGCATCTATATACAACGTATAAAGCATCCAGGTCTTCCACCTTCTAAAATATAAAGCTTTTAAGAAGTTAGTTAACGCCGCCGCCGGATCACTATCCTTATGTCGAGCTTTCTGTGACTTAAGTCGCAGGATCGACAAAAAAACCACACAATAAAAGTTATCTTAACCTTAAAGGTGTTAAAATGTTATCTGGTATGGTCTATACAACCAGCTGGTTTACTAGCTAGTGTGTTGGTATGACAATAAAATGTATCACAAAATACCACAATAAATTTGATTTGTATGGCAATTTCGTTGACTGACAACTCACCAGCAGTGCTCGAGATCAAAATGTTGGAAATCCGGTTAAACATATAATGATGAATTAATAAGCACAACCAACAAAAACCCAAACAAAAAACAAACAGGACAATTCTTACATTTACTTACCTCTGGTTTCGAGAGTTTACAATAGTCGTTGTCATTTTTCTTTGGATCAAAAGTTATGTTAGTCTAGAAGTATAATAAAGTGCATGGTAATATGACCTGCTTCAAATTCTTTCGGTCGGCATCCGTGGTAAAATATGGACATTTTGATACCAACGTCACAAATGTCAGACACCTTGTTTGGCAACGTCATAGTAGGCCTAGTGTTTCCCACAAGCTTTAACGATGCATAGTATAATTTGCGTTGTGTAATTGCGTCTACGTGTCTGAATACCTATTATATGCGGCGTTTCGAAATGTCATAGAAAATGTCCTACTAGAATATAGAAATGATTCACGACGAATTGAAAATATGATGATCTTACCACATGTAACGTTAGGCCTTTTATGCCGATATTTTAATACATATTTGGCATAAAGGGCCTACCCATGGCAAAATCAGGATATTTTAGAGCCATCGTGAATTACTTCTCAAATAAACCGCATAAATAAATTACTGAATAATGTACCCAATGAGTAAATATTCCTTCAGTTCTAAAGGAGTAGTGCCATTTTCCCAGATTCTTATTCTTCTTTTAGATCAAATCAAAAAAGTATATTAGGAAATATACTGGTACACATATGTCCTCACTGGAACTTGAAATAAAAACTTCTAAATATCTTATTAAAAACCTCAAATATTTGAATACTTTTTGATAAAGTTTAACACAAATTGCCAGTTGTTCAACATGAAGGAAACTTAAAACCCAAACCAGTTTAGTGATTTAAGGAAGTGCATACATTTCCTTTCATGGATGAATGAAAAAACTGTGTAGCCTCTTTCAATGAGGGGTTATCAAAATGTCGAGATCTAAGATAACACAATCAGCTCACATAATTTCAGAACTCGTCGACAAAAACAAACTTTAACCCCAAAAATATTTAGTCTCTCTGTTGTAGGGGTATATCAACAAATCGAGTTTTATTTTTAATGACAGTCATTGGACAAAATTATATGGAAATTCCAAATTTTTCAATTACTTTCTATATCAAATCACATCTTTTCCAAAAAAAATAAGGGGAGGTCGTTTCTTGGTCATTTTTTATCAAATAAATTTTCCACCATTGATCTGAAAATTGTATGATTATTTGGATATATTTTTCTGGTACATTTTTAAACATATAAAAAAATGCAATTGATTTACTTACAACATATCAATGATACATGACATCGAATAAAACGATAACTTACTATGGAGTGATTACTTGTTTCTGAAATATCTATTATGTTGACATAATTCCTGAAAAAAAAAATACAAGCAATAGTACCAGAAGCTGTCTAATTGATAGCAACCCGAAATTTCCTTCGTCTGTAATCGGAACAGCTCGTCCGTCCGTCTGTCCAAACTTTACCAAAATAATAACCGTTTTTTTTCCATTGGAGAATCTGGCTAAAGTGTTTAATAGTGATCTTATAATTTGCATCTAAGCTCCAAATACTATCTAAGATAATTCTTTTTTAAATAATTCTGCTCATTTCTCATTTCTCATACATTAATGCATATTGAATCAAATTTATTGCTTACTGTGATGATGTTTACTTGTATTTGTATTGCTATTATATCTATCATATATATTATTCACCATTTTAACAAGGGTAACGATTATTCTTAGCCAAAAAGGGTGTTCTGACATAGCATGTATATCCATTAACGCGGTTATTGTATAGGACACTCCAGTAGAATAAAATGGTATAACCCATTATCAAATCTACGAGTCGTTCGCTATTGTTCGTAGCAGCAGACAAAGGTTTCATATGCAGCCGGTATATACGTTATGAAACTCTTGCTTGTGTCGCAAATAAAGTAGTACGAAGACCCGATACAAAATTATCCGGCGTACAATTGTTCCGTACATACAGGACAATGTGACTAAACCTAATATTGTAACCATATTATACATGGTAACATAAAATATTGTACAGACATGGTAAATGTCAAAGAGACAACCTTGAAATGGAATCCGAAAAGTACAAAACTCATCGCACAGCTTTTAGCATCTGATAAAAGAACAAACTGCTTAACAAACACTTAATGGCTCCGCATTGTCAAGAAATTCAACCAAAAATACAATACATCTGTATCACAAATTAAGCATTGGACATTTCTCCTTTATCATGCAACAAGCTAATATATCAACACTAGTGCATATATCGTAGTGAATAAAAGACATTTGAAGTAAGAGGAACATCAAGCGAGCAATTTCTGTAAGAGTGGCCCTTCTTTAAAATTAATTAAATCCACATTTAAACCTTTTACTATAAAAATCTGCATTTTGCATGATTCTTCATTAATTTTCTAATTTAGAGGAAAGAAAAATTAGAAAACTAGCATTTGTCCATAATGAATGAGACGCAAATACAGTCTACCTGTCAAAGCGAAAACATCTTATAAACAATAACTTGTAATCTTCAATTTCTTCAATTTCACATACCGTTGCAGTATATTCATATAATATGAACCTGTACTAAGACCTTCAGTTTTATGTGACCACTTCTAGGGTCATTTTTGATCGTAATGATTTTGGTTTTTTCTAAAATCTTTCTTCAGCTACTTACGAATATACATACATATGTAGATGTACAACTGATGAATACTTACATGCTACCAACAATCAGTCTTTGAGTATTTGAGTCTATTAGTAGCGATCGAAAATATGATGACTGACTTGAGGATATTAAAACTGAAATCATATAGAACATTATAAATATTTTAAATTTGAAATTCATTGTTTAAGGCGTACAATGGCTAACTTACATGTATTTGATCATGCCTTAATTATCGCATTTAATAGAATCATATTCATTCGTGCGATTTACTACGCTTTACGCAAAACACTAAGCATCCCATTTACCATTATGAATAAAGAACCCCGCCAAATTGAATGTTTCAACCATTAAATTCGTTTACCACCGACTACGTTTAGCAAGGATCAGCTATAACTGAACCTATTGAATATACCGAGTTTCTAACATTGCAAATGATGTTTCCTCACACGTAAATTCCCTCAAGCCCAAAAAATACATACACTGTACAAAGTTATTTGATATCAAACAAAAGGGCAAGTATCTCTATATCTTTATATACCACATTCTGATACAGTTCAAATAAAACATGAATTATATCAAATTACTGATATTACATAATTACCACTAAATGATACTGTAAATAACTCTACATTCCCTTGATCTCTGATTGAACACTCGTAGTCTCCAATATCTATATTCTGTACATTGACAATTCGAAGATGACTTTTTCCAGCAGAATCTGTATTTACAGATATTCGATCGTGCAAATCCTTTGGTAAATAAGTATTCAGTTGGCCTGCCTGGGTAACATAAATGGTAGATCCATGATATGGTCCTTTCCAAATAATATCGTTACTTATTGACACGAAGCTGCAGGTAAGGGTAATAGTAGATCCTTGAACAGCTTGAACGGGTTTCGCTGATACAGGTGCACCTATAAACATAAAAAAAATCCATTGTGATCACATTTCAAATTTGAAGGAATATGGTTCTTAACAGGTATGCCTTAAAAAGCACCGCGTATAAATAACCTTTGCTAAGATATGTAACTTATAAATGATTTCAAATTAAATCTTACGATTTGAATCTGACTGAAAGCATTGATCAATTCGACTAACAATGGACAAATTCCAAACTACACTCTGTGTCATTGAACAATAAAACGAATAACAGGAGAGATCAACATCGACATACCAATCAATTAAAGATATTCATTCGACAGACACTCAGAAAAAAAACACTAAAAGCACACAACACAAACATAGAATCAACTACTAGTACAATGTCACACTCTGCTGTTCTAATCTTGTTTATTCTTATGTTGTCTTGATTATCTGCCACACCATGTTGTTAAGTAAAACCAAGATAAAGAAAGCTGCGTTGCAGCCAATCATCTTTTTTTTATAGAATTTAATAAGACACACCATGTTGTTAAGTAAAACCAAGATCAAGAAAGGCTGGGTTGC